>CM052365.1:17988602-20388602 GCA_028551485.1 Casuarina cunninghamiana | reverse complement strand
TACGGGACGGAGAAAAAAAAAACAAAAAGAAATGAAAAAGAAAAAGCTCTTGCGTGTAACCAATAGTGGCTCCCCAGGCAACATCCAACGGAAACCAATCCAATACGCCATTTGGCATCTATGCGTGCCAACTATTGTCCCTCTCTCAGACTGGGACGTGACTTACGAGGAGACAACGCTTTGACTTCACGAGGATGTTTCTCCACGGCAATACCTCTTTTTACCAACCCTCAACACTCCTCTTCCATGGCGTCCAAGTCCTAAACCCCTTCTTCTTCCTCTCTTGCTCCCCATGCTCATCACAGCATGGCTATCTATGTCAAAAATATTGCAGCTACATTCCCCAAAACACATTGTCATGGTCTTCATCGCCATCATCGTCGTCATGCTCCTCTCTTTCTGTGAACCGAACAGGTTTTCCTACAACTGTCTTACATAAATCCATCTCTACCGAATGGAACTCCCATACTACCCTTCCCAAGTCCCAAAGGTCCTCTCTCCTCGACCTCTACTGCCCGCCGGGCTCGCCTCCGCCCCAACCAGTATCCACCGTACATCCTCGCTGTCACGTCGCCAAGCCGCGTTTTCTCCGACTTGCGCTCGTTTCGTCAGAGGGTTGCAATAGGCGAAATCGGTGGCTTCCGATTCGATAGTATGCGTGCCGGTGAACGATGTGTTCGTGATGAGGGCCTGGGCGGGAATCTCACCATCGGTAATTTTTTTTCGTCGCCCTTCTTTTTTCTACAGAATTTTGTATGTTCTTTTTTTTTTTTACGAAATTTTGTAAATAAATGTTACTGCAATCTGAAAAATGAAAAGATGACAAGCCAGAATGACTAGCTTCGTGAGTTCTGTTATTTATAGAATCAGTAACACTTATTCAATGGAACTTATTCCAAATGGTTACATGGCCAAACACGGTTAACACGAGGCAAACTGACATTCCCCTACGAAAGAAACATCTGGAGCAGGATCTTTGGTTGGAATGAATAAAATGATAAGTAGGATAACTGTGGTGGTAACTCCGATGCATTATCCAAGTTCTAACCCGCTATGCGTGCCCCGGTGGGTGCCCCAGCGGGTGCTCCGGCGGGTGCTCCCAGTGGTCCTCCAAGTGGTGCTCCTGCGGGTGCTCCAGCTGATGATGCATCTTCTTCAGTCTCACTGTTAAGCCTAGAACAAAGAAAATCAAGCAACTCAGTTCCCATGAAACTAGACTCATGTTTATAAAAAGAAATAAGATCAGACAACATGTGGGCTGTGAGCTTTTTAACAAATTGTTTCCTGAAAAACTCACCCCACTTGCCCTTTAACCCAGTCGGTCCATGAGAGATCCTGATCAGCACCCCAAACCGAGCTGATCGACAAAAGAAGCACCAAAGAGATCACCAGCATGGAGGTTGTCTTTGCCATTTCTTTTTTCCTTTCTGAACAATAAACCAAAGTATACTTCTTCGTTGAAAGGCTGTAACTCAAGGAGGTCGATGAATTCTGTCTAGGATAGTGTTCGTTTATATAGGGGTCGGAAAGCTATTAATGGATACAAACTGAACGGAATTCTGTGGCCCCTGTTAGAAACCGAGAGATTCGACTACCCAGTGGTTGCTTTTTTGTTTGCCGTGTCAACCTACGGAAAGAACAAGGCGGGCATCGTGTTGCGAATGGCTTCAATTGCGGGGTCAAATTTGAGGTTGTAATGGCTGGCATCGTGTTGAATGTTGGAATGGAGAGTACAACGGCTCTTACGGATCTACAGGTCGATCAATTTTGGAATATGGAGGTTGATTAGTTGTGTCAAAACATCAAATATTCCTAGTACCAAGTTTAATTAACGAGTTATATGAACTTGGTCTCCGCAACTGTAAAAGAAACAGGTCTTTTGTTCTAATTTGAACAAACCATGCAAGTTTATATTTTGATATTACAGATAACTCATGGAACATATGGACTGAAAGGTTTTGTAGCAATCCGTAGGAAAAACTATATTGTTTGCCTTATAGGACACGTTTGAAATTGTTTAATAAACATAGGTGTATTCTTATTATTTCCCTGTAAAATGAGTTCAGGATGTTTTCTGGTTGGTCTCTTCCCCTCAATAAAGTGTTGTCTTGTTGTGTAACTCCGTCATTAGCTTCAAGAATTTGCTTATGTACTATTAATTGTGTGAGTATCCTATCTTATATTGTTAATAAAGGATCATGTAGTGAAGCTTGAAATGTAATGAGTGTCTTTTTTTCCTTTAACTAGCTTTTAAGTTAGACATAGATTTTATAATATCATATCAAAGCTCAATTCTCTTTAGCATCCTTATAGATAAGTTTAGAATCTATAAAATGAAAGTAACATTACTAAAAAGTCAAGGTTAGACCATTACGATTAGTAGATAAGTTAATGGTGTGAATGTTTAGTCTTACATTGTTAAAAAAAATTACGTAATAAAGTTTAAATCTAATAAATGTATTATTCCGTTGAGTTAGCTTTTGGATCAATAAAAACTTGGTAACATATACTTTTGGATGAAAAACTTGTAATAGACAAGTGGTGCTATTGCTATTCCAATAATAAATATTGGCTTGTTACTTGAACCATCTTAAATTTGTATTATTCTATGATTGCTTGTGGAATGTGTTTGTATGGTCATAGTTCAAACACTTATATGATCAAAGATGAAAAACGATATCATTGATGTTATATTAGCCAAAACCACTACCTATGAGGTTTAGAATCAAAATTAAAGACAAAGATAGTAAAAAAAAAATATTTTTTTGGTTATGAAGTCTTCCAAATCATTTATAGGTGTGAGATTTTGAAAAGATCACACTGGTGTTGTGTAATTTGATAAATTAGTACAATAACAAAAAAAAAAAACGTAGTTTTTAAAGAGAGAAACCTCTTAGTGATTTATTGGTAAAGACGAAAAGTAGAAATAGAGTCATAAATTGCTAATTTTTTGGTTTGAACAAATTGGTTAATTCTCATTACCCCTCATTCTCAGGCATTTTTTTTTCCAAAAAAAATACATCATGATGACATCACAAATGATGTCATCACTTTCATCTTTGCCCACTTCAGTCTTTACAGTTAAAACCTAACCAAATTTAGCTAAGTCTTAAGTAAGAACAAAATATAAAAAGAGATGAAGGCTCACATCATGCTGACATCACAAATGATGTCACCTCTTACATCTTGACCCACATCATTCCTACAGTTAAAATCTAGCTAATCTAGCTAAATCTTAATTAAGAACAAAACATCTAACTAAATCCTAACTAACTAAAGGTTGGGCTTGGGCTCGTTAAGCCTGCTTGTGTCTTTGGTTCCGGGCCGGAATTATAGACTCTAACATAACAACAATTCTACCCTCCAATATTTTTACTTAAGTGCTAAAAGTATGATAGTAAACCTCTTATCATGTATAGCCTCAAATATTAGGATTATTTGGTTCTATAATGAGTTACACGTTATTAATTGATTGACTCAACTTGAACGTACATTTATTCAATTATGGGTCAATTGTAGACACATCCATCAAGAACTTAACCTATTCCGGGCCTTTTTTAGACGATCAACTGAATTTGACCCACTCACGGTACGTTAAACTCAATCGTTCCCAACTTTCTATCGAGTTATAATTATATTTACAAGTCGTATTCAAGATTCTCAGCATAAATGAGAATATTGGTGAAATAATATTATTATTACTGCCTCTCTCATCTGGGGATGTAGCTCAGATGGTAGAGCGCTCGCTTAGCATGCGAGAGGTACGGGGATCGATACCCCGCATCTCCATTTGTAGGACCAATCTTTTTACCTTTACCCCGCATCTACTTATTTCATAAGTCGATCATGCGCCGTCAAATTGGCATCAATGACATCGATCTCCACGGCCCCGATTCCGGATGAAATATGACGGTCTGGGCTTTCCGTGGGATCATGGACGATCTGTTCTTGGCCCATTTGCCACTCCTATTTTCCCGAAACAATCCCCGCCATTTCCTGCGTGCTTTTCTCTGCCCCAGATACATAGCCAGTTTTGCTTCTTCATTTAAGTTTCCATCGGATCCCCTGGGCTCTCGGACCTCTCTTTCCAAGCTGTTTCTGATCTCTCTATTTCTTGGCGTTTCATTCTTAGAGCCTAGATTTCGGTGACACAGGGCTAGCCTTTGACAGGTTTGTAAACTTTCTAAATTTACGATACCAAATTCTGGTTAAATTATGTTAAAATATTTAATTTTGTAGTTTAGTGGGTTAGGCTATTCATTTTTTATTATTATTGGGTTCGGGCTTAACCCGATCCGACTCATGTGGGCGTGGCCCTCTTTTTGGCCGATATATTGTTTTCCACTTTGTACAGTTAAGAGGTTAAGCAAGCAAAGTGATTTTTCTCTCTCCAGATTTGTCCTTCTCAGAACACTCGGTGATTTCGTCTTCTTAGATGGTATCGAGAGCCACCCTGAGGTTCTGAATTCATCTGGTAAGTTTTCCTGTGCCTTGAAGTTCTCTTTTTTTTCTTTCGTTCGGTTCTTAAAATTTTTTCAGAAATACTCGCTTTCTTGCTTCAAATCTGCTGAGAAAAGAATCTGTATCACGATACTATTTCTCATTTTCGTTCACTCTACTCTTCAGATCTCCGATTTACATTTTTCTCCTTTTAGATCTGGATTGTTAGGTTTCTCCTTTGTTCTTCTTGTTCATCATCTTCCGCTGCTTTTGATCCGTCTTTTCGGATATTGCTTTTTCAAAACTTGTTTAAAACGCTGCGTTTCGGTTTGTCCCTGGAGATATTTTAGGGTCTGAATTTACTTTTATGCCCTTCATCTACTCCAGCTTATCCGCACCGTTTTATTAATCACTCCTAGTGAATTACCGTTTTGCCCTTGACGGTGCGTTTTTTTTTTTTTTTTTTTTTTTTTTTTTTTGTCTCTACACGCCCCGTTTCACTTAAGTGAGGCAAATTTGCTTTTTTGCCCTTGACGGTGCGTTTTTGACCTTCTCCACGCACCGTTTCACTTAAGTTCACTGAAATTACACTTCTGCCACCTGACGGTGCGTTTTGACCACACGCACCGTTTCACTTAATATAGGGACGAAATTACTATTTTGTCCTCAATTATCCAGCGCCGCGAGTCGGGCTCGATAAGTCGGATCCCTACCCGCGCAAGTGTGTTCCGGGTCACGCAATTTCGGTGCGGACCCGTTTCTCCTCGCCGCTACCACCGTTTTAGCCTCCTTCTTCCGGCGAAACACTCTCCGGCGAATTCTCTCTTCCTTTTTTGACAATTTACATCCTCAATCCGGGAACTTCAATCCTTTTTTGGCGAATCTGGTGTTATGGACAGCAAAAACACTACTTCTCCCAAAAACCCAACCACCTTAGAGGCCACGGATCCGCTTGTTTTAGGTCCTGGGGATGTATCTACTACCGTTTTGGTGCCTCAATTGCTGACTGGATCAGCAGATTATCCACCATGGAAAAGGAAAATGATAATTGCCCTTGGTTCTCGAGACAAATTGGACTTGGTGAATGGTAAATTACCTAGACCCGATAATGATCCTGTGAGGAGTAGTCATTGGGACAAATGCAACCTAGTGGTTTTGTCTTGGTTAATGAATTCTGTTTCGGCAGAAATAGGGAATGCTATTTCTCTTTGTAACACTGCTTCAAAGGCTTGGAAAATGTTGGAAACTCGGTATTCAAAGATCACCGGAACACGGCGATATGATTTAGAACAACAACTTGCAGAAGTGAAACAACTACCAAATGAGTCAGTGGCAAAATATTTTGCTCGTCTTTCTGATATATGGGCCGAACTAGATAAGTGTCTACCAACAATGAAATGCAAATGCTGCACATGTGATTTTCCGACCTTATTGGCAACAGAAAGGGAGTCTGGCCGTGTTATCCGTTTTCTACTTGGTCTTCAACCCATATATGCTACAGTGCGAAGCAACATTAATTCTCGAAGCCCTACTCCCCCACTTGATGAGGTTTTCCTGATGGTTTCTGATGAGGAACATCAACGTAAATTACAAGTTGATAATGGAAGAACAGACCTGACTGCATTTGCTGTCCAATCCCCTGCGTCTTTTCGAGGGGGGTTTGGGAACAATCAGAAAGATCATTCCTCTGCTATTATAGGAAATTCACGAGCTCCATCTAGTGTTGGTTCTGGACAAGGAGGATCAAGGTTCTTTTGTGAGCATTGTCGTCGATCAGGACACACTAAGGATAGATGCTTTCAGTTGGTTGGTTATCCTAACAAGTCCAAGAATCAGAGGAAGACAGGAGGAAGTACTCGATCAGCGCATGCAGTCTGTGCTGACTCCTGGGATCAGCCTCCCACTCCTGTGACTAGTGTCGTTCCGGCACCAATTCCTAGCCTTCCTAACCAGACTCTCACCTCTGGACAATATCAGCCAGCGATTCAACCTCCTATGGGTAATGCAGTTCAGTCACCAACTGCTAACCCTCCTGGCCAGAGTCTCACATCTGAGCAGTATCAGCAGGTGGTTCAGCTTCTGAACCGCTTTGGACCTACAGAACCCATGGCAAGCTTTGCAGGTACTGTTTCTTCTTTGCAAAATTCATCTTTATCTGATTGGCTTATCGACTCGGGGGCAAGTGATCACATTACCTGTGATCTCACATGTATGGAGAACATTCGATCATATGCATCAAACCCCCTCTGGGTCAAACTGCCTAATAATAGTAGTGTGGCTGTCACTCACATTGGAACCGTTCGTATTTCTCCTTCTGTCATTCTTTATGACGTCTTATATATTCCCTCTTTCAAATGTAAACTTTTATCTGTTGCCAAGTTTACCTCTGATAGTTCTTGTCAAATCACCTTTTACCCACATTTTTGTATCCTCCAGGACCATTTGACTGGGACAGTACTGGGGCTGGGCAGGGCTGACCGTCGCTTGTATCACTTAGTGTCTCCAACGGCAACCACATCAGATGTCTATTCCACTATTATCAAGACTCTTGAATGTACTGGTCCTAAGAGAGCCAATGTTTGTCAAAATACTATGTTTAAACACAATGTTTTAAGTAATAGACAAACATTATGGCATTGTCGTTTTGGCCACTCTTCTTCCTATGCATCCCCTGAAGTTTTTTGTCCTATATGTCCTTTGGCAAAACAAACTCGACTTCCTTTTCCATCTCGTACATCTGCTACAACCTCTATCTTTGAGTTGATACATGTTGACATTTGGGGTCCGCATCGGAACCCTAATCATGATGGCTCACGGTATTTTTTGACCATTGTCGATGATTTTTCACGTGGGACTTGGGTGTATCTCATGAGGCATAAAAGTCAAGCATTGCCCTTCTTACGCTCTTTTTTCTCTATGGTTGAAACTCAGTTTCGCACTCATATTCGTAAGTTGCGCTCTGACAATGGCTCTGAGTTTTTTAGTCATGAGTGTACCTCTTTCCTCAAGCTTCGTGGTGTTCACCACGAGAGTTCCTGCACTCATACTCCACAACAGAATGGTGTAGTTGAGCGCAAACATCGACATATTCTTGATGTAGCTCGAGCCTTACGTTTTCAAGCCAATGTTCCTGATCGTTATTGGGGTGAGTGTGTCTTAACTGCCACCCACATTATTAATCGACTTCCTACACCAGTTTTAGATGGAAAAACTCCATTTGAAATTCTTTTTGGTAAATCTCCATGCACGTCACATCTCCGAATTTTTGGGTGTTTATGTTATGTCACTGTCATTCCGCGAGGGGACAAATTTGCCCCTCGTGCTAGACCATGTGTTTTCATGGGCTATCCTCCATCCCAGAAGGGATATCGTGTTCTTGATCTTGCCACCCGTACTTTTTTCACTGTTCGAGATGTTGTTTTTCATGAGTCAGTTTTTCCATTTACTCAATCTCAGACCACTCCTGCAGTATCATCACTCAATGAAGACCAATCATTTGTTCCGTTGAACCCTGATCCCATCCTTCCTACCAATTCTGCCTCCTCCGTTATTCCACCCGCTACGGATCCACCCGCAGCGGATCCACCCGCAACGGATCCACCCGCAGCGGATCCACCCGCAGCGGATCCACCCGCAGCGGATCCACCCGCAGCGGATCCACCCGCAGCGGATCCACCCGCAGCGGATCCACCCGCTCCAGATCCACCCGTTGTGGATCCACCCACTGTGGATTCATCCCTTGAGATAGGGCCAACCACCATTGATTCCCATGCTCGGCGTTCTCAACGTACATCCAAGCCTCCCATTTGGACCCAAGATTATCAATGCAATCATATAACTTCCTCAATGGGTCCTCGAGACATCCTATACCCTATTTCACAATATGTGACTCTTGACAATTTTTCTCCCACACATCGTGCCTTTATTGCATCTGTTTCTTCTATCAGAGAGCCACAATACTATCATGAGGCAGTTCGAGACCCTAGATGGGTAGATGCTATGAACAATGAACTTCATGCATTAGATGCAAACCACACATGGAAGTTAGTTGATTTGCCCCCAGGTCGTAAACCAATTGGTTGTAAGTGGGTTTACAAGGTGAAATATCGTGCCGATGGCTCTATTGAGAGATATAAGGCACGTCTAGTTGCCAAGGGTTTCACTCAGCGATATGGGATCGACTATGAGGAGACTTTTTCTCCAGTGGCCAAGATGGTGACTGTTAGATGTATCATGGCCTTGGCGTCTATGTTTTGTTGGCCTATTCATCAGATGGATGTTCATAATGCTTTTCTTCATGGTGATTTGCATGAAGAGGTATATATGTCCTTACCACCAGGAATTCAATCCTCTTCCCTTGGACAACCGAAGGTCTGTAGATTACTTAAATCTATATATGGACTTAAACAGGCTTCTCGACAATGGTATTCTAAATTTACCAGTGCTCTTCTTGAAGCTGGTTTTAAACAATCTTGGCACGATTATGCTCTTTTCACTCTACGACAAGGGTCTACTGTTGTTGCTATTCTTATTTATGTTGATGATATGCTGATTACTGGGAATAGTGAAGAGGCTATCGCTCAAGTAAAATCTCATTTATGTTCCAGATTTCACATGAAGGATCTTGGACAAGCAAAATTTTTCCTTGGAATTGAGATTGCTCGCTCAAAGAGTGGTATTTGTCTTAGTCAACGCAAATATGCATTAGAACTGATCTCTGAAGCGGGACTTTCTGGAACTCGTCCCTGTAAGATTCCCATGGATCAAAATTTGAAGATCACCTCAATGGATTATGATGCTAGTGCACCTATTCCTATTAATGACCCTCCCTTGACAGATCCGGGTCCATATCAGCGACTCCTTGGGCGATTGATTTATTTGACTCATACTCGGCCTGACATCAATTATCCTGTTCAAATCCTCAGTCAATTTATGCATGATCCGAAAACATCACACATGGACATGGCCTTAAAAGTTGTTAAATACTTGAAAGGCACTCCCGGATTAGGCCTTCTCATGTCTTCTACCAAAGATTTTCAATTGACTGGTTTCTGTGACTCTGATTGGGCAGTCTGTCCCATGTCTCGGCGCTCTCTTACTGGTTTTTGTATCAAGTTGGGGGGCTCTTTGATTTCTTGGAAGACCAAGAAACAAGCCACAGTTTCCCGCTCCTCTTCAGAAGCAGAATATCGAGCTATGGCTACAGCTGTTTGTGAAATTGTTTGGTTACATGGCCTTCTCGGTGATTTATGGGTATTTGTCCCACGCCCCATCTCCTTATACTGTGATAATGAGGCAGCCATCCATATTGCGAATAATCCTATTTTTCATGAGCGTACCAAACATATCGAGATTGACTGTCATTTCATTCGTGAGAAACAGCAACGGGGCTTGATTCAGACTCGGAGTATTCGCACCCATGAGCAACCTGCAGATTTGTTAACTAAGGCTTTGTGTAGTCGACAACACTATTATCTTCTTCGCAAGCTTGGTGTGTTTGATGTATACAAACCACCAGCTTGAGGGGGGTTGTTAAAATATTTAATTTTGTAGTTTAGTGGGTTAGGCTATTCATTTTTTATTATTATTGGGTTCGGGCTTAACCCGATCCGACTCATGTGGGCGTGGCCCTCTTTTTGGCCGATATATTGTTTTCCACTTTGTACAGTTAAGAGGTTAAGCAAGCAAAGTGATTTTTCTCTCTCCAGATTTGTCCTTCTCAGAACACTCGGTGATTTCGTCTTCTTAGAAATTACTCTATATTTGTGCATTTGATAGCATTTCACACTTTTTCCATTCTTTATTATTATTGTAGTTGGCTCTCACCTTGTCTTTTAGTTGATCGACTTTACTTCTTTAGAATTCCATTCGATCTGATTATTTGGTTGCTTTACGGCTTGAACATTCGACATAGAGGAAACATTCAGAGAAAATCACAGTGTTTCTTGAAATTAGATGATCCATTTCCATAGGTGCAAGGTTATTGAGGACTTAAATACACATTATTCTTTGAGGCATTTGTTGGATGGCTCATACTGAAAAGTACATCGCGGCTAAAAGGCACAACCCCAATGAGAAGAGATTTTACTTTCTCTCTACACGTGCGTATACCTTTTGCATATCTTATGACCGCGATTGGTACCTTTGACTTCATCAGAGCCTTAGATTCTTCATGAGCCTGCAAAGGGGAAGACAACATGGAAAGAAAGATCCGCATTAGTGGAATATAAGGGGAAGACGAGTCAGAGGATCCTTTTCAGAGTCTGTTCCAGTTATAAATGATTAAGAGGAGGCTAGAATGCTTCCAAAAATGTTGTTGGAGATGGCACATCGAATGTAGTTGCTTCCAGTAAACTTAATAGCTCGGTTTAGTAGACCAAAGATGGAAGCAGGTGAGGAGCTCAAAATATTGAGCATTTTTCTCATCTACTACTGCCAAATAACCCCATATTTAACCTCGAAGACTTAACTTGGCCAAACAGGCAGTATTATCTTTTTATTTCTTTTTTCCTTCTTGAATACTATGCTGCCAGAAGTTTCAGCTAGATCCAAGAATCACTGTGGTGTGCAAGCCTGGGGACGAATGAAGTGTTATCCTAGAATGTGGAGTCTGTGAGTAAACAACGTGTTTGCCTCATATAATAATCCTCATTTATAAGCAACGGCTAGTTTATGATAATATTCATGTCGGTTTGGCCTGGGCTCGAAATGGAGGACCATGTGCATGTTGTCAAGAACAAGTAGGATTAGATTTCATGCGGGCCTTTTCTTAAAAACTCGAAGAGTATGGATATAAAAATGTCAGAAGTATTAAGATATACTTCCTGGGGACATACAAGTGGTTGGTGCTTGATCTGTGGTGTTAACTATCAGAAAAGGGAATGGGTTGTGGGTGACGTGAAGAATGGAACCTCTGCTTAGTACCAGCTTTCAGAGTCTCATCAGGAAAGGGAAGAATATCAGGGTTATTTGTAATATCAATTTGGTTAGAGGGAATGGTGAACCATTACTTCTGGAGATCTGGTTTGTCACTTTTGCACTTCCTTGGATATGACGTATGCTGAGATTGTCCTTACTCCTGTAGGAAGTATCATGTGGTGGGTAATATGGTGATAGACCATGTAGACAGAATGATGTACTGGATTCGTCTTTTCTGGTCATATTGTACAGCTGTTGAGACTCATGTTTATTTTGCGATTGACGCATGTTGTGACTAAGATCTTTTTCTCAGACAAATACGTGTTAGTCTTATGAGTAATATGGTAGAAAAAAAAGTCTGGGTTGCCTATGAACCTAATCGACTATAACCTAGTAATCAAGTGAGCGTGGAAAAATCCAGAAAGCTTCATTTCTTTCCTGGCTGTAGACATCTAAATGAGAGATGACATCATGGTAACACATTCTCCATTTGGAATCCGTAATGAGGAGGCACTTTTGTGTATGGCACAAATAGAAGTTCAGAAGAGAAACTCTGAATACTGAAATATGAAGCAATGGAGATTTTATGGTTGCAGTAACGAGTAAAAAGCTATCAGTGAATTACCTCTGCTCATCGTCAAGTCCTCTAGCGTTGCTTCCTGCAATGGGCCTGTAATTGGGTAGCGGGACCTGACCAGTTTCTATATCTATCAGGTCCTGTACAAGTCTCTCGTAGTGTTTTCTTACTTCCTCAGCAGATTTCCCTCCCACGGCCTTGGCCACATTTTGCCAGCGGTCTGGAGTGTCCTTGTCATACAAAGCCAGAGCCTTCTCGAATTGTTTATTTTGCTTTGAGGTCCAAGAGGAGTTAGAACTTCGAGAAGCACTTTGGAAGCTTGACGCCATTACTCTCAGGTGGATATCTGAAAGAAGATATAGTAGACAGGAGAAGGCGAAGATAGTGGAGACTCGAGGCAATGAAGCGGCTACTTAGATGTTGGAAAGGAAGCTAAGTTAAAAGAAAAAAAACCCACGAAAGCGAAAGAAACTTAGAAAGAAAGTGAAGAGCTCCGTTGTCTCGGGATGGTATGAGTAAGAGATTGCCATGCTTGTTCCTTATAAACTGGCCGCCGGGGTGGGGGGTGGTGTCAGGTGATGCAAGTTGGGAATACTTTTTGGGGTTACGACTGGATGTGATTCGCCTATCAAGCAAAGCAAAGGTTGAAAGGGTAAAAAGGGAAAGGGAATCAGTCTCGAAGGATTTGCCTCTCTTAAAGTTTCCGGAAGTCCTTGTCGTTTTTATTGATATCATCAAGTAGTGGAGTTTCTTGAGAATTTACAGCCTGGTGGGATTGGATCCCAAATTCTGCTTAACGATCAACGTTAATGCGCTTACGATATGAACAACTCCATGACCCCTTTTCATCCCCAGATGAACCCGCCTCGACCTTCAAGACCCATGAAAACAGATTTGAGATATTCTGCCTTCTTTTTCTGTGGGACGGTCAGATTTTCTTCCCTTGTTTGTATGGGCAACTTGTGATAATATCCTTCTTTTGAAGAGCATATGATTATTCATCCATGACAAGAGTAATAAGCTAGACTCATGTGGTGGCACGTGCCTGCCTTTCGGATTCACAGACTGCAGATGTTTATTATCCACAGACTATCAGATAAGCATGCCATGTGATAGGTAATACTCGAGGTAATCTATCGTGACAGCCTTTATTCCAATATATTGCTATGAAATTCAAATAAGAACAGAGTATTTAATTTCTATTTTTATCGTGGCCTGGTAATGTTGGTAAATACACAGTGCAGCTGTGCATGTCGGGGATTGACAATTCCGATCTCTCGCTCGTGCTGGTCGATCTTCTTCAGCGTCAGACTACCTAATCTGAACGGGCTGTGTCAGTTGTGTGAGGGTAGGGAACCTGGAATTGGTGCCATACTGGGTTCATCTGAGCTACATTCCACAGTAACTCTGTCGGCGGGTGGTCTCTGGCCACCGGAGGAGTGTGATGAAGGTCGGTTGGTTTATAGCTTGACCCAGCAGAGTTTTTGGTTAGCCACGAACCGGCGGTTTGTGATAATAACGTCCTGACAGTAGCGCGCTCGCTTCTCACCCTCTGCATGAAATGTTGCAGCCGAAGTTATCCGGTGGGGTTGGGTTCCCCATATCAACATGGCTTTCCAATGATTGCTTTCTGTGATTACACATTTTTAAGTAACAGTACAAAATTCTAATTCTAGAAACTGTACTTTGGCTTAGAGAACCCTCATAATCATCGTAAAAAGATGATTGGTGAGCTTAGCTTAGGTACTGTTATGGGCATGGTTTAAAGTTTAGAAGATCACTCAATATGAAAAGTTTGGGCTTAAAAGTTTGAGTCGAATCAATTCCCTTCGCGTTTTACTAGCAAATATAGGTCGTTGAGTCGAAATTGAGTTCTAGAAACAGTTTCCCTTAGTTAAATTCTTGTTCTTATTTGTTCGTAAACTCCAAAGCTTACCTCGATTTGCACCTTTTCTTGGCAAGTGATTCTACTTCAAGTTACGTAACTTCTGAAAACCTTTTCGTGAAGCTAAAATCATTTAAGGTAGATAAAGGCCGCTGCCTTCCTTAGCTAGCATGTGGTCCCCCGAAGTTTGTGAGTAATAGATGTTAGACTTTCTATGACGCGAATATCATTGTTTACGAAATGTGATTCTTATGTTCCGAGAAGGTCTACCCAGTAACACACGTTAAAGTTAAGCTTCCGGGACACGTTCTGGAACCTTTTCACAGAGAGGTTGGGTCTCGCTTTCGCAGAACAAATTTTAACCTTGTGGACCGATATGTTTGTCGTGGACTTTGGTCTGGTCCTTCAAGTTGGAAAAGGATCGTTTTGAGATGGATCTATGGATTGACACTTTTAACCTTTTGGGGGAGGGGCAGAAACTAATAAGTGCATCAGATTCCTCATCTTACATGCAAACACTTTTTTTTTTCGAGGGAGAACTTCCATCGGATGGTACGTACAGAGCCATGGGTAATGGTAATTGGCTCGCTGAGATTGAGTGTATCTACTTTATCTTTTTAATTGTGTTTTTTCTTTTTTTTTTTGGGTACAAATAAAGAGTCTTACCAACATATGAACAATATCCTTGAGCACTTCTGGGAATATTGTTGTTTTAATAGCTTTACCTCTTTGTTATAATGGTTTCCATTTGGGTGTCAAGCTATTGTCTGTTGAGAAGATTGGCGTAGTAAAATCTCTCTTCTTGTCCAGGTTGTGGTACGTAGCTTGAATCGGCTTCCCCGGCTATCTCACGAATGATGAAGAGGCTTGGTATCAATGTGATAGACAACCACAACATTAGAGATTTTTGGTTCACATTTCAGGTAACTTCTTTAATGAATGTAAGACTCCAGCAGCGTGATTCGTGTTGGAGACTCAATAACCCATTTAATAAATAATTCTATCTTTACTACAGCATCATCCTCGTATCTTAGTAATAAATGCTCGAATGCAGTGTACTAACCCATTTAATTAAATTGACATCAGGTAAAATTAGCGTGGTATCTACCTGGTTCGAGTCTCACGAATATCTTTGATACGAATAGAAAAGCCTTGAACCTTTTCTAGTAGAGTTATAGATGCCTGATGGGACAGAACTTCTCATTACAGAAAATTTACTCTAGTCAATCCTAAAAAGATCTTTGCGGATGGAATCAAACCCGATAATATTGTTGGCTATATCATGCTGTTTGCCTTGACAGGAGTAACTAGTACAAAGTAAGCAGTGGACCAATTTATCGTTTTTAGTTTAGGCTTTTATTCTTGTCAGTAGTCTAAGTAGAAGAATAATGAGGGTGCCCCATCCTGACGACTTGGTTCGGTTCTTGGCTTGAGATAAACGCTGGAGAAGTAGATGAGAAATTTAGGGTAAATGCGCCAGGCATCGTATAAATTAGACCAAATCTGTGGTATTTTCGAATCCTTATCACCGGGAAGTCCCACCTTACGAAAGTTATGTCAATTGGTTCTTTAAAATTTCTTAAACAAAACCAAGCCGTTTTTCCTTTAGTTTTGTGACTTGTTTGATGCTGAATTAAGGGAGAATTGCTTGATTATAAGACGCTTCGGCTGTACATTTGTCAAGATTACTAAATGGTTTTGGCCTAATGAAGCTTTATGACTTGAATACGACAAAACAGGAATTTCACTGTGATTGTGTCGTCCAGGCCACCCTTAAATGATCCACTCATATTTGATGGCAATAGCAAGGACCACAAGAAGGAGGGAATCTTTAAATAAAGGGAATAAATTTGTGAGACGAGCTTTTATCGATGAATCTACTCGGAGAAAGTAGTGATAGGATGACTAGGTAGCCTATTAGAAAACAAAGGAACAGATAAGGACTGATGAGTGGCGTTCCTTAATCAACCAATCAGAAATGCACAATTTTTTGTTAGAGGGGAGGGAATAAGTTTCTTCCCATGTTGCACATAAAATTCACAATTTTTTGTTCGGTCAAAGAACTAAATCAGCTGGTGGTTTTATTCGGATAAAGGATATCTTATACTTTTCCCCCCCATAGGAAGGCAGGAAGGAGAGAACGATTGGACATTGTGGGAGGTAAAACATGACCACAAATATACGTGAAAAATTCTATAGAAGTTGGTCCTTTATTTACTCGTGGAGAGGATTAATTTAGAAGTTGTTCTTCAGTTCTTGTTCTCCGAGATGAAGAACAATAGGACTTGTATAATGGGCAACTGGATTATTCTCTATCTAACCGTGTATCATCTGTAAAAAGGAAATATTTTTAGCAGTAATGTTCCGTGATTAGTACTTTAAGGTTCAAAACTTGAGTAGAACTCGAAACATCGCAAGCTAGTTTATGCGTTCAAATTTGAATCCATTCATGAGCTGTTGGATTAAGTTATCATTAATATTGATTTACATATATGCAGAAGTATATTGTTTGACCTGCACGGGGTCTAAAGAGTAACGGAGAGAAAACATTTCTATCCTTTTTTTTTTTTTTCCCTCTCTTCTACTTAAGGTGAAACATTTTTTTAACAATCTCTGTTGTCCCACATCGACGTATCGGCCCACTCTCATTGGGTTCAACCTCATCTAGACTCTATTGGCTCCAATCTTCTTCATGCTCTTACAATCCTTAAATACACAGTATTTATGCAAGTCAAACTGAGACACCTATTGTTGGGAGAATTCAATCAAGTCGTATCATCCATATAGAGATCGAATATACAAATATAAAAATATACACATTCAAACATAGTAGATTTAAGAGATTCAGAATATCATAATATCCTATATCTGCTATAGTCTATTTTTATTAGATTTTCTCATACATTTCCTCTCCTCAAACATATATCTCATAGATTCTCTTGTTAATTAGAATCTACAAGAGGGGCCCTCTCCAACAATTAGTCCCTTGTGGGGATTCTTTAAACTCTCATACTAAATTTCTTTATATTTTTCTTATTTATAGAAAAATCCTAAAGGAATCATAGTCAAATACTATTAGAAAAACCTACTTCTATATAAGAATAAGAATCCTAATTTGATACTACTAAAAATCCACTACATCTAGAAGATATTTTATGGTTCCATAATTACATAGAAATCCTTAATTCTAATGATAATCATACCCTTTATCTTATTTGTTCCACCAATCCTAATACTCACTAGTCTCTTTTTCTCTTCTCTTATTCTAACAAAGCTCGTAAAGCCTGAATAAAGCCTAAAGAGAAACCAAATCGAATTTATTATTTAGCTATTAGTAAGATCTTCTCTAGATTGAACATTGAACGCCGCTTCTTCAATCTCTTATGCGGAAAAGGGGGGCTGAAGATTTTCTCTGATTTTGAAGGACAAGCACGAAAATGTCACCCAAAACGGTCTAAGGCGCCAATCCAAATTTCTTGTCAAACAACTTGCGTTTGGGTTTTGTTACATTTGTTAATTTGTTTTTAGCTAAGCACAGTTTCATTAGAGGTACTTAACACATTTCGCCAAAGCAACAAATGAATAATGCCTTCCGAGAATGACATTCCGGAGGCAGCCATATCTTGACAATAAGCCTGTTCAAACTTGCGAAATATCTTGACAATATCTCGGTGGTCCTTATACAGATTCTCATTTTCGTCCACGATCTAGGGAGTTGACCGGTTACTCGGTCTTCTTGTTCCTGGCTATCTCCATCGGTTTTATGTCATGTTCTGAGCCGGTCCCCGTTCACACCAGTGTCCACGAAGCAGCTTGGATTGTTATGCAATTTTCCTGACATGCACTTTGACCAGTTATCGTTGTTTGTATTTTTGTATACAAGTTCTAGTAGTTATTCTCTCCATTTGACGTTTTATGGGTCAAGTTTGTAAATCGATTCCACAACTAGTCCTGGGTAATTGATTAGAACCTAAATTTTCTTCATTAGTTTTATGATGTGACGAATTATATCGGTAAAAGACTTTCACCGCCCTAATCATTATTGTTGAAGAGCAGTTTTTCGTTAAAATTTTAGATTGACCTTGACTTCAAGATTGACTCACCTTTAACTGCTTTCCTGGTTGTTTCCTGAAGTAAAAGCATCCTGTCTTTCATTCTGTGAACTTCACTAGTTCATAGTCAATGGTTCTTTCCATCAACTTTGCTTATCTGCTGCTCTCTTGAGCATAACAAGACGATTAGCGTCTGGACTTCTTTAATGCTATTCGCTATTATTGAAGTTGTTCAGGCTTCCTCTTGGCTCATGCTACGCAAAGCTGCATCATACCTCTGAAACTCAACTATGTGGGTCATGGGATTTCTTCGTTGGTAGACAGCGTACCTACCATATGAGCGGTAGGTCCAGATTATTTCCACCGGTAGTTTCCTTTCTTTGCATAACAAAATACATAGTTGTCTGTCATCTTCTTGTGGATGGGAAGCCTTGCTTGTGGCCATATGATTCAAGACTCCAACAGTTAGATGTGCTTGACTATCATGTCTTATCATGAGGTTGTTCATGCATGTTGATATTGTAAATTTGGAATGGCCATGGCAATTTTATTGCTCTTTCTGTGCTTATTTGAGAAAGCAGAAGAAGTAGCAGTTCTCTGTGATTGAGTAAAGTAAACTTATGGACTTGTGCGACTTCTGTTATGGTGAAAGAGCTCTCCCTTGCAGTAAATATGGTAGAAGTACGTAAATCATTTTGCTCGCGCCCTTAAAGAGTACTCTTTTAATCAAAGTAAACTGGGAATATGAGCTATGTTATCACCAACAGTACAACACCCCCTCCCACATCAAAAACAGTTTAAGATCGAAGGTCTTTCCTCTATTGTTTCTTGTTGTCCACGTTAACTCTCACTATTGTATTTATTTTGATATCATGGCCATTGTCAATATTCTACGTTGTGGATTTGTTGAATTCTGTTACAAACACAGAGTTTAAAAAAGCGATCTTTACACCAATATGCAGATTAAGGATATTGTATCATTAGATGGAGAAAAATGCTGCTGAAATTGAGGAGCTTCCATATCGTTGTACCGTTAAGGTAAAACATTCATTTCTAGCCACTTGAGGCCTTATCTAGACTGTAGAATGGGTCGTGGGGGTTGGGTTAAGTTGAATTTATCTAATCAAGGAAGCGGAAAAGTCAGTAATTTTATCTCACTTTATATACAAAATTCTTTCATTCACTTGACCAAAAAACAGAGCTCGTCTTTGTTTGCTGACAATTAAGGCTTGATTTTGGATTTAGGTTTAAACGGCTTACAACATATACTCTAACATTGAAATTATTTTTCTTGAGAGATTTGAAGTTTCTTACTTAGGCTTGAGAAAAATATGCCATTCCTCTTGGCACAGCAACTATTCTCATAGCCAGACTTATGTGTGATGTTTACATAATACCTAGAAAAGCATTGTCAAAAAAGTCTGTATGGTCTTAAGAACTTCTCGAGGTATTTCACTCTTCAAAACATGATGTCACGGTCGATGGTTCACAAGTAGAGATTTAAGAGGATGACCATGTTGGAAATTCTAAATGGAGTTCTTGTGATTAAGCGCATCTTACCTGTACGATAGAGGGGGCTCTATGGTTTTGAGTGTTTAGCTTCTTGGCAAAAATGTGTTGTAGTTTGTAGATACCTCTACTGAGAGAGAGCTAGGTCATTGTTGTGGTACACGTACACATGTCAGCGTAGGAAGGTTAGAGTTTCATATGGATGAAAACCAATTAGAGTGAAACTTTGTGACTATATTGTATTGGATACAGGTTCATCGCTTGATTTGTTTAGAGCTCGGGAAATTCATTGATAGAATCTCTGAAATATATTCAGTCATTGAGGCTGCCCGACCAAGATGCGTATCAGGACTACAGGCATTATGCTCTTTACAGCTCACAATGGATAGGGCAAACATACTTATCCAAAGCTGCTCAGAGTCTAGCAAATTCTACTTGGTACATTTTTACTACCTCTGAAAGATAAATCTAAGCATACATATAATTTCTACCTCTTATAGTACAATATTCCAGCTGTAATAAATAGGAAAAGTAACTGACTGACTCATTCTCTCCTATTGTTGCTTGTAGCATTGATACAGAAAATAAATTATAAATATAGATTGCATTTTTTAAGTTACTAATTGTAGTCTGAGGAAGTGTTCAATACTTTTTAGTATCAGTCAAAGCCAAGCTGAATGGACGATAAGATTTTTACAGATGCACACCATCTGCTGTTTGATTATTGTAGTCGAGCATCAACAATAATTTGCATCTTCACTATTTTTGCAATTTGTCGTTCTCTTTGCGCGTTTTTGTGAAATGAACTTTCTTTGAAAAATCAGTTCTTTATGTTTTACAGGGTTACTAAGAAAAACTATTACTTAGAGGATGTTGCGTTTTATATGTCCACCACATTTATAACCTCTTGATTCTTACCCTTCTGATATTTTATTTAGAGCTAACTATTTTACTGTCCTGTCATGTGTCTCTGATTGTTTTCCTTTTCCTTACCTTCATTGTTCTACAGGACCCACTGGTCAATCAACCAATTTAAATACATTGATCATTTATGACAAGGTTTCATTTTTAATTTTCCATGTCACCTTAATGCGATTACCGTCCTGCATTATGTCTTAGTGAATATGTGATCTTAAATGTACACTTACTATATTGATATTGTTAATGCCTTGATTGAAAAGTTATCTTATATGTATGCATTATTATCAATGTTTCAATCATCATATATTTTCATGGCTTTTGTTTGCCATTATTATTGGTTATCTAATGCAATATAATTGCATTATATTCAGGCAATTAGAAAGGAGAGTACTGTTTTAAAATGTGAAAAGATACGAAACGCTTTAGAGTTGTACCTGAGTGAAATTCAAAAGTCAGTGCCAACACTGTTGGCTGCAAAGGTTTGCGATTCTCCAAGCTCTTCAGCTAGGCATATTTTTAGTTAATAGTTAGCAATTCAAAGACTCCCCATTTTATGTGTTCATATTTGCTAGGCTTTGTAGGTTTTGTCCTACTTAATCATGCCTTCTTTGCTATGCAATATTCCTGGAATTCTTTTTTCTTTTATTTCATTTACTTATAGAATTGTTCCTATTGTCTGTTCTATATCGTTTTTAGGGACTTTGTGGTGGCCCAAAGTCTTTGTTCTTGTTTCCAAATCGAAGATAAGATAAAATCTCTTCTGGCACTTTAATAAGTCAAGATTAGTGGATTGCAAGGTTCCCATAATGAAGATGATAATGCAGTAGGTAAAGAAGAAATCTATTTGGCTGTCATTCCATGCCTTAGCAGTAAGTTGCCTTCCAAACCAACTTTTACTGGTGAACATGTTGTATGGAATTACCAATAAAAGAATTGAATTGGTTAAACTTTATACCTTGGAAGGCCTTAATACAATGATCATAAATATTCCAACAGATGGATATTAACTCGAATAATGTGATGGCAGAGCAGGCTCCCCTTGTCAAGTGGAATATTTAGCCCTTTATATTGTTTGAAACGTTCCCCATTTCTGTAAACTTAAATGATGGACACTGCCTAAAGAGTTGTGGTTTCTCTTATATATCTTCTAATTTTTCTTTTTCTTGTTTGTTTCGCAGGCCATAGGATTCTAATTTAAATGTCATTGGTTGGTGCTATTTTTAATCCCTTTACACGACTAGATATTGAGAATGAACTTTTGTGCAGATATTTGGAATTGTTCATGATCTTAGGGCTGCAACATTTTCCCTCGAATCCGCTGAAGAAGAGGCTGGGGAGGTTATTCGGGCTCTGCTTCTGCAAGACATACCAGTGTCAAACTCTATGAATAATTTAGAACTTGAGGCTGTTCAACTGGCAGCTTTGAAACTGAAAATAACATCCCCTTTGGCTGTTTTGATAGAGGAAAGATCTATTAGGAAGTTACTTGACAAAGTCTCCGGCACCGAATTTAGAAAGAAGAAAATCTTGAAGTACCTTTTCTATCTTTTGAGAAAGTATCGAAAAGTAATTGGACAATACCAGAAAGTTACCCTTGAGCAGCATGGTGAGCCTGAGCAAAGTGCTGAAAATGCATTAGGTGAGACCAAAGCTGATGACTCTGGTATTTCCGAACTGCCTGAGGAATTTAAATGCCCAATGTCTATGAGACCGATGTATGATCCAGTACTCATTGCTTCTGGAAGGACTTTTGAACGATTTTGGATAGACAGATGGTTTAATGAGGGTAACAAAACATGCCCCATAACTCATACGGTGCTGGACAATTTGGACCTGACTCCAAACTCTGCAGTAAAGGGTCTCATATCAAAATGGTCTTCCAAGCAGGGAGTTACAATTCCTGACCCTTGTTTAGAAGCGCACCTTTCATCCTTCTCCTACCTGAAATCCCAACTTTCCAGTTCCACTTCCAGCTTTGGCAGTTCTATGGACAAGTTGAGCCTCCAAGTTAGCAATGTGTCACTAGCCTCTTCAGGAACCAATTATGCTTCAGAAATGTCAGTTGGCAAGAGTGATGGCAGCTTTAGTTGTAGGCTTAGTCAGAGAAATCTGAACCCGCAAATAGTAGAGCATTCTGCAGTTTGTTTCAGCGATACATTAGGGTCTCTTTCTGGACTTTCTGCACTTTCTTGGGGATTTCAGTGCAAGACGGTTGGGGATGTGAAAAACCAACTCCAATGCGTCAACCATGCATATCAGTATGCAATTTCCGACAGTTGCATCAAACCATTGATTAAATTTTTGAATGATGCAAAGGAATTAAGTGATGTGAAAGCTCAGAGAGATGGGACAGAGTTGCTGTTGGCAATTTTGAAAGCAAACAGGTGATAGTTGTTTGGATGGACAATTATTTTTTTTTTGGCAAAACATTTAGTATTTTGCTTAGAACGAGGAAAACTATAAATGAAGTAGAAAATAGATGAGTTGTATAATGCACGATGGTAAATAAATCGTACAAACACATAATTTCATATCAACCAAAAGAAACTGAAATAGTTATGTAGGAACTGTCCACTCTAGTCATTAAGACAATATTAACAGAGAGTTTAAATACTAGTTAATGTATGCTTTGTTTGCTAGAATGATTTGGATTTGTGCAGGAAAAGGAATATGCAGATGGATTTACCTATCAGTCCCAGAAAGCATTGTGTTGTAAATTAAATGGAAACATATGCAATAAAATAGAAAAAAAAAAAATTCTTTTTGCTGACCTGAAATAAGAGTAATGCTCTAAATAGTCTAGTTCAGCTTCATATAGCCATTATTTTCATCCTGTCCTTAATTGGTGCTCTGGGCCCTTCGGTAGGCATTACTGGCAGGTTGAATTTGTTATTCTCTTTGATAAAATTAGTTACCATGTCCTGGTGCCTGAAAAACACTAGATACTATGCTTCATATCCTGCTGTTTCGTGCAGAAGTGAAAACTCACCCCTTGATGAAGAGGGGATTTTTGTGTTGGCGTCATATCTGGATTCTGATAATATTGGAGAAGCCCTTGCTATCATAGAGGTTTTGTCTTCTCAATCCATTTACAAGTCTATGATGGTGGCATCTGGTGTTCTTCCCTCCATTCTAAAAGTCCTTGATACCAAGATCAGGGCACTTCACAGTGTTGCCATGAAGATACTCTATAATTTGTCCTCCAATGGTGATCTTGGCTACCATGTCGTATATCTGGACTGCATCCAAATCTGGTTCCCTTCCTGGATGATCCCAAACTTCCACAACTCTGCATGAAGATTATTAAAAATATATGCACCAGTGAGGAGGTCAGCATTGCAGTTGCCGAAACCAGTTCATGTATCAGTGCCCTTGCCAAACTGCTAGAAAACGGAAGAGAGGAGGAACAAGAGCACGCGGCAGACCTTCTTCGTTCCATATCTGATGCCAGTGCCGGCTGTTGTCAACTGGTCATGACAGAGACCATCATACAGTCTCTGGTTAACCTATCTGTCAATGGGAATTCCGGGGTGAAGGAGATTGCATTTGAGTTGCTTCAAATCTTGGGACGTATCAAAGATCAGAGTTCAGAATGCTCAATTCCCAAAACAAGCTCAGGACAAGAAATCATCCCTGAGCCTGTCAACTGCCCAAAAGCAAAGAAGTCATATTTTAAGGCATTTCGCTTGTTTGCAAAAAAGATATTACTACACCCCAACCGCAGGTATTAGCAGTAGTCTTACTCGTTGGAGTTGGGGATGAGTTTCAGCATAAGATAATTTTTGATTAAATTGCTACACGAAATATAGGACTGAAGCATCCGGCTGTAAGAACAATTTTGACCCATGAATGCAAACATTATGGCTTTGTAGCGTTGTTTGATTCAGTAACAACGCAAATTTTGTAACATTTTCGCTTTGTAGTATTATAGTGTTTTTTCTTATTCTGCGTTGCTTTTAGTCTTCTTATTTTACAAACCTTACATTTGTATTTGAATTGGCAAGATAAGTAGGTGTATTCTAAAATAATTAATTTCGGTCGTTAGAAGTTCCACCTTTTACTTTAGAATGACTTGTAAAAAAGGAATATCTATTTGTAAAAGAAATTCATAAGTAAAGAATGTTTGAAATAATCAGATAATTATTTTACACATCATGAAGCTGGAGTAGCTCAGTTGGTTAGAGCGTGTGGCTGTTAACCACAAGGTCGAAGGTTCAAACCCTTCCTCTAGCGTTTACTTTAATTTAAAAATCCTTTTTCATGCAGGAAACTTTCATAAAATTTTTGTGCATTTTTATCTTCTAGATATATGCTATTTACCAATATGATTCCACTAATACCTTGGGGCTTGGAAAGGAGAAAACTTTTATGCCACAGCTATTGCAGCCATTTTCGAATTAAAGATACCTGTTGGGCTGTTTCTACGGGAAGGAAAACCCTAGCTCTCACCAGCTACATTTCCCTCCCACACAAAGTTCCCATATCTTCGCCGTCCGTTTACTGCTTGCCGGCTATCCGCGGTCGTCCTGCAGGTAGAGCATTAGTCTCGGCTTCTTCTGCATCTCGTCCTTGTCCTCTGTTTACTTCATCTCGACAAACTGGATGGTGGGTACGTTTGGCTCTCGAGAAAGTGAAAGGAAAATGCTGTAAAAATCGTTTCCTTTTCGAGGGAAATTTTAGGTATTCTCGTTGGCTATAGTTTCAGTTTTTTTTTGGGGGGTTCTATCAACATGTCAGCTGCCAAGTCGTTGCGGGTATAGCAGTACGTTTGTTAGGGTTTAAGCTTTGCTTTTGATCGTTAAAAATTTCCCTTTCGTGTGAAACATGAATTTGAGGCAGTTGGTTTCTAGGCAGACAATCAGCAACTTATTAAGAATCAATGGGAGATTACCATCTCAATACTATCGGTGTGTTTACGGAAACGTTGTGACCATTACAGACCCAGTATCTCATCCATTTCGGTCACCAGATATTCATGGCCATAAACCTTTCGAAAGCCCTAATTGTCCTCAACGCAGTCCTTGCTTCAGTAGACGCATCCATTGTACAAGTGGAACTAAAATGAGCAACTCTGGTGATGAACCAAAATTTCTTTCCGAGGAATCCGATGCGGCAGATGGGACGATGAATGAGTTCTTGTCACGGTTTGTCTGGATAATGCGTAGTAAGCTCTCTGAAGTTTACCCAGACAGTGATAAGCAGACGATTGATGGAATGCTTTTGATCATTGTTGAGAAAGTTGCATCCGAGGTGGAAAAGGGTGGTCTTGATCAGATGCTTGGTGCCTCGGCGGCCGCTCCTTCACAGGATTTTAGCGAGGATTTGTGGAAAACAGTTTGGGAAGTGAGTAATAAGGTTTTATATGACATGAAAAAAGAAAGGCGGAAGGAAAAGATGAAGCAGTTTTTGCAATGTGAAGAAGTCCAGGAAATGTGCAGATTTGCTGCTGAAATTGGCATTCGTGGGGATATGCTGAGAGAGCTTAGATTTAAATGGGCTCACGAGAAAATGGAGGAAAGTGAATTTTATAGTAGTTTGGAGCGCATGAGGGCAGAAGCGCGGGCCCAAGAAGCAGGGGAAAAGCAAGTTGAATCGTTAGATAATGAGGCCTCTGAAGCTGAAGAGAAACCTAAGGTCGTTACTCTTCCTAAGAGACAAGGGAAGATAAGGTACAAGATTTATGGTCTTGACCTCTCTGATCCAAAGTGGGCTGAGGTGTCTGATAAAATTAATGAGAGAGGGGAGGTCATTTGGCCTCAGGAGCCAAAGCCAATATCTGGAAAATGCAAATTAGTAACCGAGAGGATTCTTTCATTGAACGAGGAGGATGACCCATCCCCCATGTTGGCTGAATGGGTAGAACTTCTTCAACCAAGCAGGATAGACTGGATTACGTTGCTGGATAGAATCAAAGAGAAGAACAGCTCTTTATATTTTAAGGTAAACCACTTAATTTTTGAGTTAAGCATAGTGTCTGATAATCAGCAGTATCAGTTTCTAACTTGTTCTTTTGGTTTTCAATGCTCGAATTCATAGGGTATAAAGCAATGATAATCTTCCATGACATCTTTCAAAAGCTTACAAAATCTAAATCTAAATTGATACCAAAATAGCCCGAGATGTTGATGTTAAATTTTCATTGGTCTCCCATAATCTGATGGAATTGTTTTCCGGGGGTTGCATATTAGCTTCTATCATCAGTCGCCTCTAGTCCACATGATAATTTCCCTTATCTTCCGCTCAGAAATATGGTGCTCACCATCAGCACTAATCTCAGTGTGCTTGTTGGAGGGATTGACTCCAATATTGTTGCCTTGCAGAGGAAAATAATGAACCGGGATGGCTATACAGTGTGTATATAGTGTCTTGTCCAGCTCATTGTACCTCATGGGGGTGGGAAGATGGCTTCTAGAATATATTTTTATGTTTCCAAGTTTTATTTGTTTGAGTGGTTTTAGAACAAATACTTCTTCAGATGGATGAAACTTGAAATGTTGGCTTGGAATTTTCTTCATACCCTTTTTAAGAGAAGGTTACATTAGGAACTCCTCTTTCTGTTATTTTATATTTGGAGTGTTTCTGTTCTCTCTTGCTTTTGTAAAAAGCGCTAGGCATGTGAGTATTTTTTTGTCTTTGCTTCTAAGACAAATATATTTTGCGTGGTTGCTGGACATTTTGGTTCTTGTTATTAGTGGGGAGATGTACAAATAAATGTCTAGAGTTTTGTACTTGAAGCAATTAGTTCTTAAACAAGCTGCTTCTCTTATTACAACTGAATAATTTTTCTGGAGTAACTGGATTGTTAGCTTGGTGTCAACTTACTTTCCTTAATCAGTGGTATTAGAAGAATTTGAAGCTATCATGAAAGTCCATTGCGTTTGAAACAAGATTCAGATGTTGATCAGAAATCAATATTTGCTCATGATGAACATTTCACTAACTGGAAACCATCATTTAGCTTTGGATTCAAGCTTGTACGTACTAAATGTAAAACTTCAGGGACATGTATTTGCTCCTGGATGACTTTCTTAATTCTGAGTTATGGTTTATGCTGGCAGCTATTCAAGTTACTAATTTCATTTGGTTGATTTCAAACTTTGTTTTGAAGGTAGCAGAACTTGTCCTGGGTGAAGAGTCATTCCAAACAAACATCCGTGACTACTCAAAGCTCATTGATGCCCATGCCAAAGAGAATCGCATAGAAGATGCAGAAAGAATTCTCAAGAAGATGAATGACAGTGGTGTAGTGCCTGATATTTTAACTACCACAGCTTTGGTTCATATGTACAGCAGGGCAGGCAGTCTTGACCATGCAAAAGCGGCATTTGAAACTTTGAAGAGCCAGGGTTTCCAGCCAGACATGAAGGCATACAACTCGATGATCATGGCGTATGTAAAAGCTGGCCAAACGAAGGAGTGTGAGTCACTGATGAGAGAGATGGAGGCAAAAGACATCAAATCCACACAGGAAATTTACATGGCATTGCTTAATTCGTTTGCCCAATGTGGCGATGTTCAAGGAGCAGCACGAATTGTGACGGCTATGCAATTCGCAAGTTTCCCCCCAACTCTGGAGTCCTGTACATTGCTTGTCGAGGCATACGGCCGAGCTGGAGACCCTGATCAGGCAAGGAGCAACTTTGACTACATGATTAAAATTGGTCACAAACCTGATGATAGGTGCACTGCTAGCATGATTGCAGCATACGAGAAGAAGAATTTATTGGATAAGGCCCTGAATCTTTTGTTGCAACTTGAGAAGGATGGCTTTGAGCCTGGAGTTGCTACTTACACCGTTCTTGTGGTGTGGTTAGGCAAGTTGCAATTAGTTAATGAGGCTGAGCAGTTGTTGGGAAAGATTGCCGAGAAGGGTGAGGCTCCTCCTTTCAAGATTCATGTTAGCCTCTGCGAAATGTACCTAAGGGCTGGAGTTGAGAAAAAGGCGCTTCAATCCCTGGGTGTCCTGGAGAGTAAGAAAGAGGAACTGGGACCAGCTGATTTTGAGAGGATTATTAATGGCCTTATGGATGGAGGGTTTGCGCAGGATGCTAGAAGGCTACATGGGCTAATGGAGGCCCAGGGTTTTTCTGCCTCAGAAGAACTTAAGTTGAGGCTGATCGCTCCTGAAGCTCTCAGCCGCAAAAGGCCTACAGTGAGGAGCTCTCACCCGCAATAGACCTACAATGAGATAGTTTCTTGGTATTTTCAGACTGTTTCTCAGTTTTTTGGTTGGAAGATCCGCTGTAAGATTGTTCTGTAATCCGATTGGAAGTCACAGAACACTTCATTTCTAGCAGCTGTAATCCATAAGGGATCGAGTTTGAGGACTCAAAACAACTCATCATCACAGCATACTGCAGAGATAGGCGTTTTTTCATGGATCCCATTACAATAATGTGTTGGACTAATTGACAGAGGTAGGCGTTTGTTCCATTTCAATTTGTTGTTTTGAGCATGCCCCCGTATCGTGTGCCCAAATTCTGGCTGCCCTTGTTGTTTTCTTTCTTTCTTCTCTCTCTCTCTCTTTTTTTTTTCCTCTCTTCTCTTTTAGTTAGAAGATCAACCTTTATTTCTGGTATCTATGGTGATAGGTGATAAATTGCTCTCAAGGGGAGAATTAACCCCTCGTAAGGACTCAATTTTACGTGGCTTTTGTTTATTTATATTCTCTTTTGGCTGATCCGACCTAATGGAGATGTCGGATCACTCATGTCTTGACATTCACAAACAAGCACTCTTCATGTGCAAGGAGACATACATACTTAAGAAAAGTTTCTTTTCTTTGGTTACATGTTTGCTGTTCAGTTAAAATCCTTCTGTTGCAGCATCCAAGTTTCGGTAGTATCTGTGCATCACTATACTGCAACATTCAATTCCTTTGATTCTAATAGTATTCTCCTCTAATGAACTCGTTCAAATGCTTTAGTTCACCCTTTTGCTCCTCCACCACTGCTCTTACAACATCTACTATAGAGATCATGCCAACTATCCTCCCATCTATGACTGGCACATGCCGTATCCGATTTTCTGTAAACACCAAGAATTCCCATTAATTTCCTTTTGACCTTTTTCCTATTTTAATTGCATGCCTAAAAGGAGTTTACTAATTTGGCTATCACCTGTCATAAGCTGCATTGCTTGAAGAACGTTGGTGTCGGATGTCACTGTTATTAATTTGTCCTGCTGAAGGAAGCATTTAAGTTAGGTTTGAAAAGGATACACTAGTTGTGGTGTTCCAAGTAGATGAAGTGGTGCAAGGAAAGCATGAAATAACCTTAGCAGTCATAATTTCGCCAACTTTTGTGTATATGGGTGATCTTCCCTGCGCTACTATTTTCCTCGTGTAGTCTGCTTGCTCATTGTTCCACAATCAATAATAATCATAACAAAACAATTTCGGACGTTGAGTCAGGTCTTGAATATCAATGTAAATGGGTTGTTGATAGTACTGAAAACATTATGTCCTATAGCTTAAATTTTGTCTTACATCTTTGTAAAATAAAAGATATGTTTCTATCTTATAAATTAATTTCAACGAGAAAATTGGTTTTCGAATATAATAATAGAACCTAGAAAAAAGGTATTTTTTCCCTCACGATGAAAAACTGTGTTGAAAATTGTGTTCGTTCTTAAATGTTATCCTAATGTTATCTTTAAAATGGAAAACGTATAACTCCTTATAAATTAAAAAACTGCATATGATTAATCCTCCTTTTCTCATAAAATGACTGCTTAGGGTACTGAGAAGTGTATCAAAATTTCCCTAAACAAAAGGAAAATATGGTACATATGTACCTATGATCAATTACCTCTCTCTGTGATGATTCCTGCAAGATGTTCATCTCCAGGCTTTAGTACCACTAATGACCCAATATTATTTTCAGCCATCTGTGACATCAAGACGAGCATTGTTCAATGCATGTAATGTTAATTCATGAAAAAGGTTTTCAAACTACTGAAATATTACTGGGACTGACATTTTTTACTGCATCAATGACAACATCATCGGTGCGACACCAGAGCCAGGGGCCTTTTTTTTCTCCTCCTTTTGTCAGTAGCACCTCTGCAACAGTAACATTCTCTAACCCTTTCAGCTGCGCCGGTGGAGATCTAGAGGAGTTGACGCGTCCAAAAAGCGAAATCGTCTTTACCACTTTGCTTGCTACTCCCCCATGCGAATGTTGCAAAATTGCAGCCTGGATTGTTCGTTGGCAAGATCGCACTGCTCTGACCAGTCCTTGCATTCCTTAGCCCTGTTGTTCGAAAAGGATGATGGTTTCAATCCTTGACGACTCAGCTGTATTTGCAAAATGAGGACTTTTGAAGTTGAACTCAAAGAGAGAACAATGGCGATACAAGGTCTAACGGTAACATACCTTTGCAGGAGAGAAGGGAAGATCGGACCAAGTCGGAAGCTTTCCTGATTTTGGCGAATGGAAAGGTATATGTAAGTCTTACATGGACGGCAGTTCAAAGAATGGACACAAGAATATCTTTGCCGTCATCTCTTATGAAGTACTTTTCTTGAAAGGGAGTGCGAAGGAAGGAAAGATTTAGTTTTTTTCTCTCTCTCAGACATTTAACCTCTGTGTCACGTTGCTTCTACGAATGTACAAAACGTGGAAAACTCGTTTCCCATGTTTGCAATCCTCGTTTGTTTGTCTTGGGACGTGGTTAGGCTTGTGAACCAAACTTGGTATCCTGATAAAGGCTGCTTCTTTCGGTATGAATTCAAGGAGCGGCACAATTAGGGAAGACACAATATTCGGAACGAATTCTTTTTAAACTCTTGAAGCCTCTTCTTGCCCCTTCCAATCGCAGTAAAAGCTACTTGTAATGTCTGTTATAGCAGTATAGTTTGCTTTCTCATCAGCTAGCTTTCTTCCATATACATCCATGCTTTGACTTGGCACGTGTGGACATCTGGTTTCATGCAACAATGTCACACATACTCTTGCATTTTCTCCCTTTCTTACCTTCCCTTCGGTGGTTAAAAAGTCAAAATAGAAATATGGGTAAAATGATAATTCTAACTTCGATTTTTTTGAAACTTGCTTATAAATTTGAGTTCGTAGAAAATCTAGTATTTGTTGTTTTATTTGACAAACCATCATAATTACAATTTTTTTTTTTAAGTATATACCATCTTTCGAATAATCATAAAATTATTACCTTTGTAGATGTATATATAGTTTTTCTCAAATCAAATAAGCCCTTAATATTTCCATGTGAGTGTTTGGTATACAATCATGTTAATCTCGAACACTCCTTTCCCACTAGCACTCCTTTATATTCCAATAGATGATTTTAGATCTAGGTTTGAAGTTGAGTTCCTTTTCAACAATATTGGTACATGCAATCTCAATGTAACCTTCTCTAATATGACAGTTATTGTAATCTAAAATTGTTTTATATTTTATTTTATGTTTTTAAGTAGTGTTCGAAATTGTTATTTGATCCCTCGTTTCCTTCAAGGACTTGCTCTTCTCATGATAACCACAATCTTGCTTGAAAAATGGGAAGAAAAGAGAGTGTATATTTGATGTGGCTTTGTTACAATCCTAGATTGTGTGATACTTAAATTCATGAGGGCTAAAGTTAGTGGTGACATTCAAATAAAATATACATGATTAACCTTCATAAAGTGGGAATTTTCACAGAGTGGGCTACTGAAACATCACCTGAAGTGCATGATAGATTGTTATGCTTCTAGATTGTAATAGATTTGAGATCATGGGGTCCAAATTAGTGATAATATTTGAATAAAATGTATATTAAGTAATCTCCAAATTTAAACTTTTTAACCCAATAGTTAAAACTCATAACAAGCTTAAAATTATTTAGCAAGCATCGAGCTATGCAATAGCCATCCTATGAGTCTCAAAGCTGTTGCAAAGATACATTCAAATTTGCATCTATTACTGAGTCAATAAACACGATGTGCCTTTTCTAATTAGGGTTAGATGGTGAGTAAACCTTAGAGAGCTATAAATGTACTTTACTAACTAAATTTAGAGTAAACCAGAAGTAGAATTGTGCAAAGATCAAATTAGTTATAGTAATGAATTTACTATGTTTAAGTAGACCATGTCCCTTCATTGATACGTTATTGAACATTTTGAGTCAAATCATCTCTCACACTTCAATGAGGCTTCTTGAGAAGGGTGTTATTGAACCCTTTTAATAAGCCAGTAGAAACATAGTTGGATAACATAAAAGGCAAACACTAAATTATCTAGAGACATTACAATCCTACTCCTTACATGCAAAGTTACAAATTTATTTAATTCTAAATTTTTGTGTGTGGGACTAAAATTCTACTAAAAGATAAAATCTTAATGTAAAACTTGAGTTAAAAAAATATCTAACTTTAAATTAGTTTTTGAATTAAGTCATTTAACATAATACTGAAATTCATATTTATTATGTTTTACCTTGTATAATTTTGAACATAATAATACTCAATACGAGAATACTATAGTCTTTTATAAAATCTAAAAAAAATTATTCAATATTTAATCTAACTTTTGAATTGATATTAAAACGTTTGTATCTTCTAGTAATTCTACTCCACAAACCTCTCCCCTTCGTAAATCAGGAAGCAGTGGCCCCATTCACGTAATACATAATAATTTATTGCAAGATTCAAGAGTGAAGTGGAGAAAGCATCCTTTTAAATCCTGCCTCGATGCCTACTCCGCTCCCCAGTTTTCCAGGAGAATAATAAGACAAGGTGGGAGTTTCGGATGACCGAGGCTGTGGCAGTGGCAATCGCAGGGGCGGTGGCAGGCACAAAGGTGGTCGGCATTTTCTACAATATCCATCAGCTCGGCCACACCGCCTCTCTCTCTCTCTCTCTCTCTCTCTCTATTAGCTTTAGTTTTGTCCAAGACATTTCTTGTCTCCTCGAGAAAATATACTCCACCTTCCCTTCTCTCGATAGGCATTTTTTTCGAGTTTCTCCGGTTGATTTCGTCGTTTGGCACGCACTTCTCTCGTAACCGGTGCATGAACGTCTCTTTATCTTGCTCTGCGTTTCGAGCTTCCTCGAAGTGATGCAGTTTGAAAGCCTGTGGATTCAACGAAGAATTTAAGGTGACAACAAGTGCATTGATTGCAGGTACTTGTGAAGGCTGAGAAAAAGAAAAAAAGAAAAAGTAAAGAAAAGAGGTTGGTCATGTTCCTTATCTGTTTGAAACTTAAGTATGTTGCTTAAATTAATTTCCCAACAAGAAGTACGTAAGGAACTGGTGCTCCCAGAATAGAAAACCGGTTTTGCGACTACGGCAATTACCAATAGAAGTACTGCTTGCTCGAGAGCAATATGTATGACCAAGGTGATTACAGATCTTAACTCCCAGGTTCCTGATCTTTCTGGCCGCCAACGTTAAACAGTCACACATTTACCAGAGAAGCTGAACTCCAAAATTAAACAGTCCCAATTTTGCGTATGAATCTTGTAGGAAATCAAATCTTCACCTGATGATTCAGAACAGGAAAATTACTTCATGTTTTTGAAGTTCAATTCACAACAAGGATTTTAATGACCAAGAAACTGTATGTGAAGAAACGAAGGTTCAGAAATAGCATTCTCCCAAATAATCAAGTTACACGGTGGCAGGATACAGACATAAGAGTACCTTTATACAGCTAACTATTTTTAAAGTTATGCTACGTAGTGGGGTGTCTGTATCGAAGGGTGCAAGCCAAAGTTCTTCCTTAAGAAAAAATATTTACAATTGACTCTCAATTAACTCATTCACAAGCAGGTTTTGTGTCAAAGCTACTCAAGCAGATTGCAAAGGCTTGGAAGGCAGAGAGTGGATAGCGGTAATCCATGGTAAAAATGTCTTTCGCGATTTTACCAAATTGTAGAATTACTTTATCTTGTTCTGCCACCGCAACATATTGGTGAGGTTCCGCAGCTGCCACCAGTTGGAAGTTCTTCACGGAGGCGACTGTAACACGCCCTCTGAAATTTAGACACCAACACTGCAGCTGCTCATGCCATCTTGGAGCTTTGTTTTTCAGAACCAGATGATTGGTAAGGTCGGTGGAGCTTAACTCAACAAGGGGCTTCTTTCCTTTTAAGATGGAAACCGAAGAGCACTGCTTGCTCTGGAAACTTGTGAACTCCGTTGGAGTAGGAGCAGTGCCCCCTTCTTGAATTGCAGAGATAGGGATTGAATGCATGGTGCATTGCATTCTCCTTGGACCTCTAGTGCGGAAAACGTTGAGCTCATAAGATATGGCAGCTACACTGTAGTTACAAACGGATACCTTTGGAGATAACTGTTTTGGGTGGATTCTTCTATGCGACTTACAATTTGGTTGGATTGATGTGTCATCTCGAGGCTGACTATCATAGATGGTGAACTTGGTTCCCAGGAAATTAGACCTATGCAATGTTCGTTGATCAATTGCATTGTAAAAGAATGCAACATAGAAAAGGTAATGATCCAACTCCTGAAAAGCCTACCTCAGTTTTCCAACATAGGTATCGCTTGCTCGAGAGAAATCATCTGCAACCAAAGATATTACAAAATCTGTACCTGTTGCCCTTCTGATCTTTCTTGCTGCCAACAACAATTTACTCATATCACCAGACAGAGCTGGAGAAAAATGAAACCATAAAAGTGAAGAATATGTTAGTGGCTGAATTTCATGGCGAAAACATTTCAAGAGATCATAGGTTGATCAAGAAAGATAAATATATTTTTCCACAAACAAACATTAAAAAGTACTACGCCAGAGGTACTACAGGCCCGACCAACTGTGCTCCAAGCGTAGCAGCAAGAATGCTGCCGACATTTTTCCCAATGAACCGATTCAGTAATCAGTTGAAATGTAAGAAAAGGAAAAGCAAACACTACGCTAGGCAATGCATTTCCTCTGTTTGTGATGTAAAACAGAAATGGACTTTCAAGATTAAGAATATGAGTTTTAGGAGTGTTTCACCGAAGAAATATTTGCTAAACAATTGAAAAAGTATCAATATCTTATATAATATATCTCGTTTTCGGGGCAATCTAAATCCAAGAATCTTGATACCCAGAAACTTTCAACTCTTGCAATTGTACTGACACAAAGAAAATCCAATCATCAAACAGACGAACAACTAGTGTGTTTTGGTCTCGAAATTCCACATACAGCCATTTTCAATTCCTCAACAAGAAAAGAACAGAGTACCAGAGTCTTTACCAGGGCTTAGACCCAGATACAGGTTAAAGGTTGATGTCGCCCTTTCCCTGCGAATAAAGCACTGGATTGGAGCATCTCTTGGCCCCGGCTAGTGTAAGAGAGAAGAATTTAGTGGGCAAGGGGCAAAAATAAGATCCAAAGATAAATACATAAGGAAAATAGATTACCTGCTTGAGAGAAATAGGGAAAGTGAGCCACCCACATTGCTCGGGAGTCTTCACGATCTCCTTCGTGATCCCCCGCCACGACCTGCAAACTAACGCACAAGCAACAACGTCCCTGCGGGCGGGCCAGGATGTCTGGCTCTCTTCCACGCGTTGGATTATATCAAGAAGCAACTCCGGTGGCATATTCGCCCAGCGGCTTTGCTCAACCACCGATGCAGAGGATGAACATATCGAAAACAAAGCCCCCCGTTCTGGTGCAACATGAGACTTTCCACGACATTGATGGGTGCGGGTTCCCTCTGCTCCTCCTTGTCTTCTTCTCGCCATGGCCGTTTTGAAGGATCTGCTTGACCGAAAGCTCTGGTTCGTTAGTTTGTAAGAGCCACAGAAGATGACTGCAGTCAGTTCCCTTGGGAACAGATGCGAAGATGACGAGAATAAATGTAGTAGTAAATTAATTAATTAATTTATTATGTAGTATATATGTATTTATTCCTTCCATTTTTAAAACTCAATCTAAGTTATTTTTTATTCAATGAAAAAATAATTACTTATATATGTTAAATATAGTAAATATATATTTTTATACTAACAACATTCTAATTTAGAATTCTTCTTTGTATATATATATATGATGATCTTTTTCCTCTTTTGAACACCAATTTCAAAGAAAAGGAAATTTGTAATATTATAATATAATATTATATAAATTCTAAATGCAGTACTTCCATATTGTAACTTGAAGCATTATAAGTTAATATATGATAAACTCCAAGGAAAGAGGGAATCTTTATCCAAAAACAAAAATAATCTTAAAATCCATGGCACTCGTTGGCGTCACGCAGGGAATAGCAGTGGTGCGGTGGGTGGCGGATGGACCCATGGATTCCACCAGGAAGCCAGCGAGATTCGAGCCACGTAAAACTGTTACCTTGGCTCTGGCGCTGTAATAAAATGTAGGCGCGCCACGTGTAAGCGTCGCTCCTGCCGGCAGCTTCTCTTCGTGGGCGCGGCTTTTCAGAACTTGCAGGGGTTTCACGCTTCACTTCACACGTTGATGAAATGTAGTGCTGCCCAAGCACGCACATCATTGTCGCGACTTATCTCCTATGCTGCTTCACGTGGAGTACTTATTCTGCAACATGCGTGGGTTCTCAATGGTTCCTACGATGTCAAGTACTTTCAGAGACGCATCGTGCACTTCCGCGGTGCTTGGAGTTTCATGTTCCGGTGGGACAAAAACAAGTAGACAACTACTTTCTCGCACATTAAAAATACTATGATCTTAAATTTGAATAGAGTGAAAGGTGTGAGTTCAAAGTTAGCAAGGTTAAAAGAGGATTAACTTGAACTCTAATATTAAATTAAAATTTAATATAAAGTTCAATTCAAATACAAATTCATAAGCTAAAAAAATAATTTTATCTAAATGTCACCTAAAGATCATATTTTTCTAACTTTTATCTTTAATAATGATTAATCTATTAAAAGTAAATGTGTACCTTATTACTATTTTTTTTTTGTATGTAGAATCTTCTTCTCATGATTAAAAAAAATTCTAATTGTTAGAGATATGCATGATTCACTATTATATTTGATATTCTTTTCATCTGACATAGCTTATTTGAAAAATTATTTTTGTATATGGTAATAAGCTATTTCCTTTATTCTTCTATATATATTCTATAACAATCGGTCCTTATGTTGTAAAAAGATGTCTTTTATACTTTCTTTTCAAGAAAGCAATATACAAAATTTCTCACATTATATGTTTTTCTTCTCTTTTACTTTGTGTCACTAGTCTTACAGCCTCTTATATAATTGAACTGATAAAAATGACTCATATGGGACACAATTTTGCAAAACAAGTATCTACGTTCCAACTACTTCAATTGTATTATTAATTGATTTGAACATGCTTTGCTCTCCAATTGAATGCTAGTTTTCTCCCTCACCACATGGCTTGGAACAAGAACTTTCAGCCAAAGGGTGATTTACCTTTATTACTCGGAAGCTGAAGCCGTTCCACCACTCCAAGAGGCCTCTAAGGCTGATTGAGCCTGTGGGATTTTTCGATTTATGACATAATAACTGATTTACTAATAACTCAGACCATTGATGTAGAGGAACTTATTCGAGATAACTCTATTTATGGTATGTTGAAAGAATTCAAAATCAAATAGAAGACTTAGGTTATAAGTATGCAAAAATAAATTTCCAATTAAATGCTATCTAAGTATATATATATTTGGTAATGTGAGACTACACTCCTCAACACACATCATAATCTAATTTAGTGTCTAGCACTTCATTCTATGGCATAATTGCATAAACGAACATTACAAGCAGAACTCTTCAGAAAGATAAGGTTTTGTTTTGGAAAATATTTGTTAACATTATCCAATCAATGAGTTTTCAGTTCGTTAGCGCTTTGCACGAAATCTCAGCCCCCCTTGACTTGGCTTTGAGACTTTGTTTTCGTTATAAAAACAAACCAATAATTCCATTCTTTATCTATCTAAACTCCAAGCCCAGCTAGGCGACGCTACCTGTGGAGCCCTTTTCCCGAACAATCTCTCAGGCTACTCTTGTTGGAATTTTCATGCTTGTATTCGATGGTTTTGTAAGCTGGTAATATGCGGCCATGGACAGACACAGTTGGTGCCCGACATAGAATTGACAGGGATAATACGACGTGTTAGTGTTGAAAGGGATGACACGCGGTTGATTTCTATCCAATAAATTATATATTTAATGTTGTGTTCAGTCCAAACATATTTCATTTGAATACTATCACTAATATGGGGTCCATAAACTTAAGCCTTCTAGGATAACGTCTAAGGTCTGAAATTTGATCTACTCGATGAAATTAATTTAGAATATTATTGATAATTATTTTAGAGAGTATTTCAAAGGATTTACAAAGAAAATGCTGAGTCGCCTTTATAAAATCGACTGAATGTTTTAGTAACAAATTCAACCTTCAAGTGCTGTAAATGTATTCTAGTGACTAAATCTAGAGTGCAACCACAAGTAGAATTACTCAAAGCACAAATTAGCCATCAGAATAAATTTTCTCTGTTTAAGTCCACCATGTCCCTACCATGATACATACCGAAAGTTTGGAGTCAAATCCTCTCCAACACTTCCACGAGGCTTCTAGAGGAGGGTGTTACCAAACCCTTATAATAAACGAGTTAAAAGAAACGTTGAGGAGAAAATTGAGGCTGGGACAGCAAATATTATTCATTTAAGAACAATATATTTAAGATAATATTTTTTTTTAAAAATAGTTCATTAGAGGAAAAATATGTTTATTCTTTTTTCTCTCCTTTCATAAATTTTACAAACACATTCAATAGTTAGATAGTATGAATGGCAAACACTAAATTAATAGAGAGATATTATAATCCTATTTATTACATGCCAAATTACAACTTTATTTAACATTAATTTTTTTTTTGTGTGTAGAACTAAAGTTTCACCTTAGAAGATAAAAAGAATTTTAATGGCCATAACAAAGTAACTTCTGGTATATCCGAACTTAAATAAAATACTTAACACTCGCCCGCAATAATACTAAATGTGAGAAAATCAGTCTTTTGTGAAAAGATAAGTCTTCTTAAACAAACTTCAATAAAATAAAATAATTTCACTATTCAATCTAACTTTTGAATTTTTATTTTTGAAAAAACTTCAAATCTTCTTGTAATTTTACTCCACAAAACCCTCTTCTCTTCGCAGATCAGGAAGCAGTGGCCCCATTCACATAATACATAATAATTTATTGCAAGATTCAAGAGTGAAGTGGAGAAGGCAACCCTTTTGAATCTTGCCTCGATGCTTACACCATTTCCCAGTCTTCCAGGAGAATAATAAGACAAGGAGGGAGTTTCGGACGACCGAGGCTGTGGTAGTGGCAATGGCAGTGGCGGTGGCAGGCACAAAGGTTGTCGGTATTTTCTACAATATCCATCACTTCAGCTTTAGTTTTGTCCTGGACATTTCTTATCTCCTTAAGAAAATATTCTCCACCTTCCCTTCTCTCGATAGGCGTTTTTTCCAAGCTTCTCTGGAGGATTTCGTCGTTTGGCATGCACACTTCTCTCCCAACCGGTGCATAAAATGTTAGATTAATGTGGTTAAAAGCGCATATAATTTTGACTGCCCCCAATCGGCTGTGGTTGGGGCTAGCTGTTCCGATTAGCAACCCAAGTGGCCCGTCTTCTATTTTTGGTGGTCAACCCATCTTGTTAAATTTTTGCTCTGCCAGTGAGAGTGTAAGACCCATCGGACGAAAGTGGCCTCTTATGAAGGCCATTGTGGACCTCGAATTGATGCTCCAAATGGCCCTTGGCCGGCCCAAGCCCCTCTGGCAAAAACCTCACTATTGGACGACTTCTAACAGCCCTCACGTCTCTGCTTTGTAAGCCCAAATGGATGCAATTGGGACAGGGTGGTTCAGTCGCCCTGTCCATTTTGTCTATGAAGGTTACCAGACCATTGTGTTTGTTCGTCACCACTTGTATTCCAGTCGTCCCCGACACACATCTAGAGGCTGGGGTTCCCCCACCACTCGCTTCCCCAAATCTTGCTTTTGTAGGTGTGTGTTACCAGTTTGATATGGGTAATGTAACATACGGTACGGATACCAGATTCGACCCTTGGAAAGAACGTGATACTGGCCTCGAGACCAACACCTCTGGTCTCATTGGAGGGAGACACCACCGCCATGGAAGGAACTAGAAAATTTTACATCTATGGGGTTATAAAAGTGATAGATAGGCTTGGGATAAGCCTATACATGGGCCCAAGTCTAGACATGTAACAGTGTGAATCTAACATTTACCTTTCCTTGCAAAGTCTGTCCCTAATCGCCTCCGAAAGCTCTGATTCGTTGGTTTTGTAACAGCCACAGAAGATGACTGCAGGCAGTTCTCTTGACAACAGGTGCGAAGATGACAAGAATAAATGTAGTAGTAAATGAATTCATTTATTATTTATTATTTATATATTTATTACTGCTAGTTTCAATATTCAATCCCAATAAAATGTTTTTTATTCAATGAAAAATGAATCACTTATATATGCTAATATAGTAAACAATATTTTAAACTAACTACATTTTAATTTAGAATTCTTCTTTTAGATATATATAATGATCGTTTTCTTTTTCATCACCAATTTTAAGGAAAAGAATGAATTCTCATAATATAATATAAATGCAATACATCAGTATTATAAATTGGGTCCCTGTAATTTTTGTAATTTCTTATGGAATTTTGAAATTTTTTATGTATTTATGTCATTTGATGAGTCGATATCAATAATCAAAGAAAACTAATCATCAAAGAACTAATATCTTTTGATGACTGTTAAATATATAAAATCTCATGAATATTAAAATAATTACTTCTTTATAAAACTTAAATAATTATACTCAAATCACATTAATTCCTTGATATGTTTACTAATTATTGTGTATGTTCAGGGGCCACAAATTCGAATAATTCAATAACCCAAAGGTTGAATACGAGTTAAATTCATTATATCTTGCATTTTCAAACTCCTTTTACCTGGAAAAAAGAAAAAAAATCCCAAATTCGTACAAAAGGGTCCCGAATTGTCAAAGCTGCAAGAATTCAAGCTTCGACTCTTACTGTTTAAGAGTGACGAGCCTAAAGAAGGCTAGAGAACCCAACCCAACCAAAGAAACATGTTCGAACTTTGGTCTCAAGAGCAAAGAAACTGTCAGTCCAACCATCAGGCCCATCACTGACGTCACCTTTCTCTGACCTTCCTTCAGTCCTGGTGACCTCGTCCAAGTCCTCTCGGAAAATCAGGTCTTGAGGTGACGTGCCGTGTGCCCGGCGGGGGCCAGCCGTAGTGGCCGGTTAACGTGTTACGTGAATCACGTGGGTCAACCCCCAAAAACATAGACTCGCCGCACGCTGTTCAACGTACTGGGCCAGCAACCGAAACCGATAAACTTCTGTCATTCTCGTACATCAGAAGCGACTGCATGGACGGCTCTGAACAAGAACCTTAACGCAAGCTGATCCTCGCATGTTTGTCAAACTTTGGTTTCGTCTATCTGAAGCAAAAATCCGAAATCTCCTTGCGCCGGCTACTTCTGACCACGGCAATAGACATAACATCTCGTTCTGCCATGGCGCCCACACGCTTACTTCAAGGCGATATCATACTTCCATGGCAAGAAATCGGCCCGGCTTCGTTGACATTCTCTTGGGCTCGCTACATAAAAAAGCACCCACCTTCATCTTTCTCATCCTTGTCATAACAAAGTTGATATCCATTGGTATCTTAGGAGAACACAGAAAGCTGCAATTGAAGATGAAGCGAGGTTGTTTTATCCACTTCTTTGTTCTTGCTTTATGCACTCTCATGGCGATTTCGAAGGCGGACACCGATCCCACCAAGATGACTACCGCCACTCTGATAAGGGTTGATCAGTCTGGCAAGGGAGACTATCTGAAAATACAAGACGCCATTAATGCTGTGCCATCCAACAACTCGGAGCTTGTGTTCATTTGGGTGAAGCCTGGAATTTACAAAGAGAAGATTGTTGTGCCTGAGGACAAGCCCTTCATAACGCTGAGTGGATCAAACGCCAGCGGTACGGTAATAACATGGGAGGAGAGCGGGGAGATATATGAGTCTCCAACGTTTAGTGTATTAGCTGCGGATTTTGTTGCCCGATACCTCACCATCCAGGTATGTTCTTTTGTTATTCTTAGAGGTTCATGGCTGTCAATCTAACAAACGCCATGAAATGGAGATTCACGGAGTTACAGTTTCCAGGGATGGTACCCTGGACAGTAAGGATTTGTTTAAAAAGAAATCTGAATAACTATTATACCTAGAAAATTTATTTCTTACTTGATATTTATTTGATGACTATTTAAGAGGAAAAACTTATGTGGGTTTATAAGATTCTGATAGACGAAAGAATTGACTTAAGTTGAGATTGTAAAAACGTATCTTTTTCAGTTTTTATGATAACAGTAATAAACTATAATTATGTGGTGAAAAAGAGATTATAAATAAGAGATAAAAGAATCCATATTAACTCTAACATGTATAGAAACTCTAACTATATGAAATGAAGAAATGAGATTCATTCATACACATAGAAAGTTCTATAATTTATAAATTAACGACTCAATCAAAAATAATTTTTATTGTAAAAGATCTATATTATACGTTCAAAAAGGTTTGATAACTTTTGTTCGTTTTAAAAGAACATCATGTTTAATAAGTGCAAGTGATACCAGATTTTCTCCTTTTATTTTTTATTTTTATTACTGCTACATTTTTATATACGTGCTTTGAGATATATTATAATGTACAGAACACATATGGGTCCGGTGGCAAAGCTGTCGCGTTAAGGGTTTCCGGAGATAGGGCAGCATTCTATGGTTGCAGAATTCTATCGTATCAGGATACCCTCCTTGACGATGTTGGAAGGCATTACTACAGGAGTTGTTATATAGAAGGAGCGACTGACTTTATCTGTGGAAATGGTGCATCTCTCTTCGAGGTAAATCTTTCAATTAATACAAAGGCTGATGTAAGTATTAGGAGGAAATCAAAATTAAAATAAATTGTAAACTAAAAACCTTTTTAATTAAAGTTTCTCTCGCTTTACTTATATATATGAAACTGGGGAAACCTTAATTATGTTGTTCATTATAATCAAGAGGGAGAACCTCTAGAAAAGAAAAATTCTGAGTATAAAGAATCGTCCAGAAGTGAAAAAAGTAAACTGTATTTTAGAAATAAGGATAATTTATTCCAAACCATGTAAAATCTTCTATGTTATTATGAGCGAGTTTGCTACACTATCTGCATAGTTCTCGCCATGCTGGTATTATAGCTTCAACGTGGCTGTGATTGAATTTACGCAGAAATGCCACTTGCACTCCCTCTCAAAGGGAACTGGAGCTATCACTGCGCAACGCAGGGAATCACCTATGGAGAAAACTGGCTTCGCCTTCTTGGGCTGCAAGATCAGCGGCGTGGGAACTGCCCTTCTTGGAAGGCCATGGGGTGACTATTCCCGGGTCATCTTTGCCTTCACTTACATGTCCGGCGTGGTGCTGCCTGAAGGTTGGGACGACTGGGGTGACACATCCAAGGAAAGGTAATCCATCAATATATTATTTGTTCAACGCAAAGGAAAGTTGCTCATGATTGTCAATTTGCTAATAGCCCAATAACACTATCAGTACATGAGATATTTGGCTCGCAGTGAACTGATTAATGCATACTTGGCTCTGCAGCACGGCGTACTACGGCGAATACAAATGCTCTGGACCCGGAGCCATTACAACAAAGAGGGTGCAATGGTCACACGCCCTGACCATTCAAGACGCTGCACCCTTCCTGACTAAGGATTTCATTGACGGCAAAACTTGGATGAGGCCAACGCCAAAAAGTTTCAAAAAACCCTCCGCTGCCATTTCTAAAAGTACAAATTCTAATGGAAATTAGTATGTAAAAAAGTTGTTTGTAACTGTTGTATGTATCTTTCATTAAAGGGTTATGAGTCCGCCATGTGGTTTGTAATCAAACATTATTTCCTTAATTCTTTTTAGATGATTCTTTTATCCATTGGCAATTCTTTAAGAAAGTATGTTACTTAAACACGTTTTCTGCACATTTCCCATTTGTCTCCTTTAGCACATTCCATATGTACTTTGTCAAGATCCATTGTTAAGACTGGATCATTGGGTTATAACCAGTTAAAAAAAAGGGGACATTATTTAGAGATTGATTGACAAAAATTGGTATCTAATAATCAGATTTCCTTGAATCTTTGCTCAACTCGCACTCAATCCATACTTAATGAGATAATATTGTGCCAAATAGGTGGCATGGCTTCCTTTATTGAGTAAACCTGAGACCAAAATTTGGTTGGATGAAATTATGAGAATTTTAATTCAATTTTAATTTTTTTTCCTATTTATCCAAATCGTCACATTACTTATGAATAATATTTTATGGGTGATTTTTGACACAAAATGAGTAGGAAAGAGAAGAAAAAAAATGAGAAAAGGTTTTCTATATTCACTGAAGTGTATAGATATAGATTAACGTAAGTCTATTTATAATACTTCTATATGTACGGAAAGTAAAATAATAATGCTAAAATAGAAATTCCTAATTTTACAATTATATTTTTTTTGAAAATATAAATTCCACCCTTTAAGTCAATAATTCACTAGTTAAGCAAAGAATAATAAGGAATTATGACTATGGATTTCTGAAAAATTTTCTAAGGAAATAAGTCTTTTATTAGAGATCTTGAAAATCATAAAAAAATAATCTTAAACCTCAAACCTTTCTTAGATTTACGTTCCCTAACTTCTAAACTTAAATTCTTTGATTCTTTTCGTGAGCGTTGAGGTTGCTGCTCTTAATTTATTCGAGCTAAAGTCTTAGAGCTCGCATGAGTTTGCTCGTAGCAAATTACAATTGAAAATGCCAAAAAAATTTAGAACAATTTTTTAAAACAAAGATTAGATACGCCACTTAGAGGATTATAAAATTTGTTTTAAATCTCGAAAAAAATAATACTAAATTTAAAATTCTAGCGTTTAGAGCAGTTTATGTAAACCGTAGACAGCATTTTATAATTTTGGTGCTTATATTTAAGATTTTAGTTGATTGATTTTGAGTGCATTACTCGTAACTGTGATTTAATAAAATGTTGTGGGACATCCGCCCGGCCCAGAGGGTCCATGGATCACCAAATGGCCTAGATTTGAGGGCCGATGAAAAGCAGTTGCTTTTTTGGGTCTACATCCGACCGACCTAAGAGGCATTTTCCGGCTGATACAATCATTTTTCCTTAGTTGTGTCTTATTATTGGGTGGAATTCAACGAGAATGTTCTGGAGTGATTAAAAAACTGCGATGATGAAAGAGATAAGAGCACGAAGAAGGACTTGAAAGCTACAAAAGGTAAAGCGGCCTTTTGTTAAAGATAAAGTTGAAGTTAAAGTTAAAGTTAAAAATTAAGTGGCAACGTATACTTGGTTCGCCATTTATCTTAATCTTTATATGTTCAAAAAAAAATATTTCTTACAATGTGAATTTATTTTATCTTTAAAGAAACAGAATCTAACAGACAGTTGGACGATCTCTAAAGTACATTAACTAACATAAATTTAATTTATTATTATTTTAATTAGATAAAATGGGGTATTCGAAAATAGGGTGCTCCAACTCCCGTGGAGATCCTAAGTAAGTGACGAAATTATTCAAATTATTGTATTTAGTTAATACTATAAATTATTCAGCATTATTCATTAAGATCGATCATTAAGAAAAGATACATAATGATACCATGTCATCATGTTACTAATGTAAAATAATTATTATTCTTCACATATTTATTGTCATAAATGTAGAAAAATTACAGTAACATAATATATGAATAAAAATTACAGATAAAAGAATAAATTTATAAAATTTAATTTATTAAAAATGAAATATCGTATTTTAAATTTAATTCTAATGTTATATTTAAAAAACATTTATTTTTAGTCTGATTTTGAACAAGAAGCAACATCGGAATTTAAGGGGAGATATTCACCAAGATCATGAACCAATAAAAAATCTTGACATTCCCCTTTTTAACCTCAAAAAAATCTCGACATGCCTCGTGTCCCAGCTAAGCTGACTCCTCAATACCATCGGAGAAACCTTAAAAACCATTGTGCTACCTTGTTTGTGAATCTGTGGGCTAGCAGATTATTAATGGACAAAATGTTATCAAAGCCCGTCACGTCCAAGAGGGTCAGCCTCACCCCAGAAGGTGGATAAAGTCAAAACCTGTAGCTGTTGGATTGACAACTTTATTATATTAAAAAGGAATGGGATAAGAACAAACAAAAGATTAGACACCATCATCGGCGGTATATAAAGATGTCTCACCAAACCTGGAAGAATCAAGAAATATTGGTGAAGCTATTCTTAGATAGTTTTGTGAGCAAATGGGTTCTCTGATGGCAGGATGGGACTCTCCGGTCCTTGATCCGAAGAAAGGTAAGTTCACTTGCTGTTTGGGAATATTATGTTGGTGATAGTATGGATGTTTTGTGTTCATAAGTTGGCCTTTAAGGTAGGAATATGCTAAAAAGTTTTATTTGCTTGAATTATGTCCAAAAGTCTTACTGGTCATTCAGTACTCAATATGAAATTAAAGTACAAGTTTAGAACATCATCTTCGGGAATTTTGTGGCGAAGTTGCTGTTTTCTGATAAGTGGTTTTCTCTTTCAGTGGCATACAGAAGAAACTCGTCGTTAACGAAAGAAGAGATCGAAGCTTACTGGAAAACAAAGAAGATCACAGAGGAAGAACACCTTAGAGCCATTTCTTTTCCCCCATGTAGCAATCAGGTTTGCATATCTTTCTTCTCCTGGTTTTTTTGCTTTGTTTGGTTACCCAGAAATTCTAAAGATAGAAATGACAGGAAAACACATTTGGGGACTACGAGAAAAAGTTTGAGAGATCGAAGTCCGCTCCTTCGTCTGCTATAAAGGAGGATTTCCCGAACATGGACTCTGAAGTGAGCTTGGAGAAAATCATCAAGAAAAATGGATGGTAAGCATGAAAACCAAGTCTAACTTTTTGGTAGATTTATTTATGTGTCTAATAACACAAATTAAATACTTAAAAATAATAGATCTTCTTCAAAAAGTCTCATTTAGATATAAGAAAAAAAAATCATAAATAATAATAATTTATACAAAATTCCGTGTCTATGTTATTTCTTTATCAACATACGTAGCACTGGGGGTTGCAGGTGGACAAGGAGCAACTGGGCCTTTCTGAATGAGCCGCCTGTTGAAGAGGATGCTTCCAACTCTTACACGCCGCAGTTCCACGTTGCCAGTCTGGCCTCGTCCAAAACAAGGGCCGGAGATGCAATAAGTACCTGAAATTTCTCGAGTCTAGACATAGAATGCTGTCCGTACATGTACCTCACTGGTTGTAATGCTGACGCGGTTGCGCATAAACCTGTTTAATTTTGTTCATGAGAAAGGGTCACTTCTTTGTATGGATTGGTGCTTCTCATTTTCCTTACGGTGAATTGGTGCATGTGTATCATTGTCAATATCTTGTTGAAATGGATTCATAGTACTACCATATTATCAGTATTTTAGGCCGGTTATATAGGTATGAAGTTTATACTTGTTAATTATTAATTTTAAGAGAGGGAGTGAGTTCTTTTAATATTGTCCCATAATCTAAATTTTTAGTGTAATATCTCATCTTCCTGTAATTAGTTTGCCCCCCCTCCTCAGGTATAGGTTTGAAGTTCATATTTTTTGGTCATTGATTTGAAAAGGGGGAGTAAGTTCTTTTAATATTGATATCAAAATTAGATTTCTTGTGTACTACCACATCATTTCTTGTAATTTTTTTGAGAGGTCGGGGGAGTCTGTGAAGTTTCTTAGGCCAGTTATATGGGCCTGAAGTTTATATTTCTTAATTATTGATTGTGAGAAAAGGGGTGAGCTCTTCTAATGAGGTATCATACTCCAAATGTTTTTATAATGTTTTCACACTGAAGTTGAGAGAGGTCGAAGGAGGTCGAGGGAGTGTGTGAAAGTCTTTTGGTAATAGGTCTGAAGTTCATATTTCTTGATTATTAATTTCTTAAGATATGGAATAAGTACTTCTAATGTAGCATTAAAACCTAGATTTATAGTGAAGTTAATTTTTATAGGTCAAAGAAGGTCAAGAGTGTTTGAAACTCTGTATTTTACATTAACAACACATTAATTTAGCATTTTGTTAATGTATAAAGTGATATGTTTTGAGAACTACTTTTAAAAAAAAATGAATCTTTCTAACATACTATAAAAACTTATATTTTAAGTGTTAGAAATTGATTTTTTAATTTTATATTCATCTTTTGGATCAGATATTTATAGTTCTTTTGAATAAGAAATATGTTGAAACATGCTTCACTTTTTTGAATATATTAACTAGGTTTTCTTCCGGTATCATCTTTTTATAACCAATTTAAAACAAAATAGTGACCATTTCAGGTCAGACGAAAGCAATGAAAAACATACAGCGATGACAAATTTAAGAAAAAAGAAAACAGGACTATCTCAAATTCACGGGCAAGGGTTGTCAGGATTTCTTCAGCTTCACACCACAATCATGGTGTCTTGTCCTTGGAAAATGGACATACAGGTTTCGTCCTTATTTCTTGAACCGAAACCCACTTTGTTCATAATGGAAATGCTTTTTTCATCCTTATTTTTTGCAATGGAGACCCCACTAGTTCCGTCATTATTTTTATAATGAATACCCCCACCTGGTGCTTAACGGAAATAATGATTTAGTAATGGGCAACCAACTAGTTTCGTCCTTATTTTTGCAATGGAGACCCCATCTTGTGTTCAATGAAAATACTGTTTTTGTCCTTATTTCCATAATGGAGACCTCAAATTGTGTTAATGAAAATACTGGTTCATCCTTACTTTTGTAATGGAGACCTGACTTTGTGCTTAATGGAAATACTGGTTCATCCTTACTTTTGTAACGGAGACCTGACTTTGTGCTTAATGGAAATACTGGTTCATCCTTACTTTTGTAACGGAGACCTGACTTTGTGCCTAATGGAAATACTGGTTTCCTCACTCAAGATGAGGGAATATGAAAGTCTAGATTTTATAAATCAATATCTTAATTTTATGCCCCTTATATATAGACAATATTACCTTTTTATAATCAATTTTAAGAAATAAATCAATTCTTTCTAATATAATATTACAACTTGAAATTTAAGTGTGATATCATATTCTTTCTGGATTATATATTCATAACCTTTTGTTGTGATGATAAGTGAGGTAAAAATGATGTAGATAAAAAAACTAAGTTGATATAATATTACAACTTGAAATTTAAGTGTGATATCATATTCTTTCTGGATTATATATTCATAACTTTTTGTTGTGATGATAAGTGAGGTAAAAATGATATAGATAGTTAGTTCAAGTTTATTAATATATCAACTTAGTTTTTTTAGTATTATTTTGTTGAAAAAAAATCTCATATTAAAAGAAAGAATTATTAGATAGTATTTAAATATAAAAATATATCATCAACTTATAAGCTAGCTTTTGAGCTAGACTTTGTACTTTTTAATATAGTTTTAAAATTCAAGTTAATCCATTGAAATCCTATTTAACTTTGAAACCTAAAAATATAATTAGTTTGTCAAAGAGTATCTATTCTATTTGTTTAACCTTGAGCCTTGGGTATGTTTGGCATGCAAAAGAGTCTTAAGGACAAAAGTTTCACATCTAAAAAAGTACAATCCTTATATTATGTTTAAATGCAAAAGTTCTATTCTATTTGTTTAACCTTAAGCCTTGGATACATTTGGCATGCAAAGTAGTATTAAGGACAAAAGTTTCACATCCAAAAAAACACAATCCTTATATAATGTTTAAATACAAAAGTTGCATTTATAGCTTCTCCCTATAGGAACAAAGGTGGATTAGTCCCACTCATCATACTTCTCACCATATTCATCAAGGTTTTATTATGTCTTTCTGTAATACCATTCTGTTTAGGATTACCTAGTATAGTAAATTGAGCAACCACTACATAATCCTAGAAGTAATGAGCAAAAGGACCTTTAAGTTGTCTAGCAACGACTTGTTTGCCATAATGTTCACCAAATTGACCAAATATCACAATCTTTGTACTTTTTCCTAATTGTTTTTTAGTTTTAGCTCTATATATCTTGAATTTCTCAAAAGATTTAGATTTATCCTTAATCAAATACAAATGACCATATCGAAAAAAGTCATCAATGAAAGTGATGAAATAAGAATTACCATATAATGTCCCTTTATATGGACACTAATATATGCATGAATAGCCTTCAACAAATGATAATTATGAACTGCACTCTTCTTTTTTATTTTGGTCATCTTTCCTTTACAGCAACTCACACATGTCTTCTTAAGAACATGCAAGAGATTAAACTTTATTAACCTTTCTACTCTTGCTCTAAATATGAAGATTTGTCCTTAGATAAAGCTATTTTGGGAACATTTTGCACAACATCATAAGTAGAATAAATATCATAAGGAGGCAAATATAATTTATATAAGCCATCAAACATAATGCAATTACTAACTTTATCTCTATTATAATGCATAATTACGACAATGTTTTTAACTTTGAAAGCATAATTGTATCTGTCCAACATAAAGATTGAACTAGATTTTGTCTAAACCATAGTACATAAAGGTATTATATTATACGAAGTCATTTTGTAACTAGTATCTAAAACCAAAATGATATCCTCTGCAAAGACTACATCTACTTTCTAGTTATTCCTAACTAAAAGGTTTTGCTTATTCCTTTCTTGTCTCTTATGGTTTGTGAACTTTTGAATCTTTAAAGCAACATGATTAATTATTGCATTGTCAAGCCTCCAAGAACTGGATGAAGCTTTAAACAAATTTGATTCACAAACACAAACTAAAAGATAATTACCTTTAAGTTAATGTTTAGCCAACTAGTTTTTAAAACCATTGTAGTCCCCTTTTTACATGGGAAGTTTTAAAAGAAGTCTATTTAAACTTTTTACCTTTATTGAAGGTGGAGCCTTGAGTATGGAATGCTTGAACAACTCCTTTTTCCTTTGTCATCTTTGCTTCACTCACAACCTTTGTTAGTAAGTCATTAATGTCTCAAACTTCATTCTAAGATGTATAGGTTGTCTTTAACATTCTAAATTTAGAAGGAAAGGAATTCAACCTAGTTTGGCAATGTATCATCTCAATGAGATAGCTCTTCACATCACTAATAAGAAAGTTATACCTCATGGTAAATAGTTCTTGCATAAGCATTGTAGCTTTAGCATTCAAGGAAATACTATACCTTTTTGTCATTACATCTAAAAACCTTTTTACACAACCTTAGATAGGTAATCCACTTTTTAAATGCTTATGAATAGATCTCTTAAGAGTTAGCAAGCACAACCAATCAAATTTTCTCCATTTTTTATATTCCTTCTTCTAATCTTTAATGCTTTCATCAGTCAACTCAGTAGGCTTTCCTCAATTAAAGGTTTGTTTAGATCAATCACCTCAAGAGTAAGCATCACATCCTCTTTTATTTCTTGAAATTTGATCCATCAAGGACATTGATGGTGATAAAAGTATCATTCAAAGTAAAACTAATTGTAGAACAAATGATGTAAAACATTAGCATCGTGTTTGTACAATAACACAAAGATTACACACATCATTATTCAAACACCTTTGGGTAGAATACAAGAGATGTAATTCTAATACCTTACCATATAACATTAGCGATGAGAATACTTCAAACATCACAATCTATTGCCTTTGGGTTGTATAGATTACTTTGATTAGTTTAAACTCACACATATGTGTTAGAATATATTTTAATGATATTAGAATATATAAACATTTTGATGTTGAAGAAAAATGGATATTATAATATGATAATACTATAATTATTTTGTTGGAATATGTTGATGATTGAATGGAATTATAATATGAAAATATTATAATTAATATTTAATTAGTTATGGGTTTCATAAGGAAAATAATGTTGAAATTGTATGTAGGAAATTGGGTTAAAATGAGCCCAGTCCACAAGTCAGACCTAGTCTAGAGTGTGCGACCCAGTTCAAATAGGTGCGACCCAGGCACGAGCTCGCGTGATCTAGCCCGCAGAGGTGTGACCCAGCCCGCAAGTCTGCAACCCAGTCCAGTGCGTGAGCCTAGTTAAAGACGCAACCCATGAACCCGCTCTCTGACCCGAGTGCTTGCGACCTGGTTCAACAACATCCGACCCATTCGCTCGACGGTGACTTCACCGTTTCATTTGGCCGCCCATTTCACCTTTGATCAAGGCGTAAAATAGCTTATTGGAAAGCTAATGAAGAGAAGAATATTTTTATGAAGAAAAATCAAAGACCCACTGCTCAGAGAGGATTAATTTGAAGAAATTGTGGAGTTATTTAAGTTCTAGCCTTAACGGCTCAAAAGTGAAATTAGAAGCAGATTAGAGAGTTTCTGAAGATGATTTCAAAGGGATTTTGTAATGAAGAAGATGCTTTATTAATCTGTGAAGGATCCACAAAGTTTAGTTTCAAGATTGAAGAGAATTGAGCAAGATTTGAGGGAGAACCCAATAACCCGTTTTTTAAGGTCCACGAAGCTCTAATTGTGTAACTTAAGTTACTGATCAAACGAAGTCATTTTAGAGCCTGATTTTGAACGTCTTTAAGCCAGAACGAAGAAACAAGCTCTATCTTAACTCTCTACCTCTCTAACAACTCAAAATTCAGTCATTATCAGTAAAACGGGAAGAAAATCATAAGTCAGAACGGTTAGTTTCTAGAGTTAATGAGGTACATTTTTCATGTCTATTTAGCTTGAAAAAGAAGAAAAAATCATTGTTAGACTGGCTCATATTTGAAGAAATGAAAATCTACTTGAGAAGCTAAATATACAACTTGTGAAGCTTGAGTTGAAGAGAAGTTTTTTCACTTCATTACTCTTTAATTTTACTTGAGATTTCTACTTGTATATGTGCTAATTAGATTTTGAATATTGTTTTGCACATATACTTGTTTGTAAATCCGAAACCCTAACTTTGCTATTATTTGGGGGTTTCGTGATTAGAGCTTGATTATCTAAATTGTTATCATTAAAAAGCCTTTAGCTTAGCAATCTCCCTTATACATTTCATATCTTAAAGGAATTGCTTAAGTTTGTAATAAGTTTGAGAAACTTTGACTTGTTGATGTGTGTTGAGACACACATTGTATTGTGATCCTTGGTGTAAGGATTGTTTGACTCTTTGAAGAGGAGTTGGAAAGTGTAGGAGAAATTTTCTCCTAACTTTGCAGTAAAGTGGACTTCAATCCATTGTGTTGAACGATAAGATGGTGAAAGTAGGTGAAAAGGGCCGAACCACGGTGTAAATTGATGTCTCATATTTCTTGTGTTTAATTATTTTTGAATGCTTTATTTGATTGCAAAAAGTGATTGAGCACAAACTAGAAGTAAACTTTGAAAGAGAAACCTATTCACCTTTCCTCTTAGGTTGCTATTGGATCCAACAATATATATACTATGTATCCCTCCTAATTCCAATACATAATCATCTCCTTTGAATTGACATTCCCTAAACTGCACAATACCAAAATTTCATAATCTAGCCAAGAATGTGTCACTTTGGCGGTCATCCGATTGAAACGTGAAAATTTCTCATACCGTGGAATATATTCTTTATGATACTTACAATATACAACGTGCAATTTAAAATTCACAAACATGGGGAAAGAGTCCTAAACTGCACCCTTAATAACACTCAATGAGTGCTAATTTATATGCATGCTAAAATTAACAATGACTATAAAAATTAAGCATGCTAATACTTGAATACATGGCCTAATATTTAAAAAAAAAAAACAAATATACAAACGCTTCATGGCCATTCATAAAAATTTAACAAGCGATAAAAACAATGATATCCACATATCGAACAACATAGCTTTAAAAGATATTAATTGCACATGGAAAGAGTCAATTAGGGATTTTAAGACACTTAAAAAATTTTAAAGACCACATTTTAGGCTTTGTAATTTTTCCATGAGAATTTTAAACAAAGTCGAGGTCCAAAATAACCTTCCATGCGCCTATATGCGCCATCGAAAGGTTCTGCCCACAAAATCAGTTCAAACCCGGTTCCAAACCAATTATGGTAACTGCACCAGTTGGTTCATAACCAATATGGCTGGTTTGCCACCAATTTGGACAGTTGTAGAGCCAATACCAATCCCCACATCTGCGCCAACTCACAACGAATGCATGACTGGTCAAATGACTGAACACCCACTCCATATGGGCGGGTCATTGATGAACAAACCCGATTGTGACCCATTCAGGGTCAAGTCAACCTATCACTGATTTGTCCTCCAATGACGGCGATTGGTAGATTCGATGATGCTGAAACCATTGGTGGGGTTCGATTTCATGATGCGAAGCCTCTAGGAACTATATTCAAACAAAATAGGCATCATGATACCCTTGAATCTGACAATAGTGAAAAATGATTTTATAACTTTACCAAAATTAAAGAACATCTGTTTTTGGCTCCATAATATGTTATCACAAGCTCGACTCTTCTACTTTATATTCTCTTTAATCACTGACTTGATGAGATAGCGGAAAATCTACTAGAAGATCATAAGAGGTGTGTATGGATTTTTTTGTTCTATGCTTTTCGTGGCATAGGTTTTCCTTTTTTTTTTTTTTTCAATTATGACAGTTAATTTTTGTGACAGTTATTTCTATGATAGTTATAAGCTCATTATTATTTTATTTGATTTTCAATTTTACCTCTTATGATCTTAAGCATATGCAGACTTCTAGTGCATATATTAAGAGTTAAAGGAGTGATCTAGCTATTTCTTTATGTGTTGCACAAATAGACCCACTCATCACAACCCTATAAGGAAAACATAGACCCATATTAGCCAATTTCACACTACAATTAAGTATCCAATATGTCTCAATTAGACTAATAACAAAACCATCAAATTAAAACAAAATAAAATAAGTTATGTCCATTGATATAAGCCCACGTTAGTTAACTTATCAAAATATGTCAACATTACATTCTTTCATGTCATAAAAATGTGGAGGGCACTCAATATGATCAAATCCCTTAGGTCCAGTGATAGCTTATAAACAAATAGTCTCGGGTGTTCAATGAACGATCTTTTTTCTGTTATCAAGTTTAACTAGGAATCTTTATTTTCTTTTAACAAAAACAGCTTAATCCATCTTCATTGTCCCATATTTTAAAATTACCGCCACAGAAAAGTGGTTAGCTTAGTCTTGAGTTGTGATTGATGCCACTCAAATCTTTAGTTTCATGCACAATTGAAAATTTGACCAAAAAAAGTCAAAAACTGCAGAGTGAACATCTTGGGGTCTAGATATTCTGCAAACACCCAATACATTAAGAATAGCAAGATGATTAGATAGGAAAGATTATTTTACTTATTGCTTGTCTTTTTATTATGTTAATTGATTTCGTTCTTATGTACCAAAGGAAGAAGAGAAAATAATGGATAAAGGGTTTAACTTGTCTTCGTTTGAAACTTAAGTACTTTAGAAATGTAACCGTTCTTGGCTATGGAATTTGGATTTAGCTTTTAAAGTCGCAGGTATTTTTATAAGCCCATGATGGTAGGTGAGTGGGTAACGAAAATGCCGTCAACAAAAGGGACCTTTCGAAATCCAATACTCGAATGATTTTACAAATATTCGGACAAGAAAGGAAGTGTATATCGTTACTTGAAAGGTACAGCTTTACTTTGTACAACATTTTCAAATTCCAACTTGCACGTTGATTACCATGCGAATTCCAAGTTCACAGCTTTAAAACTATAAATTTGATCTTTAGTCGACATGCATGTACGGAATGATTTTGTCAAGGAAAATCCTCGCAGATCAGATCTTGCCAATGTGTTAAGAAAACGTGAAACAGTATTCATAAATAATAGAAAGCAAAAGAAATGATAAATCTGTTACGTGATAGAGGAACCCGTAATTGGTTCTTGAAGAGGTTGATTGGCATCCATTTGAGAACAAATAAGAAAGTTTAGACAGAAAATGGGACTACTTGGATATAGGATTTTGGCTTCATTAAGAAAAAACCGAAACCCTTGTCTTGATTGAGGTGAAAACACAACCTTTTAGTTTCTTAGATTGCAAAACTCCCTCTCTTGGGATCGCGTTGGCCTTACATAGCACTCCGTTTCACTACGCGGCAACCTCTTCCCCCAATACACAGCTCATTATCATGCAATAGCTTCCTAACTATAGCAAAAGCCTAGAATACGTAACACTAACACATGGCTTCCATGCCTTGCTTGTCTGACTGCCTCCTGCTCCCCCTTAACATTGTTAGCTACAAAAAGTGGCCTGCTGACACCAGCATTTCACTCCACTTTCGCTAGCGTCTAGCCCACTCAAGCGTGGGAGAGAATTCACATAATAATGCCCATGGGGGCGTGGACGTACAATGACAATTTTGAGCAATTTGATTCCCATGTTCAACCTTGGCCTCAACATGCTTCATTGGCATGGTTAGATCAAGACACTAAGATGACGCTACATGTCGAGGTATCGCTCGCTTACGTGTCACAACAGACGATATGTTGTCCCGATCTGACAACCGACTGCGATTAAGTCTGTATCACTAGAATTAATTTGCTAGCATCAATCAAGGAAACGAAAAAAGAAGGCAACAAAGGCTAATGATCTGGACAACAAGAATCCTCATAGAATGGAAAGAGACTCAAGTCAAGTTATCCAAAACATTCAAAATTCAAAAAACTTCCGTATTCGTCTTACCTACCTAAATCCAGGAAAAATTAAGTTTAATCTTTTCATCTTATTACAGAAATCATGTATTTGTATTTTCCTACATAATTGAAACCAAACCATAGAGAAAACTACTCAATCAAGCAATACATATATCCTGTATTCTTTTCCTAGGGTTTACCTTGTTCTTGATCTTACACCACATTCTCGTGGTGTTAATTTCTCCAACCGGCATAAACATATTGATTCTCGTACTAATTTGGTAATGCGAGGATTATTAGCTGTTTACTTGTTTGGATTAACAAAGGAACCATTTAGCAATTTGCTAACACAGTTGGATTAGGTGGGTAGTCTAATCAATTAAATCTTAAGTTTTTAATTTTCTATGAGTTGAGATTGATCAAGCATTAGTCTCGTTTGTATGGTGCTGTGATTCCTTGATTTTTTGTTTACGAAATCTGATTTGAAGTGCTTGTTTGTGTGCTGGCTTCGGGACTTAACTAGCAACTTAGAAATTAGTCTTTTTGTATTACACATGTCACGGGCACACTTTTGTGTTGATTAAAACATCAAGAACTCATACCAAAGCTTCGTGAAACACAGACTTAATTGAAGATACATTTATATTACAGCATTGATATGGTTATCTTTCCGATTATTTGTATTGTCCTAATAGTTTTTGCACATGTTGTTTGAATTAATTATGTGCTTTATTCTACAATATTCTGAGTTTGTTGTCTACCTAGAAACACAATTAGAATTACTTCATTAGGACATAATTAGTTTAGAAAAACTTAGAGAAACTTAGTTCACCACTTCTATTGCCCTTAGTGTCTTTTGTTATATTCATGGCTTTCTCAATTGCGGTCTTTGGCTTAACTCCACTAGCACCTTCAATCTTTGTGGGTATAATGACACTGACCATTAGTAAACTCAAGAAGCTCCACATCTAGTTATCTTTTTTTCCTTAGCAGTAAATGTGCATTCTAGAGCTTGAAAAGGCAGTCGATTGTGTATCAGGCCCTCGCCTTTTCCACAACCAAAGCCTCATGTGTTTGCACCTTCTATGTGACTTGGTACCTTAACCCTTTGCTACAACCCTCTACTATGATAATATCTTAGCCCTTCACTTAACCACCAAGCCTTTTGTAACGTGGTGGATTTGGCTAATTGATTTAACGGCATCCAAAACCGATCTGAATCAACAATGGGATGGCTTAGAAGGAGTGATGGCCAGGAAAAAATACAAAGCAAGTGTTGAAATAGGTTGTTTTGGTTCAACCTCCATTAAGAAATTTGCATGAAGAAGAGTAGCTCTAGATATGGTGATAGGACCTGTGAGCACAAAATCCTTGTGGGATTTTGGATGGGGACATCTTCGCTTACTGATTGTGAAGTTAGATTGATGAATGAAGGAAAACTGGGGCTCAAAATAGGAACCCTAAACTGTATTTTTACTTTTAGAATTAACAAGACAATTCCTCACTACATAGCACCAAATACTTTAAGTGTTTTCCTTACAAAACCAAACTAGGCTTGCTAAGGCAGACCCAACACTAACTAAAGGACTATAAAATAAAGTATAAAAACCAAACTAGAAAAAAAAGAGTAACCTAACTGAAGCCTAAATCTATGAACCTATAACAATCCCACCCCCTTAAGAACAACCTTGTCCTCAGGGCTATAGGTTGTTACAAATATATTGAAAGTGGGGGAAATGGAGTTGGAACTAACTTTCTTCCTTCCAAGTTGCTTCAAACAGAAGTCTTCCTTTCCAATGGACCAAAATCTCACTTACTCCTTTGTGATACTAATGCTCCAGCATCGCTTGTGGAGCTTCTTCAAACTATTCTAGCGCATCCTTTACGTCTTGGAACTCTTCCTGCTCCTTTTCCACCTATTGGGTTAAGACTTAAGCTTGGAAACATGAAAAATGTGATGTACCTTAAAAGTAGAAGGAAGTTCCAAAATGTAAGCCACATGGCCTATCCTTTACATGACTTAAAAAGGACCTTGATAACAAGGCAACAACTTGATGTGGTGCCTATTAGAAATGAGATTTTTCAATACTGTGGAAGCTTCACAAAAACTATGTCCCCCTTTTAAAATTACACATCTTTACAATTTTTATCATATACATTCTTCATTTTGTATTGAGCAGCTTGTAAGTTGTATTTGATTTTACCAAGTAAGGCATAGTTTTCTTCTAACACTTTCTCTACTTCTTTAATCTTAATGGTACCCTTCACATACGAAAGTAAAGTGGGTGGGGAATGACCATACACAATTTCATAAGGGGTGTGATGAGTGGACCCATGCAACTGGTGTTGTAATAATATTGAGCCTAAGATAACCATTTACTCCATTGCTTTAGATTATCCCTAACAAAACAATGTAGATACATCTCTAGGGTTTGGTTGAGAACTTTTGTTTGTCCATCTGATTGGAGATGATAAAAGGAAGAGAAATTAAAGGTATTTCCCTGCAATTTGAAGAGTTCTTTCCAACAACTGCTTGTGAAGAGAGGGTCCCTATGACTCACAAAAGATTTAGGCATCCCATATAACTTAAAAATGTTGTCAAAGAAAACTTGTGCCACTATTAGGGCTAAAAATGGGTGTGAAAGAGGAATAAAATGGCCAAATTTAGATAATTTGTCTACCATTACCAAGATTACTAATTTGCTACTAGACACTAGCAAGCCTTCTACATAGTTTATGGTTATGTCTTCCCATACCTATTCTGGAATAGGTAAAGGTTGCAATATTCCTAAAATAGATATATTTTCACTTTTACTCTTTTGGCAAATGCTACAAGCTTCAATAAACTAGGCCATAGTTCTTTCCATACCCTTTTAATAGAATACTATCTTTATTCTTTGTAAGGTCTTTTCTACCCCTTCATGGACACTAGTATGATTTTCATTTACTATAATTGGGATCAATGAAGACTCTTTAGGAATGAAGATACAACCCTTATAAAGAATGACCCCATCTCTATGCTCTTAATCCTTTGTAGCTTTACCCAACTCAATTTTGTCCTAGGGCTCCTAAACCTGTAGATGATTTTGCAACTCCTCTCTAATCGTGTCTAGCCACAACAGAACTGGGGTTGAAGCAACACGACAATTTCCCTGTTCTCCCCTGCATTAATTCCTCTTGCCTTTTGTCCTTGTCTAGACAACTTAATAAACAATATAGATACATCTCTAAGGTTTGGTTGAGAACTTCTATTTGTCCATCCGATTGGGGATGATAAAAGGAAAAGAAACTAAAGATAGTTCCCTACAATCTGAAGAGTTCTTTCCAACAACTACTTATGAAGAGACGGTCCCTGTCACTTGTAATAGATTTAGGAATCCTATATAACTTAAAAATGTTATCAAAGAAAACTTGTGCCACTATTAAAAAAGGGTGTGAAAGAGGAATAAAATGGCCAAATTTAGATAATCTGTCTACTACTACCAAGATTACTAATTTGATACCAGACTAGTGTAAGCCTTCTACATAGTCTATAACTATGTCTTCCCATACCTATTTTGGAATAGGTAAAGGTTACAACATTCCTCTAGTAGATCTATTTTCACTTTTATTCATTTAGCAAATGCTATAGGCTTCAATAAACTGGGCCACAGTTCTTTTCATACCCTTTTAATAGAATATTATCCTTATTCTTTGTAGGGTATTTTCTACCCCTTCATGCACACTAGTATGATATTCCTTTATTATAACTGGGATCAATGAAGACTTTTCAAGAATGAAGATACAACCTTTATAAAGAATGACCCCATTTCTATGCTCCCAATCCTTTTTAGCTTTACCTAACTTAATCTTGTCTTAGAGCTCCTAAACCTGCAGATGATCTTGCAGTTCCTCTCTAATTGTGTCTAGCCACAGCGAAACTAGGGTTGAAACAACATAACAATCTCCATGTTCGTCCCTTGCATTAACTCCTCTTGCCTCTTGTCCTTATCTAAACAAACTATCAACCACAACATTTTCCTTTCCCAATTATACTTCACTACAAAATCATATCCCAAAAGCTTTGCCAACCATTTTTGTTGAACTGTAGTTATTAAGCATTGATCTTGTATGAACTTAAGGCTACTCTAATCAGTTGGGATAACAAACTTATTACCAAGTAGGTAGTGCCTCCATTTTTGTACAACCATCACAATAGCCAACATTTATCTTTCATAAGTTGAGAGTTGTAAGTGTTTACTATGTAGAACTTTATTGAAATAGACAATGGGGTTCTTCCCTTGAGAAAGTACTGCTCTCACTCCAATACTTGACACATCACATTCCAACACAAACAATAGCTTAAAGTTTGGAAAGGGCAAAACTAAGGTTGTTGTCAAGTGTAGCTTGATGGTGTCAAATGCCTCTTAAGCTTTAGCCATCCACTAAAAGGCATTCTTCTTAAGCAAGCTGTTAAGAGGTTTTGTAAGACTTCCATACCTTGTAATAAACCTTAGGTAATACCTTACAATCCCTAAAAACCCTTAGAGAGCTCAAATTGTTTTAGGTTTTGGCTAGTTCAGAATTGCTGCAACCTTTTTAGGATCCACAGTAACCCTATGATCACTCACAACATACGCTAAAAACTTTAACTTTTTACTACCAAACGAACATTTCTTCAACTTAACAAATAGTTGATTTCACCTTAATACCATAAGAACAGTCCTTACATGGTGCAAATGATCCTTCTATGGATGACTATAAATAAGGATATCATTAAAGAAGACCAATACATACGTAAGTAGTCATGTAATACCACATTCATTAAGGGCATTTATAAGACCAAATGGCATGACTAAAAATTCATAATGCTCATGATGAGTTCTAAATGTTGTGATCTCCACGTTCTCTCCCCACATTCTAACTTGATAATAGCCAGATCTCAAATCTAACTTAAAGAATAACTTTACCTTATGCAATTCATCAAGTAGCTCATTAATAGTAGGGATCAAGAATTTGTCTTTTACTATTTGCTTGTTTAGCTCATGGTAGTTTACACATAAGTTTCAAGTGTCGTTTGACTTTTTAGCTAGCAACATTGGTGAGGAAAATGGACTAGTACTAGGTTGGATCACACCATCCTCAAGCAACCTAACCCTTGCATGAAGAAGAATAGCTTTAGATTTAGTGATAGGACTTGTGAACATAAAATCCTTATGGGATTTTGGATAAGGACATCTTTGGTTACCAATTGTGAAGTTAGATCAATAAATGAAGAAAAACTAGGGCTCAAATGGGAACCCTAAACAGTGTTTTTACTTTTGAAATTAATAATAAGATAATTCTTCACTACACAACACGAAACACTTTAAGTGTTTTCCCTACAAAATGAAACTAGGCCTTCTAAGGTAGACCTAACACTAACCAAAGGACTGCAAAATAAAGTATAAAACCTAAACCATAAATAAAAGTAACCCAACTGAAGCCCAAATCAATGAACTTGTAACATAGGTGAAGTGTTATGGGCCTTGGTCTTTTTTTGGCATTCTTTATTTGGCCCATTAGTAGACTGGCATGCCTATGATTGATATGTTTGTTACATAGAGTTTAATAGATACAAATATACAAATTACAAGTAACTTTCCCATAGTTTACTATTTAAGCTAGTTTGATCCTTGTTTTTCATTACTTAACTTCAAGATTGTATTTGAGAGTTCAAGATGGTAGCATTCTCCATCAACTTCCTAGGATGATTTGGATGCAATTCACCAAAATTTTCCATTAGAGCTATTTTATGCTTCTATTTTCTTCAAGGGCTTTTTTGGTATAAATTTTTTAACCCATTAATTCAAAAACCATACATAGGCTGCGTTTATAAAGACACTTCTTACATGTAGCTTTCATTAGTCCCTCCATGATTATGTGTTATTTGGAAGGTAAATCAAAGGCTCTTTCATCATTCTTTTGTTCAATATTGATGACATCTTAGTAACCATGAATAATCTTTTAGCAATTTCAAAATTTAAAATGTACATTCATTCAATATTTCATATTAAAAATCTTGAACAATACAAATGCTTTCTTGAAATAGAAATAGCCTTTTCACCAAAGGGTATATACCTAAGCTAGTGCAAATATGCATTGAAGCTAGTTTTATAAGTTGAACTTAGGGGGTTAAAACCCTTTATTATTCCTTTGGAACAAAATTTGAAGTTAACGATGCCAGAGTATGTGAGAGAGATCTAGAGAGACAAGATGACTCACTCCTAGAGGATTATAGCTCTTCTTAAAGGATGATTAGTAGATTGATGTATTTAACTCATACCAAGGCATATATCTACTTTAAAGTTCAACATTCACTTATGCACTAAAGCGTTTGCACATAGATATGGATGTAAGGTTGTTGAAGTACATCAAAGGAACTCTCAAACTTAGGCTCTTCCTCTCATCTTCGTCTAGATTGGAGCTTATTGCCTACACAATGTGTCTCATGTCATGTCATAAAAGTGTGTAACTAGTTATTGCATTAAACTAGGCAACACTCTTGTGTCATGATTAGCCAAGACATAACTAACAATATCTTGATCTTTAACTAAGTCATAGTATAGAGCTATGAGATATACAATTTGTGAGATCATTTGGCTTCTAGGATTATTCTTGGATATTGGTACAATTATCCTTTATGTTGTCCTTTTTTTTTGTGATAATGAAGCAGTTGAACGTATTAAGGTAAACTTTATTTTTTATTAGAAAACAAAGCATATTGAATAGATAGTCATTTTGTAAATAAAAAAAATCCAAAGAGGGATCATAAAACCTTGCTATGTTAACACGTGGGAACAACTTGTAAATTTATTTATTAAAGCATTATATAGCCTTAACATAATTACCTATTATCCAAGTTAAAAGTATTTAATTTATTTAAATCTCTAACTTAAGATGGAGTGTTAAAATAGGTGAAGTGTTGTGGGCCTTACTCCATTTTCGCCCTGTTAGTAGATTGACGGGCCTATTCATTGTCTCATTTCAAAGACATGTACTTAAGGATGTAAAGATACGTTGGTTACTGTTCGAACTTGTTTGATCTGTGTTTTGCATTCCTAAACTTCCAGAGCAAGTGAGTCCAAAGGAGTTACTGCAAGAAAGAGAATTTTTCTAGGCTCAAAAGTCTATTCGTTTACTGCAAGTATAATTTATACAAGAAACCTAAGAAGCTGAAAGCCCGAAAGTACCCCAATACGATGACAGATTTTATTCCAACGACCCAACATCGAACCCACGAGAAGACTCGAGAAGCTCAACAACCCTAACGTTCCCAGGCGTTCACCTACCCGCGTGACACATTCTGACGTGGCTACAGACAGCCACATTACACCTTCCCTACGTGGCCACACCAAATAGATTCTCACATCCACTCGTTTTGCCGATATTCTTACAAACCCTTCGTCCAAATCCCCTTTTCTCACCTTTCATTCCAAACTCAGTCCACGTTTGACGGGGTGTTTTAAACAGGCCAGCGAGACGAACGTTCTCGTTACCTCTTACAACCCATAGCCTCAGCCCAGTCAGCATGATCAATCCAGCAAAGCAAATGACATCACGCTTTCTCACAGGTTGTAATGACGTTATAGTCAGCAACCGTTTTACAGAATCCTTCCCCAAGGCCGAGCGTTACAGCGTCGTTTCTTCCATACAGTCTTTTAACTGTTATATTTGCTTTCTGGGTGTAAATTCCGTTAAAGTAGCTGGTAACTTTATTTATCTTACCTTTTATAGCTTTAGCAATACACGGAGCAGAATTACTTTTATTTCCTTCTGGTTCTCGTTGTTTTTATTTATAACCGGTTTTAGAGAAATATTGAGCATTAGAAAAATTACTTGAGAGAACTAATTTTAGGGGAAAGAAAGAAAGAGAAAAGGACAAGGAGAAAAGGACAGTCCCAAATTGAACAGCAACGACCTGCTTGAAAACTACTCTTCCCCCGCATTCACAGGTAAACGGTAATCATCATTTCTTCAACTGCACCCCAAAACCATAGGGTCTTGTCCTCGAAAAATTGAATCACACGTTTCGTCCTTATTTCCAGACCCCACCTCGTGCTTGGTGCTACTTTCGCCAGCGTATATGCCCCTGAAACGTTTCCTGATTAGACGCAGCTCCATATAACATGAGTAACGCCTATTACGGCATGCCAGTAACTTTTCACGGGATGAACTTTTTCTTTAGAGAATATAAGAGAAAGTGTTTTTATTTTTGCTACACAATGAACGTAGATAGTGGAGGAGTACGATTATGACTATAACTCCAAAAGATACATAATTTTCAAAGTAAATACTTCGTATGAAGTGGTGAATTTTGAAAATATATTTGCGTAGAACTTAAGTAAGTAGATAAATAATAATCATGGCGAATCATTAAAAGAAATGAAGAGTGTTAGAACTCGTGACAGACGCTGTCATGATCACATGTTTTACTAACAATATTTAAATCAGACCTTTGTTGACCGAAATATTAGAATTAAAAATTTCGCGAGTCTATTATAAACGCTTAATTTCTAATAAACAATTGAGGATTAGAGATTGAACCACTGGTACAACTTGCGTTTGATTGGTCAGACGTTAATGAACCTTGCGGTGTTCCCGTCCGGGTTCCCCCCCACCACCTAACAAAAAGACAGGGACAAGGTAGTGAAAAGGATGGATGAACACCACCGCGTAAACGGACCAGGTTCAGGGTGACTTCTAGAAGATCAATTAAGATTAGTACATAGAAAAATGAACCGATTGAATCGCAGTCTGTGTCGACTGTGGGTGGTAATGTTTCAACGGGAGAAAACTGGCACAGAAGCTCGATCTTTTCCCCACCCAACCCTTCGCTCGGTTAAAATTCAACGTAAAAATGGACTGCTTATCTAACCCTCTACTCTGTTGAAAATGAACTTGTGTGATAAATATAAATTATATATATTATCTAAAACGTATTTAAATTATTTGTTTTTACAGTAAAATCTTCTGGTGACGATAGTCCATGCAGAGGGCATTATGGTAACTTTGGGAGGCTTTTTGCAGATAAATAGCGGTGCTCCCTGCTCCTTCAATGGTACCAGAATTTCCCCTTTCTTCGTTTCTCTGATCTCATCTTTAGACTTTTCTCTCTTTCTCAAAGTTTAAGATGGCTCAGAAAAGCAAGATTTTGTTCATCGGAGGCACCGGCTACATCGGGAAATTCATCGTGGAAGCGAGTGTGAAAGCTGCCCATCCTACCTTTGCTTTGGTCAGACAGAGTACGGTCTCTGATCCCGTTAAGGGAAAACTTGTCGAGAATTTCAAGAGCCTCGGCGTCACTTTGGTCTTTGTACGTACATCGTTTTCTGCCGCTGTGTGTCTATGTGTGTTTTTGTGTCGTGGTTTTCCCCATTCGTTAGGGTTCATGTGAGATTACTCGAGAGGCTGTGATGGTGTGAACTAATGCGGCTGTTTGCAGGGAGATCTATATGACCATGGGAGTTTGGTGGCGGCGATCAAGCAGGTGGACGTCGTGATATCGACGGTCGGCCACCTGCAGTTGGCAGATCAGGACAAGATCATTGCCGCCATTAAAGAAGCCGGAAACGTTAAGGTTAGCGTCTCTAATGCTCTCATAGCCTCCCGATCGTGCGTTATCTTCGTCTTTTGGTCTTTTTTATCGACCTGATATAACCACCAATTATCCAAAAAAAAAAATGGCTACAGTTTTCGGCAGTTTTTAGGCGTGAGCTGAAATTTCCCTAATAAGTGTAACTGAAAAATTATTTATTCCAAAAAAAAAATTAACATCTACAAAAAGAAAAAATTGAATTTATAGAATATAAAATAAGGCATCTTTTTCATCAAAATATTAAAAAAAAATTATGTGACTTCTGGCCGACAGTCCTTTCCGTCGTGGATTCAAGTTTCCTACCCCTCTCTGGAGCATGCCTCAAAAAGAAAAAGAAAGTGTTATATGACCTTACTTGGGAAAAAAAAAAATCATCATTGTCTATGATAAAGTTTTATGCCGAAGAAAAGAGTGGAAAATTGTTGTCATAATTTGCGTGGACCCCTCCACTATGACTTGAGGTGCCACCTACAGCAGGCGACACGTCTATATCCCAACAATCGCTAGTTTGGTGGGGCACATCCCAGTACTTCTTAACTTTCGCCTTGTACAATGATAATCAATGGAAGTCGAGATTTTTCTACAAATTAATTTACCAAAATTTCCATGAGACTTTTCTACAAACGGAAAATAAGATATTGACAAGAATCTACGGGAAGACTTTCCGATCATATGAGTAATACTTTATTTTTGGCACGTTAAACAGAGATTCTTCCCGTCAGAATTCGGAAACGACGTGGACCGTGTTCATGCCGTTGAGCCGGCGAAGACGGCCTTCGAGACCAAGGCCCAAATCCGCCGGAAAATTGAAGCTGAAGGAATCCCGTACACGTATGTCTCATCCAACTACTTCGCTGGCTATTTCCTCCCTACGTTGTCACAGCCGGGACTCACTGCTCCTCCCAGAGACAAAGTCATTATACCGGGCGACGGAAATGTTAAGGGTAACTGAGATTTTACTTTTGGCGGTTTGGATAATTTTCACATTTTGTGAGAGGTTTGAGTGGGGAAAGATGAACCGTTTGTTTGGTTTTGGCAGCAATCTTTAACAACGAAGCCGACATTGGAACATATACGATCAAGGCTGTGGATGACCCAAGAACACTGAACAAGATTGTTTACCTCAGGCCTCCCAAGAACATTTACTCATTCAATGAGCTTGTTGCCCTTTGGGAGAAGAAGATTGGCAAAACCCTCGAGAAGATCTATGTTCCAGAGGACAAAATCTTGAAGGACATCCAAGGTAAGTGTGGAACACCTTCCTGGATTTCTAGATTCTCGAGTGCTTCACAATTGTGAAAGTGGGATAGGTGCATCAGTTTCACATTTTGACCCTGATTTTTTCTTGCAGAGTCCCCAATTCCAATCAACGTGATATTAGCAATCAATCACTCCGTTTTTGTGAAGGGGGATCACACCAACTTTGAGATCGAACCATCCTTTGGTGTGGAGGCCTCCGAGCTATACCCAGATGTCAAGTACACCACAGTGGAGGAGTACCTCGAAAAGTTCGTGTGAGACATTGAACAGCTCGTTTTATCATCTTAAATAATCCTGGTTGTTGTCGATGGCCTGTATGCGAGGTGTATGTGTATACCTTTCTCTTTAAACATGTTGGAGTGTAAGATTATCTACTATTTGAGCATTTTCTCAATCCTCCATATGCATTATGCTTGCAAACTTCCGGATGGCGAATAGTAGTTCATCGAAAAAAAGAAACCCTAATCTACTTCAAGCCAAGTTGTTGATTGAGTTTGAGAAACCAACTTCCTTCTCCTTAACCTAACTGAAAGCACATAAAAAAAGGGTTCACTCAATGAAACAAAACATATTTTTAAGACATTTTACCTAACAAATGGCCACCCCAGAATAAAAGGTGGCTTGGGCTTGCTGGCCATCTAAGTTGGTGTGATTTCAAAGTTGGTGGGATCCCCCTTTGCAAAAACGGAGTGATCGATTGCTAATATCACGTTGATTGGAATTGGCGAATCTGCAAGAAAAAAATCAGGGTCAAAATGTGAAACTGATGCACCTACCCACTTTCACAATTGTTAAGCACTCGAGAATCTAGAAATCCATGAAGGTCTTCCACACTTACCCCTCGATGTCCTTCAAGATTTTCTCCTCTGGAACATAGATCTTCTCGAGGGTTTTGCAAATCTTCTTCTCCCAAAGGGAAAAAAGCTCATTGAATGAGTAAATGTTCTTGGGAGGCCTGAGGTAAACAATCTTGTTCAGTGTTCTCGGGTCATCCACAGCCCTTTTCAGCTCTACGGACCACCAGGTCAGGGCCCACATATGCTACACAGTGCTCAAGAGACAGAGACATTGGGAAGCTTCCAAACTTTTGATCCTTGGCCCAAATCTGTTTTTGGTTATTGTGTAAGTCAAACTTAGATACAAAGAAGCAATCAGAGGCCATGTCTGACAATTGCATATTTGGTGGTGTCTAACGTATCTTGACCACACATAGACGTGCCTTGCACTTGTATGGTTGGAGGGTCATTATTTGCCGAATAGTTTAGGAATACGTATTATAGCATGAGTCTCGGGACAGCCAAAAAGAAACAGAGGTGGAGCTAAATGTTGAGGACAAGCCAAACGTCGGTCTCAGAATTGTTGGATTTTAGTCTTTGCGTACTAAATTGTTGAAAATAACGTGAATAAGTATCTTACGCTAATAGTATTTTAGTTTGAAGTCTCTTTTCCTAACAACTTATTTGAAGGGATGACATAAATTAGATCTTTTAAGTATATCAACTTTTCACTTTTAAATTAGATCTTTATAAGATGTATTTGCTTACACTCGGGGCAAAGCAAATATACTGAAAATAACATAGATGATCTGACGTTATCAATTTTGTAATCTGAAGTCTTAAACTAAATGTTGGTGATACAGTTGCCTCCGTCATTAGTTCTTTTTTGATGTCTTGTGATTCCTTTTATGATTGGGATATTTGCAATAATGCGCGTTTGGAAAATTAGGTCAAATATGTATAGAAAAATATTTCTTTTATTATGTCCTAATTAGGACACATTGTATACATTTTACATTCAAGTAAAACTATTATAATTTTCCCAAACACCATCTTATGCTTTCTAGCCTTGCTTCGTTCTTCTTTCCTGTCAAGAAATATGTTCTCATATGACATCAGATTTTAAAACAGGACCTAGCTTTCCTGAAAAGAAAAAATGTTAATATGACAAAATTAAGGACATCTGATGAGACAACTGATCAGAAGCCTGGCAATGGAACCTGGACCAAGCCTTCGGTCTCGTTGAAACCAAAACAGCTAGGAAGGAGACAAACCCGGCGTTCAAATTTTTTTCTCGTCGTAAAGAAACAAACTGTGTAGGAAGATAATAAGTGGTCAAACAACAAAATCTTCCATTTTCATCTCTTTCTTTGTGCTTTCGTTCTGGCGCCCTTCAACAAAATCTGCTTGGTTCATACTATCACATAAGGGGAAGAAAGACATAGAATGTGAGAAATTCATGTATTGCTTTCTTATGTAAAACTGTACATGTGAGGGTCATTTTATAATATAAGGAACAAACCATAAAGGAAATTATACACAAAATAAAGAGAGTAAATATCTTCCTATAAACAACAATAGTTTCCCAAATAAATAATGTTATAAGGAAAGAATAATGGAGCTAAAGGGAAATAGATATTCCTAAATATGTGAATGTATCTCCAATATTCTCCCTCAAGCTGGTGGTTTGGGTGGTTTATAAATGTCAAACACACCGAGCTTGCGTAATAGATACGTGTGTTGTCGGTGACAGAGTGCTTTGGTGAAAATGTCTATAGGTTATTCCGTAGAACTCACGTGTCTTGATAATGCCTTCTTGGATTTTGTCCCTTATAAAATGACAATCCACTTCAATGTGCTTGGTTCTCTCATGAACGATTGGATTTGCTGCGAGTTTTAAAGTTGCATCATTATCACAGAAGAGTAAAGTAGGACTCCGTATCCATACTCCAAGTTCACGTAGTAAGCCCCTTAACTAAATAATTTCACATGTGGTTTTAGCCATAGCACGATATTCTGATTCGGCAAAAGATAATGATACGGTTGACTGTTTCTTGGTCTTCCAAGACAAAAGAGAGTTCCGATTGTTGATTGTCGGCTCATAGGACATGTGGCATAATCGGTGTCGTAATATCCCTTCATTTCCATGTTGCAATCTCTAGAGAGGAGCAATCCAAGACTTGGGCATCCCTTTAAATATTTTACAACCTTTAAAGTTGCATTCATATGAGACTGTTTCGGGGCATGCACAAATTGACTAAGAATATGAACAGCATAACAAATATCTGGTCTCATCATGGTGAGGTAGATGAATTTTCCAACTAAGCGTTGATACTTAGAGGGATCCTTGAGTAACTGGTTTGTTTCTGAGGATGACATTCCCACATCGAATTTTGGTGTAGTGAGACTCAAGTTCTGTTCAAAAGGAATGATAGCAAGCTTGCAACTAGATAGTATGGCCTCAGATATAATTTCCAAGACAAATTTGCGTTGACTGAGACAAATGCCTTTGTCTGAACGAGTAATCTCGATACCTAGGTAGTATTTGGGGGGCCCTAAGTCTTTGATATGGAAGGTAGAGTGAAGGTAGGATTTAAAACGGACAATGGCTGAAGCATCGTTACCCATAATTAAGATATCATCCACGTATATGAGCAAGCAGATAGAGAAAGTACCTTGTCGCCATGTGAAAAGGGCATAGTCATGACGAGATTGGCGAAACTTCGCTGAGAGAAAGGCTGATGTAAATTTAGCATACCATTGCCAAGAAGCTTGCTTGAGACCATAGAGGGACTTTCGAAGACGACGAACCCGAGACTCCCCCTGTTTGTGAAGGCCTAGAGGGAGATCCATGTAGATTTCTTCATCTAAATCACCATGGAGAAAAACATTATTGACATCCATCTGATGCAAAGGCTAATCACAGAAAGTAGCAACTGCGAGAAAGGAACGAATAGTGCCTGCCTTAGCCACAGGTGAAAAAGTGTCTTGATAGTCAAAACCCTCTTTCTGAGTGTAGCCTTTTGCAACAAGACGGGCCTTATAACGCTCAACTGAACTATCAGCTCGGTACTTGGTCTTGTAAACCCATTTGCAACCAATAGGACGTTGATCAACAGGTCTGGAAACAACATCCTAAGTGGGAATATCTGCAAGGGCACAGAGTTCAGCCTCCATGGCCTGTTGCCAACAGGGATTAGTGGAGGCCTCCTGGTAAGAAGAAGGTTCTGTCGCAGCAAAAATTCGACTGATGCAACAAAGATGATCTGGAGAGAGACAAGCAAAGCTAACATAGGACATGATGGGATAGTGAGACCCAAGGTGCTTGGTGCTAGAACAAATGTAGTCCTTGGTCCAAGTAAGGGGCCGAGTGGCACAACCAGAGGGCCGAATGGCACAACCAAAGTGCCGAGGAGGAGGAGCCGAGACCGAATATGTAGGAGGTGGCACATAAGGAACAATAGCCCATGAATCATCAAGGGAAGCCAAGGAGTCTGGTGGGGCAGGAGAAGCTTGCAATGGAGAGGGCGGCACAGATGGAGGCACTGGTGTAGAGCCCATAGATACCGGTGAAGTTGGGGGCTCAAGAAAGACCACAGGTGGTGGTAATAGAGCTAGATCATCAATAAGAAACGGTTGGGGACCCAAGGGGGCCACAGGGTCATCCTCCGGTGAAGACACTTCCTGTAAAGGGAATACATCTTTATGGAAAACAACATCACGGTTGATAAAAAAGGTACTTGTAGCTGGATTATAAATACGGTAGCCTTTTTGAAGGGAAGGATAACCCATGAAGTTGCAACGGGTGGCACGAGGTGCTAACTTGTCACGATGGCCCATAGTAGCGAAACATAAGCAACCAAAAACTCAAAGATGACCAATCTCTAGTGGCTCTCTAAAGAGGAGCTCAAAAGGTGTCTTCCCATAAAGGACCCGAGTAGGCATTTGATTGATCAGGTAAGTGACAGTAACCACACAATCACCCCAAAAATTTTCAGGAATAGAAGCTTGGAATTTTAGGGCTTTGGCAACCTTGAGAAGATGGTGGTGTTTACGCTCTACAACACCATTTTGTTGAGGAGTATAGGGGCAAGAACTTTCATGGAGAATGTCGTGATCAGAAAAGAAGGAGGAACAATGATGATTAAAGAAGTCACAAGCATTATCAGTGCAAGCACGTTGGATAGAGGTGTAGAATTGATTTTGAATGAGGGCAAAGAAACGTGTAAGGTGAGAGAGGACTTGGGTTTTGGATTGCATTAAGAAAACCCAAGTGCCTCTTGAAAAATCATCAATGAGGGTAAGGAAGAAACGGGACTCGTCATGATGGGGTGTGTGATAAGGCCCTCAAATGTCAATATGGACGAGGGAGAAAACAAAAGGGGCTTAAGAGGAGTTAGTAGGGAAGGAAGATCGAGGTTGTTTTGCCAAAGGACAAACCGAACATTTTGGGTGTGGATAAGAAGCACTGTGACCCAAACGTTGGTGAGAAAGTAAAATATTATTACTGAAATGTGAATTACAAAAGGAGCTCGTATTGAAAGAAGTACATGAATTTAAATGTAAATTTACGGGAATAGAAATCCAAAAATAAAGGCCTTGTTGAGCATTACCCAAGCCTATTAGTTTGCTAGTCGAACGAGCCTGAAAGAAACAAAAATTAGAATCCAAAATGGCTTGACAATGATTATTTTCACAAGCTTTGGAAATAGAGATGAGATTAAATTGGAACTCCGGAACATAAAGAACATTTTTGAGAATAAAATGAGGACTAAGTTGGACATTGCCAATTTTGGTGACGGAAGTGACGTTTCCAATGGGGAGACGCACATACATGGAAGATTGGGTAGTGTGAATTTTTGAAAAAAAATTTTGGTCACAAATAATGTGGTCATTGGCACCTGAATCAATAAGCTAATTAGAGGGTAAGATTGAACTCATAAAACAGAAAGAAGTACCTCCAAAACTAGCAATCTTGTTAGGTTGGCCCATCTGATTGAAAGCCTGAATGATCTACTAAAGTTGGGCTTCACTGAGAGGTTGATTGGGCTTATCCTGAGAAGAAACAGCATTAGTCAAAATATTAATATTTTCTTTTGAGTTGGATTCACCAGGTCTGCCGTGCAATTTCCAACAGGTAGCTGTGGTATGGTTGGTCTGCTTGCAATGGTCACAAAATAAATGATTGGGCTGAGCCTGAGAGAAATTTGGGCCGTTTAAATTGTTATTGGGCCTGTTAGATTGGCGAGAATGTGACCCATTAGCGTCACGCGGCCCAACAGATCCCCTGTGGACAGGCGCACCAATAACTTGCTAGGAGACATTGATCTGAGAAGGCAGGATCGGATAGAGGCTGTCGGATGAAGGTCTAGTCACGATGACGTATGAGCCGTCAGATCTAGGGAAATGAAGGGAATCGTCCGATCCAGAAGGGATAGAAGCGTCGCCCTCATGAAACCCTAGGGAGCGCAGATTCGCCACATAGCCGACGCCACCATTGTCTCCATGCCCGCCGCTGCCGCCACCATGATCAGCGAGAGCTTTTTGAGCAAGAGTGGCCCAAGCAGCCAAAATAACATAATCGCCGACACAGAGATACTTGGCGGAGGTGAGACGGTGGTTTTCTTCTTGGACAACGAGAAAAAGGAGGCGGCGCAGAGACGGTGGAGGATCCATAGCCAGAATCTGAGAGCGGAAGAAGGAGAATGACTAGTTTAAAAGCAGGAGAAAACAAATGAGGTGTTGTTCCTCCTTTGGCCAATGGAACTGGTAGAGAGTGGCGTCGGGGCCGTTGAGGGGTTCGACTGTTTGGTCGAATTCATGGCAGACAGCCATGAAACGGTTGAAGACGACAGTCACAGCGAGATTCCCTTGCTTCAACTCGGAGAGTTTTTGCTCAATTTGGAAGAGGCAGATGCGATCAGGGCGGCCGTAGAGCTCGCGAAGAGCATCCCATAGGACTTTTGGGTCGTCAGTAGGTAGAAGAGCAGCGGCAACCTTCGGGGTAAGGGTGTTCCCAATCCAAGTACAGACCAATTGGGAACACTTGCACCACTGTCGTGCAAGGCGGTCGGTGGCGGGAGCTGGAATAACACCGTGGAGCAAGTTGTCCTTGTCTTTGGTGACAAGGGCGCGGCGCAGCTCATGGGACCAACCAGAGAAAGTATCCACGCCGGTGAGAGGTTGGGCGATAAGCCACAACTCGGGGCCGTCAAAGGCGGCAGTGTAAAGAGGATCGTTGGGTTTCGGGTGGCCGGCGGCGGAATAGGGCAAAAAAGTTGGGGCTGAATTCGGGTAGGGATTAGACCCAAATCCTGGATAGGGGTACGGGTAGGGATCCGAACCCAAACCCGAGGATTTGGAAGAGGGTGAACAGCCCACGGGAGGATGGGTCAGGGCAGAGGTGTTTGACAAGCTGAGGAAGGGAGAGGAGGTGAGGCCCAGAGAATATGGAGTCGGGCTGAGAGGAAGGGCTTGAGAGAGGGCAGGACGATGAGGGCCAGGGAGATAATAAGGGGCCCAAGAGACAGGTTAGGCAGAGTGGGTAGGGCTAAAGGTAGGTAACTGGGGAAAGGGATCGAGAACCCCAGAAGAAAGGGCAGGGCCAGGGAGGGTAGGGGATGGAGGAGAGGTGGAGGAATTGGTGACATCCTCAATAGTGGGAGCATTGGGGTCAACCGGAGAGGACATGATCACAAAAGGGAGGAGAAAAAAAAGGGCGGAAGCTTGAGGTCAGGAAAAAAAAACTAGGCTCTTGATACCATGTCACAAAAGGGGAAGAAAGACATAGAATGTGAGAAATTCATGTATTGCTTTCTTATGTAAAACCGTACATGTGAGAGTTCTTTTATAATGTAAGGAACAAACCATAAAGGAAATTATATACAAAATAAAAAGAGTAAATATCTTCCTATATACAACAATAGTTTCCCAAATAAATAATGCTATAAGGAAAGAATAATGGAGCTAAAGGGAAATAGATATTCCTAAATATGTGAACATATCTCCAACACATACTAGTGCCAGTGCTTCTTAGAAAAAATCTTCATGATAGCTTTTCGGGCTCTCAAAGCTTGTGTCCTTGTCAGTGCCGAAACTGGTGCTGGTGCCGGTGCCGGTGAAGATGCGGGTGGCTCTGCTCCCGTTAGTGATGGAACTATTGGTGTCTTTGTCGGATGTTTCTCTCCATATCTAACCCAGCTCCAGGCCTTGACTCCTTCGCGTTTGGCACCTACAAAAGATTTGACTCAAAGATATCAATACCCTTCACATATTTAGAAGGCAGGACAGAGAAACCAATCCCTCTCAGAATCTCTTACCATTCGTATCCAAACTAAGTTTGGCATTCTCTGACAGGAGAATCAGTGTAGGCGTGATGATCGTGAGGATAGCCCAGAAGACGAATATCAGCACAAACGTTCTTTCCATCATACACTGGAAAACCGATGCTCGTTGATGGAGTTGTGAGAGGGTTTAATACCAAAAAACTAAAAATAAAGATAAAAAAATAGAGAGAGCGAGCAGAGTGCTCGGAATTGCATTAGCTGGCCACGTCTAAGAAACATTGTTACTAAAAAAATGGTCTGAACCACTACTGTTCTGTTCTTAATTGTTTAATCGTTACATAAGCAAAGTCAATTGTGCAACTACTAAACTTGCGGGTTTAGTTTAGTCAGTTGTTGGAGGGTTGTTATGTGGTTTGGATCCATGATCGAACCCCTATCTGTCATGTCATGTCAAAGTCTCTATCATGAAACTTCACTTCCCAATTATTTTCTTCCTTAGGTGATCCCACTTGGCTACGACCTCGTCGTTTGTGTCTGGTCTATAATATTTTTTTTTAATTTAGCAGATAAAATTGGAGTAATTACAAGTAATATCTTTCTTAATATTAATTGTAACAAAGGGAATCAATATGTCATTTTATAGAGGACGTCATATAAGATTTTAGTAATGTAGAACACACATGATTTTTAAAACTAACTTATAACAATGGAGGCAAATCTTTGTTTTAAAAAGGGTATTAAGTCAAGATTTAAGTAACATAAAATAAATAATTTTCAATAGTATCATCAAACTAGACAATATTATAAATTTAATTGTTACCATATGTTGAAATTCAGTGTGTAATCACATTGTTGATATATTAATTGTTACGTTTTTTACATAAATGTATTTTTCTCTTTTACAAGCTAATAATAAAGAATAACTAGAGTTTTTAACATGATACAGAATCTAACAAATGAGACCATCGTTTGCTTGTGAATTGATGAATTATTGTAAAATGTGTTTTCCATACTTGGTGTAAAGAGATATATTTATTGTTAATATTCTGGCTTATTATTCTTTACATATGGATGATGTTTTCACTTTTTAAGTCGGGAAGGGAAAGTGGGCTTCCTTAACATTAAGTAGCTGCCGTTGACTAGGTCTAAACCATATCTCGCTTGCAGTGCCGGGGATTGAACAGAGCTGGAACGCTGTGGGCCGGTAAGCTACTCACTTCAGATAACCTGCCGTGGAAGAAATGTCTTAAAGGTCAACAATCAGGACAGTTTGGAATCACAAGCAGCATGGCCAAAACAATTAATCCGATCACGTGAAGTGAAATTACGATATTTGTAAATAGTATCACAGGAGAAGTCTTACACCTAGATTTTACTTGGGAATTCTTTGTAAATAAACAAAGTCATATTATGGGGTAGGATTGAACTTCTAACATGATAATAGAGCATATACTTAGGTATGTCTTTCTACTTGTGTTAAAAAGGTTTCAATAAGCTAATAATGAGAGGATATGTTAAAAATAACACAACATAAATATCATATTATTTAAATCATGTTAGTTTTTTTTTTGGTAAAAATAAGACCTTGTTACTCTTAAGTTAATATTTAAATCAAATTAGACTTTCTAACGTCTGCTCAAGCCCTCCGCTTGATTTTGATTGGACAGTGAGAAAGATCCATGTTGCTCATTTTCTTACCTTCTTAGAACAAAGGAAACGAGGCATCACATACAGAAAATAAGGTCATAAAAAACGTTAGTCTAAACGCCTTTGGGATGGATATTGGACCTCATTGAAGAAAGGAAGGAAATGGAAGAACCGTGAAACTTGTATTGCAGCAAGCCAAGTATTACAAATGCTTTACATCCCTGTTTTATACAAATGAAGAAAATATCAAGTGCTCAATCGATTATGCTTTTAGGAGATCAATGCCAAATCGCTTCTTTACCGTTCGAGTTCTTGGATGTAACTTAAGACTTCTAGTGCTTCGAGTTTAAGTTTTTAATACAAGAAATATCACAACCAAAAACTATAGTGTTAAAGGTGTGATATCCCATATTGATTGTGAGAAAATGAGCATTTCAACTTGTAAGTGATGAGCTTTTCTCACCTAATATCTTAAAGTTCTGGGACAAGATTTTACACTTCAATATGATATTAAAGGCAAAGCATGAGCCTTTGTTTTATTATTCCCCATGCAGACTCCAATTGTGGAATTATCTTTCTATGTGCAATGCTTATATTAGCTTGCATGTAAGGAGTAGTACTCAAAATGTGATGTCCCACATCAATTGTGAGAAAACAAGCCTTTGAGTTTATAAGTGATGAGTTTTTTTCACTTACTACATTAAGGTTTTTGGATAGATTTCCAAATTCTAATATGGTATCAGAGCTATAGCGGTTTCCACCTTGTAATCTCCTCTATTCCAAAGTTAAACTTTTTTCACATGTAATGTTTATATTAACGTACATGTAAAAGAAAGTGTTAAAGATAAGTATTATCTCATATCATAAACAAGAAGATGAACATTTGACTTTAGGAGAAGAAGTAATGAGGCTTTCCCACTTAATGGCTTTAAGTTTTGGAATAGGCTTTTATGTTCTAATTTAGTATTAAAGCTAAGATAAGCCTTTGCGCTTATAAGTGATAACTTTTTCCTACTTAATGCCTTAAGGTTTTGGAATGAATATCCACCTCTAACATGGTATCAGAGCTAGGATGGTTTCCACCTTGTAATCTCCCATATTCTTTAGTTAAACTTCTTTTTAGATGTAATGTTATATTAATGTACACATAAGGGGAAGTAGTAAATATGAGTATTATCTCATATCAAAAGTGAGAGGATGAAAATTTGACTTTAGGAGAAAAAATGACAAGGCTTTCCCACTTAATGCTTTCAAGTTTTGGAATGAATTTTCACACTTTAACTTAGTATTAAAGCCAAGATAAGCTTTTGAACTTATAAGTGATACTTAATACTTTAAGGTATTAGAATGGATCTTCACACTCTAATATAGTATCAAAATCAGGATGGTTTCCACATTTTAATCTCCCATATTTCAAAGTAAACTTCTTTTTACATGTAATGTTTATATTAATATACATATAAAGGAAAGTGTTAAAGATGAGTATTATCTCATATTAGAAGTGAGAAGATGAACATTTGACTTTAGGAAAAGAAGTGATGAGGCTTTCCTACTTAATGCCTTTAAGTTTTAGGATAGGCTTACATGCTCTGATTTAGTATTAGAGCCAAGATAAAGCCTCCACTTTGTAATCTTTCATGCTCCAAAGTTAGGCTTTTTTACAAATATAATACTCAAATCAACATATTGTGAATGAGAAAGTGGTAAATATTAATATTGCTTCATATTAGAAGTATGAAGATAGACTTTTAGTCTTATAAGTGATGGGGTTTTATCACCTAATGCCTTAAGATTTTGAAATAGAGTTTCACGTCATAATATATAGCTTTGATAGAAAATAAAAAATAATGAAAAATAAAAAGAAGTATCTCTTTTAGTTCTAATCACTCAAGTAGGTTTACCTCTAAACTAGAGTATAATTTCTCTCACATCCGTGTCCCTCTATGTTATCATAATATATATATATATATATATATATATATATATATATATTTGAGATATTTTTATTCTGAAAGTTAATTTTATAATCTTTTTCTATCAAAAAAATGAAAATTTCTAATTTTTTAATCATAAATGCTGATTAATCATCGTCGTTCCTCCTTGTTATGTATATATAAAAAAGTATGTAAGACATTTTTATTCATAAAGTTAATTTTGTAATCTTTTTCTATCATAAAAATGAAAATTTCTAATTTTTTAATCATAAACGCTGATTAATCATCTTCGCTTCTCCATGTTATCATAAAACAAATTTATTGAGTGGTTGAGTTGTTGATTTCTAAACTCAAATAGTTGAATGATTGAGTTGTAATTAAAAAAAAAGAAAAAAAGAGGAAAAATGCTGACCAGAATATCTATATGAACTTCTCCAAATATTCTATCAAATTATCTCCCTAAAACACCCCTGAAAATTGCACTGATTGGGCTCAGAAAAATATCTGAGCGTGCAGATCACGCTCCCAACCACTCCTGGGAGTCTGAAACGCGTGTGGTAAAGCGCATACTATTCGTCCACCAATGGGGTGGGCCCTGGCTAGGCCCTGGCTAAGCGATATTTTCTGGACACCGACAGTTCCACCTGTCATAGGTTTAGATCTTTTATTTGGTCACTTGGCTTAGACCACAACCCGAAAACCTTCCAGTCGATTTTCGAACTCAATCTGACGTTTTCCAGCCACAAAAAGACCGGAAATCACACTGAAGGAAAATGACAAAATGCGCCACTAAAGAAAAAAAAAAAAAATTGGAGCAATCGAGCCAATGAGCACGTTTCTGACGATTGAAAAGGAAAAACGTCTAGGGTCAAGATTGACAAGGATTTCCAACCATTTTGATACCATGTTAAAATTAATAGAGATAATGTAAAGAATGTTCGATTGAATACAATCCAAACACAAGCAACCAAAATTAAACACAAGGTTTGAATACCTATAGGTTGTACAATTTTGTACCAAAAAAAAAAGGGGGCCTAATTAGACCCAGAATACACGCTGGACTTAAGACCATAACACTAATTAAAAATAAAACAAAAAACACAGAAGAAAATGTATAAATCAAATAGAAAGAACGGTAATATATAACAATTCCCAATCATATCAGTTCATAATCGGCTAACAAACACATCAGTATCATGTCAAAGGGAAAATTTTAATGCAAGAAATGAAGTGAAATAATACCCTTGTTAACCAAAATAGTTGAATTAAAAATTTGATGCGAGTTGAATGGATCAAAACCTCTCGAAGCTGATTTTCTAATACAGAATTGAGGATTAGAGCTTGAAGGACTAGCACGACCTGCGTTCCGTTGGCCTGACGGTACTTAGGTTGTGTGATAGTATTGAAGGTACTTAAGTTGATTTTGGGTAGAATTAAAATTTGTAGTATATTTCTTAAATGATATTTTAAAATAAGGATTGACTTTTTTGCTTTGACAATTATCTTGTGGTAACGATGGTCCGATCTGAAGGCGATCGATCCCATTTGGTGGGGGGGGGGGGGGGGGGAAGGGGGGTTATGGTAACTTTGTATGGCTTCTTTGTGGATAAATGGTGCTTCTCCCTTCTCTTTCTATGGTACCAGAATTTCACCTTCCCTAGTTAAATCTCCTTTCTCAAAGTTTAAGATGGCTCAGAAAAGCAAGATTCTGTTCATCGGAGGCACCGGCTACATCGGAAAATTCATCGTGGAAGCAAGTGCGAAGGCTGGCCATCCAACCTTTTCTTTGGTCAGACAGAGTACGGCCTCTGATTCCGTTAAGGGAAAGGTTGTCGAGAATTTCAAGAGCCTCGGTGTCAATTTGGTCTATGTACGTTCATCAATTTCTGCCTCTGTGTGTGCGTGTGTTTTTTTGTTGTGGCTTTCTCCATTCGTTAGGGTTCATGGGAGAGTACTCGAGGCTGTTATGGTGCGAACTAATGCGGCGGTTCGCAGGGAGATCTCTATGACCATGGGAGTTTAGTAGCGGCGATCAAGCAGGTTGACGTCGTGATATCGACGGTCGGCTACCCGCAGTTAGCAGATCAGGACAAGATCATCGCTGCCATTAAAGAAGCCGGAAACGTTAAGGTTAGCGTCTCTAAAGCTCTCATAACCTCGCCAGATTGTGCATTTTCTTCGTTTCTTTTTCTTTGTCGACCTGATATAACTACCAATTATTTAAAAATGGCTATAGTTTCCGGCAGTTTTAGGCGTGAGCTTAACATCTTTTTTATTTTTTATTTTTAAAAAAGGAATTTATATAATATGAAATCTCGTATCTTTTTCGTCTAAATAAAAAAATAAAAAAAATAATTTGTGTGACTGTTATCCCCAGACAAAAGATATCATTATTATCTATTATAAATGGTTAGAATCCTTATCCGAGGGGTAAAGCATAACTAAATACCAAAGAGTGTTGTTCTACATCCACATCAAGCAGGGGTTGATGGTGCACAGCCCCACTTATGACTAAGAATATCTATGGTAGTCTAGACTTCTACAGACGAAAATTAAAAAATAAAAATTGAGAGGAACTGTGGCAAAACTTTCTAATCGTTTGTCTGTACTCTATTGATATTCTTTTTTTCCTTTTGCTACAGAGATTCTTCCCGTCAGAATTCGGAAACGACGTGGACCGTGTTCATGCTGTTGAGCCGGCAAAGACCTCGTACGAGACCAAGGTCCAAATCCGTCGGAAAATTGAAGCTGAAGGAATCCCGTACACGTATGTGGCATCCAACTACTTCGCCGGCTATTCTCTCTCTACGTTGTTACAGCCGGGAGTCACGGCTCCTCCCAGAGACAAAGTGATTTTCCCGGGCGACGGAAATGTTAAGGGTAACTGAGATTTACTTTTAGCGGTTTGGATAATTTTCACATTTTTGTGAGAGTGAGTGGGGGAAGATGAACCGCTTGGTTGGTTTTGGCAGCAATTTTTATGAACGAAGCCGACATAGGAACATATACGATCAGAGCTGTCGATGATCCGAGGACACTGAACAAGATTCTTTTCCTCAGGCCTGCCAAGAACATTTACTCACTCAATGAGCTTGTTGCCCTTTGGGAGAAGAAGATTGGCAAAACCCTCGAGAAAATCTATGTTCCAGAGGACAAAATCTTGAAGGACATCCAAGGTAAGTGTGAAAAGACTTCCTGAATTCCTAGATTCTCGAGTGTTTCACAATTGTGAAAGTGAGCAGGCGCATCAGCTTCATATTTTCACCCTGATTCTTTCTTGCAGAGTCCCCAGTTCCAATGAACATGATATTAGCAATCAACTACTCAGTTTTTGTGAAGGGAGATCACACCAACTTTGAGATCGAGCCATCCTTTGGTGTGGAGGCCTCCGAGCTATACCCAGATGTCAAGTACACCACGGTGGAACAATACTTTGAAAAGTTCGTGTGAGACATTAAACTGCTAGCTTTATCATTATCTTAAATAATCCTGGTTGTTGTCGATGGCCTGTTCGCGAGTGTGTGCACCTTTTCTCTTTGAACATGTTGTAATGGCGAATAACCTACGAGATATGCATTTTCTCAATCCTTCATATGCCTTCTGCTTGCAAACTTCCGACGGATGGTGACAAAGAAGCGAGGGAAGCGTTGCAGGAAAAAGAACCAAGGTTAATTTTTATTAATAAGAACCCCATAAGACAAAAAGATAGCCTGTATTGTCAAGAGAGATTTATAAGCATTAAGGCTATAATTGGTAAAGGATTATGAAGAGAAATGAAACAATGGAGTTGCTGAAATGTAGCAATCCATGATGAAACAGAGATGTGAGTAGAAAACCTTGAATTGTGAGTTTATTCTAAAGAAGAATCTTAAAAATAGAATGCGTCTACCTTACAAAGTAATAAGGAAACATAACATGTTGGACCAACATCTTGGTCTCAAGCCCATCAGGTTTTACACGGAAACTAAAGGCCCACAAACCAACAATTTTAACAATCAACCTTAAGCTTGGGTTTATACAAGTCCAAAACCCTAATCTTGGACAAAAGATGTTGATATTGTAGGCTAGACGAAACTTTTGTAAACAAATTTGTGGGTTGTTCCCACATATTCACATAATGTATTTGAATGATTCCCTTGTCTATCTTTTCACGTATGAAATGGTAGTTCACTTCAATATGCTTAGTTTACTTATGAAAATTTGGATTAGAAGTTATGTCCATAGTAGCCTTACTATCACAGTGCAGCATGATAAGATGAGGAATGATAACCCCCAAATCTCTAAATGGTCCATGCAACTAGATAATCTAACATATTGTGTGTATCACATGGCCCTATGCTCAAATTTAGTAGAAGACCATGACACTATAGGTTGCATCTTAGTCAACCAAGATATTAATGAATCATCTAACTTAACGCAATAACTTGTCAAACACCTTTACAACATGGGATGTGTTGCATAATTTGAGTTAAAAAAAATCAATTAGCTCTAACTTGGATGACGAAAAAAGGAAGATTTCGAGATCAAGAGTTCTCTTAATGTACTTCAAAACTCTATAGCTGCATCTATATGTGATTGTTTTGGAACATGAATGAACTAACTGAGGCACTAAACTATGTAAGTGATATTGGGATGAGTGTAGATTAGATACATTAATCTACCAATCATTCTTTGATATGGACCTTTATCTTGCAAAAGTGAACTATCTCATCTATCAAGATCTCTAGCATCATATTTGACCATTGTCAATTTCAAGTTTTGTTCCATGTGAGTAATAGTTAACTTTGAACCCCTAAGTCCAACTTTTAAGATTATCTCTAGTACATACTTGCACTAATTAAGATATATGCCCTTTAGTTAACAAGTGATCTCAATGCCAAGAAATACTTACACTAGCCCAAATCTTTCATATTGAATACTAAATGCAAAGGTTTCTTAAAATATGTGATGTTAGAATGATTGTTTTCTATGACCAAAATATCAATATAGAATAAGAGTATGATGAATATATTACCAAATCACCTAATGAATAAGGCATAGTCATATCTAGATTGTCTAAATCCAACTATTAGTAATGCCTTTGTAAACTTTGAATACCACTATCTTAAAGCTTGCTTTAGTTCAAATAGTGATTTCCATAGGTGACATATGACCTTATCCCCCTGACAAGGAAAGTCTTTCAATAAGTGCATGTAAATCTCCTTCATTGAATCACCATGCAAAATGGAATTTTGGATATCTAGTTGGTCAAGGGACCAACTTAGGAATCGGTGAGAAGATATAATTGTAATCAATCCTTTTTTGTTGTGAATATCCTTTGGTTACTAAAGGAGCCTTATACCTTTCTATTGTATCATTAACTCAATACTTCACTTTGTTCACCCATTTGCCTTTGATAGCTTTGTGACTAAGTGAAGTGGAACAATATCTCATGTGTGATTGGCCTCTAAGGCCATTAACTCTTAATCCATAACCTTAACCCAATGATTATCATTAAGTTCTTAATGATAGGTTTTAGGTTTTATTTTGGTAAAGATGAATGCAATGAAACAATGATAATGGGGGGAAAAATGTCAAGTAAGGTATGGTCTAAGATGAGATAAAGGCTATTTAACCCTATGGAAATGGCTAAACACATATAATCGGTGGTTCAAATGAGAAGTCATGTAGGTTGTGATAAATGTTGAACTGTTAGAGATGGTTGTTCTGAAGGTATTTCTAAAGTTAAAATAAAAGGCTAATTAGAGGGCATAGGTATATGTGTGTCCTATGTGGAATGTCTTGGTTTTATGCCCTAAGTAGGATCAATTGCAGGTTCTATCTATGGCTTGTCTAGTGATATTGATGGTGGTTCCAGAATTGATTTTGGTATGGTAAATGGTGAATCATGCATGTGGATAATGTCTTGCTTTGGGTTGTAATTAATTTAAGGACTACTTATCAACTAGTTGTGAACTCTAAATAATGGAGAATAGAAAGTCATATTCACAGAATAAGATATCCCAACTAACAAAGAACTTTACATTATCCATATCACAAACCCTATAGGTTTTCTGTAATGAAGGATACCCAAAACAAACGCACATGATTGCCTTAGGGGTAAACTTATCCCTTAGGTGCAACATGGTGGTATAACATCCGTGCCCAAAGACTCATAAGTGGTCTAAAGATAATAATCTACCATAAAATAACTCAAAAGGAGATCAATTTCCAAGTGTCACACTTGGAGTCAATTAATGAGATAAGTAGCTATCAATATGCACTTCCTCTAAAAACGTGAAGGAATATTACATTAAAAGAGCAAGGCATGTGTAATATCTAATAAATGATGACATTTGCATTCAACTACCCTATTCTATTGGGGAGCATAAATAAAAGAACTCTCATGAATAATTTCACAAAAGATCATAAAGAAAGTACATGCAACAAAAAGAAGAAGAAGAAAAAACAACTCAATACCATTATTTGAGCTAAAACACTTAATTTTGGTATCATACTAGGTTTCAACCATACAAACAAAGGTATAGATGGTGGGAAATACTTGATCCTTAAAGCATAGTAAAAAAGTCCATGCTGCATATGAGAAATCATCTACAATAATAAAAAAAAAATAAACCTATCATGATTGGGTGTCCTATGTGAACCTCATAAATCTATATGAACAACGTCAAACTTAACACAACTAATGGTTTGACATTATAGAGATACAAAATGTGTATGTTTTGGTAGTGGACAAATAGAAAATGTAAAAAACTCCAGACATTGTATTCATTTTCATGCAAAAAAATAAGTTTTTTTGGAGCTATTCCCAAGTCTATGATGCCATAAAACCATAATTTCTATTACAACTAACAATAGGTAAACTATTCATCTTCATATAATCCAAAAATGAATGTACAATATGCAAAATACAACTAATAAAATGAAATAAATCATTTAGGCTAGGTTGCAAAAATTACAATCCTTATTCTACTTTACCCAATTTAATTACCTACCAATTATATGATCCTAAAAGATGTAGAAATCTTGAAAAAAAATAATGCAATTGTGATTAGATTTTTTTTTTTTAACAAATAATAGGTTAAGTTTCAAATGAGGAATGAATAAAAAATGGTTTAAATGAAATATCAGGGTAGGTTGAGCTTGTCCTATATGTGTGGCATATACAAAAGTATCATCAGATAACTTAATAAATAGTGATTGATGTCATGGACTTAGGTTCCATCCCAAAAGGTCAAGCTTAATTGGGAGGAGTGGCTAGTTTCCTTATATGCCCAAATCATCTTACTTGCCTTTCCGATGTAGAAGAATGAAGTTCGTTACATTTTCCCCCACCTAAATCTAAATCACCTTCGATGTGGGTAGGGCCCCCTGCCAACCCCACACTAAGGGATAGTAGCCATAAGCACCATTAGGTGGGCCCATTGCCTACCCCATACTAAGGGATAACAATCGCAAGCCCATTAGGCTAGTTCGTGGTTTAGTTCTGATACCACTTGTCATAAACTTAGGTTCCATCCCAAAAGGTCAACCTTAGTTAGGAAGAGTAGCTAGTTTTCTTATATGGCTAAATCATCCTGCTTGCCTTTCCGATGTGGGAGAATGAAGTCCATTACATTGAGGTGAAAATGAATGGCAAGAATATAAGTAGTTTAAGTCACATGTGATATGATCACTTGCACATGAATCTATAATCTATAGGTGTTTAAATGATAAAAAAATAAAAAGTTCTCGATGTACCTAAGTGATTCCCTGAAAGGTCCATTTGAGGTGCCATACTGTAAGCATTGAGCATCCTTTAAAGCTAATACATAGTAGTCGCTAAAGGCTATATCATTTGACCCATGGGCAAAGTTATAAATCTAACAAAAGGTGAGCTTCCAACTTGCAACATTGAGTTTGGCTGCTTAGGATGAGGTAACTACTGAGGATGTTGAATCGGGGCTTCGTAAAGTTTGGGTCCATATTGTTGCAAAAACCCATGGGAGCTTAGTCCGTACTAAACAAGAATTGGGTCATAAGTGCATGGGTAAAATATATGGGGCATTGATGAACCAACATATTGCCCCAATGTCTATCCTGCTCCAAAGAAGTGTTGTGTTGTCCATATAAACTCACAAATGGGTTATGCTAAGCATTTTTAGGTGTTGCAACTCCAACTTGAAAACCTACCTAGGTTATTTTCCTTTCCCTTTAGGTGTCCAACTAGGACGAAACCTAACCAATCTATATCATTCGTCTTTACTATGCTAAAGCCTATGACAATGGACACAAACAACTTACCCTTTGGAGTCTATTTTCACCCTAACATTGGTGGTGACAACAACTGGCGAAGGTAGATTTTAAGTGTGGGAAGAGGCTACCAAAACAACATTTTCAAAGTTCTTGGCTCCAAGTTCATTGCCATGGCGTTAATGCTTATCCTCTTTCAACAAATTGAAAGTCTTGTTAACTAATGGAATTAGATCCTTTGATAGGATATTGGTTCTAAAATTCTTAAGAGCATAAGGTAAACCCAATAAAAAGTCCATTAAGTTGTGCTTTTTCGTTCTCTCCTCTAACTTCTCATTTACTCTACAAGTGTAACCTCCATAGTTGTAATGGATTGGTGCCTCAATAGTTTGGATCTCATCATATAAACTAGACAATTTAAATAGTTATTAGTAACAAAAGTGCTAGCTAATTGGTTCTCAAATTGCTTCTATTAGAGGTTATAACTTTGGGTGGAGGTAACTTTCCTAAATCTTTCCTTAAAATGGTCCTAAATGATTTTTACATCCCGTTTCTGAGACAAGGGATGGGTGAACTAATTTTTCAAACCAACTAACAAAAGTAGCCTGAGATTGGTCCTAAAGAGCTTGTTGTTTTGCATATTTCTTTAGATGGGAAAAGGTTCTATCAACATCCCATTTGTTCTTTCCTAAGAGTTGATTTTGCATCTAACAACTTCATAGATCATAGTTGGAGTCGTCTTTGAACAAAGTGATCACTAAAGTGGAACCATGCATATTTGTGGAGGAAAGAAAGTATGGGTTGAGATAAAGACTCTACTTTAGGGACTAGTTGAAGGAATGAGCGATAGCCATTGTGAAATTGCAGTTCACGAGTTAGAAAGGCACAAATTTATGAATTTGAAAAAGGGCAAAGGGTAGTATGTGTAAAAACAATGAGCTAGCAACATAAGTAGGTATCTTATCATTTCAATAATAGAAAAATCAAAGGAGACACAACTTATACCAAATGAAATGCAACCATCATCTAAATTTTTAATTTTATTCCCATAATACTCTTCACAATGCAACGAAAAAAGGAAATAACAGCATAGCAAAAAGTGAAAAATAAGTTTAAACCAAGAAAAAAGATGAGTAATGCTTACATCTTTTAACTTGCTCATGATACCATAAAGAGAAATGAAACAATGAAAGAGTTAAAATGTAGCAATCCATGGTGAAACAAAGATATGAGTGGAAGACCATGAAGTGAAAGTTTATTCTAAAGAAGAATTTTAAAAAAAGAATGTGTTTATGTTACAAAGTAATAAGCAAGAAAACATAACATGTTAGACCAACATCTTGGTCTTAGGCCTATCAGTGGTCTCATGCATGTCAGGTATGGAAACTAAAGGCCCATAAACTAACAATATTTTGATAGATTGTGCATATCATGATGCAAACAACACATGTAGCAAAGATTAGACCAAACATCAAAGAATTATATATTAGATAGAATATACATTTTATGTTATGCATATTTAGGTGTATATTTTTCTTATGTAATTAGTTGTTAGATAAGGAATTCTAGGATTACTTATGTATAAATAGTGGTTACAATGTACACTATAAAATACAACATAGTTAATAAAATTGAATTCTTCAACTTGTCTTTTTTTTTTATGACATGGTATCAAAGAGGGTTTTCACTCTTTAAGACATTCACTTCTACATCAAAAACCCATACAAGTTAGAGTTGAGAATTTAAATCTTCCTTAGTTTCCCAAAATTGTGAAAATATTAGTATCTATAGAGATCTTATCAAAAAAATAGTTTCTTATTACCTTCATCTCCATTATGTCCTCCTATCTTTATGAATTCCCAAAATACCCTTAACGTGCCAAATTACTATTATGTACCACACATTCCCAAAAATTACTAATTGCCATTGAAAAACTAGCTACAATATAACCAAAGCTTCAAAGATCCCATTCCAAAGGCTTTTCCATGGCTAGCATGACTGCTTCTTAGGATGATTCCTACCATTTCATAGCAATCAAGTCTCTATTGGCAACCTAGTATTGAAAATATTGGTCAAGGATTTGAATTATGCAACATTGAGTGACTAAATTCAAACTAGTCTACTTAACCAAAATAAGATCATATTTATCAATGGCAACTTTCCTCAACCACTAGCCAACAACAAGCTCATGCATTGATGGGACCTATGCCATGCCACCATTAAAATATGGCTTTTAACAACATTGATTCTAGCCTCAAACCTTTTGTTTCTTACATTCCAAACATCACGGGATTTTTGTTTATTTTGTAGGAGTTGTTCAACAAAGCCACCAACACCAAAATCTACAACATCAAACAAGCCTTGAACAACTTTCAATTGGTTGGAAGAGGAAACCTAACCACCTTTTATGTCTGATTGAAGGATTTATGTGGAAAGTAGAGACATAAGAAGCCCAACTCATTGCTTGTGCAAAAATTATACCTATGATGTGAATGGCACTTTTTAGGAATAAGACTAGAATAAAAAGGCATCAAAATGATTGCTTAAATTATTGAAAGGATTACTAGAACTCATGCATGAATGTGCTCTCAATGGAGAAACGTGACTCCCTCTAAAGGACCTTTGCACTAGTGAGATAGGATTCACACCAATGCTTATATGGCATTGGCAATGATCAAGATGGGGATGACATGGCTTTCTTGGCCATCCAACACTCCAAAGAATTTCTAACAGGCAATGTTGCTAGCAATGCATGTGTAGCATTTCCCAACCCTAATGCATAGAACCAATTAGAATTCAGCCCTCTTCAATAGGTTCAATAATCAACTTGCCCTCTACTAGTGAACAGTATGAAAAGCCTAAGGTAGAGGCCTACTTGCTCTTATTGCAAAAGAATTGGATATGCAAAGGAAGTTTGTTGCTTTCTAATGGGCTATTCTTTAGGTTAGAAGCCCAAACCAAAAGGAAATAATAGAGAACTTAGAGATCATAGGCCCTATAGCCACAATGTAACTGTAAAAAGTAATGGATTGTATAGCATTAGTTATAAGCAAACTCAAGGAGGTTCTATTACTTATAAATAAGCCTAAGAAGGCTTTACTTCTTAGCAGACTTCTATCACTAATGCAAGTTTGTTATCCTTTCCAATAGGTAGCGTGTATGTAGGAGTCCATAGGCTTATCTTAACTCTAGGTCTATTTTATCACTACATGACTTTTCTTAGCCAAAGTGTGAATCATAATCATTCTGCAAACTACACAAGTATGGCCCTCCTAACTCTATCTCACACACTAGTTAGATTATTAACTTAGGAGCAAGTGATGTGATTGAATGTGATTTGACTTTTCTACATTTTCATTATCCATGTGCATTATATTTTTCCATAAAATTACCTATGAGTCATGCAACATTGTCAAACACATTGAAGCCCATAAACCTAATCCAAGAATTAAACTCAACAATACTTTTCTGTATTTCTAATTTAAATACAACCTCATATCTATGAATCGACTTTGCAAAGATAATAGGTGCATTGTATATTTTTTGGATGATTTTTGTATTTCTCGCAGTCATTTTATTGGAGAACTAATTAAACTAAGTACAGTTAAAGACAGACTACATTATTAATCTATTTTTCCTTTTTACTAAGGATCTTATTTCTAAGGTGTTGAAAATTTTCAGTTAAATAAGGAATCTTTTATATTCCAAATAAAATTGATTTATAATTTTAGTTTCAATAATAGTTATGACAGTTGGCGCAAAAGGATTGATTTTTTTTATAAAAAAAAATCTTTTTTTGCTGATTGGGAAAGCCATCTCATGTCCATGTTCTTTTACTTTTCTCATGTTTCCATTAGCAAAACAAATGCATATTGCTTTTCCTGCAATCATGCTACAAATACAACTATTTTTAACCTCATTTACATGAAAGTTTGGGATCCTTATAGTACACCTATGCATGCTAGTGAATGTTATTTTTTAACCATGGTTGACAATTTTTCTCACCATGGACCTTTCTTTTTCATTCTAAAAGCCAATTCTTTGTCTTCTTAATTGTACCTAATTCCTTTCAAGTAAATGTATATTTTATTAGAGTCCTTGTGTCAACACTTCACAATAAAAGAAAGTGATTAAGCACAAATGTCACCAACTAAACCTTAAATTTATTTTTTTTTCAAAAGTTTGATTTTTTATTTCATGGTATCTCAATTTCATATAGTCATATAGTGCATTCATTTGGCAATAGAATTAATTTTTGTCTTCTTAGTCTACTTAATTCTTTTCAAGTAAATGTATATTTCATGAGAGTTATTGTGTTCATACTTTACAACAAAATAGAGTAGTTCAACATAAACGTCACCACTTTCTAGATGTAGTGTGAGCATTAATGTTTTAAGCCTATATGCATTCCTATTATTCAGGTAAGTGTCTTCTCACTCCCACCTACCTCATCAACCATGTAACTAGCCCAAGTTTAGGTGACACCTTGCCATTTAAGTGACTATTTGGCAAATTTCCTATCATAGAGCACCTTCACATTTTTTAATGCTTTTATTATGCCACCACATTGAATGGATATAACAAGTTTGGTCCTCGAGACGTTCCTCGTATTTTCATGGATTATTCTTTCTTATAGAAAGGATATCATCTTTTTAATCTTGTCATTGAGAAATTTTTTATGAGTCAAAATTTCATCTTTTATGAGGATGGCTTTCCTTTTTCTCTAGTCTCTTTGCTTGCAAACTTGAGTAGCCTACCTATTCCATCAACTCCACTCATGACATCTAAAAATACATGCATTTGTAGATCTTTTGCAATTGATGTACCAAATACACACATTCTTGGACCTTTTCCAATTGATGTACTAGACATACCTAACCTCTTAAATCCACAAACGACTCACTTACCCAATTTCCACAAATGACTCACCTAATACCTCTAAGCCTAAGCCTTTCACATAGACATGTTACCACTTTGGCATGCAACTTGCCCTCCTATATTAACTTTTAATGATATATGTCTTAACATGTCCTCAACCTCCCTTTACCCTATCTTGCAATATGTCTCTCTTAACCAATGCAACTCTCACCATTGCCATTTTGTTTTATCCATCTCTATTATTCCTAAACCTCATAGCTATCAAGATGCACCCATGGATTCTCACTAGATTGATGTTATCAATAAAAAACTTGTAGCTTTAGAGTCAAATCACAAATAAGATGTGGTTCTCTTTTCTTTTGATTAACATCTTGTTAGTTAAAAATAAATTGTATAAGGTTAAATATTAGGTTGATGATATTATTAAGTACTATAAGGTCATATTAGTAACCATATAGTCAGCGAGAAACCATTGACTAACAAGATATTTTTTCTTCCATTGCCAACCATGTTACTTTTTTTTTTTTTTTTGTTATTATAGTTACAACTATTCATCAATGGCCTCTTTATTAAATGGATCTTTAAAATGTCTTTTTACATGATGATCTCTTCAAGGATGTAAAATGGTGCTTCTCTTTAGATTTTGCAATGAGCAAAAAAATTTTGCATGTCAATTGTGAAAATCCCCTAATGGGTTAAAGTAAAACTCTTGCTAGTAGAATGCAAAGTTCACAAAAGCCCTCATCACACATGGTTTCCATGGATCCTCATCATTACTCGCTCTTCATGAAGTCTAAATGGAATTATTTTATTGTTTTGGTAATTTATGTCGATCACATTATGATCACAAGGAATAATGAGACCATTATCTTAAACTTAAAACATTGTCTTCATTTCACTTTTTTAAAGGACTTAGGATGATCAAAGTTCTTTCTTAGCATTGAGATTATACATTCTCCGACAAGAATCTATCTTAGTCAACACAAGTATGATTTGAAGCTTATATCATAAGTGTGATTATTAAGATCTAAGCCACATAGATTCTAATAGAGCAAAATAAAAAAAATTCACCATTGTAGAGCATGATAATGGAGCAAAAGAGAAAATTAATAACCTATCACTAAAGGAAATCTCAAAATATCAAAGACTGGTTAGGGATTAATTTATCTCATACTAACATGACCTAATATTTGTATTTCAATTCAACTCCTCAGTTAATTCATGCTTGTGCTAAAGAAAGCTCACATGGAAGTAGCCTTAAAGGTGATCAAATACCTTAAGAGTTGCCTTGGCCTTGTCTTGATATTTTTGTCCTTCTCCAAGTTAAAATTAACTAATTAATTGTGATTTTGACTATAGCACATCCCATGGTGAAGAGGTCCATCACAAGTTTTCGTGTAAAGCTTAAAGATTCTTTAATTTCTTGGAGGACAAAGAATCAACCCATTGGCTCATTATCATTTGCAAAAGCAAAATACAGAGCAATAAAGATAGCTAAGATTAAGGGATTGCTTAGGAATTTTGACACAATTATTAAATAACCAGTTCTTTTGTTTTGTGAAAATAAAATAGTAGAAAAGTTAGTAGCCAATCCCACCAATCATTAGAGAATCACACATGTCAAGTAGATTATCATTTCATACCAAACAAGGTACAAGAAAAAGTCATTAAGACATATCATATCTTAATAAATGAGCAACTTGTGGATTTATTGAAGAAAGCACTTCTGTAGCAAGCAACATTGTCATCTTCTCTTTAAATTCAAAGTATTTGCCTTATTTAAATCTTCAGCTTAAGGGAAAGTGGTAAGAGAAAATGCGTATTGTAGTGTTGGTAAATTAAAGATTAACCTTTCTTAGAATATATGTTATTTTTTCATTCATATTTAGGTGTGTATTTTCCTTATGTAATTAGTTATCATCTAAAAAATTTTGGCACTACCTTTGTATAAATACTAGTAGCAATTTTATGTCACACTAACATGACCCAATATTTGTTTTTCAATGTAACTCCTCAATTACTTCATGCATGTGCTAAAGAAATCTCAAATGAAAAGCAACTTTGAAGGTGATCAAATACCTCAAGAGTTGCCTTAGCCTTGTCTTGATATTTGTGTCCTCCTCCAAGTTAGAATTAACTAGTTATTGTGATTCTAACTATAGCACATCTCATGGCGAGGAGGTCCATTACAAGTTCTTGCATAAAGTTGGAAGACTATTTAATTTCTTGGAGAACAAAGATTCAACCCATTGTCTCATTGTCATCTACAAAAGCAAAATACAGTGCAATAAAGGTAGTTGGGATTATGGGATTGCTAAGGAATTTTGGCACAATTATTAAACAACCAATACTTTTGTTTTGTGATAATAAAATAGCAAAGAAGTTAGTAGCCAATCTCACCAATCATGAGAGAATCAAGCATGCAAAAGTATATAATCATTTCATATGAGACAAGGTACAAGAAGAAGTCATCAAGACATGTCATATATTAACAGAGGAGCAACCAATGAATTTATTGACAAAAGCATTTTGTAGCAAGTAACATTAGCATTTTTTCTTTAAATTCGGAGTATTTTACTTATTAAGAGAATATGCACATTGAAGTGTTGGTGAATTAAAAATCAGCCTTTCCTAAAATATATGTTATGTTTTCATACATATTTAGGTGTATATTTTCCTTATGTAATTAGTTTCCATCTAAGAAATTTTAGCATTACTTTTGTATAAATACCAGTAGCAATTATCTTCTTAATCGTTGCAGCAGTTCGCTGAAATGAGTTTGTCTAGTAATTCAAGCGAAGCTCTTGAGGGATAGATTCCAACCTAATCGATCAAGTTTGAGACACCAACTCCTTTCCCTTTTACCTTACTGAAAAAAGTGGGGACGGGAAAGCACTTAACTGAATGAAACAAAACATATGTTTGAGACATTTTCCCAAAGAAATGGTCACCAGTGAGTAAAAGATGTCTTGGGCTTGCGGGCCATCTAAGTTTGAGTGCATAGCTTTTCAGCTTACAGACCCCTGGCTGAGGGCCAACCTATAAGTACACAATACCCAAGAGACAGAGACTTGAGGAAATTTGCAAACTTTGATCCGTAGCCCAATTTTCCTTTTGGTTGTCTAGTAAGTCAAACTTGGATAGAAATAAACAATTAGAGGCCACGTATGACAATTGCATATTTGGTGGAATCTAACGTATCTTGACCAAACATAGACGTGGTTAAAAGTGGAGCTCATCTTATGGACAATCCAAACGTCGGTGTCAGAATTGTTGGAGCTTAGTCTTTGCATATAAAATTGTTGACAATAACGTGAACAATATCTTGGAAGTGCTCACACATAGATATCTCTTTTCCTATCAACTAATCTTAAGGGATCAAATAAATTATTTTTAATATAGTAAGTTTTAGATATAACACTTTATCACTTGTAAATTGGGTCTTTATAAGATATTTTTGCTTACACTCAGGGCAAAGAAATATTGAAAATAACATAGATGATCCTAAGCCATCAATTTTGTAATCTAAAGTCCTAAACGTAAATATGTTCTCATCTGACATCAGGTTTTAAAACAGCACCTAGCCTTCCTTTAAAATATGGGTTAATATGACAAAATTGAGGACATCTGATGAGACAACTGACCAGAAGCCTGACAATGGAAGCTCGACCAAGCCTTCGGTCTCATTGAATTCAAAACCGCTTGGAGGAAGACAAACCCGGCGTCCAAATTCTTCGTCGTCTTTAAGAAACAAACTGTGTAGGAAGATAATAAGTGGTCAAACAACAAAATCTTCCATTTTCAAACTAGTGTCAGTGCTTCCTAGAAAATCCTCATGATAGATTTTTTCGACCTCTCAAAGCCTGTGTTCTTGTCCGTGCCGGAGCTGGTGTCGGTGCCGGTGACGATACGGGTGGCTCTGATTCCGTTAGTGATGGGGCTATTGGTGTTTTTGTTGGATGTTTCTCTGCATATCTCACCGAGCTCCAGGCCTTGACTCCTTTACGTTTGGCACCTGTTAAAGATTTGACTCATAGATATCAGTACCGTTCATATATCGCGAAGGCAAGCCAAAGAAACCAATCCCACTCAGAATCTCTTACCATTCGTATCCAAACTGGGTTTGGAATTCTCTGCCAGGAGAATCAATGTGGGCGTGATGATCGCGAGGATAGCCCAGAAGACGAATATCAGCACAAAGGTTCTTTCCATCCTGCACTGGAAAACCAATGCTCGTCGATGGAGTTGGGAGCGAGTTTAATTCTCTTTGAGCAGGAAAGAGCAGAGGGCTCGGAATTGCATTAGCTGGCTATGTTTAAGGAATATTTTTGTTAAAAAAAACTCAGAACCACTACTGTTCTGTTCTTAATTGTTTAATCGTTACAAAAGCAAAGTCAAGTGTGCAACTACTAAACTTGTGGGTTTTGTTTGTTCAGTTGTTGAGGGGTTGTTATCTGGTTTGGATGCATGATCGAACTCCTATCTGTCATCTCACGTCAAAGTCTGTGTCATGAAACTTCATTTTCCAATTATTTTCTTCTTCAGGTAATACCACTTGGTTACGGCCACGTCGTTTGTGTCTGGTCTATAATTTGATTGTTATTTTCTATTTAGTAGATGAAATTGGAGTGATTACAAGTAATATCTTCCTTTATATTGATTGTAATAATATCATATAAAATTTTAGTAATGTGAAATACATAAGATTTTTAAAACTAACTTGTAACAATGGAGGCAACTCTTTAATTTAAAAAGGGTATTAAGACAAAATTTAAATTACATAAGATACAAACTATTTTCAACAATATCATCATACTAGATAATATTACAAATTTACTTGTTGCTATGTGTTGAAATTCACATAGATGTATTTCCTTTATTGGCAAGTAGTAAAGAATAAACAGACTTTTTACAGGACATTGAAGTTTAACAAATGGGACACCTTTTACTTGTGAATTGGTGAGTTCGTCTAAAAAGTCTTTCTCATGCTTGACGTAAAGAAGTGTGTCCATTATTAATACATGGATGTACTTTTCACCTTCTAAAGTTGGTAGGGGAAAGTGGACTTCCTTAACATTAAGGAGCTTCTGTTGACTAGGTCTCAGCTATATTTCTCTTGCATGTAGTGCCGTGGATTGAACAGAGTTGGAACACGGTAGGGCCCTAAGCTACTCACTTCAGATAACCTACTATGGAAGAAAGGTCTTATAAGCTCAACAATCAGGACTCTTGGAATCATAAGCAGTATTGCCCAAAACAATTCATCCTATCACGCCGGTGAAAAATTCGCTACTTCTGGCAGGTATCATCCCCTGTTCAGGATGTACAAAGAAATTACTAGTTATTATCCACGCCTTGCAATGACACAGCAAACATGAAATCATTTGAGAATGTAGTAGCTTAGTGAACTTGTGTCTAGGGTCCTAAGATGATCCATAAAGCCAGCACAAACAGAAATTATCGGAGAGGAAATTGAGAGAAAAGGGACTCGGTTAATTTGGGAATGCCCAGACCATACGCAATATGCAAAGGAGAGGAATAATATGCAAAGGGAAAGAAGTAATCACTTTGCTCAGCATCAATTTAGGCAGACAGTGTTTTAACCATTACAAACCTCATTTTCTTCCTAAAGTAGGTTTTTAAGGGGAAAAAAGTAATTTATTTATATATAAAAGACTTCACGATGAATTTTAAGCAATATAGAACATTTCGTACTCTCTCACAACCATTTTGAAGTAAAATTATGATACTTGTAAATGCTATTATAAGAAAGTGTTACACCTAAATTTCACTTGTAAGTTTCTCGGTAAATAAACAAAATCATATTTGGAGTAAGATTGAACTTTTAGTATGATTCATAGCATACATTTAAGTACATGTTTTTATTTTTGTAAAAAAAATTTAGTAGAAAGTGTTTCCTTAAGTTCATAATAAGAGGACATATTAAAAATGGCACAGCATAAATCTAATATTATTTAAATAATACTTAAAAGTCTTTTTTTATGTCATGTAGCCTAAGCTAACGTGCATTCTAACTGTAAAGTTTGAGATTTAACATTTCCCGTATATGAGTAAATGTGTGAGTTATAATAAATTTTTTGAAAAAATTAAAATATTTTTTTACAAAAAATAATACTTATTACTCTTTAGTTAATATTTAAATAGAGTTAGGCCTTCGGACGTCTGCTCATCCCTTCCGCTTGACTTGGACTGGACAGTGAGAAAGATCCATGTTGCCCATTTTCTTCTCTTGTTAGAACAAAGGAAAAAGAGGCATCACATACGGAAAATAAGGTCATAAAAAAGGTTGGGTGGAACGCCTTTGTGATGGATACCGGACCCCATTAAAGAAAGGAAGGAATAAAATAACCGTGAAGCTTGTATTGCTACAAGAAAAGCACTATAAATGTTCAACATCTCTGTTTTATAAAAAGAGAAGAAAATGTCATGGGCTTAATTGATTATGCTTTTAGGAGATCAGTGCTAATTGCGTTTTAGCTGTTCGATTTCTGCGGTGCTGCCTCCTCGAGCTCCGGTGTAGTTAATGGACGGGCCCAGGTTTGCTTCGAGCTCCGGTAAGATGTATGTGGGTCTTTCACTGAGTCTTTCACCAGGTCTGGTTTTCTTTCATTCTGTCGATGTTGTTTTTCTTTTATGACTTTGCGACTTTTCTTCCTCATCCAACGTGGCTTCTTTGCTTGCACTTCTGATGTAGCTTCAGCTCGGTTCACAGACAGTCGTCTCATCTGTAAAGAGTGCTCCGTTCCACCATAGAACGCTCTCACCTTCAGTGGTCTCCACGGGAAAGTTATCCTTTGTGCCAAAAGTTTCACAAATGGCTCAGAAAAGTAAGATTTTGGTCATCGGAGGCACAGGCTACATCGGAAAGTTCTTTGTGGAAGCAAGTGCCGAGGCCAGCCATCGCAACTTGACTTTGGTGGGAGAGAGCTCGGTTTCAGATCCCGCGAAGGGAAAGCTCCTCTAGAACTTCAAGAACTTAGGGGTCACTTTGCTTCATGTGCGTACATCAATTTCGATGTGTTTCTGTCTGTTTTGTGCTGATGTTTTGCCCCCAATGTTTTGGTTTTGTTTCCATGGGAATTGAAACAGTGTGACTTGACGTGGGCATATTCCAGAGAGATGTTCCTCACCATGAGAGCTTCGCAAGGGCGATCAAGCATGTGGACGTGGTAATATCAACGTGTTAATATCAAGATCATTGCTGCCATCAAACAAGCTAGAAATATTAAGGTTGTTTTTCTCTTCTTCTTTTTTCTAAGTAAAGAATTTATATATAAAATATATCAATACAAAATAGATAAGGACATATCTTTGTGGAAGGAACTTACATAACATTACATCACATAAAAAATGGTTTTCTCATGTCTCCAAACATGTAAATAAATAGGTTTTTACATTTTTTGGGATCTTTTTAACACAATAAAATTTATTTGTTATTAGTTTTTTGATAACTTCAGATGTTATACATTCATCACTCACATTTGTATATATTTTATTATTCATTTCATTTTAAATAACAACAAAGAATTACAAACGCAAATTTAACACTATATGTCTTAAAGCTTTTTCCATTTGCATGATAAAAAGGCCAGTCAATCCTTAATTGATATGATAGAAATGACGATGTTACATTTAGTATGGTTTCTAGTTATGTCCAAACTACAATTGAGTATAGATCTTAAAAAGATGTAATCTCGAGATTCATTAAAAGTATTATAAACAACAACTTTTATATCTTTGATCTCTAAGAAAGTAGAGTCTATCCATTATGGCTAATCAATTTTAGATTGCCAACTATATTTGCATTGAGTATTGATAGATTTCATACTTAGTCCACACAATTCTAGACCAATTAAATTTAGGCCATTCAAGAATGAGAACTTTCCATGCTTAATTGATTAGGAACTTCCCATCTACTATTGCAATCCATATAAGCTTATTTTTTTCTCAAGTCATTAGGCTTTAGAATGGCATTGATTCTACCTTTGAGCATAAGCCATGAGCAACTCCTATTATTAGGCAAATTCCACTCTTAATTATTCATAATCACTGAAACCTTGGCATCTTAAGGGATTCCAAAAAAAAGAATGACTTACTTTCCAATTCTACTAACAATAGATCCTTTAGGTAGCAAATAGTCATCCTAGAAAGACTAATTTCTCACTTCTTATTATTCACTTCAGTTGGTTTATAGCCAAAGATCTAATCTTAGGAGTCTTTTCTATATCCAAGTGACATTTCCTATCTATACACTCCAAAAGGATTGGTGTTTGACAAAGTAAAAGTTTTCCCATGATGCCCATATAGACTTGGAGGCAGGTAAACTCTAAATTCCATATGTGTTTTGTTTGTGGAGATCTATTCCAATCATTAACCTTCAAAATGTCTTAGACACCTTTAGCTTTACTAATACATACTTGGTCCCAAGCCACTTTGGCACTATGAATCTTCAAATTTGGGCCTTCCGTACAAGCATTTTCAATGATATTGGAACCCTACTATGTTTATAGAATCTACCAAGCAACATGATAATGCCTCCATAACAATTACTTGCTCAATCTAAGCCTTTTATCAATGGAGAAGTAATCAATAAGCTCCCCATTAATGTCAACTAAAAACATAACTATCTTTACACAAGCTATCACCCACTCAATAAAACATATTGAAAAATCTATTATTTACATTACCCTATATAAAAAGTCTCAATTCTATAAGTCATAAGCAAACTTGGAATTATCTTTCTCCTCATGGTGTTCATGTAGAAGCTCTTGAGCCAGAAGAATATTATTTGTTATATTTCTCCCTTTGACAAAAGTGTTTGAGATAATGCTTGAAAGGATGGTTGTTAACTTATTGCATAGGAATTTCATAATACATTTTTATGTGGTATTATAGCACGAAATTAGCCTTTAATGAGATAACTCCATGGGATTTGGAACTTTTGAGATTAAGACGAATTATGTAGCACTGGTTTCTCTAAGCATATGTCATGATATGAAAAAAGATTTAGATGGCTTTTGAGACGTCTTCTCTTACTATGTTTCATGAAGCTTTAAAGAACCTAGCACTATCACTATCTAAACCAAGTGTTTTATCACTCTTAATCAAGAATATGGTATTCTCTCACTCACTTAAACTTTTTACATTTTTGTTACAACCCAAAATATCTATTTGAAATTATAATTGGAGATCTATATAGTTTTTTGTTATAACTCAACTATATTAGTGTTGAATTTGATACATAGAAGCACTAATTTAGTCTCGGACTACTATTTCATTTATTACTATTGAAAAGAGCTATTAAAATAATATAAGATTAAACATCTAGACGCTAATATAATCTTACTACGCAATTGTTGATTTGAACTTTTTATTGATTTAAGTTAAGACTTCTAGAGGTTTGACTGTGTACAAGAACAATGATCATAGTCTGACTCTTTGTTTCACAGTAATGTTTATTTTAGCACTTTATACAATTTAAGAGCCGCATCAACATATTAGCTAAACAATTATGTTCGTTATTTACTACTATATAAGTTTTTAATACAAGAAATATCACAACTAAAGACTAGAGCTTTAATGGCAAATAAAAACAAACGAAGAATAAAAATCTCTCTTTTAGTTCTAACCATTAAACAGGTGCTAAACTAAAGGTTAATTTCTCTCACACTGATTAACTATCCTCGTTTCCTCCATGTTATCATCAAAAATGTATGTAGTAGAGCTAATGTGAGACATTTTTATTCCTAAAGCTGGTTCTGTAATCTTTTCTATGATAAAAATGAAAAGTACTAAATCGGGTAATAGTTGAGTAGTTGAGTTGTCAATTTCTGATCTCAAAATCCTTTATTCGATTCCTCTCATCCCCGTTACCCATAATAATAAAAGAAAAGAAAAAACGGAAAATGCTGAATAAAACGCAGAAAATATTGCTCTAGTTCATATTCTTGCTTGCAAATCCGCCGTACAAGTTTTGAAGTACTCTGTTCAGAGTTTCTTCCCTTCGGAATTCGGAAACGATGTGGACCCTATTGATTACATCAGTCAGGCGAAGGTCTTCGGTGTGAAGGCCCAAATCCGCCGTGCCATTGAGGCTGAAGGGATCCCCCTACACTTATGTGGCGCTTGCCGCTGTCTCCCCACGCTCGCACAGCCGGGGAGACGAAGTCGTCATCTTCGAAGATGGAAATGCCAAGGGCAACTAACTAATTGGGATTTTAAGCTTTGTGTTGGAGACATGGTTAAGAACATGGCATAAAATATTTTACACGTGAAAGCCTTGTCCCCTTCTTTTTATAAAAAAATTGACATGATATTAAAAAATATAATTTTAATATCTTATCCTAACCCATGATTTAGGTATAGAGGTTTTTTTTTTTTTTGGTGATATTACTTAAAAAATTTGTAATATTTTTTTATAAAAAAAATAAATTTTTTAACATGATACCAAAAAAATAAATTTTAAGTGAATAAAATCTTAACTTAGCTCATAATTCAGGCATAGCATCTTCTTTTAATATCACTTGCAAAAGTTATAAATTCATCTTAAGGTGATTATGGAAGAAAATAAACTATAATTCTTTTTCCAAGCACCGGTGTGAGCGGATATCGATTGAAAAGGACGTCAAAACTTGTACAATAAGAGGTGTATAAAAAGCGGGCCTATCTTTCCAAAATGCATCGTAAGAAGTATAGATATAACTACTTATAAAGCTGAGAAACTTAACATCTAAGACCGATGTGAGATAGTCTCCAACAAGTTGTGCATGACCCGAGAACACTGAAAAAGACCCACCACATCAGGACTTCCAAAAACACTTTCTCTCGACAAGCTTGTTGCCTTTTGGGAGAACAAGATTCCCAAAACTCTGGAGAAAATCTACATGTCGGAAGAGAAAAAAATCTAAAGGATATGGAAGGTTAGTGGAAAACCTTTCTTAAATTCCAAGGATGCTACAGAAAAATGACTTGATGATGCGCTGAACAAATGTTCTAGTTTAGAAATACGAGTTTAAGGGTTGAATTCTGTTGAAAACATGGAAAGTGTTTTGCATATTTGGAGTGTGCAGAAGTTACTGGTTGTTTAAATCTCAGTCTAAAAATCCTTTTTTAAATGAAAAAATAACTTTTTAACTTTGAGACGACTTATGGTAGGAATGAGTTTTCCAACAAATTCGTTGTATCAAAAAGTCTTAAGAGTGGTTCAAAATATGATTAACTCATCGATTTCGACGATCAATGATTAATTACTTGATGATTTTCATAATCAAAATCTTGTTTTTCGTAATGATTATAGGTCCTTTTTGATTGCGATACTTTGTTGCAGCGACCAAACCTCCACTTGATGCGACACTGTCACTCATCCACTGTCTCTGCGAAGGGAGGTGAAACCAGCATTGAGATCGAGCCATCGTTTGGCGTGGAGGCCACCGAGCCACATCCTGATATCAAACACGCTACCGGGGACTAGTACCTCGAACCATTCGTCGACGATCTTACGCAACAAGTGTACATATCCTCCTCTCTTTGGGTATCGCAAAGATGACTTTGGGCGCGTGCAAGTTGTGATCATTGTGGGCCACGATTTCCTGGAGGCCGCCCTGCTTAGCGAAGGCTGACTTGTTCTTGTGCTGTTTCCAATTTATTGCAAGATGATGCCATTGGTTGAAATTTATGTGCAGTATAAAAATTTTATATAGAAAAACAAAAAAAAAAGGTTTATGTGAAGTTTGAATAAAAGATTTTTTTTAAACTCATGAACTAATTTTAGGATTGAGTTTCTAATCTTCTAATTTGGTATAATAGTCTAAATTAAATTTACTCTTCAAATGACAACTCAAGCCAAACCTGAATTCTTTAATAAAAATCTCATTTTTAACATATTAAATCTTTTAATCAATATCAAAGACTTGATTTAAGTGTGCCACCCTTCATTTATAAACAAAGATCTTAATAAAAAATATTATCTCAAGCTTTGAGTGAAGAAGTATATTAAAAGTAGTGTAACATGTGTTTTATATTTTTCAAATCTTACTTAATAATTATGTTTTAATAAAAAATCTCATTACTTTTAAATCGTGTGGATAGAATTACGTTGTCTAGCATCCACTCGTCCCTTATGCTTGTTTTTTGATTGAAAAGTGGGAAAGATGTCCGTTCATCATTTTCTCTCTCCAGTACAAGAGAACGGGACATCACATAATGAAAATAAGGTCATCACTAGCGTCAGGCAAAAGTACCATTAAACTAAAACAAGAAACTCATTTAGAATGTGTTTTCAAAGAAAAATGGGGGGATTTATTCGAAGTAATCAATTCATCTAATCTTATTTAAAAATGCTGTGTCAAGTTTGATTTTCCTTTCTCAATGCACCAAGCTTTTGATGCCCCATAAAGAACCCTTCCATCTTACTAAGTCGATTTCCTCGAATTGCAATTTCTTTCCAAAATAAATGGTGGGGAAAAATCAACATTAATCATTTTTAACTTGTTACTTGTAATTTCGATTTAGCATATTTTATTATATTTTCATGTCATGCAAGAAGTCAACTATCTCAAGTTATTAAATCAAATTCTTTCTATTTAATTTAATGTTTGCTCAAACAATAAAAAACTCCATGAAAATTAGAGTATGTTATATGTCAATGTTTGTCTATAATTCATTTACATGCACTTTTGTGTCATGTACATTGTGAGGGAAATGTGGTAGCAGATCGTCTTGCTAATCATGGTCATTCTATTCAGAATGTGACAATTTTTTACCATCCTTGCTCATTGCCTCATCTATACTCAAATGTCTATGTAAAAGATCAACTAAGCTTAGGTAATTATAGACCATAATAGGGTTAAGCGAATGTGTTGCCTAATGTATTGTGTTTACTTTTAATTATGTATAGCAGTTTAATATGTAAGTAATTTACTTTTCTCTATGGGTTAGCATTATACCTTATTCGTTGTACTTATCCGAGGTATAATTATTATACCTAGTCTTGATAGTATTAATAAAATTTATTATGGTACTATTCATATTTTCTTTAAAAATAAAAAATAAAAATAAAAATAACCCTTGAGGCTAGACCAACATGTTACCTAGACACCACTTCGGGAGGAAAATAGAAAGTAATGACTCCACTCTAGCAAGGAAAGTTCCACGCAAAAAGCGAGTCTTAACGTTCCCCTCTCTTCCCCACCCCCCCTCTCTTAACACACGGATTTTTCTAATCGCGCTTAAAAACATATGGTGATTTGGCAAGCTATGATAAGGTTAACTTTTGATTAGTTCAATTATTAAAGTAACATTTGGGACACAATGATTAATCAGCACCCAATCATATTAACTTGATCGAATCAGCACGCAATCATATTAACTTCGCATCAACAAATAGTGCTCCCCATTTTCTCACTCAATCACACAACATTCTCACATTCACTTGTCTCCAAAGGAAGTAGTCCTCTCTGCCAAAACATTTTCACAAATGGCTCAGAAAAGCAAGATTTTGATCATCGGAGGCACAGGCTACGTTGGAAAGTTCATCGTAGAAGCGAGTGCCAAGGCCGGTCATCCCACCTTCGCTTTGGTCAGAGAGAGCTCGGTCTCCGATCCTGTCAAGGGAAAGCTACTCGAGAATTTCAAAAACCTAGGGGTCACTTTTCTTCATGTACGTACATCAACTTCCCTGTGTTTATGTCTGTTTTGTGCTTATGTTTTGCCAGTGTTTTGGTTCTGTTTCCATGGGAGTTGAGAGTTCGACTGTGTGACTTAACGTGGGCATGCTCCAGGGAGATGTCCATGACCATGAGAGTTTGGTCAGGGCAATCAAGCAGGTGGACGTGGTGATATCGACGGTAGGCCGCCTGCTATTCGCAGATCAAATCAAGATTGTTGCTGCCATTAAAGAAGCTGGCAATGTTAAGGTTATTGCTCTTACTTTTATTACTTAGGAATCCTATTAGACAAATCTTATATTACTTCAATTCTATTTTGAAGTCCTATTTAGAAACAGGAAAAACTAAAACTTTCTTATTCTTATATCAGTTTTTATTTAAAATTGTACTATTCAACAACATTTTTGTAGCAATTGACTATTTGAAACTATAATTTTAGTTTTGTATAGTTGTTCATACTCAATTTTATTTAGCGTTGGATGTGATACATAGAAACACTAATTTGATGTAACACTATTTCATTTATTATTTTACTGAAAAAGCCATCTTTATAGTTCAATATAGTATAAGATTGAACATCTACACCTTTATGTAATCTCAATACCTAACTTTCCTTTTTTATGCATTTAAGTTGAGACTTTTAGTGTATAAATATTCTAAGCTTGGATCTAGATTAAGTATTTTAGTGTTGATCCTACTTAACGATAGATTTGCGGTTCAAATTTCAAGAATATTATTAAAATTTTAGTTAAATAATTAAATATATTAGTTTAGTATTTTTTTCAATGAAATGTTAAGAACTATATATCACCATAAAAAATTATAAAGATTGTTTAGCTATAATATGGTTATTATAATGTTGTACATGTTTTGACCCAATTGTTCAGAGATTCTTCCCTTCGGAATTCGGAAACGATGTGGACCGTACGCATGCCGTAGGTCCGGCGAAGGTTGCATTCGGTAAGAAGGCCGAAATCCGCCTCGCCGTTGAGGCTGAGGGGATCCCCTACACTTACGTGGCATCCAACCTCTTCGCCGGCTACTTTCTCCCCACGTTGGCACAGCCAGGGGCCAGGGCTCCTCCCAGAGACAAAGTCACTATCTTTGGAGATGGAAATGCCAAGGGTACTAGCTGTAACTTAACCTTTGCGTTAAAATACCTCTCGTTGTTTGGATTATTATTTTTGGTTCTAGATATGAAACAATTTTTTCTCCCTTTGCAATCTCGTTTTATGGTTTACGTAAAGAAAATATTATCAACTATATCTCAAACAAAACAAATAGAAAAAGAATTCACAGATAAAATTTAAAAATTATTACATTTGTTGCTAAGATTAAGAAAGATGTGAGGGATAAAATTTTATCAGATAAAAGCATAAAACTTATTGTAAGAAATCTTTGCAAAAACTTTAAATATTATTTTTGAGCTTAAATAATGGATGATTAATTGAAATACTTAATATTATAAATTTTGATATATATAAAATACATAAAAATTCATAAATAAATAAAATCTTATTATAATTCATGATTCAAATATAGGGGCTTCGTCATGATATCATTATGAAACAGCTCCTGTTGAGGCCTTTGTCAGGGTATCATTACAATGCTACAATTTTACTTTCAAGTAATTATGAAAGGATATGTTAAAATGTTTCATATTATTTATAACATGTTATGTACCATTTATACGTGAAAGCATTATATCTCTTGTTACAACTTTAAAGAATAAATAAGTTTTCTTATAATTTTAAGAACTTAGTTTGTGCTTCTTGCATTGGTAAATCAGTGGCCATGCTTAGGCCTAGTCCTTCTCCAGGCAAGTAATTCTCACGCTTGCACCAGGTGTGAGGGGACGTGGAGTGACCCCAGTTGTAAATGCTGAAAAATGTGCCTTACTGTTTCTTCTTCTTTTGCTTTTGCTGCAGCAATTTTTAACAAGGAAGAGGACGTGGCAACCTATACCATCAGAGCTGTGGATGACCCAAGAACACTTAACAAGACCCTCTACATCAGGACTGCCAAAAACACTTACTCGCTCAATGAGCTTGTTGCCCTCTGGGAGAAGAAGATTGGCAAAACCCTCGAGAAAATCTTCGTGTCAGAAGAGAAAATTCTGAAGGACATTGAAGGTTAGTGGAAAGCCCTTCCTGAATTCCAAGATACTACAGAAAAATGCCTTGGAGATGAGCTAAACTATTGTTTCACGTAATTAACGATTAAACTTGGGTATAGGTTTGTTGTAATATTATAAGTCATTTTTCATTGTGATACTATGTTGCAGAGAACGAATTTCCACTCAATGCAATACTATCAATCGACCACTCTGTCTTTGTGGAGGGCGATCAAACCAACTTCGAGATTGATCCATCATTTGGCGTGGACGCTACCGAGCTATACCCAGATATCAAGTACACCTCAGTGGACGAGTATCTCGAACCATACGTTGATGATCTCATGGGACAATTGTATATACCTCCTCTCTTTGGATATCGTAATGAACCATGATCTGCAGTAAATTAAGTTGTGCATTTTCTCGTTCTAGTATCTATTACGCGCTAGTAGTCTGGTCATTGTCCTTCTATGTTCTAATGTTTGTGAGACAGTAGTGATTGAGTCCTTAAATATTTTCTTGTCGTCTGTTCTGGATGTTTGTAACAAAGTAGTGATGAAAGCTTTGTTGAGAAATCAATTAGAAGTGAGATTCTATTGGGTTGCAGCAGAGATTATGGCCTCCGCGGCTAAAAAGGTTGTTATAAAAAAACACAACCGACATAGAGAACAATTTATACATGACTTCCATATACATGCTTCATTTGTTATATCATTTTGGAGCCGTTAAAGAGAAAAGATTTTCATTCTTTAATCATCAAAACAACTCATCAAATGATACAATATGTCCACTTCTCCTTAGTTTAATGGTAAAGCCAATGGGGTTCCCAACCTACCAAGTTAACAAGTCGAGGGTTCAAAACCGAATTTTTGTAGGTAACTTGGGACGAATCTTAATCAACAAAATTAGAACTTCACATTTTTGTCCTATATTCAAGTTATCGTTCCCTTGTTATAACTTTGACCCCCTCACTAACAAGGGCCTATGGAATAAAGGATAGCTTCGGCTTGTGGTCATCTGATCCTGAAAAGTTTTTAGATATTGAGCGTGACAGCGAACCTAACCATTATTGAGAATTTTCTTTTCACTATGATTGTCATTACAGAAGTATGCTTAATTAGTTGGAGCAGCAAAAAGGCTTGCGTGGCACGAAAGAGACACACACACTGTCCGATAAGGGCAATATACTATGGAATATGACAACGATGTCCTGCCTCCTACATGATCGTTTAAGATGTTGCGAACACCCGAAAAATGTATGTGCCAGGAAGCTATTTTGGACACCTAATTGTTGCTTGCAAATGAAGTTATTGTTGAGGAATTTGCAGAAATCTGAACAAGAGTCAGACCAAAGTCATTCTTGTTAGAACTCCGTAATTTGTTGAAAAGTAGATGGAAGAGACAGAAAAAGCAGAAGAACAGGTTGAACTGGTTCTTCTCTATATGCTTAGATCATTTACAACTTTTTTCTATATATTTTGCAATAGTTATTCGCCACCTAAAGTCGATTGAAAGTCAAACATCGCAAGAACAGTTTGTATCAAATATTAAACGTTTCCTTTTGCATTCAGACTCTAAATCAAGAACACGTGTTTGTTTATTTGAGAATTCATTCGAATTTCAATACTTAATAAAAGTTCCAACTTGGTGCATGAAAGTGTTCTTACGAATCTAATCCAGTCGTTTGAAGCTTCATCTCCTGCAATCCCAACCCATGGTTCGACCTAAGAATAGCAATATTTCCTAAGCTTGAAGGCCATATGAGATTCTTTTCGATTGAGGAAATAACTACAACCAAGTGAAAGAAGGATATTCGAACCCACTTTACACAATCTTTGATGTATTTAAGAAATAAAGCTCTGTACAAAGAAGAGAATGCTTTGGTAAACAACAAAAGTTTCCTTCTTTTTTTTTCCAATATCTCTCTGTTCAATCGCAAATAGAAGAACATTTTTCCCCTTTCTCATCAAAAGAATGATAAAGACACTCAAAACTCTTCTATGGGCATGGTTAAATACTTACAACCAACTGAACTCTGTCTCAAAATGTTGCTTACATCAGGTTTTGGGCATGGTCTCAGGCTCAGTCGGGTGCTGGTTTTGGTCATTGTTTCTTTGATAAAATCGTCAAGACAGCCTTTCTAGCCCTCAAAACCGGAGATAGAGCTCGTGTTAGTGCAGGTACCAGTGCCGGTGCCGGTGCCGGTGCCGGTGCCGGAGCCGGAGCCCGTGCCGATGCTGGTGGTAGAGCTATTGGTTTTTTTACTTGATGCTCCTCTCTATATCCCATCATCATTCTCCTAACCTTCATTCCTTCACTTTTCTCACCTGCGAATTTTGACCCGAAACATGTCAATTCAAGCCCGGATGTTAAAAATCGACGACAAAAAGGAAGAACAAACTTTTCCTCTTTCAGTATCTCTTACCATTTGAATTCAAGTGGAGTGCAGAGTTCTCTGACAGGAGAATAAGTGTGGGTGTGACAATTGTGAGGATGGCCCAGAAGACGAATATCGTCACAAAGCTTCTTTCCATTATTCTCTGCTAAAACTAATGCTCTTTGATGGATTCTTTGAGTTTTCATACAAGGAAGACAAGAACAAAGAGGGGGGAGAGGGAAGGGGAAAGAAAGCGGAGAAAGAATAAATTAGCTGGCCATGTTTAACGAACGCGATTATAAAATTCAAAGCTACGATTTTGTTCTTATTTTTTCAGTGGTTACATAAGCAAAGTCAAGTGCTTAACAACTAAATTCGTGAATTTCATTGTTCAGTTGTTGGAGAGTTGTTATATAGTTTGGACTTATAATTGGTATCTATCTGGCGTCTCATGCACAAATCAGCACCCGTACTGCCTACCTCGAGTTTATTTATTTTTATAAGACTTCAATATTTAGACTGGGTCCATAATTTTGATTATCATTGTCATTAAGCAGATTAAACTGAAGTTTGCTGCAAATAATCCATCGCAGCCTTGACATGTCATAGAAGATTCTTATACCTACTGCTTGATGTCTCTAATAGACTAGGTCCAGTTAGGTCATATACACTTGTCTCAGTAGTTATTCAAGTTGTTAGTTATGTTCTCAAAATTAAAGATAAAGATAAAATGATAATTTATAGATGATTAAAATATCTCTAAATTTATCTCTTAAGAAACCATGCATTGCTTTGTCATCTAATGGATTGGCACAATAACAAAATAGAGAAAATACTGAGCGTCATTTAATGAATCGGCTAACCAAGATGGGCATAAATCTATGAATGCTCAAATAAAGAAGATATTGCTATCTTCGTAGATGTAAGATTCCTTCTCCTACCATGCCCACCTTGTTTAGCGTGGTCCATGAAATACCATTGCCAATATAATGATGACTTACAGTACCACTGTCGCTACAACCAATGAAAGAGGGTACTTCTTCTTCATGGAATGGTATTTGATGTTGAGATTTTTCTGCTTTGAAGGGCACATGAAAATCCTGTCCTCATGGACTTGTGTCCCAATTTGAAGAAAAGAAAAGATTTAACAACATGCGCAAAAGAGAGGTAATATCAGAGCTGAAGAAGTAAAACCACTTGTATGGTGAGGTCTAAAAGGAAATGATAACGTGCATACAAAAGATACTATTCCTGTTCGTACTAGGAATCATATCATGGTGGAATTGCCCTTCCTGTTCGCACATTCTCACAGCTCACTAGTGTAAGAAAAACAAGCCGAGACGGAGAGGCTGATCATCTTTCAGATTTAGATCCTGGGGGCAGCATATCAAAGAAAATTCAAGAAATGTGAGGATACCCGGCACAGATGCTCAAAAAAATTAAACAAAAAATTCTAATCTACAACGTATATGCGAGCTTTGGAGGCAATTTGGAATGACACGTGGGCACACCCCCAAAAACCCAAAAGCATCGAAGTTGCAAGGCTGCTCTTTTTCTACCCTCGTCCTAAAGAGGATGTCCCAATGCTTCAGTCCCCCATGCGGCTGCTACTTGAAGCCGACTTCTTTCCTGCATACCTCTGTCAAAAACGACAAGACAAGTTAAAAAATTTCACTAAAGGAGGAACAGGAAGTTGCCAATAGAAGAAGGCACACTTGTCACCTGCTTTCCGATGCTGAACGGGACATATCTATACTTAATCATGTGCGTGATTTGGCGCTTCATCGTGAGAATGAACAGCACAATCCAATAGCAGAGCAGTATGGGCCAGAAAACAGGGACATCAAATACAGAAAAGAAGGTCATCAGAAAAGCCACACAGAAAGCTTTGGTGATTGAATACCTGGGAACAAAAACCCAAGAAAAATAACTCATTTTTGGGCTTCAAACAGTACTCAGAAATCCACTTGCCTAAACAGATATGCTAGATAAATAGGGGAGAATGAGAAGTTGGTCATGTAAACGATCATTTGTCACCCAACTCTGCTTATGGTAACAGCTTCAGCTCATGATCCAGTATGCCTATTTTAGCAATATTTGTTGGTATGTCCATGGTGAAAAATACCTATAGCCATATAACATGCTGCATAATAAAGATAGTTTTATAACTACGTACAGCTTGCATGAGATTAAAAGGAATCCTAACAAGCACAAGTATAGTTGATATAAAATTAAGTCGTGTAGAACTTCTAACAAATCCCAATGAGTTGTATATTTTTGAAGTACTGAAAAAAAAAATCCATCATGTGTTCCATGCGACTGATTTTACACCACAGTTCAAATAGACCTGGGATATGCAATATCAAAAGCTTTCCATGTTCTTGGGGAACTACTTTGATAAGAATTGTTTTCTAGACATATCACATTGGGAACACATTTAAAAACTTGAACGGAAAACTACTTTGCAAAATACTTCTGAGAAATTTTCCAAACTCCCAGGTGGCATCCATCTATAGATCTGGCAGCCATACAATGACCACCACAACAGCTGAAGCCCCGAAGTGCCGGCCACCAGAACAAGTGCAGTAGCCATCCATAGGTCCAATGGCCACCAATGCCTTTTAGACCAAATCCAACAGTCATACTGTGGCTATATGCCACGATTAAATTGGCTACCAGCCACAGAATAGCTGCTACTTACATGTGACACAGGTGAAAGTGATTGAGAAACAACTAATAAAATGTGAATAGGCTTTCAAAGTTATGCAGGAAATTAACTTTTGATATTGAAGCTTCCACAATTTAAATGAGCCACCTTCCTCCTTAAATAAAAGCAAGAAAATGTGCACAACTCAGTGTAAAGAAGAATAACTGACTAAAGTGCAATAGAAATGTAAGCTCCATATATATGGAATAATTTTTATCAAACATAGGTCCCATGAATTTTGCTCAAAACTATTTGCCACAACAAAAAGAAATGCACTGGATAGATTCCTCCTTCCTAACAAATGCTACTAGAGTTTAATAGGAAAAGAGACATAAAATCAAAGACTATTCCCAATCATACCAGTTGAGAATCAGCTAACAACCAAATTAACATCATATCAAAGGAAATTTTAATGAAAGAAATGGAGTCAAACCAGTCACAAAACTGGTGTTTGCAAGAGGAAATCTTTGATTACCAGAACTTAAACTCAGGAAGGCGACGAACAAATGGCTTAAATTCATCTGAGCCTCTAGTCGGCAACGAAGCCCCATCTAAGGCTTCAACCTCTGGATCAACCTTCGGCGACAAAAACCCAATCAACAGATTCAGGATGTAAATTCCTAGGCCATAGGATACAACGTAAAATCCCTGAATATAGTAAATCCGCAACATATAAATCATGGCACCGGCAATTGTTCCCAACCATCGCTGGACCGGGTGAGGAGTGGACCGATCCAAATAGTACTGAAATGCCGTTGCAAAATCATTTCTCAACTTGGCAAGAGGCACCACCGCAGGGGCAGCATCACTCCCAACCTCTTTCATGAGTTATTAGTACCTAAATCCCCTGCAGTTCCAAAAGCGATAAATTTTAGCCACTGCAACAACAAACCCTTTTATTACTGAGTTAAATTCTAAGACACCATTTTGGATTTGTTCATGCATTCAAGTGATGTTATTGCGAATTATTGTTTTATTTCAACAGCACCCATGGTTAACTCTCAATCTTAGTTTCTCATTGTTTCCTAATCAACCAAGTAGCAGATTGGCTCTAAAATTGAGCAACAGCAGAATCGAAACAACAGAATAGCTAATCACTCGAATTGGCTTCGCACGTTAAACACATAATAAAGTTAAGCATAAGACCTATCAATTCCATCATTTCTTACCACCTTCAATATAACCCAAACAGAAATATTCCAAAAATCTCAGAGTTATTATTACTATTTTCGTATTTCTTTAATATGACAGGATTCTGAGACCAAGATCAAACAGAACTGATTCCAGAATGGGAGTCAAGAATGAAATCGTGGGTGCAACAAGGGATGCTATAATCATCAAGGTTTGAGGAATATAAGAAAAAAGAGAAAGAAACTGGATTGAAAACCAACCTCCAAGAAACCGTGAAGTTAAACTTAAGAACAGTGTACAATAAATCCAAGGGAAGAACTCTCTTGAATGGCAACGGGATCTCTCACCTACGCAAGACCGCAAACCCTCTGGTCCGACTTTTCAGAGCAAGAAAGAAAGAGCTCGCTTTGCCAGTTTCTCTCCCGCAAAATTAAAACTGGCTCCTTTAGCGCCGTTATTGGTCATCTATAAACGGCCACATCTTCGCCATCCGTTTTTATTGGGAATACTTGAGTATCCAAAATTCATCCAAAATTAGATAAACGGTGTGATATTAAGTTATTTGATCCCGTATTTAAGACCGAGAATAAATAAATTGAAAACAATTATGTTATATGATTAAGTATTAAGTATTAATTATGTTAGCCTCCCAATTCTCTGAATTTGAGGTAAATTCACCTGAGAGTAATAAGGGCAATAAAAGTCGCCGTGAAAACTGAAACTGAAGACCTCAAAACGACGACGTTAGCCTCCCAATTCTCTGGGATATTCCGCCCTACTGCTATGGTATCATTTCTCGTTCTACCTTCGCTTCTCCTCACGCACACTGAGAACGGAAGCTTCAATAAAAGCCCCCAAAGCCCAGCGAGCTCAACCTTTCACTGCGAAGGCCCCGAAGAACAGACCAAGTTCTCTCCGATCGGCGGCGAAGCGCGATGGGGACCCTGGGAAGAGCCATATACACAGTCGGATTCTGGATTCGCGAGACCGGCCAGGCCATTGATCGGCTCGGCTGCCGCCTCCAGGGGAACTACTACTTCCAGGAGCAACGTAAATGCCCTCCCCTCTAACTCTTTAGATCTCTCATTTTCGTAACATTTAAATCAGTTCCTGTTTTTCTTTTGCTCGGATTAGATCGGTTTTCTCAAACGATGTTGATTTGAAGTCTTGGATTTTTATTCGCTGAACGTGTAGACGGAGCTGAATTAAGCAGAAAAATTAAAAATTGAAAGATTGAGGAAAGGCGCTGTGCTTTTTGTGGTTGAAGAAAGTGCATTCTTTGGTCGACGCGAAGTGTATCTGAGCAAGTGTTAGTGTAGGAAATTCCATGTGCATAATATGGATTTTGATGTTGTAGATACCGAGTACGGTTTAAGTTCAAAACATACTGAAAGAACCTTTAAGACATTGAAGGAATGCTCCTGCAATGGGTCAAACTTTGCTGGGATATAGAGAAATGATCTAAGAGGCTTTTAAGTTTACGAATTTATTGTTATCTGTATGCCATGGGACCTAAGCCTTTAGGTGTATGGAGGCTTTAGCATTTGTGTTTAGCAGGAGTGGTATAGAAGACTTATAGATGTTAATGTTCATCGAATTTATGATTGGGGTGGATTGGGTGGGTTTTCTGTCCGAGGTTTAAATTTTATCAATTTAGAAAGGAAATATGGAAGTAAGATTGGCTGAAGAAATATTTTTCCTATTCAGCTGATAATTGAGGTTCTGGATCACATAGTTATCCCTCATTTGGGGAGTCCCTGCGAAAAATTGATATTACACTTTTGGTTGTCTGTTACCTGGCTCATCTGGCTTTCTTGTGCGCTTTGGAATTGCATAAAGATAATTGTTCTTCTTATTTGTATTACAGAGACTTGTGTAAATCAGCTGCATCATTTTCTTCCCCATTCATGTTTGAATGTTACATATTTTATGTCTCGGTTTTTCTATGACTTACATATAGGTTTTGGTTGTACTTCTTTGCTTGATTTCTACCTGATGGAGTGCTGACTTTTATTTCTCCGCAGTGTCTAGGCATAGAACTCTTATGAACATATTTGATAAAGCTCCTGTGGTTGACAAGGACGCATTTGTGGCCCCAAGTGCTTCTGTCATTGGGAATGTTCAAGTTGGAAGAGCATCATCCATTTGGTATGGATGTGTCTTGAGAGGTAAGGTCCTTTTGCATGAATTTCATGTTGTGTGAGATTTGATTGGCTGAGAGAGGGGATAAGATTCCTGATTGAAGAGCATTATGCAACACTGAGGCATCTTGTCATCATTCAATGACAGTGGAATTATAGTCTGCATATTGCCACCTACCATGGAAAATCTACTTTTTTGTTTCTTAAATGTCATTAGTTTCTCCCCAAATGCTATAACCTTTTTATTTCTTTGGCTTGTGCTGATTGTCTTTCAAGCATGTACTGTATGTGTTGCCCATAATGTTTTTGATGGAGTAAATTCATCGGAGTTGTGGATGAGTCTACTCAGATTAGCTACTTATGTAGGATTAGGTGTATCTGGGTGCTTTAGTGCCTTATTCTAAAGATGCTTTAGTACCTTAGCTGGACACAAACTGCAATATTTTCTTCTTTGGTAATTATTGTCAAAATATGTGAGTGTAGGTGACGTGAACAGCATCAGTGTTGGATCTGGAACTAACATACAAGATAACTCCCTGGTGCACGTGGCAAAGTCCAACCTAAGTGGGAAGGTCTTACCAACAATCATCGGAGACAATGTTACTGTAGGTGAGTGGTATGTGGATGATAATTGCATGGTGTGAAACTACCTAACCATTATATTCTTCTTGAGTTGAGGTTGAAACTTGGAATGTGGCAGGTCATAGTGCTGTTTTACATGGCTGTACTGTTGAGGATGAGGCCTTTGTTGGTATGGGAGCAACACTCCTTGATGGTGTTACAGTTGAGAAAAATGGTATGGTTGCTGCTGGAGCTCTTGTGAGACAGAATACCAGGATCCCCGCTGGTGAAGTACGTCTGTACATACTCTTTGCTCTCTTGAATCAATGAATTTATTCATTATATGCAAGTATACAAGAAGTAACTTAAAGATAGCAAGTTTTCATTTTGACTAAAAACCTATTGTAAATCATCAACAAATGGTCTCGTTGCTGACTCAAGATCAGCAAATCAGTGGACATTTGAGTCTTTGCTCTGACTGTTTAGAATAATCCTTCCGCTCCAGCTGACTAATCAGTACATTTTCTAAAGGTGAGCTGGTGGGTGTTTTATCCTAGCTGAATAGGATTATCACCATAGTAATGTTACCATTTCAAATCAAGAAAAACAACAGTAGCATGCAGCACGGTTCAACTCCGTGCCTATGGTGACCATAAATGTGATATTGATGGTTGAACCCACACTAATCCAGAATTTCTAATGACCTGTTTGTAAGACTCTGTCATAAAGTCAAGATAAGGGGGTTTCTTGAGGTCTATAAACTTCTATAAGGTCTGAAATTGGCATATGCTCAAAAGAAATAACATTTCTTAGTACCTCTATTCCTTTTGTTGCTCTTGTTCACTTACCATAACTCCGATTAGGCTACAGGCTCCCTTGTTTTCTGCATATTGCGAGCATGCCCAATTTGTGAAGTTTCTATTTATTGTTTTTTTCTTAATTTAAACAAAAAAAAAAAAAGGAGAAGAAGAGCGTTCTTGTGCATTTATTTGGTTCCTTATTGATTCCCCCCGATGGACTTTTTTGGGATTTGATGTATAACACCAGAAGGCCAACTAATTCTTTCAGTTGTGTTATTCTATCGAAAGCTCTGAATGACGGCAGTAGGAACACATGCTTAACTTTGAAAAAATAATCTGGCCAATTAGCCTTTTCAGTAGTGTTACTCTGTATGCAGCTGTGAATTACAGCACTGGGAACAGATGCTTAACTTTGGAAAATGATTAGTGAAAGCTATTATTTTATATGAATCACAGGTATGGGGAGGCAACCCAGCAAAATTCCTGAGAAAGCTCACCGATGAAGAGATAGCCTTTATTTCCCAGTCAGCCACCAATTATTCGAACCTTGCACAGGTCCATGCTGCTGAGAATGCAAAGCCCTTTGATGAGATTGAGTTTGAGAAGGTTCTCCGCAAGAGGTTTGCTAAACGGGATGAAGAGTATGACTCAATGCTCGGTGTTGTTCGTGAAACACCTCCAGAACTTATTCTTCCAGATAACATCCTGCCAGATAAAGCACCAAAGGCTTCTCAAAATTGAGATTTAGTAAGTTTTTCTTCAGTTCGGATCTTGAAATCAAGGAATATTTGTTGTTATGAGCAAATACATGGAAAAGGGATTATTTTCTTTCCCAATAATACCAGATGTGTTAGGCAGAATTACGGGCTTCCTTCTGGCTTTTGGCTCTGGTCTTCCTGCAGTTTTTGTTTTTGGAAACTTTGCTTCTGCTTTGGGTGATACTGATGCCATAAGCAGTATGAATGTTGATGCTTTGTGTTCCTTGCCCCCGAGGTAGTTGTTCTCCCGATGATTTATTGGTCTTTACTTGTAAGTGTCAACTCATTCTAGGCCATAGCATGGGAACGCTGTTTTCTCTTTGAAGTAAGATATTTGCAGTGCACTTTTGACCGGAGTCATATTCCCTGGCACTGTTTGTTTACCCGTGTACTCTTGCATGTGGTTTTTTCCCTTTTCGTGCGCTTGTACATAAGAAGTTCTAGCAGTAGAGATGGTTCAAATTGACCAGCAATAATGAAAGGCTAGATAATGGGAATTGATCTTTACTTAAACAGTATTTTGAATGGATGAACCATTGCTTTTGGTGTCGGTGGTCAAGAATCCGAGTTGATTAAGGATAAGCCTTAAGACTTAAAATCTTTACCCAAGAACGATTGTTTGTTTGAATCGATAAACATTCCAAACAGTCGTTGTCCAATGGTCCCCCTGGCTGTTGGAAAGGGATGGAATGGAATAATGCTCGATCAGAAGTATTGGATGCGACAGATCCAGTAGGTGTAGTACGGAACTATATTTCAAAATAGAACTAGGCTGAAGAGTGGATTGAAAGAAACATTCTGTTGAAGAAATGATTCCTCAAATTTTTCAAGGTCATACTCTTTAACTGTCTTTTCTTCTGCTTGTAGCTCTGGTTACTCGGCTGTTTTTTCTCCTGTCTGTTTCTTTGCAACTCTGTAGATGTCATGTATATAATTGGGAGCGGCATCCACTAATTCGAGTTGGATTTACTCCAAGATGGGGTTTCGTGGTCTGTCGGTTGTTGAGTTTGAGTGCTAGGAGATTAAAATGCAAATCCTGCAGTAAACACGTACAAAAAATTTGCAAATTAACATTGAGATTTTATGGGCTATTCATGACCGTAGTTATACTCTTTCTTGATGTTTTCATTGATCAAGAATCGTATAAGAATATTTTTCTGATTAAAGGCGTTGTTAGATATTTATTGAAGTAAAGGGATATCTGGCACAACTTTGATTTGAATATTTAGCTATTGTTCCTCCGATAGATATAAGGAATTCCACTTGGTTCGGGTGAAAATTGTCTTTTTTGACAAATTGTTAAAGAGATTCTAAGTTTAATACTATCAACTCTATAAAAAGGCATCATATCAAGTTCTAAATGTCCTCGTAACTTTATGCATAAAAGAGGTCTATATGTTCCCTTGGCGGAAAAATGGCCCGTCATATTATTATGTTAACGAAAATTCTATGTAGTATTTTAGTTTCTACGTTATTTTACAAATATGGATTTTAGATTCTTATTCTGTGGCAAATAGCTTTAGTTGTCTTTGGAGGTGTAGTTGAGATAATAAAGAAAATTTGATATGAAAGACCTTGCAAAGAAAATATTCTACTTTCGAATTCTTTAACTATTTTTTTTTTTTAACCTAAGCATCTTTTAGCGTCATTGCTTTTCTAATCTAAGCCATCAAGTAAAGTTTGTTGTGATTTTAGTTTATTAAAACAAAATAGGTCACCGAACTTGCTGTCATCTATTGAGAAAAATATTTTATATTCACAATGTATTAGTTAGGTAATTAAACCTGAAAAATGAACTAAAAAATAAAGGTTACGCAAAGGTTATGAAGTATTTTAAAGGAGATGTACTCTATTTCTTGTGGCTCTTTCAACTCTCGGTGTGGAGATTCTTCTAGGGGAGTTTATATATATATATTGACTAGATTATCTCCACGTGCTCTTATATATTACGTTTTTTTTTTCATTTTCTGTGATTTCTTATCTTATTCTAACGAATAAAAATGATTTTATGATAACAAGCTTTTGAAACGATTTTTATGTATGGACAAAATCTAAATAACCAAGGTGAAAATTGAAGTACACTGAAATTGATAAAAAGAGAGGAAGATTTCCATCTCAATAACATATTTTTCATAAGAGTGACTCTACTTTTACACATCTTTATTGAAGTAATCTTACTTTTACACATTCAAGAGACGAACTAATCAATCAACATCTTATTTTTATAAAATAGAGTCAATTGCATTAGCACAATTATTCATTATTATCATCTAAAGGTGGAAGACGTTGGTAACTGATGGATTCATGTGAAATGAGAAGATGAATTTAGACAAACATATAAAATACTCGCAAATAATTTTTTTATTAAAAGATCAAGAAAAAGCTTAACCCTGGATTTTCTTGTGACAAGATAATGATGCATATATTGATTATGAAAACCAGAGATTTAGACTTCTGATTGTCACAACGTAAAATATAGATTCATGTAAGACAAATTTCCTTACAATAGCAACGTTGTGGTGCATGCCTTTTGCTAAAAGTTAAAGACAAGCACGCCTGTCCACGTTCTTAGACTTCCTTTAAACAAACAAACCAAGGTTGCTACTTGGAAAACTATGTAAATTAATGTGACATAAGAAGTCATGCCTATACAGGAAGGCCATATCCACGCATTGTAAATCTCTTTGACTCATTGTATTGTATTCATCTTATAGAATCATCTTCTTTATTCTAATTATCTTGAATTTACTTCGATTTGACATCTATTAATTGAAATCGTAGACAACTTGCTTCCTCCTCGGGTTTATACATAATCGGTGGTTATTTCAGACAGCGGGAATCCACCAACATGGTCTGAAATCCCGAGTGGTAACACCGGCACTTCAGAGTGATATGACAAGAAGTCTGTGAGCTTTCAAAATCAAATTCTTGGCAATAATTGGAGAAGGGAATCTTTGAACACAGCTAAAACTCCGTGATTTCAGCTGGTTTCTGGGCGAAAGCGACCGAAAGTTGTCCCACCAATCATTCAAAGCTAAATAGTTTTATTTTTTCTGGGTTTTTTGTGCACTTTCCTCCACGAAACCCCGCGGGGATCTGCAGTGAGGTTTTGCTCCATTCATATGCCCTACTAAGAGGAGTTACCGACCTATGTATCTATATCTATATCTATGAGAATCATAGCATGAGCCTTCTATCTTTGGAGTGCATGTTACTTTCCTTTTGCATAATGCGGGAGTGGTTGAAGGACTCAATCATGAGAGTGTGTTCAATGACTCTTAACGATAAAAGTAAATGGAGTCATGTTATTGTCTCACATTATTAAAAATTTTAAATTAATTTTTAAATCCTTCTATTTGTTTATAAAGATTCACATAAAAAATGTTACTTTTGTATTTAAAACAACAAGACATGTTAAGTCTTGCATAAAAAAATTTCAAAAACTAAAGTAATATATGAAGAAATGAATTCATTCACTTAATGTCGTTAGTATCTTAAATTGAATATGAGTTATGCAATTTCTAATATACTACATAAAAATCAAATATTTTTGACATAATATCGAAATATAACATCATATCATAAATTAGAATTTTATGATTTCATGCTATCTTTTTATTCTACCACTTAATAATTTGTCCACACTCAAAGTCATGTTGTTAATATTTTAGATTAGTCCTTTTAAACGTCCATGTATTCTAATTTCTTTATCCCTGATTTTAAAGTTGAAAACTTAGTGGTTGAGAGCTGCATATGGGTGTGTACTGATAACCCTGATGAAGGAAAAGACAATGAAGGCAAGCATTGATGGATTTAGCATAAAGAAACCAAAGAATGGCAATTTTCATGATGTCTCTTCCCTTGGACCGCAGACATTTGGAGCATCCATTTGGAGGATACGGCTGAATACGCCGCTGTGGTCTCTACCTTTATTTTATGTCTCCTTTTGTGTTACTTTAATATGGTAAAAGATAAAAGAAAAGGCACGCTACGCCTGAAGCCATCAAAGCTAAGGAGGATCCACGTTGGAAAAGATAACAACAAATGGCTGGCTCATCGGATTAGGTGGGTTCCATCGTTCCCATTTAATTTCACTTTTAAATGTTTTACATCACAAGAATCTTACTTTATGAATGATTTCTCCCAAAATACTTGGTTCTTTTTTTCACTATTTCTCCCTTTAAAAGATTCCTTGAGTTGTTTAGCCATCAACACTTGTTGGGTTTTACTTTTTGTTACTTTTAGCTCTTTGTAGAAAGTTCCACTTTTAGCACCTAAAAAAGGAGAAGAGATGGTAGTTAAAAAAATGGTAAAACAAAAAGGTATTCAATATAATTAAAAAAATTAACTTAAAATAAAATTTATGTTTCATTCTTATAAATTATTGATAGCAAAAGTTTTATATAAAAAATAAATAGTCTTTGAATCATGTTTAAATGTAAAAAAAAAAATTGTTATTCTTATTTTTGAGTTAACTTTTAAGTGTCAAAACTTATATTCAAATACTTCTTATACAGGAAAAATCTTATATAGAAAAAGACATATCACCTATGTAATGAAAACTCACTATTTAAATTGATTACAAGAAGATATGTTAAAAATCATATAGATAATATTCCATAACGTTCCACATTATTTAAATTATACTTAAGTTAACTTTAAAATGGAATATATACTTCTTTCTTAAGAGAAAAATGAGTTTCAAAAAAAAAAAAAAGGCCATGTAGAATTCGATCTTAGTCAAATCTTTTGAAAGAAAGAACAAATCCCATCAAATATGAACCTCAAGAAAAGAATAAAGGAGCTTTGGCAATATGGCAATACCAAAGGTATCACTACTTTCATCCTAGTGGCGTTTCCATCGTGGGGTATTGGGCCAGGGAATAAAGCATGGTGCAGTTAAAGAAGACTTCATTTATGATTTGAGGTGCATTTACTTCTCTTCAATAATTTATAAACATTTTCTTAATCCAATAATAAGTACTTTTAGATTGTTAAAAAATAAATAGTCTTTGAATCATGTTTAAATGTAAAAAAAAAAATTGTTATTCTTATTTTTGAGTTAACTTTTAAGTGTCAAAACTTATATTCAAATACTTCTTATACAGGAAAAATCTTATACAGAAAAAGACATATCGCCTATGTAATGAAAACCCACTATTTAAATTGATTACAAGAAGATATGTTAAAAATCATATAGATAATATTCCATAATGTTCCACATTATTTAAATTATACTTAAGTTAACTTTAAAATGGAATATATGCTTCTTTCTTAAGAGAAAAATGAGTTTAAAAAAAAAAAAAAAAAGGCCAGGTAGAATTCGATCTTGGTCAAATCTTTTGAAAGAAAGAACAAATCCCATCAAATATGAACCTCAAGAAAAGAATAAAGGAGCTTTGGCAATATGGCAATACCAAAGGTATCACTACTTTCATCCTAGTAGCGTTTCCATCGTGGGGTATTGGGCCAGGGAATAAAGCATGGTGCAGTGAAAGAAGACTTCATTTATGATTTGAGGTGCATTTATTTCTCTTCAATAATTTATAAACATTTTCTTAATCCAATAATAAGTACTTTTAGATTGTTAAAAAATAATTAATATCTTATAATACCCATCTCTTTGTCTCACTTCGAAATTTGTAAGTTGTTTGTTTTAATAGTAAGATAACAATTTAAAAAATTAAAAATAATTTTTTATATTATTAAATAATTTAATTTGATATATTAATGCGTAAAAGTCTCCGTGTATGCAAGAAAAGAAGTTGATTTTTATGCATTTGGATTAGTTGGGGGTATATCGGTAAACATGTGAATTAGCGGGGGGTATATCGGTAAAATGGCACCAAATCCACTGGGCGGTGCCCGGGATCGGACAGTGTGTATATAAATGAAGCAGAGGCGAAGAGGAAGAGAAGGCAAGGCGGGTGCGACAGAACGGATCAATGGGAGCGGAGGAGCCCTTGCCGTTCCAGAATGACGAAGTGGACGGGGCGAACCACAACGGGAAGGTGGAACGGGAAGCTCCTCTCGTTCTCGGTCTGCAACCAGCGGCGCTCGTTGACCATGTGGCCCGCGTCGACTGGTCCCTGCTCAAACAAATCCCCGGGGAGCGCGGTGGTTCTATTCCGGTACCCTCTCTTTTGCCATTGTCGCTTTGGTTTGTTTGGATCAATTTTGGGGGTTTTGTGCTGTTTTAGAGTGTCTGTGCTTGGCTTGTGTTGCTACGTGTCTGCAGTTTCTGGCAATGCAGGCTCTGAGATTTGTCGTCTCCTGTAGTTCACGTTGGACTATTCACGTGGTCTGTTTGTTTGCGGCTTTTAGGTGTTTCTTTGTTTTTGCGTTGTTTCCATGGCCTTGTTTAGTTTTCCCCTTTTTACTATGTCTGCTAAATTCCGATTGTTTTCTGCCTTGTACAAAATAGTCGGTTTTGGATTAGATCAGCGTAATGTAATGGTTTTCCCGTAGTTGATTGAAAAGGTGTAGAATTTGTTTTTTTCCCTAGATGATTGGAGAACTGCGTATGCACCTTCTTGTAGTATAACTTGGTGTCAAAGGTGTTGTCGGGGGGAGTGATTAATTTTGTTTCGTGTATGTATATACTGTTTAGGTTGCGATTAAAGAGCTTGAGCACATATTGAGTCAGTTGAAAGCCCATATCGTCGCGTCCCGCGATGATCCCTTGCCCATGAAGACGATGGCCGGGGGCAGTGTCGCCAATACCATTCGGGGACTGAGTGCTGGCTTTGGAATTTCCTCTGGAATAATCGGGGCCTGTGGGGATGATGAGCAAGGTCAGTCCTTTGTGACTAACATGAGCTCTTATGGAGTGAACCTCTCGAGACTGAGGATGAAGAAGGGACCCACGGGACAGGTGAGCTTAATGTTACAAGTTTTGCGAAGTTGATATTTCCGAATCCTTTTTGTTGAAGTTCTGAGTGCTTGGTGCTGAAACAGTTATAATATATATTCTCTGGCAGTGTGTTTGCCTGGTTGATGAGTCGGGCAACCGAACCATGCGGCCTTGTCTCTCCAATGCTGTGAAAATTCAGGTTGGATGCTCTTTTACATAGGTCAATATACGCATATTGCGGGGGTTTTGTATCAGTATACGTGTATTTTGAGGTTATGCTTTTCACAAATTTTAACGGTTGATGTAGGCTTCTTAATGATAAAAGATACAGGCATTTAGATGAATGCTTCATTACATTTCTTTGTATCCAAAAGTCCCTGTGTGTGTGCATGTGCGTGTGTGCATCTGTTTTCAAATTCAAACTAAGGTCCTATCTTGAACTTTAAGGTTTTATTATCACAAGAAACTTACGATCTTTATTCTGTTTCAGGCGAATGACTTGACAAGAGAGGATTTCAAGGGATCCAAGGTCAGACATCTCTTCTATAATAAATTTTAAATAAAATGGCAATGGCAGTTCCCATTTTCTTTGAGATTTATTCCTTTTCAGGTCTTAATTTCTTATTATCGTTCTTCGCATAGTTGAGTTAGGTTACATTTATGATCTATCTATATCATATGACATAGAATACCTATAATGCACTTCTTGGTTAAATTCGTCGAGTGTAAGCCTTTCGTTCTGTAAACTAGATCTATTTTCTTTTTTATTGTTTGAGGCTTTCTATAGACTTTTCTTTTTCTATTTCTTCGTTACAGTGGCTGTTACTGAGACATGCGATCTTCAATCTGGAGGTTATTAAATCGGCTATAAAGATTGCTAAACAAGAGGGTCTTTTTGTGTCTTTGGATTTGGCCAGTTTTGAGGTAGGTTTATCATCTTCGTTTTCTATTCACTTTTTTCTTTCCTCTACACTTGACTTCTCTTAATATATGTTTCTGTGCCAAAATTTAGGATTAAATGTATTCTTGTATGGTCCTACTTTCAACAGATGGTTCGAAACTTTAAGGCACAGTTATTGGAGTTGTTAAAGTCAGGGGATATAGACCTCTGCTTTGCCAATGAGGACGAAGCAACAGAGCTTCTAAGGTGACTGTCTTATCTCTTTATTATGTTAATTTGTTTTTTAATGAAAAGTAGTTACTTTTATGGGCTCTTCAGTTATGCATTTTATTCGTTTTCTTAGAACATCAGATATGGTTCTCTGGTATGTGGTGTAAATTTCTCCATTATATGTAGGGGTGAACAGAATGCTGATCCTGACAGGGCACTTGAATTTCTGGCTAAACACTGCCAATGGGCTGTGGTGACGTTGGGCCCTAATGGATGCATTGCAAAACATGGAAAAGAGGTCAGTAAGATGCTCCAGAAAAATGCTGTATAATAATTGTCTTTCAACATGGTGTAGCATATTCATTGTTAGTCGTGCGCTCTGCAAGCTTTCTTTTCAAATAAGCCCCTCAAGATGGTTCCTAAGTATGTAGCTTAATATATGTCATAGATTTGGAAAATCATAGAGTTAATGAGTATTTCTTATGCTTTCCCTTTTATCCTTGTTGACCCTTTTCCATTGGAGGAGAGTTTAAGCTTTTGCATTGCCCTATTGAGATTCCTAAAAACGGGAGGTCTAACGTCCACATATGCACCCAACTCTAGAAATAACCATAAAAAGTGTGTTAATTCTAAACTTCCAAAGGTATTTTCACCCTTTCTCCAGCATGATTTTTGCCTATGGATGTTCTGTAGTTACTAATGTAGTGTATAAAACATCACGTATCAGATTGTCCGAGTTCCTGCCATCGGGAAAACAAAGGCTATTGATGCCACTGGTGCAGGTGACCTATTTGCAAGTGGATTTTTATATGGACTGATAAAAGGATTACCTCTGGATGAATGCTGCAAAGTTGGCTCATGCAGTGGTGGATCTGTTATCCGCTCTCTAGGAGGTGAGGTGACCCCAGAGAATTGGCAATGGATGTACAAGCAGATGCAAAGCAAGGGCCTTCCTGTGCCAGATGTCACACGGTGACTGTTCTTTCTTCCCACATTGACGTAATTTTATCCTTTTAAGGAAGGGGCACATCCGTTGCATTTTGGGGCTAGTTTAACTAATGCTTACAAGACCATTTCTCGGGAAAATAGTCTCGAAATCGATGTAAAGTCATCCTTTATGAGGCTTTTAATCTGTGGCCTATCATCCAACCTTGAAATGTTGGGGAACTAGTGCTTTGCCCAAGCGGTAATCTGTTAACTACATTTCTCAATTTGGTTTAGATGTGTATGTACGCTGGGACCCATCAATGCGACACTAGTTCACCATTGAGTGTTATATTGGAGCCTGCATTAACACCAAATTGGGAACCTGACTATCTACTCGCCAGGAGTATCTGAGCGAGTATCTTTATTACTGTTTTTTTTTTATCTGGATATAATTAATTAACTCTTCAACATTCACTCAGCTTAACCCTGAACCATCCCCATTTTCCTTTAGCAATGTCATTACAGCGTGTGCTATCAAGTTAGTTTTGTAGTTGCAGCATAAAACCATATTTCCGTTTTTACCTAGTTCTATCTTCACGAATACTATCTCACAAAGAATGCGTATAATTTCCAAGGATGCTTCCATGTCAACATCTTTTTTGGAGTCCCTGAACTTTCGTCTGACTAGCTAGAGTTGAGATCTTACGCACAGTGAATGGGATTCTGATTTTACGCTCCGAGGCCTGAATTTGTTGTAATTCCGAACATTGCATCTTCCCTCGCTGGAGAACTATAACCGGTCTATAAAACAGTACAAAAGCTCGCCAAGAATTTGTACCCCACAAGCTTAAGAAATAGGAGGAAGAGAGCCTATTGCACATTTTTGAATGTGCAGAGAGGTCAGTATGACCAAATAAAAAAGGGTAGCCAAAACCAGGTTGGATATATCCAGTATAAAAGTAAGAATGTAAATCTACTTTCACCAAGGTCTGACGTTAAAGTGTTTGCATTAATGAGGCACAGACAAATGACATGAAAACTTGAACCCAAAAAAGAAAAGAAAAGAAAAGTTCATAATAAAAACCAGGTCATCCACGGTGCCACACATATTGTAACCGTTTTCTTCATAGACATGGCTAGAAAACCTTATCTGAAGAGACAGCGTGGCTCTTGCATATCCTCAAATATCCATGGGAGCTACACCTTGGTCAGCTGCAGGACCCTGGTCAGCATCACCACCCTGTTCTGCGGCACCGCCCTCTTCAGGAGCAGCAGCAGGTTCAGCAGCAGCAGCAGGAACCTCTTCCTCTCCAACGAGCTCAAATTTGTCGATCATTTGTTGTACAGTTTCCTGATCCAATACATGGAATGGCTCTCCGACACCCAATACAGCAACTGTACAAATGGAGCTCCTTAGCTTCTCTCCCTGCAAAGTTTCTCTTGTTGCAGTAAGTGCATCTTTGATCAGGTCTTCCCGTGAAGAGTCTTTGAAGTTCTCAAACCTGCGTTCCAAATACGTCTTTGCTGCTTGTGAACGGGAGCCAATGGCAAAGGCCTGGTACTCAAAATAGTTGCCACTTGGGCAGTTGTAATATAGATGGGCTCCAGATTCATCTAAGCCACCTACCAGCAGGCCAACACCGAAGGGCCGTTTCCATGAGCGTTGTGTGCAGACCTGTCACCCGGAAGTTGGGAGTAGATGCAAATTAGGAATAAATTCTCTTGTAGAAAGCAAGCAAACATATAGATTTCTTTTTTCAGTCTATTACATACACAGAACACATGCAAAGAATAATCAAACACTATCTAGGAAACTTTTTAGGTAAATAAACATCAGACCAGTAAGATTGGTTTCCCAATAAATAAGAGAACCTTTAGTTGTTTGGAGACTAAGCAGAGCATTAAGCTCATTGAGCTTAAAAGAAAACCTATAAATTCACACTGCAGTTCTAAATCCCAGGCCGACCGATATACATGCCCATATATCTAAAACAACGCCATTCAAATAATGTTTAACTCAAATTTTTAACATCAGGTTAACATTTGTAACAGGTCCAGTAACATGCTTTCAAAGTTTTCCAGGGGGATTAATCAACAGGTAAAGAGTCACCCTCAACATTAACATCACTGGGACTAAGCAAAATATGCCAAATAATTGTATTTTCCCATTATATTCAAGCCACCCACTCATATAATTGTGGACTAATCCTTTATCAAATATCAAGTGTAAAGCAAAATGAATTACAAGCTGGCAACAAGTTTTCACCACAAGGCACAAGCACATGACAGAATTAAGACACTCGTACTAATAGCTCATCCATATAATATTTGCAGTCAAAGTACCAAGCTTCAATTACAATTAACAAAAAAAGGCAGCTACATCTACAACAATCATCTAAATAATCATCAGAAAAAAGATGATCATGACTGCACAATTTCCTAATTTTTGCCTCAGGACATGTAATAAGGAGGAAAGCAATCAACTAAATACGAAGATATACCAATTAGAAGAGTGGGAACGATGTAGGAGCTTCCACAAATGACACGTTTCACCTAATACAATGAGGGCTCAAAGAAATTCCTTCTAAGTTTTCTATGTTAGACATAACACAACCCATCATCACTGAAGTCAATTCTGACTCTGAGTTACATAAATCAATATAATGAGTCATGCCACACCAATCCTCGAGTTGAGCATTCTACTAAAATATTAATCACTTAGCAGCAATGATTGCATCTTCTGTCCAACCTTGTGACAACTTTGCTACTTGAAACCTAAGACCCCAAAAAAATTATAGTTGTTTCTTTTAGCAAGCGATGAATATGAATAGAATCCACTACACAATGGCTGTAACATACCACTTTGACAATTGGCCAACTAGAATAATTCTTCAAATACATTTCTTGTATATGATCAAACCTAGAATTTATACCTGCTTTTTATCTCACAAACTAATTTAGTTCTATAGGAATATAGGTAGCTCCTTTACTAATGTAAAGCACTCCAATTGAATGGTCAAATAGTCCTCAGTTACTAAAAGATTTCGGAGGATATGGTCATTTAGGAAAGCCGCTGATCAATACTGGCTGATGAGACAAGGCTTAACATCTTCAATACCACAGACCTCAAACAACCTTTCACATGTCTCTGTACTTATAGTTTCATACTTATTCAATACAAGAAAAATTTCTAAAAGATATGCATATTCATATTGATAACATGCACATGCATATGCATATCCATCCACAACCTGTTAAACAAAGATTATTCATTGGAATATGAGAAACAGATACTTGAAAAATACGTAATAGGCATTCTTAGTTCAGCATAACATATGGGAACACTTCGTCACACATAACATAACTCCTGATTACCCATTCAAATAGCACCTGGGAATAGTTCAAGACTAGGAAAATTCATAAACAGGGTTGGTTCTAGAAAAGATATGGCTACCAGTCTATAGTTAAGTTGAACTTAAGGACATTTTATGTCACAAATGAATATAATTAAACCACATCTACCCAGCCAAGGGGTGTGCATGCTGCAGTGAAACTAATGTGATTGCTTAGCACATCTGAATCTGCACTCAAATGAAAGCAGAACAAGAACCTGTCCATTTGACATGTATAATTGTCCAAATTTATTGAAATCCGCAAAAAAACATACATGTAATGATGGTTACTACTTCGAAGCAAATAAATATATGATATGCATATCACTACTACATTGAAGCGTTTAGCGGCAAGAAGTGGCTAATATTACTTGAAACTGGCCAAATCAGTACCCACTATATACCAACAGATTTGTATGTACATTATATAAGTCAAAGAATGCTAATAAAAAAAACTCATTTCTTGCTGAAGATCACAGTCTGCATGTTGAATTAACGTCATTCCCAAAAAAAGAAGGTCCTTCCTAGAAAAAATAAACACATGCGTCGCATTGGCAAAGAACTTGTGTACATGGAAAATAAATGATTTTATGAGGACCAAAGCGTTAAAGTAATTTGACAGTAGAAGTGTAGTATCCCACTCCGCCAAACCTAAGATGCAGCTGGTAGTCTTTTTATCACCAAATCCTCTCCTAACACCAGAGGAAAAACCCTAATTTCTACAATAAAATCACTGATCAAGAATCCAGCTTTCTTTGGTTTGTAAAAGTTTCCTAGTTTCCGTTCTATTACAAACAAACCGCCCCATCTCCACCATAAGTCCAAAAATGAATAACACCAAGTAAAAGCTAAAAGCCTAAACCCCGCAATTCCACGATCCAGCACACACCCCTCATCCAAAACAAGCAACATTCACCACCCATCACAAGCAACAAATACGCACTACAATAGCAATCTGAATACTTAGGGTTTCGAGCTTGATAACGGACCTGAGCCTTGTCGGCGAGCTGGACAACAAGGCGACCGACGGGGAGCGGAGACTCGTAGGTGAAGCTGTGGTTGATGCACTCAGAGCGCATGTAGCGCGAGAGGACGCGGCCGTCAGCGGTGAGACCAGCGATGGCAACGCCGATATGGTCGTCGACCTTGAAGATCTTCTTCTGGTGAGAAGAAAGCTCAGAATTGGCCTTGTTAACGCAGGCTAGCACGACATGCGTCCTGGATCGGAGCCCTATCGCCGCTGACCCTTGCTTCACGGCCTCCATCGCGTACTCCACCTGGAACAGCCTGCCGGCCGGGCTCCAGGTCGTCACATCCGTATCGTACTGGTTCCTGAACATCGTTTCTCTTCCACTGCGGTCGTCTTAACCTCTTCTGCAATCCACACGAGGACACACACTGTCTCTCTCCCTCGCAGTGCTCTGATTTTATAGGGGTTTTCTTCTTCCACAAGGCAATATGAGAAAGGAAGAGATGGCCGTGACAGGGAACGCTAGGCAGTACTACTTTCTGTCTTCAAGTTCTGCAGATGGGCCGTGCCATGAAAATTAGGCCCATTTGCTCTTTACCTCTTTTTCTCTACAAGGCTCATTTCTTTTTTTTTTCTTTAAATTTCAGTTTTCGATTATTAACACATATTAATTAAAAAAGCTCTTTTAACTATTTATTTTTCACAAAGAAAACTTTTTGGACGACAGAAATACCCACTCTGATGGGCCATGGGCTAACAAACATGGCCCAGAAGGCCCAAATTTTTATGTTAAAAAATTTGACAATTTTTTTTCTTTGAAAAAAAACCCCATAGATTTTACCAATTATTTTTTATACTACTAATATTCCTTGACAGAAATGTCTATGTTACTCAGTTGGCCCATGGGCTGACAAACATGGGCCAAGTGCCCAACATTTAGCCCACTTTGTGAAGCCTAGATGTCATATCATCAATGGGCCGGGTCATGCCTGACAATCGTAAAGTGGTGAAATCGAATCTTGTCTTTTACAAAGACTGCAGAAGCTGTAAAGGGATGTCTCACCGTTTTTGGCTTCAAGAGGTTCAAATGGACAAAAGAACAGTAAAAACAAAAAAAGAAGTCATAATTGCATTATGTTCCAGAGCGACAGATGATGTTACAGAATGCAATTTTACAGCAAAAGAAAATCATCGAGTACAAAATAATGCATGCAATGGAGCACACTTTACAGTTACAAATAGCACAAGCAGGTAAGATGGTGGATAAAAACTTTCACGTAGAGCCCTAAGATAGCAGCAGATTCACTCTGGTTAATGAGTGTTTTACTATGGAGACTCTTCGGTAAGTCTAAAGGGTAATTCAGTTCAAACTTCATTAGCAGATACGAACTGTTATTCGGAGGGGTCATTGTATTGATATAGAGATTTGCTGTTATGCATGGGCTTTTGAGATACTGAGCTTCTGTTATAGGTCAGGGAAGCATCCAAGTTCATTGTTCTGGGATATTAACGACAAGTTTTGATGGGAAAAGGATGCTGCTCCAGGGAATTGTGCTGCGAGTAAGTTATCCAGGTTTCTCCAGTCGATATGCTGGCTGCTGATGCTCCTTTCATCGTCGAAGTCTTCAATGGCTAATTCATTGCGCTGGAGACCTTCTTTCGTTGCCAGGCTTGTTGATGCAGTTGGACTACCCAGTTGTGGGAGCTCATTCAGTTGGTTTTCCATAGCGGTGTGGCCGAAAGCAAGCTCCTGGTGGACTAAACTAATGGGGTCTTGAAAGATTGCAGGTTGATTTGGATTAGCCAATTCTGATGTAGTTGCAAAGTCTGAAAATGGCGGGGGCCTGACTTGGGTGTTTTCTCTGACATAGTAAGCATGAGCCCAGGCTTCGAAACCTTGTCTATGGCTGGGGCTTGGCTTCCTGAATGCCCGACAGACGACCCATCCTTCTTCCTGCATATGCAACCACCATTATCAGACTATTACAGTGACATGGACAGTTAAGTGTAAGGATTTTGGTATGACTACTTTGCAAACAGATCATGCATAACGTGAGAAGGACATACATAAAAGTGATTCGACAAGTGCATTGTTAAAGTTCAAATTAAAAGTTACTTTATAAAGTCACAGAGACATTTTTTATTTATTTATATTCAATCATTATTTAAGGATTGTATTTTTTCAACGCGTAACTTTCATCTAAAACTTTCTTCACATATTAAGTATATTCTAGGTTTAAAATTGAAAGAAATAAGTTGAATGTTCCTTATATATTAATTATATTTTAAAGATTCAAAATTGAATGAGTTTCAATAGATTAATTTGGACTTCTATATTATACTATAACATCTTAGGTATAACCAAATACCTAATTCATGAGTTGAAGAAATAATTTTTATATTTAAATAAAACTTAAAAGATTGTATTTTTTCAATGTAAATTTTCTTTGTAACATGCATGATACTATGCATTGATTTCAAATACAGGTTAGTTTATTGAACTTGCCTGAGTCGGTCCATGTTCAGTTGTTTGAAGCCGATACTCATGCATGATCCAGTCAGTTTTCCGGCCATTGGGTGCTCGTCCCTTGTAGAAAACTAGAGTTTTTCTCATCCCTATGATTCTGTTCTTTGAGAGCACGGCTTTGTCCCTCCCCGTTGCCTTCCAGAATCCAGCAGCAGTGGCTCTGTTAGTCCGCGTTCCTGTTGGGTACTTCTTATCTTTGTGACTGAAGAAATACCACTCATTCTGTTCATCATACCCTAGCTTGCATCTGGCTGCAGCAACCACAGATCGAACAACAGAAAATAAATGAATGAACTTCCGTTCTAACTTGCCAAGTGGCATCAAGATATTGATTACAGAACAAAGAATCATTGACTAGAGAAGAAAGAAGCATATCTTTTCATCTATCCGTCCCACTAGTGGGTTCATTATACTGATATTGACCTTCATACAAATATAAAGTTTCTACATCTTTCCTTGGACATCGTTCATAATTTCTTCAATATGAAATGACATTGTCTCATCTTTAACTTTGAATAAATCAACAGTATAAACAAGAGTATAGACAAGAAATTTGCACATAACACTTTCGTTATATGTTTGTTGTACTTTGAAAAAATACCTTGGATGTCCCACGGCTCCATTTTGTAGAGATCAATGTCAACAATAACATCTAGATCGATTTTCAGCGAGTTAATCTTTCTTGCAAGGTAGTAACCCACAAGTTCTTCCTCCGTTGGGTGAAATCTAAAGCCCGGTGGAACACAAGACTCCATCTCCATTGATATTCTTCTCCTGAGAAAGAGACAAAGTATGTGTATGAGAGAGAGAGAGAGAGAGAGAGAGAGAGAGAGAGAGTCCAAGTCAAATGGAGTTTCTTTCGTGCTTTCAAAGCTTTTAATCTCATTTTTCACCCATCTGCATCCTTAAACATGAAACCAGATGATTGTAAAATATTCAAAGACAGACAACCTTAGAGTGCCTTTCAGCTTTGGCCTAACAAGATGAACTTCTGTGAAAGACATGACCCAGAGACAGAAGTAAATGTCAGAGCTTAAAAGGGCAGTGAACCCTCCACTAATGTCTCCCTCTATATTAGAGTTATGATTCATATCCATCCCAGCAAAGCAGAAGGCTAGGATAAATGGTAATGATTACGATGATGCAACTTTGTGGGACCTCGGTGGTCCTGCATGTGTACCATCACCAAAAAATGGCAGAATAAACAGTGCAACCCACCAAAGATCCTATCTAGAATAACACTAATTAAATGGGCTAAGTTGCATGAGCTTAGGCGAAGTATATTGAACACAAAAGTAGGCCGAAAAGCTTGACTTTGCTGGCACAAGCATGTTCTGTTTCTTTGAGTGCAGTGCACTCCCAGCCCCCGGTGTTTGAAAACGCTTTCACACCCACCGTGCTAGACAATTCACTCAATAGCAGGGAAAAGCTTGTCAAGGACGAGCACTTCCAACACAGAACTAAAGCATGCATAAAATCTTTATCTCTTTCTCTCTCAGAGGCTGCAAGTGGCTCGGATTTCTCTGTGAAAGAACATATTCTTCCAACACAGATTGCATGGGACTGAGTTAACATCCAAAACAATGAGTCTAGATCGTGGATGAACACTGAAGAGTTATACATCAATGAAAGAAACCAAATACTCACAGAAAAATGTTCTGCTGCTGTGTTTTGGACGAGGCACACAGAGAGAGGGAGAGAGAGAGAGAAGTTTTGGTATGGAGGATGAGTGAGAGTTCCTCAAGCGAGAGAGACAGTTTTAAAAACACAGAGAATGGATCTAGGCGTTGGAGAATATTGTGGTGTAAGAGAAGAGGAATAATAAATGTATATATACATGGTGTGGAGGAGGAGATGAAGAGGGGTGTTATTGATTGCGCGTGGGGTGGCAGATAAATGAAAGGTTTGTTTGGACGGCGTGACACAAAGTTTTCACGCCACCCCCCCTCTCCTCTTCCCACCGCAATTTTGTTTGCTAAGATTTTCCATTCTTCTTCAACACTGACTGCCATTTTTACATCAACTGAACCTTTTAAATCACATTCTCTCTCCCCACAATCCAGCTGATACTGTCTGTTTGGTGCGCCGCCCCCTGCCATTTGGCACCACTCACGGGACGCCATGTCAGGCGTTCAAAGCTGTCCCTATCGACTAGTTAATCATTTTGAGTTCTTCTGTGTGTCATACCAGATGAGTCCCACTACAGACATCACCTTTCATCTGGCTGGAGATTCCTGTAAGAAAACCGACAGTGTTGGGATTACCTTTCTTACATCTAACTTCTCATTTTCTTCACCGGCAATGCTCTGGGTTGACAGCGATTTCACCCAAATAATTGTTCATATGAATTGCTAGTCAAAAAGTTGAAGTCTATCTTAAACTTGCCTTACTGATAAATGAATTATTTTTTTTACAAAGAAATTTTTGTGCAAGATTTAGATAATATAAAACCACCATATTTTATGCATCTCTATTTGAGTACAGAAAAATTTTAATTTTACCCAAAAGTTTGGCTCAAGAGTATGAATCTTAGTTATATGAAACTTATACAGTACCCTTTTTAATATGGACATGAGTGGACAAAAAGATAACTTTTAGATTAGTGGGGAAACATATTCTTTATGCGATCAACATGCTTGGTTATTATCCCACCTAATTGGTTCAGATGATATTTGTCTATAAACTAGACCATTCGATTGGACATAGATCCTAGTAACCAAGAAGAGCATGTATAAAAACGGATGCTTTTCTAGAAAAGCTCTTCACTGGGGACTGTGAATGAGCTCTATCAACCTATGACCTCGGGTGCTAATTCCTAGGTAGCCAATATTTATATAGGAAATGACTTGAAGGAAAAAATTCCTTTGCTTTTGATATTATGGTCTGTCCTACCTAAGTGTTTAAGTTAATAAGAACGTAGTCTCTTGTGGTTTGAACTTAACCATGCACATTAATTATGTTTTGTCATGAAATGCTTTTGGCCGTTTCAGAAGTTCATAGGGTGAAGGAAAGTCCCTTGATCTTAAAGCACATGCTGTATTTTATAAGGGGAAATAGTTTTAGCCATTGACAAATATGTGAGCCCTGGCTATTTACCATCTTAAAAAGAAAGAAAAAAGGGGGGCAAAAAAAAAAAAGGTTGCCACCCTTTTGCTGACACCAAAAAGGATGAAAGCTGAAAAGCAAGAAAAAATAAACAAATGAAGAATAAAAAGAAAAAGAAAAAGAAAAAGAAAAAGACATCAACTTTCTTATTTCTTTTTAGTTCAGGGGTTAAATGACATCAGCTTAGATATTTATATCCATCATTATAACACTAATATCTTGGAAAAGATCATATTCGTGGCCTCATTTTTAGCGTTATGCAATTCAAATGATCTCACAAAGAATAAATATGAAATCTACGTAATCTAAATCCTAATCTATTCTAAACTTATTGTTTATAGTATAATTCACGCAAGCAAGAACATTGGATTGGGTCTTTACTTTTGTACCTTTTTCTTTAAGAAACTAGAGAGCTTTGAAGAGATTAATTATAAACTTGTACTACTCTTAATGCTTTAAACTGTATAGATATAATTATTTTACGTATTTTCTTATAAGATTTCAATCCTACTTAGAGATAAAAAAAATTCTCAAGTCCTCATTTCTTACCAATCACAGGCAAATCCACCTAGATTCGTGAACCTGTCACCAGCCAACCGCCCATCTCTTCTGATTGCAGTTCTTTGAAAAAAAATGGTCCAGTTTTCCCAGCATTATTTCGAGCCTCTCATTGTGAACTTATTGATCTTTTCTTTTTCTTGTGGGGGCTCCCACGAAGGCATCAGTTTCAATCACGCTCTAAGAATCAGGTAGCTTGTATTTATGACCATAAAACAAAGAAGGGCTTGTTTTCTGGTTATGTATTACGCCACTTTAGTCTTATCGAGCTATTATTTAAGGGGAAGTGTCTGATCTTTTAAGCTTGCATCCTATGTGAACTGTTGGAGGAGGTAATATCTCTACTTTGTTTGCTTTCATCATAGCGAACCACGTACGAAAGTTTAAAAAAGGTGCGTGGAAATTCTTTGTTGCCGTCTGGTCTAAGTCACTATTCTCCATCACTGTCTAATCTTTCTGCTTCGGCCTTCCATCTGAATCTAAACGTAACCGAACTTTCTTGGAGGGCCGGTGCATAATGCATCATAGCCTATGAGATGACACAAAAGTGAGCCTATATGAAAGTTGACACAATGTGTTATATATGGTTTGAAACTTGTTAAGGTATTTACTTTCTACAAGTAGCATGGGTTCAATTATTGTTACTTAATTGATAACTTAGTTGACTGATCAAAATCCCTGAAAATGATATGTTTCATATTACTCAATATCGTTTATATGTAAAATAAAAGTAAAAATAAAAAGATATCTTCTCTTATGAGCGAATTCAAAAAGAAAATGAGCTATTTTTAACATAATCTCACTTACCCTACTTGTAAACTAGGCTGCTTGGTGCTCCTCTCTCTTCTTCTTCTTCTTCTTGGAAGGTTACAAAGAAAGAAGATTTTATGTCATACTCCTGAAACCAAAAAATCCTCAGATGGGTCTCATCTCATCAACTACTTATCATGCCAATCTTACAAAATCATCACAATCTGATGCGATCGACCGACTTTCCCTTTCTGTTTAGTATTCTATAGTTTAATAAAAATAGATTTTCAGCATTAATGGACCATCGTCAAACATGGTATCCCATAGAAAGACCCTTTCCATTGGCTGCATTTCTCTTTCAGACCTAAATTAGCCAAAAAGTAATCAATTTTTTTTTTTCAAGCAAAGAACTATTTCACTTGGAAGTGGGCCCATAATTGGCAAAACCATAATGAAACTAACACAAATAAAATAATAACAACTTGATCCACAGCAGCATAGTTTAGATTATATTAGCAGATAAAGCAAGCGTCGTATGGTCGCGTGGTAAGAGAGCTTTCTGCATAGGATCTTGTGCTGGATTCTGCTTGAATGATAATCTGAAGGCAGTCCTTCTCAGGACCTTGTTGACGTGCTACCTGTTGATTATTCCTTTTGTCTGGACTGGTATAGGTGAGGTGATGACGTATGAGCTTGGGTGTCTAGGTGGGAAAAGGGCCGGAGGAAGAACCAAGTTTCGTGGTTATTATTGAGGCAAAATGCATAGTAGATGCATTGAATGCACTTCAACTCATTGATTGTTTAGAAAGAATCTAATCTTTCACTGAATCAATCTTTATTGGAAAGGGTACTCATAACAAAGATATTAAATTAAGATTTTGATTATATAATATAATTATTATTTTTAATTTCTTTCATTGGAACTTAATCTATAAATGATGAAAGAATGGCTAGAAACTATAAACATTTAGTTCATAATAAAGTGTCATACATGAATTTAGACTGGTGCCATATAAAGAACACATTTTTATCCTTTAAAATTAATTTTTTATTAAACAAACAGGAATATGAGGGAGTTGAATGTCAAATTTGGGTCCCAAACGACATGGGCTACCAACTATATTAACAGGATATCAAACTAAAATATTAAATATATATGAGGACTAAGTGGGATGCTAGTACACTCGGGTTTGATTGCAGAGTACCGTGCAAATTTTCTTACCTTTTAAGAGTAAAAAGCAAGTATTGTCCGTAATTTATGATTTCCATAAGATTAATGAGATTTGATTTCGAAGACAAAAGGATTTGCATGCGTATGATTCGCACGTTTTATCATCCATCTTACGCTTATGTAACTTAATAATGATTTCTTGTCTTTTTTCCTTTTTTCATCTTCTACTTGGAGACATAATCATTCCTTGGATCCGTACACACTCGATGCAATAGGCTGTTTTGCTTGTTTGCACTGTTCACATTTGGCAGCCTAGCTAATCACCACTCTCCAGTTGAAATGGTGGAGCAAGAATGGGGAGGCCTACAACATCATAGACACCTAGATCTACTGAATAATGACAATCTTGAATTTGTGTGAAAGCATTAGAGCAACAACCTAGTTGAGTTCATGAGGTCGGCGCCATGAAAGGAACCTGGATAAAACAAGAGGAAAATAAAGAAGAGTTTCAGTCCACCTTCATATCCATTAAGTTTTAGTGCTACACTGCAAACTCGGAACGTGGTGAAAGTCAATTTCTCTTTATGGCCGGTTACAATCTGTATGTTATTTGACGGACAACTAAAATGCTTGCAAAGTCATCTCTAAAGAAGGTAGTGACCTCCCTTTCGAGACAATCATTTCACGTTGAATTGCCCATACTTATATTCTTCGTGGTTTTACATGAATGGGCAAATTATGTACTGGAAGTAGAACTTGCAGACCTGTGCCTGTGTTTGTTTGTTTGCTTGGGATCATCTTTTTTCTTCTTTTACATTCTTGGGTTGTCTTTTAGCGAAGGCAAATGAATATGACCATGAATTGTTACTGTTAGAAAGCTTATTTAGAAGAATGGAAATACTTACTTCATATAAAATAGTAATCTATAACAAGTTATAGGTAGTAATAGACATTCCAAGGTCCCTCATAATAAGTACTGGGACGTGAAGCTATGAATTCTGTAAATAATATTACGATAAATGTCTTATACCTAAATTATACGTTTTGTTGAGATCTTATTCATCTAAATTAAAAAATATAACACCATATGGAGAACTTATTTTTGCCTTGAATTATTGTTTGTAGTTTTAAATCGACAAATTAGTTGTTCAGTTATTAATTATTAGTCTTTCAAGACTTCAGTTCTGGGTTTACCTGAAACCTTATTTATCTAACCAAAAAAAAAAAAAAAAGTTGCCTGGGCTGCAGGAAAATCTTTGGTTGTAAAGTATGTTATTAAAATTACAACGAACATTTGAAATTATAGGCCCCCGTCAAAGCTAACCAAGTTTACTACTACTATAGATTAGTTTAGAGTTTGAAGCGTATCCTGATTGTGGCTGTATGCTGGCTTTTTCCTTCAGAGAAATGAACACCGGCAATGAATAAGGAAACGAAGACGTTGATAATTTATCCATCACCAATTCATAGGATCTTTCTTTACGCATAAATGTAGAACAAACCCCACTCTTCCTCTTTCTTCCTGTCTCCTCTCCACCCTCCTCCAAACAAAAGAATAGAAAAAGAAAGGGAGAAGAAAAGGAGACAGCGAAGGCTCCTAAGAAGGAAGCTTTTCTGGAGGCGAATAGAGGATGATGCAGCTTATTGGTACGAGAACAAAGCCTCGTTATCTCCAAAGGGGTGGTGGGGTTTGCTTTGGCAAAGAAGAAACAGTGAGAATCAAGCAAGTGGGGGTGTTTGGGGCGGTTTGTGGGACTGCTGGAGGTTGTGCCACTCCATCCCACACACGTTAATGTATTATTACAACATTTTCAACCCTCCTCATAATATCCATATCTTAGTTTTTTAAGCCACAAATCTTCTAGATGCAAGGAGAGAGAAGGAGGGTTAAGTAAGCTTGATGATGACCAAAACAACGTTCTAGAGAGAATATGGACACCCTGAACCCGGGGTTTGGCCGAAGTTGATTATGACATGTCTTCTCGCACAACCCAAGTTGTCCCCCTTCTTTTTCTCCTTTTCCTGTTTGGGTTTTCTTAGAGCTCACCCAATGATATAAGAGACATATATGGGTCATCATGACTCGTGGGGTTTATTCCTTTTGTCTTTTCTTGTTATTCTTTTCTTTATTCTATAATTAACTCAGGACAACTGTAATAAAAGCCATTGAAGTTTGGATATTCTATGCCACTTCTCTCCTACGGCTGTCGAGTTCGAAATATTTTTGCAATTACTATGAAATCAAATTACGAAGTTTTTGAGTAGTATTATGTGTGGGGCTTTGTACTTAAACTGAGAATTTTGACAGGATCTTGTTCACTCAAATAATAAGCCGTAATACTATATCAGAAAATTGATCTCTTTCTTAAAGCCGATTTGTTTGGATGAAAGAAAATTTTATTATAAAGTGCAAGTAACATGTGATACTTCGATAAAAGCCATTATCTACATAAAATTTTATTTTCTCAATGAACTATAAAGTATGTTACTTTGTTTGAAAGCACGATAACCTGGAGCTTCGAATTTCAGATAGGATAAATAAACGTATAAGAATAGTGGGTTGGGTGGGGTAGAAATCTCGAGCACTGGCCGTCAGGGACACCAGAAGTCCACCATAATTAGTTTGAGATGTAACATCAGTTTGTTCTGCTTGTCAGTAATGGAGATCGACATGTTGTTCAGTCATTTGATGTAGTCATGTAGACTGACTGCCATTGTTAAAGCAGCATCTGTCTCTCGCCGTTGACAATGAAGTCATGTGATTCTTTACCTTCTCTTTCAGGGATTGGTGCATCACCACAACTTGAATGGTTCAGCAATCAACTCTCAACTGTTTAAGTTTCTGTCCCTCAATTTTTTTTTTCTTTTTTTCTTTACTTTTAACTTGAAGAGAACTATAATTTCACAGTCGATTGAGTTATCAAGTTATGCTATATGTCAATTAACCAACTTATACCATAGACACTTGATATATGTTTGATTCTGTATAGAAATTGTGAATCCAAAGCTCAAATAAGCAACTAATCTTTTTCACTTATAGGCGACAATCAGTACCAAAACAAAAAGATTAGAGCTGCTCCCCTATAAGGCAAGCAAGCCGAACTGGAATAAAAGGTAGAACCTCAAGTTCGTTCTAAACCAGGAAATAAGGGTGACTACTGCAGAATCCATGGTTTCATGAGACGTGAAATTAAGTTGTTAAAAAGCTCACCAAGACGAGAGAGAGAACTGGAATAAATGGTAGAACCTCAAATTCGTTCTAAACCAGGAAATAAGGGTGACTACTGCAGAATCCATGGTTTCATGAGACGTGAAATTAAGTTGTTAAAAAGCTCACCAAGACGAGAGAGAGAGAGAGAGAGAGAGAGAGACAGACAGACAGACGTGATATGTGTCATAAAAATTCTCTTTCCTTTAGTGATTGAACTACTGTATACGAACATAGAAAGTTAAAAAGACTGACAAGGCAATGTGATACTATGAACTGCAAACATACAGGTCCGAGGTCTAAAGGAAGTTTCTTTGGAAGTTTCCTGAAGAAAACCTGGAAGCTAATCCCTCAGCCATGTCTTCTGGATCAAGCTTTATGTTTTTCCTCCCAGCTACCAAGTCCTTCTCACGATCCCAAGGTTTCCAAGGATGTTGCCCAATCCACTCTTCCTTCTCTCGCTTCTGCTTAGACATTTTCTTCGAACGGCCTGTAGATTCTTCCTGGTGCTTCTGTAACAATGACTTCGATCGTTTTTCTTTATTGTATTTATCCACCAACTCCGCCTCTGAATTTTTCTGTTTGCTTTGCTCTTCATTGGAAGCAAGTGCGGCAGCCTCATTGTATGCTTCCAAATAACTATCATGGTAAAATAAATTAATCCAAATCCCTTAAAAAATGTAGGAAAGAAGAGAGTGGAGAAATGACCGAAACATACTTCATTTTCGCCTTCTGGGCTCTATCCGAAGGGGTATCCGTCCAAACACTAGTATCACCACGTCCTTCTTTTGTACTTCTGCTAAATTTAGTTGTCTGCGTAGGCACACCGGGCTGAAAAGACAGGAGAGTAGGAGGTTATGACTTTGTAAACAATATAAAAAGGAGGCATTCAAACTGAACCCTTCAGGGTGTTTCACCCAGACTGAACTTACTGCAAAAGTATCATGAAATCAAAATATCTCCTGAAAACTACGAAATTATCACTGTTTTTTTTTTTTTTTCTTCCCAGAATCAAAGAAAACGACAAAGATCAATGGTTTATAGCAGTGAAAGAGAGACGAGCCAGGAGGTTTTTGTTTTCTGGGTAGAGGCAGGGAATTGCAGAGAAGAAGAAAAAGTTTAAAAACTAATAATGAAAAAATGTAATTAATCTAAATACATGACAACTGAATGAACGGTTACTTTTCGTTCAGGAGGTAGTGTTGTCATCCATTCGTCTCTTTTACGTTCCTCCTTAACATCCATGTCTGCCAATAGCTCATCATCACCCTCCATAGATATACCTGCCAGCACAACAGCTTGGAGTCAGATTTAGAGAAAAAAAACTTTACGTCGTAAGTTGTTGAAGACATGAGCAATATGATATTCTACATTCAAGAGCATACACTTTTCTTACACAATAACCTGAACTAAACCGTTGATGCACTTTGTTATTAGTTCAAGAAGGTCAGTATTTAAGTTGCTTGCTCTATGAAAGTCTTCCCATTATATCTAGTATTGACAAAATAAAGAAAAAGGACTTATAGACTTGTCAAGAGAGTAGAGGTATCTTGGGTTCCAATTGTGTCTATATTTGAACCATACACGATTGGATAACGGCTTTGGATAATGTCTACTTCACTACATCTTAATATTTTTTTCTGACCTTCTGATCTTCAGTTTCTAAATTCTGGGGGCTGCTCTTGTACACCTTTGTTCTTCGTCATTTCCTTTTATCTACATAGCTTATGCTCTACTAAAAGTAACAAATTCTCAAACCTCGTTAGCTACTTAAGTCCCTAAAAACCATAATACCAACCACTGCCACAATGGCACTGTTAGAGAAAGCCACAGTAAAGCCATTTAGTCCCAGAGCTTTGGCGCCCATTATCTGTCAAAGATATTGCCATCTTCTCTCACTCAAAAAGTCTCCCCAACTTTCTTTTTAACCTTTCATGTCAAGGGTGGAGAAATTGGTCCATCAACCGAAGGTCTCTATTTGTCAACTTCTTTGTACAGATTCCATAAAGCTGCCTATCCCTCCAGCCAGCCAGTGAAAGAGCTCAGCTTCATTTTCACCTTCCCTCAGGCAGATAGTTCTAGATATCTGCCTCAAATAAATCTCCTCTATTCAGCTCACCTTCCCTTTTGGATTTCATATCTTCCTTTTGCTGCTGAGTGATCCTCTCCTTAACATCTCTCCCCACAATCTATCAATCACACCACCCTTCCCAACCCCAACATGCTTCCACTCAGCTTGTTCACATTTTCAATTCATCTTTTAAGGCTTAAAACTTCTTAGTTATTAGATAAGTACTTTAAACAATTCAACAATATTGCATGTTGTGCATGCATTAGCAATCCAGAAAATATCACTAATTAACTATCTGTATGAGCATTACCCTCGAGCTTGTTTGCACAAGCACAATACTCTTTGAAACAATTGATCATGGACCAATTTTTATCCTAAATTGAACTAATCTAATATGCATTAGGCATGAGCACAACAATAAGATTAATCTTGCATTCGATCATTAGAAGAAAAAAGAACATTATTCTACAAAGATAAAGTCAAATAGGGTTTGCACCCATGACTACTGCACCCTTTCACACACACACACACACTCAAAGAGTGAAAGAGATTGGAAAAATGGCCAACCTTGAGATCTTCTCCACTGTGCAGCCTCACGCATTGCTTTCAACTCGACCTATGGGAGAAAAAAGAATTAACACAACTTTGTATGTCTCTTAAGATATAACTAGACCACCAGCTTAGTGAGTGTACATACCTTCATTTTCTCCTGTTCTTCCTTAAGTTTAATTTTCTCATCCATCAGTTTCCTCTACAACAGACAGACAGACAGAAAAGAAACACCAACGTCAAACTCAAGTTATCAGTTGTGGAGAAACCAAAACAATTATAACCACCATAGGAACATCGCGTGAAAATATTAACGGTCTATCAAGAGAACAAGATGCAGGAAACAACTTCAAAAGAATAGAAGATTCTTAGGCTATGAGCCAATTGGCACGTTGGTGCCCATCATTCCCACAGGTTTTGCAATACTGACATATTTTTAGCTTTTCACTAAGTTCTGACAATGAATTAGGTATGGGTTTGAAATATATTTATCACGGTCTGCCTCCAAAATGCCCCCAACATATATTTATCACTGTCTTTGATCATGATCCGTCTGTCAGAAATCAAATGGCAAAGTATTTAACACTATCGTTTTATCAAGTCATTGTGTAAATAGACTACAGAAAGGTAACAGCAGATGCTATATACAATTTCAATTCTGAAAAGAAAATTTGGGACAGTTGGAAGTGGTGATGATCTTTTGTTTTCTTAGACTTCAATCAGCTGGACTAGTTATTTGTTAAAATCAACCTCAAATCTACAAATCACTTTTGCCAGTCCCTCTCAAGCCATAATATGCTTGAAAACCAAAATTAAGTCTACAGATTTCACGTAATTAACTAGTGATCACTTATCACATGCAACAGAGCAATTGAAATCCAATATACATATTAGACCAAATCAACAGAAAACTGCAAAAATACAAGCACTGCAAATGTTCACATATCAACCATGCTTGCATAAGAACTCACTTTCTCAGGGTCTTGCAATTCTTTAAAAGCTTTATTCAATTTAATAAATGCTTGATGAGCCTGAGGATGAGGGCATTTATCTGGATGCACCAAAAGAGACAACTTCCAGTACCTGTATCATTATAATGTTCATCATTAAACCAAAAATAATTATATAATGCACAAGATCACCAGTACACAGCCATATAAAGATCAATGCAAATTCTAACATCAAAGAACTAAGATCTATCTGTTATGGTGGTTATTGGAGCTTGAAGGTACTCTTCTCCATCTTGTAGTTTTCGTCAGCCATATGATGAAATAAAAACCTATCTTTTCACATGCGTATAACATTTCACTTCATACTGGGATAACATGTAAATTCAAACCCCAAACCCCATCCCACCCCCACCCCCCACCCCCACCCCCCATCACCCCAACCAAAAAAAAGGAGGGGGGGGGGGGGGGGGGGGTTGACAATAAAGTCACACTCATGCCCACAAAAAATATAAAGGTTGGAGAGAGAGAGCATCAGGCCTAATTACCAAATATGTATCGCTAGTAAAGTTCATAAACAATGCATTCAACAGATTAAGTCTGATCATTTAAGAAAACATTAGGATACTTACTTCTTTTTTATGTTGTCAGACGAAGTATTGTGATTCACTCCTACAACATCATATGGACAATCGGCTTCAACCCCCATGATTCTGGTGACCTGATCAGATAAATGTGTTTAGTTTGTGAGTGATTGCAGTCATGTGTAATAAGTAGTATGGTCTAGGAAATTCTTGTGTTTTACAAACAAAATTCACATAAACCTAATATAACCTGTAGTCATTATTTAATACCAATTAGTTTGTTCAGAGATAAAAGGAGTTTCTGATGACTGAACAACATCATCACCCTCATTGCAGTAACATATACAAGAAAACAAAAATTATATTGCAAGCCAGAAAAATTCTTTTCACACTTCCCTTAACACTCTGCTAGTAAAAAGCATATGCTTAGCAAGTATTCCCAAAGTAACATCAAACATCAGTTCGTGATTCCATAACTTATTATTTCTTTATCATGCCCAACAACTTATGCATCTAGATCTAGGTAGAAAAGGGGCCATTTTCGAATAGGCAGGTGAAGCAAAAACTGCATCACAAACCACAAGCCTTTGAATTAGTTAGACCCAGCCACTTTACAGGGAACGTTATTGTTTTGGAGTCTGACTCTAAATATTAGGTCTGAAACAATCTCTTGTACAGCACCAGTACTGCAAGAGAATAATAGAGCCATTGAAAGATCTGTTGAGCAATGAAACCTGTCCTACGCTTCAATCTAATATTTTGGGAAATGAACCCCATTAATTTTTTATTTAATTTTATATTTTCTCCTTTTCTTTTCAGCAACCAAAATCATAGCATACACTTGTATCAGGTCAGTATAAACTGTCAGTACCGGGAAGAATACACTACGAAGAATTACATTGACCTCTCTTGAGAAGTTTCCCAGAACTTAACTACACTTGCATCTTGTTTATTTATGAAAGAATAAGCTTAAGCCATCTATGAGTCCATCTTCGAGCTTTGCTACAATCATAGCTCAGTTTTATGATTACACTAAGCCATCGTGAAAATAAGGTACAAAGTCACCGCATTACATGAATAAGAAAGGAAGAGGGAAAATAAAAAGAAAGTTAAAAATTATAGGTACTGCAGAAGGAATAGGGTTAGAAATACCTCTTCAAATCGCTCTGCCTCATTTGCAGATGCAGCCTCAGCAACCATCGCAGGTGGTGGAGGTCCAATAAAATTCTCAGAATCTTCCTCCAACTCAGCTTCCCTGAAAATATTTGTCATAGAATGTTATAACAAGTCTCCTCTACAGACATTACATACTTCACAATTATATATAACTGAAGAAGCCCTAACTATACCAACAAATAAATCCGAGGCATCTGTTAAAAAAAAGTCCTGGAAATACCTGAGTTCTTCCTGAGCTTCTGTCAATTTCGCAGCAGCTGCAAGCAACTCAGCTGATGGCATCTCAGGGCCAATTACTCTGCAGCAATCAGTAAGCAAGAGCAGTGAAATTAAATATGTTTTTCTTAAGATCAGTAGACAAATGTCAAAATATAAGTAGCTTTTTCTTTGTTGGTTAGTAACATATGTTTCCCATCTCAAACCTTCTAGGAGCTTTCAATAATATAGTAAACTATCTTCAACTTTCAAGTCCAATAGTTTTATGATAAGGATGTCTTTACTCCAAATTTCAACTACGGGAGTTCTTCATGTGTATTCAAAAAGGGATTGGAGATGCTCAAGCAAATCATATCATCCCACCAAAATCTCATGGAACCTCCATATACTCATTTAATTTACAAAATCACACAGTGCGTGATATATAGCAGATGAACCTGGTAAAGAAAAATGTATGAACTTTCAAACATAATGTAGCAGATGAACCTGTCTTACGCTGGCTATTAAATGCAACATTTACTAGCACCAATAGCTATATACACACTACCATAATACAGATCAGAGAAAAGTTCTCTTTCTTTTTCTTTATGTTTGAAAGTTTCATAACCCCAGCTGTTTATTGTTTTTTTGTTTTTTATTTTTTAACCCACAAAGACACTCTCCAACCCATTCCAACAGGGGAAGGAGATGAAGTTTGAGCCAAGAGCTCATCAGCCATCCAAGAAAGGCATAAGAGGTATGGATAAACAATACCGGAAATTGTTCACGAAACATTCCCCACATTATCACTCAAAGATCACACAAAGGGGACGACAAGAAACTCAGAACTCCAAGTCATGGAATTCAGATGAAACTGACAATCCATGTAGGATCCTAAGGTGGACCCAAAATTCAAGCACCTACGCCATCATTCTCCCTGAATTGTATTGCAATTTCTTTTCTTTTCTTTTCTTTTCTTTTTTCTTCCCAAAACTCACTTTACCAGCTCAATGAGAAATTCAAAGGTACAACATAAAGAGTATGCTGGTAATAATAGACTTATGACAGTATCCCTCGTTCATTTTTCTATCTTTCCCTTCTTTCCTTGTTGAGTATTTCTTCTGTTTACCGTTTTGATTGTAACAAATTAAGTTATCAACCAACAGTACAAATGTTTGTAAAGGATAAAACATTTACTTCTCCAGCTTTTATCCATTTCTGCTGGCGACCAGTTTGTTCAATTCACTAATCGAATGTTCCTAATTCAGACAGCCGTGTTTTACTCACTCCTACTAGCCTCTTTCTCTTCGCCACAACATCTAAAAGCAAAATCTTTAGCAGTATAGAAACCCGACAAGGAATACAGTTGCCGAGAAACTGCATATTTAGCACTTCAATTTAGGGACTCAGCATTCTATTTTACTTGAAGCGTAAGGCATTTTTAACACTTGAGAAAAGAAGGCTTATTCAGAGAACAAATTGGATCTCTGTCCATATATTTTGTGATCCTTCACAAAAATGACATCGCAAGATTAATCATTACCTTCTTCTAGGACCAGCAGCATCAACCTCTGGACATGGCCCTGCAACATTACTCTCATCCATCACTTGTTCGTGTCCTACATCCCCATTCACCGGTACAGAATGATCAATTTCTTGCTCTTTAGGCTCTACATGGGAGTGAATTAAAGGCCCAATAACTTCCAAACAAGGTCGAGCATTTGAACGTAGCAGAAACACTCTATCACCACTCTCCTTGAGCCGCAATGAACGAAACAGCTTTTTTATATGCCTCATAAGAGACCTCTCAGATACACCCTTTATGTCAACAGCTTGCCCACTATCAACCATCTGTAGAAGCTGCATATGAAAAAATATGATCAACACAAAACTAACAATGGTATCAAAATTGGCTTGAATTCTATTCCTATCAAATTGAGAGACCAAAATATATATATAAATAATAAATAAACCTGAATCAAATCATTGCCAACGCTAGGGAATTCTTTCAACATGTCCCCCACAACAGCTTCGGGCTCGGCCAGACCCCGCTCCGAGTCAGTCTCATCCCTCAAAGAATCGGATCCCGCTTCGGACTCGGACTCGGACTCGGACTCGGAAACCCTACTCTTCTTTCCGTCTCTTCTCGATTTCCCTCTCCTCCTCTCTCTCTCCTTCCTTCGTTTCTCTCTTCTCCTCTCTTTGTCTCTCCTCGACTGTTTATCGTCGCTTCTTTGCCGGCGCCGGCGCCGTTTCCTGTGGGACTCGTCATCGGAGCTCGACGGACACAACGACGACGAAGTCTCCGTGTCTTCTACATGCTTCCTTGTCTTCCTCTTCTTCTCCTTCCTCGATTTATCGCCCATTCTGAGACGCTCCAACGATCTGCAGAATCGTTTACCTCCGAATTGCACTCCAATTTTTTGAGTTTGCTGCTGCCGTGAAATAAGTCGGGTCAGTAGTTCCGGGTCGGTTGGGTTGATTCGTAAACAAACAGGTGCGTGAAAGAGCAAAGCTTCCCCCATGCAAGGGAGGAATAGCTGAGTCGAAGATTCAAATTTCTTTGAATATTATCTATACAAAATATGATATAAATAATTATTCTTTTATACCATCTAAGTTCGTCTCCATGTGATACCTCTATGTAAAAAAACTCATAACTCATGTTAATGCAAAGTGAGTATATATTAAAAATAATATGCTAAATATTTTGTATTGCTTAAATTTTATTTAATATTATTTTTTAAAATACATATATTCTCTTACTATAAATTCACTTGAAAAAAAGAAATAAACTTTCTTATGATATTATATTACAAAGCACAAGTTTCTTAGAGCCTACTTCTTGTATATTGCTTTCTTGCCAAACTTTCTAATTGCTTTCCCTTTCAATCACAAGCTCTCCCAACTTGTTCATCAGCATATGTCCAGCTGCTACGTGCTTGTTTATGTATCTATATGTAATAGAGCTTTGTGTTATATATGCAGAAGATTAGAGCCAGGCAGTGGTTTTCAGAGTGTGTTTATAACACGAGTGAGAGTATGAGGTTGGTTTTACCTCCCACTACACCATGAACAAAAGAGAACAAGACTTGAATAATATCAAGTGAAGGTCGTCTGTGTGATGGTTATGGATGTCATCTTGAATTGACACCATATGTGCAATCGAATGTTTATTCCGCCATTGGATACTATCGTCTACCAGTCTACCATGAATTATTTCATCCTAACTTTTAGAAATTTCGTTCTGGTGTCAAGCTTTCTGCCTTCAAACTGACCATATGGATGTCTCCGAGTATATAGAGCCATTTCATCTTTTATCTTTTGTCATGGGGGCTGAGACTGTTGGATGGTCTCACATCTTCGTGACCCACTTGTTCTCCTCTTGAATTTGTCAAGGAAAAGGAAAAACAGTCGTCAATGATTGTTAGGAAGACTCATTTCAAAATTTATTAATTAAGAAAAGGAGATATTCTTATACATGGACTTTACATCAAGATATCAACAAAATGAGATACTCATTTACATTATTTTTGACATATAACCATTAAATCAAGTATGGGGAAACACTTTTAATGAGGACCATGTTTATGAACAATAAGGCCTTTGCTGCAATCGGCAATCATTACGAATCATACTCTATTGTTTAACTATGAATCATTTTACTTGAATAGTATTCACAACTTGGGCTCTCAAAAACTTAAGCATACTATGAGCCCCTATAAGCTTGTAACAAACCATGATGCTCTATGGTTGACATTTATGATGACCCATGCCATAGCAACTCCACTCGAGGTAACTTATACTTTGTAGGTCATCTTTTTTGTAATTCAAACTTAGGATATGGGACTATCTTTCATATCACTTGTTATGATCTACAACCATTATGTTAAAAGACCTAAGTTTTTAACTAACTATTAATCAAATTCATTTGCATATCGTCTAAAACCTAAGTCCTCATAAGCTTGAGCTTCTCACGTCCCCCATAAACTTGTAACAATGTTGCATTGAAACTTAGGCTCTAATTATATTAGAAAGACTCATTCCTCTTGGAAAATTGGTCTTTGAGAAAAATGGATACCTCCACTTATAAGAAACACTCCTAAGTCAACAATGACGTTACTTCTTTAAGAAATTATAGCACCCTACCTTCTAGTGGTTCCTTTGAAGGGAGCCACCACCTCTTCTCTTACGCGGTCAGCGACCTCACTCTCCAAATGCTGTTTAATCATAGACCAGCCTTCACTCTTATCATTTTCTACAAAAGCTTATTACACTCCTTTTTAGTTGCCTCTTCCTCTAGAAGAATGAAACTGTGGTGTACTGAGAAGGTTGTGTGACACGGAAAATGATATTTTGGTGAAACGTAAGTAGATCATGCTTGTGTATCAGTGAATCTTCAACAGAAGTTTGTCATTTGATAGGTTGGCGTTTTTGGTTTTCTCTACTTCCTGATCAATTGTTTGAATGGAAGATTTCAGCAAAATGGACAGAATAGTATTAGGGAAAAAGGACTTTCTTTCTTATGTATTCATAAAGATGCTTTATTGCACCTTAGTTGGGAAATGCACACCTACTGATTTTATGAGTTAACCGTGCCAAGGTGGTATTCCAGCACAATACTTAAAGGCTAGGGCCCAAAGTCCTTCTAGTACTGATACTGAACAGGGCAAAATATACTCTTCTTCAGTGGTTGCTGAAGTTGAAGGCCCAATCTTTATGAGCATTATTCAAGTCTCGAATCCAATATTGCATCCGCCGACACTAGAGGAGTTAAAAATTGATCTTACATTTAACATTTCCCCCTCGTTCAGCTGAAAATCAATGAGGGTTTTAGCTTATATTATTCACGCTTCACATGTTTACAGTAGATGGTTAAAATCGTCTCATTCATTGGCATTATAGATGTCACATGTGCCTTGTATTTAACAAGGTTGCCCCAGCTGCATCTTTTATCTGTCTTCGACTTGTTCTAAGTTCTAATGGTTCATAGATATAATTTCACATGAAAATTTTGGTTGTGCTTCGACAAATTTCCTTAAAATTTCGCAGGTTTTTCACCTTAGCACAGCAACAATGTAAGTGCTAGAGATAATACAACTTCCTTAAAACCGGTTATTACTATTATTTTCAATGCATTCTTTGTATCAAACACATAAATTATGAGAACTCAAGTTACAAGGTAATGAAATAGTGAGATGAAATCAAATAGACACAATTCATAGTGAAGTACAATACTTAAATTTAAGTTATATACTTTTTTAGTTAGGAAAAATAGAATTTGTAGTGTCTTTGAATCCTCATTATTTAAGTGAGATGCTCGTTAATTCTAACTAAGTTATTAAATATGAGACTAAGTTTTAATATTATGCTAATAAGGATTTGATATTCTTTGTTAAAAATAGATTATTAAGATGGAAACACAATATTAAGATATTAACAGACACTAGAAATATATAAAGATGATACAATATTAAAAACAGGAGACAACAATTGAAACTTTTTATAAAGAAACGGGTCCCTTTTTTTTGACAGTTTCAAGGCGTAGATTCTGTTGGTTTTTCCACTTACACAAGTCATATGGGTTATAGACTTTTGCCAATTCTGACTCGAGATGCTTTGGTGGTCAGGCAAAGACAAGTATCTGGTACTTGTCTTCGCAGATTTCCAAGGCTTTTTGGGTTGGTGCCATTTCCCTCCCTCTGTGCCTACTTATCACATGCAAAACAAGGCCAGGAGGCATGACACCCAACGGCCGAGGGGGACCATTCTCCTTCTCTGTCGTCCATACACCATTAAAGCCAAAGCATCAACAGCTGTGTTCACGCTTGGGTAAAGGCAATAAGACTAAAGTGAACGAAGCTTCCAGAGAGAGTTTTGGTCATTTTGCACCGAAATTTCTCTGTACAAAACCTGTGAACCTGCTTCAAATGCTGCACGTGAATTGTAGAAGTTAAAAAAGGAACACGCAGACGACTGATCCTATATAATAATACTCCTCCCCCACCCATTTCCATTCAGAAGTTCTCGCCAACTTGATCATTTCTTCCTATCCACCCGAACTCCCAAGATGAGGCTCTTCTTAGTTTTTACCATCGCCATCCTCCTCTTCCAGGTATGCTGCACTTAGATATTGTTTCAGTATGCAGGAGAGATTCTCACTTTCTACCTTGGTGTCCCTTTTCCCAGGCTCTTGCAGAAGCTTCATCATTTAACGATGCTGCACACCCTCTTGCCAGTGTGAGTCTCTTTACCTTTTTTCTAATCTTCTTCGTCGAAGACTCCGCCAAGAAGTTTTGGGACCTTACATTCGACTATGATGTGATGTCCAAAAACCGATTAAAGCAGGCTCACGAACCATTATTTGGCCAATAATTGCTTGAACCTCACTCTTGAAAGTTGAACAATGTTAGTTTTTGTAAATAACCGGTAGGCGATACTTGGAACTTTATTCTAGACATATGGGAATTCCTGTAATTTCCCTATAAACTAATGTTGCTTTGCACAAGTTATTTGGTTTATCATTTTTCCTTGGTGTGATGTATTTTTTTTTATTTGGGTATCATCATTATGTTTGGAAAATCGGCCGTATGGCTTTTTTGGTGAAAAACCGATAATTAGAGAGAGACCAGGGCTGCTGCTGCTGACAATGAATGTGGGCTTGTTGCCTGAACCACCTAAATTATTTATCTTGTGTTAACTATTTGGAGTATTTGTAGTTTTGGGTGGGTTCCCATTCCTAACAAGGAATAAATTAATTAATTATATAGAAAATTGGAATCTGAACTGCCGGGACTCATTCTTTTATAACCATTTTCTGGATTCAGGTTGATGAAGGCAACAATTTAGTAGCTCTTGCTAAACATCCTAAGAAAATCAGTAAGTTTTGCTTTGCATTCCTCGTGAAAATGGCAGAAACACAGTAAAACATTCTGTATCTCACAAACTGGCGTTGAATCACTGTAAGAATCTAACTGCTGATCTCATTACGATTTACAGCTTGTGGTTATGGAAGTCTGAACTCCCACTAATACATTCCTGGGTTCCCTTTTCAATCTTCACCTTAAGTAAATATATTCAATCTTTGGCTTCCTATGTTAATATGATAAGCACTGGATAGATTTTGTAAAGGTCATCATCTGGGAACAGCGAGAGTGGGACAGTTGCTCCTCTCAATCTCTTAATGAAAAGCTAGGTTGCTTATGTTGTGGATAAGGGTTCCTTTTACAACCCTAGCCCCTACCTGATTCCCTCATGGCTGGAAGTGTGGAAGCTAAGTTCAAAACAATATTTACCTATAAAATTGTAACGATTATTGTTGACTGTCAATCATATATTCACTTTTCACTAGAAGAAAGAAAACCCTTTATTTAAAATGAAGATGCAATCAGAATTTGTTCGTAGTGTCCTCTGCCTTAAAAGAAAACTCTCGCTCCCATATCAGAAAGCTAAAAGAACCACTCACCTTTAAAAATGTAGCAAGCCCTCAGATTACTTGCATCCTGATATGCTTGCATTTCTTTAGGATATTACGACCTAAAATTCCTTATAAAAATTCTGGAAAACTTCATGAAATAGTTCTGGCTGAGTTCACAAGATGTGGAACTTATCTTTTCCCAAAGAAGTTTGGGGCAAAATCTTGGAATAACTTTTCTTTTGTGGGCACTCAGATTGCGGTTCTGCATGCTCGAGGAGATGCAAGAAGGCATCAAGAAAGAAGATATGCGTTCGGGCATGCAAAAGCTGTTGCATGAGATGCCACTGCGTTCCACCTGGTACTTATGGCCACACGAAGGCATGCCCATGTTATGCACGCCTCAAGACCCACGGGAACAAGCTGAAATGCCCCTGAACAAGGGAGAAAATGGACGTTCAAGACTTATTTGAATGTAGTAATATTGTCCATGAATAAAACCCAGAGCTCCGCTTTGGGTGCTAATGTCGAGGCCGAGTTGGAAATGGCGATTCCGGCTCGATGAGTCTATGCTGTATTTATTATCGATGACGGTATTTCCTTCTTTATTTCGTTAATTATATGCGCTTGTAATTGTTTGGTTCATGAGAATCCATATCTCATCAGCTTCTTTGGTTTATAAGTGAGAGCCATTGACAAGATAGCTTAAAGAAATGCAGGAGAGGCGTGGCACGACTGCGTTATCTAAGTTAGGGATAAGGGCAAAATGATAATTTCGTGCACAAGACCCTTGTGGTAGTTTTCTAATTTAGAATCCTCCCAAGTTACTTGTGAATAATTAATAATACGAAAGCTTATATCTATGTTTTTTTTATACATCTAATTGTTAGAAAAATTTTCATTGTAAACAATAAAAAAGGACCACCAATAAGAGGAAGTTACTTGATAAACCTTTCAACACATAGAAGTCCCAAATATAGAGTTTTTTTTTTTTTTTTGGTGGGTAGAGGATTGAGTGATTTTGGTGTCAATTTAAGACTTTTTTAACCTTAGAATAACATATTTCAAATTTCTAGCATAAAAGAGATAAGTGGAATAATCTTGTTATATAAGGGGGCTTGATTACTCTTTCCATTAGATTAATCTTTTGAAATAAAACTTAAATCCTTAACATTAAGTTGCCTTGGCTTTAACTAAGTTAAAGTATCTTGATAATAAAAAGTACAATATTTTTTTTTATAGAACAAGATTTAATTTACTCCAAATCAAGTAAAAATTTTATTCTCTTTTATGTTTGTTGAGTATATGTGTGCAAAATGATCAAGTTGATTTTTTAATCTACAAAATCAAAGTCATCTTAAACTTAAACCTTTATTAACCTCCAAGTTAAGCCCAGCTATCACAAAAATTACAACAAATAAGCATATTATGAATGTGTGACAACAGATTTCAAAACCAAATATTTAATAAGAAGAAAAAGAGGATTAAGAAAACACCATTCTTGCCTGCTTTTCATTTATTTTATTCATCTAGTATCAATAGTATAACAACTAGAGAAACTGCCCTTTCATTTTTTTATAACATCTGGGTAAATTAATAACCTTGTTAACATAATCAAGGACACTTCAGTTTACCACCACGGGTCCTCATGTTGGCATAGCAAGGGCACGCAGCAGTGTTATCACTAGTGCCTGGAGGCACGCAGTTGCATCGGCGGCAGCACGTATTGCATGTTCTTATGCACATCTTACGCCGAGATGTCCTGCTGCACCGGTAGTTGCACTTCCCGTTGCAGTCTGCAGATGTTATTACAGAACATGCACACTACTCGTAAGTCATTGCGGTAACTTACTCTCAACTTCTGTAGGGTAAAAGATTCTTTTCACGTTTCATTTTCTTCTATTCAAAATAATAATTTTCGTATATCAAACCTGATGCTGTATGAAAAAGTTGAATTTCTTTTTTAATATATCAAAATAATGTTATAAGACGATATCTTATTACTCTTTGTTAGATCCTATACTTTCACTTTTTTATTTAATTACTAAAAGGGCATCTTAAAATTTACCTATAATTAGTTGCGAAAGCTGGTGGCTAGCATACAAAATTACTAAGAGTAAAAATATAAAAACACAACCATTGAGAAAATTTTACCCAGATCAGATGGACAACTTCCAACAATTTGGGATACTAAAGAATCAGAGAAGAAAAAGGTTGATACATGGGTTTGATTTAGGACTTGCTAGCCCTTGCAGATGCTTACAACCCCGTATGATACTCTTACCTATCTTGCGGTCTTCAACCATGAACTCTTGTCCGCTGGAGATTCCCACCTGGAAAATTTCCCAAAAACCAAACAGATCAGTAAGAACCGCAATATCTATGCCTTTTTCTGGCGTACTCAAATGGTGCTAGAGCTAACAGAGGAGAAGCCGATATGTGAAAATTGCAGGAACGTGGTCCGTTGATGAAGATACACTGATCATCAACTGTACCACCTTTACCTGGCCGGGGAAACATCAAAATTAGAAGGTTCAATTACCTCAAGCAATATTAGAATAAGCAAAACTATTGCGGGGACAAAGCTTGTCTTTGAGCAGGCCATTTCCAGCCTTCTAAGACACAAGAAATCCCAAATTGTGAAGGGAGGGTTGCGGGCTGAAAGGCTACGAATGCCTTTATAAGGACAAGGCCTAGCACCTCGCTGCTTTTCTGTGCACCACAATCTCATTTCCAACTGACTTCCTTGTTCTACTGTATCTTCGCAAACCTAAAGTTGCTGGGAGAATATGTAATAAATACACACGTAACAAATATCAAGAATATAAAAAGACTGTAATGGCAGCTCGACGTCTAAGCAAATTTTTGGCTACCAGAGCATTCAAGCTTCAAATAACTCCTAAAGCAGATATCTAAAAGAAAAAAGTCTTCAGACCGAATGAACTAGTACAGACAGATTCAACTCGATTGTCAGGATATGACCTTTTACGTCATATGAAAATTAGTAAAGGTTGAATAATACGGACCAATACTAGTAAACAGGCCTGAAGTTTGTTACAAAATTTCTATCGAGCTATAGTTATTTTCCAGTTTCTCCTTCAAGTAACCAATATAGCTATGATGAGGAAATATATTCTTGTCCTCATTCTTGTTAGAAACAAATCTATGAATCTAAACTCACGAAATCTCTCAAAATCTTACTGCACACACAAAGAGAATATTAGTCAAGTAAATAATACACATAAATTATGAGGTTCGAGATAATCTCTACGTCTCCGGCCTAATGAGCAATTTTTCACTATGATGAGAACGGTTATAGTGTATACAGAAAATCTCTGTTTTTTCTCAATCTCTCTCAACCTTATAACTAGGTTTTTCCCATAGTTTTTTCTTTTATACTAGCACCAAGGAAACTCAAATAGAATAGAATTAAAAAACCTTATAAACTACCTACAACATAAACATGGTAGTTATATAATTACCTTTACTAATTTACTCCAAACCTAACAATTCTTCAGCTCTTCCATTTGGTTACTAGGTTGGCATGGATTTCTAAGTCCAAAAATTCAGTGACTTTTATTGAACCATTGACAAGAAAGCTCCACGGTCTAAGTTTCAGTGCACTGTATTTGAGATTTGATTAACAGAGAACAAATGATAGTCTTGGAAAACATTATACATATACAGATGTTCATAGTCTCTTAATGTAGTGATCTAGTTGCAAAAACAATGAACAGTTTATTCTCGACTTTGCTTTTCCATCACTTTGGAAGAAATCGACCTTTAAAACTGAAGTAACAAGGGCACACTATTCCATGCATTTCCTGTACTGGAAACCACTCTTGTTAGACTGACTCTCACCCGATGCTTACAAGTGACACGCCTGCAGCGACAAACTCGTATCATTTGGGGAACCCATTCATCATACATGTCATGTCTCTGTAAGATGTTGTAAAAGATGTAAAATATCTTTGATTTAGCAGTTGGAGGCATCAAAGGAACGAAAATAAGAACCACCATATCTCTGCCTTTTTCTGAAGTACTTGGAGTTCATATAGGAAAAGCTGATACGGGAAATTACAGGAGCGTAGGCCATTAATGAAGATGCATTGATCATCAACAGTACCACGACTACCGTGCAGGGAAAACATTAATATGGAAAGATCAGATCAGTTTACCTCATACAATGTTAGAATAAAGAAAATCACTTGCAACATAAAGCTTGTGTTACAACAGGACATTTCCAGCCTTCATTGGACAGAAGAAATGCCAAACTTGTGAAGAGATAGAGGTTGCCGGCCGAAAGGCTACTAATAAGGACAAGATGTAGGCACTGCTAGCTTTTCGTATGCGCCATAATCTCTTTTCCTTGACTTCCTCGTCCTACTTTGTCATCGCAAACCCGAAGCCGGGCCAATTTATTGTCCTGACTCGATGAAAAACTAAATATTTCCTGCACGAAGTAAATGCGTTTCTACTTGATAAATGGTATCAGATTGTCCAAATTTATTAGTTATGAAGTCAAAATTAGGGGTAAGATCAAATAATTAAGTTTTGCATGTAAAAACAACTAGGAATTTTATGCAACTTATGTCATTTGGGCCATTGCATTGACTAAATAAAAAAATGCCCCAAAGAAGGGAAAATTTTTTTTGACTTCTTAGTGTATGAAATCTTTACATAAGGATAAACTATTACTGATCTAAACATATATATTTAGTTTATCTAAATTTTGTAAAATGGTCAGCGTTTATTTGTGATTGTTGCACAAACATTTTGTCTAACAATAACTAGTATGAAGAACACCAAAGATTTACTTAATTTAGGATAAACTTTTACAGGTTATCAATCTATGACCCAAACTCTTGAGTACCCTCCAATTTTTTAAATTCACTTTCTTTTGTCACGCAAGTTTTCTAAGCATCATAGTTATAAGCTATTCTAAAAAGCCTACTTATCAAAAGGATGATTTTACACCTACAAACAAAAATAATCATTTCACCCTTACTACTAGCTTTGACTTCCCGATTACAAGAACTTTCAGCAGCAATGCCATCTAGCTACAGGAGACAACCCGGCTTTTCATATACTATGTTAAGAATGCACAAACAAAGGAGTCTGTGCAGATGCTTATATTTCTCTCTTTCACGGCTCTACAACAACTCAGTTCGAATTAAAAAAGCTGCATTAATACAACATATTCTCCTTGAATAAATTTGGAGTTACAAATCAGTCATCTGTGATATTAGCTACAGTATACTAAGACGCTCCCTTTTGTGCAAAGAAAGGAGGATACAAGATAGTTGACAGCTAAAACCGAACCCAGCATCGAGTGCATTGTGCCATACAATTTCCCTTACAATCAACGTTATAGCCCAATACTTTCGGGTTTCGAAGAAGGAGGTTACGGAGAGATTTCCCCTTTATTCCCCATTCCTTTTCCAGGACTTTTACATTGGTTTTTAACTCATCCTCAAGACTACATCCGAGAACTTCAGGGAATTTTTTCAGCAACTTGCAGAGATCATCATTGGAAAGGCTTAACTCCCTAAGATAGTCCAATGTATCATTGACAATTTCGAATTTTGGTACTTCTCTTTTCCGTTCTTCACCCCAGTAAGGAGAATGAAACTGGCCAAATGCTTTTCCAAGTATCTTGTCTTCCTCCTCAGCACTGAAACTGAATACAGATAGCGCTTCCCTGCATGCTTCCCATGTCTTCCTATCTTCATCGTTCAAAGTTAGATTTTCTTTTTGTGCAGTTGAATGTATTGCCCATTTCTTAGGAGTGAAATGGTTGGACCAACCTCCTCCAATCACATCTCGTGGAAGACCATCAGAGAACTTCAATAGCACAATTCTTGGCTTAGCAGTGTAAAGATCAGCCTGCAATGGGAAGTAGCATGTCAAATTTGATTTAATAGGTCAGAAACAGAATAAAATAAACAGAAATACAACTAATTTCTTCATATCTTAATCGAAGTCTCTAAAAGGCTTAAAATCGAGGATGTAAAGATTCGGTCCATGAAATTTGAATAAAGGTATTGAAACAATGAAGCACTGATTTGAGACTTTGCTATGCGAACTTCCAGTTTGATATAACATGTCACGTGAGTAACATAAAGATTCTCAACTCCTTTATAGCTTTATTGTTTTCTTTAGCACAATTACTGTTTCCTTTGTTGTCATAGACTAGGCGTGACAATAATTACGCTAAAGATGTGAGATGATATGAATTTGACATAAACAAGTATAGATGTCATAGGGATTGTTGCAGGCTAAAGATGTGAGATGATATGAATTTGAGAGTTGAGTGAGAAACGTGTCTATGTATAGCAAGTTAAGGGATGAGTAGAGAAAGTGTCAATGTATGGGAATTTAAGGAATGAGTGGGGAACATGCATGGGAAGGAAGGGTAGAATACAAGGAAAACACATGCATCAGTAACTTATGAAACTCTGAAGAAACCAAGATTTTCTTGTAAAAGTAGTCACGTCTGCACGTGATATAACATTTGCCTCTCTTCACTTCACAAAATCCAACACATACGAAGTTCCAGGTCACCTCTACCAACCTTCCAAACAATTAAGAAAGACAACCAACTGACTCTCCATCTCGTTTGTTAAAAGAGCACTGGCTCAGAACAGTCACCTCCTTGATTGCAGCTCCTACAGTTATGGACTTCATAACAACATCATGTAACACCACAATGCCAAATACTCTACCAAGAAAACCATTTGCTTGATCTAACCCTCAGAGTCACATCGTCCCAGTGACCTCTATCTTTCGTTTTCCCTTCCATTTTTTTTCCCAATATTAAGATGTAGAATCTTTAAAAGGATCTGCTGCTGATGACCCAAACACAAGTATAGATGTCAAAATTTGATTGGATATGGCATGACTATTGATGTATGTGTCCTTTTTTATTGCTATAAAATCTAGCACATTGAATAATTTGATGACAATGCAGACCTGGAGTAAGTTGATGCTTTTCTTAAAACTTGCAGGAGTGGACTGATAAAAAGGAAAAACCATGAGGACCTATTTTTGCAGGAGTGATCTATAGATCACGACCCTTACCAAACTACCTATGATTGAAAGCGGGAAAGAGAAACAAAGGCTCTAAAGCCATGCAGATTTTGGCACAGGGGACTTGGGTTATTTACCAAATTATATATGATCAAAAGCTTATCTTCCTCATGGACATTTATGACACATGGCAATATTTGCAATCTGCTAAATTGATTAAATTGTAAAGTCGGATCAGCTTCTTCATATAGGCTAAACAGGCTATAGGGGAATTAAATTAAGTTGACCAACTTAAGTCCCCCCCCCCCAAAAAAAAAAGGAAGTATGAATTGGCAGTTTGATACTCACAGTGGAAAAGCAGAAGGGAGTGACAGAAGCAGAGGTCGAAAGGGGAGAAGTCAGTGATTTTCCTAGCATCCCTGTCCCGCCAGAAATGGATGAAAAAAGGGAAGATAGGGTAGCAAATACATATCAGAGATAGAAAGAACAATTTCAAAGGAAAAACAACAAAAACTAGACTAGTGATAAAAAGACTGTGAAATTAGCAAGTTGTGGTATAGCATGCAGATCCCAAAACATTCAACTTAGCATCTCATTTTTTACTAATACAAAAAGAAACTAACTTCAGATACATATCAACAATCAATCCTTCGATCAAAATTACCTACTCTTATTTTAAACTTCCAGTATTTCGATTTTTTGCAACCTAATTAATTTATGATAGATTAGCCTTTAAGTAATTTAAGATTAGGGATGTTGTTTGGAAGGAAAAAAAAAATTGACAGAAAGAAGCCACTTTTCCCTTTTCCCTTTCATTAGGATGACAAATTACTTCTACTACACAGACATGAAACAGACCGAGCAAATCCCATTCACAAGACTTTTAGTCATATTATTACCCATTCCTTTAACAACATCAAATTTTTTGTGGTATACTGCTAAAATCAAATTCAAAACTCGTAACGGATAAAATCCATCAATCTTCACTCATCACGGTCAAACATTCAATGCTTTCAGGAAGAAAGGAACCTCATAAGCAAACAAATATGAACCGAATAATACTGTCTGCAATTCAATCCGCTTATCACCACGCTCCAATGCAATATTAAAACTTATACACAAGACAAATTTCCATAATTTAAAATCAATATTCTACCACTAAATAAGCGTTACAAAGACAGACTATATCAGACTCTGCCAAATTGCAGCCGTTTATGAGCGCCTGCTCGAGTAAACTGGCTAAAGACCACAACGGCTAAAAGAAAATAACCTAAAAACCAAATTCGATACCATGTATACCCCAAAAATCTTAAGAACGCCATTGGTACCTAAGCTCGTCTGCGCTTACAAGTTGCGACCAGAGTTACAGTGATATAAAAGCAATGATGACTTCGATTAGAAATTGAAAGGAAGTACTTATGTGAGAAAAGTAGATGAACACCTGAAGGCAATGGCACCTTCCCGGCGACCAGCACGCAGCGGAAAGTGGAGCCCAGTCCGAGCACATGCACCACAGGAACTGGGATCAGAAGGCAGTCTTTTGTCCTCACCTTCCGATCGCAGTCAACTAACCAATGTGGCCAAAGAGCCTGTTTGGCTGTGCCAACTCTTACACCCGAGCGCCGGGCTAGTACCATCCCGAGACCCGTGTGGGATACCAGATATCATATTATTTTTAAGTTCAAATCGGTGGATAGTAACTTTTTTATTTTATTTTATTCCTTTTCAGTGAAAGGGGATTTTGAGTCCTTAGGCAGTCAATAATGACTACTAGGTTATTGGCTTCTTGATAATAAATAATTGATGTTATGAGATATTAATGTAATGCTAATACATATTTTGACAATGAATTCAAAAATATTATTCAGAATGTGCAATATTTAATTTATTTCATGAACATCAGATTTTAGAATGAATCTAATTGAATAACCTAATATGTGGAAAATTGGAATTGTAACAAGAATATTGTGATTTTAATCATGAAAGTGCGTGGGAAATAGACTACCAACCTTTAGTATACACGGTAAATTTTTAATAAAGATCTACAAAATAAAATTATGAACTTTACTATATAAGACATTATATGAAATTGGTCTATATGATTATGTGAGAATTTCCAATAGAATTTAGTGTCACGGATTCCATTTCGTGAATAAGTTCTAACAAAATTCAATTTAACCAAGGTTTTATATTATTTATATTAAAAAAGGAAACAAATGACAATTACTGTTATTTCATAAATACTTAATTGGTCATTCTTTTCTTGTAAATGAATATACTCTTAATAAATTTAGATAAAATATAATTAAGAGGGAAACAAATGTTCATTCGTTCATCTTACTGTGTCTAAATAAAGATACATTTTTATAAAAATATATCAATTAACCACTGTTTGCACTAGGAAGGTTGAGCTTCCTTTTCAATAACCGTCTAAGCATGGGGATTGAAGGGATGGACCATTATTTATTATTTATTTAGTTTTGTGATTCTTTAATGATACATTCCTCATAAATTGTCATGAATCCACGCATGAGTGACATTGATACTTTTAAATGGTTTACATGAGATTAATTTTCATTAAAATTTAGGAAATAACCATCTTTATGCAAAAACCAAACCTTATTTATTTAATGTATAAAAGACAAGCCCCATGAACTAATTTTATAAAGATGTAAGCTTAATAACTGATTTTGAATTCTTAAGTATCAAGTAGTTTAAAATTGTCTTAGTTCAGTAACAAATAAGTATTGTTCAGGATTAAGAGGTTTCAAGTTCAATATCCAAATGTGCATGAATTTTAATAAAAACTTAAAATAAACAAACTTGAAATAAAATGGAGTAATTTAACATATTTTAGTAACTTATTGTAATTAAATAAAACGGCCAATTCGCGTCTGGGTCGGGCAAAAGGGGGTTCGATGACCACGACGTCGGACTGGTAGCCTAAACGTCGCAAGTGTCAAATTTCTCCGCCTGAAAGTTGCCCTGAAACCGAAGCGTTCCCTCGCGGTCTCCACGGTTTTTAACAATTTGACGCGGTTTTTTAAACGCCTTGTTTAGAATAAGCAGATCTTTGGTTACCGAATCTGTCACTTTCTGAATCCTCTTCCCGTCTCCCATCCAAACACACCGTTCACAAGAATTATTAGAAAAAGAAACAGGTAGACTCTCTCTCTCTCTCGGTGCGCGAGTGGTTGGAGAGCTGCAATGCTAGGATGGCTCAGTACAGGCAATCAGGAGCGGAGAGGTTCCACGGGGCACGCGGCCATGATCTGCACCATTCTTCTAACGGCGCGTCTGATCACGTGACGATCGGAATTCGCGCAGGGTCGCACAAGCAGGCTCGGTCTCGGCGCTCGGCTAGGTCGGACAAGGGCTGCCGTGTCTCGTTCGGCGCTCTTATCGTGATCCTATTGCTGGTACTTGTTGTCACCCTCTTGGCGTACTATTACCTCGCCAGAGACACCAAAGGTCAGCTTCTATGGCTTCTTTGTGCCTGTCGACAACATGAGGGCGTTTTTGCTCGCTTTTCTTTGCACAGTTACTGTTGAGATCTCTGCGTTTTATGTGTTGTTTGTTCTTTTATCTTTCCCGTGACGAACTCAGTTGTTCTTCTCTTGCATTTCGGTTTGGACTTTTTTTATGCGTTTTTCCTTTGAAACAATGTATTAACATGTGGATCACAGGATGGAAGCTTTGAGAGGTCATATTTGTGGTCCTTATTGAATGAATTTTGCGGTTTTGGTCATGTGAGGAAGTGGTATTGCATTCTTCTGCGGACTAGGAATTTGACTTGTTTTCTGCGTATTTCATTTTCCCTTCCTATTAGGTGATTTCGTTTCTATTTCTTTATTGTACCGACTGCCTGTTTGCTCTTCAAGAAACTTGAACGAAAAAGGATGGAATCTGAGCTGTGTGCCATATCGTTTTGAGGTTCATGTAGTCCTATGGTTGGTTACCTTCGAGATCGACGAAAGAGAACACAATGAAATTATGGGGAATGAAGTGAATCAAATCAACTCAAGCCGAGAGAAGGGATGGTTTAGAGTCACTGAATTGAGAAGTTTTAACTTATCTTGGGTCCCAAACTGCTGAAACCTTTTTGAGCCTTAACAGATGCAATTTGTTTCTCACAGTTTATTTGTTACCGAAGTTTCTGTAAATGCTTATTTATTACAAACACAGGGAGACATGCTATGTATTACTTCATATATATAGATTTTTATATTTGTCTATAAACAAGCATATATGTATGTTCATGTGTTTGTATATCTATATGAACATATTGATCTTTTTCTTTCTTGTCATGTGTGCAATGAGTGGTAACGTTGTCGCCAGTGTCTGTTGTCTCTGCTGCCACCCTAGTGACACTGCCACATTAGGATGATTGCTAACACCAATGCCTGTACAAGGTACCGCCAACTTGATGCCTAGCACGAGATCACCGTCACGATTTCTATGAATGTCTTAGCACCATCTCTCCACCATCATCTATTGCCATCATCTTTGACCCTAGGCTACTGATTATTGTCATAAAGACCTACCACCTCCATTGGCGCTTTTAATTTAGTTGTTGTCATCAATTTTACTATTGAATAGCCAGAAAGAAGTAAAAGAACCATCTCTTGGGGAAATAGTTCTCAAAGTGAACAGTCTTTGTGTCAAGACTATTATAGGATAGTCCATTGAAGGTGATGCGTAATTCCAAGTAATCCAATGGAAGCTAAATATCTCTACTTATTTCTCTTTCTATGTTTTCATTTCCATAAACAAAGGGAGAGGCAAGAAATTTAATGTGGCCAATCACCATAATCTGTTAGGTTTTTTTTTTTTTTTTTAATTGTGGGATGAATCTGCTTTCCTAATCTTTGAATTATTGCTCTCTGTAATTTGTAAATATTTTCTGTCAGAACAGATTAATAAGCTCAACTTATAGTTTGTTTTCGTTCTTTGATGTTGAGGCATGAGTTTTGTCTAAGGATTTAATGACTGTTTATCTGTTGTTGCAGAAATAGATAGTTATCATGCTGACAATGATGAATGGAAGAATGATGATTTTCTTACAAATGTGACACGGACTCCAAGAGATAAAGTTCTCATATTTGGGCAAGGTTCTGTAAGACATGGTCGAGACTCGAGGTATTGGGATAGAGATGATAGAAGAAGAGATGAAGATTACAATGAGGATGCAGTAGAGCATTCTAGATCGGGTGTTGTTGATGAAACTTCTGAAAAAGGTTATGTTCCCATGGAAGTGAGGAATTTCAACAAGAAGTCCACTCCTGATGATTTTTTCAAGGCTTCTCAACGGAGAAGCATTGGATTGTACAATGAAGATGGGCGTAAGGAATTGAAAATGTATGAAGCACAATATGAGGCATCTTTAGAGAATGCTGGGAAAACATCTATGGAAAGTGTAAGTAAAGATCAGTTATCTAATGTCGAGGAATTGAAGAGGCAGGATGAGGTGGTTGATATTGATGATGAGTATGATGATGGTTTTGGATTTCATGATGCTCAAAAGGAAGACTATGATAACATTGTGCATGAGGAAGGGGATCATTCAGACATGGCAAACTCAAAGAGTGAAGATGGTTGGAAACCTGGCAAGTTTGATTTTCGTAGTGTTGGAACCAAGAATTGGAATGTGGCTGAGGAGGTGGATAAAAACTCTAATTCAAATGAGAAGGAATCTTCCATAAATTTGCAAGATTTTGCAAATGCCAACTTAAATTCCAGAAAGTCTAGTAAATCTAGGTCTGATTCAAAGAAGAAAGCCAAGCGCCGCAAATATTCAGGTAAATTGTCTCTTTCCTTATGCCAGTGGTCTGGGTTCATGTTAATGTATAAATGCATTTACTGAAATTTGAATAGTATTATGCCAACAAATTTTACTTTCTTGTGGTTTGGGAATTTTCGTTCATTTGATGCCTGCAACTGCTAGTTCTTGTAAACATCCCTGCTACATATATTTTACATCTTACAAAGACATGGCATGCATGATGAATGGATTTCCTTAATGATATGTTTGCCACCAAAGGTATGGTACTTGTAAGCATGGGTAAGAGTTGATATTTGTGTAGATTGAAGGTGATTTGGACAAAAATGAGGTTTGCTAGTCTGGTTTGTTGGGGCAAACAGCATTCTCTGCCCATTGAAATTGTCATGGGGCAGAGACATAAGTGATGGAGGTTATTGGAGAAATTTGTCGCCTAATTTTTGCTGGAACAATCATTATGAGCTAATAAAATCTCTTTGACATGAAAGATATCAAAGTTTGGGTATCAGTGAGCTGGCTTAGCTATTAAAGTCTCTTATCATTGCATGAGAGGCTTACAATCTGATGTTGGGGAGGGGAGAGAGGGGATTGAGGTATGGGAGAGTTTTATCTCTTTCCTTACTCTTTGACTCTATGCCCTTTAATGTTCCATAAGAAACGAAATGAGGAAACAATGAAAGTTGTTTCTATTCCTTTTTAATAATCCTAGTCAAAAGATACATCAAGTGCTTGACATGTTGATGTTGATGGTATAGTTATCTAGTTGGGTTTCATAGCATTGGTAATACTTAAGGTGTATTTAGGTAGGTGTGTATTTTGGTTGTTCAATGTGAGAATTATTAATCCAAGATACTTAAAATCATCACTCTTTGCAGTCTCCATCTCCATTTCTATGTTTATTGAACTCGCAGCCATGTACTGTGTTCCAGTCCTACTGAATAAAATTTTTCATTGCTTCAGGTTCCTCCTGTGAGGTGAAGTTCTTAAACTCTACTGCACAGCTTGTAGAGCCTTTAGAAAGTAGAAAGTTTGCTAGATTTACCTTGCAGTACACAGATATAGAGGAGAAGCCCAATGGACAAGACCAATGGGAGCCTAGGTTTGCTGGACATCAGAGTCTGGAAGAAAGGGAAGATTCATTTGTGGCACGTGATCAGAAAATAAATTGTGGTTTTGTTAAAGGCCCTACAGGATCCCCAAGTACAGGGTTCGACTTGGCAGAAGATGATGTAAATTACATCAGTAAATGCCACATTGCTGTTGTCTCTTGCATTTTTGGAAATTCAGATCGCTTGAGGACTCCAACTGGTAAAACGGTATTGGTCTTTTTCTTGTCCTTACTCCTTTTATTGTTTTTCATTGAACTGAGAAACAAGTATGATTCACCATTATGCTAGAAAACAAGACTTTTATTCTGGCAATTTGCCTCTACATAGAAGAAATAAGAATATGTTTTGCTTCCTCTGTGTATTCTTTTATGTTTCTTTTGAGCTGTCCAGTTTTAACATCATCGTGGTGCAATTGCACTTTTAATATGGTGTTTCTCATGGATGCATTTGGATGCTAAATAAGTGTAGATCTGACGCAGATAGTACTTGGCAATATGTTTGTCATCATCAGTTGAGACCTCGAATGGGGAGGTTTATGTTATAATTTTCTATAATCATCTAGAGGAACTATCTATTGTCTCTTTTTATGCTTTGCTCAGAAGGTGTAACATTGCAAGGTTGTCTTTTAGATGTGTTGTGATGGTTGAAAGTTTGAACCTCAGTTTAAGATGTTGATGCCTAAACTGATTAACATGAGACACCAGATGACAAGAGACAAAGAACTAAAATTTTATTGATAGTTGATCAGAATGGTTTTCAATTTTCCATGAGGAAACACATTTCTAAAGCGAATTATAATCAATACACTGGTGCTTTTTTTGACAAAATTATGCCTAAAACCACTAAAACTTGAAAAGAACTCCCAACTAGAATCTCATCTTTTGATTTTGTTTTGCATGTTTCAAAGTGATAATATATTTGCAATGGGTGTTTAATGTATTTACTCTTGAATGAGATGCATTGAGAAGTATCAGTTACTCTTATAACAAATTTTGTGGGAGTATTTGAATACCAGTCTACTAATGCTTACATGGGTCGCTAAAATTAAGAGAAGAAAACTTTAAGTTTTAGGGTTCAGGACTCAAGATGAAAGAATTTTATATTTGCAAATTGGGGTTGGAGGCAAAAGTTTGTTTAATTTTTTTTTATTACTTTTCCCTAGATTTTCGAGAACTACATTAAGTTATGTGTTCTAAACTTGGTTTTGATGAGTTATTTGATTGCTAATGTTGGGGTACCCTCACGATTGAATGGTTTAATAAGGTGTAAGAACAGTGAAAGGTTTGGGTTTATGGTTAACTTGCACAACTTTGTGGCTGTAAGCACTACTTTCTAATATGAGGAGATGAAGAAAATTACATGCGTCAAAGTTTGGTTATATTTTTAAGTTCAATGAAACATATTATAGTTCTTAAATTTCCTTTTTCTTATAGGGTTACTTCCTATATTGAATTGAGAAATTCTGGAGGCCTGACTAAAAGATAGCCCTGAAGCTGCTTTAAAACACACGTAAAAGTCAATGACAAACTCTTATAAAAATTCTACACATTTTTATGTTACTAGGAGAACAATTATACAATTAAGAAATATGTTGAAAGCTAACCTCAAAGCAATTATTTGTGATCCTCAAAAGATTATTCTTAGCTTCTATCTTATATGTTTTTTGCAAATATCATATTAAATGTAGTTTCATTATCAACCATGTGGTGTTCCTTGAAGCATCTACAGCAGTAACTCCGCCAGCTGGAAAATTTAAGAAATTGTGTGGCATTTTTGTAATCTGTGTAATAATATGCACTTCTACTATTGAGAGGAACTTAAATATGATACTAGAAGTAAAATTTTGCATCAAATTAAGGCTGAATGAACAGATTTCCTTTTTTTTTTCCCCGGCTTTTACAAAGAGGTGATTGGTGTAATAATTAGATGGAATTATTTAGCATTGCTGCGATTTGGAGTTGTATATGTTGGTCTGATGACAGTACTATCCTGAATGTCATAAATATCTTTAGTATAATTTGGTACCAAGAATGTTGTTTGGGACTGCAAGTGATGTCTCAGTTTTCTTCATTTCAGGTGACTCGACTATCAAGGAAAAATGTATGTTTTGTTATGTTCATGGATGAAGTTACTTTGCAGACACTTTCTTCAGAAGGTCAACTGCAGGATCGAATGGGTTTTATTGGCTTATGGAAGGTGGTGCTGGTGAAGAATCTACCTTATTCTGATATGCGAAGAGTGGGGAAAGTACCTAAATTATTGGCACATCGTCTTTTCCCTTCTGCTAGGTGAGAATGAGACTACTTAGACTACAGAATTATGTGTGTTATCGTGCAATAACGTTCTTACTTAACTAATTTGTTTGTCTTCATGTACAATTGCATTGATTTATACATGTATGTACATATGGCGGATTTACAACTGTTATCCTCTGTGGAGAATACGTAGCTAACTTGATGATGGAAATTGAATATCTAGTAATGTTCAAAAGAATCTCTTATCATTCACTCTATTTCAATTGCTGTTTGGACCATGTGATTGCTGCTTTGTTAGAAATATACTTGATTTTGACAATATATTTCTTCTTGATGATATTGTCTTCATAAGGGTTTATGTGGTATGATAAGATACATTCATAGTTGCATTGTGAAATCTTTCTTCCACAATTTCTTCAAGCTTGAAACTGAAATCTGGTTCTCACTTTTGACTTTTATGTGTGCCATGTAAGGTGTCTGGGATTTAAAATGTCATGGTTGTGCCTAAATTCCGAGTGGACTAGGCTGTGAATGTTGGAAAGTAGATTGATTTTTACATGTAGCCTATACTCTTATTCAAACTTCTGTTGATTAAGTGAAAGCGCAGATGCTTGGGTTACACCCGAAAAGCTCCAGCATTTTAAATTTATGATTCTGATGTTTGTTGAAATACACTAAATTTTTAGATTTATGATTCTATGTACTTTTTGAGTATTTAATGAAGTATTTCAGGTTCTGCTTATTGTAGTGGCTAACTTTTAGCATAAGGCTGTAACTGTGTGCTCCCTAATTGTTAAGATGCCATGGCTGTGCTTTAGAGGGCGCCAGTTAATGCCACCTTCCTCTTTTCCTTAGTTTTCTTTACAAGGTTTTTGTGGGGCTGGGAGGGGGGTGTTGTGTGAGTAATGGGTTCTGTGAGGTGCGTAACAACTTTATTCCAGCTGTCTCATTCCTCTAGTTTTAAAGCTGCTACTCTGCTTAAAGATTTGAGGATTCTCAATAAGGTCTGCTCCACGAGTTAGTAGCTTATATATTTGGTCAAAATCAAGTTGCTATAAAAGTCAAAGCTGCTTTCCTGATAAATTAATTGAGAAGAAGATATACCTTAACGGTTACTTAACTTATCTTATTTCATTCTTATTTGTGTAAACAATGATGAAATGTGTTCTAACAATTCAGTGATTCTGACATTAGATTAGATGAATGTCATAACCCCGAATTGTTATAAATATTGACACTATTGAGATTTGAAATTTGTGGAAATTACTTATAATTTTGACTTAGAACCCCCCAACCCCAACCCCCCCCCCCCCCCACCAAAACAAAAAAAGAAGTTAGAAAAGCAACAACAGTTTTAGTGCTGTTTATTAATATTAGCTCCTCATCTGAAGATGTAAATGCTGTAAACAAATCTATGACTTTAAGTGCTATACATTTTTAATAAGCATACAGATCTTTATCCACCTTTATTCAAATGGAGCTGCTCGTCGAAGTAGTACAATTTTTCACCATAAAACTGCTATTTTCTGCTCGTTGGAATTGTACATGCTGGCAAGGTGGTTGGTCTATGAAAACAAGCAGTTAATTCTTTTGTCAAAATCTTCTGTACCTAAATTATTTTCAGGTATTCCATCTGGTTGGACAGCAAATTGCGCCTCCAACTTGATCCTCTCCTGATCTTGGAATACTTCTTGTGGCGAAAAGACTATGAATATGCAATCTCTAATCACTACAACCGGCATTGTGTATGGGAAGAAGTTGCGCAGAATAAAAGGCTGAATAAGTACAACCATTCTATCATTGATGAACAATTTGCATTCTACCAGGCTGACGGGCTGGAAAGATTTAATGCCTCAGATCCAAAAAAGCTTCTCCCTAGCAGTACGTCTCTTGTCAAAATTTATTGTGGTCCAAACTTGCAGCTATGTAGTCCCTCCTATTTATAACATCATTTGCCTTCTTCTATGCTGGCTCTAGATGTACCTGAAGGATCATTTATCATTAGGGCACACACCCCAATGTCAAATTTGTTCTCCTGTCTTTGGTTCAATGAAGTTGATCGGTTCACTCCTCGGGATCAACTGAGTTTTGCATATACGTACCAGAAGTTGAGAAGGAAGAATCCTGACAGACCATTTCGTCTCAATATGTTCAAGGTTAATAATTTTACAGGATGTCACTACCTCAAAAGTGAATAGAAACTTCAATGACACTGCATTACTTTAATTTTCTGTTTGGTTCCTTATATGCAGGACTGTGAGAGGAGATCCATAGCTAAGTTGTTTCATCACAGGACAGATGAAAAGCGGAAGATTCGCCAAACTGCAACGGAATAGAAATGTGTCATTGACGGTCTCAATTAAATTGGAAGTTGGGCTTTACCAAACACTTCTCGAGTATCTGGTGAAGGTATGGCTTTGATGGTCTAAATGTCTCTGAAGTTCTGCTTCTCGACATGATACATGAATTTTTGAGTTTGATACGAAGGGAAGGCTATAGCAGAAGGAGGGTTTTATTGGTAGTCTGGCATTCGACATTCTGCAGCATCATGAACTGGCTATGTCTATAGAATAGATAATTGCAATCCGCTATCCATGTGATACCCATTTTTTTCCCATTCATTATGCCGTTTGGATGTAAGCAAAGCATCCGGTACCTCTGCACCCCTGTATTCATTGCGGCTAACGTACGTTCCATGTGTCCTACCTTCTGACAAACTCATGATGTTGATTGTTGACTGTTGGAAATTTTGATTGGTCATTCAAGCTTGTTTGATATCTGGCAATTGGCAACTGATTTTGCAATTCTGGGGGAACGCTGAAATTTGGTTTACTCACTCAACTGTTGATAAGAGTAAAGGGTAGACCATGTACTGAAAATTTGATTTCTATTTTTTATTTTTTATTTCTTTCGAAAGGCATTGGTGTTTCAGGGGCTCTGGGTTTGCCAGAGAATCATGATTGTAGGTGTGGACACCATTGGCATTGCCGTCTCCCAGTTCAAGCAATCTCTTCCAAAGGTGATAGAAAAGCAAAGAAGAAATAAATTGTTCATTTTTTTCCCCCAATTAGATCACTACATTTTGGGACTATTAATATTTGTATAATCATAATTTTGGTTTGTGTATGTTTTACAGAGACGATTATTTCTTCTTCTTATTCAAAACTCAAATACAGTGCTTGAAACTTGAATGAGAAGCTTTGTTGTCGATGGTTCAGTGAAAATCTGAGAACTGTCGGAGGTGAATTTTTCTTCTTAAGGATAATTATTACATTAATCAGAGGAAATATACATTCTTGTTTGTTCATGTTTGCGAGATTATATTTTTCTTCTAAAATCGGCCATTAGGATCTAGGCACAGGCCTAACAGCATCTCCTTCCACCTCTAGAAGTGAAAGTCTCTGCTAAACGGACTATAGAAAGAAACAAGATAATATTCTACCTACGGTGACATTTAATCGCTCGCCACCATCAGTACTACCAGCAATTCTCCCATTCTCTGCCTCTGTGCCACACTAGCTCGCCGCACATCTCATATTTTCATTTTATCGGACTTTCATGAATCCTCTGTATACAGTTTGACCCTTTCAATGGACAAGGTAGCCATTGGGGTTATCGTGGCGACCTAGGTGGCCGATACTACACACAAGCCGTCATGTGTCTTGCATAAGGTACGGCCTCCTTGGTATTCATCGTCGAGGGTTGGATGTTGAAGATAGATTTATTGATCACTCAATTTATTTACTATCATCTGGAAATGACCTCATTTTCTATGTTTGTTCTATTTTTTCTTGGAAAAGGGAAAGAATAATAAAGAAAAATCAAGAACGCTCCACTCTCTTTCTCTGTAAAAAAAATTACTAATTACTAATGTAATAATGAATTTGAAGTATTTGGTGTTCCTGCTTTGAGTCGCGAAGTTGTAGAACATAAACCAAGGACATGCCTTTATTTATGTGATTTGTTTACTGAGATCGCACTTGCATATGAACGATTGGACACTCAACTTTCCTCCGATAGAAGTTTCAAGTAACCATTTTGATGTTTTTCCAAGATCCATCAGCGCAGCTAAATTAAAGTACTCCTCTCTTTCCCCTTTTGAGCCCCCACCCAAAGGGAGAACTGATCCGGGCGTACAAGACTACCGCATTAGAAATATTTCAGGAATTTTGGTTGCATTAGACGCGTCTGAATAACTTTGCCTGCCATCCGTAACAATATTTCGTTGTAATTTTTCATGGATCTTGAGCTTGCGGAGACTTTAGTTAGGCCATGTTTAGTATTTCTAGGGGACTTGTGCGAGGCTAAGAATTTCTCAAATGAGGGTTATCTATGGATCTGTTCCACGAGTTCTTGTTGTCTACGGTGAGGATTTATCACTATCTGAGGAATATCAGCGATGGATGATTGAAAACATTGGGACTAAACTGGTGACAGAGAATAAGGATGCTGATCATATGCCAGGGACAGGAGCTTTGCCATTATCTCCTCGGGATAGCACGTAGATACGGTTAAAAATATTTGCATGCTAGAAACAATTGTTATAACTATCCTAGTGTAAGGATGGTTGTTATCAGCTAATAATTCATGTTGTTTACTTATCTATGCAATCACATATGGCAAACTGGAATAAATAAATGATTCTTGTTCTGTTATACGCTTTCATTGTGTTATCCTTGGATGAATGACATGCCATCGGGGACGTTCTTCTTATTTCCTTTACTTACCGTGCAGTATTTATTGTTGTGGTTTCTGTAACAATAAGAGGGCAAAACTGTGTCCTTTCCCCCAAGGGCATGTTTGAAACTATTTTATACCATAGTGAGTACACTTGGTGAGTTGATGGCACTCATCAATAAGATGCCCTTTCTTACCATAATGATCACAAATAGCTGAGCGAGCTACCATATTTGTGGAACTCATGTGAGTATTAGAGTGGACTAAAGGAGCTCCAGATGTAAGCCTTTGGGTTCGGCTTAATAGTGGTTCATCAGGAGGAATGTATACTCGATGTGAAAGGGATGATGAAGCCCTATGCATAGGGAGACCCAAAAAAGTGCTGCTCAAGGGAGACAATCCAAGCAAGAGATCTGTGTCTAAAACATATGCAAGTGAACCAATTGCATAGCCAGGCGGTGCAAGGGAGAGGCGAGTAGACTCTTCATCACGAATCCTCGTAATTGCCCTAGATAGTAATGCTAATGGACGAGTACTTTGAATTTGAGACTGAGCAAAAGCAAACTGTTCATTGAGTTCATTGAGGAAGCCCATGACCTTTCTACACTCTTAAAAATATCAAAATTTAGGGGTGGTAAGGAACTTGGGATAACAAACGGCTATGTAGGAATCAAATTGATTCCACAAGTGTTCCAAGTGAAAGATGTATATGTCAATAGAGTCCCCATTCTAGAACATGAAGGCCAAGTCATGCATCACTCCAGAAATCTCCTTGTCCTTAATATGCTAAAGTGTTTCTCAAATGTGTTCCTAAACCTATCTAGCATCCTTTGAATATGCGAAATATTTGTAAATTTCAAGTTAGAGGGAGGCCAAAATCCATGACAAGACAACTTCATTGTATAAAGGGGATCCAATTTTAGTAATGGGTACAAAGGCATCAACAATATTATATTTGTTCATACATTGTAAAACCATCTTCATGTTGCTACTCCAACTAGCAAAATTCAAGGCATCAATGAGTTTTTCTAGCACAAAAGCAACACTTTGGCGGCTTTATTCAGGTGGATATAAAGTCGGTGATTGAGCTCAACCAAGGAAGAAGTGTCTAGGAGTTGACTAAAACAACCATGAGAAGGGTTATGGAAGCAAGAATCATTGACAAGCAGACCATAAAAACCATGGAAATGGGTGTAAGAGTGACCATTAGAGCATGAGCACTGACCATAGTAGCCGTTTTGGCATCGTCTACCCTATTGAAGATTGTCAAGACTTCATTTGGGTTCCATGAAACAATGAAGAACAAGTTAAACACCAAGTGTTCGATAAAAGTCCTATGGAAGAAGCTCTCTGAAAAAAAAAAAAATTAGAAATGAAATGGAGTGAAAGAAAACTAGAAAATATGAACTATTCTTGCTTCAATACCATATTAAACACCATGAATGGTTGAAAATCATGAAAAACAACTTGAATAATGTTTTGTATAAGTGATACAAGTTGCTTATTGTCTTGACCATGTATCTACAGGGTGTTATAGCCACATGACAAAGAGAACAATGCTAGGCCAACTACAGAGAACTAGGTCAATCATTAACCCATTTAGGTCTCTAACAATGGGGCCAGTTTATTAGAAACCAACTCATTTCAAAGGAAAATACATTAAACCCATGTAGAAGGCCCACATCATTTTAACAATAACAATTAAAGTACAATATCTAAAGATGGTTCGACCATTTAATCAAGCTAGTTATAGTGCTTCTACATTGATAGGTTTCCTTGTAGTTAATCTTGTTCTTAGTCCATTTTAGTGAGAATCCCACTTCAACATGTTAAGGTTCTTCCTTCTACCTATGTTAACAAGCTCAAGCAACATAAAATAGGAGAATCAAGTGATAATAATTTAGTTAGGGTTGAATTTATATTTCTTTCAAGTGAAATAAAACCTCTAAAGTATTCTTGATACAATTAGACAACAAGTCTTTACCCTCTTTCCCTTATTTGAATCCAACATTGTCCATACAACATGGTTGTTTACATATGGCTTATTTAGGCTTAGAAATTTTTGGCTGTAGGATCATAAATTACCAAGTAACCATTTCTTAACCGTAAGCCTTTTTTCCTTTAATCTTGTCCTTGCTTGCTTTTGATGGTGCTAGATGGTTGGTTGCACTTATGCTCCTATGTTTTTCATTTGTTATGAGTTGACCTATAAAGAGATGCACATAACTTGACTCCCTTGTTGGCTAGCTCCTTCTCCTCAAGGTTTAGCTTGAGATATTGCTCCTTTTAGTTCATCTAATAGCTTGTCAATTGTTAGAATTGAGAATTGATCTTTGATGGTTATCTTGTTCAACTCCTAACAGTTAGTGTGTAGGTGCCAAGAACCGTCCCTTTTCAGACTAGCGCCATAAGAAAGGAAAACAAATTGACATTTGGGGAGACTACCTTATTGGCTAGCAACTCCTTCGCAAGATGCTTTATCTTAATCTTTTGTAAAAATAGGTACTCAAAAGCCTTGAATGACACTAGTTGAGCTCTAGGCACAAGTAGGAAGGCATGGTCGTAACTTTAGTTTGGAGGCAAACTTGGCTCTGCAAAAACATCTTCGAATTCTTTGAGTAGAGGCTATAAGTCTATGTGACATCCTTTATATGTCATTGTTCCAATTAGTTAGACTTCTATAAATTAAGACACTGTTGTTCTAAGTAAGTGAAGTTGGTTGGCTTCCTCCATAGGCCCCACCATGAATGCTTACCTATTTGCCTCGCTCAACTTATTGTCTTATCTGTAACTTGCCATTTGAATTTGAAGATAAAATGTTTGTTTATTTGTTAGTAGCTCTTTCGTCATTTTCCTATCACCTAAGACCTGATCTTTGGGTGATGTAATTCCCCTGAGTTTTACTTGATGTCCTCGCAAATTAAACCTAATATATAACTTAAAGAAATCCCAAGAAATAAGGCCAAGAGTACACAACCATTAGATTTTAAGAACAACATTAGATCCTTAAAAAGGTAAAAGATAAAATTCAACCTTTTGCTCTACCCTTTGCATCAACACCCTCACAACTTGATAATACCTTTCACTTTCAATTATGTCTTTGTTGGTGTTAAGGAGTGTATCCCACATCAGTTAGGGATGCACTTAGCCTAGGCCATATTAATAGGTAGTTTCTCCCTCCCTTCAAAGCACCTTTTGAGGAGGCCACCTAGCCTACACTTAGCATGGTCTTAGAGCCATAAGGCCCCTTCTTAATGTGAGGATGGACCATTTCTCCTATCAATTAATTTCACTAGTAACATTAACCACTATATGAATGAGAAATGTTAAGGAGCATATCCCACATTGGTTGGGGATGTATATGGCCTAGGCCCTATTAATGGGTGGTTTCATCCTTTTTTTAAGGCATTTTTTAAGGAGGCCACCTAGCTACCATTTAATAGTTGGCAATCATAACTCCAAACCTTTTTGCCTTCTCACCAAGCTTAGTTTGAAAAAATTTTGTGAGCTTCCTAAGTTGATCATGATATATATTTCCTAGCCAAAGTCCTATAGTTGGCCATTCACCTACATTGTTTAAGGGTTATTAGCCCCATGATTACAATCATGGAGATTTTAGGTGCCTTCTCCATGCCTTCCTCCTCGTCTCTTTCATTCTCCTTGTCATTTTTTGCTAGTCAATGGCTTTGTATGAAGAACAAGTGCTTGCAATGATGTCTTGAAATGTACCTCCTAAATTTGTTGTGACATGAGTGTAGTTAGATTGGTGGTCCTTAATTGTGTTGGAAAATAAGGGTTTTGTTGTGATAAAATCTATTTGTGAATTATTTCTTGAAAAATATTTTTCATAGTAACAAAAAAAAATTATAGGAATTAAAAAGTGTACAAATTATAATATCAATCAATGATATTATAAAGTAGCTGGGTTCCTACATTTCCTAATATACTATCATTATATAATGCCTTTGAGAAAAGCTCTTGTTTAGATGAAGGTACTTGGTGATTAACTCCAGCAAAAATATCTTGTTGAATCAAGATTATACAAGCTAATTTACTAAGAGCTTCTTAGAGCAAATCATGGCTCTACTAAGAACCTATGTTCTTTGTGTTCATGGCCTGCTTGTTATAAGTCTCATGGCATGCTTGTTATAAGTCTCATGGCCTGCTTGTTATAAGTCTCATGGCATGCTTGTTATAAGTCTCATGGCCTGCTTGTTATAAGTCTCATGGCATGCTTGTTATAAGTCTCATGGCCTGCTTGTTATAAGTTTCACGACCTACTTGTTATAAGCCTCACGACCTGCTTGTTATAAGCCTCACGGGCTGATGTTAAATCTGAATGAAACTCACTGTTTCACTTAAAGAGTTTTTCTCTTAAGCTGCTCGTTTGACTACGATGCCCTAACCCCTAATTTTGAGCATATGGTGATTGAGAAAGAGAGAAAGGGAGAAGCTGTGCCTCTCAGGCGATCGAGTCCTCAACGGGAGGATTCTTAAGTAGACTAGTGTCAGAACAGTTGGAGTTATGATTAAGAGTGGAGATGTGAAGCTGATTTGAAAGGTAATTTACTATTCTAACGGGCAGAAGGCTACATTTGAGGTTTGAATGTTTGAAACCCTAGCTCTACTTTCTCTATTTAAGAAGAGCTGATCTTTGAAGAAGAGGTTGACAATTTTTTGAGCATATGAAGTTCTCTTTCTATCAAGAATCATTCTTTGAGCTCACTTGATTAATCATTCAATTTCTTTCACTTTAAGTGAATTACAAGGTTACGGTGATATTGTGATTAAATCGGTTATTCTTTGATTTTATCATCTATTGTACCTTGTATGACCTTGTTTATGTGCTAATTACATTCAAAATATATATTGCACATAAACATTGTAAAAAATCCGAAACCCTAATTTGTTTTAATTTGAGGATTTCATGATAGGAGCTTAGATATTCATTATTCATACTTGAATAGCTTTTTTTATTAGCAATATCCCACAAACTATTACATTATTTGGGGATTTGCTCTTGTACATGATATTTTGATCATATCTTGTAATTGTGCTTGAGAATTCCTTTGAGAAGGAATTAGTTGGATTAAGAAGAATGTTTTCTCCTAATCTGGTTTAAGTAAAAGATACTTCAATAAGTTGGATTGAAAGAGAAGAGGGTGGACGTAGGACTCAAGGATTGAGTGCAGAACCATCGTGGTAAATCTAGTGTTTCTTTTCTTCCCTCAATTGACTTGAATATTACTCATTGTTAATGCTAATTACTTTATCATTTACTTGATACTAGCTTGTTGTTTTATCTGTTAAATAGTTTGTGAACTATTTGATGATAACTTGTTGTTTTATTACAAATTAACATGTTACTTGCTTAGAATTTGCTTGCTAGTTGTTTGATTAAATCTTGTGACTTGAATGAGTACTTAGAATCATTTTAGATCAGAAAATTATTGTCAAGTCTTAGCTTAAACAATTCAACCCCCCTTTCTTGTTAAGCCATAAAACCTAACAAATTGAGCCAATCTATTGCAACCTTGTGAGGTCCTTGTAAGAATCATAGGAATGAAAGGGGCTATATATTTTTTTTAGCCCTTCCACCAATTCATCCTAAGATAATTCTCCAATAGGGCTTTTTTTTTTTCTTTTCACAGGAACAGATAATAGAGGTGTGTATCACATTCTAGGTTCCAACAAGCAATGTTGGTGTTGTCTTCCTCCATAGTTTTGTGGAATTGAAAAAAATAAAAAGCTCTACTTTTCCATTGGGATCAGTCTTCCCCTCTAGCAAAGAGAGGGAATTTGAATTTGACTCCTTGAGTCTATGTATTGCGGCTGGGCTATCTTGGTGGGAACACTGGACCTTTATCCTTGTTGCTGCATCCATTGGATGACTTGCCTTTCTCTCGACAATTATCTGCTTGCAAGCATTCTGTTGACGGTGGACATTTGCAAACTACTATTGCATGGCCTGTGTGATCTCCAACAACCACTAGTTTAGGGTTTTCTTGATTCCCCCTTGGTTGCCTTCCTTCACCGGCTTCATCTCAGATACCTTATGGTTATGTATAGACATAAAGGATCTTGTAACCGGTAAATCATCACCTAACTAGGGCATGTGCCATCGTTTCTTTCATATGCTGCGAGTAGGGGAACATATTATAAGGGACAATATAAAGGCTAAATAAGCATTGGAAGATATTGGATTGAACTAAAGCTTTCATTTAATAAGGGAATAGATTCCCAAGAGGATTATAAAAAGTTCTTTTCGAAAGCCTGGCTCTACCTTGAGTACATGTTCACTTATAGCCTTATCGATGCTAGCTGCTTGGTAAGGTGATTTGACGGAGGTGAATAGGACATGCTTCATCAAATCGGTGGGTAGCATGGCCTTGGATCAGTACCCATGTTGCACCCTCCATGCTTAATGCTCTGAAAGTTGCTTTACGCTTCGCGTCTTATTCACGGTCGATAGCCCTCTCTACTTCTCCTTGTCGTCACATAATAGCCCATCCAGAACCCGGACGTGACAGTCATCTAGGTGTTTAGTCTAGTCCAAATCAGTCAAGTTTGCGTGGCTGTATGGGCTTATCCATCTCCTACAAATGAGGTCATAGTTTTGCTACAACTTGAGCCATGAAAACTTAAAACTTTTCACTCATACCACGCCTCTTGAAATAAGAAATTTAGTGAATCAATGCACACATATCTAAAAAAGTATAAATATTCAATAACCCCGCTTCACATGAGTTGCAAAATTTAAAGGACTATGTTTATTAGAGTAGAAATATAACAAGTGCAGACATAAAGGCTTTCTTTACAGGAAGGTATTCCCGAGACATCTTCATAGATAATGCAGGTTGGATGGGTGGAGACTCATTTATGAAGTTCCATAACACCCATAACATTGCAAGCACAACAGATGACTTGAAAACCAGAAAACCCTGAACTCTTGCTCAAGGCCATAAACTCGTTAACAGTTCTTTCCCTCCCTCCGAGGCTAAACCCTATGACATTATCCATGATGGACACATACCTACTAGCCATATTGTCCTGAGGTGCCTCTGGCATTATGTAGTCAATAACAATCACCTTTCCACCTTGTTCCAGTGCTTCATTACAGTTCTTTAAAAGTTTTATGCAATATTCATCATTCCAATCATGACAAATAGACTGTAAAACAAACATGAAAATACAAAGCAATGGTAATCTTTCTTTTTTTGAAAAAAAAAATTATGTTGGATATACTGATATATTCTCAAAATCACATAAATGGATAATTAATTGACCTTTAGAATAATAGCATCGCCTTTTGGGACATTGACAAACATGTCCCCTTCCACGTGCTCAATACCTTCAAAAAAAAAAAAGGTTAAACCTTCCTCTTCAACCTCAAAATTCAATAACATAAAAGAATAAACTCTACCCTAATAAAAAGGGAAAAACAAGGAAACAAGAGAAAAAAATAAAAAGAAAATGGAACAACTATTCCAAAGTTAGTAAGCTGTTGAATGAAGTTTTGGAACAAAAAATGTATTGGCTATCAACTTATGGACGTTGAAACTATGCAAATATTTTCCATTCAAATATAATCAAATTCAATCTTAGGCTTCTTTTAGTTATACAAATTTAAAAGTATCAACCTTTTAAATTTCATACTCAATCAAAGATTAAACTTATCTCTATTAAATCAATCGAAGAAGTTTAAGATTAGAATGCATTGCAAACCCTTTTTTTTCTTGAGGACAATTAGTTATCATTATCTAGGAGATTTTTATAAGTATTTGCAAGAGTAATATTATTCATCATCTATGCTTGGCCACAAGAGAGGATTGGATTATTGAAGATCCTTACCTGGATAAGATGACGCATGTTTGATCACTCGAGGCAAATCAAAGTTGATACCTTTAATGGAAGGGTATTTGGAGTTGATCATGTTGAGGGTTGCCCCAGTGCCACCACCAACATCAACCAGTAATGATATTCTTTCAAATCCTTTGTATGTCTCTAGAACTTTAGTCATGGCTATTGCTGAGTTTTCAGCCATAGCATTATTAAAAATTTTGTTCAATTCTGGATCAACGTCCATGGATTGGAACGCAGATTTCTCATAGACCATTTTGGATAGATTGCCTTCATCAAGGATAACATCCTTAAGATTATACCTATAACAAAATGAATGTAAGACAAAATTGATATTCAAGTAGCATGAGATTCACAAATATTTTAAATTGTAAGGCTTAAGGCTTATAAATTATAGTATATCTACAAGAGTGTTAGAATTTTCCAGATGTCATTTTTGGCCTAGGCTATAGATCATTAACTGAACTATTTCATATTAAAATAAAAAAATACATGAGAATTCACAAAAGAAATTTAACTAGACTACTTATTTATTTGTTCTCTAAGATGACTCCAAGTCAAGCCAAGCTCTGCAGAAATTTTACCCGAAAAAGAAGACACAGAAAAGTTGTTGTGAAATTTATAAAATAGCTCACTTTTAACTTCCAGTCAAATCACTATATTCAATCTACACTTTTAGTTCCAGAATCACCGAAAAGATCATATATACGATATTCTCACATACTAATTTATTTGCGTTTCTTTATTTTCCTTGTTTATTTTAAGGAACAAGAGAAGCAAGTAGAGATACTGAATAACTACTTCAATCTGAATATACATACCAAATCTCTGCTTTCATTCGTTTACAAGCAAATTGTATCATTGAAGCTAGGGAGCATCCATCTCCATTTTGAACATAAAGTTTGCCACCGGGTGAGAGTCCATAGAGTCTCTGAAACTTTCCGTCTTCAGAAGTTTGCAAAGAGCAAGTGAGAAGTGAATAGCTTGCAAGTAAACGGAGCATGCGATCAAGCAGAGCAGCGGCATGAGGGTTTCTTGTAGGAAGTTGAGAAGCAATCTCAGATGGCGACATGCAGGAATCAGGGCTTGCTTGAGCAATGATGTCGAATAGCTTGAGCTCAACGGCAGCGTTCAATACCGGGGTAAGGACAAAAGAGTGAGGCAGCTGCATGGCATTGAGACATGCGTCATCTTCTTCTTTGTTGATGCGGCGCTCATCCTTCAGGTTTTCTGGCGAGCCCATGTTTATCTAACTAATTGTTCCTCTGCTAGTCCAGGCCCTTGAGGTGTACCTGGCCTTTTTATTGTGGAATTGCCGTCGTTGAACTTTCTGGTGAGTGGATGACCAAACTTTCCATCAGCTTCAAGTCTCCCCATTACATTCAAACAAAACAAGAAAGGATCTGCGCAATGTAGTGCGGAGAGTGAGGTCGAATAAGTGCAGATGGAAACCTCAAAACTTGAAGACAAACAACTAAAAAACCAAGGCCTCACCCAGAGTTAAATTTTATATTCTATCACAACTATCAATGGAATCTTGTTCTTAATAAATGACGAGAAGGTCAACAACTAAAAGACAAGGCCTCTAATAAAGCTATAGCAAAACATAAACAACTTGATCTTTTTTTTTTCTTTACGTACTATGACAGTTATTGTTGATTGTAACTATAATATAATCCTGATGATGAGTTTTTAATAACATTTTTAGTTTTGGATGCCTTTGAGCCCATACTTTTCTTCTTTCAAAAACATTCGCTCCTTTGGAGCATATCCTGTTTGTGGGAGGGAATTGAAATTCTCTGTAACATCCGCGGCATTGTAGGTGTACGATAACTTTGATCTGTACAATGAACTCCCAAAATCATATCTTGTAATGAGGCAACGAAATTTTTACTTCTTGTTTTATTTCTATTTTTTATTTTTTTATTACTTCTTCGATTGCCACCTCGTTTATCCTCCGTGGCTGCCAGTTCTTTTCGTCTTTACCGTCACCCACATGCGACCAAGGACCTAGGCTGTGGTTCTTCATATCTTCGGCCAACAACCCACAGTCGTGGACCTATTACCATGGCCATAGTCATTTTTTTACGCTAAGTGAAATATAGGTATTATCAATATAGTGAAAGCTAAAACGAAATTGTAGACGTTTTCAAAATAAGACTATTGAAATATTAATTTTATTAACTAGAATCATGAAAATAGTACGTAGAAGAATATCTTTATTTACAAATATTAAATTTTTTTAGGTGAATGTTTTATTATATCATAGTTGGAGGATTTCAAATTGGATTTTTTCTTAGATAAATTGTAATGCTAGGATATGCCTTAAGTTTTTGTACTTTATTATTCTTTGATGAATAAACTTACATATTCATTAATATATATATATATATATATAGATGTTAGGGGTATACCTTTACAAAGAAACCATTCACAATGCCACATTAGCTTAAGTATGGTTTCCTCTAGTCTTTAGTGTAAAGAGGCCCAAAGTACAACCTAAAATTAATTCATATTTAGAGTGAATAAATTTAGTATAAGTTATTGACTTAGAGTTCAATAATACATCTTGCCATCAAAGGTAGCATAACATGAAGTTGAGAGATCTTCTCAAGTTACAACTTGTTCTAACATCAATCCTTTCTAAACCAAATTATTGCTATAAAGAGACATACAAGTAATTGTACCAAATAAATGATGAGGTTAAATGACATTATTTGATTTAAACTAGTAGCATTAGCAACATAACCATAGAGTTTCTTGGATCATCATTAACCAACTTACACATGCTAACACAAGCATATAGAATGGTTCAACCGTAAAAAGATACCCTACTTCCACTTTGGGGGTAGCTTCGTCCTTATCTGGTGAATGTTTGCTTTAAACCATAAAGGGATTTGCATAACTTGCAAACTCTATTCCCCCCCTCATTCTAAGTCCCGAGTGAAAGTTGCATATATACATCCTTATGGAGATTGCTTTGGAAAAAGGCATTATGCACATCTATTTGATGAATGTCCCAATGCTTTTAGGCAGCTAATGAAATAGCACTAATGATCAGAATCGAATGGCATTTGAATTAACTTCTAATGGATTATTTCCTACAACATCAATGAATGAAAGTAGAAAATCGCATGGTGAGAAGAAAACATGGAGTAAATTTATATGGAATAAGTATCTACCACTAAAAATTTGTTTTTTCATGTGATAGGTGATGTATAAAGGATTTCCAACTGAAGATAGAGTACAAGGAAGAGGCTTCTCATTTGCTTCATGATGTGTTTGATATTCTACATTGAATTGCAAGACCCTCGATCATTTATTTTGTCAAGGAGAGTTGGCAACAAGATTATGAAATTACTTCTGTCATATTTTGAAGATGTTGGTAAGATGTGATACAATATTGAATTTGGTTGAGGATTGGTTTCATGAGGCCAATACCTCCACACAAGGAGGAATGTCATTGGCCCTAATTAGTTGCTTAATTTTGTGGCGAATTTAGAGGGCAAGGAACAATGTCATTTTCTCTAATAAAAATTATTTCCTACCAGTAATGATAAGGGAAATGCTCTCGAAGATTTTTCATTTCATGACTTCTTTTCCAAGTAGAACGTTTCCCTCACTAAAAGATTGCAAAAGACTATAGGAACTAAATATTCCTGTAACTATTTCGTCATTTCGTAGAGGTCGTATGGTACATTGGTTGTGCCCTCTCCTAGTTTTCTAAAGTTGAACACATATGGATCATGTAAGGATGGAGCTTATATGGGATAAGGAGTGGTGCGAGATTGGAAGGGAAGTATTATTGTGGCTTATGCAGTAAACTTAGGACAAGGAAATAGTGCAAGAGTAGAGGTCTTGCTCTACTAGATGGTTTTAAACTATGCAATCAACAACGTTTAAATATATCAAAAATTGAAGTTAATTCACAATTCATGGTTCAATGCATGAATTTCCCAAACATCGATGTAGATCAAATCAAAGAGCTATCACATATTAGAATCATGCATAAGAAATAGATTATGAGTTTGTTTCACAAATGGGCAAATGTTAAAATGCATATCATAAGGAAAACTAGTAGATTAAAATTCATTGAGAAATTTAAATTTTGCCATGGACATGTGTCTAAGTATGCAATGCCAAAGTTCAAAATTCAAAAAATTACATGCCAAGGATGAAATTACAAAATTCAAGCAACACCTAGACAATTGTTTAACTAAATTGCCCTTAAGTCATACTACAAATAATAGAGCTCGTTTCTTATCCTATTGAGTCATTTCACTTGACTCATCAAAAGGTCCTAGAAGATATAGAATTCATGCTAAAAGTACACCAAACAATAACTCTCAAGGTAAAATTTAGATATGGAGAGTGAATTAAACTTAAAAGTGGGTGAATAAAGTACAACATTCAATTTCAAATTGCAAGAGAGAGATATATTACCAATATATGTCACTGAAGCACTATCACCATTTGAAAATTTAATAGCCCTAGGGTGAGATGCATATGAAACATGTAATTGCAAGTATTTTTAATGATAAATTATATGACTACTAGCATTATTGTCAATAATCTAACACCCATTAAAGAATTCAAGTATATATACCATGTAGGCCTAAGCCTCATATGCAAAATCTACCTTGAGAAAATTCATGAAGCATTGATAATTAGTCTTTATGATGAACACATGATTAAAGTCCCACACAAAAAGATTAGCACTTGACTTCCCTTTGTAGTTCTTGTGCCTTGGTAAGTATCCATTAAGCTTTTAGTAATCCCTGTGCTGATGTCTATGAATTTTCACATTGTGGACCAATGATTTTGTAGTAGTTTTCCTTAGTATGCTCTTTCTTTCCATAGTAATTACAATTCTAACATTATGCTCAATCTTAGATGACACGTCATTTTGCCTTACCTTCATGGAAAATGACAAGTTTTTTTCCTTATTGTATCCAACTACTATATTAAGTTCCAAAGTCACCTTAACAAATTTCTTAGTGCCCTTATGACTTGTTGCATCACTAGTGGGTGCTACCTCAAAAACCTTAGATTCAGTTATCTTCCCCATGAGTCCCCTTCTATATTTGGCTTTGGAAATTAAAGAGAAAGCTTTCTTCATTGCTGGGAAAGGTTGCATAATGAGAATTTGTTCCTTCATGGTCATGTAACAATTAAATAAGCCATGTAGGAAACTAAAAAATTAGATATGCTTATCATAAGCCTTCTATGTCTTGGTGTTGGGCATGGTTGGCATTGCACCTTTCCCATAATGGAAACAACGGTGAGTTCTTAGGCAGGGCAACATATCATCCATTAACAAAAACTAACTTGGTACAAGCAAGAATGTTGGTTAACATCATTTGACTCTATATAGAAAAATTGGTTGTGCCAATCGGTTTGAAAGACAAGAGTGAAGTTATTTGTGTGTCACTACCTAAGAGGTATAAAGGGTTGGATAAGTCTATGATAACAAGTGTAGTCAAAGCATTTTAGTTTGGCAGAGGAGGCGTGGTTTATATGGAATGGGAAAGTGTTTCAAAGGTTGTTTAACCATCCAGGAGGAAGAATGTAAAAGGTTTTCATGAAATTGTTTAAAGATGGTGATGTTAGAGGCATGATGTTGGCTAGTTAGTTATGTCTTGTTTTGAAGGATATAAAATAGAGCAAAACAAGGTAGACTATGTTTGGGTCGATGGTTTGTTACATGCACTAATTGTGATTTTTGAATAAAAAAACAACACAACAGTGAGGTAATGAAGGTAAGATGAGATACCTTGAAAGGGCTTATGTAAAGCTTATGTGGTGTGAGACATGGATTGCAAAATAAGACAAAGAAACTGATCAGATTTAGGGAAAAAGAAAAACCAAGGTCATTTGTTGCTAACTTACAGGTTAATGCTGATGAACCCAACCAGATTGGTAGGCTCTGATGGCATGAAAAGTCCAATGATTCTACACACAATTTGGATGAAAACTTGCTTTTGTTTATGCAAGCAAAACCAAAAATACAATGATGAATGATCTCTTGATGGCTTTTGACAACAATTAGTGGAATAAAACAAAACACTGGCAAGCTTAAATAAAAGAAAAAGAATCAACACAAAGGAGGATGACCTATACAAGCTAAAGAGACAAATATACAATAAAGGAAGAAAGACAATGCTACACAAGTTAAGCTAATTTCCATGTCCTTCTCCCAATCTTTGCTTCTACATCTGTTAAAGTGGAGTTAATTCTTTTCTATTATCAAATTTGATGTTGAAGAGTAGGTATGAAGCACATCAAAGGGACCTTTTTTTTAGTGTCCTAAAAGGTGATGCTATTCTACTAACAATTAGTTAATTACCTAATAATGTGATTTTGAGAATAGAATGGTATATCTAACCTAATTTTTACAAAAGAAAAAAAAAAGATAAAGAAATGACCAATGCATTGTAAAGTAGCCTATATGTATTCAAGTTAGGAAGGAAACTGTCAAAATGTGAGAAATAGGTTCAAGATAACACATAACATTTTAGGTAAAGCTTGTTTTATTGATAAACAAAGAAAACCCTCTTGTTAAACAAGTTACAAATGACAGAAATTATTCCCATGTTAATAAAAAAAATTTGTAGAATGTTTATCTCTTATAATACAAGGAGCTTACCAATGAACAATAGCTATACACATCTTCGTCTCATCCTACATTTCATATGTGACAGGCTTGTAAGGTGAGAAGGCCTACTTTAGTTACAACAATACCTTCTATTGGGTGAGAAGAGAAAGATGCCTACATGGCAGCCACCTATGATGTGGCTGCCCCTCATCCTTATATTCAAACATCCCCCTTTAAGTTGATGGTTGATATGAACCAATGACATTTAGCTTGTCATAGAAATAAGTGTGTCGATTTGCCCTAAGGCTAGTCTTTGGCTCCAACATGACTTTTCTTGATGTGGCCATGTTGGATCTTTTCGTAGATGAAGTGAGAATTAACATCTATGTGTTTAGTGCACTAATGCACCATGTATTTGGCAGTAAGTTTCGTAGTGGCCTTGTTGTCATAATACAAGGTCACAGGGTAAGAAACCTCAACCCTTATATCTTTAAGAAGAACTAATAACTAAATCACTTCACAAGATGTAAAGGTTGTGGCTCAATATTCAACTTTTATGGAGAGACACATTATAGCTTGTTTTTTTTTCTATGAAATAAGTGCATCCCCAAGCATAATGTAAAAGTTAGTAACTAATTTTTTGCCAATTTTGCATGAAGCATAATCTAAGTCATAATAAGCTCTCTTAATGTAACCTTTTGAAGCAAGAATGAATAAACATATACCAAGCCAGCTCTTAGGTATCTTACCATTCTAATGGTTGCTTCCCAATGGGATTTTGTGGGTAAGTGCATGAACTAAGCCAAGTTGTGCATTGTGTAGGAGATGTCAGGTCTTATGACATTGAGGAAATTCAACTTTTCTATGAGCTGTTAATACTTCAACGAGTCATTGAGTAAGGGGTCATCATCTCAAGGTACTTATAGCCCTTGATCATGCGTGAATATGGTCAATGATAAGTTGGTGTTCATAGGGTTGTTAACTAACTTAGCTGCCCTAAGTCCCATCTCATTTATCTCAATGATATACTTGCATTAACTTAAATGGATGCCTTTATTATCTCTTAGGACCTTAATTCCAAGAAAAAACTTGAGATCTCCTAAGTCCTTGATATGGAAGACTAAATGCAAATGTGTTTTCAACTCTTGTAGACCATCTACATCACTATCAATGATAAGTATGCCATTAACATAAAACATAAAAATACTCTTTGCTTGACAAATAATGAGGTGTTGCACAAAGAGTCCTGATATCCCACAACAAGCAGTACCTCTGTGAAGTTTGTGCACCATTGTCTAGTTTCTTGCTTTAATCGATATATGAACTTCTTTAACTTGAAAACTTTCCTACTTTTCTCATTTGGATCCCCTGGTGGAAGCCTCATGTAGACCTCCTTATTAAGATATTCTTGTAGGAATACATTGTTGATGCCTATCTATTAAATGCTCCATTGGTGTTGAATTGCTAGAAAAAGAGCACATTTGATTGTAATATGCTTGACAATAAAGGCAAAGATCTCATGATAATCCATGCATTTTTTCTGGCCGAATCCATCAACTTAGCCACTAATTTAGCCTTGTATCTTTCCATTGATCCATCAACTTTATATTTGATTTGATATACTCACTTGCAACCCATGGGCTTCCTTCCTTGAGGCAAGTCCACCATCCCTCATGTATTGCTTGCCTTTAATTCCTTGATCTCATGTTCCATGGCATCTTGTCATCTAGGATTGTCAATTGCCTCATGTTGAGGGATTAGCTTAGTGTTAGTAGACATGGATACAATGAAATGTTAACTCTTAGGCAGGAAATAGTCATATGAGATGTAGGTCAAAAAGGGGTAAATAAAGGATTCACTTTTTACGGTATTAATGGTAGGGTATATATAATCTTTGGACTAGAGAGGTGTTCGGGTGTGTTTGGTGGATCATTGAAGAATTATTTGAGGTTGCAACTTTAAAGGGTCTTTTAATGTGGGAATGATGTCATTGATGCCATCATTAAAAAAGATATCATAAGGTTTAGTTTATGGTGGTAGTGGTATAAGAGTGTACTTGACTCAAGTAAGGGAATGATCTCTAGTTGATGGGCATCTAAATCATCAACAATGAGTGCTGATTAATGATTATGCAAGGTTAGAAGGTGGCTTTGAGTTATGCATTTGTAAAACCTTCGAAACAAGTTTGGTTAGATGTACCTGTAGGTAGAATTTGACTTAAGCCCCTACTTGTGAAAAAGGAAAAATGTCCTTATAAAATCATACGTCCCTACTCATAAAGAATTTACTTCTTTTAGGATCATAAAGCCTATAACCCTTCTGACCTTAAGTGTATCCCATAAAGATGCTAGGGATCACTTATGGAGCAAATTTATCCTTTGGCCTCACTATAGTGGCATGACATAGATACCTAAAAACCCTAAGGTAAGAAACTTAGGTGGTTTTCTAAATAATTTCTCAGAAGGTATAATTCCTTACAAAATAAAGGACAACATCCTATTGATAAGGTAGGTTGACGTTCGCATTAATTCTCTCCAAAATTTCTCAGGCGTTAAGTTCTAGGAATTCAAAGCTCACGTAACATCCAAAATGTGGTGATATTTGTGCTTAACTACAACATTCTATTATGGTGTGTGTGCACACGAACTCTTATGCTTAATACCACAAAAAGAAAATGATCGTCTTGTGTGATGGTTGAAAAAATCAAGTGCATTGTTAGTTTTTACATACTTGACCTCTACGCTAAATTGATTTCTCACAAAGTTGAGAAATTCTTCCGAGTAGAAGTAAGTCTCACTTTTGACTTTCATTAGGAACATCCAAGTTTCATGTGAAAAGTCATCTACTAGAGTGAGAAAGTACTATGATCTATTATGATTGGGGATTCGATATGGTCCCCAAATATCTATATGAATTAGGTTAAAAATCCATTATGTTGTATGATCATGTATGAGAAAAGGGTTGCAAGTTTGTTTTGCAAGTGGACAAATCATGCAAAGCTTGTTTTGAGTGAATTTTGCATATTTAAATTCATCAATGAATTAAAATTTTCCATCGGACATATATCCAAGTCTATGATGCCAAAGTTTAAAGAATTATATGTAGACTATGTGTTTACAAATGATTAATCATGTCTTGGAATTTATATGACATCTTTCCTATTGGGACATGTAACAAAATAGTAAAGCCCATTTTTTACTCCTCCAAGTCCTTTGACTTTACTCCTCCAAAGGTCCTAAAACACACAAAAATGAACATAAAATATGATGTGGCATCTATTTTAATGGCACAGTTTTGAAACAAATATCAAATTAAATTTAAAACCCAATGAGTATAGTATTGTGCTCAATTTTAGGGTTTTTGATATATAGGTATTACCAATGTGGAAAACTAGAGCACCATCACCATTAAGAAATTTAACTTTTTTAGATTTAAAAGCACATGAAATAATTAAATTCAAGCATGAAAAATTTACAGTAATATGATCACTAGCACCAGAATAAATTATCCAACATGTATTAAGAAAGTTAGCTGTACCTGCCAAATAAGCTTTTGCGTCTTGATTTCCATTCAAGAATTGCATGAATTGCTAATAGTCCATCTTAGTAACAAAGACATGATTTGGATCTTCTATCACCAAGTTTACTTTTGTATCCTCCTTGTAATTTTTATGCCTTATCGAATAGTTGTGCAAGTTGTAGCATTTTTACTTCTCATGTATGTACCTTTTGCAATAGTCACATTATAGGCTTGTCACTCAATAGCACTTTTTCTTTTTATGGCATTTTTTCCACAAAGGTCATATTTTTCATTTTGCTCAGACCTAAACGACTAGTTATTTTGCATTGCCTTTAGCATAAACAACAAGTCATCTTTTTAAAAGCTAACCAACACCCAAAGTCATCCCTAAAGATGCATTTGTTGCAATAACTACTTAGTTCCAAGATGTGTTATGTTGACCCCATTTTTCACCATAACAATGGTGAGATCATTGATTTTCTTCCTTACTACACTCTGGTGGTATTCTACCTTACAAACTATGGAATGGGTCTTTAAAAGGTCGAGAAGAGGGTGCATGAAAGAATATGCTCCTTGAGAGTTGAGTAGTAGTTGTCAAGGCCCTCAAGGAACTAGTAGAACCTTAGTTCCCCTTCATGCTCCTTCCATGGTTGGAAAGTGGCCATTTTTAGCTTCAAAAGTACAATCAAAGAGGCATACTCTTTTTGAGCTATTTTAAATGGCCAAAATAGAAGGAAATAGGCTCACCCCTTGACGAATCAAGTACAGTACATTGATTAGGTCATAAACCTCGAATGGATCAACCTAGTGATATTGGATATAGAGTTCCACCTACATTTTAGCCACGTCTCAAGTGTAAATCAACCCATCGTAAAGGTGGTTGAAGATAGAGTTAAGAATCCATCCCTAACAAATGGCATTGTACTACTCCCAAAGCTTTTGCATCAACAAACTAATTATGGGATTTTTGTAGGATCCATTGATAAAAACAAATTTGTTCTTGATTAAAAGGGCTATCATCATGGTTTCACACTAGATGACATAATTGGAGGTCCCCATCAACCTAACACCCACCAACATTGTTGAATTAGTGTCTCCAATCAGCAAATACAAATGATTAGCACAATCTAAGGTTGGGGCCCCATTTTTGGGCTCTGAGGTCGAGTTATGTGGTGGTGGTGGAGTGAGCGAAGGGGTTCTAAGAGGTGTGCAAAGACCATTGCTTCCACCATGATTAGGCAGTACGTAGAGAGGAATATCGCTAGAGTCCACCATCATAGTCGTTGCTATGGATGTGCCCAAAGTGGTGTCATTAAAGGGCGGATTAGGGGAACGACATCTTTGCAAGGTTACACAACGATGTTGTCTTCAACTGGGTAGGAAATGAGACACTGTTTCGGTAGTTGATTGTACACACGATAAACAACATCATTGCACTTAAAAAAGCTCGAGGGAATATGTTGTCGTATTGGCTTCATCCAATAGAGAAAGGGCAAAAAAGCCAAAATGTGTTTTTCTTCATTTATTCGAGGGTTGTCAAACTAAGGACAGAGTTGGTGGTCAAGATGTTGGAAAATCAATGCTGACAAGGTCCCACGAAAGATGTGAAAAGAGAAATAAAGAAGTCAAGGTTGCAGGACCCACAATAAAAGGACGAAACGTGAAGAATTCTTAAGCCGTGAAGTCAGTGGAATTATCCAGAATTATGCAAAAAGAAAAGTAATGTTGGGTCCCACACAAGAATTGTCTAGCCGCCGTGATTGTTGAATTCTGGTATCCTCTAGAGAATACTTAACGATAAATCAAACGTGGAGGCGCCGAATTCATGAAGAAACTGGAAACATGGAGAAGCCGATTTTCAGGCAGTACGCGGTAGACAAAGTCGGTTAAGCACTCTATAAAATGAGGAAGAGTTACACCCAGGAGGTGTGCCCAGCAGAGGTACCAGAAGGAGTGCCTAATGTAGGTACAAAAAGGGGTGCTAAGAGCAAGCACCAAGAAGGGTGCCAATTGCAGGCACCAGATGGGGCACCAGGAGGTGTGCCCAGCAGAGGCACCAGAAGGTGTGCCTAATGTAGGTACAAAAAGGGGTGCTAAGAGCAAGCACCAAGAAGGGTGCCAATTGCAGGCACCAGATGGGGCACCAGGAGGTGTGCCCAGACCAGGCACCAGATGAGACACCAGGAGGTGTGTCGACAGAAGGCATCAGGAGGTGCGTCGACAGAAGGCACCAAAAGGCACACAGGAGGTGTGTCGAGTGAAGGCACCAGGAGGTGTTCCAAAAGGAGTAAGCACATAGGAGGTGTGCCGAGTGAAGGCATCAGGAGGTGTGCCAAGTGAAGGCACCAAGAAGCGCAGCAGCGTGTGTTGCTACTTAGCACTGTAGCAGTCCGACCAACATAGGTCCGATAGTGATTTTGTAATTTGTAACGTACTCCAGATATTTCTAATGAGAAGGAGAAGGGGCCGTCGCAAAATCGAAGACATGCTTCTGCTGCAGCAGTAGCTTCTGTCGAGTAAGAAGGGAAAGGTGCCTGCGTGGTAGCCGCCTATGACCTGGCTGCCCGTCATCCTCGTATCCAAACACGAACAAAATGCGCACACTTCTGTTTTCATGTATTTTTTTAACAATCTATTTGTAATGAATGGAATGACGAATATTGCACAAAACCTTTGAAGAACTACTATAAAGCAATGGAAGAAAATGGGAAGACGATTGTCATTGACTACGTAATGCTAGAGGAAATTGAGTCTAGTGTTGCAAGTTTATTTTCATGTATTCTTTTACAATCTATTTGCCATGAATGGAATGACGAATATTGCACAAGACCTTTGAAGAACTACTATAAAGCAATGGAACAAAATGGGAAGACGATTGTCATTGACTACGAAATGCCAAAGGAACCTGAGTCCAGTATTGCAAGTTTGTGTCTATCATGGATACTACGATAGCTTTTAACCTTGGACGAAGGGAAAGAACTGTGTAGGAGTTTATAGCCCTGAGCAAGAGTTCAGGGTTTTCTGGTTTTCAAGTTACCTATCGAGCCTACAATATTTTGGGAGTAATGGAACTTCAGAAATAAGCTCAACTATCTAACCTGCAATATTCTCTTCTCGTTTTACTTTCAATCCATGACGTGTATGAAAAAAATCTTAGGAATTCTTTCCTATTAAGAAAGCTTTATGTCTCATGTTCGCACTAGTTATATATCTATCTCTAATATAGTTCTGGAAGTCGGGCAACTAGTCCTAAGTGCGATGATCAACTTATTGTATTTCTTTAGATATATGTGCACTGCTTCGCTAAATTTCTTATTCCAAGAGTCGTGGTATGAATGAATTGTTACAGGTTTCATAGCTCAAGTTGTAGTAGAGCTATCAGGGAGTAATGTAACTTTAGAAATAAGCTTAACTATCTAACCTTCAATATTCTCTTCTCGTTTTACTTTCAATCCATGTCGTGTATGAAAAAATCTTAGGAACTCTTTCCTATTAAGAAAGCTTTGTGTCTCATGTTCGCACTAGTTATATATCTATCTCTAATATTGTCCTGGAAGTCGAGCAGATAGTCCTAAGTGCGGTGATCAACTTATTGTTATTTCTTTATATATATGTGCATTGATTCCCTAAATTTCTTATTCCAAGAGTCATGGTATGAATGAATTGTTACAGGTTTCATAGCTCAAGTTGTAGTAGAGCTATCAGGTTATCCGCAGAAAGATCAAATTGTCAAACTTCAAATGCCTAACAAAGGTTTCTACACAAGAATCCAAATTGCATCTAACATTTCAAAGGGAAAACAAAACTAAAGTAGACCATTATCTACATTCTAGTCCATTTATGGATTTAGTTGATCTTGGGGATCTAGAGATCACGTCATCACTCATGTATAGACTTAACACACAACAATACAAATATGCACACCAAACACAAAAAAAAATAGAGAAGGTTTCAACTAACATAATATCCTGCATCCCAATCAACACTTCTCATAAATTTTCGCTCACCATATCAGAATCATAATTTTGGGGGAAACACTTCACTGGGAATGTTTTGTAAGGTAAATAGCAACATAAAGTGAAGAAAAAAAACATTGCCTTGTTGCAAACTTAATCCAAAGAATTCATTGCCTTCAAAAGTACTTTAAGAAACCCAAAGGAATTGTCTTGAAACCTATCCTACACGTTCAAATAACTCTATATGAGATATCGGGTTTATCAACGCTAAAATGTGCATGCTTTCTGCTTGCTGCCTATGCCAACAAAAATTTTGAAGGCCTAACAAAAGTCTAGCCGTTGCTTCCAAGAACATGGAGATACATGATTTTTCTAGATTTTAATCTTGACGAACAATTACAGAGCTCTGACTCATCCCTTCGAAGGGTTTTAACGTGCAGATCTTATGTTAAATGGACAGGAGGAACTTGCGTTAAAAAAGACTTCGGAGTGTTTCAATGGGGATGATTTGAGCGTGCAATAAAACCTTTTTTGAGTGTTGGGGTATCCTAAGTTTGGTCCAACATTGCGGCCTGCCATTACAATTAAAGCGAACTAGTTGCTAAGGGGTGGATAACATAAGACTAAAAACGGATGATGGCTGGAAGTCTACCAGGAAATACAGAGAGCAAAAAGAAGGTAGAAAACTTGTAGGAAATTGTATTTCAATTGAAGATATGTTTCTTTGTACAAGGCCCTAGTTATAGGGTTCGAATGAATCTATACAATAAATTTTTACAATCAAATTGCATAACATATAAATCACTTTACAGAAGGAATTGTCTTCTTGTTTCCTTTTTTTCTCTTTGATGAATAAAGATAGATTCTTGTGTCAAAAGGGAGAAGGAACATTGATGAGGGAAGCGTCCCCCTTCACTGCTTTCCTTCTATGGATAAATGAATTTAAAAAGCCATCCTTGCTGGGGATTTCCAAAGCTATCGTTTATTTGATTTGATTCTTGTTGCTTGAGCAAGGAAGGAAACTTCTTCGCGATCAACTTGAGGTCTTCCTAAACGTTTCAAAAAAAAAAAAAAAAGGGAGAAATCTTCCCAAAGATGGATGAAAGGAATCATTGTGTGAATCTGCCATTGCGATCACGCTTGATGGGTCGTCGAGATCTATGTTCTTGGCAGTGTTAGGCAGCGTCTTGCAAAGAAGGCAACAAAGAAGAGTTGCCCTAGCCTAACGTGGACTGAGGCTATCTGTGACTCACGTGTCCTCCATGTGGTTGCCCCATCTCCCTATTTCTTGGTCTAGTATTACCGTATCATAGTAAACCATCACCCATGTTAAGTCTCTATAATTTTCAGTGATCAGCACAAAGACATTTATCAAAAATAGGTTGTTTAATATTATTAATACCTTAAAAACGATATTTAGATATCTCTCTCAACAATCTCTAGTAAGGAAATTGGATCATTTTTCACATTTTCATATGTCATTCACCATTCATTTCCTTTACATTCTATGTTCTTATGTCCATAATGACAATAATTCATGATTACCGTAACTTGTAATGAATCATTAATCACAAGATAATGAGTTAAGGGCCAATCTCATCACAATGAGGTACAACGTATTCTAAATGAACTTTTTAGTATCAAATGTAATGAAAAGAAACTATTTATACATCAACAGACCTACTACACCTGAATTGCCTTGACCATAGCCAATAGCTTTGTTCTTCCTCTGACAACCTCTACAAAAAGCTCATTTACAACAGGTTCGAACATCTCCATGCCCTCTTTCAGAGCCAGAGAGCTCTTCTTCAGCAAATCGATACTCTTCAGAAGCTTTTCTTGGTCTGCAGCTTCGGCCTTGAAAACCTCTTCTTTGATGTCTAAAAGCTCCCTCTCCATGACCCTGTGCTCGAGCAAGACAAGCCTTTTGTCCTCGACCCCTTGAAGTTCCTTCATGAAGCAATCCACCAGCTTCCCAAGAGCAGCCGAGAACAGCTTGAGCTGAGGAAACTCAAGGAAAACTTCATGGTTCATTTCAATCGAAGTTGGGTGTAGAACAGCTGATGAAAGAAGCATGCCCATTACGTTTATGGTGATTCTAATGGCGTGGATAAAACGGATAGCTCTGTCCTTGGTCTTCGTTTCGGGCATGCCCGTCTCTGACAACTTCATATCTCCATTAATTTTCTTTCTCTCGCTTTTCAAGCCCTCAATCTCAGTCATAATCGTAGCATTTGGATTCTCTTCATCACATAGCTTTACAACGGCGACATCAACCATCAGCCGGTACCTTTCCAGCCCAGAAACGAATGATTTCAGGGAGTTGCAGAGATCAAGGAGATCAAGAGTCTCTTTCATGTACTCGTCCAAGATATCTATACCATCCCACGAACTGGGTACCTTTGAATTCTCATAAAAGAGAACCCATTGGAAGTGCATCTTCGCCAGGAGACTTGCAGCTTCAGAGCACCATTTGAGGGAAATGGAACGTTCCGGTAGCGATGCTCGAAGGCTGTCGATGTCGCTAACTAGAGAGGCAAACAACCTGGCGGATTCATCGATGTTCATGGAAGAAGACGGCTTTCCTCTGCGCAGAGGTGGGAAACATGTGAGAAACAATCTTTCCATCGGGAAACACATGATCCAGATAAGAGTTGTGGTAAGATCTTCTGTGACCAATTATAGCGATCACCTGCAGCATCAACTTGATGCCTAACCAACTTACATGAATCACTTCCCAGGAAAGTTGATGGAAAGGGATTCCACACTCATCTTCATGGACCTCATTAGTTCCACACCACAAAAGAGTACTTTTCTCGCATCGGTGGGGAAAGAATACGTGTTGCTTAAGGATTTCGGTAGAAAACAATGACGAAAGTAAAGAATTCAGGCAAACCAAATGTCATATGCAGCTGAAACGAGAACCGACTAAGTATTGCAGCTTGGTTTTCTTTTTCTTTTTCAGGGCAAAGGAAATCTATAGGTGTGGAACTTAAGACCTAAATATTGGATGATTAATAATCAACTATTAGGCTACTGACGGGTAATCTACTAGCATAATATGATATGTTAGATTGGACATCTCTTATCACTAAGTAGAAATATGAAACATATATTTCCTTTCAAAGAGGATTTTGCAGCAAATTGTAAGTAATTATAGTGAGGTGAAATTGTATGCTTAGAAAATAATATGATAGAGAGACCTTAAACCCAAACCATAGTCTACAATTATTGAGAAAGTTGGATCCTTTCTAATAATTTATATTCCAATGTGCACCAAAACAAATGTGGGGTGAAGAATGCCATGCCCTCTGAAAGTTTGAATAAAAATGAAGGGCCAAAGAATAAATCAAAGAATCAAAATGCATGATCACTAGGTATTAGTTACACTAACCTCTTCAGCATTTTGCTGATGCTGACTAAGAATCTTCAAGTTTGCTAGAATGAGACATTTGGCGTTCGCAAATTAGATATAGCGAGTAGTAGAGAGCGCAATGATGCAAGAAATAGCGGATTGGAATTGATCTTTGCGAGAATTAGTGGGTGTCAGACTCATCTGCTTAAGGCTTTTTATAATTGAGGCTTCTCAAATGGCGCATTTATTTTGGCATGCGCATGAAGATTCATAAATAGATCCACGCGTATCTTACTTTAGTTCCAAAATTCAATGCCATACATTCATGAAAATAAACTTGAAATAACATTAGCTGCAATTTTAGCGATAAGTTAGAAACTTCAAAGATAAGATTTCATGCATCTATAGGAGTATTCGTCTTTGAGTTAGAAGAAACCTAGATTTGAAGTAAAATGAGAACAAAAATTTTTGAGAAAGATGTCCCTTCCTTTTGCATAAAGCATTTTGGAAGGTGAATGTAAGGCTCAAACAAGCAATGTTTGACTGAAACCTTCATCGTAGAAAAGACAAGCATCATCTTTTGCAGAAGGAAGCAAGAATCCAATTTGGAGTTCATCATCTAAGATGATTAAGCCTGTCTCTCCAAACAAGAGCACTGTCTTATGTGTAGACACGTGTCATTGACCTTCATGAGAAAAAGAAAACACCAAATCCAGAATCTAGGTATCATGTACTTTCTACAGTTGCAAACTTTTCTCTATCAGACTCTGCTCTCCACAAGGATGCCCCGCACATAGTCAAAAGGACTAAGACAAGGATCTTAGGCACTTCATCAAGGCATCTGTATGTTCAGGCTTTCCAACAGATACACGAACATAACCCTTCAATTCTTTCTTGTTGTAATGACGGATCATTACACCCATTTTTGCAAGATCCTCCTACAACAATGTAAGATTATCAGAACTTCTGTTTTTTGTTTCTCCAACACTTTTATATGTTCCAAAGTAAGATGAGCAGCAATTGACATGCAGGAGATCTTCAGAAAAACGAAAACATCTTCATGGTTGCCAGGCCAACAAGTCAAGCAGGAGCAGATCTGATCACTATGGGTAAAGTTGGTGAAAGTAATTCTCTTACAGACCCGACATCCTAAATCTAGGCACCCAAGTATCCAAAATGCACCTAATTGTTTAGAGGGAAAACAAAAACAAACTATACTTTTATATATATCTTGGTCCATTTTAATATCTGGTCCATATCAAAATCAGAACTTTGGCAAAAGGTTTCAACTGAGACTATTTTGCAAACTAAATAGCAACCTAAAGTGAAGAACAGAGACATTACCCCATCACAAATTTGATCTGAAGAATGTACTGTTATTAAAATTAGTATTTTAAGCACAAAAGAATATGTCGGCATGTCCAGCTGCCTATAAACGGAAAATATTTGGTACATGATCTAAAAAATCTCTTAATGTGGCATAAGATAGAGTGAGAAAGCTGTGCACACCTTCAGTTTCTTAGCATCCATTCCAGATGCAACCCCACAAAGTATGAAGTTAGAATAGCTTGGGTATGGATTGAGAAATGGCACTTCTTTGAGAAGATTAAAGAGCCTCTCCCTTTCTTGTACCAAAGCCTCTTTCACTTCCTGCTAGAGATTGCTGGTTTATGTTAGATATGGCTTTCAATGGGAGTAGTACTAACTTATCTGACAAAAATATGAAGGATTGATTTAAGGGTAACATGTCTTTCGAGAGGGAATATGAAGAATACTGAAAATCTTAACCTCAAGATATGTGGGATTCTGCAAAGCTGCACAAGCAGCTACTTCAGCAGCAACTGAAACATTATACGGTTGCTTTGCTCTCCAAAGATACTCAATGATGCTCGAAGGAAATGCTCCATATCCCACACGAAGTCCAGCTAAACCTGCACCAGTTGTTCATTTGCAATTTAACATTCTGATCACTTAAATAAAGAAGGAAAAAAATTTATTGAACAAAGTAAATCTAATAAGGTAAAACAACCATTGGATAAATATTTGTGGATATGAGTAATCTCCCATTTCAAACAAAAATATATAAATTCAGATGGTTATATTAATTATCAACAAAAAAGAAAATGCATATGATTTAAATCTGTGAGGATAAAGCCCACTTCACAAATATGCTACATCACAAAGTGCCAATTACTGGACCGAGAGGTAAATAAGCTGAGGACATCTATCCATTGTGGGAATATGCCACAATGTAATATGATTCCAATTGTACGTTCTTGCAGACAAAGCTCACGATCTAGTAAGGGTGTTCTGAACCTTGGAGTATATAACAACTAATTTTAACCAGTTCTAAGAAAGATTAACAGTTAATAACATAGAATAGTAGATCTTGCATTAGCAATTCATTAACAAGATTAAGCTACCATAGCAAAAGCATATAGGCTGACATGCAAGCTTCCAAATATGACTAGAAAGGCATCAAAAAATACCTACATACCAGCTCTTTTGCTAAATGTCCGAAGGACAATTAAGTTCTCATAATGCTTCACCCACTTCATCTTGGAATCCATTCCTGAAAACTCAATGTATGCTTCATCCAGCACCACCAAGATGGGAAGCTCAAGGATTTTCATAAGAACTTCATCTTCAATTATACTGCATATGAGTAGCATCAGAGTTTGATATGTCAATTCTGAATCATTGACTAGAAAATAATGCATCAAGGTTAACATAGTGTTTGAAAAGCATTCTGATAAATATTTTTTGCTGTCACTGTTGAATTTTTAAAAAAAATTATTTTTCTAAAATGGAAAGGCTACTGCCGAAATTGTTGTTCGTGAGTGTCATATCTAAAGATTCATTTGAATAACTACTTCAAAAAAAAAAAAAAAAGCCCAACATTGAAAGAAATAATTCATAGAAAAGTAAACATAACCAAAAAAAAGGAGCTGATGGAGATTCCCATCCAAAGTTGGTGGTGGCTGCAAAAACCGATACAGCAGCTGGATGGCAGCTACAAGAACAGGTGAAGTAGCTCCAATTTGGCACTAGAACAGATGCAGCAGCAACATCAGCTGGTATGATGGCCATGAAGTGTTCTAAAACAGATCTGATGGCCACCTGAAACAGGTCCAGTGACTATCGTGATAGCCACTCTCAAGTCTGGCAACCTCGTTCTGACTGTCAAAATAAGCGCAATCCCCACATAACGGCTACTAGATGGATCCAAAGCCACCAAACAGATGTTGCTGCTACATGCTGACCGCCTCTAAACTACACAGATAGCCAGCTGCTGTAGGCAAAAATGGATGGAACAGCCACATGGTGGCCAACAAACAGATCCAGTGACCACATGATGACTACTAGTGACAACGTGACAGTTTTTTTTTTCCCCTACTAATCTTCAGACCACTTACCATATATTAATACATAATCAACAATTCTTTTTCTGTGTTCTCAAAATAACTTTTGAAGACACTTGATAAAAGTCATTTTGAAGAGGTCACACCAAAAACTTGTTTGGATGATTATTTATTGAAAGTGCTTTCCACTTTTTTTTTAAAAAACACATCATTGATTAAAGCAATTTCCAAAAAGGCTGCAAACACTTTCTACAAAACGATTGAGTTGAGATTCCCAAAAGAATCTATAGTTTGTAGACCCATTTGGCCAGTATACCCTCACTAGTAAAAAGATAGAGTCTAAATTCTAAAACTCAGTTTCCACAAGAAGAGGACACCTCTGTCAATACATTTCTCCTGCCATCCAGGCTCTTACGTGTTCTACAATCAAGCCTTCTCAGAAACTAGTTCCAGAGGTAAATAATCCAAGTAATGCATCAACACAATGCCAGCATCTTCAATAAATAACCCTTGAGAGAATTAAACATTGATTTATTCTGCCTAGAAAAGGACACGCTTACAACATGCACAAATATTAAAAAGTGTATCTAACCATTTATGAACAGCTCTTGGACGGGTTGAATTGTCTAAACTTAGTTTTAGAAGACTAGTTTAGGAGAAAGCTCTACAAAGACACTTTCACTTTTAACATATATATGCCTTCCAGAGGCAATCATTCTCTTGAATTAATTGGTTGTTCACCACTGACTAAAGGACATGTAAGAAACATCAAGTCAATCACATAAAATAATTACGCCAAAAACACACAAAGAAAAGAAAATACTAGAGAATTACCTCCCATCTGGATTGTTCGGAGATGTTAGAAATATGCATTTGGGTTTCTCACGTTCAACAACATCTGCTATTTCTTCCACATTCAAGCTAAAGTCTGCCTTCCTTGGAACTGCAGAGTAACACAAAATTCTTGGAGGTTATTGACATAAAATGTGATACACAAATGAAAAGCAAAGCAGGCAAGAGAAACACATAATTGAAGGACTCAATATCGGTAACAAACCCATGAATCTACATCCATGAAACAAAGAGTAAGGAAACCCAAAAACTAGGTAAGAAACTGTATGAAAGTAGGGCATTCATTTCTACCTTTTATTACAAGTGCCCCATTAACTGCAGCATCAAACTCATACATTGTAAAGGTTGGAGGACAGTCAACAATTTTATCACCAGGATCAAGCACACATCTGCAGCAATATTAAATAACAGCAAAATAGTAAAAGTTGACTGCAGTAGGGAGACAGATGTTACAACCTTAATGTGAAAATGTAAGATACCAAAATACCAGTCCTAACCTCATAATCAAATCAATAAGCTCATCAGCACCGCATCCAGCAAGAATGTAGTCAGATTCGAGTCCTGAATCTTTGGCAAGGGCAGCGCGCAAGCGACGGCTCTCAGGGTCTGGATAGATATATGGGAACTTCATTGAGCCCAAAGCTTCAAAGACCTAAAAACAATCTGAATTTTCTATTTAGGTTCATAAAGGCATATTAATACTCAAACCAGTTTCTGCAGTGAACACAGACTCGTTGTCAATTTAAAACTCTTTATGCTTTAGACAAATATTCTTTTGCATATTTGACAAAAGCAAAGAATTTGGTTTCCGTTATATTCCAAAGATAGTACGGTGGCATATCTCACTTGCCTCTGGGGGAGGGCCATAAGGATTTTCATTTGCATCTAACTTAATAATGTCCTCAGGCTTCCTTCCAAGACGTGTTGATAAAACCTGTACCGGAGAAGCCAATTCATTATCCAGATACCAAATCACTAATACACAACTCCCACTCAAGTTACTCATAACAGTGGTCTTTTCATATACGACTCAAAGCAATAAAATCAAATTCAACTTAAAAATTGTCACCAGTATGATAAATCCCATGAAATATAGAAACAAAAACCATTATCTATGGCATTTATTTCGTTTGTATTCCCAATTTTTTCACTAGCCAAAAAACACTGAATTGTTTACAAAATTGATTATATAGCAGTCAGTTAGGCTGGAGGAAAACTTGGAGAACCTGAAGCACTAAATCCTTTTCAGTGCGTGATCACTGAACAAAATAGTAAACAAAACTGGTAAGTGATTTTGAACATATACACAACTGAACTGGGTGGAAGTGTGGGGGTTTCTGGTTAAGGCGTCTCCATTGTCAAATTCATTAATTTCCAGAACCAGGTTAGTAATAGAGTTGATGAAGCTAGAGCCAGTGATCACCATATTTAGATTGTGCATTAGGAAGGACCCACAGTTAAGACGCATTTATATCATGCGCACAAATTGCCGATGGCCCTTGATTGGAAGGGATGTACAGATGTTTCTTTCAGCTTTAATGTTAATCTTTACCATAATTTTATTCGTTTGTCTCGTGACCAGTTGGGTAAACTAGGAAGCATAGTCTACACCCACATGGCAGTGTGATAATGGAATGAGGCATAAATTTACTTGGTTCTGTAGCTATTCCCCTCAATAACACAATGCATATCCAAGTATCTCGTCCACATGCTTGTTTGGGTTGGTTGGTTAACAAAATTTTGTAAGAAAGACATTGATAAACTTCGTTGTTATACACATGCAGCAAATAAAATTACTGGAAAACACAATGCATGCGCAAGTGTCTGGCAAATAATATTTGCTGGAAACAAACACCATATCGTGAACGATTATAACACTCATCTCATTTGAATAAAGGATAAGCAAAATTCAAGGTAAACAATAGTAGAAACAACACAACAAAACCCATCCATTTTCAGATTCAAAGTCACATAATTTTAACACCTAAGAAGTAAAAACAGAATTCTTCAGCTCCTACATAATGAAGTACTACCAAACATCTTTACAGCAAGTAAATCAAAGCAAAACCCCTGGTAATAAATTTGCTTCACAGGATTCAAAATCGAAACATTCTACAGCTTGATATCAACTAAATTGGCTGATAAATAAAATCAGAAAGAAGATATAGCAACATGCGGCCACAGGCCAACCATCCAGAACCTCAACCAAAAAAAAAGAAAATTTTGAAGAAAGCATTATTCACTCAATCATTTTCGAAAAGAAGAAACTAAAATGAGCAGAAAGGCACAAAAAACCCCAAATGGATCACTCACCGAAAAGGAAAACAAAGAAAAGGGACAGACTATACTACCTCAAAGGGCAAAATGGGCTGGTAAGGAGATAATTTCCTCAAATGGGGTCGAATGAAGGAGTCAGCGGTCACGCGCTGCTGACCCTCACGGACATGTTCCACGGAATGAACAGTGGAGGCCATCGCGACAAGCGACCTCCTGCTTCCTTCGATCGAACAACAGGGTCTCTGGGATTGGGGCACCACAACTTGTTGACCGCTGGAGTTGGATTTCATGCAGAAAAGAGAAGTGGCGTTGTAAATGTCAATGACACCCATGAATCTCTGCATGTAAGGAACCCAAGGAAATCATAAAAGAGCGACATTAAAATGAAAAATAAAGACTTTGAGCAATATAGATTCATATACAGAGAATTGTCCTGTTTTGGCCAGAAAGGCAGCAAGAGCAGAGCGCCAGTGACTAAGGCAGGAGGTTTTGGTGGCTGACCCCAACTCACAGAACGATCAGTCGACTTAAAATAAAAGAAAAACCCCCTGAACCCTACCCAAGTGACTGCTGCAATGGAACAAAAAAAATCAGGAGAGTGGGTAGGGAAAATGGAAATCAGAAGCAAATGGCAGCCAGAATCTGGAGATTTGCAAGGTTTTTGACAAGAAAATTTAATGCTTAATTTGAAAATAAAGCAACCTTTTTTTGCACCCTATATTTTGTATTTCGTTCGTATGCCTTCTGTTTTTGTTTTCTATACTAACAAACGGGCAAAAGTCACTGCGATACGGACGAAGTTTCCTTCGTATTTTCGAGGTATAAAGTTTAGTACATTTACATTACATTTAACAAATTAAACGTTTTATTAAGATATTTCTAACTTTAATAGATTTAATTATGTAGAAAATAAAAGGTTAACACTATTCATTCCCTCCCATCCTACTTTCACGAGAAAACATTAGCTCATTTCCTTGTTCTTCTCTTCACTTAATTATCTACACTCTTGTAGTTAATTTATAGTTTTTTTTTTTAATAAAACATTCAAACCCCCACTGTAGTTTTGATCTCTATTAGTATTTTTTTTAATTTGGGCAAATCCTAATATAATTGAATGCTATGTACATGAAAAAATTGAGTTGTTTAAGGTTGGATCTTTACAGGGAGAGGAACACGTTAGTGATGTATGTGGCAGGAGCAAACATATGGCAAATTGTTTAAAGGAGGGACCATTTCTATGCACCCACTTCTATTGAGAATGGAAACCGAGCAGTTTATAAATTTGGATTTAACTTATTGTACAGCATGAGATCGGGAAAGACTATGCTCTCTCCTTAGAAATTCAAATTATTCAATATATATATATATATATATGGCGATTCTAATTTGACATTGCTTGCTAATCATCACTAAACTTGTAGTAATTGATTGCTAATTAAACATATATAAAATGCAATTGGGAAAGTCACTCCCTAAGTGAGATTTTAGTAATGTATAATTCAAATCCTTGTATCCTCTGTTATTCATTAGGAAGAATAGTTGAAGAGGAATAGGAATGGAATGGAAGTGATTTTGATATCAATGATTTTCTGATCTAGAGAAACTAGATAAGAACATTTGTCAATAAGGCACAACAATTTTTGAAATTCTTCTTCTTTGTGGTTGATGGGTGTTACTAATCATTAGAAACGCTTTTAATAATTTAATATATTATCTTTTTATCAATTTATGTAATAATGATTGTGTTAATAGATCGACTTAATTCTAATAAGTTTTTCCTCTCTTTTAATCATTATAATCCTATTTTATTAGAGATGTTTGTCATTTTTCAAATAAACTTCTTGTTATTTATTACATAATTAAGCTTGTGTTAACCATCGTGATATGATTTACCAAGATAGAACTATTCTAAACCTTTATATATATATATTTTTTCCCTTTCTCGTTTGATTGGTGCTATCCCATTTGAATGGCATGAGCAAAATCCTGAAATCCCCCTTCTCCCTTTTGTTATTCTTTCCTTCCTTCTCTTCTTTCTTTGGTTCCTGTTCTATCCCTTTTGTTCTTCATCGTTTTCTATTAGATTTACCTTTTTCTATCTTCTCGGAACATAAAGAAGAAACAATGAACAGAAGAAAGGAATTAAGGTACTGCCAAGGAAAATTTGCAAGGTTTCTTGATTCCCTGGGCAAGGAAGATGACCATGACTGGAGGTTGAGGTTGCTTTCCGATGATCATTAACATGGAGGGCCTACATATTTCCCTGCCGAAGACGGCACCCCAAGTCAATATTCGATGCTGCAGAGAACTACTGTTTGATTCACCAAAAGCCATGGAACTTGTTCAAGATGTTGCCATATTTTGTATATTTATCAAAAAATTCTTTACATTTATACATAAACACTGATTAATCAGCCTTTGTGGAGTAGGAGCCTCGATGATCTGCAAAATATCAGTAATTACAGAAGAAAAGAACAAGAATTTCTATGTATAGCTGAATTTCAGCTCTTGACGAGAACTTGGGGATTTTATTTTGAGTTTCCGATTAGAACTTTGCAGCAAGAAAAGTTTCTTCAAGACCTTCATGATCACAACCATGCCGGGCTTCCTTCTGGCAAGCGCCGCTCCATGGTTTCTAGACGCTGTCAATGCCTCAACGCAGCCCAATTCCTCCGTTGCCCTGGAAGTTGAACGAGAAGTTCTTGACAATTCTTCATTGAAATCCTCCCACAGCAGGTCCATCTTTTCGTCTTCATCCTCATTCGCTGCTCCTCCACAGTCTCCCACATGGGAAGAGCTCTTTCTTCGAATTTTCTCGACTGATGTCGATGCAAAACCATCTTCCTCATCATCTTCTTCTTCTTGTTCTTCTTCTTCTTCCCTGGCAGCTCCACCTTGTGGCTCTTCGTGGCCGGAGTTCGGAGAGGCTGCAGGAGACAGACGCCACAGAGGGGGTGAATCGATGTTGCATGGGAAGGCGTCCCCGATTGCTGGAAAGCTGAAATCTTCTGCGGCCATGGGTTGGATTGTGAGCTCTTGGAATGTAAAGAGAGACGATGGCAATGATTTGGGTGTTGGGGTTGGAGAGTCCTGGTGGTTGTCCTGGAAGTTTAGTTCAACTGCTTCAACCAGACAAGTAGCATTCATTAGTCTATTCTCTATTTATTTAAACAAGAATCTAGGTGGGGTTTACCCTCTCAACTAAAAGGAATAAAGCAGGATGATAATCTCTTCCCAAAACACTAAATTTAGTTACCCTTTTTTTTTTTTGTCCATTTGAAAAAGTCTATACTTTTACTGTTTTGCAAAATGCATTGAATCAACACAAAGATTGATGGTAGTAATGTTAGAAGTCCATATATTCACCTATGATGTTCTTTATATATAGAGAAAATATCTTATTGAAGAAGATTGCAGTCACATAGGACATGTATCTCATAGTGAAATGAGAATTAATATATTAATTTCTTGTATGTAAATATATAAGTCATTTACGACTACCCACTTGGATATTGAAGTCTCATGAGGGGTTAAAGGTATCTTTAACACCAAGAAACAAAAGGGCTCCCACTATGGTAAAAAGTGGGTACCTAAATTTCTTGTGAATGAAATATTAAGCTTTTCCAAGATGGGTTACTCTATTTGTTAGAATGGCAGAAGAAGCCAAACCCATGAAAGGGGAAATGGAGACATCTCATCTACCGCCGGATTGAAAGGAGCATCCCTTCTTCTTCTGCCAACATTTTCCACAGCCGCATTGACAATGCTGCTTGAGAGAGACTACACCGCAACTGCAGACACATTCAGTGAAGAACTTTGTGTGAAAATCAATCCCCAATCCATCAAGTAATCCACTTGTCGTCTTCTCCAGCATTCAAATCTGTGGAAGTCCCGGAGAAAGTGGTGCTGGCGGTGCACTTAATTGTGGTGCTGACAGGAAGACGCTGGAATGACCAAGTCATGCTTCAACAGGTTAGCAGCCACTTGGATCAACTGTGCCAACCAACTTGTCAGGCGTAAATGTGTTTTGCTTGGCCAGGACAATTAACTTCAATGGGTCCATGCCAGATTGGAGGGTCGGCTCCCTCTTTTCTTCCTCCCATGGCTATTCCATGTTTGTTAAAAAAAAAAAAAATGGGAAAAAAAATAAAACAAGTTTTGTTCTAAATTTGGTCACGAAGACCTCGTTACCTCAACGAGTGCAAGTACCAAGTCAGATGAAAATGGTGATGGTAGGAAGGTGTCAATTTATGGAGTCAAAAGTAGAAATAAAGATAAAATTATAATTTTTTTAAATTGTTAGAAATAAAAACTTATATTAAAAAATGATGATTAAATATAAAAATATCTTTTTAACTCATTATTTAACTTTTGAATTAGACTCTAGGTTTATTTTTAGGACTAAAGTATGTTAGTGTAGGAATGTCAGTCCTATATTGAGAAGTACAATCATTGAGTAATATTTAAATAATAAAAAATATTCTCCAAATTCATGAGCTAACTTTTGAATTAAACTATGAACCTATTTTTAATACAAATTATTTTGAAAAACTTTCTTAATATTAGATAAAATTATAAAATAGAGAGTCTCCTATGACTGTTAGGTGTATGAATTCCCAGAATAATAATAAATTACTACTCATATAGACCTAAGGAATAAGGAATAGTTTTCGTTGAATCATATAGGATCTTTGATATTGTTTATGTTTCTTCTGCATATTTGCTGCAAGAGGGGGGAAATGGGTAAGATTTTTTTATCTGAAAGACCAGGGAATAGTTGCATCTTCAGCGGCATATGCTTTCTGCTGTAGTTGGACGGTGAAAATGACACCACTCACGAGCAGTAGCTGACTGCTTCAACGATAACTACCAAATCAGATGAAAATGTTAATGTTATGAAGGCAATTGCGGTGTGCATGAGAGAAAAAGTGAACAGCCTTTTTTATAGGACTGGCAGAGGGAGAAGGAAGGCCCGAGAGTAGTTGCATCTTGAGTTTCCACTAAAATCCGGAATATGTGTCATTTCTTCTAAACCAATTTTAGGAAAGAATAAATTTTCTAACTTGATATAATAATTGCATTCAAATGAACAAAATCTTGTTATACAGATGATAACAGAGAAAGGTGTTGCAATGTGACAGAATAATACACCGATGCTCTTTTTGCTTTCTTTTCTACTGCGTATGATGAAGTAAAAGTGAAATAGACTGATGAATCATGATCTGCCTACTTGGCAGTTTTTTATTGTTCTTATTTTTTGGGTAGGAAAAAATAACAAAGTAATCATAGTCTTCTATGAATCTCAAATGGTGCATCCTGTCATATCATGTTAAGGCACTCCCAATTTCAGCATCACAATGATAATCTAAACTAAAATATCTGTTTAACTTGAAGTGCAGATACACGTACGAACCCAAGTGTGAATAATTGCAGATTCCAAAGAGGTCCCTCGAGGAGCAAGTGGACCAGGCTTCTCTGTACTTAATGCAGCAGCTAAAAGCAAAATTCTGTATTAATCCAAAAGCATTTCCTTCCATCTTTCCCATTTTTCTTTAGGAAGAACGTGCAGGCGTTGCCCATTTGTTGATGAAAATGCAGGATGGCAGCAGACCCTCCTCCAGAATGAATGCTTAAGGACAAACAGCGGACTAATGAATCAAAGAATTTATCTATGTTGATCTCAAGGATGCTTGACACCGAAGAGGGACAGTTTCAAGTTCAAGGTCATCTTCCATGTGCTTGGGAAGGCGCAGGGAGAGGGTTGGTGATGAACCTGGAACAGCAATATAATATCAATGATATGTGGTCTAGGAACCAAAGAGAATGACAAATTTAGACGGGGAAGACTCCGAAAACTCACCCTCAACCATGTCCTTTGTTTTGTGAAGAAGAAAAGTCCCGGAAAGGATTGTCACAAATCCACACATCTCTGTGACAATTTGAGTCGGATTCTGTCGGTCCCAGTCCTGAATCAACAAGTGCAGCACCCTTTTTTTAACAGATTAAGAATGTGGTAACAAGAATAATTGAAAAGAGTAATTAAGAATGAGGATATGAAGTTCACGAATAGGATCTTGTAAATCCTAATTCATGGCAATGCTCAGAGAGAAAACAAGACAACCAAAGAACCTCAATGGAAAACAAAATTAGTAGCGTATTTGCTTAATAGGGTCTAGAAAATTAGCAGGGGTTGCTCGATATGAAAACATTCAGTTCAACCAGTCTCCCAAGCTAAATAGATGACAGATAGTGCCATAAGAAAGTCCTTATCACAAACAAAAAGGTCAAAACAAAAAGTAACTGATTTCCTTTCTCCATACGCTGATCAACAGGACTTTTTCTAACCAATTTCTAGTCCTACACCTAACCAACCAATCGCCGTTGTTTCGTAGATACCTACCAGATCCATTCAAAATAAACTAACTAGTGTAGAATAAAACATCTTCAGCTCTATCTAGTTAATAAGAATTAGGAGAAATCAGAATAACATAAAGATAACTGGTTTGCAAGAAATTTCAAGTGTCACTGAAAACTGAGCCGGAAGCACACCTCCAAAGTAAATAGCATTCTTTAAAGTGGAATTGCTACACTTTTCCATACTTCCTTTTTTCCAATTCATCCCTTTATGAACTCGTGCTGCCAAAACTTTAGAACAGTAATGATCAGCTTTTCCCCTCCTTTAGGGTAATGTTAAACCAATAGGAATCTAATTCACAAGTCTAAAATATTAAAATAGTGACAGTACCTAGGGCTGTAAAAAAACCAAGATGGGCTGAGCTCAGTTATTGGCTTCTTCCTGTCATTTATTTATGAAATGAGCTGTGCTTAAGCTTTAAATATACAACTTGTTTACTTTGACAAGCCAAGCCAAAGGAGGTCCAAGGCTCAGCTCGGTAGGACCTGCGAACATAGGGCTCATTTAAGTGCATTTAACACTAGAGTGGCGTACATAAATGCAAGACAACAAGCAGGGATTGCATTTTCAATAACTTCATCAAGCTGGTAACAGCAAGCAATACCGGCCACACAATTAAAATCTCAATAACTTCATCAAGTAGGGATTGTAATTTTAGTTCTTTCTTACTTTTTCCTTTCTATTATTTTGGTCGAATGAGATATTTTCAGTTACTCCCTTCTTTTAGTATTCCGCCTTCCTGTGAGATTTGCTTAGATAACACTTCTTTCTCATTTCCTCTCTTCAAATCTTGAACCCTCTCAAAGCTGTCGAATAGGTAGTTCAAAAACCATAACTATTCTAAGATCTAGAAGCATTATGAATGCTTGACTCCTTACGCTCATAAATGTGACTTCCTTTGCATTTTGCAATCTTCTCATTCATCCAACGCTGGAATTTTGTGGTGCTTCAAGCAAGAAAATCTGAGGCCTTTCCAACAGCAAAAATATCAATCTTAAGCACGCCATAGAAAGCAAATCATCAGTTTCATAAGTCAGAATCTCTACAACTAAATTGATATCTCTATCGATTTTGTTTTTAGTTCCTATATCATCCACAGCTCCTTGGCCAGTTAAATTACTATTAGAGCACCTCCAATAGGTTTATTTTTATTTTTTTAAATCCCTTCGAGCTTTCCTTTATCTCAAATGAAAGGGTGTCAATCCTTCCATCTGAGTAGCATAGAGGTATTTATGCCCAACTGACATGCACTTGCTAAGATTAAATACTAATATTTTCTAAAATATATCCAATGTCCACTGCAAGCATCAATTTGTTAACAATAGCAGCTTACTGTGAAGCTAATCAAAATATTTTCTCACTTACCAGACAAAGAAATCAAAATTACCTTAAACATGATTACACTAGCCAGAATGGTGAACGATGTAAACATCACATAGTATATGGGTGAGACAACAGCTGTGTTGAATGTATCAAGAGCCTGTCATTGTAGGAAAATGTCAAGAAACATTTCCAGAACGAAATATTAATTACCACAAACACATAAACAGAGACAACCTAAGTTTAGCTCATATTCTACTCCAACCCCCCCCCCACCTCCCATTTCTCCAAGGATGTGCATTACCTTGTTTAAATAATTCATTTGAGTGAGACCACAGCAAATAAGCACCGTAGTGAATACCCATGTTTGAGGATAAATTAACTGATTCATCCCAGAGAATGTTAACTTCAAAGCAATTCCAAGTGCTTTTGCAGTCATGACCTGTCAAGTATATGCTGATGTCACCTTAACAGCAGACAAATTTCAAACAATAGTAAAACCCATAGAGAAGAAAAATCAGGTTTCATAAAATTCTCATGTAGCCTGCACAAAGTTACATTTCACCCTTGATTTCAAAATATAGTGTACTAAAATAATTGTGGTTTGACAAAGGTGTAACCTTGTGCATAAGACTGGTCAATAAGAATTTTTTACCAGAATGGCATCAACAAGCTACGTACCGACAATGAGCCTACAAGTGAACAAACCCCAATGTACACCATTACATGCGTATGGCCGTACTGTGGCATACAATTGATAATGATGATGAAAACTGCAGCTATCACCAAGCATGCATAGAAAAGAAAAGCTGCAGGACATAAACAAATTAATGAACTTATTATATTTGCAATATGGTTAGATTAATCTCTTTGTATTATTAATGGATAAAAGGATTTGCATTTCTTTTCCTAAAAGCAAATGCATACCTGGCTCTGTTGCAAGATCCCATACTTGCGTAACAGACTCAATCTCACGCTCTTGGGGAGCATGTAGTACAATCATTATAGAACCCACAACACAAAGAGCACAACCAAGAACCCCGAAAGTGTGTAGTTTCTCCTGCAGTACTACATGTGCAAGAACAGCACTGGAAGACAATAAAGCAGTGCAGTCAAGATTAGTAGCATTTAAGATAAATCGCCATAGAAGACTTTCCTCTTACCTAATGATAATACTAAGCGCACCAAGAGGAGTGACAAGAATAGCTGGTGCAAACGCATATGCTGCAAAATTAGCAATCTCGCCAACAATCACTGCATGATGACATTACCAAATCAGGACATGTAAATTACAACTAGTTTTGCACTTATTACTAATATTTTAACAATATTACGCACTCAAAGTGCCAAGTTCATTAAGAAATACGTCTCCATGAGACACAGTTTGACAAACCAGGAGTGACATTATTTTTATAGCTTGTTGATAGAGAAATTTATAATAACCAAAAAATTTCTCATTCTATTAGGCATAGAAGATGAAACAAGTGGGTTTCATCTATTATTTCAATTTTGCAGCGAAAATGACAACTACTAATGCTCATTTACCATGCTTATAATTCCCGAACTACTTTTTGATACACTAAATTGATTGAAGTTAGCAAAATCAATTATCAAAAGTTAGTGAACTGAATTCTTACGTGGGCATCTAATCTAGCATAACCAGTGTAACCCATTTAGCAGACTCACTTGTTATCAAGCCAGCCCACCAAAGCGGCTCATACAGATAAGAATAGCCTCCAAAGCCTGAAACAAGTATCAGAAGATTTTAATAACTCTACATGGATATCACATACTGCAACATGATGAAATAACATTTGAAACACATCGAGCATTAAATTGAAATCAATTTCATGGCATGGAAATAGGTGAGACATTTCTGCCACTTGAGCTGCCTTGCGAATGCAAAAACTGGAAATGGAAAACCGACACTAACACACATAAGAAAAATTCACTACAGTTGTGCAAATAATGTTCGATACAAGTAGTGGATTTGGTTATCGAGCTAAATCCTAATAGATTATGCACAGGCCTAAACATATTTGAATCACAATAATAGTAATTAAGTGAGTCTAATCCAGTATTGACAACTTGCATTTCCATGAAAGAAAGTTTTAAAAGAAGTTGCGGGTTAGGAAAATTCCATAATGCGAAACTTCTGCCGATATTGAAATTGGCTCTACTAATATAGTCCTCCTAGCAAGAACTTAAAGCCATCACAACTTTCAGTAGAACAGCTAAATAAAAGTGTTGACACCCATCAGTACATACAACAGACCCAAATAAAAGTCCTCAAAGTTTTGCTATTTCTGGATCCAAAATCATGATGCAAGCGTAGAACGGCCAAACACCCATATGTAGCGACATAATTTTTCATACTCTCAAATGCCCCGGCAAAGTATTGCAACCAAATTCATACTAAACATAAATCCCATACGAAATAGGAAAATCTAAATCAACCCATCTCCTTTCAACTCGTCTCAGTGAAGGAGTTATCCAAACTAACTAAGCCCCATCAAAGTCTACCCAACAAAAAGGAAACCAAACACAACATCCCCAAATCAAAAACTGGAAGGAACTCCCCTTGAACTCAAAATCGAGCAAAAAATGTCCAAACCTGCTCTGACCCCGGACGCGCCAGCTTTCTTCAAGCCTTTCTTCTTGACAATAAAGCTGGTCCCAATGAAGATGCTGGAAGAGAGGGCTAAGATCAATCCCTTGATGTTGTCCGAAGACATGCCCTTGTACGAGTCCATCCAGCTGCTATGCCTCGGCTCTGGTTCACTACCCATAGCTCCAAAGACTCGTCCACAGCGACCACCGCAGCTAAACCCCACTCTGACTCTTCCCTCCACAAGTACAACAACAACAGCAACTCAGGAAACCCCGAGCTCCCATTCCATAGGAACAGAAGCCATGCAGAACCCGAATTCCACCTCTTATCACGACCACCTTCTTCTTCTTCACAATCACACTGATCCAAGCTCCATATCTATACTCCAAGAAACCAGAGAATTCCCTACCCCTGGATCTTGATGCAACGAGAACTTTGATCAAGATCTACACAAACTGAGTTCCCAAAGCGAGCAAGAGACACGAGAGAGACAAAGTGAGAGAGCGAGGGAGAGAGATCTTTAGTTGTCTAATAAGCTCTGAAGATAGATCCCGAAACGCACAGAAAGGCGACACAGAAACCGACCAAGAACATCGCCATACGTTTTCTTTTCACCTCTTTTGTTTTCTCCCTCCGTACGAAAAGGCTGGTTTGGGTGGGATATGGACGCGGTGCTTACTGCTTCTCCCACTATTCCAACCTCTTTCTCCGCTTCTTCCACTCCATTATTGAGGCTCCCACCACTTTTTTTTTTTTTTTTTAATTCTTCCATATCTGTTCAAAATCTCGTGTTCATAATCTTAAATTTTCTTTCTTAATCAAATGGGTTTTCATTCTTCTTTATAGCATAACATTCACAATCCTCAAAAGATAACATTTTTCTATTCACAAAAGAAGGGAAGATCCAAGGAATGAATTTTGTCATGTGTGATTAGCTAAGCTTAATATTTAAACTATTAAAATGTAGTTCATCCAAAAAGGTGAACTTGAAGTTTTTGTGCATGACAAAACCGAGGAAGGCCAAACTTGGCGTCGTCCACACTCGCGGCTTTCTTTTCGAGGTGTGAATAAGGCCTCGATGCTCTCCATGAATGCAGAGACATATAAAAAAAGAGAGGACTGTGGGATGTTGCAGAAGATGGAAAAGAAAAAGGAAATGGGAAGTGGAGAAACGAAGGAGACAAAGATTGAGGACAGGGAAGTTTTCCATCCTCCGGAGAAAGTGAGAACGAAAAAGGTAAGAAAGGCGAAGGAAACGGAGAAAACATGGTAAATCGCAGGATGGCTTGAGCTTGTCCAGTGCTGAATAAGCTGCTACAACCAAGTCAAGATGTTTATATATCCGTACATGATGACTAAATAAGACACATTGACATATAAAGACTTGTGCTAACTAATATTTAAACATGCAATAACTATCATGCATGAATTATTAAATTAAGTTATTGAATAATAACTGTAAATAATAATATATAATGACATACACTTAATCCATGAGTAATAAAATACTACATTCAAACATAACCGTAATACTATATTAGAAAGAATTCAATCTCCTCTTTTAAAATCAAGTAACAAAGTTGTGTACTTAAACATGGCTTTTGGTATCATATTAGAAAGAATTTAATATTTTCTTTAAATATAAATTCAATACATGTCATACATTATTAATATAGTGACATGTTATATTCCTTATATATAGATATGTTAGAGGGTTGGTTTGTACTTTATTAACATGACGTTATAGTATAAATTTAGGAGGCGTCACCCTTCGTTTACAAAATTATTTAAAAAAATTATTTATAAGATAATGGATTCTCCCACCCTTAAGTTAACTTTTGGATTGGATAATGAGTTTGTCAACAAAGGCAATAAAGTTGGCTAGTGTAAAAATAATGAGTTTCTTAAGGTCATGATAGTTATCTCAGGAAGAGGAGTTGATGAGTATGGCAATTGTCAAAAGTAGAAGAAATTGCAGATCTAGAGACACTTGATAAAAATAAAATGGTAAGAGAGGAATACCTTCCTAGTTGGAAATGAAGACACTTGTACTCATTGTGGCATGAACATTACCCCTTAAAATACATGAGGAAGAAAGCACGAGATAACTTATCCAAGGCAACGTCCATGGGATGCGGATAGCATACATAGCTTAAAGTGCATAGAAACATTTAGCTAGGAACTCTATTGTAAAGAAATTTGAGTAGACTTTTGTGACCTAATGTTCTAGTTGGTAGCCTATTGATAAGGAATGTGCCTATGGTAAAGGCCTTAGTCCATCATTATGCATCTAAGCTTGGTATTGTGTTTGTATTTACATTCAACAAGCTTATTCCTTTGGAGTGTATAAGGTTAAGAAAATTTCTAGTAAATGCAATGCTAAGTGAGATAACTCAAAACTCAATGATTAGTACATTATTCCTCATTGTAAGATTTTTTACTTGGGAGATAAAACCAAGTAAAAAAAATCAAGTTGTCAATAAAAGTTACATAATATTGGAATCTTTAGCATGACAAAAATAAGGGCTGGCCTCCCACAATTCAAAATGAACTTTTTCAAAGGCACAAAGGCCCCAGTTTTAGACAAAACAAATAGCATCTTAGAGAATTTTTCTAAATAACTATGGGGACAAAAACTGGTAAAGAAGTCATGAATTACAACCTTTTAGTGCCATTTAATAGTGTGAATTACATACTAGTGGGGGTGTCCAATTTGAGAGTGTCAAGTGCTCCAAGTGGCTAACTATTGTTGAGTGGAGAAAAGAAACAAAGGGCTTCAATTGACAACAAACAATGATTCTTCCATCTGATTTCCTGCACCACAAGTCTCTAGGTTTGCAAATTCTTAGCATAAAAAGAGTTTCAGTTAAATTCCACAATGCAAGGGTAGTTAGTGGTGGTTTAGAAATTGAGATTGTTGAATTTAAGATAATAATAATGTTTTTATTTTATTTTATGAAAATGTGAGTTTATTCATTTAAGAATAAGAAATATAAAAAGTTAGAGGTATACCTTAGCATAATAATAATGTTTTGATATAAGATAAACTAAATATTTTTAAATAACTAAAAGCTCATTATATCAAAAGATGTAAAAGAAAAATTATTGAGTCTCAAAATGTATGTCACAATTAACGTAAACATATGTATTTTATTTCAAAAAATGTTTGAAAAATATATTTTATATTTTTGGTTAATAATGCTGTTAAGAAATTATTCTTGGAGGTGTTCTAAAATGCACGCTGGAGATAACCCCAAAAGTAGTGACCTAGGCCATGACCTAGCCCAAGCAAAAAATTGTGTCCCAGAACCAAGCTTAGATCACAGGCTACAGAAACAAATGAAGTCCAGCCCAATCTGCACAGTTCAACCAGTCCAAAGAGAAGAGGTGCTTGTTAAAAATCATACGGTGAGCAAGGAATTCCTTCCCAGTTGTAACGTGAAGACACCTGTTTATCAAGGAATTCCTTATCAGTTGGAACGTAACACCTGTACCCATCGTGGCGTGCACTGGAACCTAGAAAAACACAGGAAAGTAAGCTTGTGGATAAGCATGGGGATAATTAATTAGAGCCAAGCTCCTTGAGATTGGTATATCATGTACAGTTGAAAGTGCACAGGACGTGGAGTGATGAATCCTAGTGTAAAGAAGTTTGAATGGAGCTTTGTGAACGAACATTTTAGTTGGTAGCCTATTGATAAGGAATACACTATGGTAAAGGCCTCAATCTATTGTGCGCAAAGCTGATAACATATTTGTGCTTATGTACAATAAGTATATTTTATTAGGGTGTGTAAAGGCATAATAATTTTTAAATAATGCTATGCTAAGCAAGATAATTTAAAATTAGATGACTAGGGTATTCTTTCTCATTGAAAGATTTTTTTTTTATGAAAAGCCAAGATGTTTTTCCACCATTGTTTTGAAAGTGATAAAGATATCAAACAAATCTCTCCTTTTTAGGTAAGGTACATTGAGTTGTTCTTAGCTGGATTGAGTCTATTGAACAAATATTTGTACGTAGCTTGTAACTAAGGGATACCTGGTTAATTGTAATAGTTTATAATCTCTTTGGGTTGATCTTTTTTTGTTTAAGAGAAAATCCATTATATTGGGTGTGTGGCACCTAGTGTCAAGTCGTGCTAACCTATCCATTACAAAGCATGTGGTTGTTGTGACATATGATTCCTTAAATTGTGAGAAATTGAAGTTCAATGTGTATCATTGTATAAAAATTTTAAGAAAAAGAAAATGGTTCCTTTTTGTCTTTAATAGAATAAGAGTCTTCTTAATTGTGCTAATTGGGAGAGGGATGGATGTAGACTTTGGATCAGTCAAACTATCCTTAAAACAAATTCTTATCGATAGCTTTCTATTTCTCTCTTAATTTGTGTACCATTTATCTTGCCATATTGATTTCTATTACTTGTATTTGCATAAAATAGCAATCTCAATCACAAAACAGTTAGAATTAAAAATATAAAAATAAAATAATGAAAATTTCTCAATTTAATTCAACCCCCTTTTTAAGGTTATCACAACACTTAAGATGATATTTCTTTCGTAAAATACAAGGCAGAGACATGGAATTGAGTCTGTTGGTTTTGTCCAAGGATGTAGTTGAGTTGACTTTTCAACACCGTCGGAGTGGCAGCCAGTTGATTCAATGGAGTGATAAGATGGCATTAGTGAGGTGGCAGAGTTGATACTTCCCTGCGGATAAGAAGTTATAGTTGTGGTAATCCCAAGTTTGGTACGAAGAGACTACAAGGCGGGGCAGGGAAGGGCCTTTATGAACACATAGGCCAATTGTAAGCATGTAGGGTTGAGTTGGTGACAAGGGAACCAAAAAAAAGTGGCAATCAATGATAATATGTTTAGTTTTGTCCTGAAAAATTGGTTTAGTGGTTAGGTATAGGATGAAAAGGTTGGCACAATAGAGGAAAGATAGTTTAGGTTAAGGAGCATCAAGGTCATGTAAAAGGAATCAAATCCATGTAGCTTCAATGGCAACAAAGGCTAAGAAGTGGTATTCTACTTTAGTTGAGGATTAAGATACAATGAATTGCCTCTTGGAGGTCCAAGAAATGCAGTTAGAGCCCAAGAAAAAACAATGTCTTGAAATTAAATAACAAATACTTGGATAGCCACCCCAGTTAGCGTTACAAAACCCAAAAAGATCTAGGGAGCTTTTGGTTTGAAGATGTAAGCCAAATTCTGTCTTGCCATGGACGTAGCACAATACTCTTTCAAATTGTGATAGTCAGCTTAGTGTGAAGACAAAGTCATTTACTCTGTAGTGGGAATTACTAGTAACAATAAGGACATCCACATAAAGAAAGAGCCATATGTGAACACCATCCGAGTGATAAAGGAACAGAGATAGGTTGCGGTGAGCTGTAAAAGCCATAGTCAAATAAATAGGAGCTAAAAAGGTCATACCAAGACCAAGGGATTTGTTTGAGAACGTATAGAGTCTTCCAAAGCGACAAACATGATGGGGTTGAGAAGAATCCCTTAATTTGAGGTGTTGCTCCATGAAAATCAACTCAACAAAAGATCCATGCAAAAAGACACTTAATGTCAAACTGAATCAAAGATCAAGAACAAACCAGAGTAATAAAAAGAACAAGCCAAACAATGATGTTGCAAATAATTAGGCTAAAAGTTTCATAAAAGTCAACCCTAGCCTCTCTTGGTGAACCCCTTTTGCATCAACGGAGCCGTTTAAAGCAAATTTATATTTGTACGTCCATTGGCAGCTGGCAATGTAAATTGAAGAAGAATAGGGAAACAAAGTTCAAGTGTGGTTGTGTAAAAGGACATGCATTTCATCATCCATATTAAACTTCCAACCACGTGTTGAAAAGTCGCTGTAACAAAGGCAAGTGGCTATGAGATCGAGTGATCATTGTAAAGGATTGGTGATTCTAGATTGACTCCTAATTGTCATGGGTTGCAAGCAAGGGCGTTGAAGAGGGCTTCAGGTGTTGGAAGTGCAAAGGGAAGTGAAGGTGGGGCTAAGTCAATGGCTAGAGAAGTTGAGGACACAAGCGCGAAAGGGTGAAACTGATGGTAGGAAGAAGAAGAAAAATTGGATGAAGTTGGGCTAGCATCTATGTGGAGTGCCGTTGACTCCCCAACAGCTGGGTGAGTTGACTAGGTAACCTGAGGGAACAAAACCCTCTCTCTCTCTCTCTCTCTCTCTCTCAAGAATGCGGCGGAACAAAAGCAAGCAGGTGCGAGACAGGAAACGAAGTGGGAACTTAATTGGGATTATGAGTGCTTAGGAATGCCTACTTGAACCATTATTGTGCATCCAAGTTTAGCAGTGTGCAATCTAGATCTATTTTATTAGGGCATATAGGAGTAGGAAAATTGCTGGAGAATGTAATGCTAAGTGAGAGAATTCTAAAGCTGATGATTGATATTCTTCCCCATCCGCTAACTTTTAATGGAAAACCAAGCTGTTTCCTCACCATTATTGTAAAAGTGATAAAATATCAAAGAAATCTACCCTTTCAGGTAGAGATAAAACCAAGTGAATCAAGTAAATTCATCTACAAAAATAATATAATATTGAAATCATTGACATGACAAATAGCGGCTAGCCCTTACAAACAAAAATGAGCTTTTTCAAGGGGCATAGAGGCCCTTTTTTATTTTTTATTTTATTTTTTATTAACATAACAAATGGCATCTTAGAGCTTTTTCCTACACAAGAATGGGTACAAAAATCAATAGGTGAGCTATAAACCACGATCTTCTACTACCGTTTAAAAGTGCGAACTTCATCCAAGTTAGGGTAGGATGTCCAAGTCGAGAGTGTCAGGTGTCCCAAGTGTCTGATTGCTGCTAAGTGGAGAAAGGAGCCGAAGAGCTTCAGTTGGGAGCAAATAAAGATTCCTAAGTAATTCTCTACAACACCAGCCTCTAGGTCACGGTATTAATGGAATCATGGTGGGTAATGAACACTATGTTCCGATCATACTCATAGGAGATACCACATTAAATAATGGGTCCATTCCTTTTAAGTCCGTTTTGGTAACGATGGATACTAATGAGAACATTCTCTTGATTTCTAAACTAACCACTAACTTCACTTTGCATTGTGAAATTTAATCAATGGTATTTACTACATTGGCAGTAGCAACAATGTTTGGAACCGCCCATGTTGCCAGCTTCATCGACGTGTATTGTAGCTAACGCAACGCGAACATCCTCCAGTTGGTAACAATGGTTGAAGCATCTAAAAAATTGAACAAATTTGACACAATAAAGAAAGTTGGGGTTGGTTTTTTTTGAGATGCTGAGAGTTTTGGTTGTCTGACTTGGGAGGCAGATTTCGTAGTGCCTTGCAGTTGTTTTGGGCGACACGGGAAAAACCGTGTCCTTGTAAGAAAAATGACTAGGATGTGTGGCCTCACAAGTTGGTGAGCTACCTCCTCTACACGAGTTCTGTTGAGCCACAAATAGAGAGTTTTCACGTGCCTGCCAAGAGGAACACGTAATTGGCCCTTGGACAGACCCATTGGTAACCATTTTAAGGACTAAAGTGGGTATGAAGATTTTGGTTCTTTGAGGGAGAACCGGAACCCTTTTTCTGAAGGTGAAAACACAAACCTTTTGAGTTTCTTTAATTTCAATGGCTGCCTTCCGATTACATTTCTAGCTCTTTATAAGAGCTCACCCAATTTCCTACTTAGCTATTAGCCTACTCTAAATACAAAATGCTTAAGATACGAAACCATCATGAAGGATCACGCATGCCCTTTTTTGTACTTAGTCACGCTATTACCCCTATTTCTAAGCTTGGGAATACAAGCTATTACGTACACAACATCTAGATTCTCCTCTTCTATCTCATTTATAACAACTATGTGGACTGTCTGCTTTGTTTCTTCTATGAGAAATCCATAGAGCTTTGTGTTTTCGCGATAGATGTCTGTTGAGTTATCCATCATACGTAGTTAGTTTCCATAAGCTCGATGGTTACAAAGTTACCAATAGTCACTGCAATAGCTACAATGCTAAAATATATTTGAGTATTGTTACTCGTACAACGCGAAAGTAGAAGCCTAGTAGCTACAATCTACAAAAGGCCTACAAAGTGTTATTTCTTCCAGAAGTTTTAGGCGGGGTAGAAGTTGGGTATTCATCGTTATCTTGAGTAGACGGTGGAGGAGAGGTGTGTGAGGGCATTTCTACAGAGCTTGAGTGTGCAACGTTGGCTTTGGTAAGAGGCGGGGCAGAGGCGTGGGACCGTCAATTTGTATGTTTTGCCGAAAGATGTTGAGTTTTCAACACTATGGGCGGGGTTACCAGTTGATTTGGTGTGTTGAGATGGCGGGATGAGGTGGCAGTACTAACAATCTTCACATGGACAACAACACTGGCAACTAAGAAAACCCAGAGCTCCCATTCCCTAGGAATAGAAGCCATGCAAAACCCAAGTTCCACCTCTTATCCCCACCTTCTTCACAATCACATCGATTCAAACTAGCCAGAGAATTTCTTGTCTGTGGATCTTGAGCAACGAGAATGTTGAACAATATCTATACAAACGGAGTTCCCGGAGCGAGAAAGAGACACAGAGGAGGAAGAGAGGTTTTTAGTTGTCTAATATGCACTGAAGATAGATTAGGAAAAGCACAAAATGGCGACAATAGAGACCAGCAGAGAACTTGTGCATACGTATTCTTTTCACCTTTTTTGGTTTCTCTCTTCACGGGAAAAGGCTGGTTTGGAACTGGGTCATTAGCTGAGTGTTTGGCTTCAAATATCCTTGATTTAAATCCTTTTATGCCCTTTACCTATATAAAATTAAAAAAAATGAAAAAGGAGTGTTTGGTGTGATAAGGATGCGGTGTTTACTGCTTCTCGCATTATTCTATCCTCTTTTCTCCCTTTCTTATGCTCGTCATTAAGGCTCCCACCACCACTTTTTTTTTTTTTTTTAATTCTTCCATTTTTGTTCGTAATCTATAAATTTCTTTCCTAATCAAATGCGGTTTCATTTTTATTTTTCTTTCTTGCGCACAACGTTCATAATCCTCACAAGATAACGTATTTGCATGTACACAAGAAGGGAAAATTTAAGGAATGAATCTTATCATGGATGGTTAGCTAAGCTTAAAATGTAAACCATAAACTGTAGTTCATACAAAAAGGTGAACTCAAAGTTTTTGTGGATGGTAAAACCTAGGAAGGCCAAACTTGGCGTCGTCCACACTCGCAGCTCTCTTTTAGAGGTGTGAATAAGGCCTCGATGCTCTCCGTGAATCCTGTATTGCGGAGGTTATGCCCCATGATTTGCAGAAACATAAAAAAAAAAAGAGGAAGGAAAAAGGTAAGAAAATAGGGAAATTGGAAAATCTTGTTGATTGCATGGTTAGCACTTGTCGACTCCATCAGCCGCTACAACCAAGTCAAGATGTTTAATATATTAGTATGTACAACTAATACATTATATTAAAAGACCAATTATTCAATTCAAAAGTCAATTTAAAAATTGTTGAAATATTCTTGATTTAACTAGCATTTCAAACTCTTTCTTTGCAATGTAGAAACAATTGTTCACATCTCAATAATCCTTTTCACCATGATGATCTGCCTTTTACCCAATTATGTGGACTTACCTTCCAAAGTCATAGCCATGTTAAAAAGAAACTTAAACTTTAATTTTATATTAAAAAAATTAATTATTTAGACCAAAAACTAACCTAAAAGTTGATAAAATCCTCATTTATTTAACTAAGATTCCAAACTCACTCATTAATAATATAAGAACAATTGTCCATGTCTCAACACATAGATATGTAAAGATGATGTTTGTCTAAGTATTTGACAATATATTGGAAATCAAGATGATTGTATCTTCAAGTAAAGATTATAAAGGATGAGAGAAAATGACATAGAAATAATCCATGAGTAATATAATGTTAGGTTTACACAACTTTTAATTTTATATTAAAAATATAAACTATTGTGTTAAAACCAATTAATAAACATTGGTATCATATTAGATATGATTTAATATCTTCCTTTGAAACCAATCATTAAGAAAATGAGCATAAATATTATTATTTAAGCGCTAAATCGGTGTTATACAATATCAATATACTAGCATGTTATATTCATTATATATGAAGATATTATTTTCTCTTACAATTCAATTTGAAGGAAATAAATAAATAAATTTTCTTAATATTGCATCATAATGTAGGTTTAGGAGCCAACACTCCCATATATAATAAAAAGGATATATTATCTTGTAACAAATCCTATAACTCACACTAACCACATGAAAATACAGGAAAGTATCATGTATTGCATAAATTTTATCTAAAATGTACATTTGTATTTTCTACTAGAAGCCATTTGTAACGAACTTTATTACTGTTAACATTTAGACGGCAATTCACGATAAACTTTCTCAACATATTATGTCAAATCATAAAAGTCATGTTAACTGCAAAAAGAAAATGTATTAAAAGTAGTAAATACACATCTTCCATTACTTAAATTTTGCTGGAAAATAAACATTCATGTCCCTTTTGACCAAAACCAGTTGAACGACCTTTATGAACGTTAACATTCCGCGAAGTTTTGCGGGAAATTTTCAGGAAGTTTTACAGACCATCTCCGTCCACGCGTGTTTGAATGAGTTGCTGGTTTTAGTCAAGTCGGAGATGGGCTCCATGGCAACGACCTTCTGCGATGACTTATGAGTGCTTGAAGGCTCACTTGGCCTACGTTTCACGCCCCAAAAGGCGGAAGGGAAAGGAAAAGATTGTCCACGGGGGCGTTAATGGTCAAAAGTCCAACTAGTTGAGACGAAAAAAGCCGCCCGTTCTTGTCCCTCCCATAGTCTGGTCGCCGGCAGTGGCAGACCACTGGTCCAGTCAACTCCACCACCCCCACGACACGCCAGCCTCTTCTTCTACTTCCCAGGTTTCTACGAATTTCCTTCCCTTCAAACTACCTCAAAAGCCACGACCAATCTCTTCCTCTTTACCTGCTGTTCTTGTCTGTTCTCCTTTCCATCGCGGCCTTCCTGTCCGGTGGCTGGAACTGATCGACTGTCGTGTTGTTCGGTACATGCATACATGCATGTGATAGAGAAAGAGTTGCAGAGTAATTCACAGCGTGTAGGAAAGATGTTAAGGTATGCGCGCGGCACTCTCGTATTCTATTTCTGCTTGTTTTTGTACTTCTTCTGTTCTACGGTCTTCTCGGAATTGCCGGCAGACCAAACCGAAACCATGATCAGTATTTCGAAGGCCCTGAGCAGGACGAATTTAGAATGGGATGTGAAGAAAGATCCATGTTTATGGAGGGGAGTTACCTGCAGTCCCGGGAATCTTTCTGTCAGCAATATCTCTCTTTCTGGGTTTTCCCTCTCCTCCTCAGAATTTTTACCTCTGATTTGCAACCTACATTCTTTGGTGAGCCTTAACCTCTCCAACAACCAACTGACTTCAATCCCAAAAGAGTTTATGACAGGTTGTGGGAAAATTGAGGGGCTCCAGTTCTTGGATATTAGCAGAAACAAGTTAGGAGGTCCTCTGCCTGATTTTCCTGGTTTTCTTGGGTTGCAGTTCTTGGACTTGTCCTCCAATTACTTGACTGGAAACATAGTTTCACAGTTGCAGGAGCTGGGTGCCCTCAGAATTTTGAATCTTGGTTTCAATTCCTTCAATGGCTTACTTCCCACCAACCTCGGAAAGGCCATGGCCTTGGAGGAGCTTCGGCTTCTTTCGAATTCTTTCGTAGGTAACATCCCTGATCAAATCACCAATTACCGGAACCTGACTGCCGTCGACCTCAGTGGAAATAAACTCAATGGCTCTGTTCCAGCTTCAATCGGAAAACTCTCTAAGTTGGAAGTTTTGATTCTATCTTCCAACAGCCTCGGCGGGGAAATCCCTGAATCCCTTTCAAATATCACAACCCTTTTACGTTTTGCAGCCAATCAAAACAACCTTCAAGGTTGTATTCCCAGGAGACTTACAACATACCTCAGGAACCTAGACGTTAGTTATAATAAATTGAAAGGGGCGATTCCTTCAGAAATGCTGTTACCTTCAAATTTACTAACTATTGATTTGTCTTACAATTTATTAGAAGGACCAATACCTTCAGGCATTTCTCAAAACATGATCAGGTTGAGACTGGGAAGCAATTTGCTTAAGGGGGCAATCCCTCCTGCAATATGTGGAACACTTTCGAAATTGATGTACTTGGAGCTGGACAACAATTCACTGATGGGGTTGGTGCCTCCGGATTTGGGCTCCTGCAAGAGCTTGACGCTGTTGAATTTGGCAATGAATAAACTGCATGGTGCGTTGCCAGGACAGTTGGGCGGACTTCAAAATCTACAAGTTCTAAAGCTTCAATTCAACAAGCTGGTTGGAGAAATCCCAGTTGAAATTACCCAACTATTGAAGTTATCAGTATTGAATATCAGCTGGAATTCTCTGGATGGTTCAATACCTTCGACGATTTCAAGCCTGGAAAGCCTTAGTAACTTGAACTTACAAAGTAATAATCTCAGAGGTTCAATCCCCATCACTCTTGTCAACATGAATTCTCTGTTGGAGCTCCAGCTTGGAAGCAACCAACTCAGTGGTAAGATACCAGGGATGCCTGTAAGCTTGCAGATTGCTCTAAATCTCAGCACCAACCACCTGGAGGGGCTTGTTCCATCTAGTCTTTCCAGACTTTCTGCAGTAGAAGTTTTGGATCTCTCAAGCAATAAATTATCAGGAACTATTCCAACGTTTCTGGCTGATATGAAAACCTTGACACGGTTGAATCTTTCTAACAACCTGCTCTATGGAATTATCCCGAGGTTTGGGAATTGGGTTGTGATTGAAACTGAGGGCAACAAAAATCTTTCCAAACCTGCACCACAAATTCCACCACAACCAACCAAGAAGGTAAAACCAGTTGCCGCAGCTTTTATAGCCGGGTTTTCATCTGCTCTTTTCACCTCTTTTGCTTTCTCCCTCCGCACGAAAAGGCTGGTTTGGGCGTGATATGGACGCGGTGCTTACTGATTCTCCCATTATTCCAACCTCTTTCTCCGTTTCTTCCACTCCATTATTGAGGCTCCCACCACTTCTTTTTTTTTTTTTTCTTTTTGTTAATTCTTCCATCTCTGTTCAAACTCTCGCGTTCATAATCTTAGATTTTCTTTCTTAATCAAATGGGTTTCATTCTTCTTTATAGTATAACATTCACAATCGTCAAAAGATAACATTTTTCTATTTACAAAAGAAGGGAAGATAAAAGGAATGAATTTTGTCATGTGTGATTAGCTAAGCTTAGTATTTAAACTATTAAAATGTAGTTCATCCAAAAAGGTGAACTTGAAGTTTTTGTGCATGACAAAACCGAGGAAGGCCAAACTTGAATCGTCCACACTCGCTGCTTTCTTCTCGAGGTGTGAATAAGGCCTCGACGCTCTCCATGAATCCTGTTTTGCGGAGGTTACGCCCCATGATGTGCAGAGACATATAAAAAAAAAGAGAGGGAAGTTGAAAGGAAAAGAGACAAAAGAACAGCACTTTTCTTTTTATATAGGACTGTGGGATGTTGCAGAAGATAGAAAAGAAAAAGGAAAAGGGAAGTGGAGAAACGAAGGAGACAAAGATTGAGGACAGGGAAGTTTTCCATCCTCCGGAGAAAGTGAGAACGAAAAAGGTAAGAAAGGCGAAGGAAACGGAGAAAACATGGTAAATCGCAGGGTGGCTTGAGCTTGTCCAGTGCTGAATAAGCTGCTACAACCAAGTCAAGATGTTTATATATCCGTACAAGATGACTAAATAAGACACATTGACATATAAAGACTTGTGGTAACTAGATATTTAAACATGCAATAACTATCATGCATGAATTATTAAATTAAGTTATTGAATAATAACTATAAATAATAATATATAATTACATACACTTAATCCATGAGTAATAAAATACTACATTCAAACATAACTGTAATACTATATTAGAAAGAATTCAATCTCTTCTTTTAAAATCAAGTAACAAAGTTGTGTACTTAAACATGGTTTTTGGTATCATATTAGAAAGAATTTAATATTTTCTTTAAAATATATAAAAATATATTATTTTTTAATCCTTAAAATTCAATGCATGTCATACATGTGACATGTTATATTCCTTATATATAGATATGTTAGAGGGTTGGTTTGTACTTTATTAACATGACGTTATAGAATAAATTTAGGAGGAGTCACCCTTCGTTTACAAAATAGAAAGATGTATGAGCTTATAACAAATATTCAACTCACGTTAGTTGCAAACAAATTTACTAACAATAAGGCCATGCGTTTAAGGAAGGAATTAAATGTGAACACCATTCAAGTGGTAAAGAAAGAGAGACGGAAAATATGGTGAGTTGTAAAAGCCGTAGTCAAATGGGAAGGAGTTAAAGCCTTTCGAATTTGATAAACATGGCGGGGTCGAGAAAAATCCACATATTTGAAGAGCAGTACCATGAAAACCAGCTCGACAAGGGGCCCATGCAAAAGTATGTAGTTAATATCAAACTAAAGTTAAGGCCAAGAACAAACCAAAGCAATAGAGAGAACAAGTCAAACAGTGGTACACCAAATGTATAGAGAAAGAGAGAGAAAGAGAGAGAAAGAGAGAGGAGGAGGGAAAAAAAAAGGGCCTTGAGTAACATTTCTTAGGCAAAAGATGTGGGAAGAAGGTAAGGAGTTTGGGTATAACGTTGTTAAGATATGAGTAATAATTCTTACATTATTACTGAAGTTATTAAAAATTCTTCTCATAAAATAATAAGTTTCGTCACCTCTTAAGTCAACTTTTAGATTGAATAACAAGCATCTTAACATGGTATTAGAGCATAATTTCCTTTAGCACTTCTATGGGCTCCTATTGACTAAGTCTAGGCATTACCCACATAATACAATATTATAATCATATGATAATTTGACTATTATGATGAGAGAATGTGTTAAGATGTGGACAATAAGTCTCACATTACTAATGAAGTTATTAAAAAACCTACTTATACAATAGTGGGTTTCACTACTTCTTAAGTAGACTTTTAGTCAGATAATTGACCTTTTAATATAGTATTAGAGCACAATTTTTTTTAACACCCCTATGGGCTCCCATTAGATAAATCTAGTCATTGTCCACATAATGCTACACCATGATGATATGATAATTTAATCATGATGAAGGAACATGCTAAGATGTGGACAATAAGTTTTATATTACTAAGAAAATTATTAAAAAAATTTATTTATAAGATAATGGATTCTCCCACCCTTAAGTTAACTTTTAGATTGGATAATGAGTTTGTCAACAAAGGCAATAAAGTTGGCTAGTGTAAAAATAATGAGTTTCTTGGGGCCATGTTAGTTATCACTAGAAGAGGAGTTGATGAGTATGGCAATTGTCAAAAGTAAAAGAAATTGGGGATCTAGAGACACTTGATAAAAATAAAATGATAAGAGAGGAATACCTTCCTAGTTGGAAATGAAGACACTTGTACTCATTATGGCATGAACTATAACCCCCAAAATACATGAGGAAGAAAGCATGAGGATAACTTATCCAAGGCAACGTCCATGGGATGCGGATAGCATACATAGCTTAAAGTGCATAGAAACATTTAGCTAGGAACTCTATTGTAAAGAAATTTGAGTAGACTTTTGTGACCCAATGTTCTAGTTTGTAGCCTATTGATAAGGAATGTGCCTTTGGTAAAGGCCCTAGTCCATCGTTACGCATCTAAGCTTTGGTAATGTGTTTGTATTTACATTCAACAAGCTTATTTCTTTGGAGTGTATAAGGGTAAGAAAATTTCTAGTAAATGCAATGCTAAGTGAGATAATTCAAAACTCAATGATTAGTACATTGTTCCTCATTGTAAGATTTTTTACTTGGGAGATAAAACCAAGTAAAAATAAATAAATTTGTCAATAAAAGTTACATAATATTGGAATTTTTATTTAGCATGACTAAAATAAGGGCTGGCCTCCCATAATTCAAAATGAACTTTTTCAAGGGGCACGAAGGCCCTAGTTTTAGACAAAACAAATAGCATCTTAGAGAATTTTTCTAAATAACTATGGGAACAAAAATTGGTAAGGAAGTCATGAATTACAACCTTTTAGTGCCATTTAATAGTGTGAATTACATACTAGTTAGGGGTGTCCAATTTGAAAGTGTCAAGTGCTCCAAGTGGCTAACTATTGTTGAGTGGAGAAAAGAAATAAAGGGCTTCAATTGACAACAAAAAATGATTCTCCCGTTTGATTTCCTGCACCACAAGTCTCTAGGTTTGCAAATTCTTAGCATAAAAAGAGTTTTAGTTAAATTCCACAGTGCAAGGGTAGTTAGTGGTGGTTTAGAAATTGAGAGCGTTGAATTTAAGATAATAATAATGTTTTTATTTTATTTTATGAAAATGTGAGTTTATTCATTTAAGAGTAAGAAAATACAAAAATTTAAAGGTATACCCTAGCATAATAATAATGTTTTGATATAAGATAAACTAAATATTTTTAAATAACTAAAAGCTCATTATATCAAAAGATATAAAAGAAAAGTTATTGAGTCTCAAAATGTATGTCACAATTAACGTAAACATATATATTTTATTTCAAAAAATGTTTGAAAAATATTTTTTATATTTTTGGTTAATAATGCCGTTAAGAAATTATTCTTGGTGGTGTTCTAAAATGCACTCTGCGGATTACCCCAAAAGTAGTGACCTAGGCCATGACCTAGCCCAAGCAAAAAATTGTGACCCAGAACCAAGCTTAGATCAAAGGCCACAGAAACAAATGAAGTCCAGCCCAATCTGCAGAGTTCATCCAGTCCAAAGAGAAGAGATGCTTGTTAAAAGTCATACGGTGGGCAGGGAATTCCTACCCAATTGTAACGCGAAGACACCTGTTTATCAGATGGTTGGCAAGTAATTCCTTCCCAGTTGTAACGTAAAGACACCTGTACCTAGCGTGGCGTGCACTGGACCCTAGAAAAACACAGGGAAGTAAGCTCGTGGATAAGCATGGAGATAATTTATTAGAGCCAAGCTCCTTGAGATTTGTACATCATGTGCGGTTGAAAGTGCACAAGAACGTGAAGTTATGAATTCTAGTGTAAAGAAGTTTGAATGGAGTTTTGTGACCCAACATTTTAGTTGGTAGCTTATTGATAAGGAATACACTATGGTTAAGGCCTCAATCTATTGTGCACAAAGTTTGATAACATATTTGTGCTTATGTACAATAAGTGTATTTTGTTAGGGTGTGTAAAGGCAGAACATTTTTTAAATAATACTATGCTAAGCAAGATAATTTAAAAGTAGATGACTAGGGTATTCTTTCTCATTGAAAGATTTTTCTTTTGAAAAGCCAAGATGTTTTTCCACCATTGTTTTGAAAGTGATAAAGATATCAAATAAACCTACCCTTTTTAGGTAAGGTAGATTGAGTTGTTCTTAGCTAGATTGAGTCTATTGAACAAATATTTTTATCTAGCTTGTAACCTAGGGGATACTTGGTTAATTGTAATAATTTATAATCCCTTTGAGTTGATCTTTTTTTGTTTTAGAGAAAATCTATTGTATTGGGTGCGTGGCACCTAGTGGCAAGTCATGCTAACCTATCCATTACAGAGCATGTGGTTGTTATGACATATGGTTCCTTAAATTGTGGGGAAACTAAAGTTCAATGTGTATCATTGCATAAAACTTTTAAGAAAATGTTTCTTTTTTGTCTTTAATAGAATAAGAGTCTTCTTAATTGTGCTAATTGGGAGAGGGATGGATGTAAACTTTGGATCAGTCAAACTATCCTCTAACAAATTCTTATTGATAGCTTTCTATTTCTCTCTTAATTTGTGTATCATTTATCTTGCCATATTGATTTCTATTACTTGTATTTACATAAAATAGCAATCTCAATCACAAAACAGTTAGAATTAAAAATATAAAATAAAATAATAAAAATTTCTCAATTTAATTCAACCCTTTTTTTAGGTTATCACACCACTTACGATGATATTTCTTTCATAAAATACAAGGCAGAGACATGGAATTGAGTCTGTTGGTTTTGTCCAAGGATGTAGTTGAGTTGACTTTTCAACATTGTTGGAGTGGCAGTCAGTTGATTCAATGGAGTGATAAGATGGCATTGGTGAGGTGGCAGAGTTAATACTTCCCTGCAGATAAGAAGTTATAGTTGTGGTAATCCCAAGTTTGGTACGAAGAGACTACAAGGCAGGGCAAGGAAGGGCCTTTATGAGCACATAGGGCAATTGTAAGCATGTCTGGTTGAGTTGGTGACAAGGGAACCAAAAAAAGTGGCAATCAATGATAATATGTTTAGATTTGTCCTAAAAAATTGGTTTAGTGGTTAGGTATAGGATGAAAAGGTTGTCACGATATAGGTAAGATAGTTTAGGTTAAGGGGCATCAAGGTCATGTAAAAGGAATCAAATTCATGTAGCTTCAATGGCAACAAAGGCTAAGAAGTGGTATTCTACTTTAGTTGAGGATCAAGATACAATGAATTGCCTCGTGGAGTTCCAAGAAATGCAGTTAGAGCCCAAGAAAAAATAATATCTTGAAACTAAATAATGAATGCTTGGATAGCCACCCCAGTTAGCGTTACAAAACCCAAAAAGATCTAGGGAGCTTTTGGTTTGAAGATGTAAGCCAAATTCTGTCTTGCCATGGACGTAGCACAATAATCCTTCAAATTATGGTAGTTAACTTAGTGTGAAGACAAAATCATTTACTTTGTAGTGGGAACTACTAGTAACAATAAGGGCATCCACATAAAGAAATAGCCATATGTGAACACCACTCGAGTGATAAAGGAAGAGAGATAGGCTGCGGTGAGCTGTAAAAGCCATAGTCAAATAAATAAGAGCTAAAAAAGCCATACCAAGACCAAGGGATTTGTTTGAGAACGTATAAAGTCTTCCAAAGCAACAAACATGATGGGGTTGAGAAGAATCCCCCAATTTAGGGTGTTGCTTCATGAAAATCAACTCAACAAAGGATCCATGCAAAAAGACACTTAACGTCAAACTAAAGCAAAGATCAAGAACAAAGCAGAGTAATAAAAAGAACAAGCCAAACAATGGTGTTGCAAATAATTAGGCTAAAAGTTTCATAAAAGTCAACCTTAGCCTCTCTTGGTGAAGCCCTTTTGCATCAATGGAGCTGTTTAAAGCAAATTTAGATTTGTACATCCATTGGCAGTTGGCAATGTACATTGAAGAAGAATAGGGAAACAAATTCAAGTGTGGTTGTGTAAAAGGACATGCATTTCATCATCCATATTAAACTTCCAACCAGGTGTTGAAAAGTTGCTGTAACAAAGGCAAATGGCTATAAGATCGAGTGATCATTGTAAAGGATTGGTGATTGTAGATTGACTCCTAATTGTAATGGGTTGCAAGCAAGGGCGTTGGAATGGGTTTTAGGTGTTGGAAGTGGAAAGGGAAGTGAAGGAAGGGCTAAGTCAATGGCTAGAAAAGTTGAGGACATAAGCGCGAAAGGGTGAAAGTGATGGTGGGAAAAAGAAAAAAAGTTGGATGAAGTTAGGCTAGCATCTATGTGGAATGTCGTTGACTCCCCAACAGCTGGGTGAATTGGCTAGGTAACCTGAGGGAACAAAACCCTTTCTCTCTCTCTCTCTCTCAAGAATGCGACGGAACAAAACCAAGCAGGTGCGAGACAGGAAACGAAGTGGGAACTTAATTGGGATTTTGAGTGCTTAGGAATGCCTACTTGAACCATTATTGTGCATCCAAGTTTAGTAGTGTGTAATCTAGATCTATTTTGTTAGAGCATATAGGAGTAGGAAAATTGTTGGAGAATGTCACGCTAAGTGAGAGAATTCTAACGCTGATGATTGATATATTCTTCTCCAATCGTTAACTTTTAATGGAAAACCAAGTTGTTTCTCCACCATTATTGTAAAAGTGATAAAGATATCAAAGAAATCTACCTTTTCAGGTAGAGGTAAAACCAAGTGAATCAAGTAAATTCATTTACAAAAATCATACAATATTGGAATCATTGACATGACAAATAGCAGCTAGCCCTTACAAACAACGAGCTTTTTCAAAGGGCATGGAATGCCTACTTGAACCATTATTGTGCATCTAAGTTTAGTAGTGTGTAATCTAGATCTATTTTGTTAGGGCATATGGGAGTAGGAAAATTGTTGGAGAATGTCATGTTAAGTGAGAGAATTCTAAAGCTGATGATTGATGTATTCTTCCCCATCCTCTAACTTTTAACGGAAAACCAAGTTGTTTCTCCACCATTATTGTAAAAGTGATAAAGATATCAAAGAAATCTACCTTTTCAGGTGGAGATAAAACCAAGTGATTCAGGTAAATTCATCTACAAAAATAATATAATATTAAAATCATTGACTAGACAAATAGCGGCTAGCCCTTACAAACAACAATGAGCTTTTCAAGGGGCATGGAGGCCTTTCTTTTTCTTTTTCTTTTTCTTTTTAACATAACAAATGGCATCTTAGAGCTTTTTCCTACACAAGAAAGGAAACAAAAATCAATAGGTGAGCTACAAACCACGATCTTCTACTACCGTTTGAAAGTGCGAACTCCATCCAAGTTAGGGTAGGATGTCCAAGTCGAGAGTGTCAGGTGTCCCAAGTGTCCGATTGCTGCTAAGTGGAGAAAGGAGCCGAAGAGCTTCAGTTGGGAGCAAATAAAGATTCCTTAGTAATTCTCTACAACACCAGCCTCTAGGTCTGCAAATCCTAAAACAAAGTGTTTGATTAAATTTCACAATGCAAAGTGAAGTTATTGGTTAGTTTAGAAATCAAGAGAATGTTCTCATTAGTATCCATCGTTACCAAAACGGACTTGAAAGGAATGGACCCATTATTTAATGTGGTCCCTCCTACTTGTATGATCGGAACATGGTGTTCATTACCCACCATGATTCCCTTAACACCGTGACAAGGAGAGAAGGTTTAGGGCGTACCAATGGTATTTACTAAATTGGCAGTAACACCAATGTTTGGAACCGCCCATGTTGCCAGCTTCATCGACACGTATTGTAGCTAACGCAATGCGAACATCCTCCAGTTGGTAACAATGGTTGAAGCACTTAAAAAATTGAACAAATTTGACACAATAAAGAAAGTTGGGGTTGGTTTTTTTTGAGATGCTGAGAGATTTGGTTGTCTGACTTGGGAGGCAGATTTCGTAGAGCCTTGCAGTTGTTTTGGGCGACACCGGAAAAACCGTGTCCTTGTAAGAAAAATGACTAGGATGTGTGGCCTCACAAGTTGGTGGGCTACTTCCTCTACATGAGTTGTGTTGAGCCACAAATAGAGAGTTTTCACTTAGCGTTGGATTGTAGCAACTAAGTCTCACTTAAAAAGACTTGTAGTCGGGACATGACATCTTTATCGGTAGGGACTAGGGGCTTGAAGATTGTCGTTCTAAAGGATTCATAATCCTTCCCAAGAACTTCAAGAAGCCAAAAGTTGTAGAGTCAGACAAAGGCTCGCCAATGGAGCTCAGTTGGTTGAAGAAAGACTTAAATTCACTGAGATGGACAGGGGCTTGCTTTCCTTCTCCAAGTGATAGATTCGGAGAGAAGGTCAAATTTGGGGGCTTTCATCTTTCGTGAGAACTGATTAGCCAAAACCTCTCATACTTGAGTTGATGTTTTCAACTAAAAAATATGTCCCGGAACTTCTTCCGATGATCCAATATTTCACAAGGTTGTCGCTTTTGAGCCAAGCTTTTTAGACTAGTGTTACGTGCCTGCCAAGAGGGACACGTAATTGGCCCTTGGAGAGACCCATTGGTAACCATTTTAGGGACTAAAGTGGGTATGAAGATTTTGGTTCTTTGAACCGGAACCCTTGTTTTCTGGAGGTGAAAGCACAAAACCTTTTGGGTTTCTTTAATTTCAATAGCTGCCTTCCGATTACATTTCTAGATCTTTATAAAAGCTCACCCAATCCCCTACTTACCTATTAGCCTACTCTAAATACAAAATGCTTAAGATACGAAACCATCATGAAGGATCACGCATGTCCTTTTTGTACTTACTCACGCTATTACCCCTATTTCTAAGCCTGGGAATACAAGCTATTACGTACACAACATCTAGATTCTCCTCTTCTATCTCATTTATAACCACTATGTGGACTGTATGCTCAGTTTCTTCTATGAGAAACCCATAGAGCTTTGTGTTTTCGCGAGAAACTTCTCTCGAGTTATCCATCATAAGTAGTTAGTTTCCATAAGCTCGATGGTTACAAAGTTACCAGTAGTCACTGCACTAGCTACAATGCTAAAATATATTTGAGTATTGTTACTCGTACAACGCGAAAGTAGAAGCCTAGTAGCTACAATCTACAAAAGGCCTACACAGTGTTATTTCTTCCAGAAGTTTTAGGCGGGGTAGAAGTTGGGTATTCATCGTTATCTTGAGTAGACGGTGGAGGAGAGGTGTGTGAGGGCATTTCTACAGAGCTTGAGTGTGCAACGTTAGCTTTGGTAAGAGGCGGGGCAGAGGCGTGGGACCGTGAGTTTGTACGTTTTGCCGAAAGATGTTGAGTTTTCAACACTGTGGGTGGGGTTACCAGTTGATTGGGTGTGTTGGGATGGCGGGATGAGGTGGCAGTACTAACAATCTTCACATGGACAACAAGCTAGCAACTAAGAAAACCCAGAGCTCCCATTCCCTAGGAATAGAAGCCATGCAAAACCCAACTTCCACCTCTTATCCCCACCTTCTTCTTCAAAATCACATCGATTCAAACAAGCCAGAGAATCTCTTGCTTGTGGATCTTGAGCAACTAGAATGTTGAACAATATCATGTTGAACAATATCTATACAAACGGAGTTCCCGGAGCGAGAAAGAGACACAACGGAGGGAGAGAGGTTTTTAGTTGTCTAATATGCACTGAAGATAGATTAGGAAAAGCACAAAATGGCGACAATAGAGACCAGCAGAGAACTTGTGCATACGTATTCTATTCACCTTTTTTGGTTTCTCTCTTCACGGGAAAAGGCTGGTTTGGAACTGGGTCATTAGCTGAGTGTTTGGCTTCAAATATCCTTGATTTAAATCCTTTTAACCCCTTTACCTATATAAAATAAAATGAAAATGAAAAAGGAGTGCTTGGTGTGATAAGGATGCGGTGTTTACTGCTTCTCCCATTATTCTATCCTCTTTTCTCCCTTTCTTATGCTCATCATTAAGATTCCCACCACCACTTTCTTTCTTTTTTTTTTTAGTTGTTCCATTTTTGTTCATAATCTATAAATTTCTTTCTTAATCAAATGGGTTTAATATTTATTGTCTTGCGCATAATGTTCATAATCCTCACAAGATAACATATTTGCATTTACAAAAGAAGGGAAAATTTAAGGAATGAATCTTATCATGGATGTAACCATTAAATTGTAGTTCATACAAAAAGGTAAACTCAAAGTTTTTGTGCATGGTAAAACCGAGGAAGGCCAAACTTGGCGTCGTCCACACTCGCAGCTCTCTTTTAGAGGTGTGAATAAGGCCTCGATGCTCTCCGTGAATCCTGTATTGCGGAGGTTATGCCCCATGATTTGCAAAAACATATAAAAAAGAAGAAGGAAAAAGGTAAGAAAGGAGGGAAATTGGAAAATCTTGTTGATTGCATGGTTAGCACTTGTCGACTCCATCAGCCGCTACAACCAAGTCAAGATGTTTAATATATTAGTATGTACGACTAATGGAAATACATTATATTAAAAGACCAATTATTCAATTCAAAAGTCAATTTAAAAAATTTTGAAATATTCTTGATTTAACTAGCATTTCAAACTCTTTCTTTGCAATGTAGAAACAATTGTTCACATCTCAATAATCCTTTTCACCATGATGATCCACCTTTTACCCAATTGTGTGGACTTTCCTTCCAAAGTCATAGCCGTGTTAAAAAGAAACCTGAACTTTAATGTTATATTAAAAAATTAATTATTTAGACCAAAAACTAACCTAAAAGTTGATAAAATCCTCATTTATTTAACTAAGATTCCAAACTCACTCATTAATAATATAAGAACAATTGTCCATGTCTCAACACATAGATATAGATATGTAAAGATGATGTTTGTCTAAGTATTTGACAATACATTAGAAATCAAGATGATTGTATTTTCAATTAAAGATTATAAAGGATGAGAGGAAATGGCATAGACATAATCCATGAGTAATATGATGTTAGGTTTACACAACTTTTAATTTTATATTAAAAATATAAACTATTGTGTTAAAACCAATTAATAAACATCGTTATCATGTTAGATATGATTTAATATCTTCCTTTAAAATCAATCTTTAAGAAAATGAGCATAAATATTATTATTTAAGCCAAAATCTCATGTGTTATACAATATCAATATACTAGCATGTTATATTCATTATATATGAAGATATTATTTTCTCTTACAATTCAATTTGAAGGAATTAAATAAATAAATTTACTTAATATTGCATCATAATGTAGGTTTAGGAGCCAACACTCCCATATATAATAAAAAAGATATATTATCTTGTAACAAATCCTATAACTCACACTAACTAAATGAAATTTGAGGAAAGTATCATGTATTGCCTAAATTTTATCTAAAGTGTACATTTGTATTTTCTACCAGAAGAACCATTTGCAACGAACTTTATTACTGTTAATATTTAGACGGCAATTCACGATAAACTTTCTTAACATATTATATCAAATACTCTAGTCATGTAAACTGCAAAAAGAAAATGTATTAAAAGTAGTATATACACATCTTCCATTACATAAATTTTGCTGGAAAATAAACATTCATGTCCCTTTCGACCAAAACCAGTTGAACGACCTTTATAAACGTTAACATTCCGCGAAGTTTTGCGGGAAATTTTCAGGAAGTTTTACAGACCATCTCCGTCCACGCGTGTTTGAATGAGTTGCTGGTTTTAGTCAAGTCGGAGATGGGCTCCATGGCAACGACCTTCTGCGATGACCTATTAGTGCTTGAAGGCTCACTTGGCATACGTTTCACACCCCAAAAAGCGGAAGGGAAAGGAAAAGATTGTCCCCGGGGAGGGTTAATGGTCAAAAGTCCAACTAGTTGAGACGAAAAAAGCCGCCCGTCTGGTCGCCGGCAGTGGCAGACCACTGGTCCAGTCAACTCCACCACCCCCACGACACGCCAGCCTCTTCTTCTACTTCCCAGGTTTCTATGAATTTCCTTCACTTCAAACTACCTCAAAAGCCACCATACCAATCTCTTCTTCTTTATCTGCTGTTCTTGTCTGTTCTCCATCCCATCGCGGCCTTCCTGTCCGGTGCCTGGGACCGATCAACTGTCGTGTTGTTCGGTACATGCATACATGCATGTGATAGAGAAAGAGTTGCAGAGTAATTCACAGCGTGTAGGAAAGATGTTCAGGTATGCGCGCGGCACTCTTGTATTCTATTTCTGCTTGTTTTTCTACTTCTTCTGTCCTACGGTCTTCTCGGAATTGCCGGCAGACCAAACCGAAACCATGATCAGTATTTCGAAGGCCCTGAGCAGGACGGATTTAGCATGGGATGTGAAGAAAGATCCATGCTTATGGAGGGGAGTTACCTGCAGTCCCGGGAATCTTTCTGTCAGCAATATCTCTCTTTCTGGGTTTTCCCTCTCCTCCTCAGAATTTTTACCTCTGATTTGCAACCTACATTCTTTGGTGAGCCTTAACCTCTCCAAAAACCAACTGACTTCAATCCCAAAAGAGTTTATGACAGGTTGTGGGAAAATTGAGGGGCTCCAGTTCTTGGATATTAGCAGAAACAAGTTAGGAGGTCCTCTGCCTGATTTTCCTGGTTTTCTTGGGTTGCAGTTCTTGGACTTGTCCTCCAATTACTTGACTGGAAACATAGTTTCACAGTTGCAGGAGCTGGGTGCCCTCAGAATTTTGAATCTTGGTTTCAATTCCTTCAATGGCTTACTTCCCACCAACCTCGGAAAGGCCATGGCCTTGGAGGAGCTTCGGCTTCTTTCGAATTCTTTCGTAGGTAACATCCCTGATCAAATCACCAATTACCGGAACCTGACTGCCGTCGACCTCAGTGGAAATAAACTCAATGGCTCTGTTCCAGCTTCAATCGGAAAACTCTCTAAGTTGGAAGTTTTGATTCTATCTTCCAACAGCCTCGGCGGGGAAATCCCTGAATCCCTTTCAAATATCACAACCCTTTTACGTTTTGCAGCCAATCAAAACAACCTTCAAGGTTGTATTCCCAGGAGACTTACAACATACCTCAGGAACCTAGACGTTAGTTATAATAAATTGAAAGGGTCGATTCCTTCAGAAATGCTGTTACCTTCAAATTTACAGACTGTTGATTTGTCTTACAATTTATTAGAAGGACCAGTACCTTCAGGCATTTCTCAAAACATGATCAGGTTGAGACTGGGAAGCAATTCGCTTAATGGGTCAATCCCTCCTGCAATATGTGGAAAACTTTCGAAATTGATGTACTTGGAGCTGGACAACAATTCACTGACAGGGTTGGTGCCTCCGGATTTGGGCTCCTGCAAGAGCTTGACGCTGTTGAATTTGGCAAGGAATAAACTGAATGGTACATTGCCAGGACAGTTGGGCGGACTTCAAAATCTTGAAGTTCTAAAGCTTCAATTCAACAAGCTGGTTGGAGAAATCCCAGTTGAAATTGCCCAACTATTGAAGTTATCAGTATTGAATATCAGCTGGAATTCTCTGGATGGTTCAATACCTTCGATGATTTCAAGCCTGAAAGTCCTTACTAACTTGAACTTACAAAGTAATAATCTCAGAGGTTCAATACCCATCACTCTTGTCAACATGAATTCTCTGTTGGAGCTCCAGCTTGGAAGCAACCAACTCAGTGGTAAGATACCAGGGATGCCTGCAAGCTTGCAGATTGCCCTAAATCTCAGCACCAACCTCCTGGAGGGGCCTATTCCATCTAGTCTTTCAGGACTTTCTGCAGTAGAAGTTTTGGATCTCTCAAGCAATAAATTATCAGGGACTATTCCAACGTTTCTGGCTGATATGAAAACCTTGACACAGTTGAATCTTTCTAACAACCTGCTCTATGGAATTATCCCGAGGTTTGGGAATTGGGTTGTGGTTGAAACTGAGGGCAACAAAAATCTTTCCAAACCTGCACCACAATTTCCACCACAATTTCCACCACAACCAACCAAGAAGGTAAAATCAGTTGCCGTAGCTTTGATAGCCGGGTTTGCATCTGCTCTTTTCACTGCTGGTGTACTCATAGGCCTTGCTATGGCGATCGGAAGACGCTATTACAGGATTAATGAAGATCAATCACAATCACCAGAAGATCTTCCCCGGCCTCAGGTCCTCCAAGGTAATCTATTAACTGCCAATGGAATCCACAGATCAAACATTGACTTCACCAAAGCTATGGAAGCAGTTGCTGACCCTTCAAACGTCATGCTGAAGACAAGGTTTTCGACCTACTATAAAGCCATCATGCCGTCCGGATCAACCTACTTTGTCAAGAAGATTAACTGGAGTGACAAGATATTCCAATTGGGCAGCCATCATAAGTTCTGGCGAGAGCTGAGTGTCTTGGGGAAACTGAGCAATTCAAATGTCATGACTCCTTTGGCCTATGTTTTGACAGTTGACAGTGCTTATCTGTTCTATGAATTTGCTCCAAAGGGAACCCTTTTCGATCTTCTTCATGGTAGCTTGGGAAATGCTTTGGATTGGCCAAGCAGATACAGTATAGCAGTTGGAGTTGCTCAGGGCCTTGCTTTTCTGCATGGATGCACCTGTGGTCCGATTCTACTTCTTGACCTGTCAAGCAAAAACATCATGCTGAAGTCCCTCAAGGAACCTCAGGTTGGAGACATTGAGCTGTACAAGGTGATTGATCCCTCTATGAGCACAGGAAGCCTTTCTACGGTCGCTGGTTCTGTGGGTTATATTCCTCCAGGTAAGGAACTACGTTCTTACATCAACTACATTTTGTAAAGCTTATAAAAGGATCATATTAACCTGATATGTTTCATTTTTCAATCCTTTATGAAGTCCTCTGTTTAACAACAAATAGTTATTGCACTCTATTATTAATATCTTGACCTGAAATTTTCATTATATATTCAAGTGCTTTCTCTTCTTAAGAACCATTTATGAGAGAAGTTGGTCACTTTTTTTAACATTATAATAGTACTTAAATTCGATTTTTTTTTCTTCATCATAGATTGGGTTTCCTTAATCTTGACCTCATCACTCCATTCAATCACCCATGAGTGAACTCGTGCTTGGGAAATGTTAAATTGTAGTTATCCTAGGTTACTAATATCTTCTTGTATGTTTTAAGTATTCCCTATTCTTGACAACTAGCTTTAAGAGAAGTAGTTGAGTCATTATTGACGCTATTAATGACAGCATATTCTTATGCTCTGATATGCATGCTTGTCTCCATCTAATGCTCTTCTGCATGCAATTGGCAGAGTATGCTTACACAATGAGGGTAACAATCGCTGGGAACGTCTACAGCTTTGGAGTCGTTCTTCTGGAATTGCTGACAGGAAAACCAGCAGTCAATGAGGGAACTGAGTTGGCCAAATGGGTCTTAAGCAACTCAGTCAAGCAAGATAAATGGGATCGCATCCTTGACCCTAATGTCAGCAGAAAATCGCTCGCCATTAGGAGTCAGATGCTTGCAGTCCTGAAGGTTGCCATTGCTTGTGTAAATGTATCACCAGATGCAAGGCCAAAGATGAAGAACGTGCTGAGGATGCTCCTCAATGCAAGATAAAATGCACAACCTTACGAGATAAATGCTCTTAGTAATTGCAGTCTTCTGCTCATATCCTACTAGAGTATTGGTAGATGGTGAAAAGCTTTCAACTTAGTTGATTTGTTGGTGGGCATTATGATCCCTTACCCCATGTATAATAGATATATAGCATGTATGGCTTTTACTAACCTAATGGGAGATAATGAGACTCTTGCGGCAGTTGTTAGGAGAAGTATCTAGATCACATAATAAAAACACACATAACAAATACATTTGAACACCGAGAATTTTTGTGATTCAAGAAAAATCATTTGACACGTGTAATAGTTTCAGACACCAAAGAGTCGTCAAAAAATTTCCCCATCCAAAAATACCCCCTTTCTAGCACTCTTTTTCTTTTGATCACTGTAATAGTCCATCAAATGATTTAGTTATAAAGTTCCATCAAATGATATAAAGTTGAGAGAAGCTGTAATTGGCAAAAGTAACACTTTGGCGTTGCTCATAATTTTGACTTCATACCTAGCATCTTCCACAACATCATCACATCCACTTGGATGAACTCTAGAAATTGTACTGACCTTATTCTTGATTAACCTTTTATGGCTGTTCCTTAGACTCGCATCTATATATCAAGCTAGACAAAAGGGCCATTTCAGAACATGGTCTACATATTTGTTTGGACATAATTTCTTGCCACTAAATGTTGATATCTGAAAGAACAGCAACATAATTTCTTGCCTCGAATAGTTGAAATGGTTTGCTACTATAACACTGCAAAATAGACCAAAATCTGATAATCAGAGCAGCATCCTCTTCCTAACCCAGAATATCTATTCAATTTATCCATTTTCAAGGTCAAGGAAATATACTTGAAATGTGGGAAGTGATACATGCTTCAGCAAATTGGGGAAGAAAATCCGATCACAAGACAACAATTAGCAGTACAACTTATATAGGACAACAATGAAAAACCAGCATTTATGACAACATCAAACTGAAAAGCTATAACGTCTGAAAATCAGACAAAGAAAATTAAGGAACCTAGAACTCAAATAAACTTTGCTCTTCAAAATCCTGCTCCAGTTTTCAGAACAGAATGATTAGCTAATTTCTCCGATGAGCCTACCCAACTACAAGCCTTCGGCACATACTGGAAGGAAAATATCTTTGATGATGGGCCAGTTGGCGGTGAAAGTGAAACTAGAAGGTAAGATCTTTGGGGTCCTCAATAATCTTCGCCAAAGTTTGCAAGAACGAAGCCAGATCAGCACCATAGATCACACGGTGATCTGCCGTAACATTTACCTGTATATATCGTATATGCGTGTTCCCAGCATGAGAATTCTCAGATTAACTCTGTAACTTGTAACTGCAAATGTGAAGTTCAATTTATTACCTGCATCTGGTTCTTCATGCCTATTCTGCCATCCTTGCTAGCAACAACTGTGGGCTCAGATGCTCCAACAGCCATGATAGCTCCCTGCATCAATTGAGTTCAGAGATGATATACAATTTAGTTTGCATAGATCATTGTCCTCTAACAGAGAAACTAGCAGGCAGGTAAATGTCCATTTATGGGTTAAGAGAAATTACTGTTCCAGGGGGCAGAATGGCATCAAATCGGTCAACACCAAACATCCCGAGGTTAGAAAGAGTAAAGGTACCTATAGACAAAAAGAGCAGATGGAAGCATCAGAAAATAGCATGAACTTAATGTGTCTGATAGCAAGCAAAGATATGAAAAAGGAAGACCCAAGATATGTTTGCGCTTCTAGGGACCTGGACTAAGCCCTGGAAGTTTAAAGGCCTCAAATTGACGAAGACCAAATTGCAGCCTTTGTTACTTAAGGCAACAACCAATACTTGCTATTTGCAAAATATAGTACCAAGCATTTGGTTTGCTGGAAGTCATGGGAACTAAATAAGCAAATTTGCACTGTACTTGAACAGTATGAAGGTGTGAAAAATTGCAGATTGAGGTGGAAACAACACCACGTGAATGGACCACCACCTAATCATCCCAACAAGCAGGAAAACACCGGTTTACTAGGAAGCCTGAGGCTGCATGAGTTCAGCACTAACTCAATACTCAAGGTTATTTGTTTAGATTAAGTGTTTTGGGGCTGAATTTATGTGGATCCTTAAGAATACCAATTACTTCAACCTAAGATGTTCTTCCAAACCCAACTAATGCGTTCACACACAGAGACCATGTTTGGCTCTCTCATACATAAGGTTTTAACTTCCAACAAAAGACTTATTATCCTGTTCAAGAAAAGAGGCAACAAAAGTTTAGGAATTTCATATTATACTTGAGCTAAAGAATCAATACTTCAATAAACATTCTTGCAATTGTCAGTATAAAATAAAATTTTTGAAGAGAAATTCGAAGCCTTCTTTCAGTCAAACAATATAAATCACTGTTAGTTTCTTCAGTGTGGTAACATAGCATTAAGAATAGAAAAATGTCCAAGGGAAAATGCCATGAATCGTATCAACAGGCTTTTTCTCCTTCTTGACATTAACTTAGACCATAAAATTAATGCTTCTCTAACAATTCAAGCGTGTCACTTAACCAAATTTTCACCCCTCTTTTTAGCCTCTCAACATTGATACGAGAAGTCATCATTTCATCAAACCCCACTGAATGTATATTTTGGAAGTTTTCTTGTATCAGTCTGAAACCCCGTACATTTAACCATACCTGTGTTATATTCATGAGGTTGTAGCTGCTTGGCCCGGGCCTTATCAACTAACTCCTTCCACTTTCTAGACAATGAATATATGTCGATCTGAAAAACCATCATCTACAATTAAGTAACAATTCATATCCAGAGAGAAAACAACAGTGCAGTCAAAATTCGTTCAACAAGAACCTTATCAGCATCTGGTAGTACTGGTGTGATCAATCCACCGTCGATAGCTACAGCAACTGCAATGTTGATGCTGCTGTTATATGTAAAGCTTTTACCATCTCTGCAACTAGAATTGACGACAGGATGTTTAGCCAAAGCAAGGGCGGTCGCCTTTGCCAGCAATGCTGTCATGGTTACCCCCTTTGACTTGATCTAATGAACAGAATTTGCACTAATGATCAACCACTTGGCAGAAGTTAATAATACAACATAAATGAATCATCCTAAAGCTCTTTTTTCATTAATTATGGAAACCAAGGATGAATCATCAAGAACAATCTTCAGTAGCTATTAAACAAAAGTGAACATTTTAGGCACCCAAATCTAGGTTCACTCCCTTGAAAGAATCAATGTATCAACTACTCCATTTCTATTCGCAAACAAAATCCGTCAGGTCCTCTAATCCAATGCAAAAAATAGTAAGACATCACCTTCTTGTAAAGAGCATCAAGGGCGTTGGTGGTGATCGTGTACCCGACTCTGAAGGTTGGCACGGCCAAGCTCTCCAACATGTTCCTGCTAACTGCCGCCTGCATCGTTGTGAACGGCACCACTGTCCCCAGCTCAATCCCCGCCGGCACCGCCGGAGAAGCCACAGGCGCTACGTTGGCAGGAGCGGTCAAAGCAGCTGAAGCAGCGGCTTCTACATCCTTGGCCACAACCCTCCCCATCGGTCCACTTCCCACAACCGTCCCCAAGTCCACCTTCAGCTCCTTCGCGAGCTTCTTCGCGTACGGCGAAGCCACCACCCTTTTCCCTCCCTCTGATGCCGGGTGCGTCGATGCCACAGCCACAGCAACAGGTGCCGCCTTCACAGCACCAACATTCACCGGAGTGGTCTCGGGCTCGGGGACTGGCGATGGAGGAGGAGGAGGAGCAGCAGCAGAAGAAAGGAGGAAGAATTAGCGGAGGCTTTGGACCTGGCCTCGGCGATCTCGGCCTCAGACTCCGCGAGAAGCGCGATGGCAGAGCCAACGGGGGCGACGCCCCCCTCCTCGACCATAATCGCGGCGAGATATCCGTCGTAGAAAGTCTCGACATCCATGTCAGCCTTGTCAGACTCTACCACCACCACACTCTCGCCCTTGGACAACTTATCACCCTCGGACTTCACCCAAGACACGATCTTCCCCTCCGTCATGGTGGAACTCAGCGCCGGCATGAAGATCTCCCGGATCTTCGCCCGGATTGGCGTGGGCAACCTGCTCCTGTGGCGCCCTGCAACGTGCAGGCCGGGACTCCGGCGGAGCGTGGAGGCCGAGGGGACGAAGGAGGAGCCGAGAAGGTGAGCCATTTGGGCACTCATCGGTGAGCTCGAGAGCGTAGGAAAGCTTTGGGGGCCTGCTGGAGTGGGTTCGAGTTCGTGTGCGTGTGCGGGGGAAGTATTTGTTAGTTTGGATTTCTCGAATGCATCGAAGATGGGCGGAGGTCTCAACGACTTCCAACGGGTGATGCGTTGTGTTTGGTATGGTTTGGTTTGGTTCGCTCTAGTTGGGCCCTACTACTTTCAATGTCCCAACGTGTTATCTCCTCCTAGACATACTCTCATTTTATGACATGATATGAAATTATATAAATAGATTAAATCAAGCGGATTAAAAAAAATCATAGAGTAAGTTTAAATAAAATAAGAACTCTCTAATTTTTAATCTAATTTTTGAGTTGGACTTATAAGCTTTTTAACATTGCATTAAATTTTAAATTAATTTTATTTCATTTTGTAGGACTTCAAGTCTAATAAGATTTGATGTGTGATAAATATATACAAGATAAAAGTCTCACTTCAAGTGAAAAAACTTAAGTGAAAAAATGATTATTTAATATTTTAATCATTTTTTATATTGGATTCATAGAATTTTTAATATAGCATTAAAGCTCAATTAAAATATGTTTCATCTAATATAATATTGAGCCAAGTAAAAATAATATGTGAGAAACTATGCATAAGATGATACTCTCATAATAAAAAGTATGATAAATGGAATAAAAATTAAGTAAAAAAATAATTTTTGAACTAAATATTAAATTAGACTTATGAACTAAACTTTTTAACTCAATAGTAACACCTAAACATAACAAAAATAACTTTTTAAATAATTGAAGAACTCATGATAAAAGAAATAAGATGTTATTCATATCTATGGTTCAATTGCAAAGTACCTCTCACACAAGTTTACTTAAAATGAGGTACTGAAATGTTTTTTATTATTTGCTTCATGTTATCCAACACTTTATACACAAAAGTACTATTTATTTTTTTATAAATTTATTTTAGAAAGAGGGTAACTTTTTAATAGTAATCACATGTAAACACAATAAGTATAGGTTTTTTTTTCATGATATTATTTCTAAAAAAATTATAATTTTTCATAAGACAACTACAAGAGAAAGTAATGAAAATTTTCATATTTGTTTCTAAAATTCTGTATATATAAAGATATTATTTCTATTTATGAATTGGTGGTAAAGATAGTGGGGATAAAATATTTCTCGTGACATGGATAATTTTTTTTAATTTCACTTTAATTTTATATTACTCAACTTATGAAAAATATTATCCCCGTTGAAAAATGAGTTTTTTTTTTTTAAAAAAAGTAAATATAAAATTAGCCCAACCCAATTGGGCCGAGATGGGATAGGCCCATCGCCACCCCTACATGCGCGACGACACGCTGGGAAGAGGTATCGAATACGGCTTGCAGGTGGGCATATCGTTTGAAGATGGTGGAGCTTCCGGTGTTCGCCCCCTTTCACGCTCAGCCTTGTCTCTCTCCAAGCCTGTTGCCAACCGTTTCGTTCTCGTGTAGGAATCCCAAATTGGAAGGTGCAGTTCCAATGAAGATGAGAGCAGGGAGGCTTGGTGTTGTAACGGCTTCGACTTCCATTTCTGGGGCTTTTGATCGAGCAGGTGGGGGGCAATTGCTGAGTGAACCGGTGGAGAAGAAGATGGGTAATAAAAGGGTGTTCTTCTTGGACGTTAATCCGCTCTGTTACGTGGGAAGCACCCCCAGCTTGAGTGCTTTTGGTCGTTGGGTCTCTCTTTTCTTCTCCCAAGTTAGCCTTAGTGACCCTGTTGTTGCCGTAAGCTCTCTCTTGCGTCTAACTTTACTAGTATGTTCTGTGGCGTTTTCGTTGGAGCTTCTCATGCTTGTTCTACAACTGATTTATCTGTTTATGTAAAGCAGCCCCCACTATGTCGTTACTAACTAATACCTTTCATTAGATTATGTTATTAAATGACACGTATGTAAATTTTCTTTTGAAATATCCAATTCATTTTTCATAACTAAAATAATAGGGCGATCCAAGACAATTATCTTGTAGAATAAATAAAATCTGAGCAAAAAAACTAAATACTTGGTGAATGTGAACCTTCTTTGACCCAAAAGACCCAGCATTGCTTCAACACTATATACCAAGCTGACAATATCTTCCCTTTATGAGAGAGTATCAAGTTCTTGGGATGTGAACATCAGTTTCTATTTGTTGGAGGGATAAATAATAAACAACCACTCTCAAAATGGGGTATCTTGCCGTTGTATGATGGCCCCGATTATGTAAAACCCTTTTCCTGGCACTTACATGGAATTCAGTATGTGTTCACGTCGTGTATGAGGTTCTGATTCATCCTCTGAGTATTAGTTTGAAAAGATGATGATGCACTGTCAGTGTCAAGTTTATGTTCCCTGTTTTCTTTTGTAGTGCATGTGTTGGGTTTATCCTAGAGTAGGTGTGTTAATGATGAAGCTGATATCCTAATTTCCAGCACTGCTCTGTTGCATGAGTCACATGTGGATATAATGTGATCGTTGAAGTAGGTTCATCATTTCAGATTTGACTTTTGTTCATTTTAAGTTCTTGATTTTGTCAATTAATTTGAAGTTAACTTAGAGTGAATAAACTCAGATATCACAATAGCAGGGTGTTTGTTCTCAGATTCTGGTCAAAAGGCGGAAAAAAAAAGGCTTGTGATTGATATGTTTGTCTAATTAACAGAATATGTTTGCAGGTTCTTGATGGGGAAGGCGCAAGTGAGCATCGCAGACAGCTATTACCTTCATATAAAGCACATAGGAGGAAATTCTTAAGATTACCAGCTTCAGAAAGATTCTCAATGGGTCGTATTGGAAGGTCACATGGAGTCATTACGGATGTTCTCAGAGGATGCAACGTGCCGGTGGGTGAAACTTTTTTATGACTTTAAGTCTTTCAGTGTTTTCCAATTGTAATGGTCACTTGAGTCATCATAGACTATAAATGGTCAACCATTGTGATGGGAGGGGTCTAATCACAAACTACTCAACTGAATGTGTCTTTCAATTGCGAATTTTTTGATCATAATTAACATGGACAGAAGATCATATTGTAATAAACTGTTGAATCATGAGAATTTTATTGACAGCACAATTATGCAGGTCATAAAAGTTGAAGGCCATGAAGCAGATGATGTTGTAGCTACACTTGCAGGACAAGCTCTACAAAGAGGCTACCGGGTGGTGATTGCCTCCCCTGATAAAGATTTCAAGCAATTGATTTCAGAAGATGTCCAAATTGTTATGCCTTTGGAAGATTTGGACCGATGGTCCTTTTACACTCTAAAGCACTACATAGCTCAGTATAATTGCGATCCATCCTGCGATTTGAGCTTTAGTAAGTATGAGATGCAATTTGGTGATTTCGTGTTAATATTATCCATGACATATTGAAGTCACGTCTTTTATGTATTATGTGTTAGACAATATTTAGTATTTTCTCACAGCTAATCATCAATTTTCACTTTTCAACCTCAAGTTTTCTCTATGACTGCAAGGTATGGTTTTTGTTTTTCGATGGTTTTACTCTTTTTTTCTTTTTAATGTGGTTAGTGTTAATTTTCTGATTTATGCTTGTATGGTGGCAATTTTTATAGCTACTAGAAGGTGGGTGTATTAGAAAAAAGTGTGGCACAAACAATTACAAACAAGAAATATTCACATGTTATTTTTCTCTCCAGACTGTCTTTATTTGGTGAATACCAGCCCAATAAGAATGGCAAATACATCTACCAATTACATTATCTAATAGAATTGATCCCACATGTGACCCATTGGCTAGAATGCATTTTATTTTTCTTCATTATGTAAGTGGAGGTGCTTTTTTGAAGGATGCATCATGGGTGATGAGGTTGACGGGGTTCCTGGGATCCAACATGTGGCTCCTGGATTTGGTAGGAAGACTGCCTTAAAGCTTTTGAAGAAGCATGGTTCATTGGAGAATTTACTAAATGTTGCTGCGGTAAGAACTGTAGGCAGACAATATGCACAAGATGCCCTTACAAAGTATGCTGATTACCTGCGAAGGAATTACGAAGTTCTTGCCCTGAGGAGGTAATGCTGCTCCTTTTTGTTTTTCCTCCCCTTCACTCCTTTCTTGGTAAGGAATTTTGTGTCCTGGGGAAGGCTTTGCCATAAAATTGCATCCATCATAGTTCCCTGAGGAAGTAATGCTGCTCCTTTTTGTTTTTCCTCCCTTTCACTCCTTTCTTGGTAAGGAATTTTGTTTCCTGGGGAAGGCTTTGCCATAAAATTGCATCCATCATAGTTCCGTTTTTGCCTTTGCTTCTTAAATCACTATTGGTTGTTTATACCTTGAATGACTCTGTTATACAGGGATGTGGATGTTCAACTAAAAGAGGAGTGGTTGGTTGAGAGAGACATGCACTATGATTCAAGTATTCTATCTAATTTCTTCAAATCATTGGAAGAAACTCCTAAGGTGACACATCAATCTGGACACAACTTTTCAGATGGTTAAGACCCCCCACAGGAATTGCTGTCATCTTTCCAAAAGTTGAATAGATTGCTTTCGGATCACCTGGGGTTTAATTTGGACATCAATCTTATGCTCAAGTAGACTGCTGTTCTAGATTCTATCTGATGTCTCCAGATGAAGATCAATATTCTCGAAAACCAAGAGCTTTGGAGACCAGTAACTGACCGTTTAAAGTTCACTGCCATATCCCGGCTGAAAGCTCCAATAGCTCAAATAGAAGAGGCTAAACAGGCGATAGAAATTTGATGATCCAGGATCAGATTCCAGAGTAAGGTACGGCTTTTCTTGTTGAATAACATGTTCACCCTTTCCTCTTAATTTTCTTCTTTGCTGTTTCTTATGATTCTGTAGGGGAGAAGAGAGAAGCATCGCAGGGCATGTGGGTTGCAATGTCGTTGTATCTCATTTTTGAAAAGACTACTGCCATGTTAGGCTAAGATGGCTTCCCAGGAACACTATTTTACTCAGTATGTCTATTCGTTGTAGCCTATAAACTGCAATTCTCGTGAGCTTTTGAGCTTTAATTTTTCTGAGTTTCCATATCAATATCTTTCTTTCTCTCTTTTTTTTTTTTTTTATATATATATATATATATATATGAAGTGAAGAGGATTTTAAGAGTATCAGTTGTCAAATCAAGAAGTACGTCCTTGACCACCAATAGTTGACTATTGGGCTAATGACTTTTTTATCACATTATCAATTTGTCAGTAACTTCATCGTTGGCCATTTTTTCTCTTCCTTTTTCCTTGGCCCTTGCAGACTTGTTAGGGGCAAGAGTGATAAATCATCGTGATACAACAAAAGTTTTCTATCAATTTGGTCCTGCCCGAATTCGCTCAAGCAAGTAGGATCAAAAGATCCTTTTTATTTTTTATTTTTTGCAGGTTACAAGGTTTTCGTGAATTGAGTGTTCTAAGAAAACAAATTCATCTTTTCGGGTACCGATGGCATTTCGTTCAAAGAAACTTTGTATTCTCCTTAAGAAAAATTCTCTTAATTTTCAGAGTAAGCCAGAATTTAACCTCTCCACATAATGAAAAGAGAAGAAAAAAAGTTTGGAAAAGTTTGAGGTTACATTAATTTTCTTTCGTTTTGTCTATGTTAAATTTTACTATTTTAAACTTTGGATTAGTGTTCTCTACGAATCCTAGGGATGTCGACGATTTCATTAAAAGCAGGAGCCGAATTGTATTTTCAGAACAAAAATCAATGGAAAGAAAACTTCAGAGGAAGAAAAACAATCCAAGAAGCTTCCCTACGACCAACTCTTTGGCGATTTGAGGATGTTTTACATTTAAGCAATTTTTTCTACCATACTAAAGCGCACCCATACCTTCCTTGTATGGGACTGTAACATCTTTGAGTCGAGCGGGCTTATCCTCCACGGTAGCTTTGTGCGTTTGATCTGACCTATGAGAATCCAAATCCTCAGTTCAAAACAAGCAGGAGAAATGCTTCTCCAAATCACCATTTCTTCATCTCCACCTCTCCAAATGCATCACCAAGTCCATCTCTCACATTCTCACTCTCCTCTCCCATTCGGCTCAAACTCCAGCCCCACAAGGCACTCTCTTCAAGTAATGTTAAGCATGAAAGCACATCCGGAGGTGATGGCAACGCACGACGACGTGGATGGTTTTTGTTACAACAAAGGGTGCATCTTATTGGTGGCGTAATATACGAGTCTAGGGTAGCATGAAAACAATCATTTGTAGCAACAAACCTGAAAAATTTTATAAAGAAAGAAAAACCATGCACGACTGAAGGCAACGAGTGCATCAATGTGACAAATAAGATTTACATTAAACCTAAAATAAATACATTAAAAATAATTTAAAAACCATAATTGCAGGCAGCGTCCTGCTACAAAACTACACAAAGTAAAACTTATTTGATAAGTTTACAAAGGCTTTCTCACACTCTAGTAGCTTCTTTGGTGAGCTTTCTCCTTTTCCTTTGGGATTCCAACAAGGAGGATATTCAACTATTAGAAAATCAGCTTTGTTTAACATTGACTTGGTTTTTTACCGTAGATGAAGAAAGGCTTTTGTCTAAGTGGATTACTCATATTGTTCAATAGGCCTATTCGGCCCAACTGAGTGAGCCTAAGTCGAGCCCAACCAAGCAGAGCCCTTGACCCAGTGGGTTCCTCCCTACAAATGGAACTGGCCATTGAAATTTGCATACTGGAGAGCCGCAATGGCGCTACCCTCCTCGCCTCCACATGAATGCTGGTAGGCCTTCTACTTTGCCAGCACATACATTTTCTCAAAGAAAGGAATAAGCTCGCTTGACAGCACCTAGTTCTCTAATATTTTTGGTAATTCTTTTAACAATCCGAGGAGAAATTTTATCGATTTTCCTCCTGGTTGCATCTTGGAGTTGTTCGTTCACCTTGCAAGTACAATGAATTGGGCCTTAGGTCTCCAATTCACCCCAAAGGTCCTTCTGCCTCACATAAAAATAGTGAGGTCCTTGCTGCATTGTCCCTCTGCCAAGTTTTAGCTCTCCAGTGGCTTGCCTGAGGGAGTATTTCTATGTTGTTAAGTTATATATTGTTGTCCCTATATATGCAAGCCTAAGTCTAATCTATCTTACAAGGTAATTAGCTATAAAAGGAAATGTATAATATGAATGCAATAAGGTAAATCAAATAATGGTAATATATTCTAATTGGAAGCTTTCTATTAACAAAATCAATCGTGCATTTGCATTCAAGTCATCCATATCTCCCAAGAACTAACAAAGTTACGAGTTTTATTGATTCATCTTCGCCTCTTAAATACTAAACGTTAAGAAAAGAACTGATAATCTACACATAAACTTCATCAAATTGGACTTGTGTCTCCAAATTTCTGCATCACCATGAAGTCAACGATAGCAACAGAAAACCAGAGGAATTTTTGGCCCTCTTTGTAGCAAACGCTGCCTTGACGTTGCGTTCTTCCAACCATAGCTGAAAAGACCCTGTTCTTCATGCCTGGTCACCTTCATCAGTTCCCAAAAAATGAAGCTCAAGCTTAATTCTTTGTATGTATAAAGTGGCCTAGTAATATTTTTGAAAGGTGCGTTTACATGTAGGAGAGAACCACTACGTATAAAGCCAGAGGATATTATTCTAACTTTCGGTATGGGATGAATTCCAGCACGTTGCATTCCACGGAACTTCGCTTTCTCCCTTTCACTTTCTCGGCTCAAACATCATGTTGCACACGCAAATCAACGCCAACTTGGTACTAGAAAGACAAAAACAAGACAAAAGAAAAGAACACATGTTGTCTGTCAATGGATCCTCCGGCAAAATCCAGATCAACGCGGTAGATGGTTCCTTACCTGACTCAAGACGTGAACTAATTGTCTTGTTCGTTCTCTTTTTAAAGGCAAGAGACGAATCCTTGGTTTAAAAAGTAACATTAAGATAAAATTTAAGTAACATAAAATATTTAACATATTGAGGAGATATTATAATTAAATTGGAACTTAGCTTTGTGTTAAAAAAAAAAATGTTTAGGCACATCTCATTCAAGCATAGGAAAAAAATTTCTTTTAGAATCGAGTTTACAAATGAAGGGGATTCTACCTAAATTATTGCTTACATTTATGTTAAAAGGTACATTGAAATTACCTTTGAATATTAGACTTTTTTTGTGAATAGGTATATCTACTAAGAGATGTGTAATGAAAGTGGCTTAAAAGAAAATATATTACTCTAAAAATTTCTAAAGGATTGGGATAGATGGACATATATACTTAGAATAAGGTAACAATTGATATACTTTTTTGGTCTCTTATAAATAATCCCTCAAATTCCCTATGTGCAAGATGATGATTTCTAAAAGATGTTTACAAGTTAAAAAGAAAGAATTAATAGCTTAGGATTGGAGAAGCATCTTATAGATTGGAATTGAGCTTTTACAACTAATCACTAAATAAAAAGATAAAATTGCCAAAACTATTTAGAGTTGAAAGAAAATGTAGAAAAAGTTATGTAGACAAGACTAATATGAAAACATAAATGCATAAGCTATAACTTTATTTGTTGGATCACTATAAAAGATTGATTAACCATAACAAACCAAGTAGCTATATGGAACACCTTTGCGCACCAACAATGCAACCTATGCCAATAGCAACAATCAAATGAGAAATTATTCTTTAATTATAGCTTCACTAAATACGAATGAAGGAAGAAGAAAGTGAACTAAATCATTGAAACCATATAAACCGAAAGTTTTGTAACAACTAAGCTAAGTGTGTATTTCAAATTTATAAGATGCAATATTTTAAACAAAAAGAACAAAAGAATATTCAATGAATAAAGCCTAGAGAACACGATTATTGTTGTTAAGATAAAAAAAAGATGTAATGGGTAGGTCTTATTAATTAGGGCCATAAGGGTTATAAATTGTAATAAGTATTTGCAAAAGCTTTGAAATTTTTTAAATGCCAATGGCTAATGTATTTGATGAAGAAAGTCATCTATAGAATATCATAAAGACAATATACCAAGAGAAAATCTAAAGAAAGTTAGATGGCATGAAGGTGTATCTAAGTTATCAAATGCTTCCAATTATTTTATTTTATTTTTATATACAACTGGTAATTTATAGAGTTATAGCCACCAACTTTAATTTTTCTCCTTCAATATATTTCATTCAACCTTTGTAAATATAGAATGAGGTGCAATAAACACCAAAATTGAACAAATTAATCATGCATTTTGTATCAATTCATCCCTATCCACCAAAAACTAATAAAAGCTACCAATTTTATTGATTCATCTCCTTCTTTTAAATTGTACTCGTGTTATCACAAAGAGTAAATATTGAGAAGATAAGGGAAGAATGTAGAGTTGATGAGCTAAGAGAATTCAATTATTTTGAATTTGTGATATCATAAGCTTTACATGATTGTGTCTTTATAGCTATATATGGAAACTATATACCTAACACAATTAGAAAACTAATAAGGAATTGTATCCAATTAAGGAAACCAAATAAGGAATTGTACATTAATTGTATTATTAACACTCTTCCTTAAGTTGGAGATTTGAATAGATCATATACTTTGAACTTGGAAAGAATATGTCAATGTTATCTATTGCAAAGTGCTTTAGTGAATAGGTCTGCTGGCTACTCCTTGGTAGAAATGTAACATGTTGTAATGATTCTTTGTTATATTTTCTTTCTCATATAATAACGATCAATCTTAATATGCTTTGTTCATTTATGAAAAATTGGGTTTACAACTATTTTCTCTGCCGCCTCATTATTACAGTATAATGAAGTTGGTTGTCATAAATAAAAAACAAAATCCTTCAATAATCCCATTATCTAGATCAATTCACATGTGATGTTCTACATTGCTTGATATTATGCTTTTGTTGATGATAATGAGACAATTGGCTATTTCTTAGCTTTCCATGATATCAAGGAATTCTCAACCATTATGCAAAAACTAGTGGTCGACCTCTTAGTCATAAGAGAAGTACTATAATTTGAGTCATAATAGGTCTTCAGTTCTAACTTCGATGACGATGGAAACATGAAGCCAAGACTTGGGTAACTCTTGAGGTACATGATCACCTTCATAGTTGCATCTATATAGGATTGTTTTGGTACATACATGAATTTACTGAGAAGCTGCATAAGGAAAGTAATATTAGGTTTGCTAAGTGTCAAGTAGATGAGACTACCAATTGATCTTTGGTAGGTTGAAGGCTTTTCAAGTGGCAAATCATGTTGTTTTTCTAGAAAGGATGTATCATACTCAACACTTGTGAACTTCTTACCATGCTCCATGGGAATCAAAGAAGGTTTGGATCTTGCAAGTCCTACTTTAGAGATAAGTTCTAATGTATACTTGCGTTGACCAAGAGAAATCTCATCTAGAGAGCAAGCAATTTCAATTCCAAGGAAAACATTTGATTGTATGAGGTCTTTCATAAAAAAATGTGGAATGAAGATAACCTTTTAAATATCATATGATAGCTTGATTATTCCTTGTAACCAAAATGTCATTAACACAAATAAGTAACGCAACGAAGGAACTGCCCTAACTCTTTGTGAAGAGTGAATAATCATGCCAAGATTGATGGAAGCCATGTGTAGTGAAAGCAATAGTTAACTTAGCATTCTACTAACGAAATGTTTGTTTCTTTCATATAATGACTTTTGCAATCAACAGGCTAAATCCTCCCATTGATTGTGAAATCTGAGAGAAAGCTCCATATAAACTTCCTAAGAAAGGTCATCATGAAGAAATGCATTTTGTGTGTCTATCTGAAAAATGAGCAAGTATTGAACATTAGTAATGGGCTTTATAGCATTCAATGGAGTTATCAGCATAATACTTCACTTTGTAAATCCATTTACAACTAATAGGACAATAAGTGGGAGGCAAAGGGACTACATCCTAAGTGTGATTGGCCTCAAGGGCAGTAAGCTTACTATCCATGGCATCCACCCAACAAGGGTTAGCAAGGACTTTCTAGAAGGAATAAGGCTTAATGGTGGTAAAGATGGAGGCAATGAAGTGTTGATAGTAAGATTAATATTAATCATAAGAAATATATTGGGAGATGGGTATAAGGCAATGGTAGAGACAAAGACAAAGTGGGGCATAAGTAGTTTGAGCTCCAAATATGGGGTTTGGTGGAGTAACCATAGCAGTGGACTAAGGGTTCAAGTGAGGATGTAGTAGAGTTGTAACAAGAATTGGTTTTGGAAAAGTAGGTAGGGCAATAGTAGGTTGAGACACCAAAGAAAAGGGCCTAGGAAAGTCTAGGTCCTCCATAGGAAGTGATGAAGGTGTGTAGAATTCTTGAGGTGATATGTAAGTGTTAATGAGGTGGCTGAACTATCAAAGGATGACACATATAAGAATGGTGTAAAGCGAAAGCATCCTTGCGAAAGATGACATCATGACTAACAAAAAATTTGTTCGAGGAAAGATCATATAGACAATAACCCTTTTGATAAGAAGGGTAACCCATGAAGATGCGAAGGAAAGCATAAGAATTAAATTTTTCATGCAGTACCAAAGTGATGACATAATATTGATAGCCAAAAACACTTAAGTGTTTAATGATAGGGGTTTTGCTAAAGAGACACTCATAAGGGGTAATGCCACCCATGGAAGGGTAAGGTAAACATTGGTAAGGCAAGTAGCAATTAAGGTACATTCACCCTAAAAACATGAAGGAAGATTAGCTTGAAACAAAAGGGCATGCGCCATTTCAAGTAAGTGGTGATGTTTACGTTTATAACTTCATTTTGTTGGGGACTGTAGGTGTAAGAACTTTCATGTATGTTGCCTTAAGCAAAAAGGAAGGAGGAACATTCAAATGAAAAGAATTCGATGCCATTGTCAAAGTGAATGCACTTCACAATGGTACCAAACTAGGTATGAACCATGGAAAGAAAGAATAGAATTGTGGAAAAAACTTGGCTTTTAAATTTGAGAAGGAAGGTTCATGTGTCATAGGAAAAATCATCCATAATTCTTAAGAAATAACATGCACCATTATGTGTGAGATTCTTGTGAGGACTCCACACATCTATGCGAATCAAATCAAAAATAAATTTGGTTATAGATTAACTTAAAGAAAATAATGCATGTGTTTGTGTAGTGAGTGAACAAATAAGACAAAAGAAAGAGTTAGGACAAGAAATTGTTTTGCTGTGCATAGAGTAAGTTTTTAAAGAAGAATGACCAAGACATTTATGCTAAAGAAAATAACTATCATTCAAAATCAAGTTACAAGTACGCAAAGGTCTGGAAATACATGAAGTATTTTTTAAGAAAAGTATATAAATCACAGGTAATGTGGTTAATAGCCCATGAATCAATAATCCATAAAGGAGAGGATTTAGATGGAGTGTGTATACCTATGAAGTTTTCTATTGGATCAAAAAGGCCCATTTAATTAAGGAAGTGGACCAATTTTCCTTGTTGATTCGAGATCAAGTTTTGCTTGGTGGCTTTCCTATAAACACTTCGAGAATGGAGCATAAGATGTAATTGACTTGGACTAGGGATAGATGGTGGATATGTTTTGTTAATAGGAAGGATGACCTCCATAAGCAGTGAAAGGATAAGCCTGGTATGTATGCTGAGACCCAAAACCAAGAGGGTTGGGTAAAGGAAAAGCATCAACAAAAGTGTTATGGGCTGCGAGCCTAACCTGCCCAAAATGTTTCTTCTCTCATCCTTGCTATTTGGGCTTCCAATTAGGTGGGTACCTAATGAGGAGGAAGCAAGACTCCTTAGCATGGTTTGCTTTCTTGCAATGCATGCAAGTGTGCTTTAGCCTAGATGAGCTGGCCCTAGCATAGGGTAGGCTAAACCTATAGGGTCCAATCATAAGGCCTTAGGTAAAGGTTGACCTAAACGCAAAGAGATGGCCCATAGGTCCACCCAGCTATCTTGCATGACCTAGATTCGGTGCATAATCACCACTACTACTAGAACCATATTGGAATGCAGCAAATGCCACCCTATCATCGACCGAGGGATCTCTTGCTTCGCCATGGCATAGATCCGCTTGAGGGAGGGAAGGGTGTCATGCAACAAAATTTGGGTGGGAAGGTTCTGGTACTCCTTTGACAGTTTAAGTAGAAACTTCATGGCCTTGTCCTTTTCATCCTACTCTTGCAATTGTTGATTGATGCTGAATGTGCAAGAGCCATACATGCAGCGAATCGAGGCTCGTTGGGTTTCTAGTTTGCTCCACAGATCACACATGCAAAAGTAACATGTAGGCAAATGTGTGCCACCAAGGCCTTCGGCGAGCTTTAGCTCGCTAATAGCATACTTTAAATCGAACTTTTGAGTCTCAAACACCTTATTGAAGCTATCTTATAACATGCTCCAAATCTCGCTCATGGTTTGAGCTCGTGAAATCATGCTTGCGAGTAGCCATTCCATGAAATTCACCAGCCATGTTTTGATAGTAGCATGGCATAGGTCTCACTACACAATGGCCTTGACATTAATTGGTTGCTTCAAAGAGCCATCCAAAAAGCCAAGCTTGTGGTGTGCAATGAATATGGTGCACACCTGTTAATACTCCAACTTTGCAAATTGGCAATTGTGAGGGAAAGAGGGTTGCACAAAGAAGGCACGACAAGGATGTTAGACTTGCAGCTTGAAGGAATGATGGGGTTGTCGGTAAAAAGGACATTGGATTCAGACATGGTGGTGGACGACAACTAGGGTTTGAAGGGCAATTGGGAATGTGAAACTTAAAAAAAAAAAGAAAAAAAAAAGAGAAAAGAATGCATAATGGATTCTCACTTCAAAACTCGTCTATGATGGCTAGGAGGAAAATTATATGTGAAAGAGATTAGCATAGAGAACGACTTGCTCTTGATACCATATCACAAAGTATAAATATTAGGAAGAGAAGGGAAGAACATAAAACCGATGAGTTGAGAGAATTCAATTATATTAAATCTATGATGCATAAGCTTTTTAGGATTATATCTTTATATACATGTTTAGACCTAACTATACATGGAAACTATATACCTAATACAATCAGAAAACCTAATAAGGAATTATACCACATTAGGAAAAATTCAATAAGGAATTGTACATTAATTGTATTATTAACATGCGTCTAAATTTCTACATGATCTTGAAGCCAATGATAGTGGCAGAAAATTGAAAGCGTTTTTGGCCAGGACTTTGCGGAGAACACTGCCTTGACGTTTCTTCCAACCATAGCTGAAAAGACCCTGTTCCTCGTGCTTGGGCACCTTCATCAGTCCCAAAGAACAAAGCTCAGGCTTAATCATTTTCATTCCTCGAAACCTCCCTTTCCCCGTTCCCTTCTCGAGTCAAAGATTACGTTGCACATGTATATCAATTTCAAACCTCGTACTAGAAAGACAGCAACGAGACTAAAGAAAAGAACACATGCTGTCTTTTTCACTTGCTCAGGAGACGAATCCTCGGTTTGAAAAATGATATTTAAGTAACCTAGCACAATGTAAAACATTTTTACATATGTTTTTGTCTATATCACAATGTAGTGTAAAAACAAAGAGATATTATAATTAAATCGAAACTTAACTCTTTGTTAAAAACTGATGTTTCAATGCATATCTTGTACTTAAATTTAAACATTTAAATTTACCTTTATTTTAAAAGGCACTTCTATTGAGTCTTCATTCTTGAGTGTAAAATAAATATTTTTTTTTATTGTAACCCAGTTCACGAATGATGGGATATTATTCTTAAGTCTGAATTTTAATTTTTTATCGTCCTAGGAAAATATTTTTCTTCTCTTTAACCTTGATTTGTAAAAGGTAGACAATTTGTTTTAAAAAGGATGTTTAGGAGATATATTGGATGAAAGGTAGAAGGAGGCTCGGGTGGATGGAGCTGGCGGTGGCGTGAATTCCTGGTAACTCACCCACCAGTTCCCGATACAAAACTCCTCTGTTGTATAATTTAAAGGAAGTACTAGGTTTCCTGAAGTCAAATTTATGCATCTCAAGATCCAAGGGAGAAGAATAGAGTATCATTCCAGGTGGGTTGAACCCACTCCATTGCCGATCATGCTTTTCCTATATTCTTCTCTTTCACACTCCAAGAGAGGCTATTGCCATAAACAAAACAATCTTGTCAGAACTCACACGTGGCTTTCCAACGGCTGTAACCTGAAGGGTCCAGCAGACCGACTGGTGAGTGGCTTTGATTGATGGGTTCATTGGAGTGATCAACATTGACCCATCCAAGGGACGGTGTAGTTTACAGGCATTTGGTCCAGCTCTATTTCACGGCATGTGGGCAAGTCATTCACTTAATTGTCTGTGGATAAAGATGGATGATTCTAAAAAATGTTTGCGAAAAATGTATTAGAGTAACTATAAAAGGATCTTGGAGTTAAAGAAACATTTTGTAGATTATAAATGAGCTGTTATAATTAATCATCAAATTTAAATATGACAGTGCTAAAAGCTATATAGAATTGAAAGATAATGAAGAAAAAGTTGAGCACACAAGATAATATTAAAAAAAAAAAGAATACATAAGGAGTGGTTATATATAATAATTTAGTAGATTAACAATACAACCTATACCAACTATAACAAGAGTTAAATGAGAATTTATTCATTAATCATAGGTTCATAAATACATATGGGGGTAATATTGACTATGAAATAATTATTTTGAATTGAAAAACAAAGAAAAGAAATAAATGATGATTAAAGTTGTAAAAGAGAATAGTTTTGAGCAACCAGTTTGAATATATCTTTTAAAGCTATAATCTATCATATTTTAAATGAAATGAATAGAAGAAGATTCAATAATTATCATTTGGAGGGTATTACTATTATTTCTAAGATCAAGAAATAAGTGACGGGCAAAATCCTTTTAATTAGGAGCATAAGACTTATAAGTTATAATAAGCATTTATAAGGGTTCTAGAATTTCTTAGTACCAATAGTTAATATAATTGATGAAAAAAGTCATCTAAGGAATATCATAAAGACAATATGCCAATAGTTAGATGGCATGAAGGTGTGTTCAATTTATGAAAGGCTTGTAGAGTTTATGTATAACTGGTAATGTATAGAGTTAAAACCATGAAATATAATTGTTCTCCTACAATATATTTCATTCGATCCCGTAAATATAAATTGAGTTACAACACTTACCAATGTTCAACAATTCAATTGTGCATTTTGCATTCAAGTCATCCACATCTCCCAAAAACTAACAAAGTTTTATCAATTCACCCTTCATCAAATTGGATTTTCTTGTCTTTAAATCTCTGCATAATCTTGAAGCCAATGATAGCGGCACAAAACTAGAGGAATTTTTGGCGAAGTCTTTGGAGAAAAACGCTGCTTGACGTTGCCTTCTTCGTACCATAGCTAGAAAGACCCTGTCCTTCATGCTTGGTCCCCGTCGTCAATCCGAAATGCCAAAAGCCTTTCATTTTCTCGAGTCAACGTTGCACATGCATATCAAAGCAAACCTCGTACTAGAGAGACAAAAATAAGATTAAAGAAAGGAACACTTGTTAGTCTTTTACTCTTTTGCTTTCTCGAGAGGAATCTTTGGTTTAAAAAAGTGATACGAATATAAGATTTAACTAACATAAACTATTTTAAAATACCTTTTGCTTTGTACGACCTTTTTGTCACAATCTAATCTCAAAATGAAGAAATACTATAATTAAATCTGAAATTTACTCTTTATTAGAAAAGTAATGTTTCGATGTATATCTTACTTCAAGTATAAGGAAACACCGCAGTTAAATCCAACTAAACTTTACGTTAAAAAAGCACTTTCACTGAGTCCTAATTTTTAAACATGAAGTATTGTAACCCAGTTTACGAATTTTGATTGTATCATTCTATAAAAATAGTTTTCTTCTCAATTTTTGTTTTAAAGAAGTTGTTTTGAGAATTTAATAAAGAGAAGAAATGTTGAAGGAGGTTTGGTTAGTTGGAGCTAGTAGTGTGTGTGACTTTTACATTGTTAAAAGGCTCATTATCTAATTCAAAAGTCAACTTAAAAACTAGTGAAATCTATTATTATGTCAGTAAGAATTTATGTATATTTTTTAATAATATGAAACTTATTGCTCATATTACAAAGGTCTATATTGTATATATTTTAACATGCTTTCTTACCATAATAGTCAAATTATTGGATTGTCATAGTGACACATTAGATGAGCAATACATTAACTTAGATCATGGAAGTTTATAAAAGTTAAAGGAATCTTTTATAAACTTCCATCATTATATTAATAGTTAAATTAATAAATTACTAGTATTATATTACTAGTACTATAGTAATATAGTAAAGGAAGTTTATAAAAGTTAAATTACTAGTACTATCACTAGTACTATATTAAAAAATCCACCATCAAACCTAAAAGTCGATTTAAGAGGTGGCAAAGCTCATTATCTTGTAAGCAAAAATCTTAATATATTCCTTACCAATTTAGGACTTATTGCCCACAACTTAAAAATTAACTCAAGAATTAGAAGAACTCATTATCATATAAATAAGAATCTTTATATATTTTTTAGTAATATAAGATTCATTGGTCATATCTTAGTACACTTACACAATAATAATCAAATTATTGAACAACCCTTGTACCAAATTAATGTGAGAATTCAAATAAATAGAAGTTTATAGGAATACTAAGAATAACCTTTCCTCAATACTATATTAAGAAATTTATTATTTTATTTAAAAGTATTATTATATAAGTAAAAATTTATATACGTTCTTCAGTAACTAAGTAGAAATTTATATTACTCATTACCTATATTTTATCAATAACTAAGTTTCCTGAACACTTAAACCAAGGTCAAATATAAAGTATCAATCCTGTTGGGAACCATTCCATCTGCAACCAGGCTTCCCAGGTTCTTCTCTTCACACTCCTGCGTAGACAGCAGAGGCTATTTCCCATAAGTAAATCAACCTTGTCTAGTCAGAACTCAGGTGAGACTTTCCAACGCTGTGATTTGAAGGTTCCAGCAGACCCATCAGTGAGTGGCTCTGATTGATGTTCATTGAAGCGGTCAACACTAATTCGTGCAAGGGACGGTGGTTGACGGTGGTATAGTCTAACGCCGGTTCAGGACTTGGGAGGCCGCTAGGAAACAGAAATCACCAGTATGTAGGCTCGGTTGACTTCCATTTTTCCCTTGCTGCAGCTTTCTTTCTTTCTTTCTTTCTCTCTCTCTCTATATTTCTCTTACCGGAGGAGAATAAGAGAATTTTAGCAATTCTGAATCCGGTGAATCTCTGACTCTTGTTATGTCCAAAAATTTCTTCGTGTTTTCTTTCTCATGGTTTATTTATGTTGCAATGTTATGTCCACTTAACCATAACAAAATTCTCCTCTTATGTATATAATCAGATATAAACATGGTACGGAATGATCCATATCATACCAATATGGTGAGGAAGTGTGTTGTAGTATCGATATTCAATCTTTATATTATTAAAGTGTAAGTAAATGTATTTAGTTAAATATGAATGTGTCCCTCTACTTCATCAACTAGTTTTTGAGATACAAATAAGCTTTTTAATAATTTATTACAAGATGTGCCACATTCTTGAGGTTCTTCTAAATTAGCTTTGGACTCTTAATTTGTAGTTATGGGTATTGACCTAATGCTGAGATCTTTTATTTCATTAGTTTGATATGAACTTTTCCCTTTTCCTTTGGAATGTTGGGTTCCTGGTTGAATCAAAGATACGTAGAAGTTTCAGAGCTGAAGCTGCATTATATTTACTGAAAGGAGTTTCCTTTTGGCAATCTTAAAATTAAGCTACGGATCTTCAATTTTTCCGTGAAAGGAAGAAAGCTGAGAACTTACTTCCTTTTGATTTAAGTGAACTGGATAGTATTAGTTTGAGCTATTTCTGGGGTTGGGGATGTTTGAGTTAAACCATCTGAATAAAAATATATTAACTTTTGAGTTTTTGAGGGGAAGCTTTCGAACGAAAAAGGGTTGCTTGGGTTTATTAGCTATTTTGGACCAAGAATAATGATTTCATGACGAACTTTGTGAATGCTTGTTATATACTATCACTAGTACGTTGAGGAAGCAGCATAAATTTTGTTGAAACAAATGGATCCTTCAGAAAATTCTTATTCCAAGGCAATCGAGATTTGTGGTTTTATGTTTCAGATTGAGATCATGATTGTCTTTATTAGACGATATGGCAGAAGATTTTTTCTTTTCTTTTCTCTCTCTTTTCAATTTCGATGACTACCGTCTAATTTTCTGCAAATTTGTACCCTTGATTGGAACAGTGGGTCTTGATCGTTGCAATCAAGATTGAAGATGGATCAAGACAAAGAGAGGCTATCCGCAAACACTTGGGCAAAGTCTTCTTCCTCTGGAAATGAATTCCTGGAGAATATCTTCTCAGCTCATCCATTTTTGATCAATTTCAATTCTCAGCAACTTCAACAGAAGTCAGACGATCTTGATATCGAAGAATATAGTACTGGAATTGAGCAATCTTTCCAAGAGTTGATGCAACATTTTGAAATCCAATCTTCATGTCCTGTCAACCCCAACAATCAAATCAAGCTTCCAGACCAAGATGTTGATTATATGAATGAATCAAGCCAAACAGATCAAATCCAAGAGTGGGAACCAGAAGCAATGCTTAACGATCTTTCTTTCCTGGAACAAAAGATACATCAGCTTCGGGATTTAGTAAATTTGATTGTTGGCAGGGAAGGACAAATATTGGAGCAACCAGATGAACTTGCAGCACAGCCACAGCAGCTCATCACTGCTGATCTTGAGTCAATTGTTGTTCAGCTTATCTCGACTGCTAGTAGTCTTCTCCCATTTGTGAGGCACAGCCTAGGGACTGCTGCGACCAGACAGCTTGGTGGGCTTTTCTGGCCTGACATGTTAGGCCTGAGTGGAGGTGTTGAAGCTCAAAATTACGGTGTAGGCAAAGTTTCTGATCAGTCGAACCAGATTGATTCAACAGGTAGTGGTGCGAATGGGAAAAATTACAACATTGAAGAAAATGAAGCCAGAGATGATGAGGATGCCAAGGGAGAGAACCTTCCACCTGGTTCTTATGAAATCTTACAGTTAGAAAGAGAAGAAATCTTAAAACTTCGCACCCGCTTTTGTCTAATATGTGGGAAAGGATTCAAACGGGATGCAAATCTTCGGATGCATATGAGAGGTCATGGAGATGAGTACAAAACCCCAGCAGCCCTTTCGAAACCCAAGAAAGAGTCCAGCTCTAAATCAATGCTTATCACCAGGTACTCCTGCTCTTATCCTGGCTGCAAGCGGAACAAGGATCACACCAAGTTTCTGCCCCTCAAGACCATTCAGAGTGTCAAAAATCATTACAAAAGAATCCATTGTGACAAAAACTTTAGTTGCAGCAGATGCAACACCAAGAAATTCTCAGTTATTGCAGATCTCAGAACTCACGAAAAGCATTGCGGTAAGGATAAATGGCGTTGTTCCTGTGGCATCACTTTCTCGAGGAAAGCCAAGCTCCTTGAACACATTGCTCTCCTCCCGGTACACTCTCCTGCTATTCCCCTTATCCATGAAGCAGTGGATAAGGTCAGAAGCATAAATGATGGTGGAAGCAAAGTTTCTGATCAGTCGAAGCAGATAGATTTAACTGGTAACGGTGCAAATGAACAAAATTACAACATTGAAGAAAGTGAATCGAAAGATGAGGAGGATGTCAATGAAGGACAGAACCTTCCCCCTGGTTCTTATGAGATCTTACAGTTAGAAAAAGAAGAAATCCTAAAACTTCGCACCCACTTTTGTTTAATATGTGGGAAGGGATTCAAACAGGATGCAAATCTTCGGATGCATATGAGAGTCCACGGGGATCAAAGTAAAACCATAGCAACCCTTGAGAAACCCAAAAAAGAGTGCAGCTCCAAATCAATGCCTATCACGAGGTACTCCTGCCCTTATCCTGGCTGCAAGAGGAACAAGGATCACAAAAAGTTTCTGCCCCTCAAGACCATTCAGTGTGTCAAAAATCATTACAAAAGAACCCATTGTGACAAAAGCTTTATTTGCAGCAGATGCAACACCAGGAAATTCTCTTTTATTGGGGATCTCAAAACTCATGAAAGGCATTGCGGTAAGCATAAATGGCGTTGCTCCTGTGGCACCACTTTCTCAAGTAAAGACAAGCTCGTTGGACACAACGCTCTCTTCCGTGGACACACTCCTGCTATTCCCCTTGATGAAACTAAAGGTCAATCTGGACCGCCTGAACAAGGGGAAGGCAATGAAGCAATGAATAAGGTCAGAAGCATAAATTTCAACTTTTGCTCTACTTCTCCAAGTGGGAGTGGAGCACAAAGTACTGCAGATGTGAAGGTGAGTTTTGAGGATCCATCCAATTACTTTTCACCACTGAGTTTAGAAACTTGTAATTTTACTGGGCTTCATGACTTCCCTCAGCCCCCATTTGAAGATTCCGAGAGTTCATTCTACTTTTCTATACCAGGGTCCTCTAGTTACTCTTTGCCAGGGCCTAGTAATTAGACTCCGAAAACTGAAGCGGAGACTAAGGTCTAGTAATCTTGAGTCGTGTTGATCATTGTAACTTGAACTGGTTTCGTGTTGTATTTAATTTAATTTAATTTAATGTTTTCTTTCAATAATATTAATTTCTTTTAACTGGTCTCTTTATACATACGAGGTCATTGCAACAAAAGTGAGAAAGAAAGATAGGAAAAAATTCCTTTGATTTTGCTTATGCCCATGTTCTTTGCCTTCCCCTCCACAAATATTTTTACTAAAGTTATTCAATAATTAAATTTAGTGCACTAATGCTTTTGTTCCCCTATCAGCAAGCACACCCTATTAGTTGCAAATGAATTTTTAATGTCAAGTTTCATGCCAACGATTCTCTTGAGCACTACAGAGTGCATCTAGTGGTAAAGAGGTTTCATTAGCAGGATGACATTTACTTTACAAGACATTCAGCCCTGTGACCAAATTGATGATTGTTCACACCATCCTATCTCCTGCTTACTTCTATGGTGGCCTATTCGGCAACTTGATTTGTCAAATGCTTTCCTTTATAGATATCTATTCGAAATACTCTAGATGGAATAACTGTCAAGGTTTATGGATTTTGCTTGACCCTCCCATATGTGTTACTTATATTGTTTACATTATGGCCTAAGGCAAGCCCCTCATGCTTGGTACTAATGCCTTAGCAACTTTCTCATATTGTTTGGCTTCACCATATCTACTGTTGACACTTCCTTATTCTTGCTACACACTCCTTGGTACAATATCATTCTCCTTGTCTATATCAACAACATTATTCTTACCAAGTATCCTTAATCCTTTTTATCTAGATTGTTGTGGGTCCTTCTACAAGAGTTTGCCATTGAAGACCTTAGCTTTATTAACTAGTTTCTCAGCATTGACGTATAGTTTATGCATGGTAGCCTTCTTCTTCATTATGTCAAGTACACTCATGACATTTTTGCTTGTGTAAAGATGATTGATGCTATCATTGTGTCCACTTCTCACACTATTGATGAATCGTTACCCATCTAGAGTCATAAACCCCTTATTGATCTTAGTCTCTATTGTAGTATTATTGGGACTTTCTAGTACATGATGCTTACTTAGCTTGACATTGTCTATGTTGTCAACATTGTGTACTAATTTCTTCATCACTTTATCACTAACCATTGGCAAGTGGTGAAACACATTCTTTGCCACTTGTTTGACACCCATGCCTTGGGCTTTTACTCACTTGTAGCTCGCCCACTTTACTTCATGCCTTCTCTAATGCAGGTTAGGCTAGTCACTATGATGATCGCCGCTTGGTTGGTAGTTTCTATATTCTTCTTAGTTGTAATCTCATCTCATGGAGCTCCAATAACAACGCATTATGGCTCACTCTAGTACTGAAATAGAATATAAATCCCTTGTTGACACCATTATTGAACTTATATGGATTTAGTATTTGCTTCGTGATCTTTGCACTCTTTGCCATAAGCACCCACCCTCTAATGCCTCAACTTGTATGCTTTCTACCTTCTTACCAACCTTATGTTTCATACTCATACTAGGTACATTGAAATTTACTTCTACTTCATTTGTGAATGCTTAGTCTGTGCTTACTTCATCTATAGTTTACCTCCTTAGTAGACCAACTAATAGACATCTTCACTTAGGGCTTCTCGTTTGCACATTTGCACACTTTTCACTCCAATCTAATGATCCATTCTATCCCTTCAACTTGTATGGGCATGCTAGAGAAATGCCCAACCACATCAATTATTGCTGCTATGTTGGCCACATCACCTAACACATCAGCCTTAGTAAGCCAACTAGGCAACTTGGTTGCAACCTATGAGCCAGATGTGACCTATAAATGACCCAAGCATGACTAGAAGCCTCATCATCTCCAATCAACAAACCCTAGCCACGAGAAAAATTATAGAAATCAAATTGTTTTATTTTCCAGCCACCTTCTCTTCTCTATTCTACATTCCTAGCAAACTAGGGTTTCAGTAATCTTGTTTGTTGTCTTTTCTTTTCTTTCATATAATCACAAGCTTTAATTTTTCTCCTTCAATATATTTCATTCGACCTTTATAAATATAAATTGAGATGTAGTACGCACCAACATTCAAAAAATCAATCGTGCATTTAGTATCAAGTCACCCATATCCACCAAAAACTAACAAAAGTTACCAATTTTATTGATTCATCTCCTTCTTTTAAATATTGAACATCAAGACAGCTGATTATCTGCACAAAAACTTCATCAAATTGTACTTATTGTCTCTAAATTTCTGCATAATCTCGAAGCGAATGATAGCGGCAGAAAACTAAAAGCGTCTTTGGCCAGGTATTTGCGGAAAACGCTGACTTGACGTTGCTTTCTTCCAACCACAGCCGAAAAGACCCTGTTCTTCGCGTTTGGTCGCCTTCATCAATCCCAAAGAATGAAGCTTAGGCTTAATCCTCTGCATTCCACGAAACCTCCCTTTCTATCGTTCACTTTCTCGAATCAAAGATTACGTTGCACATGTATATCAAATTCAAACCTCGTACCAGAAAGACAAAAATGAAACTAAAGAAAAGAACACATGCTGTCTTTTTCACTTGCTTGAGAGACGAATCTTTGGTTTGAAAAATGATATTTAAGTACTATAAAATATTTTAACATATCTTTTTGTCTATATGACAATGTAGTGAAAAAACAAAAACGATATTATAATTAAATCCAAAATTACTCTATTTTAAAAACTGTTATTTCAATGCCTACCTTATTTCGAGTACAGAAAAACATTGTACTTAAATTTAAACTTACCTTTATTTTAAAAAGCACTTTTATTGAGTCTTCATTTTTAAGTGTGAATAAATACTTTTTATTGTAACTGAATTCACATATGATGGAATACTATACTTAAACCTGAACTTTAATTTATTTTTTTATCATTCTAGGAAAATAGCTTTCTTCTCTTTAACCTTGATTTGTAAAAGGTGGGCAATTTTTGTTTTAAAAAGGATGTTTAGAGAATATAATAGAGGAAAGGTTGGAGGTACGGCTGGATGGAGTTGGCGATGGCGTGAATTCCTGCTAACTCCCCCACCAATTCCCGATACAAAACTCCTTTGTTGAATTATTTAAAGGAAGTACTAGGTTTCCTGAAGTAAAATTTATGCATCTGGATCATAAGGAGAAGAATAGATTTTCATTCCAGGTGGATGAACCCAATTCATTGCTTATCAGGCTTGCTATGTCCCACTTTCACAATCCACCAGAGGCTATTACCATAAACAAATCAATCTTGTCAGAACTCACACGTGGCTTTCCAACGGCTGTAACTTGAAGGACCGGCAGATCCACCTGTGAGTGGTTTTGATTGATGGGCTATTGGAGTGGTCAAGATTGACCCATCCAAGGGACGGCGTGGTTTACGGACATTTGTTCCAACTCTACTTCACGGCATGGGGCTAGCCATTCACTTAATTTTTATATGGATAAGATGGATGATTCTAAAACTGTTTGTAAACAATATATTAGATGTAAATATGAAAGGAGCTAGCCATTCACTTATTTCTCTATGGATAAGAAGGATGATTCTAAAAAAGGTTTGCAAAAAATGTATTAGATATAAATATAAAAGGATCTTGGGGTGGAGGAAACATCTTGTAGATTATACATGAGCTTTCACAATTAATCATCAAAGCTAAATATGGCTCCACTAAAAGTTACTTCGGAGTTGAAAGATAATGAAAAAGAAAAAAGTTGAGTAGACAAGATAGCGTTAAAAAAAAAAAATACATTAGCAAAACTTGATTTGTTGGATCACTGTGATAGATAAAGTTTTCATAGCTATAGAGAATAATCTAGTAGACCAGCAAATTATACCAGCTATAACAAGAGTTAAATGATAACTTATTCATTAATTGTAGGTTCACTAAATACATGAGGGTAATATTGACTATGAAATAATTATTTTGAAATATTGAACAATAAAGAAAAGAAATGAGTGATGATTAGAGTTATAAAAAAGAATAGTTTTAAGAAACCGTATTGAACATGTCCTATAAAGCTATAATATATCATATTCTAAAAGAAAGAAATACAAAAAAAATTCAAAAATCGATATTTGGAGAGTATTACTAGTGTTTTTAAGATCAAGAAAGAAGTGAAGGACAAAATCTTTTTAATTAGGGGTGTAAGACTTATAAATTATAATAAGCATTTATAAGGGTTTTAAAACTTCTCAAATACCAATAGTTAATATAATTGATGAAAAAAGTTATCTAAGGGATATCGTAAAGGCAATATACCAATAGTGAGATGGCATGAAGGTGTATTCAATTTATCAAAGGCTTGTAAACTTTTTGTATAATTGGTAATGTATAGAGTTAAAACCATGAACTATAATTTTTCTCCATCAATATATTTCATTCGATTCCGTAAATATAAATTGAGTTACAACGCTTACCAATGTTCAAGAATTCAATTGTGCGTTTTGCATTCAAGTCACCCATATCTCCCAAAAACTAACGAAGTTTTATCAATTCATCCACACCACTTCATCAAATCCGATTTTCGGGTCTTTAAATTTCTGCATAATTTTGAAGCCAATGATAGCGGCAGAAAACTAGAGGAATTTTTGGCGAAGTCTTCGTAGAAAAAGGATGCTTGACGTGGCCTTCTTCGTACCATAGCTAGAAAGACCCTGTCCTTCATGCTTGGTCCCCTTCGTCAATCCCAAAGAAAGAGGCTTTGGCCAAAACCCTTTCACTTTCTCGAGTCAAAGTTGCACATGCATGACAAAGCAAACCTCGTACTAGAGAGACAAATATAAGATAAAAGAAAGGGGCACTTGTTGTCTTTTACTCTTTTAATTTCTCGAGAGGAATCTTTGGTTTAAAAAAGTGATACGAATATAAGATTTAACTGACATAAAATATTTTAAAATACCTTTTGTTTTGTACGAGATTTTTGTCACAATCTGATCTAAAAATGAAAAAAATATTATAACTAAATCTGAACTTTACTCTAATTTTTTTTTTTAAAAAAGTTTCAATGTATCTCTTACTTCAAGTATAAGAAAGTACCGTAGTTAAATCCAACTTAAATTTTACGTTAAAAACGCACTTTCACTGAATCCTAATTTTTAAAGGTGAAGTATTGTAACCTAGTTTACGAATTTTGATTATATCATTCTATAAAAATAGTTTTCTTCTCAATTTTTGTTTTAAAGAAGTTGTTTTGGGAATATAATAAAGAAAAGAAAGGTTGAAGGAGGTTTGGTTAAATGGAGTTGGCAGTGTGTGTGACTTTTACATTGTTAAAAGATTTATTATTTAATTTAAAAATTAACTTAAAATTAATAAAATTTATTATTATATAAGTACAAATATATGTATATTCTTTAATAATATAAAACTTATTGTCCATATCACAAAAGTTCATATTGTATATATTTTAACATACCTTTTTATCATAATAGTCAAATTATCAAATCATTATGATGTCACATTATGTGAGCAATATATTAACTCAAGTCATGAAAACTCATAAAGGTGTTAAGGAAGATACTATCACTAGTACTATATTATCATTCCCGAACACTTAAACCAAGGTCAACTATAAAGTATCATTCCTGTTGGGAACCATTCCATCTGCAACCAGGCCTCCCACGTTCTTCTCTTTCACACTTCTGCGTAGACAGCAAAGGCTATTTCCCATAAGCAAATCAACCTTGTCTAGTCAGAACTCAGGTGAAACTTTCAACGCTGTGATTTGAAGGTTCCAGCAGGCCCATCAGTCAGTGGCTCTGATTGATGGTTCATTGAAGCGTTCAACGCTAATTCGTCCAAGGGACGGTGTGGTCCGACGCTGGTTCAGCACTTGGGAGGCCGCTTGGAAACAGAAATCACCAGTATGTAGGCTCAGTTGACTTCCATTTTTCCCTTGCTGCAGCTTTCTTTCTTTCTCTCTCTATTTTTCTCACCGGAAGATAATAAGAGAATTTTAGCAATTCTGAATCCGGTGAATCTCTTACTCTTGTTATTTGCAACAATTTCTTTGAGTCTTCTTTCTCTACGGTTTATATATGTTGCGATGTTATGTCCAGTTAACTACATCAAAACTTCCTCTTAGCACTTTTATGTATATAGTTAGATATGAGCATGGTACAAAATGATCTGTATCATACTAATACAATGAGGAAGTATGTTGTAATGTAAATGTTCAATATTTATATTATTAAGGTATAAGTAAATCTGTCTAGTTAAATATGAATGTATTCATTTACTTCATAAGCTAATTTTTGAAATATAAATAAACTTCTTAGTAATTTATCATAAGATGTGCCACATTCTTGAGGTTCTTCTACATTAGCTCTGGACTCTTAATTTGTAGTTTTGAGTATTGACCTAATGCTGAGATCTTTTATTTCACAAGTTTGATATGAACTTTTCCCTTTTACTTTGGAATTTTGGCTTGTTGATTGAATCAAAGATACATAGAAGTTTCGGAGTTGAAGGTACGCTAGCATTGCTGAAAAGAGTTTCCCTTTTGGCCATCTTAAAATTAAGTTATGGATCTTCAATTCTTCCGTGAATGAAAGAAAGTTGAGAACTTTCTTTTGATGAAGTGTAGTAAACAGTATTAGTTTGAGCTATTTCGGGAGTTTGGGATGTTTGAGTTGAATCAATTGAGTAAAAATAGAGTAGCTTTGAGTTTTTGCGAGGGAGTTGACTTTCAAACGAAAAAGGGTTGCTTGGATTTATTAGCTATTTTGGAACAGGAACAATGATTTCATGAGGAGCTTTGTGAATGAAGGTTGGATCCTTGTTATACTATCACTAATACGTTCAGGTAGCAGCTTGACTTTTATTGAAACAAATGGGTACTTCAAAAAATTCTTATTCCCAGGCAATCGAGATTTGGGGTTTTATGTTTCAGATTGAGATCACGATTGTCTTTATTGAACGATATGCCAGAAGATCTTCTTTCTTTTCTTTTTTTTTTTTTCTCTTTTGAATTTCGATCACTACAATCTAGTCCTCCACAAATTTGCAGCCTTGATTGGAACAGTGGATCTTGATCGTTGCAATTAAGATTGGACATGGAACAAAACAAAGAGAGGCTATCTGCAAACACCTGGACAAAGTCCTCTTCCTCTGGAAATGAATTCCAGAAGAGTATCTTCTCAGGTCATCCATTTTTGACCAATTTCAATTCTCAGCAGCTTCAACAGAATTCAGACGATCTTTCTATCGAAGATTATAATACTGGAATTGAGCAATCTTTCCAAGAGTTGATGCAACATTGTGAGATCCAAGCTTCATGTCCTTGCAACCCCAACAATCAAATTAAGCTTCCAGACCAAGATGATGATCATGTGAATGAATCAAGACAAACAGATAAAATCCAGGACTGGGAGCCGAAAGCAGTGCTTAACAATCTTTCTTTCCTGGAAGAAAAGATACATCAGCTTCGGGATTTAGCAAATTTGATTGTTGGCAGGGAAGGGCAAATATTGGAGCAACCGGATGAACTTGCAGCTCAGCAACAGCAGCACATCACTGCTGATCTTCCGTCAATTCTTGTTCAGCTTATATCGACTGCTGGTAGTCTTCTCCAATTTGTGAGGCATAGCCTTGGCACTGCTCCGACCAGAGAGCTTGGTGGGCTTTTCTGGCCTGCCATGTTAGGCCTGAGAGGACGTGTTCAGGCTCAAAATGACGGGGGAAGCAAAGTTTCTGATCAGTCGAACCAGATTGGTTCAACAGGTAGTGGTGCGAATGAACAAAATTACAACATTGAAGAAAATAAATCGAAAGATGATGAGGATGCCAAGGGAGAGAACCTTCCACCTGGTTCTTATGAAATCTTACAGTTAGAAAAGGAAGAAATCCTTGAACATCGCATCCACTTTTGTCTAATATGTGGGAAGGGATTCAAACGGGATGCAAATCTTCGGATGCATACGAGAGGTCACGGGGATGAGTACAAAACTGCAGCAGCCCTTCAGCAACCCAATAAAGAGTCCATCTCTAAATCAATGCTTATCACCAGGTACTCCTGCCCTTATCCTGGCTGCAAGCGGAACAAGGATCACAAAAAGTTTCAGCCCCTCAAGACCATTCAATGCCTCAAAAATCACTACAAAAGAACCCATTGTGCCAAAAGCTTTATTTGCAGCAGATGCAACACCAGGAAATTCTCATTTACTGCAGATCTCAAAGCTCATGAAAAGCATTGCGGTAAGGATAAATGGCGTTGTTCCTGTGGAACCACTCTCTCAAGTAAAGACAAGCTTGTTGGACATATTGCTCTCTTCCGAGGACACACTCCTTCTATTCCTCTTGATGACACTAAAGGTCCATCCGGACCGCCTGATCAGGGGGAAGGCAATGAAGCAATGATCAAGGTCAGAAGCATAAATTTCAACTTTTGCTCCAATTCTCCAGGTGGGAGTGGAGTACATAGTACTGCGGATGTGAATGTAAGTATTGAGGATCGGTCCAATTATTTCTCACCACTGAGCATAGAAACTGGTAATTTTAGTGGGTTTCATGACTTCCCTCACCTCCCATTTGAAGATTCTGAGAATTCGTTCTCTTTTTCAATACCAGGGTCCTCTAGTTACTCTTTGCCAGGGCCTAGAAATTACACTCCGAAAACGGAAGCAGAGACTAAGTTCTAGTAATCTTGAGTTGTGTTGATGATTATTACTTGAAGTGGTTTCATGTTGTATTTATTTTTTTTTAGCTTTCAATAATATTAATTTCCTTTAACTGGTCTCTTAGTACATACGAGGTCGTTGCAGCAAAAGTGAGAAAAAAAGAGAGGAGAAAATTCCTTTCATGTTGCTCATGTCCATCTTCTTTGCCTTTCCCTCCACAAAATATTTTCACCATAGGCATTCAATAATTTAATTTGGTACAATGCAGGACTGGTTTGGTTGACTATTATGGTGAATTGAAACTTAGACTGTATTTATAGAGAATAAATGAAATGCATTAAATAAAAACAAAGTCTCTAAGCTATTGGTAGTCTAAACGTGTGGTATTGCATGATTTTTTTTACACAATGTTAGCATGTCATCATATCATGGGTCATATCCATCAAAGCTTATAATATAGCATCACTTTTATCACCCCAATATATTTACAAATTCAAACTTCACATGAGGTAAGTTCACTCAGACTATTAATAAACAAAATCATTAGTCACTGATATAATATGAAATTATTGACTACTAAGTAGAAGGAAAACACTATCTAAGACACTCTATTATTGATTTTATACCAAAGTTGTTGCATTTGCATAGAGTTTCCTTTATTCCATTGCTAACATAAATAAATAAATAATTTAATTTAATATTTAATATTTCTTACCTAGTGGTGGGATTGATCATAACAATTCAACTCTACTTAGCCCTTATCCTTGGAATCCATGATGAGGTAATATATTCCATAGAAAAACCCTAATGCAAAGTATTTAAAGCATTTATAAAAGTTTTTTCTTAGATGTCTCTCGTGAATGGCATCTCAACGGCCAACACATACATCATTCGCCAACAAAAAATGTTTGCACTTTTCCCAAAATAGATTTTGAAGCTTCAAGATTAATTACTAGTACATTTTTAAGTCTCTAAAAGTACTTTTTAACCCATAAAAATCTCAAATAAAATCATTCAATTTAAGGGAAAAAAAAGGAACATGTATCTTGAAACATATTAAGAATCTTATATATATTTTTGGATTCTGTACTACAATAAATGAAGCTAAAAATTGTAACTTAGAAGTATAGAATTCTCCATTAAACCTCTCATAAAACTCTAATAAATTAACTTTTTCCTCCATCCCCCTCCCCCACTTTTCCCCTTTTTATTATTTTTTGTGAGCTTGAGATTTAAGATCATTTAAAAATGACCGGTGATGAAATAATATATTGATAAGAGTTTACATAAGGAAAGATGTGACAAAGAAAGTCAATATGAAGAAAATTGTAAAGACAACACATAAAAACAAAATTCATTAAAGCTTGGAAAGTTGAAGGTGCATTACATAGTCCAAATGGCATGACTAAATATTCATAGTAGCCATGGTGTGTTTGGAAAGCTGTCTTATACACATCATTAGGGTGCATCCTGATTTGATGGTAGCATGACTTTAAATCTAGCTTGGTAAAAAACTTGGTTCCATCTAGCTCATCCATCAACTCTTCTACTGTCGGAATAAGGAACTTGTCCTTAATTGTTTGCTTGTTTACCGCTCTATAATCCACACAGAGCCTCCAAAAACCATAAGGTTTTCTTACTAATAGGACTCGGGATGAATAAGGACTAGTGCTAGGTATCACCACTCCTGACTCAAGTAATTGTTGAATCATCTTCTCAATTTTCCCTTTTTGGTATTGGGATATCGATATATGGCTTTGAAGCAATAGGCTCACTTTTTTTTTTTTTCTTTTGGTTTTTAATGTAAGTTGCATTAATAAAATATAATATACAAAATCATAAGGGCATACCCTAGTATTACACAATTTTCAAAAATAAACTAAGAGTAAGAAAAAATAGAGATTGGAAGCCTCCAGATCTCACTCAAAAATACATTACCTTATGAGGTTTTGATATTGTGAAACAGTGAAGCTCTCTCTTGTACAATTTTCCTTATTTTAGCCAACAAGATTGGAATGTCAACTAATGTATTTTGAAATCTTCTTCTATTCCTTTCTGCCCAAATGCAATAAATACAAGCTAAAAATGATATTTTAAGAAGTTTTGCAGCAAGATCTTTACCTTTAGATGCTTTAATCATCCATTTTAATTCTTCATTCCATTCTCCGATGTGACATCAAATTCCATTTTGACCAAGGATATTCTTCCAAATCAACATTGTGCAAGGACATTTAAAAAAGAGATGACTCTTGTTTTCTACTTGAGCCTAACAAAAATCACAGTATTGGTTAATTGTAGGAAGCCATTGTACCATTCTCTCCGCTATAGAAAGTCGATCATGGCAAACTAGCTATCCAATAAAGTTATGCTTGCAAATCCCGCCAGTCCAAATTAGATCATACCAATCTACTTTCTCATTTACTGGTTGAAGGTCCTGATAAATAGCTTTGCAACAATAGGCAGACCTGGAAAATAGGCTATTCCTTCCTTGAAAGGAATCCTATGATAATGGTCTCTAACTTTTGGTAGTTCCTTCAGTTCATCAAAGAGTTTCTTAAATTTTTCTAACAGCCTATGGAACTTAGCTTTTTGTTGATCTCCTTTTGTCACTATTTTGTCCCTTCCAAACATCAACTGTATACGTAATAAGAACCCTCCTCCTACTTCCTTAAATTCCTTGCAATACCTCTCCTTATTCACTATATGACTGGCTCTAATTCTTATGCCTTGTAACTTTACTAACTTTTGATCGACTTTAAAAGACATATGCATCAAGGTAAAATCCCATAGTATAGGTCCTAAAGTCTTTAACCATTGTGCTTCTAACACCACCTCTATCCCTAGCATCTGTAGTACATAGAAATTCAATTTCATAGTCAGACTTTGTATAGTTACAATCATATTTCTACATTCCCCAACACTTTACAATTTCCTCCCATTAGCAATCGTCACCTCCATTTTCTTACTACTAGACGTCCTCAACCCCCATTTTCTGGCCAATCTCACACTTACAAAGTTATAAGTATTCCCTGAATCAACCAATATACACACTGCCTTGGATCTCTTACCCAATGCACCTTTCACTCTCATGGTTTGTGGAGTATTGGATCCCCACATGACTTTTAAGGAAATCTTAGGTTCTTCCTTCTACAAGTCTTGTTCTTCTTAAGCCATTTCAACTTCCACACTGCAATCATCATCATCATCATCATCATCATCATGAGAAATAATTTTTACTTATAATGATGACCTAAGGTGAAGCACTCATCGCAATTAAAACAAAGTCCTTTCTCCCTTCTCTCTTGGATTTCCTTTGATGTCAATCTTTTGCTTGATTTAGATGGTCTAGACTACTTATTCCAACTATTATTCAAGAGTCTTAACTTTTGAGGAGAATAAACTTGCTCCTTTTTAATTTCCACACAATCATTTTCCCATAAATATGCTAAGCCAACAACTTCAGTCAAATCTGCAAGTTTTCTAGATTGAACTTCTTTACTAAGGGCATCCTTTAATCCTGCTAATGAACACATAACTTTCTACCTAGGATGCAAATAAGTTTTAAAACAAGCTTCATAAATCGTACCTCATACTCAGCCACCATGCTAGTTTATTGCATTTTTGATCAAGTCCAGGATGTAATCTTGGTATGTAGAAGGCCTGTAGTGCCAAATAAGTTCATTGGTAAGTAAAGACCAAGTGATAGGCTGTTCTCCACCTTGTTTTTGAAGCCATTTCACACACATGTAGGCCTCATCTTCCAAATGCCAAGTAGCTATGGCTACTTTATTTGCTTTAAAAGTATTGTGAAATCAGAAAAATTGATTAGCCTAACTTATCCATCCTGTCGAGTTAGCACCACTCGAAAATCTAGGAAAATCCCAACAAATTCTGTTTTGTCTGTTATGCCACATATTATCTCCTTGCTAATTTCTCTTATTTTCCTTCTCATTTTTACAATTTTGATTATGAAAATTACCTAGAGGTTTCTCATTGTTTCCTTCCTCCTCTATTTTAATGTTTTTGTCTTTGTTACTAAAGCCATTAGCATCATCAACAGAATTGTGCTTCTAACCCATAAGGAATAGCCTCTATATGGTTTCCATCATCTCTAAGAAACGTTTATTTGTGGCTTCTTGTTGTTAGTTCAACTATTTTTTGACTTTCAATCAATCACCGCCTGATGTCAATCAAGCTTTACCTGAAGACTAGCAAGAGTTAGCTTTGCCATTTCTAACTCAAATCTTGGCTTTGATACCAATTTGTTACAAGCATATTCGGGTTCTACACTAAACATGAAAAAAGGGTGGAAAGGGAGATCTAAGGAACGATCAAGTTTGTTTCTTTTCTTCCTCCCTATTTTTACTCAATTAACAACACACAAAATTATATCTAAAGGATATGAAATACCTCAGTATCCAAAGGAAACTACACTTGAATAATGAAAACCAAGTGTTCATAACATACTGCCTTTTTCTTATGATTTTTCCCTTAAATCATATTTGAGAATCTTATTTACAATTTTGTCTCTTTCTTAGACGGGTTTCACTAAAACACCCTACAACCAAGCCTACCTAGTACAAGACAAAAGCCCAACCACAAAATAATAGGGCCCTAAGACTATTTTACATAAATTAAAGAAAGCATCAAAAGGCTTGCGACATTGTCATAACTCAATCTTGCATACTCCATACTAGGTAGTATTTGGAATAAGCCCACCTTCACTTTTGACAAATGTTAAAGGGACAGCCAAGGTAGCTTCTATTGAGCAAATACTAAAGGAGAGGGATGCTATGTTAAGAATGATTAAGAGAAACTTATAGGCTACCCAAGGTAGGATAAAACAAGTATATGATAAAAAAATGAGGGAGGTCGATTATTAGGAAGGTGATTGGGCATTAGTTAAGTTCCTACAATACCATTAGTTTTTGGTGGCCCAACATAGAAACCAAAAGCTTAAACCCAAATTTCAAGGTCCTTACAAGGTGATTCAGAAGATAGGAAAAGTGGCATATGAATTAGGCCTTTCTACTAGCTCAAAAATACATCATGTTTTCCATGTTTTGAAGTTAAGAAAATTTTAGGGAGACTCCAAAGAAATACAACAGAAACAAAATGAAGAGTTTTAGGATGTCTTTGATGAGTTTGTGGAGGTGAATAAACCTAAATGGTGCTAAAATGGAGAAAAATGAGTTGGAAAACATAATTATTAATGCACTAGACAAGAACATCCCCAGCAATTGGATGGAGGAGAAGGAATTCTCTTCTAAGTATCCTGAATTCCTAGTTCAGGTTGACTCTTAGCCTTAAGGACAAGGCTAAAGGTAAGTGGGTGCAAGGGGTGGGAATTTTTACAAGTTGAATTTTGGAGAGTTAGGCTACAATAAGTTATAAAGGGATTAGGCTAAATAAGCAAGAAATATGGGCTTGTGAGGTGCAGACTACATTACCTTGGACTCAAGTAAAATGGGGCCTTTTGTGATTGGAAGGGAGAAAGAGCCCAACATGTGGTGTTTTTGGTTAAGGAATGAGAGAAGGGTAAGGGCATTGAGTTGCCCTTACCAATTTCCTTGCCAAGAGCACCAGTTCCACCCTTGGGGCCCAATAGCCACACAGGTTGGGGACCCATTTGGCATGGACCCACTACTCCTAGGTCCGCCCCAGGTTATGTTTCCACTTACTAGGGACCATATGTAACATGGGGCCCTAATAAGCAAGGCCCACAATCTACTAAGGGGCTTCATCCCTTGGGGCCCCACACAAATTGGGGGCCTAATTTTAGGAGGTGTGTAACCCATGGATAGCCCATAGGAGACATTAAAGGGCCCAATTTCAATAGATATAACTCCCACATTAAATGGCACCCTAGTGGTAAAGCAACTATAAAGGAGATGAAAGCTTTATCGTTAAAAAGGGTGGATGAGACATTCTTGAATGAAGAAAAGTTACCACTAAAAGTTATAAAGAAACTGTTGTCAAAAGAGGTGGAGGAGTTACCATTAGAAGAGGTAGAAGAGTTGCCACTAGAATAGGTGGAAGAGTTGCCACCAGAAGAGTTGGAGGAGCTACTATTAGAAAAGGTAGGGGAGTTGCCACTAGAAAATGAGAAGGAGTTACTACTAGAAGATGTGGAGGAATTGTTGCCAAGAGAGGTAAAAAAATTACCACAAAAAGATGTAAAGGAGTTACCGTTAAAAGAAATGGAGGAACTATCACCAGAAGATGTGGAAGAGTTGTTACTAGAAAAAGTGGAGGTATCGTGACCAAATGAGACAAAAGAGCCACCACTTTAAGAGGTGATAAAGATATTGTTGGGGAAAGAATTGTCATTAGAAAAGGTGGAAGAACTACCACTAAAAGAGGTGGGGGAGCTACCACTAAAGATGTAGAGGAGTTATCACAAAAAAAGGTGGAAGAGTTGCCACTAAAAAAGTTAGAGGAGCTATTGTCAGAAGATGTGAAAAAATCGTTACTAGGAAAGGTAAAAAAACTACCACCAAAAGATGTAGAAGAGTTGCTGTTAGAAAAGGTAAAGGAACTATCGCCGAAAGATATGAAAGAGTTATTGCTAGAAGAAGTGAAGGTGTCATGAAAAAATGAGACAAAGGAGCCACCATTCCAAGAGATGGTAGAGTTATTGTTGGAGTAGTTATTATCAAAAAAGGTGGAAGAACTACCACTAAAAAAGGTGGAGGAGCTACTACTAAAGGATATGGAGGAGTTGCCACTAGAAGAGGTGGAAGAGTTGTCATTAGAAGATGTGAATGAACCTTTGTCAAGGGAGGTAAAAGAGCAACCACCAAAAGAGGTGGAGTTACTGTTAGAAAAGGTGTTGAAGCTACTACCAAAGGATATGGAGGAGCTACTACTAGAAAATATAGAGATGACATGGTTAGATGAAACAAAGGAGCCACCATTCATAGAGGTGGTAAAGCTACTACTGGAAGAGATAGATAAGCCACTATTAGAAGCTATGGAAGAGTTGCTTTCCTTTATACTCCGAAGGAGTTGTAAGGTGAATTGCACCAAAGAGTCCTTCACCCTTTAAGGATGACCACCTGAGAGTCAAAAGTTCTCTACATACCAAGGATAACCATGGCTATGACCAAATGAGACAAAAGAGCCACTACTCAAGGGGTGGTAGAGTTATTGCCAAATGAGACAAAAGGGCTACCATTAGAGAAAACAAATAAGCCATTACTAGAAATAGTGAAAGAGCTGTCTTTCTTCCCACCCCAATCAAGTTTCAAGGTGAATTGCTCTAAGGAGTCTTTCACCCATTGAGCTTGACCACCTAAGAGCCAAGAGTTCTTCACCTATAAAGGGTGACCATTCAAATCTCTCCAACAATCATCTCAATGTCAAATAGTGGTGTCTTAGGAAAAATCCAAAAGGGGTTAACCCTTGAGGACAAGGGTTATTTGATGGGGTGGGGATTTTTAGGATCTGGCTTAACCTAAGTTAATCCTTGAGAACAAGGATTATTTGAAAGAGTAAGGATTGTTAGGATTGGGTTTCTAGAAGACCAAAGATAGGATAAGTTATGATAAGATAAGATATAGTTTCGTTAGAGTTCTAATTCAAGAAATAGGATTTTTATAATATCTATATAAGAGATTCTCAACCTATGAATAAGGATTCATCATCAATGAAGAGAACTCATTATTTTATCATTAGTAGTTTCTTTTACTTCTAGCTTTAGATGCTTATTGTTTTATTTTGAGTAGTTTATCAGTAACCTCATAGTTTCATATTGTTCATTAATTTGTTACTGTTATTGTTCTCTATTGGATTGATATCAATAAATGAGGTATTCTTCCAATTAGGGTTTCTTGTGTTCTTAATTGTGGACTTGTCGAGGATTCAAGTCCTAACATAACACCCAAGTCTCTTAACATTTTTGGTATTCTTCTAACAATTCAAGGAGAAATTTTATCGATTTCTCCTCCTGGTTGCATCTTGGAGTTGTTCTTTCACCTTGCAAGTACAATGAATTAGAGCATATTGGGTCTCCAATTCACCCTTAAAACATCTACTATACTAGGAATATCAATGAACCCAATTATTGAAATTGCTCAAGATACCCTTTTTTACCTTTTAGATTCTATTTTTTAGTTCAAGATCCTTCTTACCTAAGTAAAATCAAAGAATTGGTAGATATGTTTTGCCCAAAATGGGAATGGGCTAGAGTTATGAGCTAGATTTGTCTTACAAGATAATTAGCTACAAAAAGAAATGAATAACATGAATACAATAAGGAAATCAAATAACAATTATGGTAATATATTCTAATTGGGAGCTTTTTATTAACAAAATCAATTATGCATCTTGCATATAAGTCATTCATCTCTCCCAAAAATTGATAAAGTTACCAATTTTATTGATTCATCTTCCTCTTTTAAATTCTAAATATTAACAAAATAATTGACAAATTTCTAAATTGGATTTCTGTCTCTAAATTCTGCATAGTCATGAAGTCAATGATAGTAGCAGAAAACTAAGGAATTTTTGGCCAAGTCTTTGTAGCCAACGCTGCCTTGACGTTGCTTTCTTCCAACCATGGCTGAAAAGACCATGTTCTTCATGCTTGGTCAACTTCATTAGCTTCATTCTTTGTATTAAGTGGCCTAATAACATCTTAAAAGTAGCCTCAAGAGAAAGGAAAAACTACTACACATAAGGCCACCTCCGATATGGGATGAACTCCAGCACTTTGCATTCCAAGGAACGTCGCTTTCCCCCTTTCACTTTCTCGGTCAAACGTTACGTTGCACATGCATATCAAAGCCAACTTGGTACTAGAAAGACAAAAGTAAGACTAAAGAAAAGAACACATGTTGACTGTCAATGGATCCTCTGGCAAAATCCAGATCAACACGGTAGATAGTTCCTTCCCTGACGTACGATGTGAGCTAATTGCCTTGTTCGTTCCCTTTTTCAAAAGCAAGAGACGAATCTTTGGTTTAAAAAGTAACATTAAGATAAATTTTAAGTAATATAAAATATTTTAACGAGGAGATATTATAATTAAATTTGAACTTAGCTTTATGTCAAAAAAAAAAATGTTTAGACACATCTCATTCTAGTATAGGAAAACATAGACTTAGGATTTCTTAAAGATTGAGATGAATGGACGCGTAGACTTAAAATAAGGCAAAAAAATCAATATACTTTTATGGACTCTTATAAATAATCTCTCAAATTCTCTATGTGCAAAATGGATGATTTCTAAAAGATGTTTGAAAAGTGAAAAAAAAAATCACTAGTTTAGAATTGGAAAAACATCTTATAGATCAAAATTAAGCATTCTCAACTAGTTATTAAATCAAAATATAGCATTGTCATAGCTATTTAAAGTTGAAAGAAAGTGGAGAAAAAGTTGAATAGACAAGACTGGTATGAAAACATAAATATATAAACTATAACTTTATTTGTTGGACTACTATAAATGACAAATTAACCATAGTACACCAAGTAATTGTATGAAACATCTTAGTGCATCAACAATGCAAGCTATGCCAAATGTAACAATCAAATGAAAATTTATTCTTTAATTGTAGCTTTACTAAATATAAATGAAGTAGAAAGTAAACTGAATCATTGAAATCATATAAAGCAAAAGTTTTGTAATAACCATAGTAAGTATGTTCGTCAAAGTTATAATATATAATATTTTAAATGAAAGGAATGGAAAAATATTCAATGATCAAAGTCTAGAAAACAAAATTATAACCATGAGCTTTAATTTAAAGAGTTACAACTGTGAACTTTAATTTTTCTCCTTCAATATATTTCATTCGACGTGTGTAAGTATAGATTGAGTTACAGTACACACCAATATTCAACAAATCACTCGTGCATTTTGTATCAGGTCACCCATATCCACCAAAAACTAACAAAAGTTACCAATTTTATTGATTCATTTCCTTCTCTTAAATATTGAACATCAAGACATCTGATAATCTGCACAAAAGCTTCATCAAATTGTACTTGTCTCTAAATTTCTGCATAATCTTGAAGCCAATGATAGCGGCAGGAAACTGAAAGCGTTTTCGGCCAGGTCTTTGTGGAAAACACTGCCTTGACGTTGCTTTCTTCCCACCATAGCTGGAAAGACCCAGTTCTTCGTGCTTGGTCACCTTCATCAGTCCCAAAGAACGAAGCTCAGGCCTAATCCTTTGCATTCTACGAAACCTCCCTTTCTCTCGTTCCCTTTCTCAAGTCGAAGATTACGTTGCACATGTATATCAAATTCAAACCTCGAACTAGAAAGACAAAAGTGAAACTAAAGAAAGGAACATATGCTGTCTTTTTCCACTTGCTCAAGAGACCATTCTTTGGTTTGAAAAATGATATTTGAGTAATATAAAACATTTTAACATATCTTTTTGTCTCTATCACGATGTAGTGTAAAAACAAAAGAGATATTATAATTAAATCCAAAATAACTCTTTGATACAAACTGATGTTTCAATGCATATCTTATTTCGAGTATAGAAAAACAATGTACTTAAATTTAAACTTACCTTTATTTAAAAAAGCACTGTTATTCAGTCATTATTCTTAAGTGTGAATAAATACTTTTTATTGTAGCCCAATTCACGAATGACGGAGTATTATACTTAGATCTGAATTTTAATGTTTTATCATTCTAGAAAAAATAGTTTTCTTCTCCTTAACCTTGCTTTGTAAAAGGTAGATAACTTTTGTTTTAAAGAGGATGTTTAGCGAATATAATAAGGAAAAGGTTGAAGGAGGTACGGCTGGATGGAGATGGCGGTGGTGTGAATTCCTGTTAACTCCCCCACCAGTTCCCTATAAAAAACTCCTTTGTTGAATAATTTAAGTACTAGGTTTCCTGAAGTCAAATTTATGCATCTCAGGATTCGAGGGAGAAGAATAGAGTATCATTCCATGTGGATAGAACCCACTTCATTGCCAATCAGGCTTCCTACGTTCTTCTCTTTCACAATCCACCAGAGGCTATTACCATAAACAAATCAATATTGTCAGAACTCAGACGTGGCTTTCCAACGGCTGTAACTTGAAGGGAAACAAACCCACCGGTGAGTGGCTTTCATTGATTGGAGTGTCAACATTAACCCATCCGAAGGACGGTGTAGTTTACAAACATTTGGTCCAACTCTACTTCACGACATGGGGGCTAGTCATTCAGTTAATTTCTCTATGGATAAGATGGATGATTTTAAAAAAATATTTGTAAAAAATGTATTAGATGTAAAGATGAGAGGATCTTGGGGTTGAAGAAACATCATGTTGATTATAACCGAGCTTTCGCAATTAATCATCAAATTTCAATATAGTAGTGCTAAAAGCTACATAGAGTTGAAAGATAACAAAGAAAAAGTTAAGTAGACAAGATGGCATTAAAAAAAAAAATTTAAGCATAACTTAATTTGTTGGATTACTATGAAAGATAAGATTATCATAGCAGATCAAGTAACCATATAGAAAAATTTAGTAGACCAACAATGCAATCTATACCAACTATAACAAGAATTAAATGAGAATTTATTCATTAATTGTAGGTTCACTAAATACATAAGGAGGGTAATTATTTTGAAAGATTGAACAATAAAGAAAAAAAAAAGTGGTGATTGGAGTCGTAAAAAAGAATAATTTTGAGCAATTGTGTTAAACATATCTTTTAAAACTATAATATATCATATCTTAAACAAAAAGAAATAAATGAAAATTCAATGATTGACATTTGGAATGCACTACCATTGTTTCTAAGATCAAGAAAGATGTGAGGGGTAAAATCTTTTTAATTAGGAGCATAAGACTTATAAATTGTAATAAGTATTTGTAAGGGTTCTAAAATTTCTCAAATACCAATAATTAATATAATTAATGAAAAAAGTCATCTAAGGAATATCCTAAAGATAATATACCAATCATTAGATGGCATGAAGGTGTTCTCAATTTATCAAAAGCTTGTAGGGTTTATGTGTAATTGGTAAGGGTTAAAACCATGAACTCTAATTTTTCTTCTCCAATATGTTTCATTTTGACCCCATAAATATAGATTGAGTTACAACACATACCAATGTTCAACTATTCAATCGTGCATTTTGCATCCAATTCACCCATATCTCCCAAAAACTAACAAAGGTTATCAATTCAACCACACCACTTCATGAAATTGGATTTTTGGGTCTTTAAATTTCTGCATAATCTTGAAGCCAATGATAACGGCAGAGAACTAGAGGAATTTTTGGCCAAGTCTTTGGAGAAAAACGCCGCCTTGACGTTGCCTCCTTCGCACCATAGCCAGAAAGACCCTGTCCTTCATGCTTGGTCTCCTTCATCAATCCCAAAGAAAGCAGCTTTGGCCAAAAGCCTTTCACTTTCTCGAGTCAACGTTGCACATGCATCTCAAGGCAAACCTCGTCCTAGAGAGACAAAAACAAGACTAAAGAAAGGAACACTTATTGTCTTTTGTCTTTTACCCTTTTACTTTCTCAAGAGACGAATCTTTGGTTTAAAAAACTGATACGAATATAAGATTTAACTAACATAAATTTTTTTTAAATACCTTTTGTTTTCTACGAGACTTTTGTCACAATTTAGTCTCGAAATGAAGAAATATTATAATTAAATCTGAACTTTACTCTTTATTAAAAAAAAATAAAGTTTCAATGCATATCTTATTTCGAGTATAAGAAAATACTGTACTTAAATTCAACTTAACTTTACGTTAAAAAAGCACTTTCATTGAGTCCCCATTTTCAAAAATGGAGTATTGTATTTCAGTTTATGAATTTGATAATATCTTTTTATAAAAATAGTTTTCTTCTCAATTTTTGTTTTAAAGAAGTTGTTTGAGAATATAATAAAGCGAATAAAGGTTGAAGGAATTTTGGTTAGACGGAGCTGGCAATGTGTGGAACTTTTACATTGTTAAAAAACTTGATATCTACTTTAAAAGACAACTTAAAAATTGGTGGAGTCCATTATTATATAAGCAAGAACCTATATACATTATTCTTTAACAATGTAGAATTTATTGCCCATATCTCAAAGGTCCATATTGTATATATTTTAACACATCTTCTCACCATAATAATCAAATTATCGGATCATTATAGTGGCGCATTACATTAGTAATATATTAACTCAAATCAATGAGAACTCATAAAGGTGTTAAGGAGGATACTATCACTAATATTATATTAAAAAAATCATTATTAAACCAAAGATTCGATTTAAGTGGTGGTAGAACTCATTATCTTATAAGCAAAAATCTTAATATATTCCTTACTAATTTAAGAATTATTACCTATATCCTTAAAGTCACTTAAGAATTGGTGGAACTTATTATTATATAATTATGAATATTTATATATTTTTTAATAACGTGAGATTCATTGGTTATATCTTAATACACTCTCACACCATAGTAGCCAAATTATTAGATGGCCATTGTACCAAATTAAAGTAGGAATTTAACTAAATGAAAGTTTATAAGGGTGCTAAGAACAATCTTACCTAGATATTATATTAAGAAATTCACTATTTAAATTAAAAATATTATTATAAAAGTAGAAATTTATATATGTTCTTTAGTAATATGTTATTACTCATTACCTATATTTTATCAACAAGTAAGTTTCTTGAACCCCTAAACCAAGATCAAATAAAGAGTGTCATTCCAGTTGGGATCCATTCCATCTCCAACCAGGCTTCCCACGTTCTTCTCTTCCACACTCCTGCGTAGACAGCAGAGGCTATTTCCCATAAGCAAATCAATCTTGTCTAGTCAGAACTCAGGTGAGACTTTCCAACGCTGTGATTTGAAGGTACCAGCATACCCATCAGTGAGTGGCTCTGCTTGATGGTAAATTGGAGCGTTCGACACTGATTCATCCAAGGGACGGTGTGGTTGACGGTGATGTGGTCCAACGCCGGTTCAGGACTTGGGGGGCCGCTTGGAAACAGAAATCATTCCGTAAGCTCAGTTGACTTCCATTTTCCCTTGCTGCAGCTTTCTTTCTTTCTCTCTCTCTCTCTCTATTCTCTCACCGGAAGAGAATAAGAGAATTTTAGCAATTCTGAATCCGGTGAATCTCTGACTCTTGTTATGTGCAACAATTTCTTTTTGTTATTTTTCTCCATGGTTTATTTACGTTGCAATTTGATGTCCAGTTAACTATATCAGAATTCTCGTCTTAACACTTATATGTATATACTTAGAGATGAGCATGTTACAGAATGATTCATATCATATCAATACGGTGAGGGACTGTGTTGTAGTATAGATGTTAAATCTTTATGTTGTTAAGGTGTAAGTAAATATGTCTAGTTAAATATGAATGTGCCTTTACTTCATAAGCTAGCTTTTTAGATGTAAATAAGCTTCTTAGTAATTTATTACAAGACGTGCCACATTCTTGAGGTTCTTCTAAATTAGGTTTGGACTCTTATTTTGTAGTTATGGGTATTGACCTAATGCTGAGATCTTTTATTTTACAAGTGTGATATGAGCTTTTCTCTTTTCCTTTGGAATTTGGGGTTGCTGGTTGAATCAAAGATACATAGAAGTTTCAGAGTTGAAGGTACATTAGCATTACTGAAAAGAGTTTCCTTTTTGGCCATCTTAAAATTAAGTTATGGATCTTCAATTCTTCCGTGAATGGAGTGTACTGGATAGTATTAGTTTGAGCTATTTCAGTGGTTGGGATTTTTTAGTTAAATCGATTGAATAAAAATAGAGTAACTTTGAGTTTTTGCGAGGGAGTTGACTTTCAAACGAAAAAGGGATTCTTGGAATTTTTAGCTATTTTGGAACAAGAATAATGATTTCATGAGGAACTTTGTGAATGAAGGTTGGAGCCTTGTACACTATCACTAGTACATTCAGGTAGCAGCATGACTTTTGTTGAAACAAATGGGTACTTCAGAAAATGCCTATTCCAAGGGAATCGAGATTTGGGGTTTTATGTTTCAGATTGAGATTATCATTGTCTTTATTGAACGAAATGGCAGATGTTTTCTTTTCTTTTTTTCTCTTTTGAATTTCTATGAATACAGTCTAATTCTCTACAAATTTGCAGCCTTGATTGGAACAGTGGATCTTGATCGTTGCAATTAAGATTGGACATGGAACAAAACAAAGAGAGGCTATCTGCAAACACCTGGACAAAGTCTTCTTCCTCTGGAAATGAATTCCAGAAGAATATCTTCTCAGGTCATCCATTTTTTACCAATTTCAATTCTCAGCAGCTTCAACTGAAGTCAGACGATCTTCCTATCGAAGATTATAGTACTGGAATTGAGCAATCTTTCCAAGAGTTGATGCAACATTTTGAGATCCAATCTTCATGTCCTAGTAAGCCCAACAATCAAATTAGGCTTCCAGACCAAGATGATGATCATATGAATGAATCAAGCCAAACAGATAAAATCCAAGACTGGGATCCAAAATCAGTGCTTAACAATTTTTCTTTCCTGGAGAAAAGATACATCAGCTTCGGGATTTGGCAAATTTGATTGTTGGCAGGGAAGGGCAAATATTGGGGCAACCGGATGAACTTGCAGCTCAGCAACAGCAGCACATCACTGCTGATCTTGCGACAATTCTTGTTCAGCTTATATCGACTGCTGGTAGTCTTCTCCAATTTGTGAGGCATGGCCTTGGCACTGCTCCGACCAGAGAGCTTGGTGAGCTTTTCTGATCTGCCATGTTAGGCCTGAGACGAGGTGTTCAAGCTCAAAATGATGGTGGAAGCAAAGCTTCTGATCAGTCAAACGAGATTAATTCAACAGGTAACGGTGCGAATGAACAAAATTACAACATTGAAGAAAATAAAGCGAAAGATGATGAGGATACCAAGGGAGAGAACCTTCCACATGGTTCTTACGAAATCTTACAGTTAGAAAAAGAAGAAATCCTAGAACTTCGCACCCACTTTTGTCTAATATGTGGGAAGGGATTCAAACGGGATGCAAATCTTCGGATGCATATGAGAGGTCATGGGGATGAGTACAAAACTGCAGCAGCCCTTGCAAAACCCAATAAAGAGCCCAGCTCTAAATCAATGCTTATCACCAGGTACTCCTGCCCTTATCCTGGCTGCAAGCGGAACAAGGATCACAAAAAGTTTCAGCTCCTCAAGACCATTCAATGTGTCAAAAATCATTACAAAAGAACCCATTGTGCCAAAAGCTTTACTTGCAGCAGATGCAACACCAGGAAATTCTCAGTTGTTGCAGATCTCAAAACTCATGAAAAGCATTGCGGTAAGGATAAATGGCGTTGTTCCTGTGGCACCAATTTCTCGAGTAAACACAACCTCCTTGGACACATTGCTGTCTTCCCAGTACTCTGTCCTGCTATTCCGCTTGGTGAAACTAAAGGTCCATTGTCGCAGGCTGGACCACCTGATCGAGGGGAAGGCAATGAAGCAATGAATAAGGTCAGAAGCATAAATGATGGTGGACCCAAAGTTTCTGATCAGTTGACCCAGATTGATTCAACAGGTAACGGTGCGAATGAAGGAAATTACAACATTGAAGAAAATGAATCGAAAGATGATGAGGATGCCAATGGAGAGAACCTTCCTTCTGGTTCTTGTGAAATCTTACAGTTAGAAAAAGAAGAAATCCTAAAACCTCGCACCCACTTTTGTATACGTGGGAAGGGATTCAAACGGGATGCAAATCGTCGGATGCATATGAGAGTTCACGGGGATGAGTGCAAAACCGCAGCAACACTTGCGAAACCCAATAAAGAGTCCTGCTCTAAATCAATGCTTATCTCCAGGTACTCCTGCCCTTATCCTGGCTGCAAGCGGAGCAAGGATCACAAAAAGTTTCAACCCCTCAAGACCATTCAATGCGTAAAAAATCACTACAAAAGAATCCATTGTGCCAAAAGCTTTATTTGCAGCAGACGCAACACCAGGAAATTCTCATTTATTGCAGATCTCAAAGCTCATGAAAAGCATTGCGGTAAGGATAAGTTGCGTTGTTCCTGTGGAGCCACTTTCTCAAGTAAAGACAAGCTTGTTGGACATATTGCTCTCTTCCAAGGACACACTCCTTCTATTCCCCTTGATGAAACTAAAGGTCCATCCGGACCGCCTGATCAGGGGGAAGGCAATGAAGCAATGAACAAGGTCAGAAGTATAAATTTCAACTTTTGCCAATTCTCCAAGTGGGAGGGAAGTACATAGTACTGCGGATGTGAAGGTAAGTATTGAGGATTGGTCCAATTATTTCTCACAACTGAGCTTAGAAACCGGTAATTTTAGTGGGTTTCATGACTTCCCTCAGCTCCCATTTGAAGATTCTGAGAATTTGTTCTCTTTTTCAATACCAGGGGTCCTCTAGTTACTCTTTGCCAGGGCCTAGAAATTACACTCCGAAAACGGAAGCAGAGACTAAGTTCTAGTAATCTTGAGTCGTGTTGATGATTATAACTTAAAGTGGTTTCATGTTGTATTTAATTTTTTTTGCTTTCAATAATATTAATTTCCTTTAACTGGTCTCTTTGTACATACGAGGTCATTGCAACAAAAGTGAGAAAGAAGAGGAGGACAAAATTCCTTCCATGTTGCTCATGCCCATCTTCTTTGCCTTCTCCACAAAATATTTTCACCTTAGGTATTCAATAATGAAATTTAGTGCAATGCAGGACTGGTTTGGTTGACTATTATGGTGAATTGAAACTTAGACTGTATTTATAGAGAATAAATGAAACGCATTAAAGAAAAACAAAATCTCTAAGCTTTTAGTAGTCTAAACTTATGACATTGCATGATTTTCTCTACACAATGTTAGCATGTCATCATATTATGGGTCATATCCATCAAAGCTTATAATATAGCATATCTTTTATCTCTCCAATATATTTACAAATTCAAACTTGACATCAGATAAGTTCACTCTATTAATAAACAAAATTATTAGTCACTGATATAATATGAAATTATTGACTACTAAGTAGAAAGAAAACACTATCTAAGACACTTTATTATTGATTTTATACCAAAGATGTTGCATTTGCATTTGCATAGAGTTTCCTTTATTCCATTGCTAACATATATAAATAAATAATTTAATTTAAAATTTAATATTTCTGACCTAGTGGTGGGATTGATCATAATAATTCAACTCTACTTAGCCCTTATCCTTGGAATCCATGATTGGAGGTAATATATTCCATAGAAAAACCCTAATGCAAAGTATTTAAAGCATTTATAAAAGTTTTGTCTTAGATGTCACTCGTGAACGGCATCTCAACAGCCAACACATACATCATTCACCAACAAAAATGTATGTAAGTTCGCACTTTTCCCAAAATAGATTTTGCAGCTTCAAGATTAATTCCTTGTACATTTTCAAGTCTCCAAAAGTACCTGTTAATCCACAAAAATCTCAAATAAAATCATTCAATTTAAGAAAAAAAAGAAGGGAACATATGTTTTGAAACATATTAAGAATCTTATATATTTTTTTGGATTATGTACTACAATAAATCAAGCTAAAAATTGTAACTTAGAAGTATAGAATTCTCCATTAAACCTCTCATAGAACTCTGATAAATTAACTTTTTCCTCCTTCCCCCTCCCCCCTTTTTCCCCTTTTTATTATTTTTTGTGAGCTTGAGATTTAAGATCATTAAAAATGACCCGTGATGAAATGATACGTTGATAAGAGTTTATGTAAGGAAAGATGTGAGGAAGAAAGTCAATGTGAGGAAAATTGTAAAGACAACACATAAAAAAAGAAAATCTAAAGAAGGTTTGATGGTTGTCTTCTTATTTTTTATTTTTTCAATAGAAATAGTCAACCATTGTGATCAAAGACCACTCGACTAAAAGTATCATTCAATTTTTAATTTGGTGAATCATAATTAGCATGGGCAGAAGATCATATTGTAATAAATTGTTGAATCAAGACAAATATATTGAGAGCATATTCATGCAAGTCATAAAAGTTGAACGCTATAAAGTAGATGATGTTGCAGCTACACTAGCAATACAGGGTCTCTAAAGAGGCTACTCTCTTGATAAAGATTTCGAGCAATTGATTTCAAAAGATGTCCAGATTTTGTTATGCCTTTGGAAAAGTTGGACCAATGATCCTTTCACACCCTAAAGCACAATATAGCCTAGTAGAATTCCAAGTCATCCTGTGATTTGAGCCTTAGTAAGTAAGAGACACAATTTGGAGATTTCATGTTAATATTATCCATGACATATAGTTTTTTATGTATTATGTTGTTAGATAATATTTAATATTATCTTAGAACTAATCATCAATTTTCAATTTGTAACTTCTAGTGTTCTATTATTGCAAGATATGGTTTTTGTTTTACCATGGTTTTACTTTCTTTTCTTTTTTTTTTTTTTTTTGTTTTCTCCTTTAAATTTATAAGGTGCGTAATGGTAATTCTCTTATTTACGCTAGTATGGTGGTAATTCTTTTAGGTGTATTGGAAAAGAGTGTGGTATAAGTAATGACAAGCAAGAAAATTCATATTTTTTATTTTTTATTTTTCACTCTAGAGGGTCTTCATTTGGTGAATGCCATTCCAATAAGAATGTTGAAACATCTACCAATTGCATCATCTAATAGAATTGGTCCAACTAGTGAATATTTTTTCTTTATTATCTAATTGCAGGTGCTTTTTTAAAGGATGCATCATGGGTGATGAGGTTGATGATGTTCTTGGGATCTAACATGTGGCTCCTGCATTTGGTAGAAAGACTACCTTAAAGCTTTGAAGAATCATGGCTCACTAGAAATTTACTAAATGTTGTTGTGATAAGAACTACAAGCAAACAATAGTGAGATAGGTTGGCTAATAGATAAAGTTGTCCTTGGCTTGATGTCTAGTGGCCTTCTAGCAAGCTAGTCTTTAGGACTTCTTGTGGGTGGAACCTTAATAAAAGGAATTTCATTTTGAAGTCTATTGATGTACTTCTTTTGTTGCTTGCTTTCTTCTCTCTTAACCTCTTTTTACATTTCACTTGTCTTGCTAGGCTAACTTAGCTCCAAGAAATAAGTTAAATGTTGCATGATGTTAGGAACGAGAACCTTAAGAACACAAATAACCTAGATCCAAGAAATTTGGGCAGAGTTTCCCTTGTATATTGAATGTTTCCTAGATACAAATAGAAGGTTCATTACAATTCCAATAACTACAAATCTCTATGCTACTATAAGAACTGCAACTACAAGTATTGGTTTACAAGCTACAATTAAGTTAAGCTGCTAAGTTATACTAGGAAACTAAAAATCTTCTGTAGGTTCATAGGTGCTATTGGTTTACTTCTCTTTTCCCTTTTGTTAATCTTTGGACTTAATTCAATGCCTATTTTGCCCTATTATAAGTTCTTCTTTTTACCCCTTTATAAGCCAAGTTCCCATGCCATGTCGTGAGATCCTAAGAATCCCTATTTCTTCAAATAACCTTTGTCCTCAAGGGTTAATTTTGAAGAACCGAAACTAGCACCTTATATACCTATGTCCGCCTAGCTTAGTTCAAACTCCAAATGATTCAGCAATTGGATTAGCAAGTCTATTCTTAGGCCATTTCCCTTTGGCACCATACAACACTTTCATACCTTTTGTGACTCTACCAACAACCTACCTAGCTCATCCATGAGAGAAAATCTTGGATAAATCTTGCATTTCCACCCAATTTCCTTTTTTAGATGAGATATGTGAAAACTTAGTGTATATTGGCATCAGGTAGAATAACTAGCCTATACATGTCTTTCTTGACACACTTTGTGATCATGTAGGGCTTGAAGTATTGCAGAGATAGCTTGTAACCTCATCTCTTAGACAATGTAAACTGACAATAAGGCTGCATCTTTAGATACATTGAGTTACCTACCTCAAACTTTTACTCTAAATGACTATGGTTCGCATTAGACACCATTTGAGCTTAATTGGTTAGCAAATGAGATCTAATTAATTGCAGCATATAGGCTCATTCTTGCAAAAACTCATCCACATTTTGCTCACCTATGAGCTTAAAGTTATAATATGAAGGCTAATTTGAACGATAGTCGTATAATACTTAGAAGGTTTCATCTTCAAGGTGGTATGATAATTGGCATTGTACTTCCATTCTTTTAAAGGTAACTAAGATTACCACTTCTAGGGTCTCTCATGGCTTGAACAACATAGGTATTGCTCAATAAACTGATTAACTCTCTCCATCTGGCCATTTGTTTGTAAGTGGTACGACTTGTTTCATAGAAGCTTCACCTCTAAGGTCTTAAACAATTCCTCCCAAAACTTGTGAAAATGGGATCAAAATCAATCACAATTATTTTAGGTATCCATGTAACTTGGTCACTCCATCAATAAAGGCTATTGTCACTTGAGTTACAAAAAAAATAATGACTCAACCCAAAGAAATAGGCATATTTGATAAAATGGTTTAGTAATGCCAAAATGGTATTTTTGCCCACATTATGGGGTAAGCCTATTGTGAAATTCATAGGGGTGTCCTACTGAGCTCGATTAGGCTTGGGTAAGGATTGTAGTGATCCAGGATATAGCACTTACCTAGCCTTGTAATGCTAACACATCTCACATTTAGCAACCTATGTTTCTATTGTTTGTCTCATATTTGACCAAAAAAATTGTTGGATCTTATAGCAACCTAAAAGTTGGGTGAATTAGGTTTATCAAAAATAGTGGTCTATTCTTTTTTGTTATGTGTAGCAATTAATAAATACAATGTAGCAACTAAAGCATTCACACAAACCACAAATATACAAGGACATGCAATTTTTGGTAGGTGGTTCGGCCTAAGCTACCTCAACACCTATTCCACCCCATTCTATCAACTTTCTAAAGTCACTCCGCAATTAATTAACCAATTGATTACAAGGGTTATCCAAACCCTTACAAGGGATAACCAATCCCTCAAACTCAATTACAAATTCTCACCCCAATATTATAATATTAGAACTAGGTTTCTACTAAGTATATAAGATTCAGTTAAGAAGCCTTTAACATATGATACTAGGATATTACAAAGTGAATTAGAAAAAAGCCCCAAATTCGTTCAAACCTTAGCATTGTTCACTTGTAGAAAATCAACTCAATAATAAAGTACATTGAAGCACAAATTGATTCTTTAACAAGCAATTAATAAGCTCAGGATATAGTCACCCACTAAAGAACAAAATTGTGAGTTTGATGAACTTGAATGAAAAGTATGAGATGCTTAAGAGGAATATGCTTTCTCTCTGATTTTTCAGCCAACCAAGTAATGGAGAGGATAATACGCTTAAATAGTATAAAGTAGACTGACCTCTCACTTTCAAAGAGTCGTTTTGACACCTCTTAGCACCATCACGTCTTCTTCCCGTTGGAACTGCTTCTTTCTCGTTTCTTTGTCCATTTTGTGCTATTAGGAGACCTAGGAGAAGGAACTGGTCATTCTATCTTAAACTCATTCAAAATCAAGCTCCAAAACTACCATCGTTTGGTCCAAATTTTAAGTTACAAAATCGAAGCTTCGTGGACCAAAGAAACAGGTTTTCAGGGTCAGATTTGGGTTTCCCTCAAATCCTTCTTAATTCTTTTCAATCTTAAAGTAAATCTTTATGGGTGCTTCATAGATTGATAGTATACCTTTTGGCTTACAAAAGCCTTATGAAATCATCTTTAGAAACTCTTTAATTTGCTTCCAATTTCTCTTTTGAGTAATTAGGGCATAAACTCAAAGAACTATTCAATTTCTTCAAATTTATCCTCTATGAGTAGTGGGTCTTCGATTTTTCTTCATAGAATTGTTCTCTCTTCATTATCTTTCCAACGAACCCTTTTTTCAACTTGATCGAAGAAGTTACCAATGGCCAATTTTGGCGAAGAAGTCACGACATCGAGCGGGTCACGGGTCGAGCTGGGTTTGGTAGCACGGACACTTAAGTGGGTTGAGCTGGTCGCAAGGTTGCACACATGCGGATTGGGTTGTGTCTTTGGGCTAGCCTGATTGCATTCGAGCTTTGCTCATTTTTAACCCAATTTCTTGCATGATATGTTCATATTATTTTTCTTATAAAAGCCAATAAATAAGCAAACAATAATTATAATATTTTCAGATTATAATTCTCTTTTTCTCACCATCAAAATGTTAATATATTCTAATATCATTAAAATATATTCTAACAAAAATATTCCTACACTCTCTTCAATGTCTTCTTGATCCCTGAATGGCCCCTAATGCTCGAGTCATGTAGTTGCTATGCTATCTACTCTTTCAAGGAACCCTCATTTCCCACCATAATCTTATAGTTAAACCTCAACACCCCTCCAACCAAACTATAACTTGGGTAAGCGGTTGGTTTAATTACCAATTCTACTACGATATTCTAAATGTGGGTGTTAGGTATAATAGTCAACCAAAAAAGGAGGGGTTGAATTGGTTGTTTAGCTCAATGTCTATTTAATTCAATTTCTCAAACACAACAAGCTCAACCACAACACTAAGTAACAATACAAACATCAAACTCAAACAGCAAGTACAAACACAAGATTTACCACAGTAGTTCGCACTCACACCTATGTCCACCATTTTCTTCCTTCAACCCAACCAATTGAAGTCCACTTTACTCACTAATTAGGAGAAAATATTCTCCTAATCCTTCCAATTCCTTCTTAAAAGAATCACAGAACTTTAGGGTTACAATCAAAGGTTGTCTCAACTTTATTACAAGTAAATCCTCAAATAATATATAGTTTGTGAGTGATGTTACTAATCAAAAAGCTTACTCAAGATATAGAGTACTAATTGAAGCTCTAATCACGAACCCCTAAATTTTAGCAAATTAAGGTTTTGGATTTACAGCAGAGTTTATTGCAAATAATAATCAAAGTTCAATCAGCATATAAACAAGTGTATACAAGAGTATATAATCACAAGAATATAATCTTTAAGGAATATCACCAAAGCTCTTCACATAATCATAATATGTAGATCAATCTTGATTTCTTCTCTTGATTTCACAATAGACTCATGCAATAATTATCTTTGAACCGTAGAATAGAACATTTTATAAGAGATTCAAATAATAAAAGTTAATTTAAGGTTTCTGTCAAACTTAACAACATCAAAGGCTTTTTCCTATTGAAAAATAGAATGATTCTATCACTTAGGGTTTCAAATCAAACCTTCAATCATCACACGATTATTTTGAATAGTTTTTCTGACATTCGATCACCTCTTCTTCAAACCTTCTCATTGAGAATAGACATTTGGTTGTAGAAAAAGAGAGAAGAGTGATCTCATTCGAATTTAGGAATTAGGGTTTCAAATTGGGACACGACTTGAATTAGAGGCATTCGACCCTTAGTTGAACGGTGCCATTTCAAACCTTCATGGCACGCCTCCTCTTAAAAGCTATGTTGGGCTCTTTTGATGCAAGCTTGGATCAGCTTACATCTTGTGGGCTTGGATCAGCTAATGTCTTGCGGGCTCGGGTTAGCTCACGTCTTGTGGGCTCGGGGTCAGCCTACTTCTTGTGGGCTTAAGTCAAATTACATTAATCTAAGCTTATTTCATAAGCTTATCATATAAGTTCAGACTGCATATCATAGATTTGGACTTGATGGATTTTTTCTTGCAATAACACAAAGTCCTGCATCAAATTCTTTTTAATATAAATACCATAAAATTTATGAATATTATGTAATTCTTTGCTTAGGAAGTATTCTTTTAAGACTTGAATAATATTTCAATATATAAGAATGTAGGTAATTGGCTACTTTATAATATCATTGATTGATATTATAATTTGCACACATTTTATTTCCTTTAATTTTATTTTACACATAAACATATAAAAAAATTATATATATTTAGCAACAAAATTTATCACAGCAAAACATATTTTTTTCCAACAATGGGAGTCCCTTTTATAAATTTGTAGCACCTCTTATATCTAACTAGGTTGTAGTATTGATATCACTTGCAGTTCTAAGTCTTCTAAACCATTTGGTAGCCTTAATAGTGCATTTTTGGCTCTATTCTCACTCCCATGATTGTGTTGGATCTCATAATCAAACCTGAGGAGTTTGGTGTGCCATGTGTGTTATGCTAGATTGGTCACTTTATGTTACAATAAATGTTTCAAGCTATTGTGATTAATATGCACTTCAAAGTGATTTCCCAACAAGTATGATCTCCCATTTATGTACAACCATTAAAATTGCTAATAATTCCTTTTGATACATGGAGAGATCCAAATGCTTTGATGCCAATGCGTTACTAAGATAAGTTATCAGTCTCCTATCTTGCATTAATACTACTCCTATTCTTCCATAATTCATATCCATTTTCAATACAAAGGGCTTTTTTAAATTTGAATTTGCCAAAATGGGGGTAGAGCTCATTACCTACTTAAGCTTCCCAAAGGCTTAAAGAGCTTCACTTGACTGTAGGAAGTTATCCTTCTTCAACATCTATGTTAAAGTTAACTCACCTATCCATCATCTTTAATAAATCTCTGATAATAGCTTGTGAGTCACAATAACCCTTTCCACCCTTTAACTATCATCAGTCAAGTCCAAGAAATTATCTTATATTTTCTTAGGGTCTAGCTCAATCCTTTCACTAGAAATTATATGTCCCAAGTACTTAATTCACCTATTAGCAAATGCACATTTGCTCTTCTTTGCATCAGTGGGTGGTCTCTCAAGAGTTGTAAAACAATCCATAAATGTTGTATATGGCTTTCCCAAGTCAAATTGCAGGTCAAGATGTCATCAAAGAAAATAAGCATAAATTTCCTTAAGTGGGGCAAAAAAAAAGTGATTCATAAGGCCTTGAAATTGGTTGAAGTGTTAGTCAATTGGAATGGCATGATAAGAAACTCATAATGGCCTTGGTGGTCCCCTCATAAGCCATGTGCCTATGCCAGGTCCTGAGATCGTAATACATGATACAAGTAGTAGCCTAAGAATGGGATGCAAGACCTTATATTGGAAGATTCTCCTTTAGTGGTGGTGTCTAAATGAAGGAAGGAAAGCTTAGTATTGAAACTAGGGTTTCAATAAAAATGCAATTTGATGATTTTGATTTAGGGATTTCACCCCAATTAAAAGCTCTACTTACACGGCATTGTTTTGGTCTCCAATCTCAAATGCCACAACAATTCAATGAAAGCAAAACAAGACACTTAGTCACAACTTACAAGGACAACTCAAGACATATACCACTCTTGTAAGACATATACACTTAATCAAAGGAACCACGTAGCAATAACATTTCTAATGGTAAATCATCCATCCTATTGTAGTGACCAACCTTTTTTCTTCATTAGGTTTTGTAACAAGGCCTATTTGGTATAACCTACAAAATGTTTTTTTTTTTCATGAACTTTTTGAGCTTTAATTTTTCTTAAGTTACACATCAATTTGTCAATAACGTCACTTAGGACATTTTTTACTTGTTTTTCCATGATATATATTGGAGTAAAACAAAAGTTTTTATACTTTGATCAATTCAGTCTACCCAAATTCGCTCAAGCAAATAGTATCAAAAGACTTTTTTTTTTGTACAAGAAAAAAAGCATATGGATTTATTTACAAATGAAAACATTCCCTTGAGTTTGAGTGTAATGATTTGAGATGAATCAATTCACTTGATAAATCATGGTTTTAGATGAAAGAACTTATATAAGTACTTACTCAAAGTATTGCTTATTATTAGTTATTTGAAAGGGATATTTAAAAAATATAAAAACATTCTAATATATTTCAATGATAACTTTCATACGGAAGTTAATGCGAACATAACTTAGGCCGTTGCAGGATTTAAGGTGTAGAAAAATTGCAAGGATAAAAATAAATTTTAAAAATATTATTCTTAACACCAAAGAAATTATGCATTTTGATTTAGAGGTTTGGACGTTTGATCTTGATATAAAAGAGGTTTTTGATTTAGAAATAATGAATTTTGCAAAAACAAGTTTATTTTCTTGGAAAAAGAACGGAATTTCGTGTGAAGAAGCATTCTATTTTCTATGAGAAAAATTCTCATAGTTGTAGAGTAAGCCAGAATTTTAGTTCCCCACCAAGAAGAAAAAAAAAAAAAAAAAAAAAGGAAGTAATTTTGAGAGTTAAAGGCTACAAGAACTCTTGTTACGCGAATTTTGAGAGTTAAAGGCTACAAGAACTCTTGTTACGCCCTTTTATACTCTTTCTTTCGTTTTTTTCTTTGTTAATTTTTGCTACATAATTATGAATTAATATTCTTGTTCAAAGGTTCGTACACACCTAAAAAACTGCCTTAACATGTGAAGGAACATCCACATTTATAAAGATACACATATTCACATCTTGATAATATGATGCTACAATCACATCATCAATACGTTCTTTCATCAAAAAAATCTAAACCAAATTAATGTTGTGTCACAAATTATATAAATTCTAGACTAATCCATATTTATATGAGCACCAAGGCTCTACTTGAAAAACTGACTTGACAGACACCCACATACCCATATTTAATTAGACATACATAATCAAGCTTTAACAACGTAAAAGTACAATCATTCCATCAACATTCTCTACATGAGATTTCATAGTATACGAATCTCATAGACATCAACGATTTCATTAAAAGCAGGATGTGTATTCTATTTTGAGAACAAAAATCGATGGAAATAAAACTTCAGAGGAAGAAAACAATCTATGAAGCTTCCCACCATCAACTCTTTGGCGATTTGAAGATGTTTTACAGTTAATTTTCCCAGTAAATTTTTCTGCCATACCAAGCACACCCTTACCTTGCTTTTACGGGATTGTGACACCTTTGAGTCGAGTAGGCTTATCCTCCACAGTAGCTTTGTACGTTCGGTCTCACCTTTGAGAACCCAAATCCGCAGTTACCAGCAAGGGGGAGAAATGCTTATCCAGACCACAATTTCTTCATCTCCACCTCTCCAAATGCATCACCAAGTCCATCCCTCACATTCTCACTCTCCTCTCCCATTTGGGTCTCTCAAACTCCAGCCACAGAAGTTCTCTCTTCAGGTAAAGCCCCGCGTTTCTTTCTTCTTCATGTTTTCTCTTTCTTGTCCAGCCATAGTGGTTCTCTTTGCCGTATGCCGAATGGATATTGAGCATGTTTTGAAACCTTTCCATTTTCTTGTGTGTGAGTGTTGTAGTTTTAACTACAGATAATGTTCCTATATCGTGAATTAACCATAAACCTGATGTATTGAAAGCCAGGGGACTTTTTGTGGCTTCGCCTCATCTTTTGGGTCTCGCACAGACTGAAATATATGAATTCGTTAAAAGCTAACTTTTTTTGGGGCTGCAATTCAAACTTTTTTTTTTAAAAAAAAAAACTAGAACGAAAGAAGTTAATAATTGTCAATCTTGGGTCCTGCGACAAGTAGACTCCCGGAGTTGTACCGAGTCGATAAAAAAAGTGAAAATAGTAGTCAGAAAGTCGTCTACTGTACTTGTGATCGAGAATTTAACCGTGGAAGACTATCGTCAATTTTCTCCATCTACAAAGCTTATCATCATGGACTAGTCGCATGATTGTCTGATGGTTGGAATTTTTAACGATTTACCTGATGTGAAGGAATGATGGCTTCATAATTGTATGCATTTTTTTTCGTGTAACTCAAACTGGCCTAGTCTTTTGGTGTGGAGAAAAAGAAGATGGAATGCACGGCCTTAGTAGTAACTAAGAGTTCAGGTTCTTTTGCATATTTTTTATTTTTTAATGCTTGAGTGCAATCTGGTGTTGATGTAGCATTTAAATCAATGTCGTCATATTAAATACCTTAAAAAAGATATTGTAACGTTTGAGTTCTTCTCGTTTTTTGGTAGATTAATCATATGGTATGCCCTCTCTTCCTCTGTGCTATTAGTTTCTCTAAAGTTGGAGAGTATGCCAGTTTCTTTATAGCTCTAACAGCTTCTGTACACCACCCAGGCTATCTTTCAGCAATATGGTGCACCATCTTTGACAAACTCCAAGACAGGCTATGGACCAAATCTTACTAGATTTGCCAAATTTCAGGTATGTGTTCGGATAATCTATACACAGTGTTGCTGCATAAAAATTACAGATTTTTTATGGATCGTTAATCTTATTTTTGGTTTTATTGATTCTCTCTTACTTATGTATTGCCTGGACAACTAGATCATGGAGAACCTTAAAGATCCAAGAAAAATCTGATCTAGTGAGAAGGTTGTCTTGGGAAGTTGCTTTTTCTGTTTTGTGGTAGGAGAATCAACACTGAGTAAAAACCGATTACATGACTCTGGAAGTTATTTAAATGTCAATTCTAGATAATTGGTTATTGAAATCTTTGAAGAACTTATTAGTTGGTCTTCAATACCTGAAACTCTGAACTGTAGAAGTGGCTCTTAATTATGCTCTGTCTTTGTAGTTTTCGGTTAGAATATTAATTCCAAGGTCTGCATTTTCTTAATGGCAGCTAGAAAGTTTCAAGTCTCTATAAGATTACCTGCTGTTGCACATTTCAAGATAAGACCTATCACTGTTTCCGGTGTGAGTCCAAAAATCAACATTAGTCCCTTCAGTAACAAACTTTTATAGTTTGTTTTTCGTCTGTTTTGCTTGCTGTGTTGCTAAGAACTTAGATCTTGGTCCCTGTATATTTCTAGTTTCTAAACTATTATTGTTTTGAGGATGAAGGCAGATACTTCAAACTGAATTGGCAACAGATTTCCAGACCTCCAAGAATTTTGAGAGTAATTCCTTGTACTCTATTTTAGTCTTTCTATGTACTATCCATTTTAGTGCCTCTACTATCATTGAATTGTTGTTCATGCGGTATCTAGAAAAGGATACAGTTCATATGTGAGAAACTTTGTAATTTTAGGTTATCTTTTTCACACTGAACACTGTTTTTGCACCTAATCTGCCTCTTTACATTTATCGGGGTTCTTCCAAAGTTCAAAATCCTAAATAATGGCATCAAAGTGACATTACAACATATCTTGCACACTGAAAATCAGAGAGGTCTTAACAGTTTTATTTTTTTAGTCAAACAAAGATCTAATTTGTGTATTAATTGATTTTTGCATTACGTTTACCCTGTCCCTAACTACTAATGATGACAGTCATCGCCATTATGGTTTGTCAGCCAGTGACACATAATATGTATTCAAGTTTGCATGTATGAACAAATGTAATTGTATGTGCATAGGCATGTGGATGACTAAAGCAACAGCGACTGCCCAAATTGCAACCTTAGGCTCCATCTCATTTGCACCACAGGAAAATAAATAAATCTGCATCGTGTAATCTTTGGGTTGGGCAAATTTTTTATGGTGAAAGAAAATAAGATCTTAGTCAATGGAAAAAGAAGGCACGGGAAATGATTTAACACTCAGCAAAACAGAAGCCATTTTTAGTTCCAGAGCCAACATATCTCGACAATACCTGAAAACTCAACTAAAGCATTCATGCTTTTCTGCCACTTATCAAAGCCTTCTCTGCCACAGTCACAGCTAATACACATTCACCTGTTGGCCTTGCACGCTTTCACTCCATCGTTCCTGATCTGATACTGAGGCCTCCTGTGGCACAGACCTGTCCAGCCGTCGTGGGGCTTGTGCATTTAGCATATGATCTCTCAAAAGTATCCGTGGTGGAGGTGCAATGGCAATCTCTGAGTAAGGAGTGGATCATAAGGCTTTATGTGAGAAGTACTATCTCTGTAGGGTGATGAGCAATGAGAGGAATAGGGTGGAGAAAAGTGGTAACAATGGTAATAGAGCTGAAGTGGGCTGCAAGACAAGGAAAAGGATTTTCCTGTACCTGCCAAGCAAGGAAAAATACTGATAAGCGTTTCACCTAAGCAACTGAATAGTTTTCGACAAAGTCTCTCTCCTAGAATTTTGGGTTTATATGCAAGTTTAGGTGTCCTAAATTTTTTCATAAAATGTTTACTGGTTTCAATACTAGTTCAGCCTATGGAGTAAAGTTTCTGTTTTTATCCTGAGCCAGCATAACTTAAACATATCCCCTTCAACCAGAGGATGATTCGATATGTGGGTTTTGGTGTCATTCAGAGTCTTTTCTTCATCTTCACATTCTTTCAATCTTCTCATTATTTTATCTTCTGATTACTTTAGTAATAATTCTCTCGTGCTCATCCTTGAATTGCAGAATGTATGCAGAACTGTTTACTGATTAAAGATATTAAAGATGGGAAAAGACGATCAATAGGGGTCTCTTTGTTCTCGTTTGCACAAACCTTTTGTCTGATCAATGCTCAAGTGGCACTTGGAAGGGAAAGTACCAACGCAAATGCAGTTTATGAGACTGGGGAGTTATTTGAGTTAGGAATTCAGCTATCGTATTTGCTGTTATTATTAGGTTTCCTTGGGGTTGGAACCTTCTTTGTGATTCGTCAAGTCCTTGTACGCAGAGAACTTGATCTTTCGGCCAAAGAATTGCAGGTAAGAGCCAAAGTACCTCCTTGTCCTTATGCAATTTGTTTCCTGGCAATACTGATAACTCCTATACGACCTGGCTGAGCCATGTTAGAGCTTTAAATGAAGAATGTCATATCTTTTTTTCATTGCTCATTTGTTTTGCTGGAACAATGGACATTGACAGTGACATTATCCTCTTGTTTTTCTTTTCTTACTAATTTCAGGAGCAGGTAAGAAGCGGTGATGCCAATGCTACTGAGTATTTTGAACTTGGTGCAGTGATGCTGAGGAGGAAATTTTATCCAGCTGCTATCAAATATTTGCTTCAGGCTATTGAGAAATGGGACGGAGATGATCAAGATCTTGCTCAGGTTTTCGATCTCTTGGACTTTCATAATTCTTTATTTCAAATTTTCTCTTTTTTTAGCCTTTTGGGGATTGTTGGGTTCTAAGCAGCTCAAAACAGAAGGAATGTGGTACTATAATGGTAAGATTACTTGCTTTTGAATCAAAATCTAGCATTATACAACCAGCTTTTTGAACTAGCAGTAGGTTTATTCTTTCTCGATGACTCATTATGTGTGCAGTGGGACTTTCTGGGACCTCAGCTTATCAATATTGGCCCCTAGAAAATTGAGAAGGAACTTTTCATTTCCGGCGGCCATTACCTTCGTGTTATTTACATGACGATGAGCCTCATCGTTTGGTCATGATCAAAACTTATCATTAACGTTTAAAATTGTGCTAGAATCTCACAGCGGTGTCTTAATATAAGATGATTGATAAATAGCTTACAAACTCAAAGTACACTTTGGGAGTTCAAAATTATCTTTCAACAATTTTACCTTTGTGGCCACGTGTTTCTTAGGTGTTTGGCCATCTTCTTTTGTCTGCTATGGCCGACATATATACACCTGCACGCATCTGCGTTTTTGCATATAGGCATACATATGTATGTGCGCTGCACATGATAATCAAGTCATGGTAAAAATGTTTGTAATTAAGCACAGCAACCTGTTCAACAAGTACAACGTGTTATGTTTGAGAAGGTGCATAACCAACATGGTTAATGGTATCAATCAAATTGGTTCTTTTATTTGATTTCCCATTCATTGAACTGTTGTTGAGACTTCTGGCTCCTATTGTTTAGAGTCATCTGTGAGGCTGTATATGCTAGTGTACAAACTGAAAGCTGTCATTTAGACATTGATCACCTGCTTTTAAAATCAACGAGTAGTTTTATCTAGTAGGATGAACTTTGATGGTAATAACTTTTACTTGTCTAATATTTTTATAGGTCTACAATGCACTCGGTGTCAGTTACATCCGTGATGATAAACTTGATCTGGGGATCGCTCAATTAGAAACCGCCGTAAAGATTCAGCCTGGCTATGTCACGGCTTGGAATAACCTTGGTGATGCCTATGAGAAGAAGAAGAACTACAAGGATGCTCTCAAGGCGTTTGAAGAAGTACTTCTTTTTGACCCTAACAATAAGGTGGCACGGCCCCGGCGAGACGCCTTGAGGGACCGTGCAAAAATGTACAAAGGAGTTACTGTGAAATCAGAAAAGAGATGATACTAAGCAGATAGTAACGATTTCTTACTATGGTCTATGGCTGACAAGGATATACGTTTATCAAGAACTCATTTTGTTGGCTTGGGAAGAACTTTGGATACACGATGAGCAGATGTTCTTGAAAGTGCATTTCATTTCTGGGTGACCTCCCAGTTTGTTTCTCATGACGCTTTGGAAATGTATTTGGTTCTCGAGCCACTTGGGACATGTTTTGGAATTTGTATGACATTATGTCATTATGTTTATTGTTTGATTTTAATCTACTCTTTTAAGTTTTTGTTTATGTTAACGTTACCTGTTCTAACACCTCCAACAGCTCAACCTCCCTTCGTTTTAGAAGGAGAACCCCCCGGCCAAGTCACAAGTTAGGTAAGCTTAGTCCTCAAGAGAATGCAACGGATTAGATGCACAGTCGAGTTTCCTGTATGATGAACTACTGGTCTTCTTTTGATCCAGTCGTCAGATCACACCATGTTATAAATAATTCTGAACATTTTAATATTCTCCTATTTGACCATTGTCAATTAGTTTCTTTCTATTTAATATGACATAAAAATTTATGTTCATTCACCACAGTCTTTTCTTCCTAATAAATAATTTTATGGTAGGACTTACTGATGCTTGGACTAAAAGGGTTTGTTGAAAATGACAGGTGTTTCTAATGAAAAATATTTTTCTAATCTTAATAAATCTATATGAAAAAAGAAATTAACTTTCTAACATCACAAAGTCTCAACCATTTAATTACTTAGTTTTATCATTGAAATTTAGGGGAATGAACCTAAATCAGTGACACATAGCAACACCCTAATGAAAACATTTATGATAGCCATGAAGCCCATTACAAGTAATCTTCTTTTGGTACCCAAATATTTTACTTCTAAGAAACAAGAAAAAAAAAAAAAAAAAGCCTGAGTCAGCAATTTTGTATGTAACTTTTTGCTTGAATATGCAGCAAAACGTGAGTGTAGGGGCTAATAATCATGCCATGGACCTTCTGAATAGCAAAACCCACGAAACAGAGAGGGACAAAAGAAGTGAAAATTTTGAAAAGCTCCTCGTGTTTCCTTCATCAATGGGTGGTGACAGCGACATGAATGATCAATGGATATTACGTTTTTCCAAAGCAGATCCCCCCTGTTTTCTTTCCCTCTCTCCTCCTTTTTCTTTTGTTCACATTTCATTGAAGTCACTTTCCGGCCACCCGTTTTGTGAGAGGGGTTTCCTTATCTCCTTCCTGTGACCGTCATTGCATACGCCATTCTCTTGGAATCTTTAGTGCATATAAACAAATATTAGTCTACGCTTGGCTTCCATCTATTATTGAGCCTACTTTAACATCGTCAAATGCCTGCCTCTCCAGGAGAGAGAGAGAGAGAGAGAGAGAGAGAGAGAGAGAGAGAGAGAGAGAGTCTCATCATCCAAAGAAGACAAAAACTAGATACTAAAGAACGTAAGAGAGCTTGCAACACACGACATCTTACATTACTACTAGTTCTATCAATTTTTTAGCCTTTTCAGTTTTCAAAGGATAGATGTCAGCGTTTTCTGTTTGACGCGCAAACGTGTATTGAGTCATATGGTGAATCGTTGCAATAACCAAGAGTTTAAGTTGAACTTTGAGACGTTGTTAAAGCCAGAAAGGACTCTCATTTGTGTTAGAAATTGTTATACGTGTGTCTCAAGGTGAGGCCCGGGTGGAAGCAAGTTAGGGAGGCTTATCCGTGCCTTTATTATTGTTTTCAATACAAGTTTCCTAACCACTGGCTAAAATATTGTAGCCGCCATCTCCTTTATGTTTTCTTCTGTTCATGCATGGACCCAAAAGTAATCAAGCGAAGTTCACAAAAGTTATTGACTTCTGCATCCATCATGAACTGCCTTTTCAGTTTATTTCCGTTTCTTTGCCGGATCACAGATTTGGGAAAGACCCTCTGTATTTCTCCAGCTCTTAGTTCCTGTCTTACTACAAAAGTGAAGAGTATAGGAGAGAAGTCCTTTGATGGTGGCGTCCCTCACGCCCACATATTCTTAACTCCAAAAATATTCACTGATGAAGTGCAATCTAAGACTGATTTGATTGAAGAAAAAGAATTGAAGCTCAAGATTTTAACTCTATATATGTCGATCATATAGAAAAGATCTTGAAACATTTGCTAGACCAAACTTGTCTTCACATCATTTGACTTTTCCCTAATTTTCCTCTCAAGGTGTTGCGTGATTTCTTTATCCATGTTATCACATCACTAGTCATGTTTTTATCAAAACTTCTAATCAATCCTTACTTTAATCCCTCCAACACACTAACAAAATTTCAAAATTGTGTCATGCGTTGAAATTCCTTAATTTTCAATTAATATATGAAATTACTGAAGACTAATTTGGGAGGTAGCTTGATAGGGGTTAGGTAAATACTCTTTGAAATAAAAAATAAAACAACTAGTATTAAGTTAAAAGAAAACACTATCTAATACACTCTACCATTGATTTTAATACATATAGTTGTTGAACCTATACTTCTCTATTTGTTTTGATCAGTATCAATTATCAAAGTTCAAGGCCTTGATGACTTTTTTTTCTTTTTTTATCCCCTCTTGTGAGATGAGATTATTAGCTTAGGATTCCTTTATAATTGTAAAAGAGCGATTTAAGCATTGATAAGGGCATTGGAGATGGCCAAAAAGGACCAAAGCATTTGCATAGAGTTTCCTTTACTCCATAGCTTTTCTACATAAATAACTAATCTATTTAATTTGGAAATTTAATATACCTTACTTAGATGTGGGATTGATCATAATAATTCAACTGTACTTCTCCCTTATCCTTGGAATTTGAGATTGGAGATAACATATGCCATAGGAAACCCCATGCAAATTATTTTAAAGCATTTGCAAAATTTAGGCTAGAAGTTAATCGTGAATGGCGTCTCAAGAGCCAATATAAACGCTCACCAACAAAAGTTTACTTGCAATCCCACTCTTCCCAAAATAATGCAGGGTCAAGATTAACTCCTTGGTGCATTTTTAAATCTCTAAAACCACCTCTTAACCCAACACAAAATGTTAAAGAAAATAATTCAAGCCAAGAAAGAAATAAGATGATTTATATATTTTGAAAAAAATTTAGTCTTATATCTTTTTAGATTTTGTAATGCAATAAATCCAGCCAAAAATGATAAGCTAGAAATATGGAATTCTTCATCATATCTCTTATAAAACTCTGACTAGTTACCTTTTATTCTTCTTATCATTTCTTGTAAGTTTGAGATTCAGGATTGTTGAAAATGACCGATGACGAAGAAAGACATTGGCTAATGTATTTGATGAAGAAAGTCAATTTAAAGAAATTTGTAAAGACAATGCTGAGATGAAAATCTAGAGAAATTCATATGGCATAAAGATGTATTTAGGTAGTCAAAGACTTTTAGATTTGATACATAAAATATTAAAAATAAAATATTTATATCAAAAGATATGATTAGTGGATAATATTTAAATATAAAAATTATTTTATCAACTTATTAACTAATATCTAAAGTGAAATTTAAGTTTTTTTTAATATATAATTGGTCATGTATATAGCTAAAACCATGAGCATCAATTTCTCTTATTCAAAGTATATCATTCAACCTTAGTAAATAAACATTAAGTTACAAGACACACTAATATTCAACTCAAATCAATCACTCCATTTTGCATTCAATTCACCCTTATCTCAAAAACTAAAAAAGGTCACCTCTTTTATTGATTCGTCTCCTTCAGTTAAATATCATCATCAAGAGAAGAAGTGATAAACTTCATGAAATTGGATTTTTGTGTCTCTAGATTTCTACACAATCTTGAAGTCAATGATAGCGGCAGAAAAGTCGAGAAGTTTTTGGCCATGTCTTAAAGAAGGAAGCTTTGGCTTAATCCTTTGCCTTTCACGAAACCTCCCTTTCACCTTCTCATGTCAAACATGCATATCAAACCAAACTTGGTACGAGAAAGACAAAATTAATACAAAAGAAAAGAATACACGTCTGCCGATGTATCCTCCTGCAAAAGTCAGATACAACACAGTAGAAAACTTCCTTCCTCGACGGCAGATGTGAGCTAAGTTCCTGTTACTTCTCCTTTTAAATAGGCAAGAGACGAATCTTTGGTTGTTAAAAATAATATTATGATAACAATTATGTAATCTAAAATATTTTAACATATATTCCCTCTCGTAAGAGAGATTTTTTTTTATCCCAATCTGATCTAACAACTAAGAGATATTATAATTAAACCTGTAATTAACTCTATGCTTAATAATGTTTCAATGCATATCTTACTTCGAGTATAAGAAAATATTTTTTATTAGAATTTAGTTTAAAAACAAAGAAATATTTTGTTTAAATCCGAACTTAGTATGTTAAAAGAAACTTTTAATGAGTCATCATTCTTAAGTATGAAGAACCACATTTAGTTTACAAATGAAAGGATATTATACTTAATTGTTGTTAGAAATAAAAGTTCTATATAAAAAAGAAAATACAATTCTTAGATAATATTTTTTAAATTTTTAACTAGACTTTAGACCTTATAATATAGTATCAAAATTTAAATTAATTTCTTCTAACTATAATGACCTTATAGTCATTATATTTATTTTATATGTTTAACTCTAAGCTTAAAATGTATTAAATATATAAAGAATATTAAAAACAAAAATTTCACATAAAAATAAGAAATAGACAATCATAGAATAATATTTTTATATAAAAATATATTTTTACAATTTATTAGTAAATTTTTAAGTAGGAATTTATACTTCCTAATAAATCTAAAAATTTGGTGTCATATTTTTCTTCCTTCGAAAAAGGGATTTGTAAAAAGTAAGCATTTGGAGAATATAATAAAGAGAGGAAAGATTCAAGGAAGTTTTGTTGGGGGGAGGTGGCGTGGGTTCCTGGTTGCTCCCTCCACCAGTTCCCTCTTCCCCATACAAAACTCCATTGTTGTATATTTTAAGGAGAGGACTACGCTTCCGGGAACCCTCAAAGCGAAGTCAAATGTATGCATCTCCCGATCCGAGAGAGAAGAAAACAGTATCATTCCAGTTGGATGGGACCCATTCCATCTCCAATCAGCATTACCAGATTCTTCTCTTTCACTCCTTCGTAGACTGCAGAGGCTATTTGCCATAAACAAATCAATCTTGTCACAACACAGACGTGATTTTCCAACGGTCGTGATTCGATGGGTCCACCAGACCCACCAGCAAGCGGCTCTGATTGATGAATTCAGTGGAGCAGTCAACATTGACCCATCCAAGGGACGGTGTGGATCGATGGTGGTGTGGTCCAACTCCGTTTCGAGACTTGGTGGGCTGCTTGGAAACTCAAATCGCCAATATATAGCCTCGGCTGACCTCCATTTTCCCTTTCAAACAGCTTTCTTTCTTTCTCTTTTTCTCGCTCAGAAAGATGGAGAAGCAGAGGAGAATAAGAGCATTCTAGTGGTTCTGAATCTGGTGAATCTCTGACTCTTCCTATCTGAAACTATTTCTTTTGAGTTATTTATTCCTCTTTCTAGGGTTCATTTGTCACAATATGTATTACAATTTCTGTGAGTGATTTCTCTTTCTAGGGTTCATTTGAGTACATGCCACAATCTTGAGGTTCTTCTAAATTAGCTTTGAACTCTTAATTTGTAGTCATGGGTATTGACTAAATATTGAGATCTTCTATCTCACAAGTTTGACATCAAATTTTCCCTTTTCCTTGGAATTCGGGTTGGCTGCTTGTGTAAAAGATGTACAAAAGTTTCAGACTTGTGGGTAGTTCAGCTTTACTGAATAGAGTTTCCCGTTTGGCTATCTGGGAATTAAGTTATGGATCTTGAACTATTCCGTGAATGGAAGAAAGCTGAGAACTTTCTTTGATTAAGTGTATTGGATGGTATTAGTTTGAGCTATTTAAGGGGTATAAGATGTTGAGCTAAATCGATTGAATGAAAATAGAGTAACTTTTTGAGTTTGTGCGAGGGAGTTGACTTTCAAACGAAGAAGGGTTGCTTGGATTTATTAGCTATTTTTGAACAAGAATAATGATTTTCATGACCAACTTTGTGAATGAAGGTTGGATCCTTGTTACACTATCATTAATACGTTCCGGAAGCAGCATAAATTTTGTTGAAACGAATGGGTACTTAAGAAAATGCTTATTCTAAGGCAATCAAGATTTGGCGTTTTATGTTTCAGATTGAGATCATGCTTCTGAGTTGTTGTGTTGTCTTTATGGAACGATATAACACAATAATTTTTTTTTTCTCTCTCTCTCTTATGAGTTTCGATGACTGCAGTCTAATTCTCTATAAATTTGCAGCCTTGTTTGGAACGGTGGATCTTGATCATTGCATTTAAGATTGAACATGGATCAAAACAAAGATAGGCTATCTGCAAACACCTGGACAAAGTCTTCTTCCTCTAGAAATGAATTACTGAAGAATATCTCCTCAGGTCATCCAATTTTTACCAGCTTCAATTTTCAGCAACTTCAACAGAAGTGGGAGGCTCCTTCTATCGTGGATTACAGTACCCGAATTGAGCCACCTTTCCAACAGTTGAAGCAGCATTCTGAAATCCAATCTTCATGTCCTGGCAACGCCAACAATCATGTTAGGCTTCCAGACCAAGATGATGATCAGATGAATGAATCAAGCCAAACGGATAAAATCCAAGACTGGGATCCAAAAGCAATGCTTAGCAATCTCTCTTTCCTTGAACAAAAGATACATCAGCTTCAGGGTTTAGTGCATTTGATTGTTGGAAGGAGAGGGCAAATATTGGAGCAACCAGATGAACTTGCAGCTCAGCAACAGCAGCTCATCACTGCTGATCTTACGTCAATTCTTGTTCAGCTTATCTCCACTGCTGGTAGTCTTCTCCCATCTGCGAGGCACAGCCTTGGCACTGCTCCCAACAGACAGCTTGATGGGCCTTTCTGGCCTGCCATGGTAGGCCTGAATGGTGGTGTTCAGGCTCACAATGACGGTGGAAGCAAAGTTTCTGATCAGTCGAACCAGATGGATTTAACAGGTAATGGTGTAAATGAACAGAATTGCAACATGGAAGAACATGAATCGAAAGATGACGAGGATGCTGATGACGGAGAGAACCTTCCACCTGGTTCTTATGAAATCTTACAATTAGAAAAAGAAGAAATCCTAGCACCTCACACCCACTTTTGTACAATATGTGGGAAGGGATTCAAGCGGGATGCGAATCTGCGGATGCACATGAGAGGCCATGGGGATGAGTACAAAACCCCAGCTGCCCTTGCAAAACCCAATAAAGAGTCCAGCTCTGAACCGACGCTTATCAAGAGGTATTCCTGCCCTTATGCTGGCTGCAAGCGGAACAAGGATCACAAAAAGTTCCAGCCCCTCAAGACCATTCTATGTGTCAAAAATCATTACAAAAGAACCCATTGTGACAAAAGCTTTACTTGCAGCAGATGCAACACCAAGAAATTCTCAGTTATTGCAGATCTCAAAACTCATGAAAAGCATTGTGGTAAAGATAAATGGCTTTGTTCCTGTGGCACCACTTTCTCAAGGAAAGACAAGCTCTTTGGACACATTGCTCTCTTCCAAGGGCACACTCCTGCCATTCCCCTTGATGAAACTACTAAAGGTCCATCTGGAGTTCCTGATCGAGGGGAAGGCAATGAAGCAATGAACAAGGTCAGAAGCATAAATTTCAACTTTGGTTCCAGTTCTCCTATTGGGGTTGGAGTACAGCATGCTGCGGATGCGAAAAACAGTATTGAGGATCCAACCAATTGTTTCTCGCCATTGAGTTTCGAAACATGTAATTTTAGTGGGTTTCATGAGTTCCCTCGGCCCCCATTTGAAGACTCAGAGAGCTCCTTCTCCTTTCTTATGCCAGGGTCCTCTAATTACACTTTGCCAGGGCGTTGTAATTACACCCAGAAAACTGGAGCAGAGACGAGTTCTAGTAATCTCGAGTGATGTTGATGATTGTAACTTAAGTGTTCTCATGTACTATTTTATTTCTTTACTTCCAATAATATTAATTTTCTTTAACTGATTTCTTTCTACATACCAGGCTATTGCAACTTCTTGAACCCTTTAATCTCTCGGCGATATCATGGAAGTTCCTCTTATAATCTGGTGCTCTTTAGACCAAAAGGGTTTACTACCATACGATTTGGTCGGGGAGGACTTGGTTTCAAGTCTCTGTTTTCTTGATGCCGAGGCGATAAACTAATGTTTGTTACCGACTTCTTATCACAGTGTTTATTGCAGGTTGGATCAGGCTTCATGGTCAAAGCTGCCTTCGCGGTTTCTATTTCTGTTCTTATAATCTTGAGCAATGTCAATAGAACGACCTTCCATGGCAAAACATGCAAGAAGTGTTTCTAAATATTAAACATATATGATGGATTTTTTAGGTGGATCTATTGATTTTATGGTATGATTACCATCCAACTAAGGACAACACATCCGTATGAGTTCAATATATTTTCTCCCTACCAAACATTCTTCTTCAATTTCTTGTTTAATTCAGAACTTGAACAAATGAAGAAGGATTGGAGATGAAATGTAAGAGGATGAACATCGGAGTATTATTTTTCACCAAGTTAAGGGGAGCTAGATGGGGTGTCTCCATTTGGGACATATATCTAATAAACCTTGCATTTTCTACACTTTAATGTTCTTGAAATTCACCATTTGAATATTTGAATTGTTTGTTATGCTTTTGGCCAAAACAAACAAGTCTTGAACTTGCTTCTACTTTAATTTCCTAGATTGCATCTTTTCATATATTTGGAGAGGAACCTTTGGAAGATGTTATTCATCAAATCTTGATCAAAAACTTTGCTTTTTCATGGAGGTTTTAACGACGGATAATCGTCCATGAGATTATAGGTTGAATCAAACCAAAACTCTCTGCAAATTTTAAATGTCAAGCTTTAAGCCTACATTGTCATGACCTCAAGTTGCAGTTGCAGATAAATCAACTTTGTTTTGAAGTCATGACCATCTTCAAGGCTGGACAGTACAAAAAAATCTCTTAATGCGCTTTGAAGGCAGTGCATAAAATCTCTTTATCAGCAAAAGCTCTAATCCTAGTATGTAACGATCGAATCAATTGCAAAATTGGCAGCCACAAGCAGAAAACTCACAAGATCCAGGCAGTTGACCCGAAGGAACTCAATTTCGATCTTTGTTCAGTTCAAAACTATCAAAATTGGTACTGGCTGAGGAAAGATAAGAGACCAGTGGAGACAATTTGCTTTAGCTGAGTCACCTGATCTGCCCATAATGAAACTTGTGGAGCAGAATGAGCTTCAAACCCTTTGCACTTTCTCCTCTGGTTGACTTCTTCAAGGGGTGGCGAGAGTACTGTTCTCTTAAAACTACATCATCTAAACAAGACCATGTAAGCCCTCTGGGAGAGCTTTCAGCCCACAGGAATCTCTCAGAGCAGGGGTTCACCAAGCTCTCACGGAATTCCTGTGCCGTCTCACAGATCAAACCCTTAAAACAGAAGGAAAATTATAAGTCAAAATTTTTCAGTAGATGCTAAGAGCATGAAACGGTGCAGGTGGTGGAGATTGTACCTCTGCCATGGCTTTGATTTTTAGTGTGATATCGTCACTGAGAAGGACAAGACGTCCGTCATCTTTTTGTTTCCTGTATAGAAGAGCACAGTCAATGATGTGGTCTTCTGCTGTGGGTGAAACAATTTCCGTCAAACTCCCATAACTTGAAAATGGTGCTGTGCTTGCAGTCCCATATGAAGATCCCACAATGCCCTCACTATAAAGAGATTGAGGAAAAGCAGGAGGGGTAGGAGCAATTGCTCTCTCCTCCTCAAATGAGCTCTGCACGTGAATCCACCACTTTGTTTTCACCATACATTCTTCAATCCATTCTAATACCAAAGAAGCCTCAGGTGTTTTTCTGAACAGGCTACCACGGCGCTTCAGACAATCTAGTTCCCTTACAACTGATCAAGAAAAGAATCCAGTTCAGAAAATAATGGAAAAAGTCGAATCAAAATAAAAAATGAGATGAAAAAACTGCTAAGAAAATTTATGTTACCCATTCTTGGGATGAATAAACGAGTTCCCTTGAGACCCTGTAGAAGATGTAACGACTTTCTTGACTCCTTGCTCAGAAGAGTAGTGGTATCCGCTACCATAGTCCAGATTCTCTTGGCCTCTCCAGTAGAGTTGTTCTGCAAATAAACTCCAGTTACACGTATACACTTGACAGGGCTATGTAAGACAATGGGAGTCAATCATTTAAGCATATATAACATTTGTTCTTCATCGACTTACAGAAGAGATGTTAGTGACCTTCTGATTTTGAGCACAGGTAACTGAGTTGCAGCTCCTCAAAGCAGCATCAGGGACTGCAGCGTCTGCTCTGCTCTTGCCTTTCGAGTTTACAAGTAGAGATTGAAAGGGTACCCTCTCTGGTACTCTCTTTATGGGCGTTATCTCTTGTTCCGACATAACTTGATTTCTGTAGGTGCGTCTACCTGATTTGTGTTCATGGAGAACTTTTGGTGTCAGATTCTCTTTGTCTGAAAAGGCGGACATGTCTTCTGGATGTGTGCCAGGACTGGAATTGTTCTTAGAAGAGGATGACATGCATGACTTTGGATGCCCAATTTCACCGATCACACCCTTCCTTCTCAAGGACTTTACTAGAAGAGTGTTTGGGGTGAAATTGTCCTTGTTCGGAGTAAAAATTTCTTCTTCATCGTGCAAATCATTGAAAAGAGCTCTTGAAATCAAGTTGCTTTCAGCATCTTCCAGATAATGAGATCCAACTTCAGCATCAGTACCAGACATGACGATCTTACCTCTACTTGCACCGACTTGAATCTGAGGAGCACTAACAGGTTTACCCCTTCTCGACCAAATGCTAGACGACTCTGGTTTTTTCTTTGATCCTGGTGAGGAGCTTTGGGCGAGTTCTATTTCAGTTAGTCCTGCTGCAGCATATTGCAGGTTCTCACTTGTTTTTTGCTCCGTATCCTCTGGGAAAACTGTTACCAGAACTTCCCCAGCAAACAAAGATGGATCCACAGAATCTGTTGCAATAGGTACAGAAAAAAGGCCCAAGATTTCCCCCTCTTTACGGTCCTTGCTCGATTCACTCAGGCATTCAGCAGCTACAAGTAATTCAGATGCTGGATGGCTCTCAACAGAATATGCAGCGTCCAGGCCTCCAAACAAGTTTACTTCTTGCTCTTCTGTGCAGTAGTCTTCCTTTCCTCCATCAGTTTCTGGTTGTAAAGCCAAGAGAATCTGTGGGCAGTGGCTTTCTTCATTGATTTGTTGATTACTCGTCTCTGCAGGAACTTCCTCAACTGGCAATGGTGACCTCTGCATCATGACCTGTCGAGGCGAAAGTCCTGTAAAATCCCTCTGCAGACGATCTTTTTCCAATGAGATATTATTCTCGGTTTCTTCAGGTACTTCAACTACCAAACGAGTTGATTCTTCCTCCAGAATAGAGAATGAAGAACCAATGTTTACCAAAAGCTTAAATTCCTGCTCTGAAGCTCTTGAGGAGCTCCCAGCGTTCTCTGTTTCAGAATAAGCTTCCATGACAGAATAAGATTTTGGGCTCCAGCTTTCTTTCTTCAACTGCTGACTTCCAGTCTCCAAGATAACTTCCTCCAGAGGTCTGATGGACCTAGACCAAAGGCTGGAGATTTCCCTTGGTTCATGAATAATTTCTGACAGGCTCTCATCTTCTTCACCTTCTTCATCTTCTTCCTCTTTTTCATCTTCTTCCTCTTTTTCCTCTTCTTCATCATCAATCACATTCTCAGACAATGGAGGCACCGATGGTATTTCCTTCTTCTCAAGTAATTCAAAATTCTCAGCAGAAAACAAGGAAGCTAATCCGTCCAGAATCAAATCTTGTGATTGAGTTTCTCTATTTTCAGTAGAAAACGAATTCTCATCCTGTGAAATATAAACACCCATATAGGAGTGTATTAAATCAAAAATCAAAGGCACTTCTATAAATACCTTGAGATTCTCCAATTTCCATTGTTCCAACCATATATATGTACACATTCGTATCTCACCTGAGTTATCTCCGCCTCCTTTCCTTCCACTAGCAATGAATCTTTTTCTTCGATCAATAAAGTTTTCGCATCCTAAACAAAGCCCGAAAATCAAAAAGGAAACAAAAACCAAAATCAAGAACAATTTCTACAAACAATTTTCGGGCATTCTTCAACTTTTGCTATGAGGGGACCTCTCTCTCACCTGGTAAGTTTCCACTGCATTTTTCTCTTCTTTCTCATCCGTCATGCACACATCCAACATGGGCGGCACAAACGAGTTTTCCGAATCATAGGCGCGGTTCAAAGGAACCCAGTGAAGCCTATACACTCTGCTGGAGCCACCAAGCCTCACCGTATCGCCCTCCTCCAGCTCCACGTGCACCCCCGGCTTCGCCTTGTTCTCCGAGACCCAAGTCCCGTGCACTGCCCAAGACCAAGAACCATCATGATTTTGGTTTGATGAATAAAAAAATGAAACATGGAATCACAAACCAACAACAAAGATGGAAGATGAAAAAGAAAGACTCACCGGACGACAAGTCCACGACAGAGAGGTGCTGTTTCGAGGGGTTCGAGTGGATTTGGAGGTGGAATCTACTGATACTGGGGTGAGTCAACGTGATGTTGCAATCTGGGTGCCGTCCCACGGTCAGGATTTCTTCGTGATTTTGAACTGGGTTTTGGGAAACGGGGAACGGGTGATGGTGGCGGCGGTGAAGATGGGTGATTGTTGACGATGAAGATGTTCTTGAGGATAGCTCCGTTCTTTAGGACTGTGAACACGGGAATTTTTCTTTCTTCTTCCTCGCGGGGCGTGAACTCTCTCTGGTCAGCCATGGATGGTCAGGGCTTGGCTGCTCTCTCGTTCCTTCTCTCTTGGGTTTCAGTGAAAGAGGGAAAGAGAGAGATCAAGAATTTGAATTCTTGGAGACTACGAGAGAGACGGATAGAATTATTTGGAGAAAATGGAGAAAGTCCAAAGATTTTTGGTGGCGTTCAATTTCGAATGTTTAAAAAGCCGACCGTTGCATTGCTGTCAACGGCTACCTTTTTCCTTGTGCATTTTCAGTTAGACGTGGAGAGAAGGTGATGTGTTGGGGATTTATACACCCCCACATACTCTCTTCTTTTGGCCTAAAGGGAGGGAGAGGTTCGTTTTACATACTTTTTTTTTTTTTTATCAGAATAATACAAATCCTTAATTTTTTAAAAAGAAGAAAGCGTGTTTTACTAGCCCAGATTCTGAATTTCAACAATTGAGCTATACCTCATTGATGATGTATTTTTTAATCTATATAAATACATATATATCCTAACATTGCCCCTATTTTAGACACCACTTCTAACATTGCTCTTCAGATGCACGAAGAAAATCGGGCATCAAAATGCAGTGCACAGGAACAGTTGCAGGCCACAGTAGGTAAGAAGATTCATGCTTGATGAAAGAGTCCAGTGTTTGCAGGCCTTAGAAGATAAGCAAAATCATGGAAGTTAATGCTATAAAATGAAAATCAAGTGGTATAGAAAGATTGTGCACATTTTTACACCATACAAAACTTGGAAAACCTGAAGAGTAGATGTCAATAAATTTTGTAAAATCTAAACCCGAAGCTCAAGGGTGAATATGATGCCAAAGGCCCTATCAGAATTCAACCCCACTGGTTATGGCTATCTCATTAACACATCAACAGCTATTACTCCTGCTTATTACGAGCAACCCTTGCACGATGTCTGAGCTCAGCCTTTTTCCATCTAACTATCAGGTGACACAAGGAAAAGAGAGTGTTTATCTGCAGAAGAAAACAGAAGGTTCAGAAATAAGAACTGAGAAAAAGCAGATACCTTGGGGGAAAAATTCAATTAACAGGTGATTGATACTGACCAAGATTATGATCGCAATGACAAGAAGAGGCCCCGACCATAGTGTCGAGAGAAAAATTCCATGCGAGTCAAAGTAGTTCTGCCCAGCAAAGCGCTTCCAATTTTCACCAAGGATACGGTTGAGATTCTCAGCAAGGTATACACCAGCCACTGCACCACAATATGACCATTGTTTCATAGAGAATCAATATCAGCGTAAAGGAAAAATATAAATTTTTTGTATGATTATGCAGATGGGGGCACAGACGCATACAAACATGGACTTGGAAAGCAGAATGGGTTTATGTGCATCTGTGTAGACTCAGTTTCACTTGTTAATGGTGACATAATGTAAGGAAATCTTACTTGGGTAGCAATTCTAAATCTCAATTTGTTGGCATAATACTAGATTGACATCAGATGCATTTAGCATTAGTATGAAGAGCTTCAATCCAAGCCATAGTTGGCCTTACAAATCTCCATAGTTATAGGATAATAAAGTTACAAAAAGAGTGACGCAAAACAGCAGAAGTGAAACAAATTAGTACAAATATGGCCCAAACATTTTACTGTAAGTATCAAAAGATATTTTCAACTTTCGACTGTCTCTTAATTACAAAAAAATGCTTTGAGAAATGTTGAAGTTGGAAATATAGATGAACATCCCACTTTATCATGTGAAACAGTTAGTTGTCTCACTCTCCTTGAAGAGAGACATACAAGATAAATTTTTCACTTGTACAGCTACATGATGTGAAAATGTGACTTAGGATATGATGTATAAACAAATTCATTAGCCCAAACAAGGAAATGTAATTTAAAACACTTGTAGCAAAGGATGTTTTTGGATGGTGCGACAGTCAAAGTCTTGCAAGCGACACCATTAACTAGTCTAAATAAACTACAAGAACAAAATAAAACTTAATTATCATATTAATCAACCTGAGTTTGGGATGCCAATTGCGAATTTCTACAAATAACTGAGATTTTCATCATTTCCATTACAATAGGAGAAAATATGAACCAAAGCTTCCGTAGAATGCATACCTACGCCACAGTGCTTGAATATTCAATAAGCACCTGGTACCTTCTACACTTAGAATTTATGAAGGATAGAGGAGATCAAGTAGGTAAGTACATGAAAAAATGTAGTCATTTTAAAATTCACAGGGTTGATAAAACACCCTTAGAAAGAACCCCCCCGGGTCTCAACAAATCACCAAAACTGAAGAAATCGTTGTCTATATTAATGCTTTATAAGAAATCAAATGTACTGTGGCTGAGGCAATTTGAAAGCATTTGGAAAAGTAGAGTTAGAATAAGTAATGAAAGAAAAAATGTTGAGCAACATGATACTTTAACTGGTGGAAAGGTTGAAATTTTTGTCATTCTCTGTACCAAACAATTAAATAACGCTTTTAATGGAATAAAATGCCCTAGCAATTTGATGCATTCATAATCCATCTGTGATGTACTAGCTAGTACAGTAGAAAATACAAGGGGAAAATTGTTTGGGTTCACCTGAACAGCTACCAAAAAAATTCCAGGAACTATGTATAGCTGGTGCTAAATCAATAAAGCATCAGTGCAGTCAAGGTCATGTAGATGGGTGAAATAGAATTAGGAATCCTCATTGATCACAGATCAAGAAAGACCATCACTGTTTTTAAATTTAATTTAAGAAAATAAACTTACAAACACATGTAAATAAAAAATAATCTGTCAGTGACAAAAGAAAAAGAATAATAGCAGGACTGGTGGATAAAAAAACTAAATTATCACCTAGTAGTTCCCTTCCATCGGTGGAGATCATATAAGCCTTGTGATAACACTGTACTATATAACTTATCGTAGTAAAGTATAATATGCCACAAGAACATAAAATCTAACTCAACGAATGCACCAATGTTTCCCTCTCACATTAACAAGGCACACCTTACATTCTCTACCAACCCACCCCTAAGAAACATGAAAGTAAGTAAACACTCATCATCGAAGTTTTTTTTTTTTAAAAAAAAATCTTTGATTACCAGGAAAACAGTGGTCAACATATCAGGGAAAAGGAAACCAATTATCTTATTGATTCAAAATCATATTCTGAATAGCTAAAATCAGAAGATGGCTAAAGAGAGTATGAAAGCAAAAGACCTACATGCCAAAAGGAACAAACACATCTGGAAATTGATATTCTTCCTCGAGAAGATTGCTAGCAGCAGCAACACAAAATGGAATCCCATTAAGCAAACTAACCAAGGTTCCTGTCAAAAGGAATAAACATCACACATTTATTACCAATGGGATCTGAACCACGAATCAAATCATAAGCACACAAAATAACCAGTGTCGACGCGATATTAACCAGCTGAACATGAAGGAAACCAGTTTAATAATACAAACACACTGACACGAAGAGAAAAGAAAACCCCAGAGATTTCAGTTTCAACTTTCCGCAGGACATGCCTGCAGAATAATTCAGCGAAGAAAAGCATAATAAAGAAATGGACCACATTGCGCATTTTGAGATAGGATATCATACTCGTGGCTCCGAATCTAGATTCATGTTCGCACCAGTTTCTCGACGGAATGACCAAAACATAGACTAACAAAATTGGATTTTCGGTTTTCCCCATTTCATCAAACCGGACTTATCACAGCCCCCAAAAAATTCTACTTTATAACCTATCCCAGAAACCCAGTATTTGCATAAGACTCAAGATCTGGGCAAGTTTGCCATTTGGAACTCTCAAGCCCATTTCGGAAACAAAACCGAGAGCCGAAGAGCAGACGAGATTCCAAGATCTGGGCACTGCATATGAAATTCAGGCTCCAATCATGAAGCAAACATAACAAGGAGTGGCAGTACCTTCCAGTCGATGGCGTGGAAGAAGCCGATGAAATTGTCTAGGGCAGGGCGAAGACCGACGCGGAGCTCTGCAGAGAGCTTCTGGACGAGATCGGACATTTGGTCCATGTGCTGCTCCATTGCCGATTTCAGGTCCTCCATCGATGGAAACCGAAAGCTTCCTGCTTAGATTGCTCTAGACTCACAAAGCTGCTTCCTCACAACGCCGACTTACATATATATACATACATCGGTTACTTCTGTTCCAAGACTTCTGCTTACCCCTCTACATTTTTACCGTGTTTCTGCTTTTCTATTTTTAGGGAATAATGCAGTAAAAATTTAATCACGATTCTTAGATAGGATTGGATTTTTTAACTCAAGTTTAAAAAGTAATAACCCACATATGAAGAAAACTCGTAGTCTTACTTAAAAAATCTGTTATGTATGAAGAAAACCCTTATCTTTTATATCGACCTTTAAGTAAAAATAGACTTTTTAAGACTTTTTTTCTTAACCAACGTATTTGTTTTGCAGCATCTTTTGTTGCTAAGCGATCTGCTTAGTGATAGAGCTTGAAGGGTTGATGTCATTGGAGATCACAAATTGTTTGATGTAGGGAGTGGAAAAGTTGAGGTGCTTGAAAATTGATACCATAAATTGCATGCAAATGGAAAACTACTGCATAACAGAAGGCCGAGATAAGACTGTTCATTAGTTTCCCTAACAACAAAAGGTGACTAGGACAAGAGTTGCTATGGTTTATACTTAACTTTTGTTTTGATTTTACCTTTTTCTTATTGATTTCTTGTATTTTTAGAACAACATTGAAGTTTTATAGAAGTGGTGGATAATAGTTTCCTACTTTCACCAATAATTTTTGTTCTTTTGTTTGCTAGTTTTCATGCATTAGGGTTGTTAAAGACTTTCTTTCTTTAGTCACAATGGATTGCTTATCAGATAACATGCAACATAATAGCTGTTGCAAAACATCCTACTTATAAGTAATTAGAGAAAAACACTAACTAACAAAATCATTATAATGTTTACATCCATAACGTTGAGTTCACTCCTAACATCAATAACCTAGTAGAAATGCTTTGTAATTTTTTGAAAATTGTATAAGCAAAAAATATGATAGAAGAAGTGATTTGCTATGCTATAAGATTTAAGGTTGTAGTTATGAACTATGTTAAAACTTAGGAAGTACTTTTGTGAGTTTTATACCAATTGTTGGAGAAAAAAAGTTTCCCATTCAAAAAATTGTAAGATACAATTTTTTGATAGCACTTAAATATAATAAATGTCCTTCAATTCAAGAGTTAGGTTTTAGGTTAGATTGTGAATCTATTTTTAATATTAAAAAATAATACTTAAATACAAAAAATATCATCCAACTTAAAAACTAGATTTTAGGTTAGACTAAGAAACTATTTCTAACACTAACAAATAATTATGTTCGATTCAAAGGTGTTAAGTACAAATGAAATTACCCATATGTAAAAACAACTTACATTGCTTGATATGTTTGATGTGTACAAAGAGACATCACAACGAAGGTCATTGTGCTTGTGACTTACCATCTCTTCGTTTCCTTCTTACAATTGCTCGGCGAAAGAGTAAATCTTCATATACATTAAAGATCTTACAGAACTAAAGCACATCATGAAAAACGTTGCTGTCCAAGTTCATCATCTAAAAAGTGTTTAAAAAAATTGATAACTATGTTAGAAGACTAAATGCAATCATCGACACTGCCATGCCGAAGCTGTAAGCAAGCTTCTATCTTGCCACCCAAGCGAAATGGCTCCACCATCGTCTCTTTCAGACACCCTGAACCCTCCTCCACTTTCCCCCTCAACACGAATGGGACAATACTGGGTCCTGATTTTCAGAAGAAGTTTTGCTTGAATGATAGACCTCGAGCTCAGTTTGATCCCTGTGAAACCATGGTTCTCCATCCTTGCCTTCCATTTCTCCAACCTTTCGTATCTGGGGCAGTTTATATCGCCATCGTCGTGGTTCAGCAGGCTTTTGATCTCTTTACCAAGATGGTTCTTCTCAATGCCCAACCTCTCGGCGCTCTCTAATGGAAGGCAATCGTCCAAGGAGTCGAATAATGCTGCAAAGCAATGCAGTGACTCCATGAATCTTGGCAAGAAGGTTCGTGGGGTTCGGCTGCCTTCTTTCTCTACTAAGATGACGATGGAGGGGTTGTGTGAACGTACATATCTCAGTGTTTCAGAGATCCTCTGATCATTATTCAAAGTATTCATGTAGAAGACTAGATTTATTGCGAGCGTCTCGTTCTTGTTCTCCCTCAGGTTAACAAGCTTGGAGCCTCTTAACAAGCCCTGGAATTCAAAGGTTAAGTTTCCGAACCCCTTCGAGAAACTTACTAGTCTTTCATCTGTCTCTTGCAGCTCTTCCATGGTTCTTCCGAATCCTGTTATCCGGAGCGATATTCGGTTTCCAGTGGATGCCTTCTCGGAAAGCGACTGAATCAGAGAAGGCCATTGAAACCCGTAAGAGACGTCGAAATCAACCACATGTAATGCTCTGTTGTTGTGGCTCTCCTCCTTCTCGAAGGCTTCAATTATGCACTGGTTTGCAGTGAAATGAGCGAACTGGTAATATGGCGAAACCCGATAGAGATCAGTAAACGCAAGAAACTCTTCTTCCTCTGTGGGTTCCTTAATGATCATGTCGTAGAAGGGAGATTTCCGGGTCAGAAGCCTCGCCGCCAAACCATCTGCGAAGTAAGCCACAACTCGTTGCAGCGAGTCGCCGGTCAGGGACACAACTCGGTACAACTGAGTCAGATTCTCCGAGGCCAACTCCACCTTGTTCTGGTCGACTGCAGTGGCTGTTATCAGCAGCAAATGGATCAAATGGAGGCCACTCCCATCTTCTGTTGCATCTCGTCTCTTGCAGCCTGGTTTGAGCATCTCTTCCCTCATTTGCAGAAGCCCGAATATCTTCCCTTCACAGCTTTCATATGAACGTTCATGGAGCAAAGCATCCACCCGCTTCCTCTTCCTTGTCCTCTCACCTCCACCATCTGTGACAATGGCGAGGCTAAGATTTAAAAGCTCCTCCTCATCTGTGTATTCCATCTCCGCTTTTGTTTCTAGGAAAGAGAAAAAGGAGACTTTGTCTACAAAGATATGGGAGAGAAGGCCATGGTTGAGTATTTATGGAAAATATATTCCCTTTGTGTGATCCACATGGGAAAACGCAACCAAAGACAAGAAAGAGATTGGGAAATTTTTCAATCGTTTTATCGTTTTTCAAATAAGAAATGCTGATACAAAGGGTATCTTTTGATTTTTAAGATCGGTGCTTTGGGTCAAGAAACTATTTGATTGTAGATAATTATATGGCTGCTTTTGGGATCTATGGAAGGGTTTTCTTTGGGGTCATCTGGTTGCTAGAGACGCTTAGAAGATGCCATACACATTCGACAAGAGTAGCAAGAAAACTTGGGAATCAACCTACCGTCCTTGAAGAATTGTCTTCATCTCCCTCTTCTAGATGCCCCAGCAAAAGAACTTGTCTTCACTTTTTCCTTTAGACCTTGTTTTAGGACTTACCTGACTGTGTTTTCTATCGGGGTCTAATTTTCGTCTTGGAGAGAATATTGGCCCTTTTGTCTGTCCACTAGTTGATTAGGTGCAAAGTCAAAACAAACTTGTAGTGAATATCTAATTCAAAGGCGTAGCTTATGGTTTCTTGCAAAGAATTTTTGGCTCCACGAGGTTAAGAATTTTCGTGTCATAATGCGGTAATTAGGGAATACTTTGACAAAAGCATCTTGGGTTTGCCCAGATTTTGGGTCAGAACTAGTATGAGGTAAGAACTCAAAACTAGGGTTATTGAAAAACTCTACATAGATTGTCATTTAGTGAAAGTGGTCAGAGTGACTAAAAAGAGATAACTGTCAAATGGTGTTTGATAACTCCTAAGTATATGAAATCCCTCAAATAAAGGGAGATTTTTTTGTTGGTTAATGTAGGGATTGCTTTTGTGCTTTCTTTCTATGTATTTATTGCTCGATTGATCATATTTTATAACAACTATGGAATCAATTTCGCCTTGATTTGAAGGTCTGCCGTTCAAAAATATTGAATCTCTTATGAGAATATTAGGAGGTGATTGGTTTTTCTTGTACGAGTTTAACAAGAAACATGAATTGTGCCTCAATTGGTGGGTATATTCTTGGTAAACACTCTCAAAAGTTCAATGATTTCTGTTGTTGAAGTAGAAACAAACACGAAAGGCATAGAATAATCATCAATGGTCTTCCACTTTGATTATCCCTCTTCCTATAATATATTCTCTTGACCTCTGGTTCGGCTTCTTTGAGACTGCCTTGCAATGTACAAGATACCAAAGACAAGAAACAGTAATATAGTAGAGTTGAACAAGTTGCATGGCGGAATAACTTGGGAAGTTGCTGCATTGAGATACCCATTGAACTGGTCAATTCTTTGGCATCTGAACATGAAAAATGAAAAGGAAAGTGGAAACTCCCGGCATGCAGTCTGATACCAGGTGGCATCTACTCAGCAACCGTATACAGATGTAGCTCGACACAAGCCGGATAATTTTTTAGTTGAAGATGTTCAGAATGGTGTGTTTGATATTGTTTAAATATTGCCTTGGTATCTTTTATAGATGAAAAGAATAGCTTTTCCTTCTTATGAGTTAATTATATGTAGAAATAGACTTGTTAATAAAATATTAGAGTTGAAGTTCAACTATGATAGTGCTTCATATACAAAAGAAAAAGAGTGCGACAAAAGCATGCAAACTCAAAAACTCCTTTTCTTTTCTTCTTTTTCCAGTTTACATTACTTGAAAATACTAATTCACCCAAAAAAGGGAGTAACATGAGAAAATTCGGGCACTGTTTTGGATAGAGTTTCTGAGCTTCTTTCTTCTTTTTTTTTTTTTTCATTCTGAATTATCATGTATTTCCTATATCCCACACAGAGTTTATACTACAAAATAATTCAATCAATCATTCATCACCTAAGCTCAAAAATAGCACGTAAGTGGTGACCTTTCTTTTAACATCAAACCTACTACTGATCTCCATGCTTACTAGATAAAATTACTACTTCTTTTAATCGGCCCCATATGCACTTTTGCACTGCCCTCTAACCCGAAAAGATTACCTGCCTTAGCAAGCCTATAAGCAAGAATCCTAAACTCTACCTTTCAAAGAAGCATCGTCTACTTTCAGCTACTGCAATATTATTTAGGTTTTGTAATGTTTTAAAACGTTTTCAATACCTTAAATGCCTTCCCTAGAAGACAAAAAGTGGAAACTCTTCAGATAGATTACTTGGGAAGGTACACAAAATCATCAGATCTCCATTATTGGGGTCCATATTTTCTGGGTCTTTTATATTCTATGATGAATTAATAAATAATTCATAATAAGAAGAGCTTGTCAAATGCGATACTGGGCTGGAGTACATTATACAAGTTGTTGATATACACAGAAGAGTTGTTTTTTCTCTGTGGTTGTTAAAGACAAAGGCTGCGATTTCAAAGTGATACTCCTTTGTCTTTTCCGCTGGTGTTTTCTCTGCAGATTGCTCTGTAGTGTTTTAAATAGGGAGTTGATTATGATCTTCTTGAAAAGACAGATGCTATTCCTTGAAAAGCTAGGAAAGTTCGATTCCACCATAAGGAATTGGCATAATCAGGTTGTCAAGCTTGTCTTCCTCTTCCCTGATCCTTTTAATGTACAGGTCATCTTCTTACCAACAGCCTTTTGTCCATAATCGGTGTGAAATCGAATCTTTCCATATTTGTGACATCCTGCATGAGGTATTTTCCTTGTGAATGTCATCATGTTCCAATTTGTCAATGCCATTTTGTTATGGCCGCCCACAGTACCTTTGAATGTTTCGAGAATCATAGTCTTCTTGTTTTGGTTAACAATAATTTTTCCATTTTCCAAGAAAACTAACAAGTGGGTTTACTTGTAGACATGGGAGACCATAAGAACAGATGTTTGACCGGTTGACGATAAATGAATGTATCTGAGAACGATACCAGGAAGAAACAAGGGCTGAAAAATGAGGAAAAGCTGCTTGGCTTCTTGAGGATCACTCGAGTGTTTGGCTCCATCTTTCTTCTTTCATTTCTTGCAAGAAAAGGCAAGAGGGTAAACTAATATTTGGATTTACTATTTACTGTTTTGGGGTTTGAACTAGAATTTTTCTCGAGATCCAAACATCTATTATTCGTCGTTTTCTGAAAGAGCATCTTTTCAGCTTAGCATGTTGTCCTTTCAATTCAGCCAGTTCGTTACTGAACCTATTTTCATGTTGCTTAAATGTTATTATCAAACTTCAGTATATGAAAATGTTAACAAAAGTTCATTAATTAATATGGCATCAGAATCTAAGTGAAAATACAACATTCTCCCACAATTAAAAAACTCATATTCCAAATGAAGGAACATTTTTAAAACAAAGAGTCACATTGCTAAATTATCGTCCTCTGCACACGTCTGTCCCATTCTGCAAATACCGAATGTTGCATTATGAGTTGTCGAATATGTTGATTTATACACTAATTAAGGTTCCAATCTCTCTGATACCTACTTGTTACTGCAAGAGTTGCGGTAGCACATGTGCAAAGGCATTGAAAAGTGATTACTTCGAAAGACAGACTAGTTCAGTGATAAACAATACGCAAAAGGTAGGCTTTATTACACTATAAGCTCATGAATCATGCATAGCATCAGAGCATGCACGATGTAAACCATTGTATTTCTTAGTAAAAACTAAATTTTACAACAGTATATTGATATCTTACGTTCAGTATCCATCCTCTAGTCAGGGGGATTATTTGAAATTATTAAGATCCAGTATTCAATTAACAGAGGCTTCAATATGGTGTCAGTAGAAAGCCAAAATCATATGACAATCATTTGACAGTTTTAGTTCTGAGCAAAGCAGAAGGGAAGACTTTTCTGAGCTTCTTTCTGAAGATAATCACAAGGGCTGAGCCTACCAATGGCCAACTTGTCATAATGGCAATGTAAGCAAGAAGCCAGATCGACCACCGATTCTGTCGAGATAGTCGATTTAAGCATCTTCGAATGGGAGAAATCACATCATGTGGCTCAGGATCCTGGATGCTAGTTGCTTCCATGGTGGTTTCTGCATCATTCTTTGCTCCTGTCAGATGCTCATCTTGCTTTACATCAGAAACTATATTGGTATATTCTTCAGCTTGAACCTTCTGCGGTTCAGATAATTCCTCAACAATGTCATCTTCATTTTCTTCACTGCACATCGCAGCCACCATTCCATCTGCAACATTTACATAAGGACCCTGATCAATTGCAGGGTCCGACGAAAAATCTGGGCTAGAACTCTGCATCAGAAACCATCAACAACTCGCATCAAGTGTAAGAAAGCAGAGAATTTATTATATTGAGTCCTAGAAGATCATGAGACTTGAAAGAATTCTGTTAATCAAGTATTAAAATAATCAGTGTAAATTTTACCTTCTTTTGCACATGCTTATATGGGCTAGAGTTTAGGACATCAAGAAATTCCACAGCCGCCCTTACCCACCTACAAAGGAGAAATTACCAACCCATTACGAAATGATTAGCTGAAAAATCTATCAATTATGGCTGCACATAGAATTAATATTGGTAAAAGAAGATGAAACTCTAATGCAGCGACAATCACAGAAGTGTTCCATCCCCCTAACTATCTAAGATGTTGAGGATAACTCTGTTCTCTACTGAGGATACAACAAGTCTTTTAAATCAAGAGACTGATTAGTTCATGATGTTATGGGCCAATAAAAAAGATAATTACATACTGTACATAGTAACAGTTCTTCAACTTAATTAGCAGTGCAAGCTTGTGAGGTTTAAGAAATCTTCACCTCCAGAAAATTATCACTCTGGCTATTAGAAATGCACTCAATATTCTGAAAATAGTGTATTAAGTATCAAAGAATGTCAATCCTGATAACATCAAAGAATGAATTACCACAGGCCAGATGCAGTTATTCCTTCAAAGAATGCCAAATGTCCTCCGTGCTTGACAGTAGCCAACATAACATTTTTGTTTGACCTATAAGTTCAAGAATGTTAGAACAGGGCCATAAAATTGCAGTATAAGATCACATTCATAGATACAATAAGAGCAGCTTCACCTGCATTCATCCCAAGGAATGGCTTCCTTTGTACAGAGTGGATCATCCAAAGAACTAATACAGAGTAGTGGTATTGACACATTTCTAACATAGCTAGCACTACTACATCGCCTGTAGTATGTATCCACAGTCTGAGGAAGAACAGAAATTGTTTTGGTTAAAAAGAAAGCAAGAGATGATAAATGAAACGTCAGGCATCAGTACCTCAAATTTTCCAACAAGGGAGGTAGCGTGGCAGTCAAAATCTCGAATTGAGCGTGACTTTGATGCACATGAGGATAACAAACAAATACATTAGGTGAAACTGGAGACATAACAAGATAAGCAAAGCAAAACATATACTGCCTAACAGTAGTAAAATATCAAGTGAACAGTCCTTTCATTGAAAGTTAACTAGTTAAATCTTGAACGAAGAGATCGCTTTCTGTAAGTATTATGATTACAATGTTGAAAAATGCAACAGCAGGAGCTCTGAAACAAAAATGTGAATTCAAGCTATAGAAACAGACCAAGTATATATCTCCAAAAAGTTTAAATTTCAAACTTTGACGAGTAAAGCATAGATTCCATTCAGAAATTTAACCAAAGATAAAGTTCTATTCAATCAAAGGGGTAGTCTACTAGATATGATACGAATATCTTATTTCGAGTGCGTAGAAGAGGTTAGAAAGTGCAACTAGTAACCCACTTTAGAGTATCCTAATCATCATTTTCAAAGTAAATGATACAGTGAGAGATTGATCTTTCCTGTTTGATTTTGACCAATTTCGCCTTAAAATTCTTGGGAAACAAAAAATTTTTGGAAGGAAAAACTTTAAGAAGCAAACCCAACTTTTCTCCAAATTGCAATTGCACAATACTTTTGTAACTTCTTTTCTAATTACAAATATTTCATGCATGCTAATTGAGCCACGAAAAATGTCCACTAAGAAGCCTGAATTGTAACAAAGCAGGACTTCTAACGGTGAGTAACGATTGTTGTCCATTCCAAGAGTATCTTTAACAACAACTACATATACTGAAGGAATTTCTCTCTTCACAGTATGCATGTTTAGTTTCACCATGGTCTTAAAACTTGTGTATTTATGGAACTTAGATGGTAAGAAGTTGATTGCTTTTACACACACAAGGGACAGTAAGAGATAAAAACATTCATCCCGACAGCATCAAAAAGTATAGCACCAAATACTACAATTGGTTCATTCATTTATTATGTTCACACAGCTATGCTAATGCAGTCTGATGCATAAACAAAGATAATCTGTATCACAAAGATGTGAAGTCCACCTTTTTTATGCCTTCCCAGTTAGCAAGGCGAGAATAGCGAGGCTGGTGTCTGCAGAGAATATTCAGAATTTAACATAAGATATCCAGCAGCCATAAAAAAGAGGGATATCATTTCAATTGAAACCAAAGCTTTGAAATATAACCAAAAACATTCACTCAGACATCTATAAGCGTAGATATAAAATGGAAAAATCCAAAGCTAACTTTCAGATAAAATTATTTAGATTTTGTTTCCTATACACAATTAAGTAGTTAGCAAGACATACAATTGTGCATAACCTTGAAGACCAATAGTAAGAGCTCTGTCGTATAACTTTTGCACTAGCCTGCGGTTTATAAATCTGTCACCAATCTAATAAAGAGGGAAAAGAAAAGAGCATCTGGTTAGTTAAAAAAAAAAAAATGCCAAAATCAAATATTAGAGTTCCAGTTGTAGCTACGACAAAACAATAATCCAAATGACAGACCAGGAGAGCAGATAAAGAAAAGCTCTCCCTAATAATTTCTGTTCTGGTTGCTGTCTTTTCGTAAATGAAACAATTTTCTTGCCTAAAAGCATTCATCAACATGTGTATATGTTGCAGACAGAAATATTTTGTAGGTTCCAACATTTTCAGTTTCCTCGTTGTCAATAAATCACAGAAACTTCTGATAACTGGTATTTAAACTGAAGTTTTCCACGTTCAGGGATTTTAGAAAGAAAGAACACGTGCTTGATGTCTTGTTTATCTTGACACATATCGATCCAAGTGCCTGAGTCTCTTGGCCAACATCTTTGCTTCAAATATCATTTACATCACGCAACACATATCTGAAATGTTAGTTTTAAGATTCAACAAATTATCAACGACTTCAGCCTGAGACTGGTGCACTCCGGAATTTATTTTCCTCCAGGAACATATATATTCGAGTTATCAATAAGGAAAAAAGAGAAAGAAGTGTGTAACATGGAGCACAAGAAGGTGAGTGATTGCGGGAGGACAAAAAACCTAAGGACAGGATAAAGTTCCACTCAATGAAAGAGGGAAAACGGTTAACTCGTGATAGCCATAAAGTACAATCTGGGGATATCAGAGATCTGTATAGCCACAAAGTAAATGCTGGAGATACACGAGACACTTCTATAAAAGTATTGGATGTACTCAAATTTTAAAGCCAATATGAGTTACTCATCCCAAGTAAACCACTAACCAAAAGGTCCCAAGGAGAACAGATAGCTACAGCTCCTGCAACAGGAACATTCTCTCCATCCTCTCCCAGATACTTTACCTGCAAAAAAGTATTCAAATTAATGAGCAGGCATGAACATAAAAACAGATAAACCTTGTATACTGTCAAATATATGATGCACGTTGGCTAAAAGTAATAATTCCTAGAGTATATAGTTTCCTGGAGGGAGAGGGACTTAGATTATGCAGATCTTGTGCATTACAAATCAATATGAGCAGCCATTGGCATACGACACAGTGTAAAGAAATCAACAGTTCATCAAGATGAGGAACGTGGAAAGTAAAGGAGGCTGCTTGTTAAACAAGACAAAAAGAAATTCATTTCCATTTCATAAGAATGTGAGTTAGCAAGAAGCAAATGACCAATCAACAATGAAATACAATCTTCTTCTAGCTGACAAGGTAAAAGAAGAAACAATGATTCTCAATCTACAGGTATTGCAAAAAACATAAAAAAACTTCTGCTTCTTTAAAGACTTGGGAAGAACATAGATGCTCAACATCTAACTGATCAACCTAAAGCACTAGAACAGGCCAAGGAGTGTTGTAGGCCCGCATGTAAACTCAGTAGAAGATTAAAGTAGTAGATCATTTTCTCAAAAGATATAACACCATCTTGGACCTTCCAAGAGTGGATAGAAAGCATAACAAAAATAAAGGCGAATGCAGGTGCTAATTTTCAAGGAATACTTGGTAAAAGCATCATTTAAAAACTACTTCTTTAATGATGAAGAATGAAAGCTTGATGTAGACACCTTGCTATGAATAGAATTAGTAACAAAAAAAAGGCATATAAACTAATACTAATATATGAAGCAAGGGATTAGTAGCAAACCTCAGGAAAAAAAAAAAAAAAAATCTGTTTTGAGAAAGAAAGTCATCACATTTTCACATCCACAGAAGATCAATAAAATTGACATCACCTTTCCACAAACCAGATCAAAAGTTCTAAGATGTTAACACTAACAAGCTCTAAAGAAAATTGTGGCCTTTATACAGAAAGCAAAGAGATAAGGTGCTGAATGGAACGCTTGAAGTGAAGATTCAAAATGCACAGAAGAATTCAAGGGTATTCAAGTAACATACCATAATATTGGCACCAATACTAGTTCCAACAACAAATAAAGGAGCCATGGGGTATTCGGTATGGAGAAAATTAAAAATTACACGTATATCCTCTGTCCATCCAGCATTGTAAAAGCAATCAGACTGCAAAAATGAGATAGAAAAAGAAAATGAACTTCATATGCATAGACATTATCATATCTGTTAAAGCCACACACATTACAAAATAATCAGCTTCCCAAAGGAATGCTCACAGCAGGCTGCACGAAACCTCACAAGCTGAAATCAGTCAACCATCTCTTGATACATAACCAAATTCTTATACAGCAAAATGCATATACAAAGAATTTCTCAGCTGTTTTGTCTTTCAGGGGTGTGCACAAAAAGTAAAACATGCTAGATTTGTTAGATGAAGCGCACAAGCTAAATATATGGAGAATAATTGCGTCAAAATTGTACTGAGTCACAATCAGATAGCCACACCAATGAAGCAAATTTTTTTGGGGCCTTCAGTGTGTGTTTGTGCCAAAATCCAAATTCTTATTGGTAAACCTAAATCATGGCAACAAAAATATTATAATTTTACATTATTCTTTTTGTGAAAGAATATAATTATCCCTTCAAAATATGACAGAAATCAGAATTTCTAAGGGAGAGATTTGGTAAGATAAAATGGCAATTGTTTCATACCACTTTACTTACTTAAAACTGCGCCCCTTAATGCATTTTTTACAGTAACATTTCACAGATTTTTCTGATATTTGCAAGATATGTTATTGTTGAGGCTGCATTCCTGTGTTATCAAATTTAAAAATCTTTAATTGTAGTTTATATATCCTTTGAAGAACAAATCCACAACCTATAACAAGTCCATCAAAGCTTAGGTCCATACCATTACCATGGTAAAAGATCACCTAAACAAACTATATAAAAAACCTCTTGTTTCCCCTCTCAAATTTGGTATTCAGAATTCCAGCTTTTCTAACAAGCAATTCAATTACTATTAAACACTTAACCATGCAATAACTTGTTGATAATTTTGGCTATTGCAGAAAACTGAATGCCACCCTAGGACCAATAGATCAAAACTCAAGAGTATGTAATTGGAGTTCTAACCATGGATAAAAAATTTGACCACATTATCAGAAACAAAAAAGTCAAGATTTTAGAAAGACTTATAAACAAGTAGAGAATTGATATAGCAAGCTGCTGTATAGGTTTCAGAATTATTAAGCCTGCATAAAGTACAAATATTGTGTAAAGACTCCAGTTAAGAAGATGGAAGAAATATGAACTCACAGTAATTGGAACACCACCCAGTCCTCTGTGGTTGCTAACAACAACATTCCAGCCATGTTTTGCAGTGTTGAAGGCAAGATGCTTTATGTACTGCACTAGGTAAAGGAAAACAAGGTCAAACAATACTCTCCATTCCTTATATAGAAGAACTAGATTAATACAGAACATCTCAATGAGATAAGAATATGTGTGTTATAACTATGTGTGTAGATCCAAACATTGATCAGCATAAATAAGGGCAAAGTATATTTTAACTCCCCCCAATTTTTGATGAGCAGAAGAGCATTTAGTCCCTCATTCATGTTACCTTTCATTTATTGTTTCAATACTTTTTCAGACGTGTTGGAGCTAGATAAGTTTTGAACTTGAGATTGGTAGGTTCCAAGATTTGCAGCTCCAGACTGCAAGATATTTTCTTGGTCTATTTTTCCCTTATTCTGTTATGACTAGCATTTTGGTTCCTAATATATATGATGGAACATATGGTTTGAATACTCAGCAACTGAGTCTGGTTTACGTAACAGTCTTTTGTCAGTGTCTTAAGCTAAAAGATCAGGGTCTCCTCTAATTACATCAACGAACATGTAATCTATCATTTTCCACTACATATGCATTAGGATGAAGTTTCTCACTCTTGATTGCCAAGTATCCTGGACACAAGTCTTCATCTACGTTTGTGAGCAAGGTAATGAGAAATTACACGTTAATTTATCAGCAGATATAGTTTTAGGATGATATTGGACTCATTTTCTTTAACATGTTCTTCAATGGTCCAATTTTAAGCCCCAAAAGCTTGCAAAATTTGAGCCAAACTTACTAGAAGTTGCAGAAAATCACATCTGCGACATTCCTTATTCCATCAATGTGTTACATACAATGCCCAAAAGTTCCAAAATCACACCCGTTCTATGCAAGTACCTTTGAGTTTCTTCACTAACTGATCCAAAATTTAGTGAGGTACTGAAATCCACCAGTAAATGTCGTCAAACTCCAGCAGGAGTATCAAGATTCCATAAGAATCAATTCATTGGTTCTGATGCAAATGTCCATCTATTGTAGTTTCTAACTTAATTCAATTGTGTAATCAATGCCAAATCAAACAAAGTAATATGAATATCTTTATGCTACAAAGAGTTGGTTGATGAACCACTTGGGAGAAATAATTACAAACAAGACTGAAAAACAAAATAAATGGAGAACTTACAGCTGATGCAGAATCACTTGTTAATCCAGGAACCACTACCACGATAGGAGTTGTATCATTTTTTGCAATAAAACTATTCATGCACAAAGCACCACCTGAAACTGTGAAATAATTCAACTCATGATTTAGCAAGCTAAAATTTTACTGCAACATGAAAATAAGCCTTAAGGGTTTAAAACTTAACACAAGATCAAAATGTAAGACAATGATAAATGTAAGGTTAGTATGTACAACCAGCTATCTAAGTTAACAAGAATGTACAATCAATTAAAGTTTGCATAGATGGATAAGAATACATAATATAAGTCCTCAAAAGATGTTAAACAGCAACAAAAGGCAACAGTGTAAATGTTGGAGAGAGTAAGAACAATAGAACAGAGAGAAATAGGGAGCTGAATAATATGAAGTTCAAATTTGATGTATATATTGGTTATAGATTGAGAAGTCCTGAGATAGCTAATATGTCTCTATAATAGATTTCCCTCAATGCATCACCAGTTAGATACATTTTTGCATTGAATATATTATGAAACAACTTGCAAATTCAAATTATCTAAATCAGTGCATTACACCAGGTCCTTCAAATCCATGAGCTTGGCTAAGTATTTTTGTTGCCACAGATCACCCATAGATTCCAAAATGCAAAGATGAAAATGAGAAGCTTAAAAATGACTATGACCTTTGTAAAATAGGACTACTGATCAGAACAATGAGACAACAGGAAACCAGACAAAATTTTTCCTGCTTGAGATATTTTATATCATTACAAGTTACTATCCATGTATATGTACGCATGATTGACCTACTAATAGTCATGTAATGACAAGTTGGATGCTTCATACTCACCATCACAACTCATTAGCCAATCCAAGGCAATTGTTCCACCATCAGAAGCATGAAAGAGTTGTCTGCCAAAAAACATAGATGACTATTAGATAGATAAAACCATGGATCAAAAAAAAAAGGGTTATAATGGGGAGCAGGTTTTGCAAAAGAAAGTGTACCGCAATTTGCTTATAGCAATTTAGACAAACAAATATGCAATAATTCAATGACAGAGTAGGTGAAGGAAGCAAAAGGGCACCCATTCAACTGAGGTAAAAAACCAACAACTTACTGCAGAGTTCCAGTGAAGTCTCTCAAGATTGACTACGGCAGAATTTCAGGGGCAATAGGAACAACGTATGAGAGATTTCTCACCAATCAATGATGGTAAGTTCAATACTGGAAGTTTCAATTTATTTATCTAAGTAACAGCATACTATGTAAGCATGAAAGATCATAAGTCAATTTTTGGCACTAATTTATCTTCAGCTATTAGTAAAAATTTGGAGGCACCGCTCTTATATACTTAGGGAGGCGTAATAGATGCTATATGGTGATTGTTTTGAGCCAATTGGTCTAACGAGGAAACAGATCTGCTTGTGGCATCTGGGATATGCTACTCCTACCATAATTCAAGGACGACTTTCAAAGACAGAGTGAAGCCATGAAGCTTATACATTGAAAAATTGGACAGTTTGAAACCCTTTCAGATCAACAAATAATGCACGGACACATAAATAAACCTCCCATCTAAGGAAACTACAATCTCAGCAGATCTGTATTCCACCTATTACCATCAAACTCTGTACAGGAAAACAGTGACCAACACCTAATCTAAGAGAAAGTATGATTAGAGAAATGCTCAAAACAGACATTTCTCATTCAATGAAATGGCTGCAGAATCCATTTGTATCTTTCTTAAAAGTACAGGTAGAATCTGCAGAATCTCTAGGAATCTTATGCAAGGGGAAGTAGCCTTCTCTAAGAAAAGACTCTGATATAAGCATTTTGTGCGACTGTCTATTCCCTCATTGATTACATGGTTTGAAACTGAATTAAGACTAATGAAACTAAGACATATAGTCTCCTATGATTCTCTATTCCCTCGTTAATTACATAGGTCGTAACTGAACTAAGACTAATGGAACTAAGATATGTAGTTTGTCATCATTCTCCGTTCCCTCATTAGCTACATAGTTTCCACTCCTCCCTTGATAGTACATCAACTTCACACTCGTACCCTTTTAATTCTAAATTATCCCACCCACTCCAATGTTTGCGTTTCACCAATGCAAGCAAATATTGGCAGAAAACAAATAATTATACCAACAAAATAATAAAAAAGTTTCAAAATATCAAACCTTCGACCAGGGAATATAATGCCTCAAACAGATTGGGCAGGAAACATTCGAAAACTAGTAATGATTAGAAGTAAAGCAAAGGTATACAAACTTAATTACCACCTTCTGTAGCTGAAAGTCGGAGGCCTTCCGGTAAAATTCAGTGAAACGGTCTGTAAATGCGGACTTGAGAGCCATGGCGTCGCCAAAAACCTGCACGTTTGATTCCCCACCAAACAATTCTCATTAACAAAGTGCCACACGTGCAAATTCATAAAACCCGTTTGGCTCCCGAGAAACCGAGGAAAAGAAAGCATAAACTCCTTTTCTCGGTTTCTCCGCAACCAAAACAAGTAAAACCAGAACGTGAATCACATGGTCGTACCGGCCGTGAAGAACGCGGCACTTGGAAACGACGGCGTCGTAGAGATGGGAGGAGGGATGATAAGTCAAGTTCACAGGGCTCCCTCTGAACCCGGAAAACGCATCCTCGAGGAAATGAACTTCGAGGAAGTTGTAGAGGAAAACAACGGCGAGGACCAGCAAGCCCAGGAGGTAGTGCCACGGCGGAATGGCAGCAAGGGCGTGGAACAGTAGGCCATAGGGGCTTGGCGAGGATTCCCACGACGACATGGGCGCAGGAGTCGAGGTTGTTGAAGGTAAGGCAATGGTGGGCGAGGAGGCGATGAGAAATGGGAAGAGTGTGTGCGTCAGATGAGCGTAAGATTTGGACGTAGCCGGGCCATTGACTTTGGAGTTCACAAAAGTGAAAAAGTGCATCACTTTAATTTGCTTTATTTTATACATTATATAGTCTTATAAATTAGGTGTGCATTTTACACTACTTGTATTTGTTAGCCTTCATGGATTATGTGTGTAATGGCCACCAAACATCCGGGATAAGGTCATCACAAAGCAATTTAAGAACAAAATACTGTTCTAACATTTTTTATTTGGAATAAAAGATATATCTACTTTGTTAGTTAATTTCAAAGAAAAAATAAACTTTTTTACACAATAATACCCACATCAAGACAAGACAGGTGCTCGGTTCACAGGTTTGGTAGTTCATCCATTCTTGTAGGTTATTGAACTACTCCAAGAATAAACATCATCATACAAAGCAATTTAAGGACAACATTTCTTCAGTGAATAGATTGAATAGAGATTACGTTAAACACAAAGCAATTTATTACCATCCTGCTTGCACGTGGAGACAACTATTGCCGAATTGTAAAGCCCGAACTGGTTCTAGTGGCCATTATGGGCACTAATGATAAACTAGGTGATGCCAACTACAACACAAAGGCTAGAAATCGGAGCAATTTAATGCGACATAATGATCGCACTGAAATTTCCAGTTCTGGAATCTGAGGACGGAGATGGCTGCATCGCCAGTGACATTTGAATTGGATAGTCTGAGTTGGTATCGTGACAGAGGTTTAATTGAAGGCGCACGTCTCAAACGAGGGGCATGAGGCCACACCCTGAGCGGATATTCACAATAGATATTTGATAAGAAAAAGACCAAGCCTTTTCGGAAATTTATAAACTAGAAAAACAATACCCAAGTTCAAATATCTGATCTTTTCTTCTTTTTGCACACATTATACGATAAAAATTTCTAAAAAAAAAAAAAAAATCAAGTTCTGGTATCCATTAGAGACTAGACAGAAAAATATTTCTAAGAACCAAACCATGTGAATTGTAAACTCTTTGGGAGCTTTTTATTAATGATATCATCTTTGTGTCACAAATACAGATGTCATTGCTCAGACCGTAAACTCATAGGACAAATCCCATGAAAGGTATGGCAGACAAACGGAGTTCACTGAGTGAGAGAGAGAGAGGTAACTGAGAAGCATATTGCCATGGAGGTGGAGACTGCGACTACGGCTGTGCCGGCGAATCCTCTTCGGAAGATCGTCCTGGTGGCCTAGATGGTTGCCGGGATTCCGTCCGGGTGAGCGCTACAGCTCTCGCTGTTGACTCCCGACGTGCAGCTTTTGGGCATTCCGCGTACACGGGCCCTTCATCTGGCTCTGCGGACCCGTTTCCGGCACGATCGTCCAGTCCGTCGTTTCCTTCCACAGCGACCACTGCACCTCCCAGTTTGGCAGCTGCCGGTGCTTTCCTCTTTGCCATTGTTGTGTTCCTCGGCTACGGCGCCAACTTCGGCCACCTACTCGACAATCGCCCAAATCAGCCGCTGAAAAGCCGCGAAATCGGCATATTCGTTATCGGGTTCTGGATCTTCGACGTCGCCAACAACATGCTCCACGGCCCGTGCCGCGCCTTCCTTGTCGACCTCTCCCACGACGACCAGAGGAAAATGCGCACCCGAAACGCGTGATCTTTTACCATGGTAATGGTATGGTCCTACGCTTTGATCGATTCGTTATAGGTTATGGATTTCTTCCTCTAAGGATATATGAACTACAACTAAAGATTTTTAAATTTCATAACATAGGAATGCAGCCTCAACGGTAACATTTCCCTCTGGTCGTCGCGGAAGATGTCGGCGAGGAAAGGGCGGACGGGCCTTGGAGCATGTTGTTGGCGACGTCGAGGATCCAGAACCCGAGAACGAATACGCCGATTGGGCGGCTTTAACGGCTGATCGAGGCGATCACCAAGTAGGTGGCCGATGAGGAACACGGCAATGGCAACGAGGAAAGCACCGGCGGCTATGAAGGGACGGCGGCGGCCGAACCGGGAGGTGCAGTTGTCGCTGTAGAAGCCAACGATGGGCTGGACTATCATGCCGGAAACGGGTCCGCAGAGCCAGACGAAGGTCGCCCATGTATGCGGAATGCCCAAAAGCTGCACCTAAGGAGTCAGCAGCGAAAGCTGTAGTACCCACCCGAACTGAATCCCGGCGGCGATCGAGGCCACCAGGACATCTTCCCCAAAGGATTCGCCGGTAATTTATAGATGCAAGGATTGATCGTCTTAACGGTGAACGGTCTGAGCAGTGGAATCCATGGTTGTGACAGAGAGACGATATCATTGATGTAAAGCTCTCAAAGAGTTTATGGTTTATCTGGTTTGGTTCTTGGAAAATGTCAACAACTTAACTATGTTTTTGTAGAGTTTAAGTTAGACAACTTTTACATTGTAACTTTGTGTAATTTTAAGGTTTCTTTTCTTTCAAGTGTGAGGTTTCAAACATATATAGCGATTCTCATAGTATTTTAGTATTTCCTAATTTTAATTCTTAAAACACATACTTCCAACTCCTAACCCACATTTTAAGTGTTTTATCTCATGCTTGTCATCTTCGAGAGAATTGCCTTCTGTTTTTAATTTAAACAAAGACGTACAAGCTAAAAACCTCCTGTAAAAGAAAAGCTGAAAGGATCTAATGTTATAGTTTTTATCTTTTTCTACCTTTTTTTTTTTTTTTTTTATTATAGTTTTTATCTTTCCTTTGGCTGAGAGAGAGTTTGAGACCGGCGGAGCCCTTCCCATAAGACACACTCTTGGGAAAAAGCAGCAAAGCCTTCTTTCCGAAGCCACTACCCACCACTGGCCCCTCGGTCCTTCTCTGAAACAAAAGGATAACATTTCTTGTTTTGTTTTTCCTTTTTCCATCTCATCTTATTTTTAAACAAAAAACAGTGGAACTACAGCTGTGATGTTCAATACTCTCCGGAAATGCTATTAAGAAAAATCGGTAAAAGCGTTGTCGTTCTCTTTTAACAGCAATGTAATTTTATTTTTTTTTTAAATAAAAAAACTTGTGTTTCCAACAATAATAATAAAAAATAAAAAATAAAAATAAAAAGTTCCATTGCAGTCATTTTCTCGCATTGAACTGCCCTGATTTCTAGCCTTTCTCATGGAAGTGTTGTAATTAGCATCGGCCGGTTTACTAATAGTGCCAATAATGGCTTCTAGAACTAGTTTGGCCTTTACAATTTGGCAATGGCTGCTTCCACGTGTAAGCAGGATATAGTAATTTTTTTTTTTTTTTGGTGTTTAATTTAATCTCCATCCAATGTATTTACTGAAGAAATGTTGTTCTCAAAGGGATGTAAGAAGAGACAAAAGCATAGGATGATTATTCTTGCAATTGTTCGATAACTTAGAAGAATGGATGATCTTCAAACCTGAGCACCTCTTTTGCCTTGATGTTTATATTATTAAGTGAAAAGCTTGCAAACTTTGTGCTAAACCTACTAGAAATTGCAGAAAATCACACCTGCGGCATTCCTTGTTCCATCAATGTGTTACATTTAATGCTCAACAACAAATGTCTACGTATTGTAGTTTCTGATTTAATTCAATTGTGTAATCCATGCCAAATCAAAAAAATTAATATGAATATCTTTATGCTACAAAGGGTTGGTTGGTGAACCACCTCGGAGGAATGATAATAAACAAGAGTGAAACAAAATAAATGAAGACCTTACAGCTGATGCAGAATCACTGGTTAATGCAGGAAACCCTACCATGATAGGAGTTGGTATTGCCCCTGGCGTCCAACACCCATGCCCGCATTACAACAACTTGCACCCTAAACTATCCATAACGGGTGTGATCTCCACCTACCATTCACTTTCATTCACTTTCACGAGTAACTTTCGGGCTTTGTTTACTTGTTAAGCCTATACATTAAAAGCAAGGCTCTCGAACTTCTATCTGTCGTAGGGCGTCTCAAAGGTGCAAACTAGTGCCTCATTGAACAAAAAGCATTTCACCATCTCAAAAAGTGGATTAACTAGATATGGAACTCCCCTATACCTATCACCATATGCTTATGCATTAAATGTGGTTGGCCGATGCGCGGGGATTTTATCTCCTTACTCAATGCAAACCAGCTGTTAAAAAGTTGGGAGAGAGAGCGGTACATTCCATCCCAGTAACTCCTAATGCGATCTTCCCGTTCTTCACTATCTGAGTAATGTTATGTTGCATGGCAAGCAATAAATTAAAGGACTCGGACCAGAACCATAAAATCTCACCAATAAGAAGCCGTATGCGGAAATCATTGAAAGCTTGAGCGTGATTGATGTGCTAAAATCAAAATCAAAATCAAAATCAAAATGAAAATCAAAACCAAAACCAGGCTTGTTAGGTGGTAGATGTTAGTGTTTCCTAGGACCTTCCGGAGCGTTTGCAATAGACTATGCCTGCATAGGGATACTTCAGTTTGCTTTTATTTTGTACAATACGGTCTTATAGTTAGGTGTGCATTTTACGCTGCCATAATGTCAAAGCCGAACAGGAAAAGAAAAAATTCAGAATCCTAGAGAAAGTCTGCACGATTTCAACCAAACAAGGAAAGGATTTCAACCCCAATCGCGCAAGAACTCGAAATCCTTTCCGAAAATCAGAATGTCCTTGAATCGCCACCAACATCTCTTAATGTATAGGGATTTAATTCTCGATTGTGTCCGTATCACTTGTGCCTCAATTCTCCTATAAATAGATGCCTCTCTATACAGTTTTGGATCACCGAATACAATCACAATTCAGTCATTCTTCTTTCTTGTTCTTGTTCTTGTTCTTCATTTGTTCTAGTTTTTATTATTTACTTGATCTTTTCCTCCTTTCTATTGCTCGTCCTCTTTTTCTCTGCAAATATGAAACTTTTGATGCTTATCTTTCTTGCTCTTGCTGTGGCATGTCAATGCGCGGTGGTGCCATTGGATGTCAACTTGATTGAGCAGACCTGCAAGAAGACACCCTTCTACGATCTCTGCGTCTCTTCTATTAAATCAGACCCTCGAAGCTCCGAAGCAGATGTCACGGGGCTAGCTCTCATAATGGTTGGTGTGGTAAAGAAGAAGACAACTGAAACTCTGAGCCACATTGAGAAGCGTCTTTCTGTGGCCCCAGCACAACGGCGTCCCCTGAGTTCTTGTGTTGAGACTTACACAGCTGTTTTAGACGGTGATATCCCGGAGGCCATTGAAGCTTTGACAGATGGTGATCCTAAGTTTGCTGAACAAGCCGCCAATGATGCTGCCAACGAGGCTGATTCTTGCGAAGCAAAGTTCACTGGCGGTTCGCCTCTGACTGCTTTGAACAAAGATGTGCATGATGTCGCTGCTGTGACTGCAGCCATTGTCAGGCTATTGCTTTAAGAAGTATATTTTATATTATCTTGCATGTTGCAGACAACAATAAGTTGTACCAACATCTAGTAATCCTTTTTGAATCCCATCTGTCGTTTGCTGTAATATGGAACGGTCTGTTGCACCATGCTCGTTTACTCTATTAATCTTAAGTCTTCCTCAATTCTGTACTCAAAAAAAAAAAAAAAAAAAAATCTATAACTAATATATATATATATCAAATTTGAACTTAATATTATTTAGCTCTCTATTTCTATTTGTTCTATTGTTCAAATTCTCTCTAATTTTTACACTCTTGGCTTTTGTTGTTGTTTAACATCTATTATAGAGAAGCCAAGGGAAAGAAACCATCAATTCCAGTTTGCCTCATTTTCTTTGCAACCTAAACAAGTATTTTTAGGAGAATAAACCGCATCAATCATACCAAACATCAAAAAACTAGCAAATACACACGAGTACAAAAGAAGATAGAGACTTATATATATTTTGGGAATCGTAAGAGAATTTCTCTTATCATCAATTAACATAGTACATATAAATATTATCTGACGATATTATCTCACTTGCATAGGGTTACATTTTTCAAGACCTCATATACTGAGAGGGATTAGGTTTAAATGAGTTTTATAGTAGACCTTATCTTAAATTTTGACACCGTATAAGAAGATTCAAAATTTAATTCAAGAATTAAAAGACAATTAACATTTTAAATATTACTCAATAATCGGCAGGTGAGACATAAGCAGCCTTGGAAATTGGGCGTTGAGGATGTTCTAGATTCAGCAGTGGGTTTGGGCTTTGAGTGGCCCAGTTCATCTTGCCCAGAAGGGGTTGTGCTTTTCTCTCTACCCACCCCAGTCCAGTCCAGTCCACATAGGGCAGATGAGCCCAATCCAGCCCAATCTGGTACCGTTAATCTCGACCAAGCCCATTCAATGGGTCCCAGTCCAAAGTCAGCCCAATCCAGGACAACCTAGAGAGGCCCAATTTTCCACGTGGTGGGACTGCTTTGAGCCCAATCAGACAGAGCCAATCCAGTCAAGCCCAATTGATATTTGACCCCATGGATCAAGCCTAGACAGCGTCTCAAGCCCAACCGACTCCGCACGGTCAGTTTCCACTCCGCCCTTGATACTATATCAAGTGGGAGCTTCTTTCTGAAGACAATCAGAAGAGCTGAGCCTACCAATGGCCAACTTGTCATAATGGCAACGTAAGCAAGAAGCCAGATAGACCACCGATTCCGTCGAGATAGTCGATTTAAGCATCCTTGAATGGGAGAAATCACATCCTGTGGCTCAGGATCCTGGAAACTAGTTGCTTCCATGGCGGTTTCTGCATCATTCTTGCTCCTGTCAGGTGCTCATCTTGTTTTTCATCAGAAACTATATTGGTATCTTATTCAGCTTGAACCTTCTGCGCTTCGGATAATCTCCATTTTATTCACTGCACATTGCAGCCACCGTTCCATCTGCAACATTTACATATGGACCCTGATCAATTGCAGGGCCTGATGAAAAATCTGGGCTAGAACTCCGCGTCAGAAACTATCAACAACTCGCATCAAGTGGAAGAAAGAGGAGAATTTATTATAAAGGGTCCTAGAAGAAGATTACGAGACTTGAAAGGATTCTATTAATCAAGTAAGTGTTAGGAATAATCCGTGTATATTTTACCTTCTTTTGCACATGCTTGCTTATATGGCTTAGAGTTTAGGACATCAAGAAATTCTACAGCTGCCCTCACGCACCTGCAAAGGAGAAAATTAACAACCCATTTTGAAATGATTAGCTGAAAAATCTAGCCATAATGGCTGCACATAGAATAAATATTGGTAAAAGAAGCTAAGACTCCAATGCAGTAACAGTCAGGTAAGAATTTACTTACCATGGCATTTTGACTGCAATCACATTCCAAACCATCAAATAAACCCTGCCAATCATGCCCAAAAGAGAAGGTTCTCCTACAAGCTGAAAGAAATGAAAATGGAAATCAAGAAGACCAAACATAACCAATGCAGTAACAATTAGATGTTGGGGTTAACATTGTTGTATACCCAGATGGATACAGTTAGTCTTTTAAATCAAAAGATTGATCAGTTCATGATGCTATGGACCAATAAAAAAGATAATCACACCACTGTACATAGGAACAATTCTTCAACTTAACTAGTAATCCAAGCTTGTGAGGCTTAGGAAGTCTTCACCTCCAGAAAATTATCACTTTGACTATTGGAAACGCACTCAATATTTTGAAGGTTTCGGGCTATCCGGACTTTTGGGTTGTTGGAGTTGAGGTGGTGAGTTTGCCAAGTCTTGACTTTGGGTTGTTGGAGTTGCTAATCTTCTTCTTCAGTATCGAAGAATGTCAATCCTAATAACCTCAAAGAATGAATTACCAAAGTTCAGATGCAGTTATTCCTTCAAAGAATGCCAAATGTCCTCCATGCTTTTGCAGTAGCCTACACAACATTTTTTGTTTGACCTGTAAGTTCAAGAATGTTAGAACAAGGCCATAAAATTGCAGTATAAGATCACATTCATAGACGCAATAACAGCAGCTTTATGGATCACATCGCATCGCAATAACTTACATTCATAAAATTGCAGTATAAGATCACATTCATCCCAAGGAATGGCTTCCTTTGTACAAACTGGATCATCCAAAGAAGTAATACAGAGTAGTGGTGTTGACACATTTCTAACATAGCTAGCACCACTACATCGTCTGTATTGTTTATCCAGTCTGGGGAAGAACAACAATTTTTTTGGCCAAAAAGAAAGCAAGAAATGATAAATGATACGTCAGGCATCAGTACCTCAAATTCTCCGACGAGGGAGGTGGTATGGCAGTCAAAATCTGGAGTTGAACGTGACTTTGATGCACATGTGGATAACAAACAAATAACATTAGGTGAAACTGGACACATAACAAGATAAGCAAAGCAAAACATTCACTGCCTAACAATAGTAAATATAAAGTGAATAGTTCTTTCGTTTAAAGTTTACTGGTTAAATCTTAAAAGAAGAAATTGCTTTTTGTAAGTATTTAAAAAATACATGGACAGGAGTTATGAAACAAAAACCTGAATTCAAAGCTATAGAAACAAGCCACTTACATATCTCTAAAATGTTTCAACTTCACACTTTGTCTTGGAGTAAAGTATATGTATATTTAATAGATACGTATATGGGGCTCCGTACGCACACATGTTGGAGAAGCAGAATTAGAGAGTACGTATTGAACTCGTCCTGCTTTCATGACAGTGGGGCATTGGCAGGTGGCGTAGCATAATCATGTTGCTTGTAGAAGCTTATAACTCGACCTCCCCTGGCAATATTCTTCTCAGTTACTTGTCTCTCTCTCAATCACTTTACTCCGTTTTTGGCCGTTCCTTGCTGGTCCCATTTTCAGTTCCATTACTCTTTTCCTCTTTCTGCAATCGCCATCTTTATATATGGTCATGTATCAACAGATGGTTGACTGATTTCAGCTTGTGAGAGATATCGTGCAACCAACTGTGGGTATTCCTTTGAGAAGCTGATTACTTTGTTATGCGGTTGGCTTTAACAGGGAAAAGCTTCAGATGGGGAACGTGTAAAGCCATGACATCTTTCACTCCCACGTGAATACATTGGGTTCTGCGTTGAGTTTTAGATGCATTGCGGAAAACATTGTAGCACCATGAACCCTCATAAAATAAAAAGCATATATATTGGAGCTAACATTACGGAAACAAGAGAAAAAAAAAAAAAAAGGCGTGAGATATGAAGTACAAGAAGGTGAGTGATTACAGGAGGACAAAAAACCTAAGGATAGGATAAAGTTCCACTCAATGGAAGAGGGAAAATGATTAATCGTGATAGTCAAAAAGTGCAATCTAGAGATATAGAGATCTGTATAGCCACAACAAAAGTACATGCTAGAGATATGACAAAGACTTCTTTAGAAGTATTTGTTGTACTTTAAATTTTAAAGCCAACATGAGTTGTACCCATCCGGAATAAACCATTAACCAAACGTTTCCCAAGGAGAACAGATAGCTACAACTCTAATATGTCGCTTTGTAACCAGCTAAGCGTAGTGAATTTTAGTCTTTATAACATGCTTGTCTTGAAATAAAGTTCTTGGAATGCTGTCTAAATGTAGATAAACCTTTATGTCGCTTTATAACATCCTTTTATTCACATCTAATATGTCGCTTTAGCTTATGAAATGTTTGAATCACGACTTGGGTTGTTGAGGAGTTATTATGATACGATGCTTTCAATTCCTTTCAGCATTTTATTTGCTTTAGCCTCCATATATTGCATTGCAGCACTTCCGTTGGCTAAGGTGAGGCTTCTTTTCGATCCAAAACAATACCCTCACTCACCATGCTGCAGTTTCTCTCCCCGAATCTGCTTTACTCCAAAACGGGAACTTCCCGGTGTAGTCATTATGTCGCATTGAATGGCTCCTATTTCTGGCCTTCTCTTGTGGAAGTTTGTAATTAGTGCCATTTTATTGTTAGTGCCAAAAATGACTTACGAGAGCTTTATAATCTGGCAATGGCTGTCTCCATGTGCAAGCCTTGATGATAGTAAATTACTTTGTGTTAATGTAATACTTTGTCCAATCTATTCACCGAAGAAATGTTGAGAGCAGCTCCCAAAGAACAACTTTTAATTGTTCAACAACCAAACCTATGAACTGAGCTCCGGTTTTTGTCCGATTAGATTAATTCAAATGGACTTAAAAGTGAAAATCTTATTTCCTCTTCAAAATTAACTTACAAAAAAGTAAATATTTTTTTTCATTCTTTCCTCCCAAGTATAGAACTGTATTTCTCATAAAAGTTTTTATTAGTGAAAGAGTGTCATAGATAAATTTGGTTTTGACATTATAGCTGCGTAACATGCACACCTAATCACAAGACTATAATGTACAAAATAAAGCAAACGAAGGTATCCTGTGCAGGCATAGCGGACTGCACATATCATACTACAAATACTACGGAAGGCTCTTTTTTTTTTTTCTTTTCTTTTTTTTTTTCTTTTTTTTTTTTTTAACTACAGAATTCAGCAAAACTTAAGATTAATGCTGCGTTGGTAGAGTGAATGAGAATGGTGCAACAGACCGTCCCATATTACAGCAAACGACAGATGGGATTCAAAAAAGATTGCTAGATGCAACTTATTGTTAGTAGAACTTATTGTTGTATGCAACATGCAAGATAATATATATTTAAAAAAAAAAAAACCTGCTTAAAGCAATAGAGCAGTCAAAAAAGAGGACGAACAACAGAAAGGAGGAAAAGATCCACCACCAAACCAAGCCTGGTTTTGGTTTTTATAGTTGAAAGAGTGTCACGGATAAATTTGGCTTTGACATTGTAGCAGTGTAAAATGCAGACGTAGTTATAAGACTATAATGTACAAAATAAACAAACTAAGGTGTTCCTGTGCAGGCATGGTCGACTGGAACGCTACGGAAGGTTCTGGGAAACACTAACATCCACCACCTGACAAGCCTGGTTTTGGTTTTGGTTTTAGCACACCAATGACTTCCGTATACAGCTTCTTATTAGTGAAGATTTTATGGGTTCTGGTCAAAGCTTTTAATTTATTGTTTGTCATACAACATAAGCTAAGTCAAAAGTTGAGTTTAAACGCAAACCCACTTCCAAGTAAAAAGGAATAAATGTGGACTTCACAGAGAATTGCATTAAAATTTAAAGGAAACCAATCCTTTTATGGAGGTCTATTGTATCTCCCTGTATCTCATATTGCAGTTTATGGCTATCACGGTTTAACACTTTTACCTCTTCCATCGAGTGGAACTTTATCCTGTCCTTGGGTTTTTTGTCCTCCTATAATCACTCTCCTCCTACAAATAACATGATAATGCCACACCACCTACCAATGCCCCACTGTCATGAAAGCAGAGTGTGCTCAATACGTACCCTCTAATTTCTGCTCCTCTATGAATGTGTGAGTACGAAGCCCCATATACGTATTTTCATATGTATATATGAATGTCTATAAAAGCCTGCGAAACCCAACGCCTTTCATCTGTGCATGAGATTGTGGATTGGCTGAGAGAGAGAACCAGGATTTCCCTTGACGCGCTGCGTTTGTTTTCTCCAAAGAAAGAGAGAGAAGAAAGAGAGAGAGAGAGAGAGAAAGAGAGTCCAGTTTTTGCTTGAAACTTTCCATCTCTTTGTTCACTCTCCTGGATCCCATTCCCATATTTTTTGTTTAATCATTCATTTTTACTTTTATGTAAATGGATTGTCCTAAGATGACCCACTTGCCTCATCTTAGGACTAAAAAGTTCACATTTTTAGTAGTTTGTGAACTGATCTGCGTGCTAATCATTTAACTTGTGTTCTGCTTAATGCTAGGTAACATAATCTCGGCAGTGGTCTACTTGACTCCGCTGTAAGTATACATTTTTTCCACCTTTCTTTCGGTTTGTTTTTGTTTCACCCAGATTTGCTTTAACAAAATGAGCTGTTTGTATTACAGGCCAATATTTTACAAAATTTATCTCAAGAACTCGACAGAGGGCTTCCAAGCTACGCCGTATCTCGTAGCATTTTTAAGCTCAGTGCTGTGGCTCTTCTACGGCATCTTAAAAAAGGATGCGCTGCTCCTGATAACGATCAACGCGTTTGGGTGCATCACAGAAACGATTTACATAACCATGTTTGTCCTTTATGCTCCCAGGGCGTCAAAGGTAAGTATCATACTTTTTTCTTTCTTTTTATCAGCATCTGAGATTTTCGTAATGCGATGTTGAATTTTCATTTTGCAGATCTCAACGCTCAGATTTTTTGCTTTGGTGAACGTTGGATTGTTCACCATCGTTCTTCTCATTATACAGCTTGGAGTCAGAGAGTCATCCCGGGTTCAAGTTCTGGGATGGATCTGCGATGCAGTCTCGGTGACTGTCTTTGCAGCACCCCTCAGCATCGTGGTGAGTAGAAGAAGACACTTAAATTTTTACCTTACACTGACTGATATTTGTTTAACTGTTTTCTATTCATTTTTTGTAGGGTCGGGTCATCCGAACTCGAAGTGTTGAGTTCATGCCCTTCTATCTCTCATTTTTTCTCACTCTCAGCGCAGTTGTGTGGTTTCTTTACGGTCTTTCCGTTAAGGACATGCGCATTGCTGTGAGTAACTCTTCATATTTTTGTGGATTCTATTCCCATTTCATTTAACTCTTCAGCGAAAGATTGATTTTTTAACATCTCTGGTGTTCTTTTGTTAATGTATAGGTCCCAAATATCCTGGGTCTCGTGCTCGGGCTTACTCAGATGGGACTGTATGGAGTATACAGAAACTCCAAAAAGGTGGAGGAGGAGAGGCCACCAGAGGAAACCGAAGGAGCTACTGAAGTGTCTCCGGAGGATGCTCAACCGGTTGAGTCTGGAGGTGACGCACCGGTGCATGAAGAAGGGGAGGCCCATGACAGAAGCACGGTTGAGGAAATCCGGCCAGCTTAAGTAACATGCAGCCTCCTACGCTGTGCTCTTGTGTTCCTCTCTCTCTCTCTCTCTTTCTCTCCTCCCCCTCAACCTTGTCCCTTCATACACTACACTTGTATAGTATAGCACGTTTTTGTTGTTGATCTTATTTCACCTAAATGTACTCAGATGTCCTTTTTATGAAATGTGATGATTGACTTCTTCTGGCATTTGGCTGCAACTCGTTTGAAAAAAAAAAAAAAAAATCTATATCAGAGCAAGACAAATTGGACATCATTATAAACATTAGCTGTAATTTGCCATTTCAATCCATCTTAATAATTATACCCTCGATAAGCCTTTGTTAATGAAATTAAAATCATATAAACTGCCCTAATATCTATCTATTACTAAATGAATGAGAGGAGATATTTTAATAGAAGAGTAAGAACCTCTGACGAGCTAACATCTTCACTATACCTTACTTATATGCCAAGGTCGTTTTGAAACCCCACTGATTTATTGGATACAAAATGAAACCTTTAAAACCCAACTAAATAAATTTTCATAAATTGGAACCATAGAATCCACCGATGACTAATAAAGTTAAAGTCGACTTCCGAAAGGAGAGCACGTTCAAAGTTCACCATAAGTGGGGACAATTATCTTCTTATTCTTCTGGATTTTGATGGGAGAAGATCAGGCGGTGATTCCATCTGCTTATTATGGGAAAGACGGGTCGTCATAAAGTAGTCTAAACCGTGCGTCGTTCTCAGTTCAGGACCACAACACTGGAAAACCATATGCACCATGAATGCCGACGAAAAAACTATCTTCGCTTTTTGAAAAGGTTGGTGAGAAAGTTTGGCAGTACCTTCGTATGAAAAGTCCTGCAAGAATAAATGCTCCAGCTTCAGTTTTGGCATTTGCGGAGCTTTTAGTATTCAAATAATATAAAATTTTGTTGTATCTTTCGCAACACGTCAGTTGAACTCATGTATAGAGAACTAATTTTTATAAAAAAAATTTATTTATAAATCAAAGTATGATACTCAAGTTTAATATCAAATGGAACCTGAAGTTCCATATAATATTAAAAAAAAATATTCTTCCGTCGGATTATCAAGCCAAGCAATCTACTTAGCGGACTTGGATACACACAGTACAGATGTGTTTTCTTAACTGGGTTTTGGTTCTGGCGCTGTTGGGTGGGGTGGTGCTTGTTTGTATTGAAGGTCTTTGGTGTGAACCGGGGTACCATGGCAAAAGCTATTAGTTGCCACCACGCTCAGTGGTACAGACGCCGGAGGACAAGGGGATTAAGAATGTGAAACTGTTTGAAGCAGATTCCTCCACAGTGAGCGCTCTGGCTAGATCTGATATTGAGATCGTGGTTGCCATCCCCAGCCATCAGCTGGCTGTGATGAACTACTATAATCGTGCGAAGTAATGGGTCCAGAGAAACGTCACACACTATCTCTTTAATGGAGGAGTCACCATCAAATATGTCAATTCTCCTCCCTCTCAGTTTTTTTTCCTAATGCTTTTTTTTTTTTTGTATTGGATTATCAATATCGATTTGTAGGGTTCTAGATTTCTTTGACGCTAGTATGACCTATCTTTTCTTGTTTTTTACCTGAGGGCTTGAACTGATGTTAATGTGTATGTAAATGTCTGATGATTCCGTTGCTTTAACTTTAAAAATTGTTCAGATATTCATTCTTTCATTTGTATCAGAACCGTCCAAACGAGTAAGAGAAAGTTGACCTTATTGCAGGAAGATATTGAGGAAAAGGAAGGTCCTCATTTTATTTTTCTTTTTCTCCTTATTAAGTTCTTCAAGCCCACTAAATTAGGAGTCTTCTTCAGTCAATGAATGTGATATTTTATCACGAGCCTCCTCTTTGGGAGCTGCTTTTTCCGTTCTTAACACCAACATTTCTTCATTGAATTCTTCAATGACCAGATTGGATGGGAATTACATGAACACAAAGCAATTACTATCATCATTATGCTATGCTTACACATGAAGACAGCCATTGCTAAATTGCGAAGCCCGCGCTGGTTCTGCTGCAGCCATTTTTGGGACTAATAATAAAATGGCTGTAACTTAGAACCCTGAGGCCAATCAGAACACTTCCAAAAATATAAAAAACAAAAAACAAAAACCAAAAAAACAAAAATACAAAAAAGGGCTAGAAAATTGGAGCCATTCAATGCGACATAATTACTGCACTGGAACTCCCAATTTTGGAATTAGGCTGATCTGGGGACGTAGATGGCAGCATGGTGAGAGAGAGTATTCCGCTCGCCACCGCCGCAACGGCGCCCACCACGAATGCGGGTAGGTTTCCGCCTCCGAACAGGGCGTCCCAGGGTCCACTAGCAACGGAGACCAACATCTGAAGGATTACGAATATCACGATCGTTTACTTCTTGTTTACCGATAAGGAATAAAGAAACGATGTTTAAGGAGATTGAGAGGAAACGTACCTGAGGTAGGACGATTGCAAGATTCAGAACTCCCAAGGAAAGTCCTGCAAGAAGATCACAACTCCGTTAATTATCGGAAACAACACTCAGGATTGGTTTGGAACTAGAAGAAGCCTCACCTTGGCCAGCACCGGCACTACTGCAATATATGGAAGCTAAAGCGAACGGAATGCTGTAAGTCACCTGCAACGCGGAAAGGGAGTTCAAAATGAAGTCAATCTACTAGATACGGTTTGGAAGGGGACACAAGAAAGGAAGCTAGTCCTACCGCCAGAGGTACGCCCAACACTGCGAAGAGAGCCAACGCGCCGGCCTTAATGCCGACGGGAGGAGGAGACAGCGTTGCCGCGCCGTGCCGAGCCGACTCCGCCAGCTTTGTGATCAACACCGTCATGATTAAACACACGGCCAGCAAGAAATTAACGATGGCCCAGAGGTGCTTCACTCCGCCGATCCCACGCGCCACCGGGTTGACGCCGAGGGACATGGCTCCCAACACAAACGAATTCAGCATCAGGCCCAACGCGCCCGCGTGTACGCCGAGATTGTAAATCCTCGACTCCGGCCCGGTCCCATTGGCCTTTCCCCCGTACACCTCCCTTCCCATCCAATCGGTGTCGAACAGCAGGAATGGGAACCATGCAATCCAGTTGAGACACGTCACCAGGATTAGGATCCACATGGGCCTCTGAAGATCCCTTAACTCTCCAAATATTTTAGAGAAGAAGGATAACCCAGTGGACGGCGCCAGCTCCTCCGCTTCCGGCTCCGAGGAGGGAGCTGGTTCCTTGACAATGATGAGAGCAGTGACGGTTAGGACTAAGAGCAGGACGATGGAGAGGAAGAAGCAGCTCTTAAGGTTTGCACAGTAGACGTCGCAAGCTTTGGTGGCTGTGAACGGGAAGATGTTATGGAGGCCGTTGTAGGACCCTGCGGCGTAGCCCAGGACGTTGCCGACGGCCATGAAGAAGGAGAAAAGCGCGTTTCCGGTGCGCATTTTCTTCTGGTCGCCGCGGGAGAGGTCAGCGAGGAAGGCTCGGCACGGGCCTTGGAGCATGTTGTTGGCGACGTCGAGGATCCAGAATCCGATGACGAATATAATGATTGCTCGGATTTTCAGCTGCTGATCGAGGCGATCGCCGAATAGGTGGCCGAAGTCGGCGGCGTAGCCGATGAGGAACACAGCTATGGCAACAAGGACAGCACCAGCGGCTATGAAGGGACGGCGGCGACCGAACCGGGAGGTGCAGCGGTCGCTGTGGAACCCAACTATGGGCTGGACAAGCATGCCGGAAACGGGTCCGCAGAGCCAGATGAAGGCCGCCCACGTATGCGGAATGCCCAGAAGCTGAACGTAAGGAGTCAACAGTGAGAGTTGTAGCGCCCACCCGAACTGAATCCCGGCAGCGATCGACGCTACGAGGACGAACTTCCGCATGGGATTCTCCGGTACATCCTTATTTGCAGTTTCGACCTCCATGGCAATAATAACTTCTCTGTACTTGTCTCCCTCTCACACCCTCTCTGAACTATGTTTTTTCTCAGCCCTTCCTTGCATGGGAATTTATAGACCAGGAATCCTTATCCGTTTACGGTCTGAGCAGTGGAATGAGTGCAGAAATTTACTGCTCCACGTCCGCGGGTCGCCTCCTCATAATTACACTTTTCCTTTTCTGCAATCACCATAATCACTATCGTCTTCTTCCTTTATCCTTTTCGTTAGATTATTTCCATAAAATGCTAACCCCTCGTCCTTCCTCGCCATCTTATCTTTTTATCCTCTTAATGACATGAATATTTCCTAATTAACCATGTTGTTTGTAGAAGGTGGAATTCCGGTTTTCTGGCAAGTAATTAGTTAATTAGCCAAATGGAACCAGAATTAATGGAAGAAATCTGTCAAATAGTTCAAGATCCAAACTTTCCAGCTATGGTTTCTTGTTTGGAACAAAAAGATGATAATCCAAAGAAAGTGCCGGTCGTGAAATCTTTGTCCCTATCCATCAGAGTTCTTAAATTCCAAAGCATGAAGTCTACATATGTTACACACCGCCTTAATTAAATCAAAACCCGATTTTGTCATGGTTCTGCCCGTGTATAAGCAACTTGTGATTATTCTAATTTCAATTGTTTGAATCGTTGTCTCCAACTGCAACATGAACCCACGAGCCTTCAATGTACCAACAGCGAATTCATTTAAATACAACATACTGATATCTGCCTACATCTACGCCTCCAATTGATTCAAAAACAAAAACATTTTCTTATATTTCCACTTAGTAACTTTTCATTAGAAACGAGTTTTCTTGGGAAGCAAGGCTTTTTGATCTTTCAAATCACAAGACCCCCGAAGAAATAATTGATTATGCTTAAAAACAGCATGTAAATCTTTTAAGGAAAAGTTATTTAATTTTACGTTGACTTTTAAATAAGAATGAATCTTTTTAATATTATTTGTTAAACAATAACATAAGCCTTGTATCATCTAAATTAAGAAGTTGCCTTATAACGAAATTAATTATGAAATTAAGTTTTGAATAAGATTATATTTTTTCGACATAAAATTTGTATTTAAAAATTGAAGTGAGGTGAAGTTGTTTCGCATTATCCAGTAGCAGCTCCCGCAATCCAAAGACTGTGACAGCAATTAATGGGCGGAGAGAGAGGAAGCTCATTGACTCCGAGGAAGACCAGCTGCTGCCGCCGCCGCTCATTGGATCACGACCGAGACACTGTGTTGTAACGTTGAAAAACGTGCACTGCTATCATTAATGGAAGGATAGAGGTAGGTTGGGTGCCTTTCCAATAACCTCTAAATTAAAAAAAGAGGGTACAGAAATGTGGGGTGTTTTTGGGAAAACGTTAAAAAGTCTAGGTTGTCCTTAAAACGCCCAAGGCGGGGTAGGTTTCGACAGCGAGAATCAGAGAACATGGATTGCCAAGACAAAGCCAAACAAGGTGGGTGTCCCGAGTTCACACTCAATTTTCTCTTTTAGGATCTTAAATTGGATCGTGAATCCAAGAGTATATAAGTAGAGAATTCTATATTAAGATATTTATTAAAAAAATTGATATTAAGATATTTGTTCCTATATTGTTAATAAATAAGTTTGAAATCTTGATTAAATAAAGTAAGTTTTTGATTATTTTAAGTTAGTTTTAAATTAGACAATAAATCTTTTAATATAATATTAAAGTTTAGATTTTCTTTAATGGACTTATGAGTTTCGAAGGTGAATCCATGAAATTAAGATAATTGGTCCGAACATTACAATAATTGAAGTGAGAGAGTTTGTAGAGATATAGATAATTAATCTTATATTACTAAGGCATGACAATAAAACCGTAGTTAAATAAAATATTCTTTTTGGTGAAACACGTTGTGTCTAGGATCTGGTTGAAACACACAACCAAACAAACCTAGACACGTAGGTTTTGGCTGCAAGAATCTTAGAACATGGGTTGCGGAGAAAAGCCAAGACTCCTTAGTCTCTTTTAAAACATTGAATTCGAATGTTAAGAATGAAGAATCCAAGAATTTCTATGTACAGAGAGAATCTTATATTAAGATATTTGTTGAGATGTGGACAATTGATCATACATTATTAAGGAATAGATTTAAAATCGTTATTAAACAAACATGGTTTTGACAAAAGGCTGGGAATTTGAGAATTTTTTTTCTATATTTTTTTCTTATAGAAATTGTAAAAAGAGTGTTCTATTTATAATACAAGGACTATAATCCTATTGTAATCAAGAAAATATACCAAAGAATAAAAGAAAATATTTTCCTATTTTGTATAAGTTAACTTCCCATAATAAATCAAGAAAACAATCAAGAAGAATATCCCATACCAATTCTTTAGTTGGTATGGGTTTTGGATTGGACACCAAGTCTCTTAATATTGTGAGTTTAGAAGAAGTTGAATCTACGCGAATGAGAAAAATTTGTTGAGATTAAGAATTTTATATGCTAGTTAAATAAAAAGAAATTCACTGACTCTTAAGTTAAGGTAATAGACTTTTTAATAGTATTTATAATATAATATGATTATTATTATCCTTCACATATTCTATTATCTCTAGTATAAGTAAATCACAATAACATAATTTGTGAATGAATCTTACAAACTATAACGTCAAATCATAACATCCCCAATATAAATAATAATTACAAATAATGAGATGAAATCACAGCAATCTAATATATAAATGATAATATGTATAAACTTGAAATAATTTTACAAAATATGTCAGAAATGATTTTAATATTATGTAAAAACAAGATAGAAAATGCAAAATAAGACAATAACAGGAGGAGTAATTTAGCAGAGCTTTTACGTAAGATTGATTGTAAACCTTTATCTTTCTTCTCTTTCATGCGCGGCGAAACATGCAGAAAGTGTAGGGTTCAATTATCTGCGGTGACCTCCTCCCTTGCAAAGGTACATCCTTTTTCCTCCAACCTAGACTTTTAAGTCTTTGCAATGAAGTCGGTCCCAAGTCATGACAATTTACCATATTCCGTAGCTGATGCCCACAATCACCCACTGCATGTGACTCCACTTGGCTCAACTTGTGGCATTCCTTCGGGCCCACTTCTGATGTATATGCGTCAGGTGGTTTGAAACTGAAACATGGTGTTGGTTCAACCATGATGCTAAAAGTCAAAGTTAAAAAGTTAATGGAGTTTATTTTCTTTAAATCAGAACTAGTATTTGGAACTCAACCATTATCACACTCTTGGGTCAAGTTTTAAACTTTCTTCTAAGATATCAAGGTTTAAGCTAATCCACTTCAATTCATACATATATAACTTTACTCTTTGAATTTATTTAACGTGCAAACAAATATTAAGAACAAAAGTTTTCATTCATTGAAATACAGCTAAGAAGGACTGGAAACCAAGTTTTTTACTCATTTTTTTCTTTTGCAAACTTCCGGATTGGGTAGCATTTTTTCTTGGCAGCATCATGATAGTCTTTGCCTGACCAATAATTCAACTTTACAAATGGAAAGCCTGTTGCTTCCCTTTAGTAGTCAAGAATATCAACAGGATGACAACACAAGGATCTGTAAAGATTGTTGTCCAGATAAGAGTATCCATTATTGCAGCAAAGAAGGTTAGCAGCATTCTGGCTGATTCTGTAGAATGATGACAATGGCTTCTCTTCAACGCACGCCGTTGCAGCAATGTGCGTAGAAGACGTAATCCACCATACATATGAAGTAAATAATTGCAATTTTTGAGGCTGCCTACTTTTTCGTTTGCTTTTTCCTTTTTTTCGTGCTAAGATAAGGCATGGCAACTAAGGTGAATCTACGAAGTGTGTCATGTTCTAGGAAATTTATCTGAGCTAATATGAATGTGAATGTGGTAGATTATCTTTAGATGATAATAATAATTAACTTACAAACCCGAAGGAAGGAGGAGGTGTGAACCCCCAGCCTGTTGGCCTAGCAGGTTGGAGCTCCCTTGGCTTGCCATAGAGCCGAGGGGTTTGACTATCTTTTTGATAATTAGGTTTTCTAGAATAGCATATAAATATAAGACTTTGAAGACCTAAGTTGGTATGACAAAAGAGAGTGATTTTAATTGCTAGAGAGAAATCTTAGTGTACGAGAATCTATGAGAAAAGACTTGAAATACCCCAAAATTGAAAGAATACGAATGATAGACATAATAATCTTTGATGCTCTTTTATGTGCTTGTTTGAATGTATATGTAGCAGGATAAACAATGTTCAAACTTATTGGACAAAAGCGAGCATAGTTTTCCCACGAATTGTCCCAACTCCACATTTGAAGAGTTTATGTTTTTTGTTCGAAAAATAAGAGTTTGGGAGATGAAACGTCGAATTGCTATTGGCCTTTTATCCTATACAGCACCATTTTGTAAGAAACAAAAGGTCAAACAGTAAAGTTTGGTTATACGGTATTTTTTCACAGGGCATTTCCCTCTTTATCTATTCTGGTTATGCTCCCAATCACGTTGAGACTACTTCCATTGCAGTTTTCCACCACCAATAATCTTGGCTGCTTTTAAAGACTGAACTAAGTAAAGAACCAGAAGCATAAAATTTCAATTATTATAAAATGCTATTCTGTACATATAGAACTAACACAACTACAGTTCCATCTCTACAATAAATCGACCTTCAACAACTCATTATCACCTTGACATTTCACATTCAAAAAAGTGATGACTATTATCATTCATCATCAACTAAAATAACTCCCCTCCCACAAGCACCCTGTATTCGAAACATGCAACAACACATACACAGGACCTCTTTACTGATGCATCTTGAAATGCCATGTATTATGAAGTTCGCACTGTGTCCACCCGATCAATGACATCCAAGGCTTTGATCCTGTCAATTTCAAAGTCAATGACAGGAACTGAAAACGGCCTCCTAATGGGGAATGGGTCCCTTTTAGTTTCTCTCGCCGGAGAGTGGCTGATACTCTTACTGAGCCTATGGTGCTTGCTTAATCTGGTCTTTGCAGTGTCAAATTCCTGACTCTTGCTTATTCCAGGGGTCAACTTCCGCTTACTGACATCCCGGAGCATCTCTTGGTCTTCAACGGTCAACACAGTGGATGGAGAATTTGGTGCATGTGTAGATAATTGCATTAACTTCTGGCTCGGGGAGCGAATTGGGGATTTAACCGGAGACCTGATTCCAACGTTACTGGCCCGAGCTTGGCTTACTAGATGGTGAAGCCAAACAACCAGTTCAAGAATATAACTTTCAGTTTTCTCCTTATCTGCATGGTGTAGTGTCTCAATCCGCAGCAAGTCAGTCTGGCCGGAAGGTTTTCGGTTCACCTCAGACCTAAACAAATATCATCTGGAAGGTTTAGCAAAATCATGAAGGGGACAAAAGACAAATTGAAAAAAGGCAAACCATATTAACAACTTACCCTGTATTCGCCCATTCTCCTACCCACCCAAAGCCGTGATGAGCTCTAAATAGATCCAAAAAAAAAACGAAAGAAAAGAACTCATGGTTAGCTATTTACTTTATTTTTTCTTTCAAAAAGGATCAAAAGAGAAAGAGCCTGAAGTAAGATATAGTCACAAAATGGCGAAATTGCTTCTAGTGACCCATTTTAAGATTTACAAAATCCCATTAGCAGCAGTCAGTTAACAGTTTGGAAGGGTATCTCAGTTATTTTACGTAGTAAAGAAATAAAATAACTGCTGTACTACCCTTCTTTGAACAAGTGATTCGCATTCCCTGCTGCCAGGATATTGAGCAAATGATAAAATGGGGTACCAGATGAACTCAGACAACCAAAAAAAGTTGCTTTATGCAAAGGCTGAAAGATTTACTTCGTAGTGTTAGTGGCAATAGGAACAAGCCACTGCAGTGTTTTCTCCATTTCAGCTTAATTTGTGGAATGGTAAGCTGCAAGAGCATCATTTGACCAAGGTTATGAATCAGTAGATGCATACAGCTAATTCAGCGGCAAACATATTAAGAATATTTTTTTATTAAAAAAAGAAAAGAACAAAAAAGAAAAAGAAAAAGAGAACACTCTGATGAGCCAGATAATTCCCCACTTGCATAAATATGAAACCACATACCTCTTCCTTAACTTGAAATGTCAGTAGTTTTGGACGCAAAACTGCCTTTATATAAGGTGGTAGCCCTTGATATAAAGCATCCCTCGTACTTGGAGGCACAGAACTTGATCGAGACACCTGCGTACAAGTTTGGGGTATAATAACGATATCAAAACACCCATAGTACAGCAAAATGAACATTATATAACGCATCAATTTTATCTCATTAGTCACCAACACATTACCTAGATCATTACCATAATGAGCATCCACTGAATTCAAAAGATACCAAAAAGAAGAAAAATCACCACATATGTCTAGATCTCAATCTTATAGTGCTGCTGCAAATTATGCCCAGTAAACAATTTCCTTCATATATGGGCTAGTTTTCCTTCACATAGAGGCCAGTTTTCCTTCCTTGTGTTCTTGTAATGAATGATAAATCCCACAGCAACCCCAAAGTCTCTATAAGTTCTCACAGGTTTCATGGAATCCACCGCCAAAAACAAATGCAAATTAACTATAACCAAGCATGCATTGGTGCAGTCTAGGCAGATTACAGTCAGCCCAAAGGGGTGCAAGATGGTGTTTTTAGTACCAAAGAACTGAACAAACCTGGAGACTTTGATTTGGTTCCAAGACTACGATGGCTCAAATCTTAGTCCCGGAATTTTACACTCCAAACAAACCCAATATTCAATAGTTCATATTGATAATAATACCACATTCTTAGTATTCTATGTTTTCAGATTAGTTATAGGTCTACAACACTTGAACATGAGGTTCAGAAATATGTTTTTAACATTTTTACAAAATTAGTTGAGCTTCATAAAAAATTAATCCAAATTTATTAACAACTTGGATATGTAAGGCCAAATACTAGTCCATTTTTTGAAGACGTTGATTCAGTAGTATTTAGGATATTTGTTCCTGAAATATGTTTTGAGCTTGAGAAGTTTCCTAAATTATATTGACCTTTAAATGCACTACCGATAAAACAAAACATTACAAGATGCTTGCAGGACATAACTGAAACAACCTATATTTTGTTCATTCAGTTTGGTTTCATATGTTATTTGGTTTGATTCTGGTCCAATTTTGCAAATCAAAATAGGTCTATTAAGTTCTTACATCTCCTAGAACCCAACAATCCTAACCAATTAGCAACCTCGCTTATGTTATTAGACACGAAATTGGCAAAGCTAAAATACTGCATAGCATACATTTTTTCTCTTATAATGTGGCCAGTTTTCTTCTTTATTGCTTCTTATGAACGACATATTTAGGACTTGACAATTAAACAAAAGGCAAATATTAAGTTCTAACAAACTAACAAGAGAAGCAACGAAAAACACACAAGTCGGCTTTCACTTCAACCACAATATCACAAGCAGACAAGTTCAGGCCAGGAGATATTGAAAACATGGTCAAACTTTGCTCACTGATCGTATTTAGCATGGACTTATTGCGATGTTCAGTCACACAACCAGGTATGGTATTCACGTAACCCAGAATGAAATGTCTTAACTTTCTTTTCTACCTCTCTGTATGTCTCACCACAACTCAAAGACGCTACTTCAAGCATTTTGGATTTACCAACAGTACAATAAAGAAGATTCTATGGTAATGTTACACTTAAGAATACCTTTCCTAGATGCACTGGGCATTTTGTTCGTCATTTCATACACAGATGGCACCATACTATAAGGTGTTTAATACATGGCCATGCTGCATATTAATGCCATGCATACTGATATAACAGTGACTATAATTTCTCAGAAAATTGCACAGACTGAGGTCCAAAATCGTAGCTCAAGTCCAGATTCAAACACGGACAAGGGTGGTTCTTGTTCCAATTTATCATAGAAGATACATCAAGAGTGGGGAAATTATAAACTTACAATGGTGTCAATTTGATTAATAATAGTTGCATAATGCAATGCAAGACCAGCAGCCCCTAGTTTTTTGGGGTTGCTTTGAGAACTTTTAACTGGCTTCTCATCATCTGCAAGGTCCAAGAAGAAAAGAAAACAGGAAATCCAGTGAATTAATAACCCAACTACTAGTAAATATGTTGGTTTGCACATATAGTTTTGTTTAAAGCAAGATAGCACAAGAAAGAAATAAAGAGAGGTTGAATCTTGGATAGTGATAAGCATAAGATGTTTACGAGAATTATTAAAATAAAAGCAAGACAGTTTCATCCTATCAGAAAGGTCTGCAGTCCAATTTCCAATATGTTTGGGATTCTTCACAAGGCTGAGAAAGGATGAGATTTTGTTCCAAAAGCGGACAAACAATCTATCTAAGCTTCAATATTTCCAGCGACATTTTTTTTTTCCATTGAAACACTTCATTACAGCAACTACCCAATGAAGCAATCTGTCTTTCCCAACCAATATGCCTCTTTCTTATTCATTGATGTAAACTCTATTGTTCGGATTGTTAATCCCACTTGAATGCCAATATGCTAGGGAGCTTTTGCAAAAGACAAGGTGGAAAGAAGAAATGCCCAGACTAAATGTTTGGATCTCTGGGGATAATGAATAAGGGCAGGACAGGCCTCCATTTCACCATAATCGGAAATTGCATTAGTGTTTACAATGCATACCAGCACTACCAAAGGCTTCATGGATCTCCAAATGCAAGAAATGGACAATGTCTACAAGTTTCTCCATCACCTGTAAATACAAAATGGAAGATTACTCTTCTAGAAAGGAACAATGAGAGTGAGAAGTAGCTTCAAAGACAATGATGAAGGATTCATCATGTGACTATCACTGAGCGATGGAAGAAGAACAGTCCACTGCATACTGGTGTATACAGCTGCCAAATCATAACAGTAAAAGCAATAGGAAAAAGAAAATTATGAACTCACTAGGTGAATAATTGATATCTTCAAGCACAATTTTATTTTTACAGATACTTTACATATGCACCTTTAAAGAGCTACATAAAGCAGTACTGACTTGCTACCTCTTCCAAAATCTTGGACCAGAGTGATTTTTTCTTCAAACTTTTCACATGCTTCCTTTGACTCTTTAACTCCCCTCTTAAAATTGCAAGGCTGTTTCCTTCTAGCCAAAAATTAATAAAACAAAATAAAAACAAAGTTATTAGGAATAGTGGTATTTGTTATAATAACAGTGAAAACAAAATTTAAAGAAAAAAAAAGGCATTTTCTGCATAATTTATCAGGATTTCGTACATATTTCAATTGAAGAAGAGCTTATAAGGCTAAGTGCAGGCAAGACAAATCTCTTACATAAGAATTAAAATGTTGGCATTGGCCAAGCCACAGAAGCTATCATAGACATACGCCTGGCACTAAAGACATACAAACATACTACAGACTAAGAACAAAGGAAAAAAAATGTAAATTTAGCCACTAACATTATACTCTAATATAAATAATTCATATTGCACTTCATGCTTTTTCTTTTTGTTGATAAGTCACTAACACTCCCTTTTTTAGATTAAAAATACTACTACAAAAGTCAAGAGTTATGAGGTTGGGTATAGCCAAGCCTGAGAATGAGAGAATCAAGAGGACTAGATATTCAAACACCATAGCAAGCAGACATGTGAATAACCATTAATGGTTCAATCCACTTGCCATCATGTAAAATACAACTTTTCTAATGTACAAAGCCAAATAAGCTAGATATCCAAGCCATGTTACCTTTTTGAGCAGCATTTGAGCTATCCTCTTCTTGATACTTACGCCGATAGTCCTGTTCAAATCTGTCCAACGCATGCATCTCATGATATAATTCCTACAAGAAAGAGTTTTATCTTTCCTTCAGTAAAGTTCTAACTTATTACATACGTGCAGCATTAAGGATGCAATGAGTAGTACTCATCAGCATCACACCTTTTCTGTCCTCTTTTTTTTGTTGGGGGTGGACTCAGCAATCAAAACCATGGATTTGTTATCTTCAATCAAAAGAATGTACCTTAATCTGATTCAAATCAACTTTTTAGTGTCTCCACAATACCTAACACCCCTCCCCCATGAGATTACAAGCCTTCAACTTCCAATAATGAGCAGGTGTTATCAACACAATAAAGGTGAAAAAATTGAAGCTTGTGTTGCTAGAAGTGAAAAGTTAGTATTGGAAAGAAAACCAGTCATAGCATCAACAAATTGGTTAAGACCTTGACACAGATTGACCTTTCAACTCAAATGGTCAAAGTGATGAGCAATCATGTAAAAAGGTTAAGTCAACCAGAGCAGAGTCTTTGCACAAATACGCATAAATCTATTGATGGAATTCCCACATGGGATCATTTCATCTGTCAGTCTATCTAACAGGTGAAAATATCAAGAAACATGTAAACCACAACACAGCTACCATGAATGCAAGAAATTTCAAACCAGTGTAATCAAATGTCACAAAACATGGTAGAGATGATCAGGGCTAGAAAATTGCAAATCACTATGAACATTTGTTTCAAATCAAATCGCTATGAACATTTATTTCAATTCAAATCACTATGAACATTTACCAAATTTACACAACTGCAACTCAGAGTGCAGCTTTTTCTAGGCAATAATAATGGGGAAATACTCACAGCTGTATACTGGACCAAAACCATCAAGTGCTGCATCACAGTCTCTGCTTCTCCTGCCGATGGCCTCTGGGGGCTAAGTTCTGAACCCAACCTGAAATATTAGAAAGATAACACAAGACGAAACATTAGACCTCCTATGAGAGGTTTAGATAAACAGACTAGAATTTATGTAACTTCCAGTAGGATTACTTTTCAAAATAGCGATCCAAGTTGTGCCATTGAGGATCTTTGCAACGATTTCCAAAACGCACCACTTCTCCAGAGAAAATTTTCAATTCTTCTCTGCCAGAATTGCAGAAAAAAATGATTAAATGTTTCAGGCATTGAACAATCATAAGAAGAACTAACCAGAAAACAAAAGCCAGTAAATGACATTAGAAAAAGAAATGTAACTATCTGTGCCTACACACCTCTTGTCAGCTGCAGCAATTCTCAAGAGTTCATCCATATCCCTTGAAATTAAATTTTGCACACCTTCTGAATGAAGGACCACCTCTTTTAAATGTCTAATGTTCTCTTTAGAAAGGGATTGCATTAGACTGGCACCCTTAACAACTGTGTTCGCAACTTCAAAAGCCAAAATTGAAATTTTATTCCCTTTTGTAGTCAGGGTAAAACCACCACCACTGGGATTCAAATTAGTCATGCTACTGCCAAGTGTGTCCAAAACTTCCACTGCCTTACCAAGCCCAGCAGTACCAGCTCTACCCAGAAGCGAGCTCACCTCAGAAACCTATAAAAGGAATAATTATTACTAGTTTTAAAAAAAAAAAAAAAAAATCACCATAGAAATTATATTAGACAATGGTACAATTTTTTTAATTACTGACAATGTAGAAACCTGCCATCTAACACAAAAACCAACACAAATACTGACCAGTCATAGTGGCAACCAACACACATAATGTCAACAAGCACTTAGGTCTGCAAGTACAGAGTCAAAAGAACTATCAAGACATGATAGTAAAAATATTGCACTTTCATTCAAACTTACAAGCCTAATGCCTCCCATTGAAGTAATGACAGTTTCTACCAGCGGCAGGGAGGATAGGGGGCAAGATATAACCAATACAAAAAAGCTCCCCAAAGAACAATCAACCCTTCATTAATGAAACATATTTGCCTCATCTTCTTTGTGATCAATGCTGAAGAACTCCCAAAAGATCTATAAACAATTGATCAAGCAAAACAGCTCAAACAGAAATAAGTAGCTGAAGCTCAAATAAGATCCCCCCAAAAATGGCAGGTATCCTTTCAGTTCCAAAATCCACTCTTCCAAGATCCGATCCCCCTCTCACAAGGAAGAAAAACACCATTTGGCTACTGTGGCCAGCAATACAAGTATTAATCAGGATGTGTGAGAAACTCTCAAATATTTTACAACTAGTGTCATCCGTTCTCTACAAGCTCACATCAATTCTAGACCTATGATGAGAAAAGGCACTCATAAAGGTCTTTCACAGAGCAAAAAGAACATCATCGAATCTGAAAATGAAGGGAAGCTGGGGTGAGGGAGGCGTTTGACAAAAAAGTTTGAGCCGCATTTGCTTCAGCATCAGGCATTTTCCGGATTATGTTTTCCCCTTTTCTGGTATTTGTTATGGACGAATAATTGTGGTCAACAAATAAAGCATTGCTGTCCTTTGCCCACAACCTACAATCTCCTGGCCATATCATAACCTCCTTCAGTCCTCATGATTGTCTGTCGCATCCCCCTTACGTGGGTCTCCAACAATTTCTACCACCCAAACCCAACCCCACGTTGATATCCCCTCTTGTATTTTTACAGCATTTTTGTTTCCGTTTTATTGGAATAGAATTAGAAATTCTGAGCAGCTTCCAATGTTATAATGTCTTTCATAAACAATAGAGAAATTTTTCAATTTTTGTTCAAGGCCTCAATCAAGTAGTGAAAGCCAGTGATTTACCCAAAATAGAAAATCAACCAAGAACATTTTCCCTCAATTCATTTACACCAAACAAACACAGCCTTATTGATGACCTCACCCTTCACCTGGTCCTTACAACAATAACAGATGTTATGCGACTACAGTCCTCACAAGAGGAAGAACTGTCATTGGACGTAAAGTTCTTTGCCCGAACCTATTCAGGTGATATCATGGTCCAAAATGAGATGAGAACAGTAGTCATATTTCCCCAAAGAAACTTCGTTTGTTTACCATCTTTCATTGGTATCATTTATTCACCACCTTAGGATAGGATAGGAAAGAGTTGTGAAAGCATCTTAACTTAGTCTTTTATTCCTCGTTATTTTGTAAGAAACCAATTTGGCTAATGTTCACTCGTTCTTTGAAAAAGATTTTAATGGACACGCGCAATGCCAACTGAAGATTGAGTAGTAGGATGAGATTTGTACAGGCGCACTCTCAATTACTTTATGGCAATAACAAAATATTCGTGAATGTGTTACACGCCACTTGCCTCAATGTACTCAAAGAATGTGAACCAAAAGGGCTTTGTACCAAGCCTACAATAGGATAGGTACTTGTGTGGTGATGAACTTTGAGGACGGGTAGGCCATTTAGTTCTACATTCCAAATCACATAACGATCTCTAATTAGTTTGTGGAATTGAGCAGATAATTCTAATAGTCTTAACGAAGGAGACCACCAAATAAACCCAATAGACAGCAATTATCAATTTTGAGCTATAGCTTGTCAGTATGATAAAGTGTTGGGGGTTCTACCCCATCAAATTGACAAAACAACTGATAACAGAGGAATAAAATGACATACTTCTAGAAGAAACTTTACTGTCGTTAACATTGCCTTCCAAAATTCTATTCCTAGTTAACCCCACTCAAGAATGGACGGATAACTTATATGAATTCATGAGCTGGCTTTGTGGCAACATTTCATTATCCTATTTATGATGAGTCCAATTCCGAACAACGACTTCCTTCCACAAGGGAAGAGTCTGTGGCTTCAAATGCTGCTGAAAACAAGCATAACTACAAGAAGTCCGCATCTAGTAACCCTATCATACAGTACATTTAGTTCAACCTAAAGAGTCTTATTGATTCCCACACAACAATATAGCTATCAATCGCATGAATAGGAAGTATCGGGTTAAGAATTACCTTTGCCACCGCCAGATTGGACTTGGTTGATCTAGATTTGTGTGACAAAACCCTAGACAAGCGAGGAATCCCGTCGCTGAGATCATCCGGAGCCAGACCATATGGAACAACATTCGCCTCCGGGAACGAAAAGGGCTCTCGTAACTGCTTATCAACGTTTTGGCCAACCGGAGACGGGGTCAAATGGGTACTAATTTTGGCAGGCAGCGCATGAGACTGAAAAACCACTCCAGAGCCATCATCAAAATGACCGTTAGCATGTTGAAAGCCTCCAGTGTTTGCAGTATCTGGAATCGCGCGATCCACAGTGGATCTCCTCGACTTCGAGCAAATCCCACCCATGGTATCGATCCCCACAACCTATATCTCACCTTCTACTTTATTCACAAATTCCATACGATAGCCAAGAATTTGGCGTATTTACAAGAATCAAACCAACCCCAGTATTCAGCAACTCAAACTGAACACAACTAAAGCAAAATCAGAAGGCCCTTCAACTTCCAGAGCTAGAATTCAACCATCCCAGTCCGCTTAGCAACCATCCAAAGTAGCAATTCCCACCTCTAGTGATGCTTTTCCAGCCCCGTAACTCCCAGATCACTGAAGAAATCCAATTTCTGCCAAGAAAAACAAATAACTGAATCAGCAGAACCAAGTCTTTCAGTGAAAAAACAAAAAATTTGATCACAAGGAGATCAAGACAAAGAAACCCGAAACCCAAAACCCATTCCCCCAAAGAGAATCAAAATTTACCATCAACCGAAGTAATCAAGAAGCAGATCAACCGAGGCAGCCAGACACGCAAGTAGACTCGCAAAGAGCTACCAAGTCAGAGAGAGAGAATCGTCAGAAAGAGAGAAGGGTGGACGCGTCGAAGATGGATCTGCTGAAAAATAAATGACGATGACGATACCGATGATGGCGATGGGTATAGTGTGGAAGCAGAGACCTCAAAGCCTCAAAAACCAAAGAGAGAGAGAGAGAGAGAGAGAGAGGAGTCAAGTCAGACTGCAACCCGAAGTGCAGCGAGAATCCCTGAGCATTTATCAGAGCCCTAGCTTGTGTGTGGCAGAAGGAGCTGCAGCAGACCCAAAGTACTGCGACTAGCCATCCATTGGCCCGCAAAACGACACAGTGCTGTGTTCAAAACGACACTCTGGGAGCTGCAAATCCTCTCTCTCTGCTCTGGTCAAACCCTTGCCATCCCCACCCGCCTCCACTTCCGACTCTCTCAAAGTCGCTCTTTTACTATTCTCCTCCTCGCTTTCACCATCCTCCCCGCTGCCGCGTGCCCACCACGCTCCTCTCTCTCTCGCTCGCCACGTGACGGAGTTATAGTGGTTAGGTAGAATGTCAAGCGGCTTTTATTAATAACGCCTTTTCAGGGCATCATGCCCGTACTTAAATGGTAGTTTTGCCCTTCTGTAAATACGGAGTGTTATCTTCTGGTTAAAAATAACTGTAATTTATATCATATGATCATCTAATTCGTGTGCAATTGTTGTCTACATTTATTAGTAATCAATATATTATTATTGTTATTATTATTATTTTATCTTGTACCATTTTTCAAAACGACCCATGACTTTTATAGTTTAAGTGTTATTGTTTTCACTGTTACTCACCTAATTTTCATGATTTTTTAATGTAAATAACACGTTAAGAGCAATAATTGTTTTATTTTATTAAAGTACTTTTTCATATGTTCAAGTTTCTTTTTGGACTACTTGAAAGAAAGAAAGTGATATTAGAAAATGAGCAATATACATACAAGATAATTATCAAGAATTTTATAAGATTGAATGAATCAATGTTTACGTTCACATCAAATAGCAATCTATTATTATTTAAAAAAGTCATATATATAAAGATTGTTAAATAATTTTTTTTCTACGATTTTTTCTTTTTCTGATCATGGTAATATTTCACTAAATAATTTGATCAGGACCAATTATGCAGTGACAAAGATGATGACTACCTGACCTCAAAATGTTCGCTTCAAATTCTCTCATCCTTATTACAATATTGTTTTAGTCTTATATTTATAAACAATTTGAAAACATTAAACAATCTTTAATAAATGTGAAATTTTACAACTATTTTTTATTGTTATTATTTTTCTTTAATTTGACCCATTGAAAGTTTGTCCTTGGAATTCTTCAAACCGCCTTAGGTGAAAATCGGAACTCACGCGCCTCGTGGGGAGGGTGCGCAGCAGTCGCTTGTATTGACCAAAGTAGCGTTCTAAACTTCTAACTCATCATCGATGGCATCCTTTTTTTATATTCTAATGAAACCGTAACTCCGACTTGGATTTGAATATAGTTGTTAGAATTTAGCCAAAAATTATAGACAAACATCATATTCTATTCCTTAAACCCAACAATACCATAGGCTTGCTGAACATGCTACTTGGGTTGTCGAGATGTTTTAGCTCCGTTTAAAAGGCAGCTTGGGACCTTTAATAGATTTGTAAATTGGAAAAAATAATGGTGAAGAAGGTCATAATATTTTTTTTCAATTCTTCACTTTGTTTTTACTATGAATACTAAATGAAATGTCTTGACATATGCGACAAAACCAAAAAAAATAATGGTAACTTTGTACTTTAGTGATATGTTTTTCTTTTCTTAAAACACATAGGGAATTTAATTTTATGGTGAAATGTAAAATCTATTTATATGGTTATTTATCCTCAAAATCTTCTTTAGATTTTTATGAAATAAATTTTGTTTGAATCATACAAATCAATTACTACAAAGGTTTTTTTTTTTCACATTCATTATTAGCTTAAGAAAGTCAATATGATGGTACTCATGAAAGTGATAGGACCACCCGTCCGAATTCGCATAAAGGGGGGTAATATGCCACAAACATTTTAACCTTGATGTCCTACTTTTTAACCCAACAAAGGAGATGGATAAATTGAATTTTTCTACTATATCTATAAATGATGAAATGATGAAAAGCATTTATAACACATTTGTCGTTTGAAAACCCATAAAGGTTTATTTTGTTACAAAAGTAGTAAATCACATATCTAATATACATAGAGCTTTTCAAATTCCTTATAATTTTTATTTTTTGAAAACACAATTTAGAAGACGACGTAGATCATAATTTACCAAAAACACAATAGAGCATGGATCATGGTCCCAACATTACTCCCAATTTGAATATTGATTCCTTAATTAAATTGTATCGGGTTATAACAGTGCAATTAAGAACTATCTTATTCTTCTTTTTCCTTCTATTTGTTTTAATTTTACAAATTGTTGATTTTTCTTATCCAATGAGATTACTCTCACATATCAGTGGGCCAATCAATTTTTTTTTATTTTTTTAAAAAGGAAGTTTAAACCAAAATATTATCAACACGTGAATCAATCTAAAAAGGAATTTTGAACAAGATAAGCATCAGTATGTGAATCAACCAAACAAATAAAAAAATTTCTATCTAAAAAATTATTAGCAAGTCAACCAATCCAAAAAAGGAGTTTGAACATCAGCCTCTGAATCGACCAAACAAGAAAGTTCCGATCAAGATAATTTCTATGGCCAAAAGAAGGCACATTCCCACCTTCCAAACACCATCATAGTAAGAAACCAGCAGCCTCTTGGTCCAGCCGTCTGAACGCCAGAAATTTCAGGCAAAGCATATAAGACCAAGAGGAAGACGACACAGAAAAGCATGTGGGGGTCAAGCTTGACCCGCAAAGGATGCCGATTTCGGCTGACTTTTGCGTATAAACGTTCCTCCCCGCCGTTGAATCAGTCTATTCGGAACTCCTCTTGATCAACTTACAAGTCACGAGAAGTTGGCAACCAACGATAATCAAAATGTGAACATTTGATTTTTTCGACAACGAATAAAGTATGACAAGTAGTATTATTGTGATCAAGCGGCTACTACACGTCAATGGTTTTAATCAAAGGTCTACGGTGACTAAGTTCTCAACATGGCCTAGTTGTAGGGCACAGTAATTAAATTAATGCACAGGACAAATGATATTTGAAATATCTTAGTTGAGCACAAGGAAGGTAAGACTGTGAATATGTTTGGTAATATATTGAATACTATTATGTATGTATAAGTAAACAAATATTTACTCTTAGATGTGGGATTTGATTAATAATAAAACGCCTTGTGGATTTGATTATGATGACGGAACAAACATACACACAATCATATATTATAGATAGTTATAAGCTCATCTTCTACATCTATTTAATTTTTTATTCTTTTTTTTTATTATTGAAGACTCGACTTATTGGTACATGTAAGAAGTATTAGAAAACCTTAAGTCTAATTCAAAAATTAGTTTGTGAGATAGACAAATAATTTCTATATTTAAATATTTCTCAAGGATCATAATTTTTCTCACTTGAAACTTTTGTCCTCAACACTTCTTATACACCAAACATATATTAAGCTTAAAAAGTTGAAAGAGGTAAAATGGGCATTGCCTCGCACATTAAACATATCTAAATGACTTAAAATTGAATAAGATTTGAAAAAGATTAACATAAATTTTAACACTATATTAAAAAATTTAATGCTCAACTCAAAAGTTGGCTTATAAGTAAGAAATTTTTTTTATATTTAAACATTACTCAATAGTCATCTTTTTCCATATGAAACATTGGTCTTTAATAAGAAAACTTACTTCTTTATTTAAAATTGACTTGTAAGGGACATTTGTTTTGTGACTATGACAATAGGGTTGCAAGATCTTCTCCTACCTACAAAATAAATAGAGAAAAAAAACCCCCAAAAAGAGTTCAAAATGCCTTTGAGAAGGGCCCTCACATAGTTGGGCAAAGCCTTAGATATAAGTAAGGTGAAATTCATGGTCTCATATTCAACATGACAATATATTAGTCATTTATGATATACATTGAGCACAGAACAATACATCATTAAGTGACCAAGTCTACGGTTGACGAAATATATGTCATGTGCACCAAACCAAAAGTTAGATATAACAAAGACTAAGTCAAAGACTAATGACAAAACAAAGCTAATACCCAATAAATAAATAAAAGATAATAAGAGATGAGATACGGTTGTTAAGACTATTTTATATTAGCTAAGTTATTAGATAAAATTATATTTTTGTTATGCAATCCGTTAATTCTTAAAAGACTTGATTATTATAAATATTGGCCAAATAGTGTAAGTATTATCTATTTGAAATGACAAATTATAATATTGTTATACAATTTGTTAAATTCTTAAAATATTCAGTTGCTATAAATATCAGTCAAGTAATATATAAGTATCGTCAATTTAAAATCTAAAATCTACTCACGAAGCTTAATTTTCCTAAAAATATAGTCTTTTTATTTGAATTCAAACTGTAATAATATCTTAAAATGGCAATTTGAACATACATATCTTTTAATAATTCTTATGAGGCAGTAAACTCAGTACCTTAAGTTTATGCATTTGATAAGAATCCAGAAAAGGTACTTTTGAAGATGTTGTGTTGGCATCCAACCAAAACTTTTCAAAGTTGCTGTCTGCTCTTGATTAATGGCGTGCTTCCGTGGTTTTCAACCAGACCAAGTCAACGATGGCTGCATGTTGAAGATTAAACTGGAAGTTCGAGCCTATCAACTCGTCAGAGCGATTAAAGCAGAAAAAGAAAGAAGAAAGATGACAAGAACGATGTAGAAAGTCAACCGATTAGGTAATCGCCGACCTACCTTCGCATTCTCCGACGCCACCTCGCCTGCTTTCGTATTAACTTCAATGCAAAATCGCTGTCGTGATCTTCGTGAGAAGACAAAACGCCAGTCCGCCGTACAAAAATCTGGAGAGGTTGGTGGAAGGACGTTGCTAGCAAATGGCAGAATTGAACCCACAAAGTCCAAATATCGTCCGGCATTCCGGAATGGTCAATTCAAGTAGAATTAGATTCGAAGTGAAACATCCCTTCTTCATGAATTGGCTTTATATGAGAAATGTGGTGGCTTCTAGTACAGACAAAAGGATACCTCAAAATTTAATATTGGTAAGATCCTTGAGTTTTAGTGTGGGACCAAAAGTTTAAGTTGTTTGTTTAAATTTACATCTTGTTTTTTAAAGACTCTTAGTAGCGTTTACAAACTTGTTGGTCATGTCATTGACAACTTCTCTCTACTCTAGCAGGCTTGTTTGTGCTGGAATCAAATCCATCATCTATTTGGATAGTACTTGTTATAACTTTTAGGTGTATTATTATAGGGTTAAAAGTTCAAGTTATTAGCCAAATTATTCATTCTATTCCTTGAAGGCCCTGAATAATAGTGTCTAGAAATTTGGTTATCATGTTGCTCAACAATTTTCTTTATAACATTCACTAACAAATATATGTTTAATATATGTAACGTGGTGGTTCTAGATCAATTAGAGGGATGAATATCAAAAGAAAAAAGAATAAAAAAACGAATTGAAATCTAAGCTTTCTTAGAAAGGATATGAACTTCTTCTTAAAATTTTTAGGCTTTTGAAAAAGATATATTATATTCAATTCTTGAAATCAATTGTGATCAAAGTTACCAAGTTCATGCAATTTTGCTTCACATATTTGCATTGAGATATACTCTTTTAACCAGTCTTCTACACGTCTTGTGGCTTATGACTATTATGTTAACTGACTTATTATTCAAGTAATAATATTAAGAAATCAACAATAAAGACCTATGACAATTAGTAAGAACATTACAAGATATATATATTTTTAGTTGGGTAAGAGAAGAGGAGGTTGATGTCTTAAAACTACCTATTTAGATTGGTATTTCTAAAAACTCTAATTAAATTAGTAGACAAGGATAATCCTTTATTGTTAATACATTTGAACGTCATACCTCTTATATATAGATGTATTGGATTCTCTTACAAACAAATTTCTTTGAGACAATAAATTTTCTTAACACAAATTAATAGTTAAATTTAGAAAATGACATTCCATGTTAAAACGGATATATTACCCCTAATCCATGTTGTCCAAAATATAGGTTAGGAGTGTGGTTGAGAGGAGGTGAGATGGGTGAGCAGAAAGCAGGCCAGCTGCCGAGAAAAAAGGTTAGCTGGGTTTTTTTTTTTTTTTCGGTTAGCTGTGGTTAGAGCTTGACACTCTCGCCGGGACATTTACATTTTTTTTTTTCCAAGGCTTCTTTTCTATGAACTTCAAGACACTACAACGAATTGCCACTCCCCTCCGAAAGCTCCTTCCCTGTGATCTTCTTCCGTAGTTCCCCCTCCCATTCACTTCCGGTTGGAAATACTGCCACTCCATGTTCAGAGCTCCTTCCGATCATCTTCTTCGGGAGCTTAGGGAACCAGTGAAGAATGTGTCCACTCCTTCCTGGCGCTCCCTTCCCTGCTTTCCTCCCCGTCCCTTTTCTCTGTCTTCTTCGCTTTTCCTTGCGTCTCCTCTGTCGCCACCCAGCAGTGCACCTCAGTCCTATGCACGTTGGTGTTCAGGAAACATAGAGATATCCCTCTACTTCGTTCTCTAACTTTGCAAGTGAGAATAAACTTCTTAATATAACATCAATATATAGGCTCACAATCGATTCAAAAAGAAACATGATGGGATAGTGTCCAAGAGGTATGTTATGGTGTAAATGTGGACTTTTCGTGTTGCTAAAGTGTGAATTTGTTTGTCAAGTGAAATATGTATCCTTCTACATTATAATCTAAATTTTGAAGTGGAAGCAAACTTTTTGATAGAAATAATATCTCATTTGAAACTTTATCTAATACCATGTTTAGAAAACATATTTCATTTTTTTAAAATTAACATATAAGATCATATAAAGAATAATTTCACATGCGAATCTCAATACTTTTCCAACTCTTCATCTAGTGGTTCTATTTTTATGTTTTTTAATGAATACTAGAACAAATGACACCCTTTCCTTGTAAAATCCGTTCACATGAAAGTTTCTCATGTTTGAAACCAAGAAGCATCTTGAAAGTCTCACGCTGTTAAGAACATCTTTTTAAAACGAAGATTTTACTCCCTCCTTTAAGTTCCAAAGAAAAAGTAAACTTTATAATATAATGGACTTGTTGTTTTACGTATACATAGATGTTACTTCTACATAGAGATTGAGGTCTAGCCAAAATTAAGGTTGGATTTGATGTTTATACTTCGTCTTGTTTATTGTAGTCATGTTTGGTTCGGACATGAATGCGCAATATCTTCCTGTTCTCCCGATACCTACACTGAGCAAGAGAGGGAGAGAGTTTTAGAAAAGTGTAGATATAATATCATTTTCAAGGCAAATTCAGTCTGTATAAAAGTGAGCTGAACCTGCAATGCACCACTATTGGACCAAGGCAGGGTGGTACATGATAAATCCTCTTCAAAATTTCACGCACGGCAATTGTGTCCTTTGGAACTTCATGATCAGACCATTCGGGAGATTGAATATGTGGAACAAACAGGGGTGCCTCCTTAGACTGCAACATAAATGACAACGAACGAGAAAATCACATTTTTATAGGTGGGAAATCATAATGGTCAAACGATAAGAATGCCAAATAGCAAGTTAAGGTATACATGTGAACACCAATAATTTGATTTGATAATTGTGCCAACTTGAGAACAATGTGAGAAATAAATGACATCCTTAGGGGCTTCTTGATGTCTTTATGTGTTATTTTCTACAGATTTTTTTTAGGTAGAATAAACGAATAGTATCACTAACACTTTTAGGGAAAATGTCTCACATATAGGATGAGAACAAGAATCCATAAGCAAAACAAGCAACTTCGACATTTCCTAGGCAAAAAGACCATTTACAACCGTAGGGAGAAGGCATGAAAGGAATAATAACAGCTTAGATTTTTCAAAATCACTCAGCTTGTGGCCCTTGACACATTATATCTTGAAAGCAGAGAGAAAATTAAAATATAAAGAGAAACCAATTTTTCCTTATAAAGCTTTGCTTGTATTACTGAAAACATTAACAATTACACTAGCACTTAAGCCTTTTATAGAATTCTTTACGAGAAGAAGGTCATCTACACTAATTTGCAATTATAACAAAATGTCAACTAGACCCAAGAATTATGTTAACTAAATAACTAAAATGTTTCCAATGGTTAAGGTGAATATTGCTAAGTTGGAAAAGTAAAGAATGAGTGTGATGAGTTGGCTTTTGTTTTTGCTAAAGGACATCGTTCTTTCCTTATGAGTGTACTTCTTCAGGCCCCTCAAAACTTGGAGTGGGAATCAACCCAAGTTTGTTTCATAGGAACAAAAATGTGGTCTTGCGAAGTGGCTTGGTTAGGATATCAACTATATGTTGTTTGGTTAAGATGTACTTAGTTGTAATTAGATTAAAAGGTACCTTTTCTTACATGAAATTAAAATTTATCTCCATATGTTTTGTTCAACCATGAAAGGTTGGTTTTGCTATTAACTTGAGGGCTACAAGGTTGTCATAGTAAATGGCAATAGAGTGTGGTTGGCAAACACCTAGATCATGTAGAGGGTGCACAACTAGGTCGATTTTATATCTATGGAAGCTAAGGCTCTATATCTATTTCTATAGAAGATCGCATTACCGTGGATTGGTGTTTTAAGCTCCACAAAATGAGGTTGCATCCTAGATAAAAAGCAATAGTGAAATGTTGAGTGATGAGTAGCTTTACATCCAACCCAATTTAAGTTGTTGTATCCATGTAAATTTAATGTGTAGTGAGAGTGAATTCTTAGGCCAAGAGATAATGTGCCCTATAAATATCTTAATACTCGTTTAAGATTATGATAATCCAAGTTCGTAGGAGAATGCATTGGTTAACACAACTTGTTCATTGGATAAGCAAGCTCAAGTCTAGCGATGGTCAAATACTGCAAGGCTCCAATAACACTTATAAACAAAAACGGAGTAGTGCAAGACTAAGTAGGATTTTGAAGAATAGGTGACTTAGTTGTTGTTGGTGCTACTAGGGGCTTGCAATATAGCATAAAAGCTTGTCTTAGGATGTCAAGAACAAATTGTCTTTGTGGTAAAATGAAACCACTAGGTATAGAAACAACCTCTATGCCTAAGAAAAAATGAATTGCACTAAAAGACTTAAGGAAAAACTATGATTGCATATGCTTGATCAATTCATTGACAACATTAAATAAAATTGCCTATAATAAGTAGATCATCTACATAAAGTAACAATCAAAGAATAATATCTCCAATATTGTAAATGAAAGGTGAGAAATCAAAGGCTAAGCAAAAGAATCCATATTCTAAAAGATAAGAACTAAAATTGTCAAACCAAACTCATGGAGCATGTTTTGTGCCATACAAAGCTCAAAGTAACTGTCACACAATTGTAGGAGCAAACTAAACAATGAAGGCTAGATGTTATTCCATGTAGACATGAGTATCTAGAAAAACATGTAAGAATGTGTTTAAGACATCAAATTGAAAAATAGGCCATTAACAAATAGTGGCTAATTGTAGTTGTCCTTACCATAAGCGAGAAAGTATCAAGAAAATCTATAACTACAACATGATGGAAGCCCTTTGTAACCAACTTGGCTTTTAGGTGTGAAAGGAATCTATCTATTGAGAGCTTGGGTTTAAAAACCTGTTTGCAACCAATAACATGCATCTTAGAATGTCTAGGTACTAAAGTCCATGTGTTAGTTTCTTCAAAGCCTTCATTTCTTCTTTCATTGTTACATTTCACTTAGGATGTTGCAATGTAGATTGCTTGAGTTAAGGATAAAAGGAGTAAGGGCATACATTAAATTAGGCTTAAAAATGTCTTATCATACTCTAGTCTTAATTGGAGAAGTTGGTTTATGGAGGCTTGAAGGGACAAATTATATCAGTGGTAGTATAGAAAGGTGAGGTTTGAATATAAGTAAATGGTGAGGCATAAGCTACAATATGGGATGAGTTTAAAAGGTCTAGAGTAGGATTAATTGTTATAATCAATGGTGCAGATGCCATCTTAGTGGTTGTGAGGTTATTGGAGCTAAACTATGGGCTAGTTACAAGATAGTAAAGTGTGTATCAATAGCTAAGGAGCATGGACTTACTAGGTCAACTCACGCAAGTGTTGGAGTTTGTTCTAAGGTTGCTAAATAATGTTTGGCAATGGTAATTATCTTATTGTATTATGAGCTAGATGTAAAATTTGTACTATCAAAGTGTGAGCTATGATTGGTAGAAGATGGAGTGTTTGTTGATACATGGTAAGAATGTGAACTTGATAGGCATACTATAGTTAGATTTGGTGTAATTTATGTAGCAAGCTAATTTGAGGTGAGTGTTTTAGTAGTTGATGAGTGTTACAAGCAAAGTTTAGGTTTGTTGTGTTATATTGTTGTTGGGAGTTAGTGATTGTAGTCTTAAGAGGAGATATTAGGTTCAAACTACTTATTGCATAAAAATTTGAGTAATTCTGTGTAGTGATTTGTGGATGTGTGGAAGAGTTTCGAGATTGTGGTTTAGTGCTTCATATTGATGATTTAGATGTGCAACATAATTCAAAGTTGTAGAGGTGTGTGGACTATCTTGGTAAAAGCTTGGAAGTGAGAACTTGACATAAGTATTGGAAGTGACTACTTGAGGTGTTGATCTTAAGCTTGAAGCTACATAAGGAAATGTAGCGTCATCAAATAGTGCAAGCTAGAGATGTATACAAAGCTTATGGGATAATGAAGATAGCAATAACCTTTGTGAATATTGTTGTAACCAAGGAAAACACAATGCTATGACCTCTTAGCTAGTTTGTTAAAGGAGTAGTCTTTAAAATGTGGAAACAAAGAGCTTACAAACACTATAATGGAAGTAAGTAGGTTTAATGTGATGCAATAAAGAAAAAGGTGAAGAGTTTCCAGTATGCGGAGATGACAACTAGTTTATCAAATATATAGTTACAGAGAAAGCTTTAGACTAGTATGTTTTTAGTAAATAAGTTTCAAACATCATTGCCAAGTCTAATTCCACAACATGGCGATGCTTCCTCTAGGCTATCTCATTTTGATGTATGTGTATGTGGACAAGAAAGCTTATGTTGAATCCCATGTTATGATAAATAGTATTGTAAGACAATACTAAGATATTCCTCACCATCATTAGATTGGAATAGTTAAATAGAAGCATCAAATTGTTTTTTCACTAACAACCGAAACTTCACAAAGACTTGAAACACATCATATTTATACTTCAAAGGAAAAGTCCAGCGATATCATGTACAATCATCTATAAACAAGATGTTAAATGAAATTATTAGTGTAATGCAACTAGAGAAATACCCCACAAGCCACTATGAACTTTCTCTAAAGGCTTTATAGAGCAATTTTCCAAAAGACGGAAAACAAGTTTGCTACTTTCATGAAGATGGCAAGGATTGCAAAAGAAGGAATTACTTGATCCATTTGACTTCATTGCAATCTTATTTGTTTGTTAAAGCGTTTTATGAATTTCATCCCTTAGATGTCCAAGGAAACGATGCCAAGTTGCAAGATCCAGAGAAACATTGTCTAATTGAGAAGAGAATCTAAAATTTATTTTCTAAAATCATGCATAACCTTTTGTGTCTAATTCCTTTCACTAGGATTTATTACTTGCATATGCTTAATGTAAAACAAATCTTTAGTAAAGATAAAATAGTAAGGAAAATCAATAGTCAATTGAGAAATAGAAAGAAATTCTTCTAAACTCATAAAGCAACTAACACACTATTTAGAGGAAATTTAGTTTGTGGAAGGAAACTAAAACTTATATGAGAGATGTCTAGAAGTTCTCTATTTTCTACTTGAATCTTTGTTAAACCATGATATGGAGAAAAGCAAAACAACTTTCCAACAAATGAAGCCACATGTACATTAGCACTAGAATTGGGAATCTAATCCTCATTATCAACTGATTGCTCATTCAGATGCATTGCAACAAGTACTTGGGGAATTTCTAATGATTGATAGGCAATATTAAATTGTTTGTAGCATTCCATGGTAGAATGACCCTTTTTAATTACAAATTTGACACACAATTGAATTGGCAAAATGTTGCTTTGGTGAGTTAGTGGAACTTTTTGAATTCTTGTTATGCTATGTGAAAAGAGGAAATCCTCAACCTTGAGAAAAGAATGGGCTAAAAGAATTAGAGGAGTTTCCTTCGCCTCATCCATTGGATCTCCCAATGTGATTAGATTGTTAAGTGAAAAATCCTACAAAGTGGTTTTGTGTAGGGTTGTAATGAATATGTTGTGCAACATAGGCATGCAATTGAGCAACTACATCCTTATAAGAGAGCATTAAAGATCTAAACATCATAGCTACAAAGGATTTGTATTCCTTCCCCAATCCTTGTAGTAAATGAAATATTTTTTTTGAATCACTAAGTGGTTTCCTTATAACAATTAGTTAATTGCACAATATTTCAAATTCTTCTAAGTAGTTTGAAAATTCTTTCCATCCTAGTGAAACTTTTAAAATTTAGTTTAGAGCTCATATTCTCGAGCTACAATCTATCTAATAAAATGATCATAGAGTTTAGACCAAACTTTAGTTGCATGATTGAGATAAAGACAATCCCAAGTGTTTCTTTAAAGAGGCAACTTATAATCCTTTAGTGCACCAAATTATCACTTTGCCTCCATTGATCAAACACTAGTTTGGGAATCTCCTTGTCACTTACAATATATGTATGAGATGGTTGTACCGTTTCACTAGTGATGAAACCTTTTTGTAGCCTAAGAAATATAGTTTATCTTGTTTAGTTTCAATGAAACAAAATTAGCTATATTGAATCTGACAAGGAAATAATACTCTGGTTTATCCTCTATAGGCAACACTTTGAGTCACAGAGCAAAGGCTTTGCTCTAATACCAAAAGAAAATTAAAATATAGAAAGAAACCAATTTTGCTTTGTAAAGATTTGCTTATATTACTAAAATCATTAATGATTACATAGGTACTTGTGCCTTTTATAGAGTTCTTTACAAGAGAAGGGTTGTTTATACTAATTTACAATTACAAAAAAAATGTCAACTAAATCTAAGAATTATGTTAATTGAATAACTAAAACTCTTTTGATAGTTAAGGTCATTATTACTGAGTTGGCTTATGTTTCTACTAAACAACATCATTCAATTTCTAATGAGTATACTTCTGCAGGCCACCATTTTAGGTGTTAAAATAAGAAGTTCAACTTCTTAAAACACCATTTTTTTTCTAAGGTTTAGTTACGTTACTAATGATCTATAAGCACCTACACTAGCAAATATAAAGAGAACTGTTGAGCACCACAAACCAATTAGATTGGTTTACCTTCATCATTGTCAAATAAAGCTACCCCTTGTGTGACAATGGATTTACCCTATATGGTATGCAAAATAATCCATTAATCATTATTTATGTTATATCAACAATATTTTAAATAACCCATCTTGTCTCTATATGGTTAACCTACAAGGCACACAATTTTAATGTAGTGCCAATAGTTTTTATTCATTTAGTGACTATGCATATATCACCAAACTTTATAAGGACACCCTCTACCTGGAAATAATTTTCACATTTTACCATATGCATATAAAGTTCAAAATTTAGAAGGCATATAACAAAAAAGTGTAAATAAGGAATAAAAAATTGTATCATATAATCTCATAAGAATTATGAACTAAAAATGAAAAACAATTCCAAATGATGACCAAAGTCTTCCACTTCTCACCCACATGCAAATTAATATAAGCAAGAATTGTTTTATTAATGGCCAAATCATAGGCATATTGCTTATATAATTGTTAGTGAAGTTAGAAGTAACTCCAATTAATAATAAGTAAAAAAGCATCAGAGTGATTGAAATTAAAATAAAAAGAAAAATTCTAACATAAATCTATCAAAAGATAAATTGAAAGAAAAAAAAGAAGAAGAAAATAAAATGAAAGATTAAAATAACTATGTCAAAAGAGTTTAATTCATAACTAAAAATATCCAATATAATTTTGATGTAATCCGTACAAATTGTCGTATTATGAAAAGGTCATCGAGTCCTTAACTAAAGAAAAACAACAACATTAACCATCTTCTATGGTAAATGGAAGTAGATCTCTTATTGAATGCTTAAAATGATAAGTAAAAACTTAAGAGAAAACCTAACCACCTTACCTTCATAAAACTAAACTATGCCTTACCTATTAGTGCCACCATGTTCACAGGCACAATTGCCTTGCCTTTTTCAAGTGGTTAATAGACTTATCCCAAATCTTCTAGTGGCACAAAACCACCACTGGTAGATAAACATATCAACTTTTCCTTTCACAAATCCTTCAAGGGAGTTATGGATCAACTGAGATCTACCCTTTTAATGATGTGGAAATTATGCCAAACTTCCCTACCATGCTAAATAGTAAACCACCCACCAAAGACTCTTGATGGCTAACCCAAGATTGTTTTTATGAATAAAAAATGGGATGTTGCTATTGAGTACCATTGTCATATTTAGTAGTCTATACCCTTCGGTTGATGTGTTCAAAAGATTTATAAATTCAACATAGAGCTTACAAAACCAACAATCATTGGATTTATTTCTATAAGAAAGATAAGTGTTCAACTACAATCAGAAGGGGGTCTTGCCCATGCTTGCTCTTACAAAGAACATTCCTTTGAGCTATCATGCTTTCTATTATTCCAATGAAATAGGAATTGTGTTGGAGATCTAGTGATTGCAACTTTATGGGTTTATCTCTTGAAATTGCCTCCCTCAGGAATTGTGATTTATGCAAGATTGGTAACTAAATAGGTTCATACTTGTGTTTAGATTTAAGAACAAAGAAATTCAAACATCCAACATAGGTGCAGGTGTGCCTTAAGATGGACTTGTCCAAAGAGTTGCCTAATGAAGGTTGGCTTTAAATAGGATCAAATCCACCCTTCCTACAAGGCATTGAATATGAAAGTCAGCTTAAGTACTATTCTGATTGTTGTCTCTAAGCATAAGAATCAAAATTGTCACAAACTCCATCCTTGCATGCAAGTGTTAAACAAAAGGCATCTAAGACTAGGGCAACATATAGGCTATGTCATATAGGAGAGAAGAAATCTGAAATCAAAATACACCAAGTAGGGAGCCTAATGGCTCAACTAGTAACCATACTAAGTGCATTTAGAAGTAGAAATTTCAATCACCAAAAAAACCTTTAGAAGTTGTCCAAGTCCAAAAACAGGGTGAAGAAAAAGCTCATTATGTAAGATTTTCTTTGTTTGGTACAAAGAAAAGCGTAATGCAAGGACAAGGTTGTCCCCAATCCTAGAAATTGAGATAAAAGAGGAAAACTTGAGCATAGCTACCCATGATTCTGGAAATGAAGAAATCATAGGAAAAAATGCTAACCATTATATACAAGGCCTCACTGTAGACAATGTAATAGTTAATGATTTCAAAGAATGGGAGTTTATGTTAACTTTCCCTGCAACACGACCTAAGGACAATATGCTACCATTGAAATCCACCTCACTTACAATGGTGGTGTATGGCTCAAATAGTTCTAGCAAAAGCCCTAGTCATCTTTTATAAGAAGAACAATCTTTGGGACTTTCTACAATAACAAATACTCATAGCTTGTGGGGTTTGACATCAACAAAAAATAAGAGATTAATTAGTCATTTAGCCCAAACCTCCTTTAAAGGTGTTTTTGGTATAGAGAAATGGTCTAAGAATAAAAAAGAAAGGCTTTCCACCTTTAATCATTTTAACCCATTGAGCTGGGAAACAAATAGTAGCAGCATCAATACTTATTCTTAAGGATTAAGATGTAAGGGAGTTTCAACCAAAAATGAAACAATTAACAAATTGGATGAAATAAATGTCATTATGCATAATTGTGAAACCAATATAAATAAAATTCATCTACGTCAGATGTATTTCCACATCCAAGCATATGTGCATAATATTCTTATATGGAATATAATAGGGCTAAGCCCTTAAGGAAAATTAAATTACCTCAAGTAGGAGATAAAAAAATTGAAATGTTCCTTAATTGCTTTGTTGGACCCAAAACGTGAGGGTCCGAGTCTTGTGAATATAACATGGAAACTGGGCTTTGAACATTCTTTACATTACAACCCATTAATTCTCACAAATGGATAATGTGGAAGTTAAACATAAATATCTCTTTCATATTTTATTTTCAACAATGTATCATTGTGGAAGTGTTGATAGAAGTAAAGAAATTTTTGTTCTCTAATGTTTATGCAACCACAAATTATATAGGAAGAAGTTTATGGCAGCACCTAGATAGTATTCGGACTTCTAGTACTCCATGGATTCTTGGAGGTAATTCAAACACCATACGAAGTCAAGAAGAAAAAAGAAAAGATCGCCCTTACTCATGAAATTCTATTGATGATTTTCAACTATTTGTATGTAATGTGGGTTTGAATGATTGTGGATTTCTAGGTTCCCATTTTACATGGTCAAACAATGTTTATGGTGTACGGATGGTTTGGTTATGATTGGATAAAATATTATGTAATTTGGAAGCTTCCAAATTTATTTCCAGCCTTAAAGATTTAGCACTTACCTTCACTACTTTTTGATCTTGCTATGCTCTTGCTATCTCTAAAAAATTTTCAAGAGACTAAATCTTTTAAATTTTAAAGACAATGGTTAGCAGTTCCATCAACTATACAACTAATAGCTTAACAATGGAATGGTCATTCAAATGCTCCTTGTACTTGCCTTCACATGAAATATGCTCAAGTTAAAAAAGCACTCATTCTTTGTGTAAAACAGAAATGAAATATCATTAAACAAAAGGTTATAGAACTTACAGAGATAATTCAAGAAAGGGAACAAAAATTTCAGGGTATTATGAGTTACAAATGGCATAAGAAATGCTTATAAAGACCATTAATGAAAGAGAAAGCAAGTTGTATGATAAGGCAAGGGTTAAATAAATACAGGAAAGGGATAGAAACTTTGCTTACTTTCATGCAAACATGAAGGAGTGACAATAATAATCCAAGTTTATTTTTGCTTTTCCTTATGGATGTTATATGGATGATATGGACACATTAGGTCCTATGGAAATTGACTTCTATAAAAAGTTATCATCCAAATCCCTCTAAGTCTTCATTATCCATCTACTTAGATTTTTGTCAAAGACAAAAAATCAATTAAACCTACTGACTCATGTCCTTAGTATCATTATAAATGAACAAAATGCCATACTATGTAAAATTCCATAATAGGAGGAGATTAAGGAAGCAATATGTAACCTCGATCTTGATAGTGCCCTTAGCCTATATGGCTTTATTAGCCAATTTTTTCCTACTGTACAAGAAATAGTCAAGTCGGATGTCATTGATTCAATAAAAGACTTCCTCAAGTGATGCCAACTCCTGCCTAGTGCAACTTTAACTATGCTTGTATTGATCCCTAAAGTACCATAGCCCAATAACTTCTTAGATTTGAGGCCCATCAATTTATACACCTTCCGGTACAAAAGTTAGGCTAAGATTTTTAACAATTAATTAGTCAAAGTTCTTCATCATGTCATTTCGTAAAAGAAATCAAGTTTCATTAAGTATAGATCAATTCAAGATAAGAAAGCACTTGCTCAAAAGATGATACATGAAATCAACAAAAAAAATCCAGGGGTAATGTTATAATTAAACATGATATGTAAAAAGCATGCAATTGTTTGGAGTTCTTTTGATGTTTGGTTTCTCATCAAATAATTGACTTTTTATTTAGCTACAAGAAAAGAAATTTGGCTTTTTTAAATCCACTAGGAGACTTCGGCAAAGGGATCCTTTATCCTTGAGCCTATTCATTAGTGTGCAAGAAACATCTAGTAGGAAATTGAAATCATTATGGCAATTAAGGGCAATTAGTGTGTATAAAGTTACAAATTCCTTTGGTTCTATTTCTTATTTGCTTTATGCTAATGATATGATAGTCTTCTTAAACAAATAAAAATGATTAATATTTACATTTATGAATCTCTTAAAAGAATATGAGCAACATAATGAGCAACTTGTAAATGTGCAAAAATGTAATTTCTTAATATCAACAAAGGCCCTTCAATATAAGAAGCATCATATCAACAACTGGATTAGTTTCTTACATGCAATCTTCCAATGAAATACTTAGGGGTCCCTTCATTTATAGGCTAGGTGAAGAGGGTTACTTTGGGAAACTTTTAACAAGGATTACAAGCAAAGTTTGGAGTTAGAAAAATAAATTCTTATCACATGGGGGAAAGATTATTTTGACCAAAAGTGTGATGTCTTCCATTCTGATCCATATGCTATTAGTCTCAAAAGTTCCAAAATCAAATATGAAAGACATTAACAAAAGAATGGCAAACTTTCTCTAGAACAATGGTGGGGATCATAAGGCTCATTGGGTGAGTTGGGAGAAAGCTTGCAAGCCGACAGACAAAAGTGTTTAGGAGTAAGATAATTGATTATAGTACTGACAAGTTTACAAGTAAAAATGACATGGAATTATATTAAAAGGTAATCACTTTGGGCAAAGTTCATGAAGCAGGAGTATGGTTATGCATCAACAACGAAACATATTGGCATCATATTATAGTCTCCTATGTGTGATGAACAACATTAGAGCATTAGAGACATTTTTTCATACTAGACATACCTAGAATCTACCCTATCTCTTGGCCAACTAGAATTTTCTTAACAAATCACTCTTAATGAGGAGCTTAATGAGCTAGTTCTTTAGCTTACTCCTAATAGTTGTTTCTCAATGACATTAGTATATGAAAGCAAATGAAAGCATTATGAAAAGGTGAATTGGAGCAAATTCATTTGGAATTCCTTTATGCCCATGAAGATAGGTTTTTTCATGTGGCAAGTAATGCAAAATGGTTTTTGAATGGACTCTAATGTGCAAGGACATGGTTTTTCACTAGCTTCAAAATGTATATGACTCTCAATGTGAAACTACTGATAACTTGTTTTATTAGGGTGAGTTGGATAGTGGTTTATGGCAATATTTTTGCTTTATTTTCAATATTTTAGTGCGATGAGACTTTGTATTGCATTTTCTTTTAGACTGGTTTCATCATGTTAATGTCTTCCCAAGTGGGGTTAGTAATTACTCTTGTCAGTTCACTTATCCTATGGTGAATATGGTTAGTAAGAACTACTATGTAGAATGACAATTTTTTATTCCCTTCTTGATTGGAATGGTAAACTCTATTGTTAGAATGTTGATTACAAACTATAAAGGAGACAAATTCCCACCCATGATTGATTGTATAAGGTTACAAGCTTTACAGGTGCTTGTTTATAATCCGCCACTATTAGGGGTCAAATGGTATGTTGGCATTTTCCTTCAATAGGTTCATTAAAGTTAAATATAAATGGATCTAGTGTAAATGGTATGACAATAGGGGGAGAAGTTGTGCTTTACTGTAATGGAAGTGTTCACCTAGCATATGTTGTAGATTTTGGAAATGGAGATAGCACCATGACAGAGATTTTCACCTAATTAGAAGGTTTAAATGCCAACATGGAATCATTTTGTTAGAGATCAAAGTTGATTCCCAATTTTTATTTCAATGCCTCAAAGGAGTATTTTTTTTCATTTGGAAATTGAACTATCCAATTCATAGATGCACTAGTTATATTCCTTGAATGGTATTAATTTCTCATATTTTTTGGGAAGGTAATTTTTGGCTAATAGTTTGGCAAACTTTGGGCATTCTCTTTCAAGGAAACAAGTTTTCTCAACTATCAAATCGAGGCAGAATGTTTTTTGGGAAGCTCAATTAGGCTTGGAGCACTACAGGCCACCTTGAATTTTTATTTTTCTCCTTTATTTTCGTATGGTTGAAAAGTTTGTTAGACGTTAAGTTTTACTTCACACCACAGACTATGTGCATGTGCTAGTCTTTGATGTTTTTATCTCATAATGTTCTGCACCCATCTGAGTTTCTGTTTTAAGGGTAAGGTCCTATGTTCTGTCCTATGTCTCTATTTTAAGATGTGGTGTTTAAGCCCACCAACGTTATTAATATAAATTATTAGATTTCCGCTATAAAAGAAAAATGAAAAAGAAAAGCACTTTGAAAATTCTTTAGGCACTATAAAAATATACATACAAAATAAACCATTTAAAACTGGCTCGAAAAACAGAATATATCAACCATTGAACCATAAACTGAGTTCCAATTCCATTCATCACTAGTGAAAACGATAACGTGGGCTTTGTCGACATTTGCAAATGCTATAATCCTCTAAAACATACATACAAAATAAACCATTTGAAACCGGCTCGAAAAACAGATTGAACCATAAACTGAGTTTCAATTCCATTCATCAGTAATGAAAACGATAACGTGGGCTTTGTCGACATTTGCAAATGCTATAATCAACCCTTTCCAGTTTATGCTGTGAAAGTACTATGATATATATATGAATGGCCTAGGATATGCCAACACAGGTGCTCAAACCCAAATTGTAATAAAACCGTTCTCCTTTTAGCAATATCTATTCAGAAGTCAATATTTACTTGTACGTTTCGTGTTGGGAAAGAACTTTTCGCCAGTGGACCTGAAGATGGGAAGGTCAATCCAGGCCTAAACACCAGGTTTACAAGCATAAAAGCTAAAATTTTCTGCCCCAATGCAGTAGAAATTACACGCAATCCAAGTAAATTGAACTTAAAAAGAACACTTCCATATTCAGTAAACCAAGTTTGGTTAAGCTCAAAGATGCTTGGTAAAGGACTCGTCACAAATATATACAGATCAGAAGCAGAACCCAAGCAATGAATTCCACAAACCAAGATAGTATCCACAAACCACAAAGCTCCAAGCAACAAAACAAATAAAGGATTGAACTTTTAATAACAACCATTATCAAAATAAAGAACCTTAGAAATCATTCTGGTTTTATTACGAATAGCCAATTCAAAAACAGAGTTATCCAAATTTGCACTCATCATATAGGACGGACTAACTGAACTCAAAAAATAGCCTAGAGAGGCTAGATGTCTTCATTTTTCTAAAAATCAGCGGGGAACCATTCAAACATGAAGTACAGGCCATTGACTTTCAGGTCACTGCTACCACGGTAGGAGAGAACTGGGGGATTAATGGAAAATGAATTATGGTTGATCAACATTTTTAGTTCCATTGTTAAGATGAAGCGCCAGAATCAGCGGCCGAGAAATATACCGGGGGATCATAGAGTTGGACTCCGTTGGTCTAATTCAGCATCGGTACCAATCAGGAGCAAGAGTCATTGATCTGGCTGCCCAAAAAGTTAAAGAAAAGACATGTATTAACAAATAATCCTACAAAGGCACAATCATAGCTGCAAGATTTGTCATTTGAGTACAAGAATTCTACACTGTATTGGTGCACAGAACCTGCGTAAAGGCTCAGAAACTTCAAAAGACATGGACACATACCGTTTTCACATCCTTTGAGTCCCGGACTCTGAGATCAGGTCTTCTAATTCGTCTATGATTGTTCTATAGCAGAAACAGTATTGATCCTGACACAACAATCAAAATAGATGGAGTATCAGAAGTAGAGCAGATTTTGTTTATAAGAAAAAGGAGAAGAGACAGGTTTCGGGGAGGGGGAGGTGGAAAGGTGGAAAGAGAATGCTAAATTCTTGTCGAATAGTTTGAAAGAAACTAAAAACACTACTACTTGCTATCTTACTGCGATATTTGTGTGCAACTTTGTTAACCAGAAGGTGGACCAACCCAACCATAGTTGTTTTTTCCATGCCCAACTAAAGCCATAATGCAAGGAAGGAAAGCAAAACAAATAGGGCTTTCCACATATGTAAGAAGTAAAACTGAAGTTAAATGTTTATACTGATCTTCAGGCTTGCACTAGTCCATAGTTCGATAGTTGGGCAAAATCTTAAGGAACGCCACAAAAGCCAGCAGAAGTCACTGGTATAATCATGGGTTAAAATTATATGACGTTACCATGCAAATTACTGACAAAATAATTAGAAGCATACCTGTGTTTGCACCATTCCAATTCTCTGAGACCTGAACATAGTTATAGTATTAACAAGATCTAAGGCTGACATGTCTCCAGCAAGGATTCTCTGAATTGTGTTATGAATGGTGCAATATGTTCCTGTTCTCCCAATACCTGCACTGAACGACAGAGAGAGAGTTTCAGACATAAGTGCAGATATAATAGCATTATCATGGAAAATTCAGTCCGTATAAAAGTGAGCTGAACCTGCAGTGCAATACTATTGGACCAAGACTGGGTGGTACATGATAAATCCTCTTCAAAATTTCACGCACGGCTATTGTGTCCTCTGGAACTCCATGATCAGGCCATTCGGGATACTGAATATGCAGAACAGACAAGGGTATCTCCTCGGACTGCAACATAAATGACAACGGCTAAGAAAATTACATTTCTATAGGTGGGAAATCAATAACTCAGACGATAAGAATGCCAAATAGTATGTTAAGGTGTATATGTGAACAAAATAATTTGATTTGTTATCGTGCCAAATTGAGAATAGCGTGAGAAATAAATGACATCCTCAGGGATTCTTGATGTCTTTCTGTTTTGTTTTCAGCAGATTTTTGCTTTAGGTGGAACAAACGAACAGTATCACTAGCACCTTGAGGGCAAATGTCTCACCTATGGAATGAGGACAAGAACCCAGAAGCCAAACAAGAAAATTCGACATTTCCTAGGCATCAAGACTATAAAACTGACAACAGGAGGGGGAAGGCATGAAAGGGAAAACAACGGCTCAGATTTTTCAAAATCAATCAGGTTGTGGTCCTTAACACACTATATCTTGAAGGCAGAGAGGGATCACTATTCCAGGTGTCAAGATAAGAAGATTCAACTCTTAAAGCACCGACTCTTTGCAAAGCATAGTGACTCTGCCAACTATCTACAAGCACCTATACGAGCAAATATATGGAGTGCTTAGCACCACAAACCAATCGAAGAAAGTAAAGGAGAAAAATTAATGTTTGTTTTGTCCTTTACATGTATAGCATCTATCTGGTATAGGCTGATTTCAATTTCAAGTACAAGCAAAAACTTAGAAGAGAAACATGTGTGTGTACACGCACATGTAGGTTTATATATAGAAACACGCATTCTCATCATTATCAAATAAAGACTGTCCCTCCCTAGGTGACGGTGGATTTACCCAATAATGTATGCAAAAGAATCCATCAAGCATCATTTATGTTATCTCAGCAGTATTTTAGATAAACCGTCTTACCTCCATATGGTTAACCTCCAAGGCACGCAATTCTAATGCAGTGTCAGTAGTTTTTATCCATTTCGTGACTATACATATATCACCAAACGCCCTAGGGCCATCCTCTGCCTGGAAATAATCTCCACATTTTACCATCTGCATATAAAGCTCAAATTTAGAAGGCATCTAACAGAAAAGTGTGAATAAGGAATCAAAAACTGTACCATACAACCTCATAAGAATCATCAACTGAAAATGAAAAGTAATTCTAGATGATTACCGCAGTCCTCCACATCATACCCACATTCAAAGTAACACAAGCAAGAACAGCTTTACTAATGGTCAAACCACAGGCATATTGATTATATATTCATCAGTGAAGTTAGAAGAAACTACAGCTGATAATGAACCAAAAAGCATCAAAGTGATTGAATTCAAAATAAAAAGACAAAACTCTAACATAACTCTGACAAAAGATAAATAATTAAAAGAAAAAAGAAGAAACAAAAAACTGAAAAGAAATGAAAGATCAGAATAACTGTCAAAAGAGTTCAATTCATAGCTGGAAATATCCAACATATTTTTTATGTAATCGATCCAAATTGCCATACTAGTTATTCTGACAAAATTGAGTATCTAATGATAAAAAAGGTCATCAAGTACCCAGTTGAAGAAAAGCACTTGAAAAGTCTTTAGGTCATTTTAAATATACATAAAAAATAAAACATCTAAACTGGCTAAGAAACACAGAATATAATAAACCATTGAACCACAAATTGAGTTCCAATTCCATATCTTCATCACTGATGAAAATGATTAACAAGGGCCTCGTTGAACCTATAAATGCTATAATTAACCTTTTCTAGTTTGTGATGTGAAAGTACTATTATACATACATGAATCACCTGGTGCTCAAATCCAAATTGTTATAATACCGTTCTCCTTTTAGCAATGTCTATTCAGATGTCGGTAATTGGTAGATTCCATGTATAAACCTTTCTGCTTGTATTTCAAAACAGCAGTTGATTTAGTTGTGAGACACATGCGCAGGATGAGGAAGGACCTAAATATCCATCAGCTGCATGCCCTCAAAAATATGTCAAATTTAGCAGTTGTAAGATTCAACCAAATTCAGAAAGTTTTCTAGCTGCTACTTATAATTTCACGCAACTGGTAATCACACAAGTACCTTAAACTCTACACAGTGAAGTACCTTGTAGTTGTCGACCAACCTAGTCAGCATCACAATGACAGGGCAATGGTATTGGATTACCATCTCCCAGAAATCCTCGTAGGTGTGCGGTAGTGGACCTTGCGTAGCAATAAACTGAGAAACACTTTCGGAGGGGGAAGTCTGCATTGAAAGATTGATTATAGAAGGGTCAGAACAAAAAGAAAGGAACAATTCTAAACATCCTATAATCTTCCATTGAGTGTACAAACTCGTACCGTAATAAAGCTTGCATTAATGTAGCCTCTAGCTGCCGGCCTGTAGTCCTTACAAGAATTAAGAACAATCCTGTTCTTGTCAACTGAACTCCACAACAATTCAGCAATATAATAAGAAAAGCTTGTGTTCGCACTTGAGAGATGCATATACATCAACTCGTAAGGGAGATAATTCAACTGCTTAAACATGTGTCAACGGTTCAAAAGAAAAAAAAAAAATGAACTTACATGGTAAGACATCCATATAGCGGTTTTTGTTGGCATTGACACTGTCAACAGCCACAGTGCAGCTTCTCTTCATCACAGACGGTGATATTCTGATCGCCTGACATCAACTGTAAAACTTAGTACTAGAATCAAAAGAAAGCATATAAAGAAAGCTCCCTAAGTCCTGTATTGTTTGTCCGGCATGAAAGATCCAATCCTCAAAGGCGATTGTTTTTGATACCGAACGTCACAATTTTTTTTATCTAAATGTGTTTTTCTAGTGACACTTTAGCAAGAGAGTTTCTGAAGATCAACTTCCTGAAGCAGAAAACAACTTGAATGCTCCACTAAGGTCCTTGGAAATTTCAAAATCCTCATAAAATTTTTCTATTTTGTTTCTCTACACATTTCCGGGAAGCGAACAGAGAGCAGAGGATGAGCAACTTAGAGGACTAAAAGGAAAAATGTCGGAGTTCAGTTCTAACCTGCAAGCGAGCAAACTCCTGAGCGATGGTTTGAGGAGCGGAGAGCTTCTGGCGGAAGAATCCGAGCGCTTCGGAACAGCGCGCAACCTGATCAGCGGTCAGAGAGGGTCTGGGCGGGAAATCGGGGGTGAAATTGAAAGGGTACGCAGCATCAGAAGGGTTGGCCATGACCGGTCTCCCCCGACCGTGCTGGGCGCGTCGGGAAATGCAGTTCCCCAGTTGGTTGGATGGGGGTTTCGCCTTTTGGAAATAATGCGTTGGTGCTCAGTGATTACGCGCGTCGAGATGCTGGCGTTCCGTGGGACTCTCTCCGATTAAATGGTCTATGATGCGTATGGACTCCGGGAATCTTTGATCCTAAACGAAAACCAATCTTTTCGGACCCCACAAAATAAATTCCCCCATCTGTATTGTCACCATTTTCTGACCTTCCCATACATACCCACCCACTGCTAACACAAAACAAAAGTAACAATCTCAATCAAACGAGACCTGCATTCAACCACCTCTTGACCATAATCTGTTACACAATCCATCGTGAGGTTGCTGTATTCCTTTTGTTAGGACAGGGTTCTTCAAATTCTTTTTCCCTTTTTAAGTAACTTTTATTAAGACGTAAACAAAAAGTTTTGCAATGTTGAAGAATATATATTATAATTCATTATTATAAAATAATAATTTTTAATAATAGAAATATGTTATTAGGGTTAATCTTAACAATATTGATGGAAAATATTTTAAATAGTGTTTAAATATAAAAATTATTTCACCAATTTAAAACTTGACCTTTGGGTTGAATATTTAATTTTTTTTAACAACTATTGACTTCCAAATTAGATAGAAAAAAAAAAAAAATTGGGTTTTGAGGATGATGGTTTGGTCAAGAAGTCTACAATTCATAATTAACCAGACAGGCATCAGTTTTGCAACAGGGAAAATGGCAACGTTCCACCAAATATTTATACAAAAAACAATACAATACCAGTTGGTTTGAAGGTTAAGATCAACAATCATGATATTTTGTTAAATCTCAAACAAGAAACTAACAAAATAGTTTAATCTCCTTCAGCAAGATGAAAATGCTATAAAATTTCTTCTTTGGATATCCTGATTAAGGAAAATAGGAAGAACGTTGAAAAAAGGGCAAGAAAAAATGAACAGCAAACACAAGCAAAACCCTCCTAAAACCCTCATTGAAGGAGAAGTGTACTAAGTTCAACCGAATGAAGTTCATCGTCCACCCTCTCCCGAGGCGGCTCTTTCAGTCTCTGTCCCAGCCCCTCCGCCACCGCCGGAACTTTGTTGACGACGCCACCATCAAATGGGTTCGAGACCGCGGCCTCGACCACGCGGTGGAGAAGGAGAGGAACCTCAGGTCGTTGATCAACCTCAAGAACTTCATCAAATCCGAGCCCTCCAAGTCGGTCCCAGTCTCCATTATTGCAGAGAATCGTGACTCTCTGCAGATCCCCATCCGCCCCATCGAATTCGTCCGCAGATACCCTTCCGTTTTCGAAGAGTTCTTCCCGGGCGGCATCGCAATCCACCCCCATGTTCGGCTCACGCCAGAGGTACTCAATCTCGATGCTGAAGAGCAGTTGGTTTATCAGAGCGAGACCTACAAGCAACAGGCGGCGGACAGGGTTTTGAAGCTCCTCATGATAGCCAGGGCTAATAGAATACCGCTCAGTATCATCGAGCGCTTTAGATGGGATCTGGGTCTTCCTCAAGATTACGAAAAATCCATAGTCCCCGAGTTCCCGGATTACTTCCAAATCGTTGGTGACGGAGAGTCTGCAAAAGGGTCGCATGGTAGGCGCGCATTGGAACTGGTCTGTTGGAGCAAGGAGCTTGCTACTTCGGTTATGGAGACGAAGGCGATGCATGGGGAACTGGGTTGCGAAAAGGGAATGGCTTTGTCATTCCCTTTGAAATTCTCAAGAGGCTTTGTAATGGACAAGAAGTTGAAGAAGTGGGTGGATGAGTGGCAGAAATTGCCTTACGTTTCTCCGTATGAAAATGCGTCTCATCTTGAGCCCAAGAGCGACGAATCAGACAAGTGGGCGGTTGCCGTTTTGCACGAGCTGCTTCATATCCTGGTGCCGAAGAAGACGGAGAGGGATAATATACTGTTCCTCGGAGAGTATTTGGGGCTTAGGTCGAGATTCAAAAGAGCATTGCTTCATCACCCGGGTATTTTCTATCTGTCGGGTAAGATTGGTACATACACTGTGGTTTTGAGAGAAGGCTATAAAAGAGGTTTGCTAGTAGAGGATCATCCATTGATGAATATGAGGAATCGTTATATCCACCTCATGAATATGGTGAAGGAAAATCATAAACCGATTAGCGTTCCGGGTGCAAGTGCTCAGAAGAAGAAGCAGACGGGACACGATGAGAAAGGGAAGCGCGAGGAAGTGGAGGATACTGTAGGTGGGGAGGAAGCTGAAGGGGAGTTGTATGATTCATCGGAAAACGAGGTTGAAGATGATGAGGAGGAGGACGAAGCTGATGAGGAGGATGAGAAAGAGACTAGCAGAGGTGTTCGAAGAAATGTTGCAGGCCATAGGGGAAACAAAGCTAGGGAAATGAATTTGGATGGGAAAGGCCCTTCAAGAAAATATGAAGGCAAAAGGGCAGGTGGAGTACAGCCGGGTATGAAAAGGGAAAGAGTTCAGACTAGAGTTTCGGTAAGAGCAAGGATGCAAGGTGGAAATAATGTTAGGGGAAGCTCGCAAGAGAGATCAAGTTTACCGAAAGGCAGAGGAAGGTCAGTGCCTGACAAGAGAGTTTCTGCTCACTGAAAGTTCAGATTGTTTGCTGCAGGAACATGTAAGCAGGTTGGATCTTGTTCACGATCTCCCTTGCTATGAATTTGCAAATTTGATGTTTAGTTGCTTAGAATATTTTGATGAAATTTATTATATTGATAACATCTATTGTAGGGCTTCTATAAGACATATATCTATAGATGTCTTCAAGAGGACGAAATCCAGTTAACAAACTGAAGGATAAGTTAAGAAATAAACAAGTAGATTAGAGAAAATCCATACTGCAAATAAAAAAAAAAGGGGGGTGGTGGAAAAAATACAGATGGTCTGTCTCTACAAGGTTATCGAGAAACTTGACAGAGACTTATTCCTACCTGTGTCTGATCTTGTGAAGGAAAGCTGGGGTGCGCTGAGATACACATATTGATCTGCATTCCTTAGTCTGTGCACTGCTGGTTTGAAATCCAAACATCAGGGCTCTTTCCACATTGCTTGAGATATGCTATAATATTCTCTTTCGGTGCTTTCTATAATTAATGGACTGCGAAAGCTTTCCTCCTAGAAATCAGATTGCCTATGGATAGATCTCTTTTGACTTTTCCTGGTCACTTCCAGACTTTTGGTAAAAGATCATCTTTACTGTAAAAGAAATGCTTTGAATGATGTATGGAACAGAAGAGCAGATGTCCTCAAGCACCAACGAAGGAGACAGTAGAAGTTTACTGTATTTGTAATTTTTAAATAGGTGTTTTAATTGTCACACAGGGGTTGCAAAACAATCCTTCCACTCTATGGAAGTAAAGTCATTATCGATGGGTGGCATAGATCATTCTAGATTAGTAAACTAGGTAAGCAACCTGCCTTCTAATGAATAATCCACTAGATTACATCTGGAGGATTACATCATGGATAGATGGTAAAAAATAGAAATAAACCTTTTATATGCACCATTATTTGGCAGCTTCTGTTATTATGCCTGCACAGACTGAATGAAGCCGGGGTTAGATGTAGTTTTAACCAAGATGAATGGTACAAGTGAGTATTTGTGAGCATCAATGTGTATATCAGGAGATTTTGACGTTGTTCCTTTTCCTAATGAATAAGAAGGGACTGATAGATTATCAACTGGGAGGAGTTAAACTTAAAACTTCATTTGGAAAGCGAACTCAAGTGGAATTTCCATTTTGGAGGTGGCTTCTTTACGTCTTCTAATATTTAGGAGATCAATCTCTTGCATTTGAGAGTGGGAGGAATATCTGCGAAACTCAGTTAAAAGAAGACAAAGAAAATGGATGTTTTGCAATGCTTTCTCCTAGGAGTTACGTGAAATGGACCTATTTTGGTGTGAATTTATGTGGCTAAGTGAGAAAGATTTTGTCAAGGAAGCTCATAAATGGTGGCTGATTTTCTTCATTTTGGCCTTCCCTAGTTTCTGTTGGTTAAAAAGAGAAGGCCTTACAAGAAGATTTGGAGGGGGGGAAGAAACAAAAAAAAAAAGGGACCAATGTGGTCTTCTGGAATTTTTAGGACTGCAGATTTGTCTTAAGAAGAACAACTAGAAGGGAAGAACTTAAATCTAAGTTAGAAATAGCATCTCAAAGGAGGAGATGGGCTGTTGGCTAAAAACGAGGCTGACTTGCTCAACAAAGGAGATCATAACACGTTTCTTTCTGATGACTTGGGAATTTCCACTAGGACTAAAAATGAGGGTGACTTGCTTAACAGAGGAGATCATAACAAGTTTTTTACACTGAATTGGGAATTTCCATTTAGGAATTAATTGTATTCTAGCTTAGAAGTTGATGGTGATCCTTTTACTAACGAAGCAATGGTGAAGGATCAGATGATTCAAATTTATTTAGTGCCTTCATAAATGAACCATAGGTTGAAGACCTGTGTGGAGGTTTTCCCTTCTAATCCCATTGAGATAGAGGAAAGGATTGGAAAGAGCAGTCGTTTGAAAGGAGGCTGTAGGAGCTTTGTAGCACATGCCCTGGGATGAGGGTTCTTATTAGAACGGGTATGGTATGGATCAATTGCAGCCCTGTCAATTGTAGTAAACTGAAAAGGAAGCCTTTTGAAAGAAGATTCAGGGACCAAATCGTATCCTCCTTTCTAACTGGAGATGGCTATCTATTAGGCACTTAAGACTTTTGTTCTGCCATCTGGAGCGTATCATTTTCTTGCCGGCAGTTTCAGGTTTTCTTACGAATTGTTGCTATGACAATATGCAGTTCGGTTGTTCCCAGTATGCTGAGCAAGTTGTGCATCTTTTATGACATGCTAATCTTGTTGACATTGAGGGGGATGTTGATTTTCTTCCTTCTGTTTTTTTGGGAATTTGTTTAGAGAGCACTAATTCTTTGATGGAGATACAAGATGTGAGAATTCTCGATCTTCTGAAGACTTAATCTCTCCTATTATTTTCGATTGTTGTTGTCTTGACTTAATATAGCCATAGTTTCCCACATATAAGAAATCTTGGCTGTTGTCACCGAATTATTTAAACTGCCCTTTAGGAAGTGTGGTTCAAGTTGGACACCATCTTAAAATATAAGAGATTCTGGGCAGGTGGTCCAATTTGCAACTTCTCTGGCTAGTGGTTTTTGTTTACATAAATGGAATAAAATTATTTAGGGGAAGAGGACAGGGGCCGGGGGTGCGGGGGGTTTGTGCGGTTGTTGGAGAGTAAGCTAAAACTTAATGTACAGGTCCATTTATAAAAAAATATCTTTTTTTCTCTTTGCATTTTTATAGGCTTATCATATGGTGATTTCTCTGCTTTTTATAGAACTGCGAGTGCAGCATTTCTTGGCCAAAAAGAAAAACAAGTATAAATTGTAGGCTTGACATAAGCTAGAAGTCATCTCAAAGAACAGTATGACTCGTCCAGTTTATAGTTTACAGCAAAAAAGAAAGGGAAAGAAAAGAACAGAAAGCAAATGCTTGGGAAGATTGCTGTCAGGATATATTCACTGAATTAGCTGTCTTCCAGCACTGCTTCTGTTTTGATCTTTGCTTGAGACTTCCCTGATCATGAAAGCTTAGAGCTTTTCCCTATGGGGTATCAGTTAAGTTGTCCCTTTCACTTACCTATGTAAGCAATCTTAATAGCTTGCTCTTGCTTCTATCAACAGATGGAAGATGCCCACCGGCCAATGCTATGAAATGCCGAACTTCGCATCCTATGCCTGATAATTTGAGTCAAATGAGATACAACTAGTTCACAGCTGGGATGTCAAACAGATTGAAAGATTCTCAGGTTCACCGTAGGATGACTGGAACTTAAAAATGTGAATTACAGATTCAGTGAAACAGAATGTTGGGTACCAAGCAGAGGGACTACCCCCTCCAGAGGAGTTCAATTTTCTATGGGTAAACTGTCTTAATCGTTGTTTTCTTCTTTGTTTCTAGTGAAAGCAGAATGAGGCCATTACCACCATATCGCTGCATGTGGTGCCCAATTTGATAAATGCTGGAACAACTTTAGAGATATCAATAAAGGGGAAACGTGTATCTTTACTTTATATTGATGTATGAAGGTGGCGCCAAAGTCATTGGTGAAGCATAAAGTGGGATGCCTTATGTTACAGGAATGTTCTTATCTAAGTGCTTAACATTGGTAATCCTTAAAGCCAAGTCCCCCAATCATAGAACAAGAATCTCGAGAATCCCACTTTATGTTTTGCCTTTCCAAACTCTACAGATGTGCCCCTAAGCACTTTGCCAAAGATTGGGCCAAAATCAACCACAGCCAAAATAATAGTATCTTAGAGAAGCAAAAGAAGCATTACACATGAGATTGATGTCTACTAAAGGAATAAAATCGACCCCTTTATCTTGTCTTCTTATAATTGAAGCCATGCACCTGTACACGCGCCCACATGACATATTCTTTAGTAAAGAGACGTATAAAAAATGTTGTATATTTTACTGTTGAAATGTCCGACATTTTTTATAATTTGCTGTAAAATCCTCTAAAGCTGAAAGTAGTGTCTCCTTTTTCTAAGCTAGTTTGAAGGAGAAAATGAGCTTTCAAACATGATATTAGAACTCATGATTTAGGTAAATAAGATCTCGTTGTGGCTTATTATTTAAGTGAAAACTTTTCCCCTTAATATCACTTATTGAGTTTACAACTTCATCTTATGGTGATTGAAAAGAAGGGAGTTGGAATGTTTGATATTGTTTCCAACTTACTATAGAATTATTTATAAATAAAGACAATGTCTCCTTTCTTATACACTAGTTTTATAGAGGAAATAAACTTTTTAAACATTTAGCATACAAGTACATAATAAATAATATAGATTAGAACCTTTGAACTCTTAATAATTACTAAAATTTACATTATCTAAAGTCATAACCATTCATTTTAAATTAACCACCACAATTTATACTAATAAAAAATCCATTATTAGTAAAAAAACAAAAAGAGTTACTTCAACTAATTAAGTGTTAGTTGTATCATCCTTTGAATTTTTAAGGTAATCAATAACTAGAAAAAAAAAATTATTTAACCCTTACAAAAAAAGGAAAAAAAAAAAAAGCCATGAACAAGTAACCAATAAACCCCACAAAGTTTAAACGGTCACCAACTACTTCTAAAGGCTTCTATTCAAGAGTTTCATGAAAAATATAAGTATCTTTGAAAATCTTGCAAGTGAATCCAACTACCCATCACCATTTCTCAATGGTCAACTCCCACAAAAGACTTTTGAAGGATGGCTGATCCCTCATTTAGGACTCTAGTCAAGGCCTAGCCATCCATCAAGGCTTTTGATAAGTAGACAAATAATATAGCCGCTAACCTTAGAACATTTAAAGGTGATTCATGATATTCCAAAATTTTAGCTTTTTAATATATTAATTAACTGTCCACATTCAATAAGTAAACCATAAAAATTCTTGTAAGTGCTTTATAGATAATTGTAATTATGACTTGATAATTCCTTTGGAGTAATGCTACATATATGAGTTAGTTAAGTTCCCACAAATGATAAGAAACCCAATAACATCATATGACATTAGAAGAGTATAATAGTCTAAATAGTAAGTCCCACATCTACTTTAGCTCCTCATTAGGTGAGACCACATTTTATAAGTGGTTTTATGAAGTTCAAATAATAACTTGACATGTCCTTTTGCAATAATATCACAAAGATAATAACCTTTTCGTCACATTAAAGATTTGACAGCCTATCAAACTTCCTAAATGATTTTAAAAATGATTGAACTACCCCTATGATTATTGAGGAGATAATCAAACTATCCCCATTAAAAGTATCTTAAGGATGATAAAACCAACTCTTTATGGATTAATTGATTGAATAATTTTTTTTTACACGAAAATGGATAACGTGACAGAAATGTAATATTTATTTAAATACACATGAAGTATCTTAATATAGATTATATAGTGTTAAAACCTAATGTATGATATAAGCTCTTAATTTAAAAAGTTAAGTCAAGATCAACATGGTACAATTTTATTAAGCTTTTGGTCCTACTTAATTCTATGACATTTACTCTTACTTCTAACCAAGATTTTCATAAAGAAAGAAGGAAGATAAAAAGAAAATGCTTCAATTTTTTATTTTGTATTTATAAACCACAATGGTAATGAAGCTCAAGAAAATTCTCTTTAAAAATTACGTAAATTTCTTAGATGTACATCCTCTTAAATTTTGTCAAAATTCGGATCTTCGAAAGGGTATATAGAAGTGCTGAAGTTGCTTATTTTTTATTAATGATTCCAAAACTAAAATAGCAGGAGAGAACTTCGAGATTATCCATGTACCCATGACAAGTAAACTCATCATGTTATTAAATCTTAAAACTTACTAATCTCACCAAATATTGTGAAAATGATAGGATCATAAAAACCCACCTCTATAGAAGTCTTGACCTATATTTTTCTATTCAGATACAAGACAAAGAAAAGAGATAAAAAATTAATTAAAATCAAAGCAAATCAAAGCAAAGAAAATAAAGTCTCCATATCCTCCTTTATTAATCCTATGCTTTTCCATAGTGATGTAGCATGACCATAAGACGTGGGAAAGCACTAAGTTGTGACGCGTTAACCCATGAGATGTAACTCAAAAAGGACAATATTATAAAGGCACAATGACATTAAAAACTATTCTCACATCACAGAAATTAAAAATAATTTGTTTATAGAAAAAACATTTTAAAACAAGTTTTCATGCATTTCTTACCGACACTGGAATTCAATCACTTTCACTCCCTCCTTTCTTTTGTGCTTGTCACTTTCATGCAGAATACGTCGGTGAAATTCGAAAACAAATAACATGTGGCAGCGGCTATGACGTTCACAATCTTGGCGAAAAGTTCTTCTATGTTCATCATTTCCATCCATGAACATACCCATCAAGCCCCAGCATTAATGTCTTTCTGTTCGTAGGTGTTGAAAAGTGAAAAGCCTGGCCATATCTTTGCCTACCCTATGTTGTAAAAATGCCTAGGCATCACTAATTGTGTTGGGATTCCACGCTGTATATCAAGCTTCATGTCTTGGGTTATACTTTATTAGAAAACTCGTTTTCTCTTTAAACTGAATTTTGAAAAAGAGAGTAACTTTTTTTAATATATAAAAGATATTAAGACAAAATATAAAGAGTGTAGTACTAAGTGGTGGAAACACTATAAAGATCGTTTTACCCAATAAAAGGATGTCATATTTGAACTTAAGTTTTGATGTCATGTTATAAAAAAATTTTCTTTTTTTCAATCAAATTTTTTGTAGAGATATGTGTAATTTATTCATACATGAAAATTTTGATGGTATCATCATGTAAGTCCATTATCTAATTTAAAAACTAATTCATTAGTTAAATTGATATTTTTTATATTTAAACTTTAATCAAGAATTTTATTATCTAGCATAAATTTTTTGTCTTACACATACTTTCTTGCATACTGACTATATTAGACTTAAAATCATATGAGATAGAATAAAATCAATATAATTTTTGATAACATATTGTATAACTTTGAATCCAATCTAAAAATTAACTTATAAGTTAAGAAAATATTTTTACATTTAAACTTTATTTTAAAAATCTTATTTTTTAATATGAACGAATAGCTTGCAAGTGATACAAGAGATTTCAATGCTATCTCTATTATGATTACAAAAATATATTCTCCACCATCGGTCTATTTGCAAATGGGTTTTTCCATTAATGTCTTTATTGTTTCCTGTCATTATAGACTAAAGAATAATCTTTATGTCAAGAGCTTTGTGCAATGTATCCCATAGTGGAAAGGGTTTCACCCATCAACTTCTGTGAAGAAAACGTATCATTGGATTACACGATATTGGAACACCTTTCCTTGCTCAGTTTTGGTCATTTTAACAAAATCCCGAACAACTTACCTTTCTTTCCAAATCTCTTCTTCCTTCTCTGCTCGCCAGGCTTGATTGAAAGATGATAACAGGGACTAGACCCTCAAACAACATGGCTCCCTTCTCTTTCAGACCTTCAAAAAGCTCTCTTTTGCAGCCAAAGCTAAGCTAAAGGAAGCCAAAACAAGGTGTTTTTAACTCAAAAGCCCACGGACCTTTTTCAAAAAATTTAGACGAGATTCGTTCCTTTTTCTTTGTGTTCTGTTCATTTCACTGTGTTTTTGATTTTTTTTTTCTTGTCTTTCGCTGGTGCTGATGCGCTTTCAGAAGGCAAGAAAGGAAAAAAATAAAACGGGGTATCCTGGGACCTGCCACTTTTGTTTTCCTTCAAGCAAATGATTGAGAATATCTAGGCGTGAATCGGTTTCCAAGCAATTGATTAGTCTAATTAAGGGAAGATTATGGATCATGGACAAAGTTTCATGGCATTTAATTCATGGGTTCCAGTATTTTACTTCCATCGAGTGTCAACTCCATCTGAACATGGTCCTGTGAATCTTGATTGGGGTACATACCCTCGACATCTTTTTGTGATGGATCATGGTGCCGCCCTCTTTATTTTTCCCCATGTCGGAAATCTTTAGCCATCTTATTCAATGTACCTGAGTTGAATAAGATATTTATTTCCTCTTTAAGAAGGAGATGGTTTCTTATATATATAAAACATACCAAAATAAAATTTTGATAATATGGTATGTACGATGATGTTTTGGTCCATGTATACAAGATATGAAGAAGATATACACTGTTTTCATGAGAACATCATAAGAATTTTTTCAGCTCCCGAGCAAAAAGAGATGTACTCTATTTCAATGTGAAAACATCCCAAGAATGTTTTTACCGGCTATAAAAAAGTTGTTGCACTTAAATCTGAATTATGAAAATGTACATACTCTTTAAAAATGATATATTAAGAGAAAGATAATTTAAGACACTTTATGCCAATGCTGTGTATAACCTCATCGACATGTGCATGGCCTGCTTCTATTTCACATTTATGGTTTTTGTCCCTGATTCAAGTCTCACATTGAAGCAATTCCTAAAAAGGCCACCATGGTGTTCACAGAGTTAGGCAGAAGAAGAGTCAAAAATCTCTCTGCAAATTCTTCCGGACAATTTGTACCCTCTCGGCATTGTCATATCCCAATCCCATCTAAACAATGCTGTAGTTTATGAAAACGTAGGGGAATGAACATTAAGTTTTCAGCAACTTCGGCCTCCAGGATTCAAATCCAACCCCACCAAAAAAAGCACAAGGCCCTGTTCTTAGCTCTTACTTTAAAATAGCATCCAGTTCTTGCACCATCTTGATGCTTTTCCCTGTAAACTTTAAACTATGATCACTAAAAACAGAGACTCCGTAGGCCATTGTTGCTTAAAATATGAACACTTGCATGGGAGTTACAACACTCTCTGCCGCACAAACAGTTCCATGACAAAAACCCACACCAAAATTCTTGAAAAGCAACCCAAAAACACAGAATTCTAAGCATAAGTCAGAGCACCCACAGGCCCCAACAGTAGCCTCCATTGATGCTGAGCTTGCTTTCTTTCAACAAGCATCGGGAATGCCGCCGTTTCCGTTCGCCAACAACGTTTTGGTTTCTTCGTCTTTCCCGTACTCTACAACGCCGTGGTATTTGTTCATCTCCAGCGCGGTGAGGTTCTCGGCCTTGGAAGCTTCGGCTTCCCAGTCGGTACGGGCGAGGATGACGTAGAGGATGGAGATGGCGCAGGCCACCTGAGCGGAGAGGAGACCGAACCAGAGCCCGCTGAAGCCGACCCTCAGCCAGAATGCTAGCCCCACGGCTACGGGCGTGCCCACGAAGTAGAAAGACACGAGGTTGATCCGAGCGCCGACGGCCGGCCGAGCCGTGCCGCGGAGGACACCACAGCCGGTGGTCTGAGGGCAGTTGCCGAGCTCACAGAGCCCCAGGATGGGCATCACCGATGCAACCAAGGCTTTGACCAGCTCGTCTTTCGTGAAGAGCCCCGCCCATCTTTCCCTGAGAATGACCGTCCAAGTCACGTTGATGATTCCCATAAAAAACGCACATCCCAACGCCACCATTGCTGCCAGCTTCGCCTTGTATGGCTTCCCAGCTCCAAGATCGTTCCCTACCTGCACGTACCAGAATCCATATTCGTTAAAAACTTCTCCCACATTCATTTTGCTGTATCTATGATGAAAATAAACTCAGCTATTGGATACATGATTTCGGGAATCTTCAAGCTACTCAGAATAGTATAAGAAGCACCTCAAATATAACCTTTATCCGCATCGAGTGTGAACAAATATTTTTTATAAAACCTATCCGGAAACAAAAACTTGAAATTTCATTAAAAAATCCGCAAACATAATTTTTGTTTTAATTATGGGGATTCTAATATGTCCGACAATGGGAGCAAGTCCTTACCCCAAATCGGAAAACACAGGACGACGACCGGAGCACATTCGAACGTAATACAACTGAAAAGGGGAGTTTTAAGGGTCACTTACTCTGGCGGAGACACAGCCGGCGAGGGCCATGGGAACAGTGTACATCATGCTTGTGGTCTGAATGAGAATCCCGGTGGCGGCGACGGCCAGTAGTGGCTCTGGCAAGTACCCAGCCATCACCGTCACAATCTCGTACCACCACCATTCCAAGCATATACCGAGGCAGCTCGGCACCGCCAATTGCAGCAACGGTCCGACGCCGCCCCAGCACACCTCTTTCAAGTCAATTCCGGTGGACCATTTCATCTGCCCTCCCTTTCTCCCCGCCCACCAGACGTACCCCACCATCAGCATCACCGTGTTCAAGTTCGTCAGCACCGCCGCCATGGCCACGCCGGGGACCCCGAGGTCCAACACCACCACCGTCAGAATGTTGAGCGGGACATGGAAGGTGATGGCCAGGAGGGAGCAGTACATCATCGGCTTGGTCACCTGCTGAGACCGGAGGTAAACCCGCAGCGGCAGCAGCAGAGTGTTGGTGAGCAGGTCTGGGAGGGAGTAGAGACAGTAGGTGGCGGCCATTGCCGTGATGTCCTTGTCTTGGCCCATGGAGACCATGATGGATTCCATGTTGAGCCACAGGAAACTAATGGGGACGACGGCGAGGAGGAGGATGAAGATCATGCGCTGCAGGGAGAGGGAGAGAAGGTCCCAGTTTTTGCTACCGTACGCTTGGCTGCAGACCGGCTCGAGCCCTGAGGCGAGGCCGACGAGAACAGAGTAGCCGGTGATGTTGGTGAAGCCGATGGAGAGGGATCCTCCGGCGAGCTCCAGGCTGCCGAGGCGTCCCAGGAACAGGACCGAAACCATTAATCGGAAAAACGCCACGAAATTCGTGGCTGTGGTGGGCAACGCCATAACCCAGAGCTCCTTCAGCTCTTCTAATACCTGTGTGCATGGACAGCAATGACTGAGATCGCGGAGAAAAGAACAGCAAGCGAAGGAGTGTTGGATTTTGGCGGACTGGTTACCTGAGAGACAGAGGGGGACTTATGGGAATAGAAATCCGGGTCTCTGTCAGCCATTAGTCCTTTCTTCTTCTTCCTTCGAAGTTCAATCAACGACCGTTTCAGGCAGAAACCTCCACAGTAGCATGTACTCTGCAAGAAGGTTCAATCAAACAGTGAACCCAACGAAACTCAAAGTTATAATCTTTGTTCAAACTCCATAGAACCCTTCAAAAAAGAAATTATAAACAGATTGAAACGCCGAACTTCTTTCTCCATTAAAGCTTCTATACTGGCACATAAACAAAAAAAAGAAAAAACCAAGCTTTCTCTCTTTCTCCAGTGAAGCTACTATAATGGCACATAAACAAAAAAAAAGAAAAAAGAAGAAAAAACCAAGCTTTCTCTCTTTCTCGCAGTGATTAGACCAAGACATACCAAAGATAGACCGAAAGAACTCACCTTTTCACTTCCTTCTCAGTATATCTTCAACTGTCAGAGAACGTGACGGTCATGGGAGGCATCATCCAAGTCTTTCAACATGGGAGCTCTGTATAAAACAGGACTAAAAGCAGAGGACAGAACTAAGTAGGCCCCTGCTTCACGCACACTGTTTGCTTGATATGCAGTACTTTATGCAGCACAGAAAAAGTGGGAAGTAAATCAAGCCAAAAGCAAAAGTGTTTGATATTGGCAACTCCTGAAACGTATAAGAAGATTGAGTGAGTAGAAAGAGAAAGTAAAGAAAAAGGTCAGAGAGAGAGAGAAGCGAAAGGGTTGTAACCTTTCATTTCCAGTATGTCGTTACGGAAAAGAGTGTGCTTGTAACAGAGAAGGTGAAAGGAAACAGAAAATGGTTGGTCTTCTTTTGCTGGAAAGGCTGGGTTTCACCACTGTGGTAATATTCCAATCAGAATACCCAATTCCATTCCTGGTTACTTTAAATCATTTTGTTTTTCGATAGCAGAGAAATGGATGCAACTCATGTCGTTCTCTACACAAAGAAAGGAACTCTCATTATATATATATAAATAAAGAAAAGAGTATTCATGATCTTTTTTATGAACTTTGATTTTTTGTTTTTTAAATATTCTTTCTTTAAAAAAATTAAAAATTAACTTAAAAATTAATTTGTGTTAAAATAGAAAAGTTCATCTTAAAATTCATAAGGAATAAGCAGTAATATACCTCTATTTAATATAAGGCTAAGCTCACATATTTCTATTTCCATGTAAGATAAACACTCTTAACATACCCCATTTGTATAATAAAATTAATAAATTAAAGAAGTAAGATCCATCACAACATATCTAGAAAGAGGTTCCTGATTCTGATTCTAATGTCATATTAAAGTAGAAAAAATCATCTTAAAACTCATAAATAATAAGAAGTATACTTTATCTTTTATAAAGCCAAACTCATACATCGCTACTTTCAAATATTGAAAAAAGCAAACAGAGAGAAAGCTTTTATTCTCAACAACACAGAGAGAAAGCCCTTCAACATCTAATGGGATAGGTATCACGTGATGATCACAGCCGCCTGCAGGTCCGGTGGGATTCTATTCAGAAAACGAGCACCTGCGTTCACACATGCCAAAGCCGGAGACATTACAGAACTTCGCGGTTTCTGATTTGCTGCTTCTATGGTCCGTACACTTGTTGCCTGAGAAAGCGTCTGCCATTTTGGCGGTTTTGGTGGCGCCGTTAAAGGGTCTGCATCAGCGAACACGAGGGACGTGCAAACTGGAAAAGCAATGAAGGGAGGATTTGATGCTCGCTTCTTTACTGGTATATGCCAGAATAAGTTCCGACTTTTTCTTATTTTATATATTTATTGGTTTATTCCTAATCCCAGAAAAATAAACACATGTACAGTACAAATAAAAAGAGATCAACAAATTTTTTTTAAAAGTTACACCTCACTAATGAATATTTGATGAGAACATTTATTTTTATATTCATTTACACGAAAAAAAAATTAAACAAGAACCTCAAACTTCTCCTGTTAATGAATTATAGGATTCGATTTGTCCACTAACAAAGTAGATATAGCTTAGACTAAATTCAATGAAGAATGACTTATAATTTTTCATCCTAATGAATATTTGATGAGAATATTTATTTTTATATTCATTTACAGGACAAAAAAAAAATTAAACAAAAACCTCAAACTTCTCTTGTTGATGAATCATAGTATTCGATTTGTCCACTAACAAACTAGATATAGCTTAGACTAGATTCAATGAAGAATTACCTATAATTTTTTATCCTAATGAATATTTGATGAGAATATTTATTTTTATATTCATTTACAGGACAAAAAAAAAATTAAACAAAGACCTCGAACTTCTCATGTTGATGAATCATAGTATTCGATTTGTCCACTAACAAAGTAGATATGGCTTAGATTAGATTCAATAAAGAATGACCTATAATTTTTCATCCTAAGTTTTGTTTCCATTCTAACAATATGAAATTTCTCGTGTTAACAAATCATAATACTCTTTTTTTTTTTTACTAACAAAACAAATTGTGAAAGGTTTAGATGTATTTTTCGCCCAAAATGTTTTATTAAAAGGAAAATTTGTTTAAGCTCATAAGATAAGTTACAATTTCTATTTTCTTCAATATAAAACTCTATTATTCAATATTTCTCCAAAAGATCAGTTCATTTTTTAGATTGAAATGAATTACACAAAGGAAGAACTTCTTCCCAAAATGTCTTATTGAAGAAAGAGGCAGTCCAAACTTATAAGGCATATTTAAAATATTGTCCTCTCCAATTTATGACTCTATTATCCAATACAAACATGACATAGATTGAATCAAATGAAAAAAAAAAATGATGTATAAACTATTCGCTAATGGAGTAACTTTTAGTTGTTGTTTGAGAAAGACTCCACATGTAAAACAACTCTAAGTCTTCCGTACAAGTTTTGTTGCCATTCAAGCTATACCATGTTATATTTGATGAAAGTGTCATGCAAACACTCAACTAGCCTTTACTTCATCCCTACCACACAAAATGGGGAACAATCCGCTCCTTTTGGGAAAAGGGTTTGATTCTTATAATCAGATTCGGGGCACTCATTATATGATAAGCTTCCTTTCAACTTAGGGAGGAATCAGCCAGAAACTTCGTGTTTTATAATATGGTCTACGAGGTTGGATCGGATCCTGATTCGGTTTAATAATCTAATCTCAGTACTAATAAGAGACCTTCCTCCATCAGACACTGTACCGTAGCTTTAAAGAATGGCTTGAGCACTTCAATGGCCAAAGCCTTTTCTGATATGGATTGAGCATTATGGGAAGGAGGAAGGTGGTGCAAAAGGTAGCGAGCTTTGGAGCAGGGTATAGGATTAGAGTATGCAGGAGATTGAACATGCGGGGTGCCACTTTCTTATTATTTATGCGTGAAGGTACCAAATGACTTGGCCACTACTGTTTTGTAATCTTTCTATTATATTCTTTATGTGATAATCTTTGTCCTGTTCGTGTTCATGTAGTCAATATTTTGGTATAATGTTTTGATTATATATTTAGATGGTCACTTTTCTTGGTAATAGATTTTAAAAGAGAAAATTAGATTATTTCTAAAAGATATTTAAGTGCATGTTCAAATATGACACTTTATCACAAATTGAGTTCTTATGATCTCACTTTAGTATTCCATCCCTTATAGACTAAAGGAAGAAGTTGTAATTATCTTATATTTACTTAAATTTAACTCGGTATCCTCTTTGAATGTTGAAATGTCCCTTACCTCTATGCTATTCATGTTCATATTATAATATTTAGCTCAATGTATTCATATTTCACCTCTCTTAGTAATAGCCTTCAAGAGAGGAAGTTAGATGTTTTTTTTTTCAGCTATCTAAGGTCAGGTTCAATTGCGACATCCTATGAAGGATTGAATCTTTCATGATCTCATCATATTGTTTCATCACTAATAAACCAACAAAGGAAGTTGCAATCATGCATATTTCTAATGTCTTAACTTGGCATCTTCCTTAAATGTTTAAGCATCCTCTATCTTGATGTTTGAGCTCATATTATAATAGTGGTCGGCTCATATCTGATATTTTCACATGATATCATCCTTAAATATTATGTAGTTCATCCTTCTCAATTATAGATTTTAAGGGAAGGAGTTAGGCCTTTATTTAACAGGGTATCTAAGTTAAGTCTCTATAATTTTACTCTATTGATTTATTATTTGTATACTAAGAGAAGAAATTATAATTGTTTCATGTTACTAATAGCTTAACTTGATATTATTTTTTGTGTGCTCAAAATATTCTATTTTTTATGATCGATGAAAATAATTTGTATTTTTAAATTGGGTAAAGAGGGTGTTTGGGGATGAAACCTTTCGAATTTCTACCATTTAGATAAGAATTCCTAATAATTCCACTTTGAACCGTGCAATTCAGTATTTGAGAAGTAAAGTCTTTTCTGACACATTATTTACCCAAGGCATTTGTGTATATTGATTCAAGGTGCCCAAGAGCGACGCCTCGTTTCTTCTACTCGAGGAAAAGGTGAATCGTAGTTAGATATTGAATGAAACTGATGCTAGACAGCCCAAAAGGCAACTAAAGTTCTTTACAAAGATTAGTGCATCGAAAGAACAAAGCGACAAACTTTTATCCTCATTGTCGAGCTCTTAAGGTTTCAAAAATCCACAGGACATGGCTGCGCCTCATATTATAATCACAATCATTCCCACATAAACCAGAACCTGAAAGAACAATCCTGAAAGCAACGAATGGCACTCGGAGATCCGCACCGCATCTGTTTTCAAAGCTTTTCCAGCACGTTGGAGCTTAAATATATACGTTTATAGATGCATGCTGTGGTTTTTCCTTTTCAAAGCGTCTTTTGCCCAAAAGTAAGTGTTTCTACGTAAAGTATGGAAGAAATCACATCGGTTTTCGACCATATATTAATGTTGGCGCATGGGTTCTGTTGAGGTTTACAAGTTTGACACGTTCACTAGTTTTTCAATGAATCCAAAAGTGGGCGGTGGTAGGATTTTGAGAACCGAGAATCTAGTGAAAACGTCAAGTAGGAACACACAAGAAAAAAAAAAATTAATGTAATTTGGGCAATACCAATCCTATGTCAGGCGATCTCATTGTTTTCAACATTTTTCATCACCATTCAACTAATCTATTTTTCCTTGATTTAGAGATGATGCCCAGATTAAAATGGCATCATCTCAATCAATGTGTTAATAACATATATAACATTGTCCTTATGTATAAAAATCTATCTCAATTACATTCTGAGACAAAATACATCGTTTTGCTCATAGTGTACAAAACTATACCATTTTGTCCATTAATTGTTACAAAACTAAACAAGTAAAAATCCACACAAACACAAATAACAGCTAGCATATCTTTTATGGACACCTAAAAGTATAAATTCATATAAACACAAATAAGAGATACTGTATCATTTATAGAGAACAAAGAAACTAGTAAATATACCAAGTAAACACACACCAAAGAAAAAATTTAAGATGGTTCACACAAAACCAATCCTATGTTTACCATCAAGTGTAAAACCCTAGGGGATCTCACTATTTTTACAATTTTTCATCTCCATTTACCCAATCTATTCTTCTTTAATTTAGAGACGATGGCAAAATTAAAATGGCATCATCTCAACTAATTGGTGAATGACATATACAAACTTGCCCTTGTATTTAGAAGTCTATCTCAATTATATACTGAAACTAAATACATCATTCTACTCCTATTGTGCAAAACTACACCATTTTGTCCATTAATCATTACAAAACTCAACAGTTAGAATTAATTCAAATGAAAATAAAAGATGACACATTATTAATGGATATCTTCTACTTCTATAACGTATGATAATAGTGCAATTAATAAGGCTTAATAGTTTTACAAAAAAAAAAAAAAAAAATTAAGACGGTAAGCATAAACTTGGGCAGAATCACTACCACCTATGTCTTTTGATCTAGCATGGTTGATAAAGGGATTGAATGGAAATATTGAAGAACCATTCACTGCCCATGATGAAGAAGTCGGTCACCATGTTTGGTGATGAACATAATGAACTTAAGATGAAGGAGATATGAAAATTAGATGAATCCCATTACAAACTTTCACACAAATGAAAAATAAAAAGAGAAAGAACAATTTTTACCCAACCTATAATGATCCTGGGATGGGGCATCTGATGCAGCTTCAATGGCTGCCTGTGCCTCATTAATTGCAAATCTAGAACACAATCAAGGAAGGAAGCCCACTAATGATTTGTCATTTTCAGGGTTCTTGGTAGTCTGGCCCAAGTCTAAAACACCTGAAAAATTCCGCCGATGGAGTTTATACAGACAGGTTAGGTAGGTGTAAATCCCAAACAGAAAGCCCACAACCTACCCACCAAACCCACTTAATGGTAGTGTAATCTTTGTCTCCTTTGTGCCTTCAACTTTCAAGTGAGAAGTATAGCAAGCAAGAATGAGGTACTATTGAGTGAACCAAATATCTTTAGGAAAAGTTGAAATAGGTTTTTAATAAATTATTTTATTATCCGAACAACTTAGTAACATCTTAAAGTTCTATTATATGAGATGCCAAAGTTTAAACCTTCTCTTCTCTAATAAATTTCTTAAATTTCTCCACCCCATCTATAATAATAATAAAATAAAATAAAAAGACAACAAAAAGACAAGGGAAAAGTAATTGTTCTATTAACTGTAAATACATTGAGTTAGAATTAAAATAATGCTATATTTCTCACATTGGAACTTAAAACACCTCATCCCTCTAAACGTTAAAATAAAACCTAAATTTTGAATGAACTTATTAACACTAAAATAGAGTTTATTTACACTGAATTTTGAATGAACTTATATTTAACAAATCTATCCACTATATGTAAAGTCATTAAAGTGGAGTCCCATTTAATTCATGCTGGCTGCATCATTGTCTTCCCTAAACGAACGAACGGTGTGGCCTCTTTACAGCTTGTAATTACCAATCGGGGTTTGATCTGGCGGAAGCAGCATATGAAAAACAAGGCCATGGATTTTCCTACAAATTCAGCAGTAGCGCTATGAGTTCGCGCATCCAATAACTCCCCTCCATGTACGACAGCAAGTGTATATATACGCTACCAAAGCGCCCTGACCTTCCCCTTTGGACTGGCAGGTGTAGGAACTTTCATCTCACTCCCAATTCAGATTCGCTTTCTTTCTCAGACTCCAACTCGAACCTGAACCCATCGCTGCTTCACATTCAGTCTTGGGATATACATAGAGATGCTGTAGATACATTCTAGGTTGCTTGGCAAGTTTGTCTTATTCACGTGATTGTTCAGATGAGAGTTGTATCCTCCCATGAATGCGTCTTCGGTGACCCCAGAAGCAATGTCCGTCTCCGCCTCCTTTGATGATAATCTCAAAGGGTTTATTCTTGCTGTTGTTTCTGGTGCGTTTATTGGGTCCAGCTTCATCATTAAGAAGTTGGGTCTTCAGCGGGCTGGCGCCGCGGGGACTCGAGCGAGTAAGCATTCGTTTATAGATTCGATTTGATGAATGGTTTTGTATTTTCTGCATCTGGGATTGGTTCATTTTCGGTTTGGGAGAATGCGGGTAGTTAATTTCGAGTCCTGTTCATTGCAGAGTGTGCAAGCCATTCGCCTAATTGGGCTTGGTTTTCTTAGATGAGAAAAGCTGTTATAATTTCAGCATTCAATTGTCAAGTCTAGTAAGAAATTTTGCGAATTTTTTAGAATTCGAGTGAAGTTATGGATTGAGTTGATTATTAGAATCTGGCTATGGCTTCTTGGGATGTTCGTTACGATAGGATTGTCGTATCTTGCCTTTTGCTTGGAGACTTTTTTATCAAATCCTGTTGCTTTCAAATTGATTGTACATAACTGGAGTTACTAAATTGGGTCCTTGTGATGGTGTTTTGTCTGGTCAATGGAACAAAGATTCGGGTGGATACGGCTACCTGAAGGAGCCCCTTTGGTGGATTGGAATGGTGACAAGTAAGTCTTGCGTTCTTGAATTCTGAATGGGTCGGTTTTTGAGAATTGAGGAAGTATGAACCAACTGTTTGTTTTTGTTTCAAATTTGACAGTGATCGTTGGTGAACTTGCCAATTTTGTTGCGTACATTTTTGCTCCTGCAGTGCTTGTGACGCCACTTGGAGCTTTGAGCATAATTGTTAGGTATCAGATGCCCTTTAAATTCTAGTGCTGCTGTGCTTGGTTGCAGCTGAACCAGATTTCGTTTGAAATTCCAAATCTTTGAAAGACAAACTACTGGTCTAGATGTGGAATAGTTTTTGTGTTTTGTGTTCCATTTTTGGTTCATTTTTATCTTTTTCTCATAAGCAAACAGATTGGAATTACAATCTGGGTTCAATTCCTATTCCATGTCTTCATTTCCTTGCAATCAAATGCAACCTGCCAGCCTTGGAGTTTCAGATGAATAACGTTGTGGTTTTGACTTGTTCTTTATCTTGTTGCAAGTGCTGTTCTAGCACACTTCTTCTTGAAGGAAAAATTGCAGAAAATGGGTGTACTGGGTTGTGTCTTATGCATCGTGGGGTCTACATTAATTGTGCTTCATGCACCAAGTGAATCTAGTCTTACTTCAGTGGAAGAAATTTGGGAGTTAGCTACTCAACCAGGTAAACATTTTGACCATTGCTTTTCTGTTTCTGTGTTTAATTTTTCTCTTCTCTCTGTTGATTGTTTTCATGTTTTGGTGCAGCTTTTCTTTTGTACACAGCCTCAGCAATTGCTATAACTTTGGTGCTGATATTGTACTTTGAGCCACGCTATGGGCAGACAAACATAATGGTCTACGTTGGCGTATGTTCCATAATTGGATCTCTGACGGTTAGCATTCCTTGCATCTTCCATGAAGTGTTGCTAAAGAATACCTTTTTTGATATCACAGTATTTGCAATATATGTTGTATTACCCCTACTGTGATTCTTTCTTTTCTAATTTTGTGCATAAGTAGTTCATCTTCCCCTAGACAATCATGTTAAGAACATGAGACAATAGATTTATGCTTCTTCCGCAGGTTATGAGTATTAAAGCTGTTGGAATTGCAATAAAGCTGACAGTGGAGGGTTCGAGCCAGGTGGCACACTTCCAAACATGGGTTTTTGCAATGGTTGCAATTACATGCATTATCACTCAACTGAATTATTTGAACAAGGTCAGTGGTCTTATTTCTTCCTTTTGCTTCTGTTCTCCCCCCTCCCTTTGTTGTGGGTACAGGTTTCTTGAATATATGAGAATTTTGTATTGTTCATAGAATGCACAAAAAAATACACTTTTTAGGCTCCATTTGATTCCAGCAAGAATAAAAAGTGTTGTTGATTCAGCACTCAGTGTATAAAGATTCTATTATATAACAAAACTAATTATCACATTCTAATATGTCATTATTTTAGGAGATTTTAATGTTCAGTAGTTAATGTTCCACCATCTTTATGTATCTCTGTCCTGTCAAAACCCAGTTTCATGACTGTAGTCCTTTGTGAATCGTCTTTCTCTTCTGAATTTTCCCTGCAATGGAAATGCAAGAAGAGGGCTGATAAACTTATAGTACTTGTTTTTCCTAGGCTTTTTTACCATTTAAATTTTACTGCTTCTTTACAAATTTCTTAACAGATGAAGTTGTTTAAACGGCATTTTATGATATCCATGTAACCTTTGATGGAAACAGGTCGTCCATATTTGTATTGCAGGTAATCAACCTAAAATTCTCTGCTAAAAAAAATTAGGAAGTGCCCTCCAGGAAGGTTTTAGCTGACCTCCTCCTGGCTGTTTAACCACATCTAGTATCAGGCCAGTTATGTGGGCACCCATCAATCAAACCTTTGAGTCAATTTCAGAATTATGACACAGGCAATCACAATCATTTTATTTGGGACCATTTTCTTGTGAAGCTCACTTGGTGTTTCTCCATTATCTATCTCATGAGCATTTGAATGAGGAATCCAGTCTACCCTCTGTCATCAGAAACTACGATAATTTGATCTTCTATTAGTCTTTGTATGGCCTGAAATTGCCTACATTTGGTTCTTTTTCTAGGTTATGCCATTGGATTCTAGTTCCTGAAATTTCCTAAATTTGGTTCTTTTTCTAGGTTATGCCATTGGATTCTAGTTCATCTTCTTATAAATTTCTTGTGTCTTACTGGACATACTATTGATCCCATGGGTAGAGATATTGAGCTTTCTTTGTTGCACGGACTTGCAATATTTAGTTCCCTCTCCATCTCTCACGCTATCTCCTCACTCTGCCTCTCTGTGTCTCTGTCTCTCTGTTTGGATCCTTGGGCCCCCTGGGTTTTTGGACTTCACTGTGGGAGGCATTTCTCTCCCTTTCCTGGTTGCTGCTGGGAATCAATTCCATGCCTCTTGATATGCATTTGATAGGTGGCTTAGAATTATCGGCAGTGTGCATTGAGATAGTTTCAGGATATGTTGTTCCAAGCGCCTGCTGCAAACCATTTACAGCTCCTGCTGGTGTGAGAGTTTTGAAACAATATTCATCAGGGGATTAAGGATGGCATTTGATATCAGTTTTAGCATCATAAAGAGGTCTCTTTAGTCCAAGAAAAAAAAAAAAAAAAAAAAAAAAAAAAGAAGAAGAAAGAAATGCCAGGGATTGTGTATATGTTGCAAACGACTTTAGTAAAAGAGAAAGATGTATAACCTATATCCTTTCTCTTAATTTCCGCAATATCTTCTTTTCCTTCTATTTTTCCACCTACTTATTTTCCTTCTCTGGGTATAGAGGTGTTTAGTATTTCTAATTTACTGCAAAGTTTCTTTCGGAAAAGTGGGATGCCTTTGACTCTTAGAACTGAGGTTTTGTGGCTTGTAGGTATCTTTATATGTCGTCAGTTGTCTCCACTTCTCTATAACTTGGTATTGTAGTTGATATTAAAGAAGAAAAAAAAAATTACATTGTGGCCTTAGGATAATAGACTAGACTTGAAGGTGTTTCTGTGGGTCGTTCTTAATATGACTAGAATGAAATGATACAATGGAACGTATTGTTTGTGTTACATAGAAACTCAAAAACTCAAACCATCCACACAACATTTGAGTTTGTAATGCAAAATTAGAAAGTTGTGAACGGATCCAAATTTTTATTTTTCTTTTTTAGTAGATATACTTCACTGTTGCTTATAATCTGCATCATTTATTGTATTGTATTTATTTTGTAATCTGCATCATTTGCTGTATTGCATTTATTTCAAAAATAATGCGAATCAATGACCCAGGCTCTGGACACATTCAATGCAGCAGTTGTGTCTCCAATCTATTACGCTCTGTTCACATCACTTACAATTTTCGCCAGTGCCATAATGTTCAAGGTATCTTTGATTCAGTTGTTGCATCAAATCTCTATTTTCAATTTCATTGTGTATTATGTTCTTGTTTTGGTTTGTCTAGGATTGGTCTGGTCAGAGTGCTAGCAATATTGCGTCAGTGCTTTGTGGACTCATAGTTGTGCTTTCTGGGACTCTGGTTCTGCATAGTACAAGAGAACAGGTTCCAGCTTCTGTGCCAGGTACGCAAGCTCAAATGTTCACATACCCTCATGCATATATGCTGACTAAGTGGGTGCATATAATTTACACTATTATGGTTTATGGTTTTTTCTGTTAAAGTCAAGTCCATCATACTATTGCAAAGGGTGGTTGCCCACTAGATTCCAACGTCAATGAATTGGGCACTTTGGTTATTTGTTGTCATCTCTGGTACTGCATTTTGCATACTGAATCTTACCCTTATTGTCAATAACTTTACGCTTGGTTATCAGGGGAAAGAAAAGGGAAAAATTGTATAAATTCTTTAGGAAGGTTTTACTTAAGAAGGGGGGGAAAGAAAAAAAAAGGTTCTCTTTTTCTCACTATGTCTGGCTGTGCAAGCATGCATGTACTTTGTTGATTCATAATGTTAGTTTTTGTTTTTTTTTTTTCTGGTTAGGATCAACATTACGTGCTCAAAGCCAACAGACTAATCATTATCATAGGGACTATAATAGGTGGCTTGACTTCTCAAAAAGGAAAAAAATAAAAATAAAAAAGAAAACTTACTACTCTGGTTTTCTTGAACTTTCAGTCCAACACGGTTTCCCAGGAGACATTGCTACATGCCAGTAGACAACCTACACCGTTAGATCCTGAAGACCCTATAGTAGCTTTTGGTAATTATGGTGATTTATCCATTTGCTGGGTAAAAGTACCGTGATTTATCAGATAATATATGAAACAAATGAATGGATTTCTCCTCAACTTCTTGGCACCTTATAAGTCAACTGCATATCTTCATTATGCATGTACAGTAAGTTTAGGTACAGTTATGATGACGGTTTTTGAATGAGAACTAAAAGTTTACACGAGCATACCCCCATGAAGCCCTGAACACAGACCGGATAGGAAATTGCTGATACATCGGCAGACTTGTCACCAAGTTATCTTCTGATAACTAAATTATTATCAATGACGGTGCCAAAAGGGGAAATTATACCTCCTTATCACTAAAATTTGTCCTCCCACGTGGGTGGATTCAGGGATTTGCAGCTATATGGACACAGTAACAAGGTGGCTCTGTCATGAATTTCTAATTGATTTCTTTTCTTTTTGAATGGTAAGATTTGGCTAAGACGTCATTCCTTCATCCTATTTGCGTACTTCTTAAATGACTACCAGCCCACAGTGATGTAAGTGAATTTATAATCTCTCAATATATTTAACAGGGCCAGCAAACCATGCATGTGATGATGTTAACTTCGTTGACATGGATAACGTGCTAGAATTCAAGCGTTATTTCAAGGGTGCCTGACTAGGCAGTGAATGTGTGACCTTTTCCTTCATACATAAAATTTAACCCAGAATTTGTTGATCTATTGGCCTGTTTGATATGATGCGACTTTTGGTTTTCATCCACTGAAAAAGGGAAGTTCATTGTATTTCTTACTCTACTATTTGAGAAACTTTAACTGTCAGTGCCGCTAATTTGCTTCAAGATATTTCCGAAGGCAGAGCATATGTGATCTATGTGCTCTGCTTTAGTATTGTGATGAAAATCATGTAGTGGTCGATGAGGATAAGTTACACAGATTAGAGACTCTTAAATTTTATGGCCTGCTGCATTCTGTTATTCGAAATGAATCACTGATGATTTCTAGTTATCCATTATGAATGTTTTCATATTTATTGTATGCAGATATCTATGCATCCCTGTCTCCTCAAGTATCATGGTTTGTCCATGGGAATGGTGGAACTTGGAAACAGAATGCTGATGAACTATGCCCCGATTTTGATGCAATTCTGAAACAAGATCATTTCAAATAAGAAGAGAAAAGATCTGCAAACATCCACGCAGCATCTATCGCTGCCTGCTGAAGCCTGTATAGTGCATAAGTGGCGAAAAACTGCAGAATTTTTTTGCATACACTGGCATTTCCTCATCCTTGGTTCTATTTTGGTTCTTCAGTTAGCTGGCTTGACATTGACTTGTGAGAGGGCAGCAGTTTGATGGTAGTAGTTGTTATTTGCTTGATTTTTCCTTTCCTTTTTGTACGCTGGTAGGGATTTGGCCATTAGCTGCAGCAATGTGTAGCTGATTTAGTCTGTGGTTAGTACCTTATAGTAATCAATTTTGTTTGTATCCTCACCATAGGTCCTCATGTTTTCTTTGTAAGTCAGGCCACCGGCACACAGATTGTAAATTGATTCAACTCAATTCATTGTGATGAAAGGAATTTCTTATTTGATTTATAAGTTCAATACTTTTAATTTGTTTGTTGCCTGTTTTATTCAATGCTTTATTTTTCATCATTATTTTTCAATACTTATCGCTGCTTCAGTTAATGGAATCTGTTGTCTATTGCCCTTTATCTACCTGTGAGAAGATTTGATTAACGTGAAAGACAAGCTGAAAGAGACCCAAAATCTTATCCTTTAACTGAAGGAGCATTATTCAAAGAGAAATAGCAGAGATGATGGCCAGTGCTGTCAAACACTCAATACTTGGAAATGCATTGTGTTTGAGCTCTAGATAGTATGACTATAAAACAAAAGCTGTTAAAATAAAAAAAATAAAAAAGAAATTCTATAACAACTTCTAAATATATGATATTTTCCAAATAGTCATTCTTATAGAAGCACATGAATCTTGTGTTATTGAAATTTGTTGTGTTTGTATCTATCTCAAATTCGTAAGAGTTATTTAGTAAACTAAACAATTGAAATTTAGAAAGGCTGAAAAGTGAGTAGTTGAGAAGACACTCACCGCAATTTTAAGATTGATGGTATAAGCATAGTTAAGTGTCTTATGGGTACACTTGGCTCGCATTATATTTTTGATTATGATGGACTTAGTTCAGATACTCCAACGCATTAAAAATGTAGAAAAGGACATGATACCCAACACGATTATCAACCATGTTTATTAAAATCTGCGCCATGGAAACACTCAAGGTGAAGAGGAAAAGAAAGACATATTTAAGATTTTCTGGAACTTTGCGAGGTTGGAAAGTTGCTGGGCACTTTTGACTTCTATGGCCTAGCCGACTATGCAAAACGCAATTAGAGGGAGTGCTTTGAACTTTCAAACTGTTGGAAAACGATCTCTGACCAACCATCACAAATTTTATTGCTCATGACTCATTCCTCGAAAGACTACAATGATTCATTCTCCAGTGTCTCAATTGGAGAAAGAAAAAAGGGTAACTGATAATTCAAAGGTTTTCTGCCAAAGCAATTCAACTTGGGCGCTGAATGATCTGTAATTAACCTCTGTGGTACTATCCTGTAGACAATGCAGTATCAATTCTTTACCTCGATGTTTTTGAGATCGAAGCAATGTAAATGGGATAAAATTATGGGTATGGTGAGAGTTATCGTAAAAGAGATCCTGCAACAAGATTATGAGTCATAACAAGATTCTCTTTAAACAAAACTATGAATTCTGATACTAAGTTAAGAAGTTTTTTTGGTAGTTAAAACTAGCTTATAAAGATGTAGATATCTTTCATTTTAAAAAACATCACGTTGTAGGTTACAAGTAAATGTGAGATATATTAACCATATGTAAATTCATATGTAAATTCGTCCAGGAGTTTTATAGTTCTAGTTCTGTTGAACCTGGCAAGAGAGGAAGTTGGCTCCTACTAGGTTTCAGAACGTGAAAATAAAGAACGTGAACTGCAAGGAATTTGGCAGGATAAACTCTCTGCAATCAACAATCATTTGCCTTTCCAGGACAAATCATTCTGATGATTCATCATCATGTATTCTTTCCACTTTAAGAAGAACATAATCCCACTATCCAAACCATTGAAATTGCACCAATTACAAGTTGGGTAAAAAGAATGCTAAGCAAACAAGGTTTTTGTCACGATTGTTTACACATTTAACGGACCAACCCAACTTGAACCTAGCTCATTCGTAGTTAGGAGGATAAGAATATTATACATTATGGTAATAACAATTTCTACAGATGATAAACCAGTATCATGTATGGTGGTTGGACCACGAAACCTCACCTCTTTCAAGCTCTGTGAGGGAAGATATTAGCGTGCAATTAAACTTGACTTTGGGTAGATCTCAAAAGGGATGAAGAGGCCTTATCCAGCTTCCTCCCAGGAGCATAAAGAGAAACTGCTGCGGTTTGGAATGATGAGAGGAAGAAGGAGCAGGGCCTGAAGCTGCAGAAGTGGAGAAAGCACTAATGCCTGCTGCTTCCAGCTCGGCTGGTTCCACTGCTAGACACTTCAGTCAAGGGCTTCAGGGCTGGTGGCTTCTCAATCTCTGCAATCCCTTCTAACATCTGCACCACTTTCCCCATCATTGGTCTCTGCGATGGCTGCTCCTGGATGCACCAAAAACTTACTTGAATTGCCCTCACCGCTTGCTCCATGTCGACTTCTTGTTCAGAGAGCCTCTTGTCAATAATAGCCCTGACATTTCCCTTCTCAAACTCTTCATATGCCCAGATAGAGAATTTCTGCCTGTTGGTTTCTGCAGATACTTCAAAATTACGCCTCCCACTCACTATCTCCAGAAGAACCATACCATAACTATAAATATCAGACTTTGAAGTTATTGGCAGATTTGCCAGCCACTCTGGAGCTAAATATCCTCTAGTACCTCTAACACTCGTCAACGTTCGGTACCTATGGTCCTTTGGATTAATCAACTTGGCAAGACCAAAATCTGAGACTTTGGCAGCATAGTTCTCATCCAGCAGAATGTTTTCTGGCTTAATATCACAGTGGACAATGCAGTCCCGACACTCCTCGTGGAGGTATGTGATCCCCCTTGCAGTACCAAGGGCGACATTGAACCGGTACTCCCAACTCAAGAATTTTCCGGAGTGATGTTCGGATTGGAAAAGGAAATTATCTAACGACCCGTTTTTCATGAACTCATATACTAGAAGCCGATGGCGACCTTCGGAGCAAAAACCAATCAATCTCACCAAATTCAGATGATGGGTGCTGCTTATGGTGGCAACCTCCATTCTGAACTGTTTTTCCCCTTGTTCAATTCCCTCAAGCTGCTTTACTGCAACAACCGTCCTATTAGAAAGAATCCCTTTGTACACGGCACCAAATCCTCCAGCTCCAAGCTTCTCCTTGAATCCCTTGGTTGAGCGCTGGAGCTCCTTATATGTGAACTGGACTGGAGCACCAGAAGCGTACTCAAGAAGAGCATACTGAGCTGACAATCCCATGAACTTGGCGCTGTTTCTACAACACCACCACCACAAACTACCCTCCAGAACAACCAAACCCAAAATCGTAGATATAACCACAACAGCTACAACCCATGGGTGCATCCTCCAGCCAGCAGCCTGCTCAGGTGACGGGTTTGGAATCACCGGCGGGCACACCTTGACGAAGGAACGGCTAGGCAGCGCGGGACTCCGGTAGCCACTGATAAAACCTGGTGTCTTGTAATAACACAGGCCCGTCCCGTCTGACAACGAAGTTGAAGCATCACAACTAGGATTCACAAGACAATTCGACCTGCAAGCAGATATACCCACAAAGAAAATCTGCGAGTCTGTCTCTGGGGGATATGTTAGGAACTGTGTATTATCCATCTCCACCATAGTTGGAGTCCCTGAACAATCCTTAGTCTCCACCTTCCTCTTACAACCTTTCCTACTATCCTTTGGATCAACCAGGTCGAAATTCTGAGATGGACAACCGCAAACCGGGCTTGTATCGTTGTAACTACAGATTCCCATATTCCCACAGTATCCAAAAACATCACATTGATCCTCAACAGCTGCCCATCTTACAGTTGTAGTACCACTCGCTCTATCAGAGCTGTATATTCTCAAATTCCCATCATCATCCAACTTCAAGTACCTCAGCGTGTCCCTATTCTCGGCATAATCATTGCTATAAGCCATGATAAGCGCACTAGACAAATTTGCATCATAGATCGACAAAATCCCAATGTTCTGTATTCCCAAACTCGGGGAATTCAAACTGACATTAACCGAGGAATTCAAACCCTGAGTATAATACAAGATACTATCGTTCCAACGAAGCGTCAGATTCCCGGAATTAATAAGGCGGAAGGAGTACGACCCAGATCGCAGAACCTGATCGGTGGTGAAGTTCTGGCCCGGCACGACCGTGTCGGTTGGGTGTTGGAAGGAGGACCAGACGACAGAGTTGTTTTGCAGGAGGGAGAGTTTGCCTGAGTCATCCAGGGAAGCGGAGGAGACGCCTTTGTCAGCGGTACCGGAATCCCAGACGGTACGCCCGGAGCCGTCAACAAGGCGGAGGGAGCCGGAGGAGAGGAGCTGGAGAGATGCCCCGGAGTCCACTGGGGTTGAGCCCGCAGTCCAGATGGGTACGCCGCCGTCGTAGGAGATGGCGGCGATGTAGGAGCCCCGGCTATCGTTCGAGACAGATTGGAAGCCGAGGGAGAAGGTGGAGCTCGCGGAGGACCACGCCTGGCTCGGATTGGAAGCGTGGAGGGTCGAGCCTAGTGCGATGTTGCCTGCTGCTTCCGAAGCTCTTGCTGCCACTAACAGTAAAAAAGAAACAAAAACTAGTCTAGGTTTGATTCGGAGGACCATTCTTCTCACCTTTTCTGGGTCGGATTCTCTTTCGGAGAATCTACAGATTGGCGAGCTGGCTATGCCGGAACAGAGACAACCGGGGGGAGGGTTTAAAGCGTTGGGAAGGGAAGGGAAGGGAAGAAGAAGACTTTGACTCGAAAATGGAGGAGGAGAAGGGGAGACTTGATGACTCACAGGGTCGTCCTCGGATTGCCATTCAATGAGATTGACACTTTTGAATTCTCAGCTTTGAAAAAGTCTTGAAGGTTTCTGCGTTTGGTTTGCCGGTCAGTGGCGACTGCGGATGCCATTCTAGATTCTCATAAAGGTGGGAGCATCGGCAACTCTTGCTGTTTTTGTTCTTTCCATTTGTTGATTTATAGATAATAATCAGCTTTAATTCCTAATCTAGTGTGTCTTACCTTGTTAATATATGGGTTTTACATTAATAAGTGTATTTGTTTCCTTTTATAAATTAGTTTTAAAAGAACAAGTAAATCTTGAACGAAAGGATGTATTATAATTTATTATATATTTTACACTTTCAATATATTGATTTATTATGCTTCTATATGTAAAAATATCCTCATATTCTATAAACTAGTTTTCAAAGAAGTGAACTTTTTTTTTTAACACTACTAATAATGAAAAGTTCATATTGATAACAAGCTATTGGTTTGTATCAAGGTGACTTAAATGAAATCTTAGTAGCAAAAACTTGCCTTCTAATGTCATTAAACTAGTTGTTTGGATTATTAGACTTTGTATAATAATATCATGCATAAAAAGACATCAATAATTTATATAGTCGAAAACTAAAAATCTTTGTTTCTACAAAACACCAATTTCCTCTTTTTCAATGTCAAGATTTGATATAAGAATTCTCTATAAAATCTTCATACACTCCCATTGTTTATGACCGCTTAAAAAACATTATCTCCCTTCTCTTTAATCACCCAAGTCTTCTAAAAGATTGCCAAAAGACAATCTTTCCCACCAAGTGAAAATGACAATTTTTACCCTTATTTTTTATTTTGACTTCACAATTACGCTAAGGTTTAATGTAAGTACCCTTTATATTTGGAGGCATGTAGGGAAGAAACTCTAGAAGCCCTATTAGAATTAAAGATGAAATTGCATTATGTGTTGCTAAAAATTTTGACAAATTTTGCTTCCCTCGAGAGAAAAGATTAATATCCTGAAGTCCAAACGGCTATCATGACTGGTTTCTTAGTCTTGGTACTTACGTTTTCTCCGGGATGTGTTGAAGTGCAATTGGTCTAAATCTTTGAAGTGGTCGCCAAATGGACGTTTGAGACCAAGTCTTCCACGGTGCCTGTTGTAGCGTCTGCTTAAAGCTCTTTCCTCCATGAAATGTAAGCTTGTAACGATGGTGATGGTTGAAATTGGTGGACATGACAATTGAATTTTGTGGAAGTTTTCTTGACTTTCTTGGCGGCTCACATTACGTGAGAACAACTTGCTTGCAATCGTGCCTATTTAATTGCCCATTTATTGGGTGCACTAGACATGAAGGATGATGACGGATACAAATATCTCACTTCTTGTTGCAAAGTATTAAATGTGAAGTTGAAGTCAGGAACAAGGATAAGATGGTATTCTTCTTTTATTTGGGAGGAATTCGGAAAAATAATGGAATATAAGAAAAAAGAAAAGAGTGATTTTTGAGATCTTAAGAGCATAAGACTGTAAAACCTTCAAAACGAAAGCATATGAATTGTATCTTATTTATGAATGTAAAAAAGAAGAAAAAACTACTATGATATAACAAGAAACAAAGCCATTATTAACATTGTTCTAGCTTAGTTGGAGCTATGAGACAGCCAGGTTGTATGGCATGTTCAATACACTTGTTTCACATGAAGAAAATCACTGTAAAATGGGAACCTTAAATGAGCCACTTCACTTTTTAAGTTGGCCTTTTAAATAAAGAAGGAGTCCATGACATAAAGCTCTCAAGTTCGCGCCTCTCTATCCTTAACGCCCTTTTTCCCTAACTTACAAAAAGGCTATCACTACAAACGCCTCCAAGTTGAAAGCATATACTAATGAATACGCAAAAGCAATGAGGTATGAACAGCAAAGGGGAAATGGCCGAATTGCTGCTCTCTATTAAATCTTATCCATGTTCAAATTATCAACTTATGATAGTACTGGATTAATAAGAACTTATGACAGTGTTAAGAGGAATAGTGACAATAAAATATTATGTTGAAAATTTTATTATCTAATCTAAAAATCAACTTAAGTAATGATAAAATTTATATGTATTTATGAACCATGTAAAATTCATTTTCCATACACTTTCACTTATGGAAGAACATTCATGGGCGTAGGGTTGGGAGGCCTGGCAATCTTGGTGATCCCTTCGAGCATGTGCACAACCTTTCTCATCCTCGGCCTCTGCGATGGCTGCTCCTGGATGCACCAAAAGCTCACCTGAATTGCTCTCATGGCTTCCTCCGTATCCACCTCTTGCCGGTTCAGCCTTCTGTCGAGCATTCCCATGGCGTTGCCCTTCTGAAACTCTTCATACGCCCATGCAGACAACACCTTCCACTTCGTTTCTGCAGAAACTTCAGAACTTCTCTTCCCACTCATGATCTCCAGTAAAACCATGCCGTAGCTGAAGACATCGGATTCTGGAGTTATGGGAAGATTTCCCAGATAATCTCGACTGTTCCTTGACGGCATTAGCTTTCGAAGACCGAAGTCGGAGACTTTGGCAGTGTAGTTCTCATCCAAGAGGATGTTTTCTGGTTTAATATTGCAGTGAAGGATGCAGTCTGGGCACTCATCGTGAAGGTAGGTGATGCCCCTGGCGGCGCCGAGGGCGATCTTGAACCGTTTCTCCCAGCTCAGGGATTTTCCCGGCTGAGTTGATGTTTGGAAAAGTTGATTATCAAGGGATTTGTTATGCATGAACTCGTATACAAAAATTTTGTGGCGTTTTTCAGAGCAGAAACCGATGAATTTCGCCAAATTCAAGTGGTGGGTGCAGCTTAGAATCGTAACCACCGTTCTAAACTGCCTTTCTTCCTCGTTGATTCCCTCGAGGCGCTTCACTGCAACGGTTGTTCCGTCGGCGAGAACCCCTCTGTACACAGCGCCATGGTCTCCGGTTCCGAGCTCCTCCTTGAACCCTTTGGTTGACCGCTGAAGCTCTCTATACGAGAACTGGACCGGGGCACCGGAAGCATATTCAAGGAGAGCGTATTCAGCCGACAATCCTCCGAACGCCGGGCTCCTCCTGTAACAGCACCACCCCAGAATACCCTCCAAGGCAATTAAAACCAGGACGGATCCCACTATCACAGTAGCCACCATCGAAGCACGCATTCCTCCGTTCCCTCCGGAACGCGTTGGGTTTGGAACCACCGGCGGGCAGACCTTGACATATGAAGTGCTCGGGAGTACCGGATTAGTATACCCGGAGATAAAATCCGGCGTCTTGTAGTAACACATGCCGGTCCCGTCTGATAATATCGTCGAAGCATCACAAGTGGGATTGATCAGACAACTCAATCTACACGATGATATGCCTACGAAAAAGATCTGCGAGTCCTCTCCTGCAAATATGCTCTGAGGAGGGAAAGTCAAGAACAGCGTATGTTCCATCGTCAAAACGGTCAGACTCCCCGGACAATCCTTGGTATCCACCTTCCTCTTGCACCCCTTCCTGCTATCCTTCGGATCAACCAGCACGAAATTCTGAGAGGGACAAGAACAGATGGGATCCGTTCCCTTGTAACTGCATATTCCCCAGTTCCCGCAGTAGCCATAGACCCTGCATTGATCCTCAACAGCTATCCATCCTACAGTTTGATTCCCACTCCCCCGAGCAGAGCTATACATTCTCAGATTCCCATCACTGTCTAACCTCAAGAATCTGAAGATATCCCTCCCCTGAGCATAATCATTGCTGTAAGCCATGATTGACCTGCTAGTCAACGTGGGATCCGAAACCGAGAAGCTACCGTTAGGCTGGATTTCTAAAGAAGGGGATGTTAAATTTCTGTTGTTTGAAGAATTCAAAGCTCTGCTCCAATACGAAGTGATCCCATTCCACTTGAGCGTAACATTGCCATAACTAAGAAGACGAAACGAGTACAACCCGTTTTGCAAAAGATGACGGGTTGAGAAGTTCTGCCCCGGCACGATCGTGTCGGTGGGGTGATCGAAAGAAGACCAGACCGGTGAGGCCCCTTTTCCCTTGAGGACAAGGTTCCCGGAGTCGTCGAGGGAGGCGGAGGAGACGCCGAGATTGGCCGTGGCCGAGTCCCACACGGTATGACCGGAGCCGTTTACCAGCCTAAGGTTGCCTTCGGTGGGATGGAGCTGGAGGTAGGCAGCGGAGTCAACAGCGGTGGTTCCTGCGGACCAGATGGGGATGCCTCCAGAGAAAACAATGGCGGCTATGAAGGTCGAAGGAGAGGTTGGGGGGTTCCGGGGGATGAAGCCGAGTGAGAAGTTCTTGCTTGGGGAGGACCAGGTTTGGCTTCTGTTGGAGGCGTAGAGGGTTGAGCCTGGAGGTATCACTGCCATTGCCGACGAACCGATCGGAAGGAGGAGGATGGAGATCAGTAAAGCGGTCTGGATTTGGAATGTCATCTTTGCTTTCCGTTTTCTGCTTCAGGAGATGGCGTTTATCTTGTTGAGCTTGCAAGAGCCACTGAGAAAAAGAGAGGAGAGGATTCAAAGACAAAGACAGAGACCGGAAAAGAGGTGGGGACGGAGAGACCGAAGATCGGTGGTCCCTGTCACTGCAGCAACCAGTCCGGTCCCTGCACCTCGTAAAATCGAAGGGAAATTATTCCAGTCAGGCGAGAAGAAGATGGCTCCGTTTAAGTTCCGATCATCAGCTGCATATATTCAACTCAAAAGGTAGCACAAATTCAACACCTTTTTGTTCCGAGGACCACAGAAGTCAAGAAATGAAACCTCGTTCAACTTATTGTACTGTTGTCTTGACTGTAAGTTCATCTACCGTGGGTTGAACCTTAAGAAAGTGTTTGATAAATATAAAAATATATTAAACACTGAATTTACGTGGTGACCAAAATTTTACACCAAAGAAAAGTTTGAAGTAAAGTTTAAATAAGGAAAGAATTTTTCAACTCTTGAATTAATTTTTTGACTGAATTATTTAGTCTTCTCACATAACATTAGAATTTAAGTTAAATTTATTTTTGTCATGTATGATCTTAAGTTTAATTATGCTTAATGTACAAGAATATATATGTAAAATAAAAGTTTTAGATAAGAAAAATTTAAAATAAATCATAAAAGGAAGGAAAGAAAAAGATTATTCAATTCCTAAGTTAATTTTTAAATTAAATCTTTAAACATTTTAATGTGATAATAGAATTTAAATTAACTTTATTTTACTTTATATGACCTTAATTTCAATAATGCTTAATGTCTTGAAAAGTGTACTGGACAAAAATCATACATTAGAACATAAGATTTCTAGTTTGAAACTCGAGTAAAAAACTTTAATCTTGACACAACTTTTACGTTAAATCTTTAAGTCGTGATAAGAATAAACTTTCTTTGAGGAATTACTCTGAGTTCGTTGTAATTAGTTCCTGAAATCCAGCTTTAGAATGGATTGTATGCGGGTCGTTCCACAGACAACGGAGAAGATTCAGAGGAAGAAATGCTCAGAAATCGTAGGGCAAGCAACAGCATTTGGCTTGAATTGATTTGATGACACAAAGTTTAGTACTGTTGATGTGACTTGTGGTGTCAAGTCCTGGTCATATCTCCTCAAAGGTTGCCCCCAATTATGGTGCTCCAGCAAACGGCTTTTTGACTTTTCCTGGTTTTTTCTCTCACTTTTTCATCTTTGTTCGATGGAATTAGTATAAAAATGGTTTGGCATTTGTTGGGAAACATCAAAACCCCACGCCCAGATTTTCTTGAACAAATTTTCGTGCTACGAGAGATCAAATTACTCAGTTTTAAGATGGTAAAATTAAAAAGAAAACCTTTTATTAAGTTACCAAATTAAGCAACTTGCCAAAGTAGTTTTGCCAACATGTTAATGATATTTAGAGTTTAATAAATCAATGTTATCAATAACGATGATAATTTTGTCTTATATATATTAGTGACATTACTAAAAATTTTCTCAAATTATCTTTTCTAAAATGAAAGAGATGATTTCTTGCTTACAAACTGATTAAAAGAGAAATGACGTTATTGAACTCATGCCATTTACACAACAAAACCTACATCTATCATTCTCCTGAACTAACAACCTTGGCTACCGACAGCCAACAGGAGAAGGGAATGAAAATCCCAAAAAAGACAACAAAAAAAAAAAAAAAGGTTGTAAAGCACAATCTATCATACTTTACAACCATTGAAAAACCTAAGAGGAGAGAGACTTAAAGTTGGGCTAGTTGTTTTACATTTATGGGATAAACGTAACGTTTTCCTCCAGAGGCGTAGGCTTTGCCTGCTATTTGAGCATTCACTGCTTCGGTTGGATGTAAGCCATCGAAGTATACATGACCCTTCCTATCTGCACAGACGGGTCCGCCTCTTTCGCATAAAACTCCATTTCCGCCTGCAATCATTATGAACTTTCAGGGAGGAATTAGTACATAAAATTACTTAAGAGTTGATTTAAAAATAAAATTTTATTTATTTACTAGAAAGAAGATTACCAAATAAGATTTAGACAATATATATCTAAGCTACAATATTTTAACATAAATTAAACCTTCCATCATTTATGAACCCACAAATAAAAAGGAAAGGAGCTTGAAAGTGAAACCTTTTTCTTCTGAAACCACTTCACAACAAGAACTTGTTTTGTTAGTGAAACCTGTGATCCATGAAATGAAATTCAAATCACTTCCTTGAAATTGGATAAGGCAAATGCATTCATGTGAATGAAAATCGCATCAAATTTAATAACATTCTTCGGATATCTATAGCATGATGAGGCTCAAAGGATATTGCATACATGTGAACTTCTATAATATTAGCAGGCTAGAACAGCCACTATTTTAACATCTTTTGTCCAAATATGAAGAAATAATGAGAATTCAAATTATGAGTGATAAGATAAAATCATAAAGACTCAACATCTTCTCTTACAACTCTTTATTAACATATATATGAACATATAATGAAAGTATTAAGTCAAAATATAAAAATAAAGTAAACACTACTTTTAACTGTTTGTAATAAAAAATATCTCCCAAATATTACATGTTAGCTCATCACGAAGGCTGAATAATGTTTACCTTGGGGTGCAGGAAGTTTGCTGATATCCTTGATAATCCTATATGTGTCCACATAAAGAATGTTAGAATCAGGCATTTGAGTCTTCATTTCATCCACCAGATGCTTCAAACGACCGTTGTAGATATAAGCTGATGCGTTCATCATCTCTCGGCAACCAACACAATTTTGCTGGTTTAGCTCAACCATCGGACTTGACCCGATCGGATTTATCCCCATAAGAACAAATTTCCGAGCTCCCAAGGTGTACAAGCTCTGCATAAATGAACAACTTTATGCTTTATTGAACAACATTTAGTCATAAGTTTTCTTAACCCCTTTCTAGTAGTACCTTTTATTACTATTAGAAATAGTGTAGCATAAATTTGATATTAACAACATACAACATATATTGTTTATTGAGAGATAAAGTTTCTAAATAAAGTGTGTGCAGGACAATAATTTTACATCAGACAATAAAATTTTTCAAGTGAAGTTTAAAAGAAAGAATGATCCTACAATTTTTAAACTAATTTTTGAATTAAAACCTTAAATCTTTTAACACATTCTAATTTTAAAAGAAAAAATAAACATTCAAATAATTATAATCTTTAATTCACTTTGTTATTAGTTTTTGAAATGTTTTTGAGAACCTTGAGTTGGAGAGACAAAGCAGCGATGACATTAGAAGTGAAGGCTCCAACACCAACTCTGAGGAATAATTTCCTTAAGAAGTAGTTGAAGGCATAATCGTTCCCACCAATTCCGACAAGAAATATGTAGTTTGGAAGTGATTCGCTGCTTTTGCACCCCAGCTGAGCCTGTAAATCTGGAAGGGTCACCCTCCCAAAGTTCCTGATCTGTTCACTCAGCCTGGTCACATTGCCCTGAAATGCAACTCCCACCAATTAGTTTCAAAGATGTGGGTATTGAATTTTGCTCCTCTCCTTTTTGAGTTGGGAGATTAACAAGATGCCGAAGTAATAACTTATAAAAATGTGTTAATATGCTAGTAACTCAGTTTTTCGTTACTAATGGCTTAACACTTAGAACTTAAGTTCAATATTTTATACCCTCAAATCCCTGTTATCTAAAGAAATAAAAATAACTTGTAGAAGATTAAAGAAAAAGAAAACCAATCATTGAGTAAAGAAAATTTTGTGGAAGGGTGGCTCTAGGTTGCCAACTTTTCAATTCCAAGATCAATAGAAGTACAAAAGGGAAAAAAAATAGTAAAATATGTTAGGCACGTGTGTTTTACATTATTTAAATCTTGTCTTAGTACCATTATTTTATGCAAAAATAATTTTACTTTTCACAATTTCTTTTCAAGAAGGAAAAAAAAGACTTACTCTTTGTTAATCAAACTCAAAAATTCTATCATGATATTAGAACTCAAATGCAAAGTATAACACCATTTTACTTGTAGATAAGAATGAAAGAGGTAATTTAAATACTCTTTATACTCAAAATGTGTTAAAAATTATATATGCGCTCAAATCTTAAGTTTGTATATTCTTTATCTAGAAGATATTATCTTTTTTAACATTTTTTTTATAAGTAAAAAGAGTAGGAAGATTTTGAAACTAAAGATCTTAACTTTGTACATTCTCTATATAGAAAAAGTGACACTCTTTAATCTTTTTATTTCTGTTATTTTTATAAGTATAAAGGGTAAAAAGATTCAAATTAAGCATCTTAAAATTAGAAGCAATAACTTTATTTTGAGAGAGAGAGAGAGAGTGATGATGATGACGAAGATGTCTTACAGCCATGGAACTGGTGTCATCCAATATTCCTGCAGAAGCAGAGGCATGGTTGACACCCTGAACAATTCTTGTCCCCTTGGTTCTGGGGTCTTGAAACGGAGGAATCAAAGGGAGCTTCAGGTGGTCACACAGAAGGTCGACCACATTCTTCCCGTTCGTGAATCTCCCGGAAGGCCCTCCGGGAAAATCTATCCCATACGGAAAGAAGTCAGCCTTGGACTTGGTATCCAAGAAGTTGTTGTTGCCATTGTCGACCAGAGAGCTTCCAAACACAAACATGCCTTTCACTCTGCCATCACTCTTCCTGAACCTGCAGTTACCGGAGCTGCACGGGGTGAAACAAGCCAGGAGAGCAAGACAGAGAAGAACAACTCTTGAAGACGATACGCCAGCCATTATGATCATCGTCAGGATGGTGACGGGAAGGCTCATTTATAGACGAGTGATTGATGATGAGTTCCTGTGAACACTTCAACCTCCGGCATCGGCTCGCCACCATGCACTGCTTGTGTTAAACGCAGCTAGTGGATGTCAATGGATTCTTTTCCTACTATACTGGTGCTAAAATTAACGACATATAGGAACTCAAACACTTGTACGATTAAATCCTGATTAGAAAAATGAAGATAGACCGTAATAGATATAGAGATATAAATTAAGACGTTATAATACAAAAGTAACAAGTTTTAAGTAACAATGATTGTTTATGGTTCTGAAAATGAGTGTACTTAATGATTTTTCTATAATAGATTTAATCAAGAGCATAATTCACAAACGGATAATTATAAAAAATTATTAGACTGTGAGGGCATATCTCAAAACCTTATAATATGGGACAACATCTATCTTTAACACTCCTCTCACTTGCATGTTAATATAAACATTATAAGTGGATTAAAACCCAACTTTAAGGCATAGGAAATTACAAAGCGGAAATTCATCCTTGGCTCTAAAACCATATTATAGTGTGAGAGTCCATCCTAAAATTTTAAGACATTAGATGAAAAAATTTCATTACTTATAAACTTGAGGGTCTATCCTTACACTTATAATGTGGAACAACACTCATCTTTAATAGAAACTCATTCGTTATAATGTAATATTAAATTGTTGGTACATGTTGGAGAGGGAGGCCCATGGCCTACCTTGATGTAGCTAACAAGTCATGGATGTTGTTAGATCATTGTTAAATAATAAGGTATGTTCTTTGGCTATCAATTATAACTTTTGGTTCAATGACAATGACCAAGGGCTCTAACAACTAGTATCAGATTAAATTATGGGTTCGAATCCTTGTACCAGCAAGTTTATTGGAGTGGAAAAGGGGATAGGGAGAGGTGGTTTGTTGATGCATGTTGCGAAAGAAGTCCTATGATTTGTCCCTAATAATGTGGTTAGCAAGCTTGCAGGTGTTGTTAGTTCATTGTTGATGAATACGGTATACACTTTGACTATCAATCATGAAGGTTATAATATTGATGACTCAAATCTTCAAAAACCACTAAAATATATATTAATTTATTCCCTCAAAGTTGACTTGTTGGGAGGAAAAAAATCGTATACTAAGTTATTATATTAGAAATATGAGATATACATTAAATTTTAATATTATTTGCATTAATATGCACGCAACAAGGGAAAAAAGCAGTGTGTTCATAAATTAGTGTTCCAGCATATATATGTAGGCATCTGGAAGTCCACGAACAGTGAAGGATATTGGAGTAGTTTTATGGTTTTAACGTGCTTATCAAAGAAAGTTGCTTTGCTTCACCTTTTCTCTTCCTCGCTACTGTTTTCTCATTGCAGTTTCTAGGTATGCGGTATATAATGCCAATGAGCATCAGCTCCGTCAACGGCAAGCATGGCAGCTATAAGATATAGCCATTGACAATTAACCTCCAACACAAGTACACAAAAAGGTTCTAGTTCCTAAAGTTCGAAACCTAATATAAAAGCCAATAGAAGGAAAAGAGACTCGTTCACTAGCCTTCCTAGTACAAAACCACTAACTTCAGTCACCATCGCAGCAAATAGACAAGATTAAAGTCATGGAAGCAAGACTTCAAAACATATGAGAGTTGACGAGGTTTTTAATATTAGTTGGGTAAACTTCAGCTCTGTGATTAGATTCATAGGCCTTGCTTGCTATGTGGGCATTCACAGCTTCTGTTGGATGCAGTCCATCAAAGAAGAGATGAGCGCTCCTGTCTGCACACGCTGCCCCACGTCTCCTGCACATGATTCCATTTCCTCCTTCATCCAGCGTTGCAACTTCACAGCAAGAGCTGTTCGCGTCCTTGAAGCCTGCAGAGCATGCATTAAATGAGATGTTAATAAGATATTTTTGTCAATATGTCAGTAGTTCATTTAAGTCTTGTGCTTGACATCTCATAATTCTTGAATTTTTTCAGTTAATAAAAAAAGATATTTTAAATAGATCTTTTTACCTAAGGTACTTAACTTCTTTTCTTAAAACCAATGATTAAGAAATAAATAATATCTTTTAAAAAGAAGATTATGTCAAAATATTAAGAATATAAATCAATTATTATATTTAACAGACAAAAAAAAAAACCATTAATATTTTTACCTTTAGCAACTGGATTTCTGATTATGTCCCTGATAATCTTGTAGGAGTTCACATAAACAAAGCTAGAACCAGGCATGTTTGACTTGAGGACATCCACTAGTGACTTCAGGTGAGCATTAAAGAGGCGGGCAGCCCGGTTTAGGTCTTGTCGGCAGCGACTGCCACCGTGGCGGTTCACCCTTACCGCCGGACTGCACCCGATTGGATTTACCGACATTAACACAAACTTTCTAGCACCCACGTCGAACAACTTCTGCAGTAAGAGTAAGAAACACATATCAGAAAGTTACTGTGTAAATAAGAGTTTCTGGCCTCAGATCGAAGGATGAAAAGACTCGTGTCAGCTGAAGATCTATTAACATTTAGCCTGAGCTGAAGATTTGAAAGCGACTTTGATGATCATTTATTGCCACAGTTGGGTTAGCCCTAACAGAGACTGTTCAGAAAGTTTCACAAAGTTTACAAGGTCGTGATGTGTATTGTGGCCATCAAAAGATTTGCTTGTCGGCAAGTCCTTGACCCACGTGTAGGCTTTTTCAGCCTTAGACAGGGCCATGATCCTGTAAAGTTCTGTGGCTGTACTTATCAGGCTTTTTATTTTATTTTACATAAATGATGTATATGTGTATAGAGCAACATTTTACTCACCTTAAAATTTTAGAATCTTACAAATTTTTTGCCTATGACTCACGCGTCTGAGCTTTTTCTAATGGTTAAAAGTTACTATTCTTTTTAATTATAACATTTTTATTTTTTTTGTAAATGGACCAAAAACTTGGTGATTGGTTACCAAAAACCTAAGTGACATCCAATATTCCTAAACCATACCATTACTTAAAAAAGAAAAAAGAAACTAAGTGTTTTAGGTCTTGTTATTCTAGAATCTAATTGTTACCCAAATTATTTTTTCTCATCAACAAAAAGTTGCTTTACTCGGCATGAAAAGACAAAATCTTTTGTTTAGATAGGAGGATGATGTATTAATTAGATAGAGAAGGTTTGCCCCCCCATCTATTTGGAACTTGGGCCAACTTTCGTTTTTTCTTACGTACCTTTAATTGCCGAGACAGAGATGCTGTCAGGTTGGCGGTGAAGACTTGAAGACTGACATTGCTGTTGGATTTTGTTAGGAAGTAGTTGAGCGAGTAATCGTTTCCGCCAGTTCCAACGACAAACAAGTACTTGGGAAGGGCCACCCTCCTGCTGTACTGCAGCTCGGCTTCTAGCTCCGGCAGGGTCACCTTCTCAAAGTTTCTGATTTGTTGGTTCAGACTGATCACATGGCCCTGAAACGCAATCCCATTTCCATGAACGTAAGCTTCATCTGTTACAGCTCACTAATTGGGATGAAAGATGCATGAACTATTGTTTTTGGATCTGTGGAATTTGTGTGATGCTCAAAGAAAGGAAGTAGCGCTTCCCAGGACCTAAGAATGAGGACTATTGAATTCAAACGACTTGGTTGCTTCCATTCCACAATATCTATTAGAAAGGGTCCAACTGCTGTAAAATAGAAGTACACCTAGCTTACAATAAGGGTACCGCGTACAGATATTGTCCATGTGGAGAAATTTCTGTTTAATAGGTGTTTCACTTTGAGTTGTACTAGCCTATGATGATAAAATGTAGTGGTGAGATGGAAATTAGAGAGTCTAAATACGTAACGAAGTACTATACTCGAATGTAGACTATACTGTCATGTTAAAAAGATTTTAATTTATTTTCTTAAAACTAGTCTTTATAGACATTGAAAAATAAAGACCCATGAATTTGTGAGGATGCAAAGATACTGGCGGCCTATTTTACAAGTATTTTTATATATAACTAGTTTTTTTTCTTGACCTAAACTATATGGTGTTAAAAAATAAATATAACAAGCTCGATCAACCCTTTACTGGGTCTCATATGCCAAAATGAGAAGAAAAAGAAGAGCAACAAGAAAGGAAAACGATGATGAAGAAAACGATCAAGCTTACTGCAATCAAGCCTGTATCATCAAGTATGCCGGAGGCTCCAGAAGCATAATTGACACCATGAACAATCTTACTTCCCTTTGTAGAGGGGTCAGCAAATGCAGGAATCAGTGATGTAAGCTTAAGGTGGTCACCTAGAAAGTCGATCACATTCTTTCCATTTGTAAACCTTCCAGTGGGTCCTAGAGGGAAATCCATCCCATATGGCAAGTAGTCAGCTCTAGCCATCGAGTCTCGGAGGAAGTTGTTGTTGCCATTATCGACCAGAGAGCTCCCAAAAATGAACAGTCCTTTGATCCTGGCACCTCTGTCAATGGTACCAGAGTGAGAACTGCTTGTGGAAAAACAAGCAAGGAAGGAGAGGCATAAGAGAAGCTTTGAAGGTGTCTTTCGAGTCATTGTGTAGAGAAGGGTGGCTGGTGGGTTGTTTCTGAACTAATGGGATGGCTTATATAGAGTCGGAAGGAGGAAACTGGAGAACTTTTAAAGTACTACCAACTCTGGCATCAATATTAGGTTAAAATGAGAATTTCGTATGATATGATTTCACTCAAGTGGCAAGCATAAGGTACTGGTCACCTACCTGGTAGCTTAGTAAAGCTATCAAAAGATCCCCCCTTAAAAAACCTCATTCCCAAATACCTTTTTCATCCAACATTTAAGAAAAAAAAAAAAGGAGGAAGTATGAGGCACTAGAAAACCCTACGCTTACTGTGTTTAATAAAATCCTTTAACCACTTTTAGCATATGAAATCTTATATAGACTATTGTTTTCATAAACTGAAAGATTGTTGTTTCTAAACCAAGGTTTAAGTGTTCCTTGATATTTATTGCGTATCTCCCAATCCTAATATTCTTTTGTCATCAAAAACAAAAAAAAAAAAAAACAAAAAAAAAATCTTTTGTCATCTTCTAACTATAATGGCACACCTACTAAATCTGCGGGGGTTTGTAATTAAGAAGCAGAGATATGCATCTGGCAAGAACAAATTCTCAATTATGAAAGCAGTTGATGTGTCCTATAAACGGGTGATGATACCTCCCTCATTAATTAGTACACCTTAGCAGATAAAGAAATAAATAGCGTCATGCGAAAGAATTTAAGGCAAGTTCCTACCCCAACCTGATCATGATCATGTCTTCTATTGTTTTTTATTCTTTTTTTGGGCCTCAAGGATTGAATTTGACCAGTCTTCTGTACAACAAAGTCTCGACCAATTAAGGCTTAAACAAAGTGATGGAGTCTTGTTGGCTTACGTGCCTTCAAACTGTTGCTGCCAATTAATATCAACGCCTAATCCCAATTAGTAGAATCTTACCTAGTTGATATAGTCTTTCAACCTTTCCTTCCTTCACCGTGTAGCAAATCCACACAAGTATAAAAGAAGATAGAGAATTATATAAATATTATTTAATAATCTTACCTCTTTTGTGTGATATTATATTCCTTAACACCCCTATATATTAAAAATCTAATTGAAAAGTTAATTCAAGAATTCAAAGACAATTAACTTTTTAAATATTACACAATGATCCTATCTCTTTGATATATGACTTGAGAACATTTTATCTAACAAATTGCCATTTTAATCGTATCCCTAAGAATAAAAGAAAGCACTAATCTTCGCAAGAGAGGCACAAGCAGCGTTGGAAATTGGGCGTACAGCAAAAATCATAAATAAATAAAATGAGGACGGCTTGAGGTCGGGTGGGTAGCTCGGTTATTGATTTGGATGGTAAAAGCCTTGAAAGCCTTTGTCTGAGACTCATTTTCGTATGTTAATGTATTGAGAAATATGGATCTTATATTTTAGTAACTCAAACAAAACCATTCACGTTGAATTTCTATCTTTCTTTGCTATGTATATAAAGTTTGATGTTATTGTCTATAGTGTGTGGTATGCAATGGGCACCAGTGTAGCATATGTGTTCGAAAATTAATGCAAATTGTCTAATAAAGCGTTGATATAATAGTTACTAAGAACAATAAAGATTTTGTGTTATTTGAGATAAATAAATTCATATATCTCTAGGACAAATAATTTATCATTGTTTAAGAACTTCACATGTCATAGACTTCTCTCATTTTGAAAAAATAAATGAGATGATCTAATCATATAAACAAGTTGATTGCTCTCCTCATTTTAGTCGGCCTTTTAAGATAAAACATAGACTTATGATAAGTGATATTAAAGTCAAATCACAACTTAACTTAATGGTTTACTACTATTGTCCCCTAATGTCTAGTAGGCACTAGGCCCGCCCAATGGGGCTTACAATAAGTAGTAAGCTCTACTATGTTAAGAGTAATATGAATTTAGGTAAAAGAGAATGTCATAGACTTCTATGTAAAAAAAATAAGAAAAATAGTTTAGTTATATAAGCAAAATGGTTGCTACTCTCAATTAAATTAACTTTTTTTAATAGAATTCTGGCTTACAATCTTATATTCATAAGCTATAAGATAATGTTCGTTATTTAACAATTTTCTTCTTTTGGGTCATTATTATGCTTCAATAAGTGACATCACATATAAGGTTTGTTAAAGTCTCGTTCTTATAGGTAATTTAAAAGAATCCTAATTGACACATTTCTTATTTTTCGCGAACATATGGAAATGTACCCAAGCCAAAACAAGAGGAAAAAAAAAAAAAAACCTTAATTGACAAAGATCAATTATTCATACGAAATGAAAAAAAGATACCATTCCGTATTCTCAGAATGCTATACAATCCAAAGAAGATTTTATCCTTTAGAATCTTCTGCAATTACATCGGAAGAAGTTCAAACTTCTAGTGAAATCAATTTACAGGAAGTGAAAAAAGGAAGCGGGAAGATGATCATCATTCTTGTTCCACTTCCCGGCGGCACATCGGGCACGTATTCCGCTGTTCCAGCCAAGAGACTACGCACGATTGGTGATAAAGATGAGAGCAATCCATCCGGAGAAGCTCCCCCCCGTCCGGCGACGAGAGATCCTCCAAACAAATACTGCACTTGTCGAGAGCTTGATCGCTCGTGTCTGCAAGGAAGCCACCCTTGTTAATCAGCTTTTCGATCGCCCTTTTTGATGTACCGGTGCCCGGAGGAACATCCACATTTTCCTCCTCCGGAGGTACAAAAGCGTAGAAAAGCTCGTCGTCCTCTTCCACTTCGAGGAATTCCAAGTCGGCCATGATGCAGAATCCCGAGGATGAGGGAAGATCCGCCGCCAGGCTTAGAGCCAGCCACGTAATGCTCTCGGAGATGTAGTAGAGATTCCGCGGGTTGACGCCGACGCTTGAGAGGCGGGCGCGGAGCTCGTGCCGGTAAAAGATCTCGCACTTGACCACCTCGAGAGGAACGTAGAGGGAATCCCAAGGAATTCGAGGACCTGAGATGTCTTCCAAGACTTGGACGCCGTCGGGAGTCCAATTCAGTTTCTGGTAGCGCCGGTAGTAGCCAAGGCAGATCGTCCCTGCAGGTTCGGCTTGCTCTACCCTGCCTACATGCATGTGCAGAAAAGGACCTCTGGTAATCGTAGCAGCAGCCATGGATTCAGAGACACCACAGAGAGAGAAACGCTAAGCAACTTCGTCGAGTCCCTGTCCGATCAGAATTATTAATAATGGACGAAATCCAATCCTTGTCCAATCTGGACTGGGAAAGAAGAACAATCATAAAAAGAAAATTTAAAAGATTATATATAATACAAACTTGTAACCCAACCCATTTCTTATCGTCCTTGATCAAAATAAAGTGAAGAAATATCTTATAAAAACATGGTGGATCCGATATACCATGGATGAGCCTAAAGTGGCTTTTCACAAAAACAAAAAGGCATGAAGAAAACTTTATCTTTTTGATAAACTGAAAAGAAATATCTTATCTTTTCCCGGATATGCTTAAAAGGAGAGCTCTTTGTATATTCTTTTACTTTTTGTGGGACAACATAGTACGCATGTAACAGCTTTCTATTGAAATACTCTTTTAGTTTGGTTCAAATGGTTATATCTTGTTTAGTAGGATAGCATCAATTCGGGTTATTGGCTTCCTACTTTTTGATACTATAAAATTTAAGTACAAGTTTTTCTCCAACATTGTTTTGGGCTAGCTTTCAAGGAAGAAGGACAAAAAATCAAAAAGATATATTGAGTCTATCAGCAACCAAGCCTGTCATCAAGTTTTTAATCCTTCTCTTGGTTCATTAATGATCAGATAGCTTACATGTATATAATTAAAAATTTTAATATGACATTAGAATTTAAGATTGATGGTCATATCCCTTCAATTGTAGACTTAATTGTTGTGAAGAGTGTTTTTTTTTTTCCTTAAAGCGAGGGAACACGCTGAAAATAATGTATATTTCACATTATTTGATTTTATTGTAGCGTACAAAATAAAAAATTTCCTTTCTAAGTTAATTTTTGAACTTTTAAGCTATTTGGGTCACTTATAGGGTCTGTTAAAATCTCTTTTTTATAGGTAATTTAAAAGAATCCTAATTGACATAATTCTTATGATTTAGAAACGACTTCAGCGTTAAGAACCTCAAGGCCGTGATGAATTGTCCGAGATTTTCTATAGAAAATTTTACGTACAAAAGTAGTGTACATGTAACTAATTGATAGAACGAAAAATTGAAAAGCCTCTTGAATTGTTTTACATATGTCGCTCCTGCTTACAGAAAGGAAAAAGAAGGTAGTAATGGTAGCAGAAATATCATCATCAAGCCAGTTGCTTGCGGCAGTTGGGACATGTAGTCCGCTTCTCCAACCATGGGAGGAGACAAGACCGGTGATAAACGTGAGAGCACTCTACTCGGAGAAGTTGAGTCTCTCTGGACGAAAGCTCCTCTAAACAAATACTGCATGTACCCAATCCTTTATCGCTCTCGCTGGCAACAAAGCTTCCCTTCCTGATTAACTTTTCGATCGTTCCTCTTGATGCAACCGTGTCACTTCTTGTGGGTGCCGACTCCATGGCGTCCAAAACCAGGACAGAATCCAAATTTGCATCTCGACTTTCAGGATAATTTTCAATCGGAGACGAATCCATGGCGTCGAAAACCAGGGTGGAATCCAAGTTTACGGCTCGTCTTTCTAGAAAATTTTCCGTTGTTGCCGAATCCATGACAGTATCCACTTCGAGGAACTCCAAGTCGGCCATGATGGAGTATCCCGAGGATGGCGGAAGATCCTCCGCCAGGCGCAGCGCATGCGACGCAATGCTCTCGGAGATCTCGTAGAGTTCCTGGGGGTTGGCGCACACGCTTAAGAGCCCGGAGCTGAGCTCAACCAGGTAAAAAGCCCGGCACCTGACCATCAGGGAGGAACGTAGAGGGAACCCAAAGAAATCCGAGGACCTGAGATGTCTACCAAGACTTCCGCGCCGAAGGGAGTCCAATTCAGTTTCTGGTAGCGCTGGTAGTAGCCAAGGCTGATCGTCCCCGCATGTTCGGCTTGCTCCACCCTGATATCGTGCATGCGCAGAAACGGAGTTCTGGCAATCGGAACAGCAGGCATGGTTTCAGAGACAACAGAAACAGAGACAGAAACAGAGAGAGAGAGTAAGAGAGAGAGAGAATCGCTAAGCAATTTCGTCAAGAAAGAAGAACTGCCTTCCGTCGAGTCTTTGTCCGATCAGTATTAATAATGGACGAATCGAATCCTAGTTCGATTTGGACTGGGGAAAAAATACTGAAACGAAATCCAATCCTTATTCGATCTGGACTAGGAAAGAAGAACCGCGAAAAAGAAAATCAAAAAATTATATATATATATATATTATTTTATAAAATGTGTCCTTTTGAATGTTATTTAGTTTATCTAGAATTGCATTTTGATGTTGTTTTGTCGTTAACATGGAAAAAAAGAGATTACATATATGTGATGAAAAAGATAGAGCAAGGGTTATTATCAATGTGGTACCATTACTAATTTTAAAGAAAAGATTTATTTATTTTCTTAAAAGTGTTTAATATGTTTAAATATGTAACTTTAATATTATGTCAAATATTTAAAAGATGCAAGAAAACTACTATTTTAATGTGTTTATTTATTTTAGATGTATATAAAATGTGAAGATTTGGTTTATGAATAATGAAAAAATATGATAAACACATTATTCGTCTTTAGACGTATTAACAACCTTAACAACATTATCCGTAAACTTATTAGACGTATTAACAACAAAATTCATCACCCCTATCAAGTCTAACAATCTGGCAAGATTCTCGAAACAATTTGACGGCAATAATGGCCAAATCAATAATTTGATCTGATTTTACTTATTTGAGCTCTCATATGTTTCTAGCAAGCACGACAATGTCGTCTTCACTCAGTACTGAACTTTTTATTCGGCAGGTCTCTGTGGTCTCTTGCATCACCATCAATCGTTTTCTTCCACTGCATCCTCCGTATCAAAACCCCTCCTCTCTCTTCCAGAACATTCTGGAAAAAGAAGCTACAGCCGAGGTGAATCTTCCATCCCCAGCCAAGATTTCTTCTGGTGAAACTTTCATTCGTTCCCTTTTTTTCTTTCTTTTTTGTACAAACGAACGGGATATTGCTGGATTTTTTATTCCTTAATTTTCAATTTAAAAGGAAAGATTAATTAATTGTTTTCTTTTTATACGACTCGGTGCTCATTTTCTGATCTCTTTTTCTTATTGTTTGGGTTTTTTTTTTATGTGAATGTAGCACTCCTGATTATATTTCACCGGACAGTCAAAACTTACAGAACGGTTTCGATTGCAACAAGGTGATGTTGGTAAAAGCCTCGGATTTCATGGTTAGGGATGCGATTTTGGACTAATGATAAACATTCAATATTTTTCGCTTTGTTTCCACAGGAAAATATTCCTTGCCCTATGTCAACGGATAAGCTGAATAATGTGAAATGCAAGAGGCGTCGTCCAGGTGAGATAAGGTGTTATAGTTTTCAGTTTTAGTTCCTTGAATGATTTTGGATGGTAGGCCGAGGGAAGAAATTGAATTGTATGCGTCTATCTAGACTCATGAGAATTGTCTCATTTGCATCCACATGAAGTTTGTCATACATTTAACTGAAAATGGGTTCTCCGGACGCCTTTACTCCCCATATCAGTACAACACAAACATAAGAGTGAAGGGATTTAAAATTTTCTTCATTTGCTGAACTCTGACTGACAGGTATAGGTTTGTTAGACTATAAGAAGGACAAGGATGCTCGCTTCCTACCATATAGTTAAAAAAGGTGTACATTGTGATGCTGTGCAATTGTCTACCAGTTTGGGGTTTAAATTATAGAGCTTCCAAAACTTGAGTTCTGCATGTCGAAATTGGAGAGGAACTCTGAAACGAACAGCAATGCATCTTTGACTGTGTCTAAGTAGAAGTTGTTTTAGAATGTGCTTTTCGATAAACATGCCTGAAGATTATAATTGTGCCGTACAACTAAGGAATTGACCCCATTTCAATGAACTAAACTACAAGATATGTTGCAATTCTTGTTTTCGCTATCCATCTCTTGCTATAAGATTCCTTTTTCTGGTAGCTCTTTGCTCCTCCTTGCATAAGAATCCATATTTGATGGATGCTATAGAAATGGATCTAGATCCTTTTGGCAATCAAAGACCAAAATGTGCAGGTGGGTTCTAGTTTTTACAATCCTATTGTACCATCATTTGGAAAATTTCCATCCATTTGCCCCTTATTCTTTTGGAAGTGAAAGATCAAGCTGGGAAAGGATTCTTGGAGGTTCTCCATCTTTTGAGGTTTTAATTGCATAATGCTGCGACCTGTAGGTTTCTTCCCTGCACGTATTGATGGAAAAGGGCTTTCACGTTATCACACTGATTTCCAGAAATGGAGGTACCTGTGAACTCCATCAATTTTTAACTTTCTGCCAATTTATCAGTCCTAATTTGCATTCTCATCTGTCAGGTTTCAGACTCTCCTATAACACGCTGTGTTTTTTCTCTCCATTTGCGGCAAATTGGTGTGGGGAACTTTAGTCGTGTGGTCATAGTCTTGAAGAGAATTGATGGTTGCTTGCTTGCTGTGAAACGCGCACTCGGCAGTTACATCAAGATACGGGAAGGTAGGTCCTATCATTATTTAGATTCCTCTATGTTTTGGTCAAGTAACTTGCTTAACTTGCTTATGCAACAATATTCCATTTTTGCAGGAGGAAAGCTTTAATGGAAGTTCAAGCTTTGGCAGCTTAGGTATGTAGACAGCTTTTTGTGGTTCTGTATTTCCACTTAATGGTCCTTTTTTATGTATCTTACCGTCTTTCCTCTTCAGGGTCTCATGATAATATTGTTGGATGCTAATCTTCATGGTTTGAAAACGATCAACTCTACATCCAGATGGAGCTTTGAGATCAAAGCTTATCTATCAGTAAATCTTCTCAATTAGTCACAGAGGGAGAAGTATTGCTAACATTGCATCATGTTATTTTCTTTTCTAGAGCATTTTGTATGCCCTTACATCTGAAACATCATGATAGCTTGATAAAATGTGGCACACGCAATAACATGGAGGCATTACTAGATTTACCACATCAGCTAATATCTTATTTTCTCACAAAAGTCATATGATATTAATTAAATAATTATGGACCACTTGATTAGGTTGTTCTTTTAAGAAAAATTACTTAGAAGATATAATGGCACAAATGATTATTGGTCCTACATAACTGTAATGTTTCCTCTGCCATAATATTTATTTGGGTGCCTCTGTTTTCTGCATGCATGCGTTATTACTTGAGGCCTGCATCTTGAACTCTACTACAAAGATATGGATTCAAAAAGATTCTAACATTGATCAAAACAATAGATGTGGTGTCATTACTATGGAAATGAACTTTGTAAGAGTGGTTTAAGGCATTGACTTGCTTAAATTAACATACAAGAAGATTGTATCATTTATTCCAATAAAGAATCAACAATTCCAACTCATTTAGTGAAAGTAAAATTGAACATACAATGAGGATCATTAAGAGAAGAGGAGGAAAAGCCTCTTTAAGGCTTTTGTTTGGTATACATACATATGGTTGGCCTTGAATCACATTAAGCCCATATGGATGTCATCTCTCCCAGCCAACTTATTTGTACAAGGAGCTAGGTTTTTACATAATCTTTTCCTTACCAGTCAACTGTTGGAATTGGAAAAAGTTGAATCATGTTCTAAAATTTGGAGCGAGTCATGGGTAGACTGCAGCAGCTCTCTGGTTAACACGAATGCTGGATGAAGACAATTTGCTAAAATGCTGTTTAGAAGCGTTCCTCAAAGGGTGTGAATGAGTCATTAGTGGCACCAGATAGATTTAATGGCAGTTTTAGAGTTACTTTTATGTCCACCATATTGTCTAGAGTAGGTCGGTAAATTTTGGTTTGTGAAATGATATTCTACTTGTGAGATAATCTGCAAATTTGTTGATGATATTATCTTTTGGTCGCTTCATTATGTTTGACTAGCAATTCTGAATGGATTACAAGATGGCACGCATTTGTAAATTTCAATTAAATTTAGGAAAAAATGTGATGCAATAATTTATTTTTCATTTCTATTTTACATAATCCATTTAAGAAGCCCATAAGCCAATTGTGCTTAGTAATCTCCGAAGATCTTAGCATCTTTTAGCTACAAATATTCCACATCCATTGTTACTTGCCGTTTCTGATATTTAATTTCCACAGATAGCCAAAGCATTGTAGTTATACATGAGAGGGAATACCTCATCTAGATTTAAAACCTGATAATATTTACATCAAGAATGGCGTTTATAAATCTGGTGATTTCGGATGTGCAACTCTCATTAGCAAGATCCTGCCAATTGAAGAGGGTGATGCACGCTATATGCCTCAAGAAATATTGAACTATTGCTCTTTGTCATCTTTGTTTGTTTGGAAAGCAGCCTGGGGAAAAGACTGATTTTATCTGTTGTTTCCTAATTCTATATGTTTTGTTAACATATGCAGTCGTAGTGCACCAATTGTTGCTGAATATTAACCATTTGTAAGTAATGGCATTTTTTATTGTCATGTGATTGTTTCTCTACTAAATTTTATTTTTGTGCAAATGATCGCCAACTAGTTGTACATCCTATGTGTCTCTAGCTTCAAACTTTATCTTGTTTTCTCTGATTATCCTCAGAAGAATGTAACTTTATTAGCTTAGATGTATTGGATTTTATTGTTTTGGCAGGACAATGTGTAATTGCTAGGAAATGAGACGGTGTGATACAAGCCCACATCGTCAATGTGGCCTAGTGAAGAACTCGGCCAAGAAAAGGACGGAACAATATCACGGTACCTTCACAGTTTCTGGGAGTCAAAGTTTATGTGGACAAATAAAGCCAACCATTCCAATGGAGGGGCTTTTCTCGCTATTGAGAATACTATGGGCTCGAGTAGAGCTAGCCCAAGTGAGAAATCAGTGCATTCTTAGGAATATGAAAAAACAATTAGATTAGAATGAGTTAATTATAATATTCTCAAATATTAAATCATCATTAGCAATTTGATTAATTAATCATATGATACTGATGCTTTTTCTAACGGACCAGACCATCTAATGGTACGTGATAGTCATGTAGGATAGCCCGCTTTAGGAACGGCCAAATCACAAATGCGAAACATATGATAGTCTCGTTCGAAGATTCAGAAAACATATCACAAATGCCAAACACTATGAGATTCTATGAAGAGTTATCTATAATCCGAAAATGTTTGATTTATACAATCCAAAACAAGATTGTTTTCCTTTACAATCTTCTGTAATTACATCGGAACAAGTTCAAACTTCTAGGAAGCGGCAAGACGATCATCATTCTTGTTCCACTTTCCGGCGGCACATCGGGCACGTATTCCGCCGTTCCAGCCAAGAGACTACGCAGGATTGGTGATAAAGATGAGAGCAATCCATCCGGAGAAGCTTCGCCCCGTCCGGCGACAAGAGATCCTCCAAACAAATACTGCACTTGTCCAGAGCTTGATCGCTCGTGTCTGCAGCGAAGCCACCCTTGCTGATCAGCTTCTCGATCGCCCTTTTTGATGTACCAGCGTCCGAAGGAAGATCCACATTTTCCTCCTCCGAAAGTCCAAAAGCGTAGAAAAGTTCGTCGTCCTCTTCCACTTCGAGAAACCCTAAGTCGGCCATGATGGAGTGTCCCGAGGATGAGGGAAGATCCGCCGTTAGGCGCAGAGACAGCGGCACCGGATCCACATCTTCCTCCTCCGGAGGTCCAAAAGCGTAGAAAAGTTCGTCATCCTTATCCACTTCGAGGAACTCCAACTCGGCCATGATGGAGTATCCCAACGACGAGGGGAGATCCGCCGCCAGGCGCAGCGCCAGCGACGCAATGCTCTCAGAGATGTCGTAGAGGTTCTGGGGGTTGGCGCACACGCTTGAGAGCGCAGCGTAGAGCTCGTGCTGGTAAAACGTACGGCACGTGATCACCTCTCGAGGGACGGAGAGGGAAGCCAAAGGGATCCGAGGACCTGAGATGTTTTCCGAGACCTCGACGCCGTCGGGAGTCCAATTCAATTTCTGGTAGCACTGGCAGTAGCCAAGCAAGATCGTCCCCGCAGGTTCGACTTGCTCCACCCAGCCTCCATGCATGCGCAGAAACGGACCTCTGGAAATCGTAGCAGCATCCATGGATTCAGAGATAACACAGAGAGAGGAAGAGAGAGAGAGAGAGAGAGAGAGAGAGTAACTTCGTCGAGAGAGAGAATCGCTAAGCAACTTCGTCGAGAGAGAAGAATCGTTAAACCCTAAACCGCCTTTCGTCGAGTCCTTTGTCCGATCAGAATTTATAATGGACAAAAACCAATCCTTGTCCAATCTGGACTAGGAAAAACTAACCGCCATAAAAAGAAAATAAAAAAATTATATATATATTCAAACTCTTGAAAGGCCCGTAGCTCAACCCAATCCAAAAATTAATTCTTGAAAGGCCCATAACGCATACACCAGAGATTTTTCCATCGAATTCTGATGATCAATGCATACTTTATAAAACGTATCCTTTTGAATGTAATTTTGCTTATGTTTCTCCCCCAATAAGAGAATGCTATTTTGATGTCGTTTTGTCGTTAACTATGGAAAAAAAAATGACTATACCATATATATGATGAAAAACATAGAGCAAGGTTATTATTAATGTGGTACCATTACTATTTTTAAAGAAAATATTCAAGTTTTTTTTAAATATGAAGATTTAGTTTATAAATAATGAATAAAATTTGATAAAAAATTTAAGTGGTATAAAAAATAAATATAATTGATAAGACACATCCTATTTCTTATTTGAGATCTCATGCCTTCATATTATAAGGCACGCATTCAAATTCACACACACAGAGATTTAAACGTATATAAAACTAAAAGATTTAGTTTATAAATAATGAATAAAATTTGATAAAAAATTTAAGTGGTATAAAAAATAAATATAGTTGATAAGACACATCTTATTTCTTATTTGAGGTTTCATGCCTTCATATTATAAGGCACGCATTCAAATTTACACACACAGAATTTTAAATGTATATAAAACTAAAAGATTTAGTTTATAAATAATGAATAAAATTTGATAAAAAATTTAAGTGGTATAAAAAATAAATATATTTGATAAGACACATCCTATTTCTTATTTGAGGTCTCATGGCTTCGTATTATAAGGCACGCATTCAAATTCACACACACAGAATTTTAAACGTATACAAAACTAAAAGATTTAGTTTATAAATAATGAATAAAATTTGATAAAAAATTACTTTAAACGTATATAAAACTAAAAGATTTAGTTAATAAATAATGAATAAAATTTGATAAAAAATTTAAGTGGTATAAAAAATAAATATAGTTAATAAGACACATCCTATTTCTTATTTGAGGTTTCATGCCTTCATATTATAAGGCACGCATTCAAACTCACACACACATAATGTTAAAATTTCTATTAACTTATTATTAAATTAATTGACTAAACAACCTATCAAATATGATTAAATTATAAAAACTTGACTAAATAATAAAAAACTCTCCGCTCAATATTAAATCGATATCATATTAACAATGACCTATTTTTTGTCGTCCTTGATCAAAATAAGGTAGAGAAACATCTTATAAAAACATGGTGGATCTAATATTCCATGGATGAGCCTAAAGTGGCTCTTCACAAAAACAAAAAAGCCATGGAAGTTTAAAAAAAGAAAAAGAAAAAGAGGTTGGACCCAAACGCACAGCTTATGACTCTTACGGTTGCAGGCCCCCTGTGCGTCAACCCCCTCTGCCTCCCTCTTCCTTCATATAAAGAGAAGTCTACTTGGTTAGATCCTTCGTCGCCAGCCTCCCAGGGGAATCGAAACCTCCATCATCACGTCATAAACGGTACGGATTGGCCGGTTCAGGGAAAAAGGTCCTTTCTCAGATCTTAATCGGTCTTTTCACGTTTAACTCTGTCAAGAGCTTGGTAACTTCCTGAACATCAAGGTTGCGGGCAAACCCATATCTAAAGTCTTGCAATTTGTTTACATTAGTCTCTCCGTAGATCCTATGGTATGATTTTGTTATGCATGGGGTTTTTGGAGATGTGATTGGTTTTTCTGTTTTTCCTTTTTCTGGGAATCTGTTCGTTTGAGTCTTTGATTGTCTATCTTGTTGGTGTTTGAATTTCTTTGTCTTTTTCAATCAATTGCCCCAGAACTCAATCTGGTTTCTTCCTTTACTTTTCTTCTTTGACTTTATGGAGTGATTGGGGTGTGATAATTGTTTGTTGCTATGAGGATCTTAGGGCATGGGTCAATGGGTTCGTATTGATGCACATTTCAATCACTTAGGGCATGCAAATGAATTAGATTTTTCTGTATTAGATCATAAAATGCAGTGGATTGAATCTAGAAGAGAATTTATATTCTTGCTCAGAATGTTCTCTGAATGCATCACTAGGGACTTGTTTGCTAATGACTTGAAATTAATTGGTGTCAATGGCTTGTGTTCACTTAGCATATTTGGCCTGTATGAACCAAATCTGATGTTTATCTATTTAATGATATCTCCTTCCACCAGAAGTCATAGGGGAAGTTGAGTGACATATTTGAAGGAACTGAAGGATGGGACCTCCTTGAAACTGATTTTTAGGATTTCATCTTCCTGATAGTTTTGTGCATGAAAACATGGAAACATGAAGCAACCTCATGTATCAAGGAAGTGAAAGTTAACAGGATTTTGATTTTTTTCATAATCCTGAAAACCTGTACCTAGCATGGATTAGGTGGATGCATGACTATTACTTTTGAATCACTGAATTGAACACTATGCCGAGTTTGATGGGTTCACTTGGTTTGGTTGATTCATGTTTTCACTTTTCTATTAGCATTGGAAGAGAAATGTAATTTCATTCATTACATACATACAATTGTGAAGTTCTCGTGGTTCTATAAATAAATAAAGGTTATCAAAGAGACCAGCATTGTTTTTGAGTCAATATCATTTGTACATACCTTTGCCTCTTGTTATTTACATTATCAGCAACCATTGTGATTAACTTTCTTTATTCTAAATTTCGAAAATCTTAAGAGTAGAATGACAAAGATAAAAATGAAGGTGGTGTTATAATTGCCACCATAGTTCTATATAACTGTGGGGCAACAAGTTATATATGAGAACTTTTGTGTTAACCTGGAATGCGATAATTAAGCTATTGCTTGTTTTCTTCTTCCTTTATCCCAATTGCATATATGAATCCTCTTTTTCTTTTCATCAGTAATGCTTGAAAGGAGAGCTCTTTGTATAATCTTTTACTTTTTGTGGGACAACATGGGATGCATGTACAATGTACAGCTCTTTACTCATGGATTCTTTTCTTTGAGAGGTGTTTTAGGATGGCAATATTCTTTTAGTTTGTTCAAATGGTTATCTTGTTGAGTAGGACAGCATCCATTTGGGTTATTGGCTTCCTAATTTTCGATACTATAAAATTTAATTACAAAAGTTTGCTCTGACATTGTTTTGGGCTAGCTTTGAAGGAAGAAGGACAAAAAATCAGAAAGAAATATTGAGTTTACCAGCAACTAAGCCTGTCATCAGCTTTTTCATTTTTTTCTTGGTTCATTAATTATCAGATACTTTACAGGAGTTTATCTTTGAAATGACTCCAAACCATAACTAATGGGGTGTGTGTGTGTGTGTGTGTGTCTCAGATTTGACTAGAGCTTCTTGTCCCTATGGTGTTTATATATGAATGCATTTACTGGAGTCCAGATAAAATATACCAGGTAGCAATTCCAGAATCTGTTTACAGCAAATGCACTCTGGGGACAAACGGAAAAACAGTCATACGTATCAACAATATCTGACCACTTCTCTCTCCCTTTTCCTGTGCTTGTGGACTTCTCCTTCTCCTAGAGAGAGCCCTTACTCCCCCCTCTGAGTGCCATTCTAGAAGAAAAGAAATTTGCCTCCTCCTTCCTCTACCCAGACCCCGTGGTTTGTGTTTGGAGGTCACATCTACTGTCCTTGCTTCCCTCTTGTAGTTGCCAAGTGTTTTTGCCGTTGCAATATGAGTTTCTCTTGGCAGTACATCCTCTTGACTGCCTCAAAAACTGTTGGTTACATAGGCCCATTTCTTAGCAGGCCGGGCAATATATCTGGTCCAATTCCCAGTTTTTTGTTTTTTGTTTTTTTTTTTTTCCTTTCTGAAGTGCTATGCTGTCTAGTTAGGGATCTTTTCCATGGTCTCTCACGTCTCTTCCCCCTTGCTGTACTGCTTTTCTTGATTAATTGTATCTTCTTTAGAGAAATAAAAAGAAGAATAACCTTATTCATTAGATTTTGCAAAGGTATTCAGAGTTTTATGCCAGCCACATGAAGATAATGCTTTTATATACTGACACTGAAATATGCGATATGAGTTTTCTCAACTCAGTTTGCTGGTCTGCCCTAAGTTGTGGGATATTGGGTTGTGTCTTCTGCAAACTGGTAGCACTGAACCTATGCTCTGTGCATTATCTTCATGGATTTGTATCAGACCTCAAACATAGTGTGTAGAGAGAGAGAGAGAGAGAGAGAGAGAGAGGGCCTGTTTTATTCATCTTTTTGTGCTTCTACTACAAAGAATTCCGATAATGGATAGGATTTGGTTTTTGGACATTGCACACCAAGACTCCTCTATATTCTCTTTCTGCAATATGTAATTCATGAATTCTTATGTACGATGGTCAAATCCTGATTGTTTCTTTTTTTCCTCTAGTGGCATAAGTTGTAGCAGACATCTTTTCCAGTGGGAGACTGCTCAAGAGGTCAAACATGAGTCTGAAATGTCTTACATGTCACAGTGTAGAAAGCCCATCCCACTCTTTTAGGAGTTACTCTGTTTCGAGTTCTGACAACGATGGAAGATGTTCCGCCATGGCCAACTGCTTAACCCGGCGATCATCTCTTATACCCTCATCAGCAAAATCCTGTATCTCATTGTCATCCAAAGTAACCCCGCAACCAGCAATACCATCCAACAATGGGCTGCCGGGCACCCCACGTCTAGTCCGAAGCCGTGCTGTGAGGAGGGATCTTGTGAGGGACTGGAATTTTGATGAGGCTGTGATGGAGCGTTGATTTTGTTAGTTTAGGAATAGGAAGGTAAGCCCTTTTCTTGTGGGATAGGTTTAGATTATGATCTTGCTTTATTTTTCTAGTTAGATTTGCTATTGGTGAGATCGAACTCACATTTCCTGTGGAAGAGTTTGGGCATTTGTAACCATCTAAGAAAACTTGAATTCTTTATAAAACATTCTGTCCATATCTATAGTATCAGGTTTCTGTTCTTTTATACAGAAATCCAGGAAGAAAAGAAAGGGTATTGAAACATGCAAGGAAAAAGATTTCAATCCTGAGTTTCAGACAAGCAGTTGAGAACCATATTACATAAAAAGGTCAGAATGAAGAAGCAAAAATTTGGAGAAGACATTATACAGGGCAGCAGCAATGTAAATCCAATCACCTTACTCACTCCAATGCTTTGCCAAGGACAAAATAGTTGGTGACTTTGCCGTCATGGCAATATATTAATACAAGACGGTTTAAGTTTCAAAACTATAGTTTATCAAACGGCATCCTTCAAGCAAAACCCAGGACCAGGGATTTCTGGATCACCTTCCCAAGGAGGGCTTCAACTCTGCCACTTACCGATGTCATGTTGAGTATCATTTATTGAGAACAAATTAAACAATTATGTAAACATAGGAGAACGTTAATAATATTAGTTGTTTCTTATTTTTAATATTTTAATACTATATTATATATATGTATGTATTTATGTGTATCAGAATATAAATTCAGATGATCTGCTCGTAAAGTTGCAACTTTCAGAAGAGTGTTTATATAAAGACCTGAAATTTCAAGCCATGTGCTGGCTAATGTCACCGATTGAGTTCTCCGGCGCTTGTTACGTGTTTGGTCTCCCGGCGACCAGGCCTCGATCTATGTGATCATACGACGGCTGGGATCGACTTCGCCGGCTGAAAGCAACGGGAATCAGCCAAAAGCGAAGCCAAGGAACATGGTTCTGAAGAGCAACGCCGCCTATTCTTCTCTATGCTCAGTCCCCACTCTCTTCCTCTCGCTCACCGCCCTTCTCTTCACCCTCTGCCTCACTCTCTTCTTTCTCTTCTCCAACCCCCACAACGAAATCACTCCCCTGACGGTCGCTCTGGAGCCACGCGCTTCCATCAAAGTCTACCTCGCGGACCTCCCCAGATCCCTCAACTATGGCCTCCTCGAGCGCTATTGGTCCTCCTCTGCTCCCGACTCCCGCCTCCCTGCCGACTCCGACCGCCAGATCTCTCCGATTTACCTCCACAAAAACGTCCAGTTCCCTCCCTATCCCGAGAACCCGCTGATTAAGCAGTACAGCGCCGAGTACTGGATCACTGGGGACCTCATGACCCCGGAAAGTTCGCGAGCCGGGTCGTTTGCCAAACGGGTTTTCAACGTCGATGAAGCCGACGTCGTCTTCGTGCCGTTCTTTGCGACTTTGAGTGCAGAGTTGCAGCTGGGATCGGGGAAGGGAGCGTTTAGGAAGAAGGCGGGGAACGAAGACTATGAGCGGCAGAGGCAGGTTATGGATTTGGTGAAGGAAACTCCGGCTTGGAAGCGGTCTGGTGGGCGCGACCACGTCTTTGTTCTCACTGGTATGTTGGATTCATGTTTCAGTTTTAATTTAGTGTTCTTTATAAAGGATTATACCTTCTGTTTATGGCTTATTGCTTATTGATGGCTTTTGTGCAAGTTTCAATAGTCACATTTTTTATGGATGTCATTGAACTGGTTCCTTAGTAGGAATATTTCAGGGATGAATATATGCACTTTGAAACGTATTAATGCCGTAATCTCTTTTCTCTGTTTCTGTCTCTGTTAACGATCCAATCTCTATATATGCAAAAACGAAACAACCTTTTCTGCCCCCTCTTCTTTTCTTGTTGTGTTGGAATTAAAAACCTTATATATTCGAATCACTTAAAATGATGGGAACGAAATATTCTAGTGCAGTTCTCCTAGATCACCGTTAGCTACATTATTGAGATTGCCCCAAGAATTGTAATAGGTTCGATTAGATTGAGTTCGGATTTTAGCATTTTGGTTGCTTGTGACTGCTTGAACTTATTGTTTAGTAGACGAAGAATGAAATTCAAGTGATTCATGCGTTGGATCCTGGTTATTCTGTGGGTTTCCTATATTCAGGGAGAATCTGTTTCTTAGTCATTCTCGGAGATTCAGAGGAACCTTTTCTTCCAAAACCTTTTGGAGACTATTTTTACTATGCAGATGTAGTCACTTAGCAGGTATTACATTATTTACCCAGTGATTGGAGTGTCAAAGTGGCACTCGAGAAATGTCAACGATTGTGACTAATTCAATATGCTTTTGCTTAGTTGCTTCTGTCTTCTTGTTGAGGTCATTAGTTTTTACTTAATTGTGGCTTCCGGTTGAGTTATGTTCAGGATGGAAAATTACACTATTCTCAATTCTCTATATGTTGCTTTTTCTCCCTTTTCTCTTTGCTTTTTTTTTTACTAAACTGCAGATATTAACAATTCCGAAATTAATTATCTCCAAGGGTTTTGCTTGATAATTTCCCAGAAACACCTTTTGGATGGTTTTCATAGCATTGAGCAAGCCCAGAACCAGATGAACGAATTGAAATACACCTGATAGTTGGACAGAATAATTCAGTTCTGAAATTCAAGTCTGCTGTTGTGTTTTTAATGAAAATCTTGGAGGTTTTCCTTTAGCATCAAATTTGAAATGATACAAAGCTAGCTGGTTAAGAGAGAATAATTAAGATGTCTAGTTTCTTCAGGTTGTTTTGCATCTTGATACAGTTAATTCCCTCGACTTTGCTGGGAGTTCAAGTTTTACCATACTTATCATTAGCAGATAGCAGAGTTGAGTGTTGAAAAATCCATTAGTGTTGGGATAACTAAATTTTCTGATGTTAACTCGGATATGAAAACTAAAGAAAGAGTAAAAAGTTTGCTTAATTTCTACACCTCCCGAGCAGGTGAAAGAAACAAAAGATTTATTGCATGTTTTAGCAGCTTATAATTTAGTCTTTGGATTGTCAGGTTATGTTAAAACTTGAAGCATTCTTTGGCAGACCCAGTTGCAATGTGGCATGTCAGAGCTGAGATAGCCCCAGCTATTCTCCTAGTGGTGGATTTTGGCGGATGGTACCAACTTGATTCGAAGTCATCCAATGGTAGCTCACCAGACATGATTCAACACACCCAAGTTTCCATACTTAAAGATGTAATCGTGCCATACACCCATCTACTTCCTAGATTGCACTTGTCAGAAGACCACAGACGCCAAACACTTCTTTATTTCAAAGGGGCTAAACATAGGCACCGGGTCAGTAAGATATCTCTAAATCTCTTTCATGACTAGATATAATTTATCAATTTTTGGCAGCAGAATAATGGTGCTACTCCTATGGCTTTCTTGATGTTTGATTGCCTTAATTTTGAAAAGTCTTTACTTTTGACTAAGGGGCAGGCAATGCCACTTGAAGATCAACCCTGCTGCCAAATATTCTGCATCTGTCATACATGTGATTGCAGCCACCATGTTTCTCTACTGACTAGACTCTCTCTCTCCATCTTGCTCGACCATCTAGTCAACATTACCTCAACTTACAGTTTGCCTTACTTTTAGTCAGAACCTTTAACCATGATAGTTTAGTCTTATGACAGTTGTAACCGTTGGGTAAGTTGGAAATTCTTGATTGTTGAGTGATAGCTGAACTTGAGCACATTCTTGGTATAGAGGCTCGTTTCCTATTTTGTATTTGTGTGTCTTAATAAATATAATACGATAGCTGAACTTGAGCACATTCTTGGTATAGAGGCTCGTTCCCTATTTTGTATTTGTGTGTCTTAATAAATATAATACGATTGTGAATTCTTAAGGAGCCTTTTATTCTGGGTCTTTTCTGTTGAATAGATATGGGAAACTGAAGGGCTTTTCAAGATTATTTGTCCCTATTCATAACTGGTTACAAGTGTATGTTTTATCTTTTCCAAGTCAGTTCTCTTTACTGTTAAAAAAGATAATTGTCTCCTATTACAAAGGAGTTTCTCCAACATTATCTCAAATCCTCAGTTTCCAATTGTGGATGAAACATTCCTTATATTTTTCCGTTAACAGGGAGGCATAGTTCGAGAGAAATTGTGGGACATGTTGGTTAATGAACCAGGCATTGTCATGGAGGAAGGCTTCCCAAACGCCACTGGGAGAGAGCAATCCATCAGGGGGATGAGAACATCAGAGTTCTGCTTGCATCCTGCTGGAGACACCCCAACTTCATGCCGGCTTTTTGATGCCATTCAGAGTCTTTGTATACCTGTTATTGTCAGTGATAACATTGAGCTCCCGTTTGAAGGTATGATAGACTATTCAGAGTTTTCAGTTTTTGTGGCAGTCAATGATGCATTGAGGCCAAATTGGCTGTTGAGCCATCTCAGAAGTTTTTCTAAAGAGCAGAAGGATAAATTTCGACGAAATATGTCCCAAGTTCAACCTATTTTTGAATATGACAATGGGCAACCGGGTGGTATTGGACCAATTCCTCTGGATGGTGCTGTGAATCACATATGGAAAAAGATTCACCAGAAATTGCCCATGATTAAGGAAGCCATTGTCCGAGAGAATAGAAAGCCACCAGGTGTATCAATTCCAGTACGTTGTCATTGTGCCTAATTAATTGTCTAATTTCTTGTTTATTCTTTTAACTTCTGTCATGATGATCTTATACTCCTCTGTTTATGGGAGTTGATATTCTTATTAAATGCCCTTTTCTGTGAAAATGATCTCTAATCTCATTTGTATTACTTAAAGGCTTTGATACTAATTGTAGCGTCAAAAGAAGTGTTCTGCTAGATAATTTGCTATTGTTCTTTCATAAGATGGTCTGAATTTTCCATATTTCATGGGAAGTGTTTGGATTTATCATTTCCGAGCATAGCTTGTAAAACCTGTTTGGGAATGCTACCTATTCAATAATTTTGTCTCTAAACTGAAAAGAGAAATTGATTGACAAACATCAGTTTGATGTTTCCCGGAAACAGTGAAACATCAATTTTCAGGAGTAGTTCTCTACAAAAGCAACCTCTTTGTAATGGTTTCTTTGGGAAAGTTAGTCTCAAACAGAGCGTTTAGAGGTTCTCAGAAACGTTAAAAGTTAAAACTTATATCCTGCCATGAATCAGCGCATTCCCTGAATCACAACTCAGCAAACTACTGTTCTATATTTTGCCATGGAAAACATTAGGAAAAGATCTGTGTATTCAAGCTTGATGTTTGGTACATGGGAAAACTGCTACAGCTTTCTGGGACTTTGCAGAGACAAAACATTAAGTCTCTCAGCATCTGGAGTACCGAGCGTCCCTCTGCAGCAAAAAGGGATACCCAATACCTTTTCTCCTGGAAGGAAAAGCCACAAACAAAACGCTTATAACAAAACCAACCACAAGGGGGAGTGTGTTGGTCAACCTCCTTGGCATCTCTGGATAATAACATTGGACCACATCATGGTGAAATGCTGCAAAGGTGAGGAAAGCAATCAAAGAAAGCGAAACGTGGAAGAGATCTGCCCATCTCAGCCGATAATCAGACGGCACCAGCGGTTTCCTCCGGCTGCCATTGAAAGTCCATATTCCTCTAAAGGTTGCCACCCCATAATACAACCTTCCCGTCGCCGTCCGGAAGCTGTCCGTGAATGCAAAGAAGACGCACGAGGCTGCTGAAAGAGCCAAGAAAGCACCCATTATCCACCGGTTCACAGTGGTGCATTGGCCGTCGTTGGTGAAGAGAGGAGTCAAAATGGTGAAGGCAAGAATGGTGGCTGTGGGTAAGAGAACATTTAGACGTGCAGTGCCACTGAGGATCGCATTGGTGACATATATGAAACGAGTTTCATCAGTTTCCTCATCTCTAAGGTCGTAATAAACATCTTCGTCTTCTTGCCTTTCATTCAAGTCTTGGCAGATTGAGGTGTCCATCTTGGATGGAGATTGTGCAGGGTCGTGACAGGAAGATGCTAGTTTATAATAGCATCTTAGCATCGACTCGTGGGATTCTTTGTTTAAGTTAGAGGAACAAGCAATTCCATGACAATTTGGCAATTGCTTTTGGTTTAAGGAACAGTTATGCGTTGCCACTCAAATTGAGGAGAGAAGGGCATGTTTCCTATTGCTTTTTGTCCAACAAAAGTTCTTCCAGAGTCTTCAAAAATTCTTCTACCTTCGGACAAGGTGTATGCGTCTCTGTTAAAGTGGATTCTGAAAATACGTCTAAGCTTGAAGTGGATTGTTGGCACTCGTTGGATCATTTTCCTGTTAAACGTTGTACAGAAAATAGGTAGAATAAAGACAACTAGTTTTTCTATGATTTCGGTGTTAAAACAGTGGGTTCCATCTTATATATTTACGTGTCTCATTTTCTTAATAATTAATTCTAACAATTAGTTAACAAGCTAATAGCTAAGCCCTGGACCTAGGTCCTAGTCCGACACATCCTAAATTGGTAATTATGGTGATCAAAACACATCCTATAATTGGTTATGAGGACACATTACCCAGGATTGTCTGCATGGTCTTCACTTGGAAAAAATCTTGTGACTGCCATTAGGACTGGTCGAGGGATCGGTTTGTCAAATATGTCGAGGAGAGACTTCAAAAGAAGGCAACGTTTTCCAGCTTATGGCAGGACATTGGAATGTTTAACATTAGATTCTCAAAATAAAAAATTTTAAAAAAAATTAAAAAAAAAAATTTAAAAAAAAAACAGCTTCAAAACCATCAAGATAGCGAGTTTTCTCAAGAAAATTTTATATGCTTTTGGATGAAATCTGATTTATTGGTCAGCAATTCATGTTCAGAACTTGGTCTTCCATACTAAGAATTTTGTATGTTTAAAATAATGATTTTGTCAACTAAAATTTCTCGTACGAGGCTTTAAAAAATTCAAGAGTGTTATGTTTTTGAAAAATTGCTTTAGTAACCAAATAAATAGAACATACCAAAAAAGGAAATTTTCCAACAATTTATTAAACGCATAAAATCAGCAAATAGTTATATATTCTTGATCATATGAACATATATTAAAAAAAAACCCCAAATCACATGAAATCATCTATTTCTTGATGATTATTACGAGTGTTTAATGCACAATCCTTCCAAATCTCCAACAAATGATATAACTTGTTTATGCCTCAACATGATGGTGCAGAAACATTTTTTGAGACCATCTATCACTCATTGATGTTCAGTAGACAGCGCAAAACACAATTGGATGATGTGCACCACCATCTGCATTTGTTTCGTACATATGGCAAACGATTATTTGTACAGAACTTATGTACAGATTTTCATTTTGAACCAAGAGACAAACCCAACAATCCACACAAGTTAATAATTTTACTCTTCATTCCTCCCAATAATGCTGATTGATAGGGAAAATGTGGACAATAAAAATGTCAAAAATACATCATGAACATATATGGGGACTACCACTTGTAATTGATTCCAAATAATCACTAGTCTTCCAACTTAAGCTCTCTACAATTCAAATTTACAAAAACCTCGGTGACCTTGGACCTATAGGGATGAAACTTATCCCAGATATTCACTAAAAATTGCTGAATACCAGGCTGAGTATACAAACTGAGATACTCATCTATTTACAGTAATATATAGACTGCTAATAGTAAACAGCAGCAGAGTAAATTATCAGATATCAACAAATGAAAGAAATTCGTGCAGAAAAACCATTAAGCCTCCCCTTCCTTTTGGGATTTGTGTTGAGAAGCATCATCATCATCTTCATCTTTGCCACCACAAAGTTCACAAGATTCACAGGACATCTGTGAGCACCAATGATCTGGGACGCACAAGAAATGCAAAGACATGAACTTTCTGAATCTTCTTTTGTACTCTTTTGGAGAGATTACGGTTGGTAATACATTCCTTGGAACAAGTGAAGATTTCACCCAAGTCTCTAGTTGCTTGTCCCAGGTATACTGCCTCAGATAATCTATGATCCCGCATACAAGCTCCCGCCGCTCCGTATCCACAGCCACCAGTAAAGAATAATCCATAACATTGATTGACTGCAGGTATAGCAAATATGTAATTGTTAGCCAAACGGGCAAAATTTTTTGCCGCCCCAATTAATGTTAAAGATTTGAAACTGATCTGCATAACATGAAACAACAAAGGAGAATAAATGACAGACTAGAAAATTCAGAAATACAGCTCTTAGGATTCACTGGATCTCTTCACATTTTAACAAGATAAGGAAGTCGATACCTAATGAAAACTATGTTCTAGACCATTATGCATGGAAATAAGACAAGAGAACTAATAATGCAGATATACGTCTATTAACAGAGAGAACAAATAACAAACTCACATTAAGAAATGATGTGTCATTCCAAACAGCCCGTACAAGGAGACGCTTTGCTTTATTACTAATATATAAGGGAGAGGAGTTCATGTCATTGACAAAGTTCTGATCCAAAAGAACATCACCCGAACCATCAGCTGCTGCAGTGTGCCGAGCATGTAGAGCACCTTTAAGATCATACTGACGAATAATTTTCCGGCCATAGTTAAGATTCTCCATGACCATCAGATCATGCCTATTCTCTTTCCCACTTTTTAGCTGCCTGATAGATACCTGCAAAAAAACTATAATGTTAAGCAAACAGAAGCAAAATATCTATGAAAAGAGCGAAATCAATCCAACAAACCTGATAGATTCCAAGAACTTTTGCAAGGCATGTTTGGTTCCCCAACTCAAATGACTGATTCATGTACTTGAAATAATCTCGAGCAAACTTCATAAATGAATCCAATTCTGTCTTCTTAATTTCTTTTATAATGAACCTGTCATCCAGTGTTTTAGCAAAAAATGATTTGCTTTTCCCACCTTTGGCATCCCAGTTCCTACAACGGCTTAGAGAAGCAATATAATCAGCCTCAGATGGGCAGCAACGCTGGCGAAGATCACGGAATTCATTAGCATATAGGCAAGCTACAGCATATTTATTCTTCCCAACCAGATTAACAACTGGATTAAAAGGTTCTGGGGCAACAAGAGAATCCAAAAGATTCAACCCATCAAAACTGGAGAAACGTGAATCTTCCCTGGAAATAATGCTTGGTGTAGAATGGCCTGAATCTGAATCTGAAGAACTATACGAAGACCATTGCAGGGAAGTAATGGCAGAACTTCGACCTAGGCTGTGGAAACTTTCAAACGGCTTAGTGGCCAATCCATTCTCTCTCTTACCATCTTCATCAAGAACTTCAGGCGCATCCTTCAAGAATGCCAGTGCACAGGCAATTATGCTTGAGAGCTCGCCATCATAATCTGACACCATATAATCATCAGTTTCGAGAGGAATGTGCAATCTTGGGCCTTCCTCAGAGATCAGTTGACATGCAGTGGGAATGTATTCTTGAGTATAGCTACCGACAGACTCAAATTTCTTCAAGTAAGCCTTCATGAGATCCTTGATGCCCATCTGTCGTATTTCTGAGAAAGGTGTCCAGGGCCATCCAATTGAATTTTCTAAGCCGGATGAGATTGCATGTAGAAACTGATCTTTCTTTGATACATGTAAATCTGATATAGAATCAGCACTCCCAGGCCCCATGGAGATTGAAAGGTTTCTGTCCGTTTTGGGATGATCAGACAAAGAATGAATGGCTGCCTCACAATTATCATCACCAAGCTGACAATGGACAGAGCCATTATTTCTCAATGTGTACCCATCAGATGATCTATTTGTATGACCCGGCGTTGGCTTTTCAGACTCAGCCACAGTAGATGCATTAAACGCATCATCTCCACCACTAGATTCTTGAACTTGGTCTTCAACCGGAATTTCTTTGATTGGATACCCATTAACTTCAGCAGATGCATCTGAGCCTACATTGCCGTTCTCCAGAATTGTTTTTGTCCCATCACTACCTCCAACAGCAGGGCCATCCAACAACTTGACTGGTTCCTGCATTGCTTTCTCAGCAGTACTAGCATCAACTGCTGTACGAAAATGTGAGAGTAGGGAATGCAATCGTCGATCCCAAATGCATGATTCCAGTAGAAGTTCCCACAACAGCCGGTTCAAGCTAAGGAGCTTGAAAACAGCCTGTTCTCGATTCCCGTTCTTAGAAACAGCATTCAGAATGTTTACCTGTTTCATATCTCATAATTATTATAATTGAACCCAAAAGGAGAATTTCCTAGACTATATCTAACAACATTAGTTAAGACAACAGTTACACCAAAAGAGTAAAAATATGTAAAAATGAAAAATATCCAGAAGAGACATTCAAAACTGAACCAGTTACTTCAACTGAAACCGGACGAAGCAAAAGACCACTTCATATCCTTAGGAATAAAAAGCTGGACTTCACCAAAACTTTCCCGGTGAGCACAGAATTACCAACTATTTAAAGGGGCTTGAATACAAACCAATTCTTTTAACTTGTGATAGCATCGAGTTAATGAGTTATAACAAACTTATGCACACAGATGAGATAAACGCATTCACAAGCTTGATAGTTTCTACATTAATAGCATATTCCAGAGGCAGCCTGACAAAAGGTTGAACTAATGCAAACCAACCTCAAAGCCAGACTTTTCCTGCTTCAACATCTCTTCAATATCAGACAAGTCTAATGATCTGCCTGGCAAGTTCAGAGTTCTGCCTGCAAATTGTGACCTGATCTTCTTCAAAGAGCTTGATACTTCTTGGAACAACAACATCCCTTGAATGTATACCTTGAAGAAAAGAAGGATAAGGCAATGACATAAATCAATAAAACGTGGAGTGAGAACACAACTAGATCTTCCAACACACCAAAGTTGACACCATAGCATGACAATAAACAAAATAGTGGGCATGAAAAACATACCTCCTCAGTCACTTTTCTGAGCACTTCCTGTCTGAGTGAATGGTTAAACTCCAGCTTTTGAGGAGGCACAGAAAAGTTATATATTGTTACTGAAGAGTATTTGAACTTTGCAACCATGGCTCCTAACCTGCAATTATTGAATCAATTTACATAAATCATCAGATACACTACTAAACAAATGCAGGAATAACTCATTCTCATACTACACTTTCATATACAAAATAAAAAATAAAATAAAAAACAATTTTATGCATTCCAGCGTCACTTTGCATCCCTCCCTCCCTACATAATTAGATAAGAGCTTATAAACAATCCATACCCAAAGAAGTAGAGGAAGTCCCCATGCAGAGAATGGCCACAGCTGGATGATGTGCTAGATGAAGAAGAATGAGAGAGACTGAGCTCCAAGAACTTTCCAAATGACAAAGCACGGGCAGCATTGGAAATCAACACTCTTTTTGTGGATTTTGTCACTCTATTCCGATGTTTACATTTACTACAACAACTCCACATCCAAAGCTTCCCTTCTGCTTCCCCAGGCAAATGCCTTCCCTCAGGAAGCCGTTTAACTTGTATAGTGAGCTGCCTATTATAGTAGGCGTAATAGTAAAAATGAGCTTCTGGTAATTCACCACACGTGTTGCACTGGCTTCTCTGCATATTTAGCAGTTTTCATCAGTGGCACATTCAATTAATGTAACCTAAATATTAAATTAAAAAAAAAAAAAAACGAAGCTAACCCACGACATCATGGAACTGAAAGCAACTTATTCCAGGAATTTGAAAAGCATATCTCTTGTCATTGACAGAGAAATAGCAGAATGTTTTCTAGAAGAACATGAGAAAGAAAAGCACATAGCCCTGGTAGTTGCAAGTTCACAAGGCCCCTCCATAGAGGATAGTCCAATCTTTAGAAGTATAAACCGTGTCTTAAATTAAAACAAAAAGTTAATTTTCAGAAACATGACGTGGTAAAGCATTATCTACTTCCAACCATATGTGATAAGCTTGACTAATTTTAGAAGCTTATACTTGAGAAAGAAAAATTCATAACTACAAATACGTCTTAGTAAGTGGAGTTATGAGAAACCTGATTGAGTAAATTATCCCTCAGGAACTTTCCAAGTGGAACATCAAAACTCTTGTAGAATACGATGTGAGAAAAATGGGTCTGTTGACATATTGTCCCCCTCACAGCATTCCGGCGAGACATCAAAACCAAAATGCTCTCAGAATTCATCACTGTGTTGACGCCATCCCTACTCTGTACTTGGTCATCACTAGTACCATCTATTTTTATCTCTAGAGGGAATTCAGTACAAGCTGAAGACGTCTGCAACTGCCCACCATTAGGAGGCATCACTTCAACGGAGTTACCTTTAGAATCCACATCAGAACCATCAACTGCCTCTGGAGTTGTTGAACGAGAAACAGCTTCACTGACATGACCATTGGTTAGAGTTCCATTGAGTCCAAAATAGGATGACAGTAACTGATATTGACTAGAGGCAGCAAGAGGGAAACTCTCAGCTATGACTTTCTTTATCGAAGCAGAAAGAGAGGACAACCCAGAGAGAACGGCTGGATTATATGGTTCAAAATTTAATATAGAGTTGCTTTCAGATTCTAAGTTTGAATCGTGGGGACTCTCTTCAATGAGTCCATTGGAAATGGGAATATCAACTGCATGTGACTCAATTGAGGTAGTAAATTCCCCAACACAAAGAACACCTAATTTAGCAGAACCTAGATTAGGGGGTTGTTGACCCATTGGCAGAACATTCACCACTTCAGGAAATCGAATTGTGGAGAACATTGCCCTCTGATCAACCAGGAAAGATGTCTCAAGAATTAAATGATATGCCATGATTACTGCATATTGCACAATACATTTTATCCGCTTCAATTCCTCGCTATGTGTGCCTTTCAGCAAAATCTGCAATGTCATGTGATGTAGAAAAGTCAAGTACATCTATATACCATGAGAAGTCCAGCTCAAGAAAATCCTAAATTAAGATCTAACTTCCCAGCATTCATAGCAAAAGTGGAACAAGACCACATTAACTTGTCAAGTTAGCATATTATATAGCTTCCGTTAACCCCAAGTCTTTAATTCTACAATCACTGCAAATAATATTACATGCAAGGTGAACTTATTAGAACCAAATAAAACTCTTCCTCAAAAGATTAATGGCTTAGATATCGTGAACTATTAGCTACCAATTTATCAAAAGGAGTCTCACATGTCATCAATTATTGAGCCTTTAACACACTAGATTAAATGAGGTTCTAGAATTCATTTTACGTCATGTCATAGGATCTTCAAAGACAATAAATACTGAAACAGCATTTAGCCGCAGAAAAACATCAAGTAGCCCATCTCGCTAAGGCTATGAACCAACTCATCATGAAATCTCTCAGAAGACAATTAGTAAAACGGTTATTAAACCCGGACAACCCAGCTAGTGGCACAAGTGAAACAATGACCCAGTGCCTACAATATTCCACGTCCTTAATTAGACTGCCTTATCATATGACAAGACCCAAAAAAAAAAAAAAAAAACACAAATAGCATGTTCTCGAACTACATGGGTTTGCCTGACTGTCTGGGATTTTCCCGGTATCAAAAATTATAAGCCTATCTAATTTTGGAAAAGATTTTCAACAACTTTGAAACTTTTTATTTGACAAGAAAAAAGGCTATTAAAGAAAAACAAAATCAATAGATAAAATATGGTCTTTGATTTATTAGCAACTCTTCATGCAATTGCATCTCTTACTTATGCAAAACAACTATGAAGAGGAATCATAAAATTTCTCAAAAAATTTATACCCTTTTCTTTTTAACCCTGTCTCATAATATCTTCCTTTGATAAATTCTCTTTATTTTCATTTAGCAGTGCATTCCCTAATATATGCCTAATTTTCCTTTCTCAATTCTAATTTTTGAAGTACCAATCTTTTCTATAACTTACCATGTATTGATTTACTTGAAAATAAAACCTCATACAATTTCTAGAACAAATAAAGATTTCATGACCAGAATAGTATTTCTGAGCACTCTTTATATTTGTCTTGCTAAAGGGCTAAATATTTAACATCTTATTATGTTCATATATTGTGTTGCCTCAAAGATGCCATGCAAAATCATTTTTCATTCTTCAGAATCGGTTTCCCCATTTTTCCTATTTTTCAATTTAGTTTCAAATGAACATTAATCCAACAGTTGAACTAGCGGCTGGGCCACTCAATACCAAACCAGGTCAAGATCCTTTCAGGTTCAATAACCATCAGTAATATTTCATGCTACATGTGAATGTATCTATACATGTCTTAGAGTCTACCCTAAACCACCAAGAAAGAGAAGGTAACCTTGAAAATGAAGTGCAAGATAAAATCAACTTGTTCATATAAATGTCTTACAATGAACCTAAAAGAACTATAATGAGAAATAAGAGACTGACCGTGCAACCTAGTCGTGTAGGACAACCTTCAAGAAACATCAGTGTTTTACTGGGCTTCTTTACCCCTTCGCCAACAGGGGCATGTTCCTCTACAAATTTTTCAATACGGAATGATTCACATTGTTTTAGCTTTTGACTGGCCAAATTATCACATGATACGATTGGTGAGCCAGTACAACGGGCTATTCTCTCTAGGCGATGAAGCTTCATATCATAGACCAGAGTCATTCCTTTTGCTCGAATAGACTCCTGGATAACACCAGAAACATTTTTTTCCACTAAAATCACGTTGGGGTGGCACTTCTGTATCATTTCAGTGAGAGAATCCATATAACCTTCTTTCTGTGTGCAAGCAAAACATCAGAAAAGGAGTTAGTACCACTTCCTAGTGTAAAAATTGAGGGAGTCTCATCAATTTACCTGCTGCTGTTCTAGTGACGCAAATGATGACAACCCACTAGAACATTGACCAAGCTCACCCCTGATGAGCAACAACCGTGGATTCTGGTAGCTAGTTGGCATATGCTTGTGAGCAGCACGCTTTTTGAAGACCATACCTTTCACTAGTTGACTGCAATATCAAACCAAAAATTAAGTATCTAAGATGAGAAAGAAGAAGAGGTTGAATGACAAAGGACGAGAGAGAGGGCAAGAGAACCATCCCACATGACAAACTGACATTTGTGAGGTGATCCGATGGAAAGTTGAAACCCATAGAATGATTTAAATGTCATTCAGAAATAATTGTAAGCATAAGGATATGCATTTCCTTTATCAAGAATAGCATGTAAAGGGTTAAAGAAGCAAGGTAAATGCATAATCGGAAGAAAGGGAAAACATTCAGATGAATCCCTTATCATAACCAAGCTTAGTATCAAATAAAACTGTGTTGCAAGGAACTATATCTTCTACCAAGACAGTCACTGAGGAAGCAAGAGCCCTTTTCAAAGCTATTCAGGAACAAATGAAACACTTTCATTACCATTAATAGGTGGCTTTCTGCTTATTTATGGGCACAGGAATCCCAGGTAATTCAGTCTTATGATTCTTCATTTTCTGCATATGCTTTTGAGCCCTTACGTTATCTTGAAGGAAATCATTTAATATAATTAGGCTCAGCAACGCTAGTACAGATAGACTTATCGTGCCCCCAGCAACAGACATCTAGATTTTATATGAAAGGGATGTTTAGTGGACCTAAGGTGAAAAATAAAGATAAAAAAAGTCCAAAAGCTATCTTACCTTTGACTGCGAGAACCAGTTGCAACACATTTCACTTTCACATAACCATTTGGATCGGTTGGTTTACCATCAAAAGCATCAGGCTTCAAAAAAGAGGCCGCCTCCCATGACAAAGAAGCAACTATATCCACCCAACTTTCACCATCTTCCCCTGAATAGGTAACACCGACAGAGCTAAGAAGATGACATACAAGAGCCTTGAACCTCCCATTTATCACCTCTTCCATTGCTCTTTGTTTTTCCACTTTAAACTTGTAACTCCCACTTCTTTCATCTCTAAAGTGACTTGAAGAAGTCGGCCTGCCCCACTCAGCACCATCACCACCCTCATCATCATCATCATCATTATAAGCCATGCTCCCTTCAATGTCATCCTCCGGATCTTCTGCTTCTGGAGGTTCCCAAATTTTGGAGTCTAATTCATCATCGATAGACTGAGAATCCTCAGTGACTTCATCTGACAACTTGCCATCATCTAGAGAACCATTACCTGGATGTATTTCCACATCTCTTGGTGGCCTATCATTCCCATTATTTGTATTGCTTTCATTTCCTCGATAACCCTCTTGACTATCATCCGTTGCACTTTCTTCCCGGTTACCCCTAACAAAAAAGCCAGGAGAAAAATAATAAATCATAAGCAAACTAAAATAGCAAGAAAAATACGCTTCCAGCATTGAGTTCAGCAAATGGGTTAGGTACCTCTCACATGAGTTCAAATCCACAGAAGAGTCACCTGTAATGGCAGCAGATAAAAGAAAGCATAAGTTTAAGCAAAATCAGTGCAGTCCAAGATCAACATCTCCTTAGCCAATACATATCAAAGCAATACCAAGATAGAAACTTACTGCAGTTCGATCCAAAGCTACCACTGCTAGAAAGAGATGTAGCCGGACTGATAGTTGGCGTTGTATACCCATTGGAACTATCCTGCTTTACAGATTCTCCCTGCTGCTTATCCCTACAAAATTTACAGGACCAAGTGGTACCTCCAGTATCAAATTTTAAAGGATTCCCATTCTTCAGTCCGTTCTTTTCCTCCAACAATTCCATGCCACAGTTGTGACACATTCTACACATTTTATCCCGGTTTGGAAAGATCCAGCAAATAGTCCCTTCTAGATGGTATCCAATCTTTGACACCTATTTGGTTCAAGCAAAAAGAAAGTTCAATTAACAAACAGGAAAAGCACCAACGAAGTTTAGATTCTCATAATTATCAACCACCTATCACAAACAACACCTCCAATACTAAATCAAATAGCCACCTTTAACTACAACTAAGTTGCAAAAATATACAGAAGAGACAGAATATGAGAGGAAAGAATGACTTATCCAAATCCTTAAAGATTTAAAATTTAAAACTGTCCGCACCCGAAAGTCCAAATTTCTCCGGATACATGAAAAGAATCCACCAAAGAAAATAACTTATCCAAACATCCAGCCCAGAAGTCACTCAAGTGGCCACGTTGCAGGATCAAATACCAAAATTTGATACTAAATTAAACATATGCTTAACCAAACACCCAAGTTTATACAAAAAGCCATAAAATAAAAAAACACGTAGGATATACCAGGAATTCAAAGAAAATGGAAGAAATCATCGGCAAAAACAATTTCACCGTTCAAAACCAAAAGACTGAAAAAAAAAAAAAAGTTAGAGACCCAAATCCTGAACCTATGCCCCCAAGAGAAGCACCTCAAACTATCCACAGACAAGGATACAGAAAACTCAAAACCAAAAGGCTAATACAGCGAAAACCCATGAACCCAAAAATTGCATCTAAGGCTAAAGAACAAACCCAGATAAATTTTCCGAGTAATCTCCAAATTTTCACAATGGTAAACCAGATAAAAATCTTCAAAATATTTCCCATATGCGTCCAAGATTTCACAAAGGAACTTCCATTTTCGGCTGAAAGCAAACCCAAGGACTCTAAAGAAAGAAAAAGAAAAAAACTCGATCATAAATAAAGTGAATCACTTACTTACAGAGCAATCCACATGAACATAGATACGCCTCTAACCTGCTCATCAATCAATCCCAAACACCACAACAGAGATTACACAAATCTCTGAGACTCCCTGAAGTTCTATCAAAAGCAAGGAATTATAGTAGTTGTTGGCCACTGTGCCCCCAGAAAAAGCGTCACGGATACAGAATTTTGGGGAGAGAGAGAGAAAGACTCAAGAAAGATGAAGAAATGGAATACAAAGAAAAAAACTGCTGAGAAAAAGTGCTCTATAAATTAGAAATCCATATGAAATGTTGAAGTCAAGTGGGTCCCTTACTGTTCAAACAAATAGTCAAAATTACAAAAAAATAAATTAATAAATAATCGTGAAATACGCCGTAGAATACAAGTATACGCCGCACTCTACGCTAGATTTCAGGCGCTTGTTGGGATGTCCATGACTGTTTGGATTGTTCATCCGACAGGACATCAATATTTGTATTTTCAGTTGTGCCCCCCCCAGAAAACTCCAGATATTTCCATTTTAGCTGCTGTTTGGATAAATGTTTTTCTTTTTTTTTTAATAAAAAGATGGATTAGTGTTTGATGCCATTACTAACAAAAGTCAAAATTAATTTGAGTTTAATAAATAATTTTCTATTGTATTAGGCTTGTTTTAGGTCAGGATAAATGATCTCGTATTTTACTATTATTGAAAAATAACTTAAAAAGTAGTATCATAATTCTAATTCAATATTATGATCTTAAGAAAATATATATATATATGAGATCGGGATGTAGTGCACTAAGAGCATGCCTATGAAAAAATAAGAGATAAAAGTCAATTAGCAATTTTTTTGTTTTTTGATCTATATAAAAATGAAAAGTCAATGCTATGACACGTGTAATATCAATTGTTAGATTTTGTATTCATTTTCTATACTTATTATTGATTGTAGCCTATTGTGTAAGATTGAAAGAAGCACTAATGTTTTCCAAACAAAAAATTAATTTTATTTTTGTCAAAATGATGAATGTCAAACATAACATATTGTTTATGATTATAATTGTCAACTAAAAAAATATAGATATGTAAAAAAATATGGCGTAACATATTTTGTGTATCTAATAACCTTAAATTTAATTCACATATATGTATTTATGACTTTTTTCTGTTTTTATATTGTGGTAGTCATTACAAACAAGAAACGAGTTTTGCTTGGAAGACATGTTAACATATTTTTGTTTCTCATGGTCTTAAACTGATTCATGTACACACGTGTATGAATATTTTGTTTATTTTTTATTGTATCCTTTATCATAAATATGTAATCAGTTTTTTCTTGGAAGATATATCTAATCTTGTTTTGTAATATTGAGTTAACTTGATTAAAAATTGTCAGACATTTGATAATCTTGTGCAAATAGAGTTCATGTCAAGTAAATTATTAGTTATGACAAGTAATTAACTTTTTATGACAATGGTTTTGTCACATTCACTTAACAAAAAGAATGGTTTCAAAATTAAGAAAAAAATGCATTTTAAATCTACTCAATTGTAAATTAGTGCGATGAAAATATACTTGTCAATTCATTACATGATTAACCATAAATGTACATGTATTGAGAAATTTTGATTTAAGAAAGAAAAAGTGTTGCATAAATAATAATCATCAACTTTGTGCCCCTCACAACAAAAAAAGGAGTAAATACTTAGGTGAACTTACAATTTTTAAGGCAATGTTAGATCAAATATTTTTTTCTTGTTGTAAAAACTTAAAAAAAAAAAAATGGGAACATTAGTTATTTCTATTTTCTTAAAAATATTAAAGAAAAGGTTGTAATTTTTTTTGAGTAATTGCTTCACTTGTACTATTTCTCTATTTTGCATCATAGCATATTGAATTCCACAATAATTTATTTAGAAAATAGCTTAATTGTAAGGGACACAACAATAATTAAAATCCTCAAATTTCTCAAATAAAGTAAAGAGGTTGATCATTTTTCAACTATAAGCTTTAAAACTGCTTGTTATCTTTTTGGACTCTAGTTTCTTTATAAACATTCTATAAAATTTGAAATTTTGTAATAGTGTTACGTATCAAGTTTCTACTCACTTGAATGAAAATACATGTGTTAGTGTAAAAAAGTTATATAAAGAAATTTTTTGTTATGTCTTTTCTTCTTAAATGGTAGGCTATTGACTATAAAAATTTGACAATGGTAATATTTTTTATTTGAGGCATGCATGATATTATAAAAAACCAAACAATATGACATTTGTGCTTATATTCAATACTTTATAAAGTAGAACAATCAAAGTTTGTGAATACATCTTTGACAACTTTTTGTTATTTAATATATATGCACACATATGCATATGGTTATTTATTTATTTATGCATGTTAAATAGTAGTTTTCTCACATCGTCATTATGTTAGTTGGAATCTTTTTTATGAGCTCATATATTACCATCATTTAACATTTAGTTTTAAGAAACAAGTTAAATTATTTTTTAGACAATATTAAAAGTTTAATTTCGAGTGTAACATCTCATTACAAATTGAATGTTTGTAATCTCTATATTGTCTATTTCTTTCCAACATTTGTTAATGGAAAGGAACATATCATATAATAATTGTTTGACACGACCAACATATTAATATAGATCCTTTATAAGTCTAGGTGTTCACTGCTCTTAACAATTGGCTTAAGTTAAAAGGTTAAACATTTTTTATACTTCAAATCGCGTTAAGTCATCAAGTGTTAGGGGATTGGCATGGCTCGACGTTACCAAAGCAAAGCAAACACCCAAAAGACAAAGAAGTGTCTTTATATGGCCTTGATTTTCAAGCCTTGTACGAGGTACTTGGACCCCAAGACGGCATTGTCGTTTATGGGATAATTACGAGATGATTTTTTCTAAATTCTACGTATACGATGCGGGAATCTACGATCCTACGGCCAGCCTCTCCTGGTTGCGTGAGGAATTCAACTACGGGTGGAAGCACTGTAGACCCGGCCATTCAGATGTATACTCTTTGCCACGTGGCGGACATTCAGGAGCTGATAGGCTCTAGCCTGGGAGCTGTAAATTGGTAGGCCGACACATGGAGGGTCGTGTGGGTGTTCCAACGTTTGTGGTGTAATATTACGAAGTTGCCCTCTTCCGTGAAGTGAAGGTGATTCTATCCTGAGGCGACGTGGAGCACTGTGGTTGGGTATGAGGGTGGAGATAGTTGATCCGTGCACTGAATGGAAATCAAATAATTGTCTCCTTAAAATACCTAAAATTGAACGAGTTTATTTATTTATTTCCTCCTAAAAATGGGCTCATTTGAATTTGAACGTTGGGATTGCGAATCAAAATTTGGGTCCTCCTTGTGGACTATTCCCAACTGGCCGAAGATTGAGCGTCCCATCAAAACCCCACTTGTTCTGCGTTCCAATAAGGGAAAATCTAGGGTCCCTTTCTCTGTACTGTTTTTAGATCCAAATCACATCCCTGTTTCGGATTTAGATCGATTCACAATGATATATACTCTCACTAGGATAAGAGATCAATGTCCAATTTTTTTTCTCTTTTTTATCTTAGTTGACAGGATTTCGATCTTTGCACGTGTCAGATAAGGGTCTCAAAATTGAAATACAACATGGTTATTATAAAGTTTAAATAAATTTTTTTTTTTTTACTCTATGGTTAACTTTTCAGTTGAACATTATGATATAGTATTAGAATTTAAGTTAATTTTATTTCATTTAATAAAATCTTAAACTCAATAATATTAAGTGTATAAAGGAATATGTAAAATAATAGTTTCATACAAAGGACAAAATGAAAAAAACAAGAAGCTCATCTAACCTTGAAGTTAATCGTTGGGTTTGGTATTTGGACGTTTTGAAACTTTAAAATTGCTTAAAATAAGTATTTACTTGACATGTAATAGAGTCATGAAATTTGCTTCACTAGTAAAAAAATAAAATGGTGTTTATGGATGGGAGGTTTGTTGAACTTAAGAAAGATTCACTCGTGTATTAGCAACGAGTTTGAAAGATTTTGATCCTCAAAATTGGTAGAAGCAAAAAAAAATTCATTATGGAGCATAATCATGAGATTTATTTCACTCATAAAAAATAAAATGATGTTTATGGATGGGAGCATTGTCAAACATAAAAAGAAGTTCTTTGTTGTATATTCACAACAGCATATGTTACTACCATATTTTATCTTCTTACTGGATTATGCAAACTAAGTTCTTTTCTTTGTTAGCAAAGATTTATAATTGAACTTAGATTCATAGGAAGTACTAAATCAACTTTTCTATTCAAAGCAAAGTAAAACATTTAGGTTGATTTTAGGATGTCCTATTTCTTGGTAATTTGTTATGAATGATTTTACTACTATTATGAAATTACTATTTTTTTAATAAAAAAAATTGATACAAATGATATTATTATCACTAAAAAAGGGTTAGATGATCAAATTTTTTTTTTTTGCTGGATGTACTCTTAAAATAAATACACAGCTAATTTGATTGTTAGACTTGATCCAAACATGTATTCTAAAAAATATTCAAAGTCCTAACGCTACATTTATAAATGCTATCTTAGTGAATTATCTAAAAGATTTAGCACAAAACATCTTGAATTATTTTTATTTTGGTCAAATAATAGTGGCAGCAAACAAAGGTGGAGTTTCATCTTCTCAGCTTTCCATTTGTAATGAAAAAACACGTTTGAACGATGGCTGACCGATGGAGGGGCTGGTCCTCTTTGACTGTGTCCTGTCCTTTCAGGGTCTCCGATTCTATCTTTGAAAGGGCCTTCCCCAGCCGACCGCTACGATTCGGTCTATGTTTCCACATTCAGTTGGTAGTTAAAACGAAGATGACTGGCCTTTGTGAAAATCTATGTATCCTACATTATCAATATATTAGTCTATTAAATCTTTTATATGTGATAATATTTTTCTTTTCAGTTTTAAAAGAATAAGTACCTGTTGGGACAATCTTCTTGTTTTAATGACTATTGAATGTATACATGTCTACATATGATGAAACATTACCTTCATAATTTAATAGGGAAAAAATCATAAAGAATTAACATCATCACCTTGTCCAAACAACATTAAAAAAAAATGCCATCGTTTGATTTTTTATTTTTTTAAGGGGAGATTCTTTAAACTTGATTTTGTTGGCTTCCAAGATGTTGTATAAATGCGACAAAAGAAGGCAACCTTTGTAGTTTTCCCCGTCTCCAAGGTGACATAACAGGTAGATAGCTTTCAAGATTTATCTTACTTTTAACGAGAGAGATTAAAACAAGAAAGAGGGAGGAGAGTACATCAGAACAGCCAAGGCAATTGAGTGCAAGCAAGGCTGATCCATTTGATTAATAAACACTAAAAAGCTTAGAATCTTCATTTGCTTAACGTATCCAGACAAAAATTGCTTAGAATCTTTGGTCGGTTCCGATTCTGTAAGTTAACTATTTCCTTAACATTTGGTGTTGAAATTCCTGCCTTCACTTTTAATCAGAAGGCTAGACATCATTAGGGTATTCCCATTTTCAACAAGTGGGTATAGATTAGACTAAAACCATCTTATTTTTTCATAGATCTTTTATCCTCAAATATTTTTTTTTAAATTCTAAATCTAGTAAAAAAATTATTTTCTCTTTAAAATTGACTTGTAAGAAATAAGATTATTTATTTATAAATAAAAAATATCAAGATCAAACTCAACTAATGTAAAATACTTATTGTCTTTAATATACTGTTCTATCTCAAATACGTATAGCTTTTATAGACTTTTTTTTTTGGGATTAAATAAGAAATTTAGAGTATAATGTATTAAACTCAATATCTAAATTTCAAATAATAGTTAATTATTGAACTACTGGTATATTGACTTTTTTTTTTCCATTTACTTTTTCAACATCAAATATGCATGCTTATGAGAAGTAAAAGTTAGGAAGATTAAAGATGAGATTTTCTCTAATTTCAGTCTCCCACGACTAGGGTTGGTGACTTTCTGCATCATCTTTTGGAGGTGGCGCTGTGGTTGGGGAAAGCGTCTTGGTCAAATTAGAAGGAGGACTTGACGTTTCCGGGTGGAATTCTTGGTAGGAAAAAGTAGGTCCATAAAGGAGGACGCACCCTTTGCGTTCGCCACAAGCTCTCTTCTGATATTCCACGAGGGTGTCCGGGAATGCCACATGCAACAAAGGGAATCACCGTTTTGTGAGGATAAGGAAGACTAGGAGATGAGAATTCAACAAAATTATGACAAAATCAATTAGTGAGTAGGTTTAAATTTTTTAATATAGTACCAAAGTTTATGTTCTAATTTTGTGCTCTTGAGAATATTTCTTAAGAAACAAACGGGGCCTCAGGGAAGTGTGAATGGAAAGAAATGGTTGCTTTTCCTGATTATTCTCGAATCTTCTCCTTTTTGTGGCCTCGAAAAAAGGTTGAAAGCACAAGGAAATGTAGAAAAACGAGTGGCGTCAAAGTTATTAACGTGAAAAGAAAAGTGGTGATCAACGAAGAATGTTTCTTGCATAAGTAAACACATTTCAATTGGCTTCCCGTTTGAATTTTTTTTGTTCTTTTGGTGTAGGCATTAATACCACCACGCCCTTTTCAAACCAAACCACATTGAATGGAGACATTTGTTTCTATAAATTAAAATCGAACCAAAGTCAAGGTGGTCTCATCCAGTTTGGATTTGCATTATTTCTAAAAATGACAAAAACCTTGATGCTTTTTATAACATAATATATGAATCTAAGTTTTAAGTATAATACCCTACCACTAATGGACAGAATTTTTGAAGGATGTGTTTAGTTATGTTTGGGATGGGAGTATGTGCTAAAATTATCATGGATAAACATCTTATATTGTCTAACACATTAATTTAAAATGCTCTTTGTACGTGAGTGTCGCTTTCTTAATATCGAATACAACTCATACTTCTGTCTCCTCCTTGTGGGGATATGAATCCATTGTGGACCTGTCGATTGAGAATGAGTTTATTGTTTACTTTATAAATTTTTTTTACCTAGAAGTGGACCTGACCAACTTCTATCCTATGTTCATAGTTACTGTAGCAAAAACGTTGCTTAAAACCGAGTTTTCCTGAAATATGAGTTCCCTTCAACGCAATACTCTCCACACAGCCAGTCAGTCCCCGGAGAGTCGTGATCATTTAGTTGGCGAGTCACCGGAGAGGTTCTAATCCGTTACTGTCGGTGAGGTCAAAAAGAGCCGCTGCTTTGCTTCTGGCATTTGGTTGTACTCCCGAAGCTTGCCTTCCAAAACAGGTAGCCTTCATCTATCATGAAAATGACTTGGTACGAATATTGAAGTAGATCTCTTTCGTTCTAACCTAGAACAAGTGATGGGATTTCTTGAATTGAATTTTTAAATCAATTTGTAATAAAAAGTACTTATACATAAATATCAAATGGTAATCTTGACTAATTATTTATCTTAATCAATCCCTTAATCGTTACTTATAAAAAAAATGAATTTTTCATGGTACATGATCTCTTTTGTCACCTCAAAAGAAGATTAAAATATCTCACATTATATACAATATTTATATATAAGAAATTTGATCCTCTTTCTTGCAATTAGTTTTGAAAAAAAAAATAGATAAAAGAACTAATTAAGTTATATGTATGTATCCATGTACGTATGAATGTATAGTTTCTAGAAAGGTTTAGTAATCATTGAATAACATCAAAGAAAGTCTTTAAGTATAAATAAATAGGCTCGGCACCCACACAGAGAACCTTTTGAATTATTTTAGCCAAAAAAGTAAGATAATGCTAAGAACATAGATGCCGCATAAAGAAGCCGATAAGTTAGTGCTACCTCCAATATGGTCCCGTTTCTACTGATTATATTACTGAAAGTCAATGTTAATCAATTGGTCCAGTGAATCTAGGGAAGATATTATCAAGTCCTGGCCTTATCAAGCCTTTCCGGTAAAAGAAAGAGTACGTTTTTACCCAACACAAACTATCTAATTAAGACCTAATTAGTTCGTAAACAATGAAAAATCTATGTTTTAAGTGTCAAAAAGTTAAAAAAAAATTAAATGTTCAACATAAAAGTTAATTTAACAGTAAAAATAATGATATTTTTATATTTTCCCTTTAACGTAAAAATTACATATTTAACATGTACATATTGGTAACTCAATCATATCATAGTTTAATCTGCGTAAACAAAAATGATTAAAGCAAAACTGCGAACTACTTTTTTGTTTTTGATCTTCAGAGCACGCAAAACCAAGTACCAGAGGACAGGGACGATTCATTATTTTATTATTTCCGGACATGGTTGGCGTACAGGGACATGAGCAATCACATCAGCCAATGGTTTTGGGTTTTCCTGGTAAGATGAGCTTTCTGATTCATGAAATGATGGCAGCCATTACCCAAAAAATAATTCCATTAATCCTTGGTTGAATCTTCTGAGTGGTTGGTTTCCTAGTTGCCATTAAAGTAAAAAGGATTGCCTGTTCATGCCGCTAATATTCTACTCCGGCGGGGAAAATTGCTGCAAGCTATTGACTTTTCACCAGGCCCCAGCCGTCCTTCCGTCGCTTTCAGGACGTTTTCAACGTAACATAAACCCTAAACAAGGAAGCACGACACAGACCCTTAACAACGGTGCTATCAAAGTCTTCTAAAAAATACAATTAATAATTTAATATTTAATTTAAAAATTAAGAAGATAACTGTCCTCAATACTCTCTAGTATAATAAGAATAAAATAAATACTTTCCTTAAATTTTATTTCTAGAATTGATTGTTATTTTTTAATTTAAGTCATCAAATAAAATGTGATAAAAAATTTTGAATATTAAAAAAAAAAAATTGAAATTAGATGAGCACATACAACATGGCATGATGTTGTATATTCTAAAGTTCAGATAATTTGAGAAAATGTTTTATTACCCAAACTTTTTATTCAGGAAGAGGATAAGGGCAGAGAGAGCCATTCAAGCATGAGCAACTTGACCCTGCAGCCATTGGAAGCACAAAATGTGAAATAAAAATTTATGGAGGGAAGAAGATATGATAAACAAAAGCTTGAAAAATTCAAGATTCAAATGAATGTTGTCAGCTGCCAATTTCGTCATAAGTGCTGAAGTAAATGCTTTAAAGAGTTGTTATTCAATACAGGAGGATTCAATTGATGCAAGTGACAGATTCTGTGTGGTCACGGGGATCTGCCATGGCAGTTCGCTGGAGAAAAAAAGAAAACAAAAATAATATAGGCCTGCAAATTCAACTGGCGGCACATCTAGAAGATGTTATAGTCGTACTTTTTTTCTTTCTTTAAGTTAGCTTGTAAAATAAAAAAAAAAAAGAATTTTTTTTTTTTTATATATAAAAGGAATATATGTATTAGCAACTTGGAACATACGTATTAGATTTTAATATGCTAATTTTTTAACATAAAAAGCTTATAATAATATAATTAATGAACAAATAAAGTGTTCTAGTAAAAACTGATTTTTTATATTGGTGGGCTCAAAAATGCAATGAACATTTCTTGTATCAAGAGTAGCAAACCTTGGACGTCGAATCCCAAGCCTTCTAAACATCTTGGGAGGACACACTTTATCTCTTTAAAACCCCACTGAAGTCCTTTAATCAAAAGAAGAGCATAAAGATTTTGGTAGCAAGCAGGAGGACATGGAGTAGTCGGGATTGTCGGGGCAATGGCTTTTATCAAAGCAGTTCTTCCCGCTTGTGACAACGCTTTGCTCAGCACCCTCTTCCAAAGCTATTGGAGCAAATGGTCTTTGGGCCGGAGAGGAGAGGAAGTAAGGCCCAACTGCATATTTTGCAGGGTTTGTTTAAGATCAAGGTTTTCATAGATTTTAGTTATGTTATTGTTAATTATCAAGTCATATTAGAAATAAAATAAAATAGATAATTTTCCATGTAAAAATAATAATTTTTCTAAAGTTACTTACAAAGTATAAATTTTTTGAAAAACCTATTATATATTCCATGATTTGAAAAGTTGTTACAGTGACTAAAGCAAGAAATTTGAAAAAGGAGAATTTTTTTGGCAATTTCTAAGTATATAAAATCCTAAATAAATAGTAAATCATTACCTCCATGGAAGTAGGGATTTTTTTTCTGAATCATATAAAATCCTCAATATTTATTTATATTGGTTGTGTAGGTTTTTGTTAAACGATTCATGTAAACCTCTCAATGTGTTATCCTTTTCTATTTGCTGATAATCATCAAACCATCCGCATGGTTTTTATGCCATGGAAAGCTCAAAAGTTTCATTCTCTAAATCAGCTGTAGAAAGATGGTTGAAGAAGTTTGATCGTCTCCCATCATATATATTGGAAAACTTATTGGATCCATATCATCAAACTCGACTTTTCTTGGATCTATTGATTTTAGACAAAAAAAAGAACTCATTCTTCTATATACAAAGTTTCCTGGTCATTTCTAACATTTTTTTTAATGGGTTAAGGGGATAGAGTGATTTGGACCCAAAACCCTAGGATCTTGCACTGATTTATTGGTCAGGATTCAAAAAGTTTCTCACCTTAATGCAAATAAATGAGTCTATGCCATGAAGAAGACTACGTGCTTGCTTTCTTAGAACAAGAACCCAAAAAAAGAAGAAGAAAAAAGAGAGAGACTAATTTCCTAATAGACCCGCATAACATGAACTTGGAAAACAATGTTAATACTAGACTTCAAAAAGGTCCCGATTCCATTGCATGTCGATTTTGTGGTAAGATCAATTGGAGGGTACATGGTAATATTTTCCTTTACACACGCATCTGTAAACAATTGGGCACGACTCTGTGGAGCATTTGAAGCTCACCATCACCCTCCTGCATGGGTAGCAGGGTCCACAGGCATGGGAACAGTCCGGCAAGCTTGAACCTGTTGGGTATAATTCCATCCCAAGTTCTTCCTTTGCTTCTTTCTACATAACAGAAACGATAGATTCAATCTGGTCAAGTTATGACTGTTTTCCGTTTCTTGTAAGTGTATTCTCTCAAAGAGTGCATTTATTGATTTGTAAAAAAGAATGCATTTTATTTTAAAAAGAACATAAATCTACTTGTTTCAATTGTTAGACACAACTTTTTATGATGATCTTTGTTTATTAGTGAAAGAGTGTTACTTTTAAACTTTAATTTTAATATTATGTAAAAAAACTTTTTTATTTCTTTGAGACTTGCTTATAAAAAAAGTGGTATACCTTTTATTTAAGAGTGATATTATGACAAGATTTAAGTAAAGCATGAAACACATTATTCTTTAACATATATAACAAGGCCATCATAGAAAACAAACCTTTGGGGATGGATGTCTTTGGTCTCCAAAAATAGCATCTTCTCCACATGAACTGACTGAAATTCAATCATTGATGAAACAACTCCAATTAAAGTCATAAGTAATTGCTATTCACAGATTTTTCACTTGACTCCATACCTAAAGATTTGGTTTAAAGCTTTAAGAAACAATGGAAGTAGCTAAAAAGAATCTCCTATTATCATTGTGAGATGGAGAAGACATCAAAATAGTACTATACAAAATACACAAGCTATAAAGTCTAATCTTATTTAAAAGTTGACTTAAATGTAGAAAGATCTTTCCTTCATATGTAGATGAGTTCTAAATACAATTTAAACAATGTGGGACTTTACCCACACCATTCTTAACAAAATAAAAAAACCAAAGGAAGGATGACTTACATGGAGGGGTAACTCGGAGGCTTCTACCAAATGTTAGTACCATGGAGAAGATCAAAACCAGGGCATAAGTGTGGGATCTCCGGGACAAGTTCTTCATGTTCCTTCCCATCTGTTGGGTGCACTAAACTTGAAGAAGGTTGGAGAGATGCTTAAGGAGGGAGGGAAAAGAGGGTCGGGGGGCATTTAGTGAGGAACCGTGTAAGAATATATAGAGATGGAGAGGAAGATGGTTTTAAATGTAGGATGTACTGCTGGTGCACTTCACATGATCCACGGCCATCTTTTGAAAGTTTCAGCAGTTTTGTTCAGTCATGAAATGTACCAAAACCATTAAAGCTTTCTATGAGGAATGTCATATATTTGTACAATGTCTTGGAAACTGGTCTGGAACCTCAAATTGCTCAGCAGATTCGTTGCTTCAGCTTGAGGCATTTAGCATTAGGAGAGAACAAAGAAGTTACTTAAATGGATGGTCTTTGAGCTTTTAGATATTATGAGTTAAACTATGCTTATATTTCATGCATCTCTTGTCTTGGACACTTCCACTAAATCTTCATGGTTAGAAGGAGTCACGAAAGAAGAGGAACTTGCTCTGGGTCTTAAATGATTTAACCAAAGACTTAAACATATTAAAGCACAGGATCATCGATTTTCTCGTCCGACCTGCAGACGGACATGAATTTAATAGCTAGGGTGGGAAGGTATACCTCGTGATGAAAAAAGAAAGGGTGTTTAGGGAGGCAAGAGGAAATTCACGTGGATATTGAGCTCTGTAGGCTGATATCAGATGTTATTTGTCAAGAAGCAATTGAAGAAGGTCTCTGCCATAAACGTGAAGTTCAGGCCTTTGCCCTAAATGAAGCTTAAATGAACTCCATTCGTAGCCTTTATGGACGGGCAATGCTCCATCCCTGTTCTGCCTGCTGCAAGCTTGACCAACCAGTGGTGAATAAAAGTGGAACTTTTGGCCTGTGTTCTTTGTCATCTGTTTTTGAATGCACGTACTTGCTCCTTTATTTTCTTTTTTGTTACTTTCTAACGTAAAGTAAAAAGAAATTGTTCAAACTTGACAGAAACCTAACAAAAACCCTTTGTATGGAGAATTGTGAAGGTGTTATTTTAACATTAGTAATAATTGGCATACGTAGGTGTTTAGCTCATTTATAACTACTTTTTAAGTAGAAAAGTGAACTTTTTAACATAATATTAGAGCTTAAGTTTCAAGTGATAACATTTATTTTAGTGGTAGACTTGGTTTTATTGACATATGTGTATAATGTATAATCAATTTATTAACATATGTTATATTTTTTATATGTGATAATATTCTATTTTCTTATAAGTTGTATTTAAATAATAAAATGATATAGTTTTTCTATTTTTATTTTGGGGATTTAGAGACTTATGAAAAGTGTGTTTCCTCTTATTCAAGATAAGGAGTGTTAAAATTCAATATGCATCTAACACTATTATTATATAGGCCTATTATAGGTTTTATATGTAGAAGTATTTATCTTTCTTATAAGATAATACTGAAAAAAAAAGCCAACCTTTTAACAATGATGGAAACAATAATTAGAATCCATCAACTAATAATTAGGCTAAGTGAAAAAAAAAAAAACCTATATGCCACTTGGTTTGAGGCTTGACATTACTTGCCAAGTTGTTCCATTGATTCATCTATACCTCAAAATTTCATAAAAGTGATTGAACAACCCCTATAATTTTTCTATTTCATTTTTCATAATTTATTGGCACATAATAAGATCTCGCATGGATTTCCTGTTACAATTTGAAAGAAAGAAATTTATTAGAAAAGTTTATTTCATAACTATTTTTTTTTAAAACTTCGATGCAAAAAATGACAAATTTCAGCGTTCACCCCAAGGAAAGAGAGAAATAAGAAAAAACAGAAGAAGAAGAAAGGAGAAGAAATTGCTTAAACCCCGCACCCAAATGCTTCTTCCGCTGTCGCCACTTCCCTCCTTCGCAGTTGCAGGTTCCTTCCAAGAAAGCTCTGCAGCGTTCTTGCTGAATCAGGTAAGCCCAGCATTCCCCTCAATCTGACAAACGCAAACTGTACTTCCCATTTCTTCCGTTTGATTTCGTCACGAATCGACACCAAGTTGCTCTTGCAATGACCTCACTCCTCAGAAGAACAAAACCCATCAAAAGCTTCCCAAATCCGATTACAATCACGCAAAAAATCAGTCAAACCCCAACCCCAAGCAGAGCCCAGCAAAGTCCATGTCCCTCGCAGCTCCAAACCCTAAACCCTTTAAGGGTTTTACAGTTTGTGTCTTTTTCGACCCAATCCTCTTCCTCGAAGTTTCCCGAGTACGAAATGCCTACTGTCACCTGGGGTGCCGTCCTGGGTCGAAAGGAAAAGCTCGTTTCCCGTGTGATCATATGCGATTACTTGAAGAGTGTGGGCATAATTCCTGATGAACTTGAAAACCTGGAGCTCCCCTCGACCGTCGAGGTCATGAGGGAGCGCGTTGAGTTCCTGCAGAAGCTAGGCTTGACCATAGATGATATTAATGAGTACCCTTTGATGCTGGGATGTAGTGTGCGGAAGAATGTGATTCCGGTGCTGGGTTACTTGGAGAAAATTGGGATTCAGAGGTCGAAAATGGGAGAGTTTATTAAGAATTATCCGCAAGTGTTGCACGCAAGCGTGGTAGTTGAGCTTGCCCCGGTTGTCAAGTTCCTTCGTGGGCTTGATGTGGAGAAGCAGGATATTGGGTATGTGTTGCAGAAGTACCCCGAGCTTCTCGGGTTTAAACTAGAGGGTACAATGAGTACTTCAGTTGCTTATCTTGTTAGTATCGGTGTCAATCCTAGAGATATCGGTCCAATGGTCACTCAATATCCATATCTTTTGGGGATGAGAGTTGGGACCGTAATTAAACCGCTAGTTGACTATTTGGTCTCTTTGGGTTTGCCGAAGAAAATTTTAGCTAGAATGTTGGAGAAACGAGCTTATATACTTGGGTATGCTCTTGAAGAGACTGTTAAACAAAATGTGGAATGTTTGCTTAGTTTTGGAATTAGGAGGGAAGCACTCGCTTCAGTTATTGCTCAGTACCCACAGATTCTTGGGCTGCCTCTGAAAGCAAAGTTGTCTTCTCAACAGTATTTTTTCAATTTGAAGCTCAAGATTGATCCCCAAGGGTTTGCACAAGTTATAGAGAAAATGCCACAGATAGTCAGCCTTAACCAACATGTGATTATGAAACCTATTGAGTTCCTCTTAGGGCGGGCAATTCCCTCTGAGGATGTAGCGAAGATGGTTGTCAAATGTCCCCAGTTAGTTGCAATGCGGGTTGAGCTCATGAAAAACAGTTATTACTTTTTCAAGACTGAGATGGGGAGACCGATGAGAGAACTCGTGGAATTCCCAGAATATTTTACTTATAGCTTGGAGTCCAGGATCAAACCCAGGTACCAGAGGTTAAAGAGCAGGGGGATCAGGAGTTCCTTGAATTGGTTCCTCAACTGTAGTGACCAGAGATTCGAGGAGAGATTACAGGGTGATTACATTGAAACAGAGAGTATAGGCCCAGCATTTTGTATGGGTGGGAAGTTAGAGCTACCAGGGAGTGAGACTGTGTCAGATGAGGATGATGAGAGTGATGATGAAGTACTTTACAGACGCACTGTTTCTCTTTAGTAAATCCATAAATTAAGTTTAAATGACTTATGTATTCATTGAGGTCAAATTTTGTTTGTGTTTTTGTTCTTCAATAAACTTCTAGCCCTTGTTCTCTTTGCACTATGTGCAGCACATCTTGACCTCTGTGTTCAGTATGCATACTTACAGTTAGAGATAGCATTTAGTTCCAAAGATTGGTTTGTATAGTGATATACGAATCCAGGTAATTTTTATACTTCATTTACAAGTTAAATGAGTTCTGTTCTGCATTTTACCGACATTAATTTTAATTGAGATCTATGGGATTTGAATCAAGGGAATTGATACCGTAGTGATCTTAGTTGTCAAATTCCATTTCAAGATGTTGTCTTTATGCTGCATCTTCTATTAAGGTGTGATTCACGGCATGTAATTCTTTTATTGGTGGCCTCCCCCTGTATCCTTCTGGTTTAACTTGCTCTTGTGCATTGATGACAGAACCCTTTGGTTATGAAACTATTTAGCTGATACTGCTCACTTTGTGCCTCTGTGATTTTCACTTTCTTTTCTTTTCTCTTGCCTTGTTTCTCTTCACTTAAAGCTATATGGGGAAGTTAATCATCTTTGGCCTTAAAGCATCTGTGTTTCTGTTGCTGCAATGTATGCGTACACGGGACTTTTTAAGGTATTATCTCATTAATTGGAAGAAAGTCTGTATAGACCTGCAATGAAAGGCAATCTTGAGCAGGAGCTGAAATCAGGTTTCTTCATTTGTATTGCCTTTTCAGTTCCATTTCTGTCATTTTCATTTGAATGTTCAATTTTGCTCTGATGTTGATATATGTTGAAAGGTAAATGCCTAATAAATGATATACTAGCGTTTGAAGCTTTGAAAACTTAATAATTGATATTTGAGGTAATCCAAGTCTTTTGAATGTTTGCTAAGGTAAAGAATGTTCACTCTGTACAAGGCTTGATTTACATATATAAGTTTGTTTTTTGAGTATGATATGGCCTGAAATACATACACCATGATTATGTTTAATTTATAGGATTGTGAAGAGAGGCACAAGGATTTGGACAGGATAAGAACTTCCTATGTCTTTTAGTGGTGAGATAAGTTAATCTCTTACCGAGGAGAAGGAACCAAGGAAAAGCACTCCAATCCTCTGCTAAAAAGGTGATGTCCAATCCTCCACCAGAAAGATGATTTAGTGCTTAGGGTACAAAACATAAAGATCATTGGGTGCGCATGCCAACTTAGATTACATTTCTACAGAAGCTTTCCAATTGAATCACATCACGTTTTCCGTGGAGCACTGTATATTGGTAAGCTGGCAGCGGATGCCAATTTTAGGTTCAAAATGAGGAATAATGGGTAAGAAGGTAAGATTCCTTTGAGGCAACGCTTGCCGACTACATTTTTTCTAATATTGTTGGTAATTATGAGGTTTACAGAAAGAAATCTTTAGAATGGTGGTTGTCATTTAGGTGAGTCGTAGAGACGACTTTGGAGATTTACTATGATGAGAGAGCCATTTGAACCGGCCGTGTCACAGCTATTGGCTTCTCATCTTAATGTTTTTGGTTACATTTGACAATCACTTCTTATATGAGTGGATGTAGAGAAAATTAATTTAAACTGCGTACATTTTGTGTGTTCTCATTTAATGAATAATCCCCTGGTATAGTTGGGTAAGTTCCTCGACATGCATTTCATTGTTAGGCATGATGGCGACAAAAGTGAGTGCTTAAAGACATGAGATCAACCAAATACCTTCTATGAATTCCAAGCGTATGCAAGTTACGGAGAAAGAATCTATAAAATCCAAAAGTTGAAAGAATGGGCTCGTTATATGGAGCTATTGCTTGTAATCTGGCCTGGCAATTGGAAATCTTTGGTTATGAAGATTTGAGTTGACACATCTTGTTTGCTTTCGGGTGAAGTTCTGAGAATAAAAGGAAAGAAATGCACAACAAAATGCCTCAACAATTACACCATCATATCTAAGCAAGAACTCTTAAATAAGTAGAATTTTGTGAGACACAAAAAATATCCTTTAAAGTTACTAAATAAAAGAAAATACTTTAAATCTTTCTCCTCCTCTTTACTCAGATTTGAAATGTTCATCAAACCTGGGACCAACTTATGTGAATCAACTGTGTTTATATCTATAAAGGCTCTAATTCCATACTCTAAATTTGAGCATAAATTGAAACTAATGATACCTATGAAGCTTTACCCATATGAGCTTGAATATAATGTTAGTGATCAATTCGTTTCTTCGTAACTCAAAACTTTTGCTATCCCAAAAGCACCTTGAGTACTCAAAGGATAGAAAGATCGATGTGTTCACTAGAGTTCCGCAATATCAAAAACTCGGGCAGTTTTACTATCATGTGAAACGGGAAACAAGAAAATCACAGCTGGCAGATACAGATAGAGTAAATTCCACCGGCATCGCCACTGAAGGTACGTATACATTCACCAATGCGACCATCCCATGCTTGTACTTTACTGTCCCAACAACCTTTAGCTAGGTAATTAGATGCACCGAGCCATGTTAAGCATGTCACTGCATCCTGCTAGAAGGTTGAAATTCCTTTGTTTAGACTTGTTACAGAAATCTTCATTACATAGTCCAATAAACCCAAAGGACTAGAACACTACTTTTCGGAAAAAAAGATTCAGAAACGTTCACATATGCTACGAGGCAGTGGGTGTTGCAAATGCCAGATAATTAGCTTACTGTCCATGCCTCCTGTTGCCGCCCAATTGGAGCTGGAGTCGACAATTTTGAGTCATAAAGGTGTTACCGGTATTCAAATTGTAAAGATCATACTCTTCAATAGGCTTTCTTTTTGGCAGAAAAGAAACTTCAACAAAGAAGTTTACAGGTTCTCACGACATTATCTCTTCATAATTGCTTGAACTTTCATTTATTATTTGGTTGTAGCAGTCTTGCGTGTGTGGCACTTTTCAACCCATCCAGAAACCATAAACACTTGAGCTATTCAATGCAGAATGTTAGAAGATAAAGAACTTAGAACTAGCATAATGGAAGGTCCAGAGAGGGGAATACATAACAAAGCCAGTCAAGCAATTCGCATGGTTTCATCAAGCAGACAGACATAATTCAAGAGATTTTTTCAATTGACAAATCAAAACCATCAAATTTATGATCATTATTTTCTTCGTAAGGTAAAGTGGGGTTGCTTTCCAAGTAAAACTGCTTCAGCGCCCCACAAGCAGAACTGTCCAACTGCTGATATCCATCCACTTTCTGGGGCATTAATTCGTTAATCCCTTAAGACCAAAGGACCTTGGTTGCTGATCACCCAAATCAGAGCATGATACATCAACAACCATCGTTATCTGTCACAGTTAGATTTTCAAGTACTTTATTTCTCCTTTGCCAACCAAATAAGACTTCCTTAGATTATCAGGGAAAGAGCTGCTGATTTGTTTTTTCAGGTGAAGTCTGATTCAGAATGCAAATGGAAACCAAATGAAGATGCATGCCACTCAGGGGCTTATATGACAATGGGTCAGCACATTCAGATCATGGTAGAAGCTGCAGGTCAGCTCATGTGTTGGGTTGGATCAGTTCGGTGGTCCTTTTGAGTTCACTTTTTGATGACAGGAATTTAAGTTGTTAATGACAACATTTTCTCAACCAAATAGATGAATGAAAGAAAAAATTAACTGCCTAATAATCTATTGCTGTTTGTATCAGGCAATACCCTGCATCTAGGTTTGATGGCTGGGTCTCTTCTATCTTCTTCTAACTCTTCTTTTCTACTTTATCAACCAATTTTTTATAAGCAGTATCCCAGCCCCTAAATCTCCATTTCAGGGAAAATCCTCCTTGTTCCTATTTATTGTAGCATCGAAACATTCTTCCCAGCCTCTACCACATACCATCCTGTTCTTTGAGGTTCTCTGCTAAAACTAATGATGCTGCTTGAGTTTTGGTGTTGAAGATCCCCTCCTACGCATCTTTCCTTTTTGCACTAAATCTTAAAACCTCTTTTTATTGCAGATATTCTATTGCAATCAAAACAACTTTTTCCCTATTTGCCGACAGGCAAGAGAACCTCCTCAAAGATGAAGAGAGAGATTAATTACCTTGGTCCCTGGCTTGGAGCAAAACCAGCACATTCAATTGAATCTGTGTGAGAATCCAGTTTACCGACAACCTGTTGTTAGAACATGGAAGTATATTAATGGGCTGCATAAATATTAGAAAAAAGCGATTCCATGTAAACTTTGATCCCATTAGTCAAGATAATATATAGACATATGCAGACATAATATGTCACTTATCGGTTAAAATATGAGCAAAACAGAAATTAAGTCGTAATACAATTAGAAGGCACAATCAACCAAGCTCAACTGACCAATGAATAACTAGTAATCATAGGAGAGTTATGAATAAAACAATTCTTAAAGGCTGTAACAAGCCAGAATCCAAGTTCACCGTTTTATATGGGATAGAGGCACACCCCATGCAACCTTACTCAGCTCAACGAGGACATCCCAAAAATGAGGTGAATCCTATAGAGAATAGCCAACACCTGGGTAGCTCTTAGCAACAGTGTGGCAACATTGAGCTTGGCACTGAAAAATAGCGCAAGAAGTTCGTAACCCTCAACCAATTCTAACTTGAGAAGGCTCAAGTTTACTAAGTATGCTTAGATGGTCTGTTAGAAAGCCCTTACAATCCAATCAACTGTACTCAAACTAACAGCAGCAAGGCAGAATTTGCAGCAAGAACACTGAAAAGTCAAAGTCAAGAGAGGTTTTAAGGGCTGCAAAATTCATGTAGATATTCTTCTCTCCCGTAATATTCACAGAATATAGGAAGATTATACATACAGCCTAGTCCCTACACCTTCAAATAGTCATTACATATGGTCGTGATTCATCTCAACCCTCCCCAAACTAGGGGATTAGAGTCAAATCTACATGATTCCAATTCGCCTGCCTAGCTACAAATCACAAACCAGGCCTACCCCATCCTTGACCACTGTGACTCCGCAGGAGCCATCACAAGATCTCCCTGATCAGTTGAAGCTGCATCTTGAGCATTTTTGCCTTGATGCAGTGAATCTGTCCTACATCTAATCACACGTGACCGACTGAAAAATATGGTTTCCCATTTTTTCCTTCTATTTGCTCCATTTCAAACTAGGAAATGAGCCATGTTCAACTTTTAAGCAGTGTGTTAGGTGTGTACCCATACTATCTCATCTCAGTGGCTACACACTCGGGGGTAAACTACTGTGTTAGATCAACATTGCTGGTGAATGGGATTAGGTCAACTTTTCCATTGACAAGTCTATGCGCACATGTAGAAAAAACCACCAAGAAAAGCTCCATGTACTATGGTTCATTTTCTCAATTAGCATAAAAAATTCGTATTAGAGCTTGGAAAATCTTTAGAAGGCAAAGTCATTATCCCAGCATGCTTATCATTGCCTGCCAGGAATTTCCTTGAATGTGTCACCAACTTATGATGACTACTTTGAGCCAAACTAGGTAATCCACTCCATGTTTGTTTATCCAATTATCCCTTACCAGGCATTCAGAAGGACTTCTAAGCTTGAACCTTAAAGATCTATTCACTGAAGCTTGAGGAAGCCCCAAAATTATCATACATAAGACAAGATGTTTTAACAAATATAAAACGAACAAATATAATGCAATGACATTAATTACCCTCCCGGTTGTTATATTCACTATGTACACAGAACCATCCTTCGAACCAGTAAGGGCACAAGTAGAATCAGGGCTTATTGCCATGGAAGTAATTCCCTCTGTGTGGTATGGATGACCTTGAGAAGACAAAAGCCGCCAAAATTGTCTAACAAACGCTGAAAAACAGGTGCCATTGATTTTCATGACAGAATTATTAGAGTTGAACAAAATGCAAATAAATAAATAAAAAAAACCCAAATTTTCAATTCTGGTTTTTGTAATTTTGTAACTGTTATGGGCGACAAGGGAAATTTGTTCATTTTATTCATGCATGAGTCTTATTTAGTTTATGGGCTTTCTTAAGCTTGAGAAATACCTCTAGGGTGTACACAAATGTGCTCATGTATATTAAAACTAATAGCCAAATGAAGCCTTTGGCCTTGAAGGTCTTTGCCAACAATACTTCTATTCCTCTTTTTCTTTGTGGGACTTTTTACAACCTCTGGACAAACTCAATCTCGGCCTTTTCTTAAATCTTCTTCAGATGGGAATGATGTGATGAGAACAAGCTTTGGTAGTTCCTTCGTTCTTTATTTGTTGCCACCTAGGGAGAATCTTTACTATTGATAATATAACAAGAAGATATATAATGATGGTAGGTTAGTGTTGTATGTAGGAGATAAACAAAAAAAGATATTTTCCACCGTGAAGTAATAAGAGAATTGTGGGTCAGGATAGGATGAGTCGTGCTATAATGGGTTGTAGAACAGTAAACTTGTTAGAAAAGTAATTTAGAAAGATATTGTACCTCCGAAGTTTGAACATAGTTTCACTCTATTTAGTGTGCATCTAAAGAGAAGATAGTATTTGAAACTTTTGAAAAACATAAAAGTACAACGAAAATTTTGAAAGCTTTTATGTTTAAAACTCTTTATGCCTGAATAGTTGCCCCTAGTTGTGCTCTAGGTATTTCCAACTTTTTAGAATTTCCAGAGCCACATTCTACTTTGCTTGTTAGAGGGGTGTTCCTCTTGTATAATCTTTTTGAACTTTCCACAAGATTTGGTTACTCATCAAAGAAACGATGGTTCTGAAAACTTTGTGCTAATAATTGTAATTTCTAGCAAGCAAATTTGCGGATCAAAATATTTATCTTTTGTCATTTGGTTTCATAGATTGATAGTTCCTCTCATACTTTCTCTTCTTAAGGTTGAAACTCTGACTATGGTACTTTTCTCAAAAGAAAAACAAACCAGAAGATTTGAGCTCAAACTCCATTACATACCTCCTACCACATGAATGATTTCTCCACTTTTTGGATCCCATATCCTCAGAGTCGCATCATCAAAACCAGTACAGACTATTACCTTATGCAGCAAGAAAAATGAAAGACACAAAAAAAAAAAGAAAAAAAAAAAAGAAGAAAAAAAAGAAGAGATGAAATAACTGATATAATGCAAGGTTCTTTAACAAAAGATGCACAATTCTTTAACAAAAGATGCACAATCAAGAAGAGTAAATAGATACCATCAGGGGTAAAATCACCACATGTGACGCTACCACCATGTCCTGACAAAGTATTGAGACCAGGTACTTGTATCAGCATCCCACGTCCAAACAGTGGCATCCCCTGAGCTAGCTAAGACCAAAGGTCTTGTTGGATGCCACCTAATCCACTGAGAAGGAAACTTACAATCAACTTCCAATAAATACCAGCACAATCATAATATGTTTAAAGGTAAATAGCAAATTTACCTCAATCCACTGGACCCTGAAGTGAGCATTTCAGGTTTCCTGACTGCATGTCCCAGATTCGAACAAGCCATCCGAGCATCCAGATGCTAGCCACTGCCCGTCACTGCTAAAAGCCAAACTACAGATAGAGTCTTCATGACTTGCGGAAAAATTTACAGGAGGTTCAGCCAAAAAATTGGTGATGAATGGCTTTACATGATTCAAATTTAGTAAGAACAGACAAAGAAGACGTTTGTTCACTTGGAAACAAGAGAGGAAATGCTCCTAAAAAAATAATGAGCCCACAAATGTACAACATCACTGTACTTTAAAAAACAAGTAGAACTCTTATTTTTAAAACTACTCTTTGGTTCTTAGATTTTTCAAGCAAAGAGGGTAACATGCGAAACACAAAAATGTGCCAAGCTTATTAGGAGACAAATTCAAATCTCGGAAATCAAAGTAGACAGACAACTTACGATATTGATATGCTTGTTGGTACTCCAAAAATTAAAAAATTAGTTCAAAATTTTCTTAAACGTCAAATTTATTCTTTCTATTATAGTCTTTAACCTTTAGAAACATCTAGGAATAGAGAGGAAAGCCCCAAATGTGACCTTCCAAGTTTAAATATTTTATCCAGAAATTGGTTGCCTTGGCCAAAAAAGACAAGGACGGATTTTATATGCAATAAGTAGCTCATCCTTTCTAGTTTGCATTAGGTCTACAACTAGGTCAAACGTTCCACTTTCAAATTTGCTTCATTAGGTAGCAGTTTGGTAGTAGTTTAACACCAAATTTGACAGAAACTTCAACACCTAGTCAACAACATAAACAGCAAATCTTCTATAACTCCAGTGGCTCTCATTTCGTAAAAGAAGCAAAAAAGGAATCTTATCTTCTCCATTTTAACAACTTCTATTATCAAAAAAGTACTAACTCCCACGGGAAGAAAGATTTGAGCTGCCGCTGTAAAAAGTCAAGAGAGAAAACTATGTACTAATGCACCAAGGACATACCTCGGGGCTCAAAATCCCATTCTCCTTAACCAATCCTCCAAAGAAATGCTTTACGATCTGCAACCCCTAGTTGCAACTAACCTAGCATCTGTAGGGCTGCAGGCAACTGTGTAGAGCTCACCTAAGATATATATATATATAAATAAAAGATAGAAAAGAAAAGAAATGAAAAGACAAAAAAGGGACAATGTATGCATACTGATCAATTTTCAGCATAGAAAATGGAATACATGCCTCTCCGCACATCAATCTGTAGATTCACAGCCCTATAGTTCCAAACTGAATGTACACACACATAGAAAGGTCAATGGAGATATATACCAAAGTAATAGAATAGAAAACCCTTACCCTTGTGGTCAGTGAAGACGTGCACGGAATCATCATCCGGCTCCCCTGAAGCCGACCAAAACAGATAACTAACATCAAATGATTTACATTAAGAGGTGAATGAAACAGAAATACATACTTGTACGGAATGCAGAGAAGCTAAATGCACAGGATTAGCTAGGGATGAATTGAAAGCCAAGTGGCGTACAAATGAATATCGACATCAGAGGCGGCTTCATATCCACAGCTAAAGGAAGAGATAAAGAGAGAGGCGCGAGAACCTTCTTCGCCGAGGGGGACCTCGTGGACGATAATGGCCTCGTCGAGAAAGACCTCGCCGTCATCGTCCTCTTCGTAGTGCATCCATAGCGGCGTTGGGCCCTTCATCCCCTTCCCTTCTCCGTTTCGCGGCCTCTTGATCACCGACAGAGAAAACCAATTAGAGTAAATTCTAAACGGAATTCAGTAAATAATGGAAAAGTTAAAAAGTTAAAAAGTTAAAATTTGAAGCCGGTTTCGTTTTGTTAATCCTTATCCAACCAGGACAAGGAGATATAAGTCGGTGAGGCTTTCGTTTTGATAATCCCCTTCTACGATCAGGTGAAGCAGATCTAAGTCGGTGAGTATCTATAAATAGATAGCCTCTGTCATTCAATTCAAAGGTCGTGAAGTCTCTCTATTTCTCTCCATCTTCCCTCTCCGTTAGTCCATCCCATCAACATTCTCTCAAGAATTTGAATTTGAATCAGCGATGACGAGAAGCTCGACGCGGTTGTACTATCGCCTCCATACCCCGGAAGTTCTCCGAGACCAAGTTACGGGCACGCTCGATATTCACTTCTCCTCCCGTTACCGGAAACAGAAGCAGACTCAGAACGGCGTCGAAGTCCTTGCTCGGCGCAGAAACGCTTCGACATTTCCCCTCGTCCTTCCTAAGGAGTTTCTCCTTCGTCCCCACATTCTCCGAGATTGCCTTTATGATTGTTTCACAAGCCGCAGACTGGACATCGATCCTCAACATCTCGACGACGTGGCCCACAGCATTGCGTTGGATTTAACCTCTTATCCTTCTGGCGGGATGGGCTGTCACATGGTGGTCGAGATGCAATATTTACATCTCGAACTTGTTGACGAAGGAAGACGTGTTTTTGAAACCCGATTGGCAAACGTGGATTCTATCCGGGTGGACAACATGGATTTGGCACTGACTGGAGGTGGCACGGGTGCATCAAAAAGAACGATCGAGAAGCTGATCAAGAACGGAAGCTTTGTCACCAGCGAGAGTGATAAAAAATTGGGTACATGCAGTATTTGTTTAGAGGAACTTTCATCGTCCGCAGGGACTCAGCTTCTTCGGATGGATTGTTCTCATGTTTATCACCGGTCTTGTCTTCTTTCGTGGTTGGAGAAGCGGACAACATGTCCCAACTGTCGCCGGCAACTGGCTCGATGATGATTTTCCTGCCATTTTCCTTTTGTAGAGCAGAATGAAAAACAATGTAAGAAACTTTGTAGTTTTTCATTCTGTCGAGTAGATACATCAACACTACTTCTGTACACAAAAATTTCTAATGAAAAAATCTATGATAATTCACCATGGATTTGAGTTTCTTAACGCTGAAGTGGCTTCTAAAACATTTATCAATTACTACGACTACGTGAGAGAGCGAGTGAGAATATTGAATAACGGATCTTTGTCAATTAAGGTTTTTTTTTCTTCCTCCTATCATTGCATGCCACTTGTTAATATAGACTCAGAATTAGGAATAAGAACAGAACAGTTACTTTCTTTGTAAGAATAAAATCATTTTTTTACAATTAGGTTTTCTGAGATAACTTGTAACTCTGATGCTTAGGAGGCTTCGAGAATATGCAAAGTCTTGCAGAAAAAACCTATAAAATCCAAAACTTGAAGTAGTTCTAACAAAATGCCTACTCCTTTCTTCTCTGGATGGCCTATGGCTAATCAAGGAAGAATAAAACACAAGTGCCGAATAGAATGAATAGATTTCAATGATAGAACAAGTACAAAACTTGAAGTAGTTCTAACAAAATGCCTACTCCTTTCATCCTATCTTCCCTTTCTTCTACCCATTCAAAACCCATGTTGAAAACAGAGATAATTATTTTCTATCTACTATTTGAGCCTTGCCAATCCTAGCATATTGTGTCTGGAAACAGCAAAAGAAGCCATCGAGTGAATATAAACTCTCAAGCATTTTGCAGAGGCCTAACCTGCCAAGCCACCCGCTGCCTACCTCCGCTGAAGTATTCTTCGATATGCCCTCCCACGCAACATCCACCCCCTTCTTGGACAATCAATGCCTAGTCAGCAGTGACATGGACATCTATGTGGTGCCCAATGGTAACAACCCTTGTCCCAAAGGTCCAAAGTAGGGAATTGTTCTTTGATAGCCTGTCTCTTCCCACATCTGGAGTCATACCAAGATGGCCGAATTAGTGCTGGTATTGTGAGTGAATTCTACCCAGGCTAGCCATTGACTCTAGCTTTTTGGTTCCTTACCCATAAGACAATGCAAATACAATTTTACCATTTTGTTTACGACTTTCATCTGGTCATCTCACTATGGATGATATGCCAACGATAAATTGAAATGAGTTCCTTGCAATTTGAGAAATTTGCGCTAGAGGAGCTAGTAAGTAGAGGATCTCAATTGCAAACTATAGCCTTGAGCATCCCATACAAGCTTTAGAATATTGTCAAACAAGACTTGTGCCATTAAGCTTGTAGAAAAGGGGTGTGTAATTACCACAAGATGAGCAAATTTCGAAAGCTTGTCAACCACAAGTAAAATAGCTTTCTTACCCATCAACCTATGAGATCCATTGAAACTTTTTCCAAATTTGCTTAGGAAATTTCAAAGGTTGTAAAAGCTTGGGTGGTACTGCACTCTCCCACTTTTGGTGTTGACAGAGTGTGCATTGCTGTATCTATTCTATTACATCCTCTTTAAGCCCTTTCTTGTAGAACACTGATACGATTCTCTGAACGGTCTTAAAGGGCCCTTTATGGAATCCCCCATGAATCTCCGATAGACTGATCGGTATCAAAGTTGACCCTCGAAGCAAGAAAGTTCCACCTTTAAATAAAATAATGCCTTCTCTCAATTCCCACAGACCGATGGCCTCCTTCAAGATAATTCGCTTGGAGGTGTTCTGTAACTTTGAGTTACTCTGCACTTTTTCATGAATAATGTCGAGCTTAGTATGGACTGAGCCGGGAAAATACATGAGCTTTCTCCTTCCTTTAAATTGCTCACAACCTGTTCTAGGTTCGGGTTCACCTTCTTTTAAATCATCTTTAACTAGTTGAGGGCCCACATTTACTTCTTCTTGAAACCCATTATCAGTTAGGCTTGAGCCCAAACTTAGCTCCTTTACATCTTCCATGTCGTTTTTGCCACTTAGTGGCTTGGTTGACTGACTGGCTGGCCATTTGAGTCTCACTTCCGTGGATCCATGCAAAAATTGATGTTGCCGAAGTGTGGATAGTATCATCCATAAGTGCTCTTCATACTTGCATTGATTCATACTATAAACAAGGATTTCATCAAAAACTATTAAAATGAACCTTCTTAAATAAGGTCAAAAAATTGAATTCATTATTGCTTGAAATGTTAATGGTGCGTTCGATAGCCTAAAGGACATCACTAAGAATCAAAGTGCATGCTGTGAGTTCTGAAGGCCATCTTTGGGATATCCTTCGGCCTAATTTTGATATGATAGTGTCCTGCCCACAAATCCAATTTAGAAAAACCGAGGCTATGTTAAACTTGTGTAGGAGCTCACCACTCATAGGCATTGGTTGGAAGCGATACTTGTTCAGTTTGACTGAGACTGGTTGCTCCAATTCTTTTAAGCACAATAGCGTGATCATGCATTGGTTGTTGGGGGAGAGGTGTGTAAGCCTTTGGGCTTCTCAGATATGTCCTGATAGAATTTGATTAATCTGCTTGTTCCCGATCTTCTGACCCCCTCCAACTAATTTTCTCCTTGGCCCATTTCGTCTTCGGCCTAGCACCTTCAATCTGAGATAGATGTAATAAAATTCCCTCCTTTTCCCTTGCTAGCCCCTTGTCTATCTAAACTCCTTTGACCAAACGGTTTGCTGGAATATTTCTTCCTCTCTAACAAATCCTTTTCCCTTGAAACGTAAATTCCATAGTTAGCTTATCAAAATCTCAAAAGATGAGACCCAATGTCCAAGCCATTGAGCTTCGAGAATAGCCTCAAGTTCTTGTAAGGGAAGCAGAAAAAAATCCAGCACAAACACAGCTCCTTGCAACGCCACATTAAGCCCCACGCATTGACCGAGACTAATAACCCATTCTCCACTTGCAACCTTCACACTGAAAGTTCCCAAATTATTGGCCTTCAATCCAATCTTCGTGGCTAACCTCTTGCTTATGAAAATTTGTGAGCTTTCCGAATCCAATAAAACTTGGAACTCAAGCCTTCCGGTGCCCAAGCTGCGGTAATATCCTCATGGTTTGAGGAGAGTTGGTACTCATTATGGCGTTCACAGAAATCTCCGACTCTTCTCCTTTAGCTCTATCACCCAGCCATCTTCTTCCCATTTTGTAAATAAGCTGTGATCTCTAAATATTGTCCAAAATTCTCATGAACTTCCATTTATCTCCACATCCAGTAAAGCCAATTCCGTCTCAATCCTTTCGAACCGTGCCGAGTCGGCCTCGACAGGACCGTGGCTCTCCAATACCACAATGTTACCATGTTGTGAAACAAACCGGGTAACTGGGCCTCCGACTATGAAATCGTTCCACAGACACTTGTGTTTCTTCTTCTTCGAATGGCCTACGACTAATCAAGGAAGAACAAACACAAGTAGAGGATAGAATGAACTGATTTCATTGATAAACTCTAAGTAGTTCTAACAAAATGCCTTACCCTTTCGTTCTACCTTCCTTTTCTTCTACCCATTAGAAAACTAATTGAAAACAAGGATGATCATTTCCTACCTATGGATGGAGCCTTGTCAACCCTAGCATGTTGCATCTATAGACAACAAAAGAAGCCATCGATCAAATTTAGGCTCTTAGTCAGCTGTGATGTGGCTGTCTACGTGCCCTGTGGAAACAAAATGCCTCAACAATTACTCTATACCTCAACTCTTAAATAAGTTGAATTTCTTGAGATAGAAATAGGATCCTTTAAATTACTAAATAAAAGATAATATCATAGAACTTTCTACTCTTCGATACTCAAATTTGAAATGTCCACCAAACCTAGGACCAACTATTGTGAATCAACTAGTGTTTATTAATAAAAAGGCTCTACCTCCATATTTATTTAAAACAACAATATAAATTGGAACCAATGATTACAATAAAACTTTACATTACTCTTAAGAACTTGAATATAATATTAGTAATCAACTTGTTTCTTTGTAACTCAAAAGCTTTGTCCCAAAAGTACCTCAAGTACTTTAAGGATACAAAAATTCATTTGTTCACTGGAGCTCCCCAATCTCAAAAACTCTAGCAGTTTCATCAAGTGAAACTGAAACAAGGAAATCACGATTGGCAGATACAGACAATGATTGAATTGCACCGGCATGGCCACTAAAGGTCCGTACACAATCACCAGAGCGACCATCCCATACTCGTACTTTGCCGTCAACACAACCTGTAGCCAAGTAATTAGATGCACCAAGCCATGTCAAGCATGTCACTCCATCCTGCCAGAAGGTAGAAATTCCTCTATTTAGACTTTCTACATAAATCTTCATTACAGAGTTTAGTCTGACAAAACCAGTTGAATAGAACACTACTTCTAGGAAAACAAAAATTCAGACATACCTCATGTTCGCATATGCTACGAGGCATTGAGTGCTGCAAATCCCAGATTATTAGCTTTTGGTCCATGCCTCCTGTTGCCGCCCAATTGGAGCTAGAATGGACAATTTCAAGTCATAAAGGTTTACCAATATTCAAATTGTAAAGATCACATTCTAAATAGCCTTTCTTTTTGGGAGAAGAGAAACTTTAACAAAGAAATTTACAGGATCTTATACATTATCTCTTCATAGTTACTTGATCTTTCATTTCTTATTTGGTTGTAGCAGGCTCGCATGTGTTTGCAATTTTCAACCCAAAAAAGGACCTTAATCGCTGATCACCCAAATCAGAGCATGATAGTTACACAACCGTCATTATCTGTCACAGTTAATTAGATATTCAAGTACTTTATTTCTCCTCCTTTGCCAGCCAAATAAGACTTCTTAGATTATCAGGGAGAGAGCTACTGATTCGTTCTCTCAGGTGAAGTCTAGTCCAGAATGGTGTTGGAAATCAGAATGAAGATGCATGCCACTATAGAGCTTATATGACAATATCAGTCTGTAGTCTTAGCACATTCAGATCATGGTAGAAACAGCAGGTTGCAGCCACAAACCCGCCCTTCTGTAATAGCGGTACCAGGTCATCTCATGTGTTGGGTTGGATCTTTTGAGTGTAACTTTCGATGACAGGAATTTATGTTGCTAATGACACATTTTGTCAACCAAATAGATGAATGAAATAAAAAATTAACTGCCTAATAATTTATTGCTGTTTGTATCAGGCAATACGCTGCATTTAGGTTTGATGCCTGGGTCTCTTCTATCTTCTTCTAACTCTTCTTCTCTGTTTTATCGACTAATTTTTTTTAAGCAGTATCAGCCCCTAAATATCCTTTCTAAGGAAAGTCCCCCTTGTTCCCATTTATCATAGCATTCAAACATTCTTCCCAAAGCCTCTACCCACATATCATCCTATTCTTTGACGTTCTCCGCTAAAACTAATCATGCTGCTTGAGTTTTGGTGTCGCAGATACTGTCTTATGCGTCTTTCCTTTTTGCACTAAACTTTAAACGCTCTTTTATTGCAGATATTCTATTGCAATCAAAAACAACTTTTCCCCTTATTTGCCAACAGGTAATAGAACCTCCTCATAGATGAAGAGGGAGATCAAATTACCTTGGTCCTTGGCTTGGAGCAAAACTAGCACATTCAATTGAATCTGTGTGAGAATCCAGTTTACCAACAACCTGTCGTTAGAACATGCAACTCCATTAATGGGCAGCATTAATATTAGAAAAAAGCGAATCCACATAAACTTTGCTCACATTAATCAAGATAGTATATAGACATATGCAGACTTAATATGCCAATTATCAGTTAAAATATGATCCAAACGGGCATTAAATCATAATACGATTAGAAGGCACAATCAACCAAGCTGAACTCACAAACGCACAACAAGCAATCACAGGAGTGTTATGAATAAATCAATTCTCAAAGGCTATAACACCCAAGGGATCTTGACAAGCCAGGCTCCAAGTTCACAGTTGCACATGGGATCAAAGTCACAGCCCATGCAAACTTACTCAGCTGAACCAGGACATCCCAAAAATGAGATGAATCCTATAGAGAATAGCCAAGACCTGGGTAGCTCTCAGCACCAGTGTGGAAAATATTGAACTTGGCATTAAGAAATAACACAAGAAATTCTTAACCCTCAACCAATTCTAACTTGAGAATGGCTCAAGTTTACTAAGTAGGCTTAGATGGTCTGTTAGAAAGCCCTTACAATCCAATCAACTGTGCCAACCCAACAGCAGCAAGTCAGAATTTAACGGCCTACCAAGAACACTAAAAAAGAAACTCAAAATCAACAGAAGTTTTAAGGGCCTCATAATTCATATATTATCCTTCTCTCCAATAATATTCACAAAATATAGGAAGATTGTAACTACAGCCTAGTCCCTACACCTTCAAATAACCATTCCAGATGGTCACAATTCATCTCAACCCTCCACAAACTAGGTGAAATCTACATGATTCCTGTTCGATTGCCTAGCTACAAGTCACAGACCAAAACCCCCCAATCCTTGACCAATGTGACTCCGGAGGGGCCATCACAAGATCACCCTGATTAGTTGAAGCTGCATCCTGAGCTCTTTTTCCGTGATGCAGTGAACTTGTACTACGTGCAATCACACATGACTAAATGAAATTTATGGTTTCCCATTTTTTTCCTTCTATTTGTTCCACTTCAGGTTAGCAAATGAGCCATGATCAATTCTCAAGCAGTGTGTTAGATATGTGAACGTACTATGTCATATCAATGGCTGACACTCAGGAAAAGTACTGCATTGGATCAACATTGCTGATAAATGGGATTAGGTCAACTTTTCCAGTGACAAGTCTATGCAGGCAAATATGTGGAAAAAAGCACCAAAAGAGCTCCATGTACCGTGGTTCATTTTCTCAATTGGCATAAAAAACTTCGTATTAGTGTTTGGTAAATCTTAAGAAGGAAAGTTACTATCCCAGCATGCTTATCATTGCCTGCCAGGAATTTCCTTAAATGTTGCATCGAGTTATAGTGACTATTTTGAGTCAAATGAGGTAATCCGCTCCATGTTTGTTTATCCAATTGTCCCTTACCAGGCATTTAGAAGGACTTCTAAGCTTGAACCTTAAAGATATATTCAGTGAGGCTCGAGGAAGCCCCAAAATTATCATATTACATAAGATAAGATGATTTAACAAATACAAAACCAACAGATTTAATGCAACGTCATTACTTACCCTCCCAGTTGTTATATTCACTATGCACACAGAACCATCCTTTGAACCAGTAAGGGCACGAGTAGAATCAGGGCTTATTGCCATAGAAGTAATTCCCTCTGTGTGGTATGGGTGACCTTGAGAAGACAAAAACCTCCAAATTGTCAAACAAAAGCTGAAAAGGTACCACTGATTTTCATGACAAAATAATTAGAGCTGAACAAAATGCAAATCAAACAGAATACCTAAATTTTCAATTTTGGTTTTTGTAATTCTGTATCATCACTACTTTGGGCCACAAGGGAAATGTGTTCATTTTACTCATGGGTGAGTCTTATTTAGTTTAAGGGCTTTCATAAACATGAGAAATACCTCTAAAGTGTACACAAATGTGCCCATATATATTAAAATTAATAGAAAAATGAAGCCTTTTTCCTTGAAGGTCTTTGGCAAGAGTGCTTCTTATTCTTCTTTTCTTTGTGCTACTTTTCACAGCCCCTAGAAAAATTCAATCTCAACTTCTTCTCCAATCTTCTTCAAATGGAGATGATGTGATGAGGCCAAGATTAGTTTGTTCCTTCTTTCTTCATTTGTTATCTTGACTATCGACCACATAACAAGAAGATATATTATGATGGTAGATTTATGTTGTATGCATGAGAAAAACAAAAAAAGACACTTTCCACCATGTGAAGTAATAGGAAAATTGTGGGTTTTATTTTTCTTGCTTTCAAGGACAGTGAATCATGCAACAATGGGTCGTAAAACAACAACTTGTTAGAAAAGTAATTTAGAAAGGTATTGCAACTCAAAAGTTTGAACACAGTTTCACTTTATTTAATGTATAGATCCAAAGATAACCTAGTATTTGAAACTCTAGAAGAACATGAAAATACAATGAAATTTTTGAAGCTTTTATGTTCAAAGAATAGTCGTGCTCTTGGTATTCCCATCTTTTTAGAATTTCCAGTGCCATGTTCTCCTTTTCTTGTTAGATTGGTGTTTCTCTTGTATACTCGTTCTGAACTTTCTACAAGATTTGGTTACCTATCATAAGAAAAAGTGGCTCCAAAAACTTTGTGCTAATAATTGTAATTTCTACCAAGAAAATTTGCAGGTCAAAAGATTATCCTGGTGTCACTTGGTTTCATAGATTGACAATTCCTCTCATACTTTCTTCTTAAGGTTGAAACTTTGACCTCACTACTTTTCTCATGGGAAAAACAAACTAGAAGATTCAAGTGAAACTCCATTACATACCTCCAACCACATGAATGTTTTTTCCACTTTTTGGATCCCATATCCTCAGAGTTGCATCATCAGAACCAGTACAGATTAGTTTACCTTTGAGCAGCAAGAAAAATGGAGAAAAATGAAACACGAAACAAAAAAAAAAAAGAAAAAAAAAAAGAGATGAAATAACTGATATAATCAAAGGTTCTCTAACAAAAGATGCACAATCAAGAAAAGTAGATAGATACCATCAGGGGTAAAATCACCACATGCGACGCTACCACCATGCCCAGAAAATGTATTGAGACAGGTACCTTTATCAGCATTCCACATCCAAACAGTGGCATCCTCTGAACCAACTAAGACCAAAGGTCCTCTTGGATGCCACCTAATCCACTGAGAAGGAAACTTATGATCAACTTCCAATAAATGACAACACAATCATAGTATGTTTAAAGGTAAATAGCAAATTTACCTCAATCCCCTCTCCAGGACCCTCAAGTGAGCATTTCAGATTTCCTGACTGTATGTCCCAGATTTTAACAAGTCCATCCAAGCATCCAGATGCTAGCAACTGTCCATCACTGCTAAAAGCCAAACTACAGACAGAATTCCCATGACCTGCAGAAAAATTTACAGGAGGTTTAGTCATAAAATTGGTGATGAATGGCCACAGGACCTAACTTTTACACGAACCAAATTTAGCAAAGCACAGTCAAAGAAGTCTGTTCACTTGGAGAAAAGAGAGCAAACGCTCGTAAAAAATAACGAGCTAACAAATGTACAACATCACTGAAATGTTAAAAACAAGTAGAACTCTTGTGCTTAAAACTATTTTTCGTTTTTTAAATTTTCCAACTAAAAAGAGGGTATTGTGAGAAACATAAAAACATGCTAAGCTTATCAAGAGCCAAATTCAAATCCTGGAAATCAAAACGGATGGACAACTTATGACATTGATATGCTTGTTAATACTCCAGATATTTAAAATTAGTTCAAAATTTTCTTAAAAATCAAAATTCTGCCCTCTAGAATAGTCTCTAACTTTCAGAAACATCCAGGAACAGAGAGGAAAGCCCCAAAATGTGACCTTTTAAGTTAAAATATTTTATCCAAAAACTGGTTGCCTTTGCCAAAAAAGAAAGGATGGATTTATACGCAATAAGTAGTTCATCCTTTTCGATAGCACTGCCAAAAAGAAAAGGACGGATTTTATATGCAATAAGTAGCTCATCCTTTTAGTTTGCATTGGGTCTACAACTAGGTCAAATATTTTACTTTCAAATCTTCTTCGTTAGGTAGCAGCTTGGTAGTGATTTAACACTAAATGTGACAGAAACTTTAACACCTAGTCAACATAACAAACAGAAAATCTTTTAGAACTCCAGCGGTTTGCATTTCTTAAAAGAACAAAAGAAAGAATCTTATCCTGTTAATTTTAATAAGTTTTATTATCAGAAAAGCACTCGCTCCCACTGGAAGAAAGTTTGGGCAGCCACTGTAAAATGTCAAGAGAGAAAACCACGTACTAATGCAACAAGTACATACCTTGGAGCTCAAAAGCCCAATCTCCTTGACCAATCCTCCAAAGAAATCCTCTATCATCTCCACCCCCAGTTGCAACTAACCTAGCATCTGTTGGGCTGCAGGCAACCGTGTAGAGCTCACCTGAGAAAAAAAGAAAAGAAAAATAAGGGACAATGTACAGATACTGATCAACTTTCTGCATAACAAATGGAATACATGCTTCTCCAACATCAATCTTTAGAAGTCACAGCCGTATCGTTCCAAACTGAATGTACACACACACATAATTGGTCAATGGAGATATACACCGAAGTTACACAAACTAGGACTTACACGATAAAGTTTAACTTTATGTTTCACCCTACAAAAGAGTTACTTTTATCCTCTGTGGGGTAGAAAAATCTTTACTTGTTATTATCTTTCTAATTATCAGCCATCCTAGCACAAAAAGAAAAATAGATAAAAGTAATTTACAATTTATATGAGAACAATTTTCTTCCCCACTTATTTTCAGTATAGAATTACATTTGTTATACGACAGATTTGGATAGCAACTTCCAGCTAATTCACTTCCCCATATGCTCTAACGCAGAGAGCTCAAATCGTTCAAACATCTCAACTGAAAAAGTAAATTGAAAACCCTTACCAGTATGACCAGTGAAGACGTGCATGGAGTCATCATTCGGCTCCTCTGAAACCGACCAAAACAGATAACTAACATCAAATAATTTACATTAACTAGTGAATGTTGAGAAGTTTATACATGCTTGTACGGGAAAACGAGCATACAAACAACGTAATGTTGAGAAGTTAAATGCACAGAATTAACCAGGGAAGAATTGAAAGCCAAGTGGCGTACCATAAATATCGACATCAGATGCGGCTTCATCGTCGTCTGCATCGGGAAGATCTGCATCCACAAACCCCTCGTATCAATGAAGAAAGGGATAGACAATTGTTATTAAAGCGAGAGAGAGAGAGAGAGAGAGAAAAGAGAACCTTCTTCGTCGACGGGAAGTTCGTGGATGATATCGGCCTCGTCGAGAAAGACCTCGCCGTCATCGTCCTCTTCGTCGTGCTGGTGCGGGGTTGGGCCCTTCATCTCCTTCCCTTCTCCGTTCAGGGGAAACAGGGTTTTTGAGGGGTTCTAAATTTTACCAAGTCGAGCCGCCCAATAGAGTTTCTGACGGGTCCAACTTTTCCTGATGGGAGAATAGGCTTAGAAAAAAAAAAAGGTCGGTCGTAGCTTCGCCAGAGGCATCCTCAGTGCATCACTTGCTCCACAATCGAGAAATCCATTGGAGATCTATTCAATGAGGCTTGAGGAAGCCCCAAAATCATCCTACTCATATAAGACAAAATGATTTTAACAAGCATAAAACCAACAGACGTAAAAGCAACTTTATTACTTACCCTTCCAGTTGTTATATTCACTATGCCCACACAATCATCCTTAGAAGCGGTAAGGGCATAGGTAGAATCAAGGTTTATTACCATCTCTGTAATTCCCTCTTTGTGGTATGGATGATCTTGAGAAGACAAAATCTCCCAAATTTTCAAACAAAAGCTGAAAAACAAGTGCTATTGATTTTCATGACAAAATTATTAGAGCCGAACAAAATGTAAATCATAAAGAATACCCAATATCTTAGTTTTGGTTTATAATCTTGTAACATCATTGTAGTGAGTCAGAAGGACAATGTGTTCATTTTATTCATGGGTGAGTCTTATATTCATTTAGTGCCTTTCATAAATATGAAGAATGAAGAATGAAGCCTTTTGCCTTTGAAGGCCTTTGCCAAGGTGCTTCTTATTCCTCTTTTTCTTTGTTGGAACTTTCATAGCCCCTGGACAAATTCAACCTCAGCCTTTCCCCAAATCTTCTTCAAATGGGAATGATGTGATGAGGACAATCTTAGTTTGTTCCTTCATTCTTTATTTGTTGCCGCCTTAGAAAAATCTTTACTATTGACAATATAATAAGAAGATATATTGTGATAGTAGGTTGGTGTTGCAAGCATGAGAAAAACCAATGAATGTACTTTCACTGCAAAGTAATCAAAGAAATGTGGGTTTCATTTTTCCTGCTTCTTAGGATAGGACGAAAAGTTGGCGTAACAAAGAAAGTACAAACATAAACTTAGGGATGAACTTTTCCTGACTGGTCAGAATGGTAATTTCATTTTTTAACACTGATGAGATGCCATCCATAACATCCTGCTTATATACCTCAATCTGAAAGCATAATACACACACTAGTAGTATGTCCCGCCGCATGTATGTTTCTATAATTGAAATTGTTAGTTAAGATCGGCCTACTTCTTACTCTCTGGTAGCGATGCCAAAGGAGTATATCTTCATCTTCCCCACCGGTAAGGACAAAATCTCCCCCATAAATTCTTCGAAGACAGCCTTGGATTGCATGTTTGTGACTCATCAAATCCGAGAAAAAAGAAATCAGATATTCCCAGAAAGAATTAAAGTTACACAGCCTATCTGATTCAAATCATGAAATGCAGCTGTGCAATTATACTTTCATGCAAAAAGGATCTAACAATTCCACAGCCTTGCAAAAACTCCATCATGGATAGTAGGAATAACCCAAAACTATAGTACGCCAGCTTTCAGAGGTTACTCCAAAAACACAAACAACAATAGCAAGCTCAGAAACTTTGATAGCAATGGAAGAAGCTCCGCTCACACCCCATATTCTGTATAGAAGCACAATTGGGTTTAGTGGCGAACAAAGAAAGCCGAGCCCCAGTGGTAGTGAGGATAGTGAAGACAGTTCAGATAAAAGAAATACATGGAATTGTGCAGTAGCTTCTTATCACTCTCTCATGTCACTACATCTTCCTCCTCACTTTGTTCGAGGTCAGCAAGCAACTCTTCCAGTGGAATGATAGGTACCTTATCTCCATCAGCCACTATTACCATCTCTGACGGCTGATATTTTTCAAGAACTGTTCATACTCTGAAGTCAACCTCTCTTCATCGCCTGTGCCTCTATCATCAGCTCCAGCCATGCCTGATATCTGCAGCACTAGGATGTAAAACCTAAAAAACAAAAAATTGAAACAGCTTTTTAGATTCAAAAATAACCAAAACACTTATTTACCTATCAGTTACAGCTTAAAAAATTACCATTGTCACAACCACACATCGCATAATAATATAATCCAAAAAACACATCATCGAAACTCAGCTGGAGTAGATAAAATGGAATCTCCAGTATGGCTAATTCAAAAAGAAAGTCTATATCATATATGACAATGCATTGTACAAAAAGAGAAATAAAGCAACACCGCAAAGCAAACAATTGTTTACTATGGAGAGAATTAGATTTCATAACTTAAAACAAACAACTGTTTATTGCTATTTTTTAAATGGCCAAAGTGCAGCCAAATATGACATTCTTGAATCACAATAAAATATCCAAATATCCAAATATCCAAATATATATATATATATATAAAATACTGGTTTTGGATTCATACAGTACAATAAAAAGACTAAAATTGAAGTATATACTATCTGTATCTCAAGGCTCTGCCCCTAGGATTCAGCCGGAAGAATGTACTGCAGCTATATCCGCCACCCCTGTGAATTCTAACCGCGAAACAGCGATTAATTATCACACTATTTTGTTGTTTAGAAGTATCAAGAAACGACTTATTTATTTTTCTGTATCAACATCTTCTTCTCAAATGTAACATCAGTACACAAATTGCTATAGCAGGGGATAAAATGAATTTTGATCATAATTTCTACCTCAAAACTTCAGACACCTAAACATATTATAAGATGATGGTAATTGTACCACCTTTTTATCTTCAAATATGATGGAGTCTAAAAACATAAGATTTGAAGTTTCAGATTCACTAAACAAAGATTTTATGGATAGTGTTCTACATCTTGGATTCACTCAGTTCATTGAGCAAAAGGGACAGAAGGTTTCATTAGAAACCATGTCAAGCAAAGACCCCAAGGTAACTTACTCTAAAGAGTTCAAGGCACTTTGGAACAATTAATACATTCCATAAGGAAGGTAGTAGGAATCCCTGATTTTGAGATCACTGAATCCATTGAGAGGGGGGATAAGACGACTTGATTTGAGAGGAGCGAGAAACATTGTGTGAAGACCTAAGTTGACCTCAGTTAAAATAATAATTTCTACAATATATTGTAGAAATTATTATAAAAATAAAAATATGAAGAACAATATGAAGAACAATGAGAAAGTAGTAATTTGTATTACTTGAATGATTCTTGAGTACACTCTAACTACCTTTTTATGGTGGTTGGAAAAACAAACGTAAATCATCTCTTAATGATGATGATCAATACAATTGATTATGAAAAACCGAAGATGTGAAGAATCCTAAGACCTTTTAGATTTTGAGCGGAAAATTTCATCAATAGAGTTAATGATTCTTTTTATTTTTTATTAAAATAAGGAGATTGTTTTCCTTTGATTAAAACGCCTCTTATTTCACCTTCAATCGTTTTGTACAATTGTCAAAAGAAGGAGACGAAGCTTTGCTCTCTCGCGGGTGTTAGGAAGAAGATGACGCGCGCGTCTTTATGTTTCCCGTGAGTTGCCTTGGTAGAATGGCGTGTGTGGTACACACGCTTGCTTTATCTTCAATAATTGTCGCTTCTTCTTCAGATATTACCAACGTATTGATTTTCAAAATTTGATTTTCGGTTTTTGATTTAGAAGAGGTTCTCGCTGATTTTGTTTCTGTTTGTAATTCTAGCAAGATTTTTGGAAGTTCCGTTTCTATTTGTAATTCTAACATCCCCCCACAAGCTGATGTGTTGGTCCACACCGTGAGCTTGTTTTAAAGTAGTTGAAAACGAGTTGATGATAGGCTTTTTGTAACTATATCAGCTATTTGATCCACATAAGAAATAAAATGCACAGAAGAAATATATCTTTGTTTTGATTCTCTCATAAATAAAATGAAAATCAACCTCAACATGTTTGGTTCTTGCATGGAAAACAAGATTAGTAGTTAGATAAAGTGCTGATAAATTATCGCACCATAACGTGGGAGGACTAGATTGGTTGACATGAAGATCTTGTAATAGAGCTTCTATCCAAATAAGTTTTGTAGCAATATCAGCAAGACATTTTAGCTTAGCTTTTGTACTAGAGCGTGCAATAGTCTTTTGTTTTCTAGAACTCCAAGAAATTAAATTTGTTCTAAGAAAAATACAAAATCCTCTAGTTGATTTACGATCATCATGATCACTAGCCCATCCAATATCAGAATATGCATGGAGATTATAATTTGATGATTTTGTTATTTGAATACCATATCTAGGGGTGTCAACCAGAAATCGTAGGATACGTTTGACAAATGGCCAATGAGTAAGAGTAGGGGCATGCATGTATTGACATGCAGTGTTTACAACATAGGAAATATCAGGGCGTGTAATTGTTAAATATTGAAGAGATTTGACAATACTACAGGAGTGTGTGGGATCTGAGTAGGGTTCACCATCAGTTATAGATGGTAGATGATTTGTGGTGCATAGGGTAGACACCCTGCAGGCTTCATTCATTTTGGCTCGAAAAAGTATTTCATGAGCAAATTTTTGTTGATAAAGCAAAAGACTATTTGTAGAATATTTAGCTTCAATTCCCAAAAAATAATGTAAGTTACCTAAGTCCTTAATATCAAATTCAGTCTTGAGTTGTTCAAGGATTTTTGACAACGGTGCAATAGAACTTCTTGTAAAAATAATATCATCAACATACATAAGGAAATGCACTGTATGTTTTTGTATGTAATATGAATAATGAAGAGTCTGCTTGGAAAATTTTGAACCCAATATGTTGAAGAAATTTAGTAAGATGATGATTCCAAGCTCGTGGAGCTTGTTTTAATCCATACAAGGATCGTTTTAATTGACAAACAAATTCTGGTTTAGTAGAGTCAATGAACCCTTATGGTTGAGTTATATATACTTCTTCATCTAGTATTCCATATAAGAAGGCATTTTTGACATCAAGTTGTTTAATAGTCCATCCTCTAGTATATGCCAAAGCAATGATAATTCTTAGTGTAACTGGCTTAGCAACAAGACTAAATGTATCATGATAATCAATACCAGGTCGTTGATGAAATCCTTTAGCAACCAATCTTGCTTTATATCGTTCTAGGGTGCCATCAGATTTTTGCTTAACTTTATATACCCATTTACATCCTATAGGAATAATATTTTAGGATAAAGGGACAAGTTCCCAAGTGTGATTTTTTAACAAAGTATTATATTCTTCAACCATAGCAACACATCAATTAGGATCTTTTGAGGCTTCTGTATAGTTTTTAGGTTCAATAAAATGATGTACAGAGGTTGTTAAAGCATATGTATGATCACGCAATAGAGTGCGTTTGGATATTGTACCTCATTTTAGTCATGTAACCATGGAATGGTTCTTAGTGGAGGATTGTGGGAGCATGTCATGAGCTTCTCTTGTTGTGTTGTGCTTTGTAGTATTTTATGAAGTAATTTTAGTAGAAAGAGGTGGTATTATTGTATTGGTAACAACAATTGGTGTATTTACTTGTTGAAAAGGAAATACATTTTCATCAAATATAGCATCTGCAACAATATAAAGTGTTTTTGTTTGTAAACAAAGACAACGATAGCCCAAGAAAACACAAGGTTTGGAACGTATAGTAAGTTTATGTGGAGCATAGGGTCTTAAATAAGGAAGTACTAAACACCCTAAAATCTGTAAATGAGATATACTAGGTTGTTGATGAAATAATTTTTCTCGTGGGGTTGTGTGGGCTAGCGCTTAGCTTGCTAGGCAATTAATAATAGTATAGTAAATGAGATATACTAGGTTGTTGATGAAATAATTTTTCCCATAGGGTTGTGTGGACTTTCAAAGATCAAATCCCAATAGTGAGGTGGTATATGGGCATGATTCATCATTGATAATCTAGATTCAGTGATATGTTGATGTTTTCTTTCAGCAGTCCCATTTTGAAATGACGTATATGGACTTGATATGTGTTGATAAATACCTTTATTGGATAAAAGAATTTTAAAGTCTTTGGAAGTAAATTCAGCAGCTCCATCACATTGAATGGTTTTGATGGTAGTTTGAAGTTGATTTTCAACGAAGGTTTGGAAATTTTTAAAGATTTGAAGAAATTCATCTCTTGTTTTCATGGAATAGAGTCATGTAAATTTGGAATAATCATCAACAAAACAAATATAATATCTATTCTCTTGTGATGATGTAATTGGTGTGGGGCCCCATATATCAAAATGGACTAAGTCTAAAGGAGCGTTGGAAATATTATGTGTAGATAAATGCGATAAGCGTCGACTTTTATTAATGCTACAAGTGGTACAAGATGATGAAAGATGTCCAGTAAACTGAATATTCAAAAGTTTTAGCAATCTTATTACATTTGCATAATTAAGATGGCCTAATCTATAATGCTAGGCCATTACATCTATTGTAGAAATATGAAAAGACTTTGGTGATTGCTGAAGAGTACTCAAGTTGATGCGATAAAGGCCATTTTCAGCTGATCCTTGAAGTAGGATTCGTCCCGTTGTCAGACTCTGTACGTGACAGAAATCGGGAAAAAATGAGAAAACGCAATTGTTATTTTGGGTAAACTTTGAAACAAATAACAATCGTTTTGTTATATTAGGCACAATAAGTGCATCAGAAACATGGATATGAGTAGGGGTTAATAAAGTACCTTTGTGGGTTATTGGAAGTGCCATTCCATCCCCTACATTAACAGCTTGATTCCCATCATAATTGAGCAGTTGCCTAATATCATAAGCATCTGGCGAGATATGATGTGTAGCACTAGAATCAGGGAACCAATCAGTTTCAGGAAAGACTTGATGGGGTTGTTGTGGAGTCTTCTTAACAGTATTTGCTTGAATATTCTGATTGCCTTGAAAGTTATTGGTAGGCCCAGAATTGGAGGGAACATACCTACAACGACATTGATGTGCAAGATGACCTAGTTTGTGACAGATTTGACAAAGAACATTGCGCCGAGGTTTGCTACTATAATGAGGAACATAGGTATGTTCTGGAGTGGAGATATGAGTGGATCGTCGTCCTGGAGTGACTGAAGATGGTGAAAAATGTTGAGTAGCTAGAAGGGGAGCATGACTAGTGGCAAAAGCAGCTGTATTTGGTGACCCTTGGGTGGCCATTTCAATGTGAGCTTCCTGGGTATGAAGTAACCCACAGAGATCTTCGTGAGGAAGAGAGGAAGTGCGGGTATGAATATCAACAGCAATGGCAAGATCGCATAAGGTGTGCCAAGACCTTGGAAAACATGAGTTAAGTACTCATTTTCTGAAATAACTTCACCTAAAAGTGAAAGTTGATAAAAAATACCATCAACTTCTTGAAGAAATTTAGTTACCGTTCGATGCCCTTTGGTTGCTGTTTGAAGGCGTAGGCAAAGAGAGGAAACTCGTGCAAAACTGTGAGCCATAAATTCAGATGATAAGGCCTGCCATATCTCAGCGGAGGTTTTGCATTGCCTAGCAATGGTCACAAAGGTGTCACTACAAGTGCAAAAAATCTAGCCATGACCAATATGATCCATGATTATCCAATCTTGGTAAGCAGGATTGGAGTCATGAGTGATATTGCCTTGTTCATCAATTTTGGTAAGAAACTCGTCAGGATAAGGAAAAGAGTCGTCAAGAACACCAAGTAACCCATTTGCTTGAAGGAAAGGCTCAATTCGAGCTTTCCAAACAAGAAAATTAGGACCTTTGAGTTGCACACCAATGGCAGGAAGAGGACCTGGATTGGGCAACGGAAGAGCATGAGTAGCAACATGAATGTGGGTGACATTGGAAGCCATCTGCAAAAGAAAAAAGGATTGAGGAAAAAAAAAAAAAAGGCTTTCACCAAAAGGCTAAACTGATACCAAGTTAAAATAATAATTTCTACAATATAAAAATAAAAATATGAAGAACAATATAAAGAACAATAAGAAAGTAATAATTTGTATTACTTGAATGATTCTTAAGTACACTCCAACTACCTTTTTATAGTGGTTGGAAAAACAAACGTAAATTATCTCTTAATGATAATGATCAACACAATTGATTATGAAAAACTGAAGATGTGAAGAACCCTAAGACCTTTTAGATTTTGAGCGAAAAATTTCATCAATAGAGTTAATGATTCTTTTTATTTTTTATTGAAATAAGGAGATCGTTTTCCTTTGGTTAAAACGCCTCTTATTTCACCTTCAATCATTTTGTATAACTATCAAAAAAAGGAGATGAAGCTTTGTTCTCTCACGGGCGTGAGGAAGAAGATGACGCGCATGAGTTACACACACGCGTCTTTATGTTGTCCGTGAGTTGCCTTGGTAGAATGGCGCGTGTGGTACACATGCTTGCTTTATCTTCAATAATTGTCGCTTCTTCTTCAGATATCGCCGATGTATTGATTTTCAAAATTTGATTTTCAATTTTTGATTTAGAAGTAGTTCTCACCGGTTTCGTTTCTGTTTGTAATTCTAACAACCTCTAAATTTGCTCAACTCCCCTTCAATAATTCAAGCAACCAATCTATACTTATAAGAGTAACTATTATGAACTTGCCTACTAGATCGGGTAATTGGTCTAGGGAATGGTTGATTAACCTGAAAGAGGTCGATAGACCTTTTCTTTTTACCGCCTATGGTGGAAGATGGTGGTAGATAATAAGTTAGCTGACCCCTAATTCATTACTTTTCCTAAAAGTGGTCACAACATCGTTTTCTGGCCATATAAAGACCATCATGCCTAGGTACTTACAAAAGTAGAGCCATGCTCTGACAACCAACCCATGTTGTCTTAACTAGCAGCATTGTCATGCGATTTCCAGAAAACTATACTCCATAATGACAAATAAACAAACAAGCAAACCCATTAAAACAAACCTTAATGACTGCCTAGACAAATGCAAGTAATCTTCCAATAGACAATGATATGAGAGGATCACAAAAGATGTCATTTTACTATTAATGACTATTGCGATTTTTGTTGTTGACTATTGACTAAAATTCATATTTCAAACAAACCTTAATGACTATTGCGATTTTTGTTGGGTTTTGTTGAAATTTGAGTAAAATAGCATTTTTAAAAATAAAAAAACCCAAATTTTCTTACGATTTTTAAAGCTGATTGAGTTTCTTTCATCGATTTTTGCGGTTAACAGTCACAAGGAGTGTAAATCGACTAATCTGGATAAAGATTAGCTTATTTAATTGCTTCAATTTGTAATTTTACTATTTTGTTTTACAACCTAGAATTTGTTTTGCGATTTGATGTTTTTAGGTCTTAATCAGCCTTAATCCGGCCAACGGTCAGCGATTGGTGGTTCTGTGCCACTTAATGCCGTTAATTCATGCAAAAATGCATTCTGTGGTGAATCGCAAATGAATTTCATTCATGGTTCATTCAAGTTGTGTATGACCTGAATTGTAGGTTTGCAGGTCAACGCGCTTCGTTTAATGATCTGAATAACCTGGGTCAACTGGATTCGACCTATGAGGGTCGACCTAGTCACTTTTGGCCCATTCAGGTTAGGCTGGTTTAGCCCATTTGAATCGGGCCAACTCGGTCAACCTGACACAGTTAACTTGACTCGATCAACTTGCCCCGGTCAACGGTCAACGATCAACGATCAACAGGTCAACAATCAACCAAGTTGACCAGAGTGTTTGTGATGGGGCGTAAGGGTGCGTAAGGGGTCCAAATTGGACATAGTTTAAACCAACATGTGTATTTTTTAATTTGAATCATTATGATATGTTATTTGATTTGTTTTGAACATATAATTAGTTAATTTTGATTATTTAAAGTATAATGCATGTGAGTTGAAATATTGTTTTAATTCCAAAATGTCTTAATTATGATCAAACATGTTTTTGTTTTAAGATCATGTTCTTTTCATATTATATATTTGGTTTCAACACATTATTTGTATGCTATAATGGTATATTATGTTATAGCATGCATTTAGTTAATTGATTTATAGTGTTGATATATTATTATAATGAGAATATATAGTATGTCCCACAATATGAGAAGAATTCAATTAGGTTGTGACCACTAAAGTGGCACAGCTTAATTGTGTTCAAAAAATTTTCTCTCATGTGGATGAGGAATATCTCTAGTTTTAATGTATATTTATACTCCCAAAGGAGGTGATTATATATTAGAACATAGAGGGTTGTATAGTTAGAAATGTGTGAGCTTAGACTAATTAGATTGGTTTATACACCCAAAAGTAGTAAATTATAAAAATTAGAATATTCTCGTGGTCTTTACTATGCCAAGACTTTGCAATTACTTGTTATGTATTCTGCCCAAAAGTGTTTACATGATAGAGTTTGTGAATCTCTAAGAATTTGTTCATGTGATTGAATTCATGTTGTACTCATATATTACTAACCTTGTATTGGCTCAATTTCAGTCACTTTTCTCATCAACAACCACTTGATCACTATTGAGACTCTTACGGGTTCAAACTTCAAAAGGTGGAAGAAAGATATTATATTTATTATGAAAATGACAGATGTTCATTTTACTTTAACTAAGGATATGCCATATGCTCTCACTGATGAGAGTACTAAGGAGCAAAAGCTAGCATTTAAGGCATAAACAAAAAGTAATTATATATGTTTGCTAATGCCTTAAGCTTGGTTTGAAAATCAACCATTATGATAATGTAATCTCTTTCATCACCAGCACCATTATATCTCGTATTATAAAGTGCTTGAAGGAGAAACCTAGTTTCAACATTCGAAGAGACACGATACCTGAGTTCTATAACTTTCATAAATTCCTTAGTTGTACCATCAACGGGAAACCCACTCTTGAGGTAATCAAGAATTGACCTCTTCATTGATAACAAACATATACGATTACTCTTTGTCCATGCCTTAAATGCCAGCTTTTTCTCTTCAATGCTCTCATCAATGAGAGTATATGGCATATCCTTAGTTAAGGCAAAATGGACATCTGCCATAGTATAAATTTGTACTATTCTTAGGGTTACTTAAAGACATTTTTACAAAAGGCGTAACCCTAGGTTCTCTCATCGAGCTAGTGCTTCTTATAAGAATAGAGGATATTTGCCTCAACTAGGAAACTAATTCACATTTATGTGTTTTTGAGATGGTGAAAATAGACTGCAGGAATGATATGTTTCTAATTATTCTTTTTTGGTTTTATTGGTAATGCAATTGGTGTTTTAGATCTGTCTATGCAAATCTTACAAGGCTTGTTTTCTTTCACTTGCCCCCAAGGTCACACTCGAGAAAATGGTCCTAAAGAATTTGGAGAGGTTCCCACGTTGCTTCTGTGGGAGTTAACCCTTGCTAGTGGACTAAAGTTGGACTTCCTTATTGATGACATGCTAATCTAAAATGGCTTGTGGTGTGGTTGACAAAATACCTTATTGCTCCAAGAACTTAGGCAAGTTAGATTGGATTGGGGTACCACCCCCCATGAATTTTTTAAGCTTAGAGACGTGAAATGTCAAGTGAACGCAAGAGTCCACTGGGAGCTTCAAACGATAGGCCACAAGTCCAACCTTACTAATTATCTCAAAGGGGTAGTAATAAGGGAGAAAACTTACTGGAGTGACATAAAAGTATGCTAAATTTTATGTTTAAAACTATACTTTCATTTCTAAATTTTCCAAGTAAAGAGGAGGGTACCATGAGAAACATAAAAGCATGCTAAGCTTACTAAGAGCCAAATTCAAATCCTGAAAATTGAAATAGGCAAACAACTTATGATATTGATATGCTTGTTGGAAATGAAATTTTCTTAAACATCAAATTTGTTCCCACTACAATAGTCTTTAACTTTCAAAAACGTTTGAGAATAGAGAGGAAAGCCCAAAATGTGACCTTCTAAGTTAAAATACTCTATCAAAAAATTGGTTGCCTTTGCCAAGAAAAAAAGGGACTTATTTTATATGCAATACGTATCTCATCCCTTTTAGTTTGCATTAGGTCTACAACTAGGTCAAATGTTTCACTTTCAAATTTTCTTTATTAAGTAGCAGCTTGGTAGTGATTTAACCCCAAATTTGACAGAAACTTCAACATCTAGTCAACACAACAAGCAGAAAATGTTTTATAACTCCAGTGGTTCGCATTTCTTAGAAGATAAAAAAGAAAGAATCTTGTCTTGTTAATTTTAAAAAGTTTTGTTGTGAGAAAAGTACTTGCTACCACGAAAAAAAAGTTTGAGCTGCCAATGTAAAAAGTTAAGAGCGAAAACTATGTACTAATGCACCAAGGAAACACCTTGTTGGTGCTCAAAAGCCCAGTCCCCTTGACCAATCCTCCAAAGAAATCCTCCATCATCTCCACCCCCAGTTGCAACTAACCTAGCATGGGTTGGGCTGCAGGCAACCATGTAGAGCTCACCTGAGAAGAAAAATAAAATAATGGAGAAGGTATACGTACTGACCGATGTTCAACATAATAAATGGAATACATGCTTCTCCATACACCAATCTATAGAAGTCGAAGCCCTCTTGCTCCAAACCGAATGTACAGACACATATAATTGGTCAATGGAAATAGACACCTAAGTTAAAAAAACTAAGACTTAGACAATAAAGTTGAACTTTGTTTCACCTCCAAAAAAGAGTTACTTTTATCCGATAAGGGATAGAAATTTTTTTACATGTTTCAGTTATATGACAATATTAATAAATATATCTATGCATATATAAAATTAATACGCATATCTACATACATATATTATTAATAAACAATCTACATATATATATTTTTTTTAAAAAGGTCTGTCGTAGCTTCGCTAGAAGCATCCTCAGCGCATCACCTGCCCCGCAATTGAGAAATCCAGTTGGGCGTTAACATCTGTGATTCTCTCTCTCTCTCTCTCTCTCTCTCTCTCTCTGCGGTTGCCTTCTTGTCGAAGGAAATTCATACCGCGTCTCTTCCGTATGCCTAATATCTTCCACTCCCTCTTCTATTTGAGCCATCTCAGCGCATCGCTATTTCTTGATTGCCAAAGATTTGCTTTTTCTTTGTGGGATTTGGAAGAGGGGTCTGATTGTGGTGTAACAGGATCGGATCATGTCGATGCTCGATTCCTTCTTCAACAAGGGCTTCAAGGCTGCCAAATGGTCTCTCTCTCTCTCTCTCTCTCTCTCTCTCTCTCTGAATTCTATCTGCTTTGTACCCCAATGACTTTTCGCCCCATTTTGAAATGCTTTCACGTTTGGGTTGTTCGGAAATGTTGAGCATAATATAGTTAGAGTTTCTTTCTGCGTTCCGTTAGCTTGTTGATTCTCCTTAACACTGTTGAAGGTAATTCGTTCTGATTGCATGAGAGTTATGGCTGTTTAGATTGATTAGAAATGTAATTCGCTGATAATGTTACAGTAAAACCTTGCTGAAACTGACAATTCCGCGGATAAAGTTGCTGAGGAACAGGAGAGAGATTCAGATAAAGCAGATGCGCCGTGACATTGCCAAGCTTCTTGAGACCGGTCAAGAAGCCACAGCTCGCATCAGGGTAATAATCGGGTTTAGATATTCTGTATCATCTTTCTTTTTCTGCTTTTTTAGCTGGTGGCTATGCCGGGTGGTAATGATCGGTTGAGATTTCCGTTTCAGGTCGAACATATTGTTAGAGAAGAGAACATGATGGCTGCTCAGGAGATCATTGAGCTGTTCTCTGAGCTTATTGCTGTCCGACTTCCAATCATTGAAGCTCAAAGGTTTAATCTTTTATCTAACAAATTTCTCGACTTATCCTGCATTACTTTTTCTTTTTTGGCTTTTTGTTTGCTGTAAGTACTTTTGATTGGCTGGAAGATCTGAATTTCAAGCTTAGTCGACTACATTCTTCATCTCAGAATGGATTTGGGTTTGGAGGCTGGGTTAGATTGTTGTGGAAAGTTGTAGTCTTCAGCCTTTTGGTTCCAAAGTTTGGTGAAATTGGCAGTTCAGTGAACTTGAATCCAGAGGATCATTACCTAATTCTGATCACTTATCTGGAGTCGTTTCTGGGTTGGCTTGAATCGAGATTCTACTATTTAGCATTGTTTTTTCCCTCTTTGGTTTGGCCTGAAATGGCCACACTCAAAAAAGGAAAAAAGTCTGGACGTCTTTGAGATTAATGAAAAACCATGTATGGTTTAGTATTTCGTTGAGCGTTGGCTCAGTGCAAAGCATTAAATTTTCAGAAAATGCTTGATAATCCTCGCATTGTTGTAAACATAGGTTCTATTTTAAGTAGTAATTTTAAGGTTTTGGTTGGTAACTGATGCTGGGTGTGATGGTGTGTGGAATCTTATATACGAACGGCTTAATGGGTATTCATTGGTAGAAAATTAGTGGATATTATGTAAAAATTTGAGCTATTGAGTAACTGGATAATGATGGTCATTTTAATGGTTATGGCATTGCATATTGAAGAATTCCTTTTTGATCGGCGAAGAAGTAAAAGGAACAAAAATAAGAAGTTGATCCAACAATCATCATAGGTCTTATGGGTAATGTTTTTTCTTCTCTTGGTCTTTAATAAGATTAGGGAAAACATTTAAAGGTACAACGAGGCACACTGTACTTACAATCTCAATTGCAAAATGCAATGAAGAGAATTTAGTAATGCCTAGATTATGGATTCCAACATGCAAGGATTACTAGAGCGAAGTTTTAATATTCGTGTGAGTGTGTCATGACCATTCTCTTCTTGCCAAATGATCCATGTTAGACAGCAAGGAACTAGTAGCCACTGAACTCCCCTTAAATCTTTTTGAAAAGCTTCTACAGGGCATTAAAAGAGTCCACTGTCACAAGTACCTGTGTAGATGTCATCAATCCAGATTTTCATATTTCAGTTGGTTCTTACACTTCACCAGAACCCCTTGTGTCCATGGAGACAAAAACAATAGCAAAAGTCAGAACAAAAAAGGAATTAATTGGAATACCAAAAGTAATTTTTGTATGAACATGCATATAACGTAGATAATATGCCACTAAATTTCTAAGTAGTGAATATTCCCAACATTTGTTCCTGCTAATCTCATGAACGCGATTATGTGTACAACCACTGCTTGGTTTTTAGATCAGCAATTAATTTCTTGCGTAGATAAGAAATCAGGTAGTCATTAGAAGACTTCCAATTAGTCATATCAATACTTATTTATCCTTCATGCTTGAATATGCTTCAGGGAATGTCCTTTAGATTTGAAGGAAGCAATATCCAGTGTTTGCTTTGCAGCACCAAGATGTGCCGATCTACCTGAGTTGCTGCAGGTTCAATTTCTCTTTGCAGCCAAATATGGCAAGGAATTTGTATCAGCTGCAACAGAGCTTATGCCAGATTGTGGTGTTAACCGCCAGGTTTCCTGACCACCTTATCTTCATTGTGAGGATAACTATTATTTACTCCTTTTTTTGATTATCTTCTTTTGAAACTGCAGTTAATAGAACTGCTATCAATTCGTGCCCCTTCAGCTGAGAAGAAACTAAAGCTTCTGAAAGAAATAGCTGAAGAGCATGAGATAAATTGGGATCCAGCTTCTTCTGAAACTGAGCTTTTTAAAACTCATGAAGATTTATTGGTTTGTGAAACACTTTCTTGCATCTTACGCCTATCTGTTTTCATATGTCTTGTTATCTTTCTTCCTCCCTTACTTGTTTTCTTTTATTGTCAGAATGGCCCAACACAGTTTGTAAGTGGATCGAAATTGCCACTTCCGAAAGAGAAACATGATGAGACATTGTATTCCACCCCTGAGCCAGAATCTGATTCTAGCTTTGATCCATTTGATCTCCCTGAAGTTCCTAAGGTATCGATACAGCCAAGTACAAGTGTTGCATCAGCACCAGCGATGGCCCCATCTGTACAAGCTTGTTCACTTCCTCATATTGATCATGAATCGTTGAGGGATTCTGATGTTATTGAAAATCCACCACCAGAGCCACATCTGGAAACTGAGAAAATGATGCAAGAAAGATCAGCGGCTAATGAAAATGAGCAAACAAGTGTTCCAGCTGGTGTAGAAGATAAACAATTTGTGCCATTTATCGCTCCTCCATCCCTTTCTTCTGCATCATTTTCTGCAACACAGAGTAAACCACCAACCAATCTCCCAAGAACAAAAAGTGACGCCAGTATCAATTTGGAGGATGTCTTGGCTGCAGCTCAGGCTGCCGCAGAAAGTGCTGAACGTGCAGCAGCTTCAGCTCGCTCAGCAGCCAGTCTTGCACAGGTTAGAATTAGCGAGCTTACCAAGAAAAGTAGTAACCAAGTCTCTGAGCATAGTTATGAGGAGCCGTTTGATACCAATATTCCTGGCCAGTCAGTCACTAAAGAAACGCCGCATGTTGATCATGAAAACTCATTTGGAAACTCTGTTGATGCTGAACTAAAGTCCCCTGAGCCCCATCTAGATAGTGAAGACCGCTGGAGAACAGAGACACCAAGTTTTGACACACTCAAAATGGATTTTGATTCCTCTCTTCCCGCTGATCATGGTTTCGAAAATGAACTTGCTCGTCACCAGCCCCAGAGATTACCATCAATGGAAGATGACCCATACTTCTCCTATCCAAACTTGTTCTCATCGCAGAATTCAGGTGTTGGATCTGCTGCTCAGTCTTCCACAGATACCCGATCCACTCATGAGGTCTGAGTTTTAACCGTGTACATATAATAACTCTGCTCATCTTTGTTTCGAGGTAATATAGCTGAGTGGATGCAAACTTTCATGTTATGGTTTTTATTTTCCTTATATTTGTAAAGTGCGCAGTTAGCAAATGCTATAGGAGTGTACTTTTGCCTTAAAGTTCTCCCACTTGTTTTTCGAATGTATAACATCAAGAGTATTCATCAGCTTTTGCAGTTCTGAAGCTGTCCTTGATGGTTGGTGTTAAGTATGTTGAGTCTACAAACCTTGTTACACGGCTTCTGTGAACAAACATATTTGCTCTGATCATACCGAGGTCTGGTTATTCAGATGGTTTAGTCAGCCAGCTGGTGTTTTCCTATCATAGTATTCAATACGCACTGTAAAAACTTTTTGGTGATTTACATTTACAAGTCTCTTTCGACCGAGAATTACATGCTTAAGAGGCAACGTGTTTCGAAAATGGAGTTCACTTTCTGGTTAAATGGTGAAGAGTAGGATGTATCTCACATACAAAGGCAGCACTGAGGGAAAATTAGCAAGACTAGAAATGCCAGAGCCTTAATCGACATTCTTTCAGGTAAAGTGGTGATCTTTATAAATCAGGGTTTCTCTCAAATTGTTTTAAATATTTGGCCTTGGAAAATTCTCTGTATTGCGTCATTTGGTAAACCATCACAACAACAAAAGAGAAAGTTGCTAAAAGAAATTCTCTTATAAATCTTAGGTGGATGAAATTTTCAAATAGTGTAAATTGTTATTTAAATAAGTGCCTGCTTCAATTGAGAGTAAATGTTACTTAAATTTATTAGTTTTAAGTCTGACATCTTAAAAGAAAAAAAATTGTTATTTCCAAAAATATGTGAGACTGATTTTATCCAAAACATATGAAATCCTCAATAAATTGATGTTGCTGTGCACCAACGCTGGCCGCTTCTCATGACAAAATAGATCAAGATATCTATTACTACATATGAAATCCTCCATAAATTCTCGTGTTCATATATAATTAACAACTCCTTCCATTTATTACATCAACTAAAGTCGGCCATGACAAGATATGATTAATCAGCACAAAATGTCAAGAAGCACACCCCAGGCTCATTACAACCATCATCTCTGATGTTTACAACTACATAGTCTATGGTGCTCTCCATATATGGGCCTCAAACATTCTGAAAGAGTACAAGTCAATTGCTCTAGCATCCACATGGTCTTTTAGGTGGACACCTTGAACGAGGCTTAGGAAACCTGCTCCTATTGTATACTATTTGGGTGCACGAGATATAGAACGGAGGGCATCAGTTGGACCCCTCAACCGAAAGTTGATCTCCTTTTTCTGATTGGACTTTTGAGACAACTAGATCAAGTTCTGATATTTTGTCGACTGTAAAGCCAAAATTAAAGGTAAGCACAAAATTATATTCTATCAATTAAGGTTTTTTCAAAGTTATCTATTAGTTTGACAATAAAAAATCTTCTATGCACTGCATTAAAAAGTCTTACATGTATTACATTTTGCAAGTCATTGCAATCTAAGCTTCAAAAAGAGTGAAAAATAAATATTGAACTCGAAGATAAAAGAAGCTTCGTGCTCAACTAGACTACTGGTAAATTGATAAAAACATAAAATTGCATATCTAAATTAGGTAAATCTTTGATGTTTTAATATGCATTTGCTGTTTGTTCGGCATATTTGTCCTTACCAAATCTACGAATATTGCTTCTTTCAAATATTAAACAAGAGAGCCACCAAATGGCACATGCTTCTCCAACAGCTTGGTGGGGCTGTAAATTTATCAAGAACCACATAAAGAGATTCCCAACTTTATCATATATGTTGTTCTGAAACAGTTGAACATCCATCTCAGTGAGGTCCAACGATTCCCTCCTTGAATCATTCATTGGTGAATAAACTCTCTGTCTCAATAGTGAGGGCCTAAATGCGTCAGTGGGCATTGTGGAGCTTCCACTACGAAGGCTTTTCACACACTATACCCGCTCCCACATCGAAATCAAACAAGAATAGCAATTTAACTGCCACAGCTTCATTCATCAAAGGCATCAGGAAACTGCAGCAAATGATACAAATTGCATCTCGACAAAGCTGACTGATATGCACAAATGTAACGAATACAATGCAGAGTGGACTTACAGGAGACATCATCAGAATATTTGGTCAATAAGAAAAGATAAAAGAAGGGTGGAAGAAAATTTTATATTAAAAAAAAATAAGTCGTAATTCCTTTCTTTGCTGCTACTGTGCCATGGTCACCTTGGACCAGATAACTCGACTGCATGTAGATTTTCTGTGGAGTCAACAATCCAATCAGAGTTAGGATGAGGAGCGAGTTCGACTTCCTGGCGGAGAACTTCCACCTTCTGCCACTCGTCCCATCTCTCTGCCAAGCCGTCACCTTCCAGCATTCTCACAACTTCTGACATCTTTGGCCGGTCCATGGGGGAGCCTTGTGTACAAAGCAGCGCAACTTGGATTAGCTGCTCCACCTCAGATTCGACATAATTTTTCTGGAGATCAGGATCTACTAGCATTTCTAATTTCTTCTCCTTCAGTAATCCTTTCACCTGTTAATTTACTCAGCCATATCAGATACTAAATCATTCAAGACCTTAGAACACGGAACTCAAAATTTCCCTACCGGGTTCCACATGTAGAAGCTTTGTTTTACTAGTTCAAGAGATATACTCGAGAAATCACACTTAATGACTCAAAGTTTGTGTTCCTTGAGGAATATATATAGTTCATCAAAGGCAAGGAATTAACTTGTTAGCAATAATTCAGCATGAAAATTGTATAACAAAAAACCAAGCAAAACAATAAAGGGATTTTTTATTTTTCCTATTTTCTCCTAGTTTTCCTTTTAGTACATAGAGAGCACTCTTGAACTGGCAACTTTATGAAATGCCCAAGTATTCCTAAGCCACATAAACAGGCTGAAACCTTAGACAGGACAATCTCCTTTACAGAGGTCATGTAATACAGCATGAAACATCAACTGTTAAAGTTCATTTGTTGCTCAAGAGTAGCTGAAAGGTACATGATGCTAATATGTATAGTACCTTAACCATTAGGAAAACAACACCCACTGCCTAGGACCATGTAAATGATAAAAACAACAGGTCAAAGAAATGCAAAATCAAGATGAACTTGGAGAAGTTGCATAGTAGGCTTCCCGTGGTAAAATTAAATAGATGTGGAAAGCGATTGCACTAGAAAACAGTGGTTAGTAGATGACGCATCACAAACATACCCAGTCAAGCAGCATGACATCATCATCATTTGCAAGCCGGGCGAGATCAAAAGCCCTTTGTCCGGTGATTAATTCCAGAAGCATAATACCATACCCAAAAACATCAGTCTTCTCAGATGACTTCCCTGTGGAGAGATACTCGGGAGCTATATGCCCAATTGTGCCCCGTACAGCAGTTGTAACGTGGGTATCCTTGTAATCCATAAGCTTGGCCAACCCAAAGTCACCAACAACAGCCTCAAACTCCTCATCCAATAAAATATTTGCAGCTTTCACATCACGATGAATAATCTTTGGGTCACAATGATCATGTAGATAAGAAAGACCTCTTGCAGATCCCAATGCAATCCGCTTCCTTGTGGGCCAATCAAGTGGTGGTTGAGATGGTGGGCGTTCTACAGGAGATACAATTGACAAAAAGAGTGAACAGATTTAACTGAAAAATACTCTGGTCATTTCTTCACATAAATTATAGTGCCTGACACTTACGAGTTGCATTTACTGGAAAAAGAAAGACATGAAACTATAAGGGGAGACCAAAAAATGCAAATGGGGTTAAATTTTGAAACCTGATAACAAGCATTCTAACCAAGAGACAAATTAAATGGTCTATATGAATTGAAAAAAAAAAAAAATCATAGAATTGTAGAAAACACAAACTAAGCTATTACCTCTTAAACATGATGCAACGCTTCCATTAGCCATGTAGGGATAAACAAGAAGCCGCTCAGTTGGTGTCATACAGAAACCACGCAACCGGAGGAGGTTTCGATGAACAGCCATGCTGATCATCTCTACTTCCGTTTGAAACTGCAGCTCTCCACCAGGTGTGCGCTCTTCTTTCAACCTTTTTACAGCTACCAGTGAACCATCAGCCAGACGTCCTTTGTAAACCTTCCCAAATCCACCTCTACCCAAGATATTTTTGTTGCTAAAACTATCTGTTGCAACTTGTAATTCTCGTAGTGAAAACCTTTTAAGCTGCCCCAAATGAACTTCTGGATCCTCCTCAGCTGAAAACACATGTAGAAAAGTGACAAGATATCCACATCAAGTTTGTTAAATAGATCTGACATTTAGTTAGATCACTAACCAGGTACATCAAAGAAAAATTCTTGAGGTTTCCTTCGCCGCCACCATGCAAATGCAATTGCGGGGGCAGCAAACAGTAAAGCAGCACCAGCAGCAACTCCTCCTGCAATTGCTCCAGTGGCACTATTTCCACCTGAAATGAGACGAAAGTAAATATTAACATACTCAACCGTATCATACATCCATCTGATATGCCTCCATGTAATAGCAACAGCCTAAACATAAATGTAATAACAAGTATGAATAAGATATATGTAATCACCAAAATTTCAAGACTAAAATACTGGGTAATTCACCAATGCAATCAAATTAGGAGATGTAGCTTATCACACTTTAGAACTAAAGTACTCAAAACATTATGGTACCAAGGGTTCTAAAAAATCAGTAGCAATGAAGAAAAGCAAGAAACATCCACCTATGCAATAACATCACCACTGGTTGTGAGATGCAGTACACATATTTAAATAATAATAAAAATAAAAAAAAATAATTTCCTGGTTGTTATCTAATAACTGAAAATTCAAATAAGGACTTGACAGTGGTAGATCAATGGAACGTGCATGGAAACACCAAAGCAAAGGAAAATTTTATAGGCTGGGGACAATCATGCATCACAATGCACACGCAAAAACAAATTATGCCTCTGAATGTAGAAATACTGAGAAAGGTACCACAAACATCATCTTAGCTCTGAGATCTGATAATCACCTGGGGTAGAAATAGGAGGTGGTGGTACAAAAGGAGGAGGGGAGAAAATGGAGGAGAGCCTGGGCAGGGGTGCCCAGTGACTGGGCCACAGAGACCCATGTTGTTTGCAAAACTGCAAACAGGAAACAATCAGTCAGCATACGTTTCAAAATCAAAGTCAAAGGAGAGAATTATAGGTCCCATAAGAGGCGAAACCTGATAGGAGTAAATAGTGAAAATGATCCATTGTCTGGAACCACTCCAGAGAGACGGTTATTCGATAGATCCCTGCATTAGAAACACAACAGAAAGCATAGAATTCTTGAAATCAGATGATGACTCTAAATAGGCACATTAGTTATGAAGATAGATTGAGTATTGAGATAATCTTGGCACTCACAGCACTTGCAGTGATGTGATATTAGTCAATGACATAGGAATAGGACCCGTCAGGCTGTTGTTGTTAAGCCGACTACCTCGCACAAATATTATGAGAAAACACAATATTAAGATCTGAAAAGAGTCGAGGATTACAACTCCTATAGGAATCATAATGAACAGGGACCATCACACAACAATAGGACTCGGTATCCAGAATACCAAACACCCTTTCAATTCTGATGTATACCCGTGCAATGTGGAACACCAATAGAATTCAAACTTACATTCATTCACTGGGTTTGCCAAGAGATCAGAGATTTTGGCCGTTTCTGAATATCAGTCAATAACAGAAAAATCTTTTGCTTATACAAGAAGAATACAATTTTAGTGCTCATTACAATTCTTGGGCCTATGAACTCTACGATAGGTATAGGCCTTGTGCCTGGTCAGATAATTGGGCCTTGCTACCCAAAAGATTTCTGAAAATATCGCTAGCCCAATCTGGAATAGATGTTTAAAAAAAAAAAAATGACACTATAAAAACAATTTACAATTACATCAACAACATGGAAAGAAAATTAAATGACCATACTCACAGGAATCTCAGTTTTGATAGCTTTCCCAACGAGTCTGGGATGGGACCAGTAAAACTGTTCAAGTATAGATCCAAGCTCACCAAGCTAGTAAGATTCCCTAGATCACTGGGAATCAGGTCCACTTATGTTATTACTGTAAAGCTCTCTGTATAAAAATTAAAAAAAAAAAAAAGAGGAATAAATAACTTCTGCAAGAAATGGTTTAAGATAGTGTATAGAGTCAACAAAAACAAATCATAAGGACTGGCACCTTGTTATATCTTTATCAACCAAGTCAAAAACTAAATTTAAAAATATCACCGTGCAACACTTCACACAAAGTAATTTTACTAAACAGCCCAATAGATGATGAAGGATGGACATATCAAACTGAAAATATCACTTGGCACCAGGAAATTACAGTCATCATATAGGTTCAACAAGCAGAGGATCATATTTCATCCGTTGTATTCTTATGACAGTATACCATGGAGCTGCTAGCAAATAGTAACTAACTAGCTAATTTCAAACTAAATGAACAGCTAGATCCGTTGGTAAGATATAATGTTCCAGTGCTGGAGACTTGGGAATTAGCATGAGAATATCATCTTCACAAAGGAATATTAAGCATCGGGATGGGGCTACACTATGAAGTACATCCTACAACTGCCACTCAAACAAAGGTAAAAAATAAAAATTGTTAACGAATAGATTAATCAGGAATGAATAAACAAGTTTCAGCTAGTTAAAAAAATAAATGAACCAATTTGAACTCGTAATCTAGCTTGGTGATTAACTTAACTTCAACTCAGAACCTGCTCAAAGCAAACCACAAAAACCAAATTCGAAACTGCTCAACTGCACACTAATATTTGTACAGTATCCTTTTCTACCAGTTCAGAATTTTATGCTGATGAACATTTCTCTTCACCATGCCAAGTAAGAATAAACATAAAAAGGGATAATTTCTGCACCATAAAACTTTGAAGAGCAAGAAAGAAAATCCAATTTCCAGCACCAAAGCAACAATCTATAAAGTAAAAAGATATCTAATGATTTAGAAGAAATAAGCACGCGTACAGATACTGTAAATTCTTGAGCTGGCCAAGCTGTGGGACAAGTTGACCAGACAAAGCTGCATTTCCAAGATCACTGAGATAACACATTCAAACAAAGGATCAGAATAGATATGATGTAATCATGTTGAGAAGTTAAAAAAACAAAAAAGCAAAGGTTACATCATAAGCATGTAATTGGAAGACACAAAATGACAGACAACTTACACTCTTATGACACTATTATCATTGTTGCATGTGACATGAAACCATGTACAGGGGTTAACAAGGGTAGGGTCCCAACTCTGCAGGACATTGTTGGGATCCTGTAAGTTGGTCCTCAGGCTGTGCAAAGCATCACCTGTTTCAAGACACATGCAAACACAATTAGTTCTACCCTACAAATAGCAGCAAATTGGAAAAGACATACTGAGAAAGTAGACACATCTCCTATTACCAAAAACCCCGCCAATTCCCTCAAAGTAAAGCGGAATTAAACCAAATGTAGTTCAATGCAATGCACTGAGAATCTAGGACATAAATTTCTTGAGTTTATGCTAATTTGTACTGAATGTAAAGAAAATGTTCCCTTATTTCAACTAGTGGATTCCTGGTTGATCATAAACGGGGACAAAAGATAGAAAATTGATCCTTTTGTGTCAAGCAGCTTGGTTTTACGCCCTTATTGAGAAGGGTAAAAGCTACTTCAACTTGTCTAAAACCACCCTTATTCTCCCTGATGCTAAATCTACGCTAAAGGGCACACAGCTACCCCAAAGCATATCCAAAGACAAGGACATCCAGAACAGAGAGAGTTTCCTTTTATAATTCATAAAAAGTGCGCCCATCACTGTAGAAAGAAAAACACCAGCTACAAGTAACAACCGGCTAAAAACTCTTAGTTGCACAAGAGATCGGCACCCATCTGCGCAAACTCATTGCTTTGACAGAAGCCCAATGACACAATACAACTAGTGAACAAAGATGCCATTCTAAATTAGGAAATATCAACAAAAACACTTATGACAATACAGGCTACACTAAGTTAAACGCATCAACCTACGCTTGCTCCAAAAAGGAACCCTTTTTTGACACAATTAGAAAAAGGAAAGGAAGAAAAACCCCGCTTCCAGAAATCCATAAACATCGCAAAAACAATGACTAAATAAGAAGAAAAACACAAAAGCAGCAAGGAAGCAGCAAGTATATGCATACAAACCTTCCATGTTAGCTGAAATCAAGCATAACGGACGAACCACCAAGATCAACCAGAGGTAAAGAGCAGCTCCAAGAATCCTCACTTCCATCTCTGTCAGCAAATTCCTCTCAGATCCAAATAATATGTCACACCCACCAAACCCACCATCACAAAGAAGCTCCCCAAAGGCCCTTTCACGCTAATCTCACACACCAATCTCCACCATTACAAAACAAAAGAAAAAGTTACACCCACAAAAGAACCACAGCTCGAACCCCGATCTCTTCCGAAATGCCTACCGGAGTGCCCCAAAGGCCACCTTCCCATCACCCCATACACACTACCCAAAAACAATCAGAGATTTCCCAACCATTTCCCGTCCTCCTTTCTCACAAGATCCTCACCCTTTTGCTCTCTCTCTCTGACAGAGTGTTGAGCGAGTGTGCGTGTGTGGGTTTGTTATCTATCCTTCTCTCTTCCCCTTTTCTTTCTTTTTTCCTTTTTCCCTTTTTTTTTCTTAGTGAAGCGTGCACACAGACAGAGAAAGAGAGAGAAAGAGAGAGAGAGAGAGAGAGAAAGATGAAGAGAGAGAGAAGGACACTGCCCGAACGGTGCTGCCCGCTGCCCAAACGCAGTCAAAACCAGTTGCGCGCTAGATCATGGAAAATGACGTGACTGAGGGCCGGGCGTGGCCGAGCCCAACCCCGTCGGCTTGGTGGTCAAACATGTGGGGTTGCTTCGCCATTCTCAGATTCGGTCCACGTTTCTTTCAAACTCCCCTAAGCCACCGTTCCGTTCTTCTACGGCTTCAGGCCGTCACCTCTCCCACCCCCTGCCCTTTTTCTCCATGCGCCTATGGAAACCAACCCATGTCTTTTCTTCTTCTTCTCTTTTTCTACATCTGCCAAACAAATATACTTTGATAGCTATGTTATGTTAAAAAAAAAAAAATTAACTATTTCTATTTCCAATGTTATATTACAACTCAAATTTAAATTTGGCCCTTCATCAATAAAAAGGAGAACTCTCCTAAAGAGCCCACGTTATACAAAGGGGATATCACTACTTTATAAGTCTTAGAATATTTTTTTAATTATCCAATGAAAGACTTGCTATAAGGTCGACTATACCATCAAATGATTCCATCCCAAGGATATTGTTACTAAAAGGTGGGCATCTAAAGACACTACTTGGATGGGAGGACTTACCTAAAAAGCTAACTTGGCAAAAAATAAATACTACACCATTATAAACTTTAGAATATTTTTCTAGTTGCTTGATGTAGAATTTGATTCGATTATCTGAGTTTTTGTAATTATACTTCATTATTTTATCATTTGTATTCTCATATTTTATTTATGTATCTTTCTTATATTTAAAATAAGGAAACATCTTTAAAATGGTGGTTGTACTATATTATTTTATATGTTTTTATGTTATTGTCTCTTAAGAATTAGTTTAAAAGGAAAAAAAATTGACTTTTTTCCCAATTTAAATCACTATCACCAAGTAAGTAATTAATTGAAGATAAAAACAAAACACATGGATTGTGATTGATTTTTGATAGCATGTGTCCATTACCCACCCATGTCAAGTGAACAAAACAAGGTTGTTTCTTCACTCTTAACCAAATTAAAAATTGCTCTTTGTCCCTTTTTCCAAAAAGGGTCCTCAATTTTGGTCTTTCTTTTGTTCAGTGGGTCATTTGTATGTATGCAAAGAGACACAAGGAAATTGGAAATCCGTCAAGTATGTTGCTTGGCAGCATTGGGTTAATAGTGGTGTCAATTCTCTGATGAGACCCCGAGATTCATATCATCAATCACTACTTACTCCTGCCTCCTCGTGGTCTGGTGCAGACTCAATTACTCCTGCAACTTGGACGTCCCAGGATCAAAATGCACACCAGTGGTCCTCTCTCCAAGAAGGTGAACCAAACAGCCTATTACCTTGAGGCTATTTTGTTAAAAGGAATGAAGTGGTGTTTATGAATGTTCTTGACAAGAGGACATTCTTACTTTTCGAACAGATTTTGATGGTTGTCAAGGTTAGAGAGTTTTAATGCTTGACTTAAAAAATAGCTTAAAATTAGTAAACTTTTTTTTTATTTAAAATCTATCTCAATGATTTTATTTTTTAATATATAATTTTGTCTTGCATACACTTTCTTATATACCAAATATCATTAGATTAGTTATACAAGATGAAATAAAGTTAACATGGCTTTAATATTATGTTAGAAGGTTTAAAGGCGTAACTTCATCTATAATAATGAGTATCTATTTATTTGTGAATTAGTTTTTTATGAAAAATGTTTTTCATACTTAAGACAAAGGGAGTATATTTAAATATGATACGCATTCTATATTATTAACATATTGGCTTAGTATGTTCTTTATGTATAAATATATTACCTTCTCTTATAAACTAGTTTTAAAGAAAAAAGGAAATTCAAAAGTGAATTCAATTAAGTGAGCATGACTAATTTGACTTCTTTTTCCCAGCTCACTAGCTCAGTTTTTGGTCCAGAGTGAGCATTATAATTATCAAATCAAGCATGCCCTACAATCACGTAATTTGGTTTCATCATTGCCTTTCAACTTGTTTGACTTTCATCATAACATAAATATTTGAAAAGCATTCAGGCATGCTTACACACAAAGCATTATTTAGGCCTTCCAAGAGCTAACTCAGCAGAATTTACTACTTTTATGTACCTAAAACTGGACTTTCCTACATGGGGTTCAGGTAGTTCTTAGATCAAAAGGCATCTTTATTCAACACTTTCCACCCAAAGCATAAAATTGGCCGATTTCTTTTGATTCAAAATTCTGCAACTTTTTCACCACCTTGACCAAAAAAACCAACCTATAAAAAAGTGATGCCTTCCTTCACTCTTTGAATAGCCAAAAGAGTGGGTTCAAGCTGGGTTTTAGTCACCATTCTTTACTAGAAATTGAAGCTGAGAAAACATATGTTATCAGAAAGCATACAAATTTGTGTACAACATTCTTAGATGGTATGCTTCCTTCTACAAAGCCAACCTATAAAAAATAAAAAAAGAAGAAGATATTTACACATATAAAGGATATAATTAGTAATGCAAACACATATTGAATTTCAACACACATTTGTATTTTGAGCGTAGAAAAATACTTTTCTAGACAACTAAGTCCACAAGTTCTTAAATAAATATTCATTTATTGTTACAAATGAACTCATAAAATATGAAAATACGAAGCGTCCACTAGTAAGTCAGAAACTTTTTGGCCTGGTTTTGACTACTTTATGCCTAAAAATCTTGGCAGCACCAGCGCCATTGTGCAAGGCAAAGTCTTTCCCAAAAAGCCAAATGGGAATCTTCATTACAAAGACCAAAGAGTCACGATCTTCAAACACCCGTGGAGGGTCCCGTTCAAAAGGCAATTGCCTTTTGCGAATGGGGGACCTGGGCCATGAAACTATAGGTTGACATCTTTACATGTGTCCCCTTATGTTGGTCTGTTTCCCACCTGGGTCTACGATTTTGTCCACAGGGACTTTCTGTAGAAAATACAAAGACTTGCTCTCATTTATATTTTACCCAAAATAATTGAAAAAAATAGAAATCATATGGAAAATTTTCACATGTAAGAAGGTATAGGGGTTCTATCACTTGAGAGAAAGAGTTCAAACCTCTCCCTCCCTCAATAAATCCCCTTAATCTTTCACTCCCATTCTTAATTAGAAAAATTAAATAAAAGGCATTCTTCCTCTTTTAAAGTTAACTTATAAGAGATAAAAATGTCTTTAGTATATTAGTAATGTGAATCACACATTTGAATTTCAATACTATATAACTTAAAAGCTTATGATAAAAATTTTATAGAGACCAAGAAAGAGAAGTTTAAAATTTGAGGGATTTTTCAAAAAATTCACCTATGACCCAAAAAAAAGCCTTAAAATGCGACTTCTAAAAGATAAAGAAGGATACAAATGATTATTGATCATTGCTAATGATTTGGTATTGGTATAGTTTTTCTAGATTATTTCATGGTTTTGACATCTCCAATCTTCTCCTCTTCAAAGAAACTCACTAATTTGTTTGTAGGAATTGGACCTGATAAGAGCTTCCCTAAAAGGTTTCAACAAAGTCTTCAATTTCTTGCAAACTTCTGGACATGTTTTGTCACATTCCACGTGATCGAGATACTACCGCACTTCAAGGATACTTGCATTTATAGGCTATCAACTGTCCATGTCAAAATAATAATGAATTTCATTAATATCTAGTTTGAATTAATTATTATTAATATGTTTGCTATCTAATTTAAAAGTTAATTTAATAATTGATAAAATTTTCTTTTAATAAAATGACAATAATCAATTCAATAATTGATAAAAATTTCTTTTAATAAAATACCAATTGTTCACTAAAGTAAAAGCATTTCTTGGTGGGCAAATCATTATTGTGAGAATGCGGGTTGGTCCTTCAACAAGGTTTCTAAATTCATTTTATAGCAATGTAGGAATAGCGAACTTTCTTATTACGATGGTCCACCTTATGGACCTTGTGATGTGTTTAATTTTACAAACTTATCATATGAATTTATAAGTGTATTAAAAGTTAAAAGGCCCAAAGGCTTAATCTAAAAGTTAGCTTAAGAGTGAAAATGTTTTTTTATTTATTTAATTTATACTTAACTTCAGAGATTTTAATTTCTAAAGTAGGATTCTCGTCTTTTTACACACACTCTCACACACTTAGTATTATTGGACTCAAAATCACACGGGTTGTAATAAATTCAATTTAGGTTCCGATATTAAATTAAAAGGCTTAAAAGTCCAATCCAAAAGTTAATTTAAAAGTTAAAGGTTATTTTTTAATTTATATTTAATTTTAGAAATTTTTATTTTTAATGTGAGATTCTTATCTTTTTACATATTACAAAAATTATAGATTTTAATATTTTATTAATAAACTTACTATTCAACTTGAAAAATTAACTTACAAATTAATAAACCTTCTTATTAAATCTAAACTCAATCCTTAATGACCGGAGAATAACTCGTCCACTTCCCAACAATTTCTTCGGCTTATACCTTTAGAACAAACTACTAATGGTGGAAACCTTTGAGGGAGTTGCTGTGGATGGGACAGTCAGGATTGCAACAAAGAGGGAGAAAGAGCATAAGATTTCGATAGAGATTCGATGAGTGTGAGGTTAATTGGTCCATTTTAGGTTCTTTATTGATATGAAGGTTTGATTTGACAGTCCAACAGTGGCAGTATATAGGGTTGGATATGAAAGGTCCAGATTTGTGTTTCTTACGCCTTGTTTTTTCCCCTGGAAAAGTACCATCGAGATTGTGGTGTGGATTGTTCTTCTTGTCTGCTCCCTGGAGACTGCCTTTGGACACACCTTGTCACCTTTCCTTATCGTTTATCCAACGGTGGCTGTGGTTTCTCAAGGATTACAGGTGAATCTTAACCCCTGGGAGGGGTTGGGTGTGCTTTGAATCGTTTTCGTTTTGCTGTTTTCAGCGGAAGGTCACTGTATGGTGTTTAATGTTCTTGTTTATTGCGGAGAGTCAAAGTTTATCTAGGAGATGCTTTGTTGATTGGTGGAGTGTTGTTGTTCAACCACGTTCTTGAGCCTTATATATAAAGGTATTGTTCTCTTTTACCAACCGATGATTAGGTATTTTTAACATATCAAAAATACTTATTATTTAATCGAGTTCCATATGTAGAGAGAGAGAGAGAGAGTATTAATTATGTTGACTGTATTTAATGCTAATTCATTAAAAACTCATTGCTTATTACTACTATTGCTAATAGTTGAGCAGTTTGTGGATTTTAATAATTCAATGAAACGATAAAGCACAAATTTAGTTAGGGAAGTTTCAATAATAGGTATAGAAACTCCATTTCATGTTCTTCATCATTTGTTGACCATTCATTAGAATGAGAAAACAACTCATAAAAGTCTAGATCACACATAAAGTGGCTCTCCGTTCAACAAATATCAATTGTAGACCAATTCTAAGCTAGTCTATCATACGTGGGTTCAATCATAGTCATCCCAATAAACTAGTGCATCAACATGCATAAACAAGATGATTAAACAAAGGTAAACAACTAGACTTAAAAAATTCCAGATGGGGGAGATTGACTTTGATATATAAATACTTAAGAATGTTAAGAATATGAGTATTTTTTCAAGTTATTTTAATGATGATAAAAAGAAAAACTCTATAAAATGAATTTCCATGTAGAAAAATGCGTCAAAAATAATATAATACATTCTTTGATATAATATTTACATCAAATATTATATTAATGCCCCATGTGGTTGGACCGAAATAGGATGGTATTATTTGATATATTTTTATCTCAAGTGGGTCAGCACTATTTAATCTATTGTTTACCTTAAGTGGGTTGGCCGTATTACTTAAAATTTGTTACATATCGGACCCGTGCTGAAACAAGCCCAGACCCGAATCAGACATTACCAAACGCGTTTCACTTTGTCCCTTCTTCCCCCTTTTGCCCTCTCAATATTTGCTCCTCCTTCGATCGATTTTTGAATGGACCACAACAAGATAAATGTAGGTAATCGTGGTTTGAGTTTGAAATATAAGCAAAACTGATCTTTTTGTGCAGGGTGTAGAGAAAACTGATTAAGCAAAACACTTCCTCAGGCTCACTAAAAAACGTTTTGTGCTAAAAATGATTTGAGCTAAATCATTGATTGAAAAACTGTTACTTCATTATTTGGTGCACACATTGAGATTTTGAAATTATGATCATGTGATTCATGCTAACTATTGTCTAAACACATATTTTGGTTGATTGTGGGTGCATCAAATTTGTATTTTATATATGCTTCTTGGCTATTTGAGAACAGTGAGAGCAATACTTGAAGATTATTGGAAAATATTTGTATAGCTAGATAGTTAGACAAGTGCTTAAATTGTATATCATTATTTTTAAGCTTATAAACTTAGGAATTGAAGTAAACTATGTCATTTTTGTAATACCTTGTATTGCAACATATACACGAAAATAAAAGAATAATCAACAAATCCTACAACCTAATTCAACCATTCATTCTTAAGCTGCCTATAGACTTACAAATGACCTCAATACATTATTGTTACATCTTGAATTCAATCAAGATTCAATATTCAATTTTCTCATCACGTTTTTGTATGGTGTCTCATAAAAGTAACTTAAATAATGAGTTATATATGTAAATAAAAATAAATTTAACACATTTCAATTTTTCTGATCCTTTGTAGAAAAAAAAAAAAAGATTAGGGGTGTATTATTATTTAATTATCTTATTTGGTATTTAGTTATTTCTATTTATGGTAACCTTACACGGTATCTTTTATTCTGAATTCTCAATCATCTTCAACCCAATGATTGAACAAAATATTAGCTGTAAAAGAAAGCTATAACCACAATAATACATTCGAGAATCCTAACTACAGTCTTTTGACTACAAAAAAAGTTTTCAAATAAAGAATGAAAAAGAAGAAGAAGACTAAATAACTCTATTAATAGATGCTTCATGAACTAGCATCAAGTAGTACACATAAATAAAAAAATAAAATCCTTATCAACTCTCTAGTGGCTTTATTTTATTATTAATGTGAGATCTGTTAACCCTTATCAACTATGTATATATCAATGATCATGCCCAAACAGACAACAAAGACCATTGAATTAGTTCAAGGATGGAAATTTCTAAAGGTTCAAACACTTCAACTCTGTCTTCTTTTTCTATTTTCTGCTTTTTAATTCTTTAATATTTCATTTTAAGATTCCAAATGGACACAGTGAACAAACCCTTTATCACTAACAAATACGGATAGAGGACGACCAAATCTTTGTTTATTTATTTGGACATAAGTCATGGATTTTATATTCTCGTCCTTCAGATCACCTTATGAATGTCAAATAACATGCGTTGGAGACAGGATCGCCTTATCAATGTCGCATTCGGTGGTCAATAGTTCTTCGCTGCCCGATATTGACCGGAAGCGTTTTCAAGGAAACCAGAAACGAAGGAGAAAGGGCGACCATGAGCACGTGAGACTCCGCTGGGAAAGATGCAGCAAGATTCCAAGTTGAAGGAGAAAACAACAGAGAATCACAAATAAAACAGCACAGAAACAACGGAAAAGAGAATGAAAAGTAACGTGGTTTGGTTTGTTAACAATAGTATAACAAAAGTCATACATCGTCTAAAATTCGTTTTGGAATTTCTTTAAGGGAATAGAATTCTTTTGGTTGTGAAACTTCTCAAATTATTTTTCTTAACTCACATTTACTATATATGTATTGAATGTAACTATATCCAATTCCATAGCAAAGCAATTGATACTCTAATCTTGTTAGTAAAAATAAAAAAATTATAAAAAGAAGAGTCTAATTGCTTAGCAACATAAAATTTTCCTGCATTAAGTGAAAGTTAAAGACTTTTAATTTTCATTTTTCATAGTTATATTCAAGTTTGTTGTGTTCAAATATGCCTTTAAATTTATGTACTTTAAATACTATTAACACAATTTACCGCTAAAAATAAAATAAAATATTCGTACTCTTGAGTCAATTTTTAGATAATATCAAAATTTATTTCCAAATGTTGCATCATCTCACTTATATAAAACAATAAAGATCTCGGCACCATTTTTTTAGCCTTCATAGGTTTTCTAACATCACGAACTATCTTTTCCTCCACCAAGGTAATCCGAATGAACTGAACAAAGAACACGATGGACCAACAGTGATAAATTACAAGATAAGTCTACCCTCTCAATACTTTGCTCCAAGACCCACCATCTCCACGTTTATCTTCTATTTCTTTTATGGATAACGTTGCTCCAAAGCAATCTGAAACCTTCAGCTGAGGTGATCAGAGGAGTTTAATACGAGATTAGGTGTAAGAAGACAAGGAGAAAGAGCCGTGAATTAATACCTGTCGTCTGACATCCTTCGCCGGGAGTAGGTGGCACTGCTGTTACGACCCCTCATTTATGTTTTCTGTCAGATACACTTATGTGTAGATATATATATATATATATATATATATATATATATCTACATATTTTCCATGACGTTAACTTCCACAGGTCAGGAAACTACGTTATTTAAAGCAGAAGGATCTACTGGTCAAAGAGGTGCGCTTCCGAAGTGAAACAGTGCCCCCGAGCAACTCTGAGCTCTATAAGCAAGAAAAATTTGAGGAAACTGCTGACAGATTTTGACTGAATCAATCTATGACCATAAAAAGGACGATCTTGAAGTAATAAAGGCATGTTTTTAACAAAATAAATGTGTTTCTACAGCTATAAAAAGGATTTTGTGAAAGAGGGGGTAGGATTGTACTTTGGAGAATAGGTAAAGGAACGAGAGCTCTTTAAATAAGGGAGAAGGAGAACATTAAAGACTCGTCAAGCGGCTGTTGCCATCGGTGGAGTAGAAGAGGAAGAAGGACTCAGAGATGGAGGAGTCGTCGTCGGCGAACGTGGCTACAGCGGAAAGTGGTGTTTGCTATGCTTACAAGCCATTTTATTGTCTGGAAGAAGCCCTGAGGGCTATTTACAAGTGTTTCGGTGTTCAGAATTCTAAACCTAATGAGGATTCTCGAGCCTCGGACCAAAAAGATGAGAAAGTCGATGAACCAAGCAGCCAAGATGCTTCTTCAACTACCGAACCAGGTGCAGATACTGCCTCAACAAAGGACCCTGATCCACCATCTTCAACACAAGACCTAGCATCTGATCCTCCTTCAAGCACAGAAGCCTCTGTAAGCCTCTCTCTCTCTCTCTCTCTCTCTCTCTCTGTTTATCGCTCTAGGAGTCTGGGTTGATGTGATTTCATGTACAGGAAGTTACTGCGACTACAAGGGCACTGAGAACGCCTCCAAGGCCATCGTTGAGCAGCGGGCCTGGTCCTCAGACGCATTAACTCCACTTCTCTTAAAACTTCCAAACGATCTACAGCAGCACCACAAGTGTGGATTGTTCCTTTATGTTTCCTTTTTCTCCTTATGTATTTAGTTCTGCTTCCGTGAGTCTTTAGCAAGAGCTGCGGTGTGTAAAATGTAGAAGCTCGACGATCCACGAGTTTTCTGCATACCTTGTTAATCAAAAGCCAGTAAGACATGAATTATGTTGTTCATAGCACTTGAGATTTGATGTCCGAGGCTCATAATTAACCGAAGGCGGCATGATTGGCCATGTCTCCGACATCTGAAGGTCTGTCATGGCAGTTGGTAGCCATAAATTGTCTGGTTTGAGACCATTTATTACCCTCCCTACCGTGACGGGCATTCCAGTTTTCCGACTGTGACAGTCCCTCAAGTCACCCTCCAGAAATCATGAGTCTGTGTATTTGCAGCTTCTATGCCTCCGACAAATGCTGTACTTTGCGACAATGAATGATCTGCCTTAGGAGGTCAGAGATGGCACAGTCAGCGGTGGTTCAGCTTGTCGCTGTGCAAATTCACATGCAATGATACTGGATACTCCTCTTTTACGCATATTGCAGTTGAAAATTGAGATAATTATGTAGGGGGAGAGGAGCTTAATTAATTTTGATGATTTCTGATACGAAATCGAAATCATTTAACGTCTCAAATTAACTCGCATACATATGCTCTCCAAAGAAGTTTAAAAATTAATAAGGCATAATGGAAATTTGGAGATTTTGCATACTTTCGTTTTGAGTTTATTTCGTTTATATTTGGTTAGAAGAGTATTATTTATCACTTAATTAACATTTATTCTATGAAATATGTTTTTAACTTGGAACTGTTATTTTTGACTAAATGCTTGATATTACTAAACATGGTATTAGGTCAACTTTATAAAAAACACAATTAAGTTAAGTGCCACCTTTGCTAGTGGTTTTAATTGATTATCATCATGTTCATATGCTTGCTTGTTAAGTTAGTTATGGATTTTATTAATTTGACCTGAGAGGATGGCTACGTTGCCAATACTTATTTATTTATTTAAAGCACGAAGAGTGAAGAAAACTGAAGAACAAAATGAAGTAAAGCCACTTCTTCTACAATTTCAAGTTGATTTCAAGGCACCTTGTTTCTCAAGAGAAGGATCCATGCCTCCATCACTTAAGGATTGGAAAGATGGTTAACGGACTGACCAAAACTTTGCAATATGGAATCCATAACTAGAGATTCATCATCTTCAAAGGTACGAGTCTCCATGTAAAATTCTTCATTTGCTTCAAGTTGCAGCAGCGGGGTGCACAGAGGAGGAGCAAGGAAGGACTGATAAACAATTGCGACTTTCTTGATGTTTGAGGGAAATTCAATCACACGAAACATAAAGTCTCAAATTAAGCCATTAATATATAAGAGATGTAAAATTTTAGGGTGATTCAAGTAAATCTGTCATCGGTACAACTTAATTCTCCTTTTATTGTCTTCGTATAAGAAAATATCAAGATGTTGTTTACAAGACCTATACATACAACTGAGTTCAACTACTTTCTCGTCGCTGGCGGTTGCAACACAAAGTAGCGCACCAGCTTCTGCCGTCACAGTGCAACGTAGCTCTGCTCTCCTAAAGGTTACACAAAACCCTCGTGAATATTACATATTTGCCCTTAAACCTCCACAAAATACAAAGATATTCTAAGAGGCTAAATTACAATTTTGGTCCTTACCGATTGTTACAAATTCATAACACTTTCTTTGTAGCGTCGAATGAGCCCAGCTAGTGTCTCTCTTTGGCATAAGGGTTAGGAGCATATGAGGTTGATTAGAGTCACTGATAACCTGGTGCATAAGATAAGTCTTATATTATCTTTTGGTCAAAAATCAATGGTTAGTCATTCGAAAACGACCAACAATTTGCTAGGTGAGCAAATGTTAATTTGCTAGTTGTCAAACAATGCTACTATTAATCAATCCGAAGTCTCCTTTACCTGAGAAGTATCAGATTCGGCATCTATTCTTCATACCTTTTTCGCTTAACTTAAAAAAAAAAAAAAAAAAAAAAAGGAAAGAAGAAAAAGGATAAATGAAAGAGGATAATCACGACCTCCAGTCACGAGTTATGGGCTTGCTTCTTAATGCGCGCATTTGGGGGGCTTTCCTATTTGGGCTTAGCTTCAAAAAATGGACTTTAGGCCAATTTATTTCAATATAATGTAGTCGAAGTGTCACCCACCCTGTGGGTATATTTTTTATACGACGAAAATTCAGTTAGAAACACGATTACGAAAAAATTATGACGGAAAAGATAGCTCTAAAATCAATATTTTGCACATATCAGTTCAAATAACAGAGAACCAAAGACCGTGAGAGAGAGTCTCTCTCTCTATTCACTATAACAACAATAGACATAGATCCTCAAAAAATCCTTAAAAAAATAAAATTCATTATTAGCAACAAATAAGAATTAACAAAGATTTTCCATACAGAGAGAGAGACCAGAACGGCACGCACAAGAAATGCTAAAGACTATTCACTATTAACAAAAAATAAGAAAAATTGGCGTTTTTCCCAAAAAGAGGATAACACGTCTGTACAACTTAAGGCATTGTATCTATGATTCCACAAAAAGGTAGTGAAGTTACAGTTCTAAGTCAGCTTTCGCCACAGAGATCCCTTGGAAGCTGATAAGCACTTCACTTTTGGAAAAACAAAACCTGCCTTTGGGGGATTCCCATCGACTAGAGAATTCTCGTAAATCTCTTTGCACTCTTGCACTACCTGTATTCACAGAGATAACGAATGATATTCAAACCGGAGACGACTCGAGTCAAGGCTCTTTCACCCAGTCAGTATTCTCTTACATAAGGAAATGAAACAACAGCATATGACATCAAGATGCGAAAGAAGAAACAAGTTTCATCGTTCCTGGTCTCCCTACGTTAAATCTTCAATTTTTAGAACTTCGGAGGCACTTTACATGCTAAGCTAATGCAGGAAGCAACCTGCCATCAAGGTCTACGCCTAGATTTCAAGAGCAAAGTTGCATAGTTTAATAGAACTCTGTTCAGAGAGCGTATCCCAACAAATCAGAGCCATATCATATTTAGCGTCCAACAGTATAGTTTTTTAATCGATCTTGAGGAAAAGAATGACAAGGCTGCACATACCTCCTTGGCATCCTTCCTTGGTATGCCTTCCCGTAAACCAACAAGCTTCTCAACAACCTCCGGCTGTAATAGGAAAACATTGAGATTTTTATAGCAAAAGAATTAAAAGCGGAAACCTTCAGGTATTTTAGGACCAGATGTAATACATAACTTTCAACGCGGGAAATTAGCATGAACTTGAGTACCATATGCCTGACTTAGTACAATGCTATTTTTTGAGGTTGGCAAACACATTTGAGAGAAAAGAAATGAACTAGAAGATTATTCTAGGAGAATTGTGTTGTTATGGATGACATTACCAGGGAGAAGATGAAAGAGGTGATCATCAGAAATTTAATTTGTAATTTAAAATATACTTTTGATTTGCTTAAGATGTTAGAGTTGAAAGAAACTGGGCTTCAGAATTCTCAATAGCAATTTATGTTGGAAAATAATAGTCTTCATTGACAGAGGAGGTTACCGGGCAATCAGGCTGATGTTCAAGAATATTTGTGTAAATGAGTGTGAAGGTATCCAAGCTCTCTGCTGAAGCAAGTTCCCTTAAATCACTCAGTATCCTGACTCTGCTTTCAACTTTCTGCCATTGAAGTTGGAAAAATCAGCGAAAAGAAGCATTACAAGAAACTGATAGATGCTTCTAGCCAAGCATGAAACAGTAACTTTCTGAAACAAATTCACTTCATCATAAGAGAATATCTTTTTGGCATGTTGTGAGATGGAAGGGAGAAGAATTGTCTGAACATAGATAGCACTTACAGAAACACTTATATATTCCCTGAAAAAGTCCATGAGAACTTCTTCATCTAGCCTCATTCGTTCTATGGTTTCTTCCTTGATGTAATTTCTCTACAGGCACAAGCATCGTTAAAGTGATCACACCACAGAAATATTAAACCACAGGAGAATATATAATCAATTTTCACGAGAAATAAAAACCTGAGTTAGAAGATGATCAACGTAAACAATTACAGTTTCCTCCAGGCAAGCTTCAACAAATCTCCTAAATGATCTTTCTTCAATGTACCTAGTATTCAGAATTGACAACCCTTTAAATGTTCCAACTGATACATAATACTAACAGAAACATCGTCATTCCAAAGTGGCAATACAGAATCTTTGTATTCTGCAGCAAGAACCTAAAACAGCAAGTTTCAAAATTGACGATAATTGAACAATTCTAAGTCAAAAATAATGATTTTGGGGGAGACTGAAACAAAATGATCAGAAAGAAGGAAGACCTTGGCACAAGCCTGCAAAATGAATAACAACTACCAGAAATTCCACCTGGCATGCGAAATGTTGATATGAACATTTGCCCCAACCAAAAGCCAATTCAGGAAAGACAAAGACGTATGAAAGTCTTCAACAAGGAAATGACTCAAAAAACTAGTTTTCCAGGGCAACTGAAACGCTATGGTTTTAGCAACGACAGGTAAGAGAGTGGAAAGGGGACTGAAGCAAAATCGGCTGACACTGTGATCCATTTCAGAAGGGAAAATAAGTACGAAAAGAGTCATTCCCAACAAAATAAGGAGGAATTCCGATAGAGAAACTAGGCCACAATATCTGACGCTCTATGTGACACATTGCGTATAGACAGATAAGTCGAATGACACCAACTTAAAAGGGTTTCCTAGTAAAGCAAGCCTTTCAGAAACTAAAGGAGTGGATTGAAAAGGATATAGTGTGGTTTACCGTGGACATGGACAGACAAGTTTGGGAAGAGAGGGAACGAAGAGATATCATAAGATCATCACGGTAACACATTCCAATCTAATAGTATGCACAAAAGCTTCCAAACTCCTGCTGCCAGTGTTAATTTCTGAAGATGAACAGGAATTTTTTTTTAAAAAATTTATTTAAAACCATACAACTACCCAACTGTTATTTTAAATTGTATCTTTGACTTGCATTGGACCAACAAAATCCAGCAGTGAGCAATATTAGCACAGAAAGACATTAGGTTTCCCAGGTCAGAAAAGAGTAGAACTCACATCTTCACATCTGTAAAATAATCGCCAAATGTTGCAACCAGGTACTCAGTAACCTGTCCTTCGCACCACTCTGGAATATGCAAAAGAGAAAACCCAACTCAGAAGCAAAAAGAGGTGTTTGAAGAAATAGTAAGAAGATTGATTAAGTCATTATCGACTAAAACAGTCTCATCAGTAAGAAGTGCTGAAAATTGTGGCAGAATAGCGCCAATTGTACGATTCCAATGAATTAGACTTGAAGCAAGAGGTTTCACACTGTCCTACTGATCTACTGCGACCACATCTCAAGAACTGCCAAGTGGCTAAAAGGTTATGCTTCCTATGGTTCTTCGTCACACTAGTGACTCCTGCATATCACTCAAAAGTACATGCATCCACTCCTGGACTGTTTCACATTTGAAATCTTCACTTCAAAGGTAACTTCTGTTCCAGACAGAAATCCTATTAGATAGCTTACTCTTTCCTAGATCTACAACTTTATTTCCAACATAGGTCACTGCCTGGAAATTTCTGTTCCCCTCTGCACCACTCATAGCAATATTTAAATCCTCAGCAAGTCCTTTCACAGTCTCTGTCCATGCCATTTTGCACAATAAATTTGTCCTTATGATAAAGAAACTTCCCTCACTTTATAGAGAAAGATAACTAAAGAACAAAAATATAGAATATAGATATATGGATATGGGGGACAAACAAATGCAACAGTACATCCTGGACCACCCACTGAAGCCTGAGTACAAATGCTTAATAAGGCATCAAGCATATTTGGCTTTTGGTTTTAGCATAACAATTCAAATACATACGGATTGGTCATAGAAGTATACACATACACTTGCATATTGTCTTATTGAGAAAATCAAAAGATCAAAAGGCCAAAGCCCCAGTGCACAGGTGGTATACAAGAGAAGACACAAAAGCCAAAAAGCTACATTTTCTTCTGTTAATTTGTTTAAGTGCTTCCTAAACTCACCACTACACCATAGAAAGATGCCCACTGCCCATAAGCATCTTAAAGTCTGAAAAAGCAGATATCATAGTCAACTGCCCCTAATCACAAAGCACAAAACTCTTGTTTCCACCTTGTCACCTTATTTTCAGCAAGACATTGGATTTCTAATTTCAATTCTCATCAGATGAAAGCCTTTGTTCCCTGCATCCCAAAAAGGATTTTAAAAAAGAAGAGAGAGAGAGAGAGAGAGAAATTTCCACTTCTTAGCATTCACTCGATAAAGACCTCTTTATTCCAACCTTTTGGCTCTTGTTCAGTGCAGCTTCTTACCTAAAACAGAACTAGAAGCCCCCCGAAACTGATAGCTAAACCACTTGTGTATTCTATCCAAAAGACCTTCTGCCTTGGCCCAGTAAATATTTCCATAATACAAGACAATAGGATAAGGATCCATAATAAAGATATCCTTCAATTCCAAAACCCTCATCTAACTTTATTATTAGAAGGACATGGCACCTTGGAAGTCCAAAAAGAGCCTTCTTCCGGTGGAAAAACAACAACTAATGGTAAATAAAGCTCAACACAACAGCTTGTCAAATATGGTAGGATAACAATCACAAGTGAAAGATATAAGAATTATTAAAATCCCTTACCTTTCTGATATACTTTGACAAGTAACTCCTGCACTCCAGGATCTTCAAATATTACACGAACAGTTTGATGCACAGATTCCTATCATCAAATGAGTCTGGATGAACAACTATTTCAAACTCATTTTACACATCAAGATTTACACTATATACTAATACACCAAGAACAGCAGATAGATAGAACAACTTTTTGGTACATGAAAAACTACAGAGAAATCAGAACTAAGTGATCTGGATTAATCTTGGAAAGGGTTCCCCAACAAAAAAATTATGTTTATCTTTTAAAAGTAGTGTAACAAGCACGCAGTTTCTCATTTTCAAATCAATCAATAGAGCCCTAGCTGCCAATTTGTCTTACATTGAAAATAAAATGTATGATAAGTCAGACATGTCTTGCAGAAGAGACTATAGAAGTGGTTAGCATTAGCGAAGAAGCAAAACATGATATCAATAGAAGTTATACGCAAACTTTTCCTTATTAGGAAAAGAGGGACATGGTCCTACATAAGGCTGAGCGGTGTTTACAAATCCAAGCGAGATTCCCATTAGTTGGATTCAGGCTTTATTTTGGTAATCTTCAATGAGGATCATGAACCAGTGAGATAAAAGTTTTAACCATGTTGACAACATCAAGGCCAAACTTTTTAGCAAGGTGCCAGGTACGATGCACATGAAACTATTAATTAATCCAAGTGACATCCCAAGTACGGAATATAACATGAAAACCTTCAAAATTTTTATCATACCTTTGCAACCTCAAGGAAACCCTTGCAAGTGTCTTCAAAATTAACCTGTAAATGAAATAGGAAAACCAAGTTTAACAGTGGAAAACTTCCAATCGTACATCTTATATTTGCAACATGTAAACTCCAGACCAAGCAAGAGTTGAAATGCAAAAGTAACATCAAGACAGAAACCTAAAACATAGTTTACCATAACTCAGGGAAGTATGAAGGGGTATTTCGGCCCCAGTAAATCTTACATGGGACAGAATTAAAGAACCCATCTACATGAACTCCATTGTGGGCTTTAAGATTGAAAGGGTTATAACTTAAAGGTTTGTTACGAGAAAGCAAAGCCTACGGTCTTGTAGAACAAATTATGGCTGGAGGAAATTGTAGACAAGGACTATAAAGGCTATTTCTTCAAGAAAGAGATTGCAGAATTTCCTAGCAACAGCTGTTTGAATGGTATCACAAAGGATTTGAAGATTATCTAATGGCTAGATTCTATGAAACTCTATGGTATTAGGGTTTGAAGATGTCAATGAATTAGGATTGTAAAGAAACAAGAAAAGAGAGCAGGCCTTATGGATACAACTCAGCTAGGGCTGTAGTTACTGTCTTCTGAGGATCACCTACCTTTGCTGCTAGATAGGAAGATGAAAACACTGAAGGATGAATTAAATTTTGGAAAAAGGAGGTAATTGTTGGCATTGAGTTAAAAGAAAAAAATGGAGAAATTCACAAACTACAAGTGGTGAAAGAAGAGACAGCGTGTTAACTCAAGATGACTGTGCCAAAAGTGTCAAACATAGCATGAAAGAGTTCTTTACATGGAAGAAATATCTTTGCCAGAAATCAAGAGTGGTTTAGCATACGGTGGCGTAGTTTAACTCTCATTTAATTTTTGAGAAGCTAGATTCGGGTGGACTTATTTACGTTAATGATACCAACATAAGTGAAGGAATAGCAAGGCCATATGAGAATTGATAGAAAGAAACAAAGGGATGGAAACCAAAGTTAGACTATTTGAATTTTCTTCTAATTAGGCATTTCAGATGGGGGAAGAGCTACGAGGGGCCCTGGGGGCTTTGCCTGAATACTAGGTGTCTGGACCAGATGCATCTTACTTTCTTCCGGCAGTAGGGAAGAGAGGTCAAGGGATATGATATGAGTTTCCCTGAAGGAACTCGGTGGGACTTGCATGATTGAGTAGTCTTTGAATTACCCATTCCTCGCCTTGGTGACAAAGAGTAAAGGAGCAAAGAATATCAGCGATTTTTGCCTGATTAGCTTTGTGGGGAGCGGTGCCAAAGTTTTATACACACACCCACGTGCAACTAAAAAAGGCAATTGAAAAACAAAAAGTAGTAGCAACAAGAATAAGATGGAGTTCTTAGGTTCAATCCATAGGGGGGAGGATTGGAGGAGTACGAGGGCTACCCTCAATTTTGGCCTATTATCAGTATTTTTAATTAAAAAGGAAGAAAAAAGAAGACAAATAGATAATAATATAACCTGCTCAGCGTAATTTTGTGGAAGAGCTTCCATGGTGCTATTACTTAGCTCCATTGCAAGATCGTAGCAACGCAGGTTGTTGTTAATCTATACACAGTTTTATAGCAGAGATGTTATTTATCAGTACACATCTTCTATAGTACAAACACATAAAAACTTAGGTCATGTTTAGCAGAATGCTTGAAAAAATCCTTTTTCTTTCAAAAATTGAAACAGACTTTCGAAAAGTAATTACCAAATGAAACACTTCTAGAAAAGATCAAAGCGTGCACAAAAGATACACTTTAGAAAACTGTCCACGCTTCATGAGTGAAGGTTATTACTCCTAATGAAATAATAATAATAATCATAAAAATATTTAAAATAATTATTTTTTAAAATTAAAACATGTAATTACTCCTAATGAAAGAAGAAGTTGATTGCATGCTTCAATCATTGGATTTCAAAACAAGTGGTTGCCTAACCACACTAAAAACACAAGAAAATAAAGGACGTCATGCAATTTTTTTTTTTGTTTTGGGTTTTCTTTCTTATGTTTCACCAACACTTTCCAATTCTTTTATTTTCAAAAATACAAAAATTTTATCAAAACCTTTTTCACAGACTACATAAACAACACTTTGCAAATGTGACCTTCACCAAAAGTACTTTTCAACTTTTACTTGGTTAAAAACTCTTTTCCATGAGCAATGAAAAACCACTACACAAACTTTACTAAACAACATCAATTTGCAACAAGTACCAGAGAATATCTAACTCATGCAAAATACAAAAAATAATTCACAAACCATTGCACACAAAGGTTCCAGGCCAATTTCGGATGCAGGTTCTTCAAGTCTCTGCCTCTCAGCAGCTTGAAAATTAATCATCACCTGAAGCAAGACATAAATTCCACATGATGCATGACAGCGTTATAATCAGTATGGTTAAGGGTTTGTCTTGCTACATATGTGCTGAAAATCAAGAAAGACATGTAGAGGGGAAATAATAAATCAGTGAGTGGAACAAAGACATCGCTCACACTATCAGCAAGAGCATCATTAGACAGGAAGGTTCAGAAAGGGAGAGGACTGGAGATCTAGAGACAGCCATCTTTCTTCGGTTGTTAACTTGTTCTCATCTTAAAGAAGTTACTCCTGAATTATGTAAATTTTAGAAACTACCACTAGCAGATGTCCAACAATTAGCTAAACAAAAAAGCAATTTGCTTCCCAATCCTAAATTTGATTTTTTTTTTTTTTTTTTTTGTCGAGCTTCCCAAAGTAGGCTGATGGAGAAATCTGAGCAAGATGCTACAATCCCTTTCTCTTGTCTGACTTTTGCCTCCAAATGTGGTAGTGGTTTTTTACCACCGAAAGGTGTTTTTTTTTTGGTTGGGGGTTTGGTTGGGGGGGGTGGGGGAGGTGGGCAGGGGTTGTGATGGGTGGCATTTGTCGGGTTTCCAAGCATGGCTGCTGCTTACTACTGGTGCCACAACTATGAACGTGCAGAAACTTGAACACAAAAATTGGTCCATCCACAATTTATAAATTTCTCAAAATTTGTGCAACATTTTTAAGTTTGACTTCAGCAACTAAAAACATATCAAATACGTCAAACAAAGGCTAGCTTAAGTTACCTGAATAATTGCTAAAGCAATTCTGTATAGCATGACATCAGTGCTATTATCCCGAACAATTTGCACCTGCTCTCCTAGGATCCTGAATAAATCAACAGCAGCCGGTGTATACAGCTTTCCATCTTCTGTTTTCTTTGGTGGCTGTACCTTATCAGCCTCCAGGATATTCATATACCATTTCTAGAAACAGAGTCAATAAAAAGGAAGTAGGTGAGGGAGTGAAGTGCCTAACCAACCATGAGAGAGAGCGATCGCAAGAGGCAATCTAAACAATCTTACTATTAACCAAACATGAAAAGGTAGATATATAATTACCTTAGTTGTGGCTTGCATTCTCTCTACATATGAATTCATGAGGGGATCCATGGCACCACTCTCAGAACAAACTTGAGCTAAAGACTCGTCCACACCAAGCCCAATCAGATTATCTTGGTATTCAACCACCCAACCAGTTACCTAATTGCAAGAAATGACAAATAGATAAGGAAAGTAGGAAATAAGAAATTCTCATGGTAACCTGAAGTGCAATATATACCTAAAGAAGTCAAGAATGGACTATGCTTTAAAAAGTAATAATAAGAATTGTATGTCCATGAGAACTATGGTTCAGAGCAAATCACTGAATCTATCTTTCCCCTAAGTACTTCAGCTTTAACCACTTCCACAGGAAGTCTCACATCTGATATGTTATCATTCTAAGAAAAGAGCACTCTAGTAAGGTAATCACTGGAGGAAAGCAGTATGAATGAACTCTAGGGACCGACAATTATATCTGTTATCATCAATTCAACTAGCAGCATCATGGATAGATGCAAATTCATCACTGGCTACCAAGAAGAAGTGCTAGAATGCCAGTTTTCTTGGCATAAGTGACAACATTCGACCTAACTAAATAATTACAAATTGTACTTTCCCAAGCTAAAGCCTCCAGAATCCAAAGTATAAGACCAGATATATTGATAAATCTTGGTAACAGTCAACTTGCAAATGGTTAAGATGTTCCACGCACTAAATCCTATGCAGGGCCAGTTTGCTTTGAAAAAGCCTGTTTCCAAAAGTAAGAAAACTTGCTAGCAACACATGATTGAGACAAAAATACCTTCAAAATTTCTATATTTGTCAGCTCATTTGCCCTGTCACTGAGCAGTCTGAGCATCTGAATAAACCTCTCAGTATACAGATTTACCATGAGCTGGAATATCTCATATCTGCAGCAAGGAAGAACCAAATCAGTACAAGTTAAATATTTACATGGAATTCCTCAAAAAATTAGTTTCCTAAGTTCAACTGAGGTATGTGGAAATGTCACATAATCAACCACCCATGTGAACACTCAATACACACTGCACAGAATCAGATTGATCTTTTGCATCAACCCTTCAACTCAACAACAATTTTGCTTGTAACAGCAAAATTCAGCTTTGCCCTTTGGCCCAACATGCAGAATCAGTGAACGAACCTATGCAAATCTGGAATAATCCTATTTAAATTCCATTGCTAAATCCACAAGTTCTACAGTAAGCCTATGTAATCAAATATAAATAAGCACCATTTACAAAGAAAATCAGTTCTTTTTTTTTTCTTTTTCTTTTCTAGAATATGAAATTGCAACCTACGACCACTTTGGACTCAATAGTGTTAAAATTGTTTCTCAGATGCGTGGCCATTAAGATGCAACTTTTTTTTTTTCTTGGGAGGAAAACAAACTGATGAGAGAAGAACAGGGAACCACTCAAGCAAAATAACGTCGAAGAACACATATTAAGAAATTCTAAGAAATTAGAGAACCAAGAACATTTATGTGCAAGCTTCCAAACATAACTCATTCGTATCTTATTACAGAAACTTTCAGACTGAACCCTGTTTTAAGCCCTTTCTTAAGCCTTTCCACCGGGCTAGAATCACATTTGAAGGGCTGAGTCAGCAACTAGCAGGTTATCTAAAATATCATCCAATATTGTCGCATTTAACAAACTAAACAAAAGGTAACAGTACATGCCCAAGGATACAACAGATATAAAATCAAAGAATTTCAAGTAAAAAGATCAAAACTTCTGCAGTACATTTTAAAGGAGTAATGAAGGTGACAAGAAAATATAGCAAAATGCTAATCTTAGAAAAAAAATTAAAAAAAAATAAAACTTAGATCAGGAGACATATAAATACATCAATTGAGAGCTTACTGAAAAAGTAGAATTGCAGGAGACAAGAAATGAAAGTAAATGTTATTTGACAGTCCTAACCTTGGAGGAAAACATGGAGCAACATAGTCATAAATATCTCCAAGCTCTTCTCCAATCTGAATGTTAAAAAAGAAACTACCAGATTATGAATAAAATCTATTTAGGTAGCATTAGAAACATTGATTTTGAATATTATGAGCACAAGAAACAAAATATCATCAAATGCCACTGATTTTTTATTACGTGCAAAATAACTCATTTGGAAGAGGGAGGGAAGGAGAGAGAAGTACAGAGGAAGTATACAAAAGTGCCTGTCCTACAAGAACAATTAGCAGAAAATTATTAAACAACCACCAAACCTGAGAAATGAACAAATTATTCAACAAATTGTGAGGAATTATATGCGTAACAAATTTTTCTTATGTCAAAAACAAAGCAACTCGTGAACTCTATGTTTTGTGTGTTTCAGCACCTACAGAGTTTTTACTTTGTTTCTCTAAGAAAAGTAGGCTTGGAGAGAGTATCAAAACAAATTTGCTTCTGGTCACACTCTGACAGCACTTTATATACTCATCATATGCTGTTATATAACAATTGGTCAAACTAATCTGCATTTGTCAGAGTATCATCTTCTCACTTTTATTTGCCTGAGAGTGAGAATCTAATCATGAAACAGAATAATAAAACAAAGTTCTTTTCTTATGAAGAAAAATCATTTGACAGAAATTTTCTTCCGTAAGTTCTCTAATTCATTGTACAAATTCTGAAAATTTACCCCGACAATGAAGATCTCCATCAAGCATGAGATCAACCCCAAATTTTGGTTTATTAAGGGAAAAAAGGATGGAAGGTTGAGCAATTAATCTCCACCTAGAGGCTAAGCACAAACATTTACGATATTGAACAGATCAGTTGTACTTACTGATCGAGCTTCCTCCAATGCTGCTTTAAGGTCTTCAAAAACAAGCTGAACACAGAAATTGTTGTCAGAATGAGATATGATTAACCAGGATATAATATCTTTACCATTGCATGAAACAGAGTAACCAAAAAAATATACCTCTGTAAGAAGTTTGTTAAATCGTTCTTCAACAGTTTTCCTTATTTGTTCATAGCATTTATCCTTGTAGCCTTTTCCTTGAGCCTTCATTTTCTGCTGCATTAGACTTCTGGAAGAAGCTGGTACAGTAGTAGACTTCCTGCAGAACAAAAGAAAATATTAAAAGTCAGTGATGGTGTGTGCACCTTAAAATAGTTTTTGAGAGATAATTAAAGATGCATTGAAGACAGATATATAAATGATCAATATTATAATCGGTAAATTGAAACGGCAATCAATCTTAAAGGGTAGAGCTAAAATATAAACTTGAAAATTAAAAAAAGCAGTTACTTGGCACTTCTACGGGGATTTGCAATTGATGCCATTGCACCACCTCCCTCCGCCTCAGCTGCTTCCTCAGCAAGTTGTTGATCAAGGATTTCTTGCATTTCAACAACCCTAGAAGGGCAAAGAGATACAACAGAAGTGGAAGATGATTACCAACAAGAAGATAGCAAAAGAGTGAACTGAACCCATATACTGGCAGCTCACAAGATCTCAAGTCAGGTTTGTGATTATAAGATATTATAGTGTTGTTTAATCATATGGAGTCTTTATGTTGCGTTACATAGGGCCAAAACTGTGGCTTATATAGCATGAAAGAGAAAAAGTCTCCATGTTCAACCGTAGCAAATTTCATTGATGCTTGTCAATTGTGCTTATACTTGATAGCTTTATACTTCAGAGAATGGGATTCAAGTTTCCACAACCACATAGCTCATTAATGAGCTTTTTCACTGATAAGCAAGTCCAAACAGGAAGGCAACAACATTTTGCACATTTTGTAAACCTCAAACAATATGAGTTCTAATATATCAATGAAGAAAGTTAGTACGGACCAACACATGCATATGGAGGTATATATGTATGTAACACATGCATATTTATACTAATCATAACTATCATTTTAATGCAACTTTAAGTTGGTAATTCCATATTCCTTTTTGAAGAATTAATTAGAAGTGTAAATATAAATCCACCTTCTAAACCATGAATCTACTTTGTCTTGGCCCTTACACTTTAGGCAAGGGAATAGTTGCAACATTTGGTGGACATCCCTTGTATCAACAAAGTCAAATAGCTATCTTTGGTCGTTATGGCACTTTTTCCCCTAGAAATCATACTTTAACCTCATTTCCTCTAGAGAACTCTGTTCCAAAGTACCGTAGATTCAATGCACAGGCAGCCAGCAAGAAGGTAAAGAGCAAGAATAGCTATCCCAGGCATACCTTAAAGCACGAACCAAAGTTTGTGGGCTGCAAAACAGAATAGAAACACGTAAGGATAAAATGACTATCAGAAGAATTGTAGAACAACTATAAATAACCCATGAATAATTAATTCAGAAACTCCAGTGGAAGGGAAAAAACAAAGCAAGTACTAAAAGGCAGACTTGTGTTACTTGGAAACAGAATAGAGAAAAATACTTGTCAGCGGGTTGTCTCTAAAGATGCTTAAATAATTAGATATGGGTAACTAAGATACACCCCTTGTTTATGGAGAAGCTATTTGGTTCAAAGGCCAAAAGGAACTTAATACTCCATACATCCCAGTCTGAATGTCCTGGCTGAAACGAAATTATGTATAATAGATAAGAATAATAAAGTGATTCTTACCTAAATGCCCTAGGTAGGTATGACTCTTTAACTCTTGATTGCTTTTGGATTAAGTAGAGATGGATGAAGTTATATATATGTTTTGACTTGATGTAGAAACTCATTTTTGGATGACCCAAAAGGGAATGCAAGACACTTCATATAAGGCAAGGAATTAATCATAATTCTATTAATAGCAAAGTCCAGGTCTAATTATTCTCCACTTAAAATGTCATTTTTTTATATGTATCACAATCACTATAAAAGTGACATGAGAATCGCAAACTTATCCAGTATGGAAAATGGAATTAAGTATTCCTTTTCACCCTAACCTATTGACAATCAAGCAACTCATCTAAGCAAAGCATATTCTATTATTTGGAATTCTAGCTCTAACTTACTCAAACCAATAAATAAACTCAACATGGAATCATAAAAAGCTGGTTTTTAGAAGTTTCAAGCGCTAAGCTTTAGTATCTGCCACTTTGCAGCCCAAACTCACAGTGTCGACATGATGTCAGCCATAAATGTTGCACTAATCTATGGTGTATTACACTCAACGATCACCCTTTGAAAACTCACTGTGGGTGCATAAAACATGTAACCTTCAAGCGGGAAAATAAAATATGTACACCACCTTGGGCTCCACACACATCTCCATTTTCATTCTTTTTTCCTTTTGGCTTTGCTTGGATAGAGAAACAGAGTGAAACCTCATTAAGAGGTCATAAGATTATCTTAACAAATCAGCCCAACACTAATTTTTCAGCACTTTTTCTACTTTGTGGCAGTTGCAATTAAAACCAATAAGACGAAAAGTAAATAAACTTGCAAGTAATTCCAAGAAGTTGACCAAAATCAAATCTCAACCATTTCAAAAAATCAACAATAGTACTATAACAAAGCTCAAGTAATAACAAATTTAAGAAAATTTATCAAAAGAAACTTTAATGCAGTTCTCCCCTTGAAATAAAATCAATATCATTATGTGAAAAGAACAATAACAGATTCCAAGTTCTTCCCAATAAACACTATACCTTTCTTTAGAAAGTTTATAGAAGTTGCCAATATGGCCCCATAGTGTCTTCTCAAATGTCTCCCAAGTCTGGTCTACATCCTCAAAATATTCTCTGGGGCACATTAAAATTGTGAGAGAGAGGGGATTAAAACTCAAATTGTGAGCATCATTAGTGAAAAAGATGATGGAATTCGGATTATTAAACTCCTTTATTGTAATGAGATCATCATAATCCTTTGCTCAAGAACAGGAAAAACAGCATCCTTATGAATGGCTGCGGCACACAATCGGAAAAGACCAGAAAATACACTGGAAAACTAGCAAGCACTGAAAGCTTACAGTAGCCTTTTTTTTTTCACTCTTTTGTAATATCTAGTTGTGAGCGGAATTGGGTTCAATATAAGAACTTCAATTGCAACTAGGAGAAGCTAGAAACTAGTTCTTGAGACAGAAAATCTTGTGAATGAATTAATACTTAATACTCAAACAAATTCCTATTTCTTAGTTTCCTTTTTTCTTTTTTTAAAATAATCTCACTGATCTAATCTGTATGTATAAAAATCGATTTCTGCTCCAACTTAGTGTTGAACGATGTCACAGACCTTAGCCTGCTAACCTCTTCCTCATGAGATGATGCAGCTGCTAGTGCAAACCTCCGCTTCCCGTCAAGGGCCGTTAACCTCTATCACAAATTGAGGATATCAACCAATGATCAGAGCGTGAACACATTGTAACTTTCGAGTCTTTTTCATGGAAATCATATAAACCATACAGATAAACAACCAAATGTAAAACTGAAACCATCTTTACCTCATAAGTGTTGACAAGTTCTTTGTCATCACTTAAAGAATCCTGTGCTTCAGCTGCTTCGACAGAAATAGACATCATGCCCTCAACATCCTATCATAAAATAAAGTCTTCAGCTAGACAGCAACCAACATAGCACAGTTGGAAAAACGATAAACAGGTAGGTAATAAATCCTCATGCCTTAGGCTTTAAACTTATAAATGCATGCTTTAGAAAGCGTCAAAAATATAAATAGCTATAATTTTAACATTCCCTTTTTGGAAAGATAAAGTCTTGTTAGCCTATTCCAAATCCTCTAGATTGGTAATCAGTTGCATGCAACTTCTAGCGTTGTTACATTATCCTGCCTTTGATAAGATAAGAGACAAAAATTCAATACAAAAAGTATAACTTAATCTCCTGAGAGTACAAAATTTATGTACAATGAGACACATTAACCATCATGACAAATAGCTATTCAAATTAGGTTGTGCCACCCACCTTCAAGGTTGTATTCAAGTTGTTCCTTGCATTGCTAAGAAGCTTTATTTGATCATGGTTTTCAATTAACGTTTGGCACTCTTGACAAAGCCTGATGCACATAAGACCAGAATATTCAGAACAAACTCAAACACATCAAAATTGCAATAGAAGTTTAGGCATAGAAAGAAAAACCAACAACCCTTTTATAATTTTATATCATTCCTGCAATATATACCATCTATAACTTACTTTTCAATAGAGACAAAGTTTTCACGCAGATGATCTACTGTGTTTTGAGATAAGGAAAGAGATTCCAGTCCAGATTGTGCCTGTTCAACCTGCAGAATCCAAGGACTTGTCACGTGAGCACATTGGAATAGAAGAGATGTAGTGCTTTCTCAGCTTTATATATGCATCCAAAAGCCTATGGTGTAACAGAAAAAGCAAGCTTGAAAAAAATCATCGTGCAGCATTTTGCCTATGAAAAAGACTGGAATTGGTACTTATACCTGCTCTGCTACCATTGTACTAAGTTGTGCATCGTTTGCCTGACAATAAAGAACAATAAGCACATTGAGAATTGACAATCTCCAGGTTTGTATAGAAACTACCAATTCAGGAATCAACTGAATGCCAGTAAATTGATAATAGTTTTACATAGTTATCAAGAAAAAGGACATTATGGACAGAAGCACCTATTACAAATAATTGCCTTCGCACCTATTACTAACAAAGATGTGTAGACCAACTCTTAATTAAGAACTCTAACCAGCATGTGCTGTACACAATGATGCCACTTGCATGAACAGCACCATTTATTAGTAGGCTTATAATAAATTCACTTACAACATCTTTCTTTCTTTCTCTTTTTTTTTTTTTTTTTTTTTTTTTGTGATGGAGTAGAATGCATCAAAAGTATAGAAAAGAGAGGAGGTATGGGGGCACAACCCTATTGCATGAAATGAATCCAAAAGATCATCAATAAAAAACCATAGAACAAATTTGTTTCTGAAGTTTAACTGTTGTAAAAATCCAATCAGAGAAGCAGCAGAAAGGAGTCAATTGCATTCATCTAGTCAGAAAGAGTGGAAGAATTATAACTTCAAGCCGAAGATGAATTTTTAATTCTTAAAAATGTGAGATTCCTCTCCCCATAAACATGATATATGACATATGCATTCACCCAGTCGCACACCAGCAAAGAAAACCTCCTTGGAATTTCAAGTGCTATTTGCAATAGCTGCAGGCATGGAACAGAGGATGTGAGCAAACTAGATGAAATGCTCTTGGTTGAGGTCATCCTTACAGTCTTCAATAAATACAGTTTCTTCCAACTCACCAACTATCTCTCATCTTATCACATACATTTTTTGTTTGTTATGACAAATTAAGAAGCATGCGGGTAAGCTAGATGAAATGCTCTTGATCAAGGTCATCCTTACAGTCTTCAACAAATACAGTTTCTTCCAACTCACCAACTGTCTCCTCATCTTCTCTCACTCACCCTATCCCATCCAGCTTTCCCTTTTTTATGACAAATCAAGAAGCGTACCAAATTTTCATGTGGGTAGATCACACCTGACAACAAAAATACTAGTTACACTTACTATCCCTGCACCTCCCAGCTGGAATCAATTCACTTTTGCCTAACTTAACCTTCAGTCCTGCAAACAGTTTCCAGGAAGGAGAAAACACTTTAAATACCTAACTCGATCTGGATTAGTTCCAATGGAAGACAGAAGGTAACATATCTCGAAAACCCTGCTACTAGAATCTCTCACTTGAAGACCGGAAACAAAGCCCCCTTCAACATTTGACTAAACTGTGCATCAGAAATCATGTCTGAATCTAGTGCTTATCTCCTTTTATACCGTTTACCAACTCCAAATGATTTTTCCCCTCAAATGATCTTTCTAAATAACTTGCCTTTTTAATGTCAACAAACATCAGATGCATCCTAAGCGACAGACTCCAAGTGAAAATTATCTGAAATTCAGTTATCCATTCCTTCACACCCTATCATCTGACATACATAAAACATCAGTCGGAAGACTCCCTATGAAAATGGATCTCCATGACAATTTGCTAACCAATGAAAGAACTTGTGGAATTCTTTCCATTCTTTGGGATAAAATATTCAAGTTTTTAAAAATTGGAATTAGAACGTTTCTATGCAGAAATGACAAAGATTATCATGCACAATGTGATGGACAAAGCCCTATAGATTACCCAGCATACACCTTCCAACCAAATTCTGAATCTCCCGCACAAGGTGCCTATGTTTATTGATACATAAATGAATATCACATAGAAATACTTAGCATGAACCATATTCATCAAGAATAAAAGTCTTCTACTTCTCAGAACATGCTTAAAGGAATCTTTCACATTGCTTACTAGTAGTTTGGCACACGTCCAAACGACATGTACGAGAGGTAATGTGATATTCCACTTAGCCCAGGATGTAACAAGATAGAGCGATAGAGGACAGTGTTAAGAATACTAAACATACCCCATTTACAGCATATATGAATTTCATAACCGGAATCGAACGCATGAGAAAGGTCTCAGCTAGAAGAATTATAACCATAGCATTTGCTACTAGATTGTCATACGAACCTCTAAAGGGGGTCATAAGAGAAGAAATGGGAAGCAGAAAACTTAGGTAAGCAGCTACACCAGCACAGATTATCCCGAATCCCCAATTAAAACTCACAGAGGTTGTAGTGAATAATACTAACTCAAAACAGGAACAGCTTCAGTAATCTAAATGCACAAAAAACATATGCACTACAAAGCACCAGATCCATTGGAGTCCCACAAACACCAAGAGCATGTCCTACATATCATACAAGACCTGTAACAAACTTCAGTCTGATTCATACACATTCTGCTCTGTCTTGACAAATTTGAACCTAAGAACCCAAACCAATCCCAATTTCACCCACTCCTCACCAGCAATCTAATCACAGCTCGGTCTTAGAAGTAGTCAACACTGACGCTATCAACAGAATAAATCATAACCAGGCCCCATCTACAACGACAAATTGCGCAGAATTGGCACCTGTTGACGGGCAATGTAGTCTGCCTTGATCGATGCGATGGACTGCAGCAGCTCCGGCAGCGGTAATAGCTTCGCGACCTCGCGCACCGCCGATTCCTTGGCTTCTACCGCCAGATCCTCCACCATCATCTTCCTCTAACAGTTACGCAGTCTATCGATAAACAGTTCGGTGCGATCAGAAACCCACCGAATCTAACGATCTCGGTTCATTTCATTGCTTAAACAGATTTCGGGCTTTTTCTTCGTCGTCTTCTTTGCGTGCACTTCGGTTTTGTTGGACTTGTATAAGTCCCCATGGGCTTGGTCAAGTTTGGCTTGCTCCGGCCCTGAACTTGGTAATTTTTTTCTTCTGTAATTTTCAAAACAAAATTGGGAAGTGATGGGGGGACTTATATATATATATATAATATATCTTAGATGTATTTACACATAAATTAATTGCAAAAATTTTATAAAAATTTCATAAACAAGGTTTACAAACAACATTTTTGAATATGAATCATTATAAAAACACATTAAATTTAACAAAATTAAAAGAAAAATTCAACATTTTATATACTTATCACTTTTTTATATATCTATATATTTATATATTCATTCAAGTGTCTTCTTGTGTATAGGTTACTCATCAAACAAATCAATGAAGGGTTTCATCCATTTTGGCTTCGCATCTAAATAGCCTTAACTTTTGTGTCTAAAATTATTGAACTTAATTAAGTTTTGGAAAATGACCTTTAGAAAATTTTAAATTTCTTATAAATATTTATTATAATTTACAAGTCATATTCTCCTACCCCATAAGATGTTATCTATCATATATTTTTTTTAATTTTGACTCCAGTAATTGTACTTTTAAGACTTTGATCTTAAAATATTTTTCTATTTTTTCTTTCAAATATAATAAATTACAAGGACACTGTAGCAATTGATTTGAGAGACAATCTCAAAGAGCATCTCGAGCAGTGAATTCCCATTGGGAGTTCTTTACCTTTTATTTGTCCCATTCCCTTCTATGACTTCCAATCCTTCTCCCATTGTACTAAGACTATTGATGCTTTGATGCCTTTCTCTTGTATCTCTATCCTCATTTAATCTTGTAACTTCCACTTGGATCTACCAAAAACTTCTTGAGATGGACACTCTCATTGAAGGCCTATATTTGGAGACTCCAATCTTTATTGTTGTATAGAAGTGCATGAACTACCATTTTTTCGTTTGATTCTTTGAATGAGATTCATTAGAGATTAATGTAAGATAACTCTCTTTTTATGATGATGAATATCGATATATTATTATACTTTATAGACATATCTCAATAGGTACTTGCTATAACAGGAAGAAGATTTCACTACTTTTACTCATATATCATGTGAGATATATATTGATGTAAGATATTTGAGACATTTTTTTAAAACATCAATTATTCAACTTAAAAGTTAGCTCATGTCCCATTACTCAACCTAAAAGCTAATTCAAAAGTTAGAGGCAACTTCCTTAATCTAAACTAACTCCAATAAACATGCATGTTCTCTTAAATGCATGAGAGGCTTTCAAATATTTTTAAGCTTGCCTCTTATTAGAAATCTACAAAACAAGCAAGGTTAGTGAAAGAAAAGGAATGAATGCTAATTTGCTAGAAAGTCATATTTCAAATGACTTCCTTTAATCCAATTTTAGACATGTTGCATTTATAACTTTGTCGAGCTTAGAAATTGAAGAAGGAAAACTGGAACCCTCTAGCTTTTCTTGATATTCTCATATCTGAATGTGGTAATGATTTTGAAAACTAAGTATGCTGGTGCCGGAGTTTACCTTGTCAAGTCCCCGTTCTATGTGACATATGGATGCATCTGAGATTATTTCCTCGACTTTTGTTCGTAGTGTGGTAATGCTACAACGTTTAGTTACCAATTCCAATGATTGGTGCCTTGTAGATGCATGGCATTGAGTGCAAACTTGCTATTCTGAAGTGAAAATGCAGAACTTAGTGTGGTTCCACCGAATTGTTAATGTATTTATATATATGTATAGATATATCATTAAATTGTATTACAAATAGCTTAAACCAAACAAACATCACTTAGGCTTAAAAATAGTTTTTGAAAACTTTTAAATTCTTGCAAATATTTATTACAATTTATAGGTTTTGCTTCTCATTTTGATGATATATTACTTTTCACATTCTTTTTAATCTTAGAAATTATTAGAAGATCTAAGCATAATCATATGCTAGCTCAAGAGTTTAATGTTTTTTTTTAATCTTAATTTTACATTAAATTTTTTATATTTTAGTATAGGACACTTATCTTGCACATACTATTTCACACATTAGATGTCATTGGGTTTAATATTATATAGGGTAGAGTAAATTTAATTGAAATTCTAATATTATGTTAGAAGACCTAAAAATTTAATTTAAGAACTTTTTTTAAATTTTTTATTATTATTGTGCATGCACCTAAGTCATGCATATAAAATTAGATCTCAAACCTCACTGTTGAGGTTCTCACTAACTTTCCCACTTGAACTAATTGATTAGTGAGTTAACTCAAAAGTTACAAAAACACTTTCTTGTTAAGTAAATTATTCAACACTGGATTGACAGAATTGTCCAATCAATGGTACGGGCCGTCTCTTGGGCACACAACGTGGTAGTACAAGTTTTGTACTGCTTTTCAGTACAGCAAGGGGATGATCTGCTATAAAAATCAGACAACCCACGCCCTCCCTTTTGTGTCCTCCTTATGGATTTTCACCTCTCAAGAGTGATTCCGGGTCCAAATAGTAATATTTTCTCTTCATGGATTTCTCAGCCCAAATTCCAAACGTCTGCGAGAAGAGCAAGAGGCTGCTTTCTTTCATCCTGAATTGTCCAATCAATGGTATGGGCCATCTCTTGCATGCTTATCATATTTTGACTTGATATTGCACGAGTCTTTATTTAGGTTTTACTCTTAATATTATCATGTATAGTTATTTATTAGATATATAAAATTATTTATTTAAAAAATATTATTTCAAAATTTATAATGACATTCTTCACAAAATTTGTATTTTTATCTCGTAATGATTAAAGAGATAGTATAGGACACATTACCTATAAATCATTATAAAAACATTTATATAAAAACAAATTACTTTCTTCGTTCTATGTTAAACTCTATCAGAAATCTTGGGCCTAAAAAATCCTTCCCCTACGAAGTGGGGCACCGTTAGAGGAGGTTGATTGCAATTTGGAGAATCCAACGCACTTTCACCCACTTTTCTTGTCGAAGATAAAAAGGCTAGAGATTATCACAATCTTTTTCACATGGGTGCCTATGTACTGCATCTATGCATTCATGACAGCCCCACCGCTCTACATCACCACCAAACTTTTACAGTTTCCTTTGTCGGGAAAGCCATCATCTTACTCTTTAAAAACATTTTGATTCCTCGGATCCGCCTAGAGGAGCAGTCAAACAAGGAAGCCTACAGCAGATTTTAATTGTTTTACTCGTTAATGTACTATAGAGATTCGTAAACATCTTCTGATCAACAGGAAAGTTGTTGAATTATTGTTTACCGCGTCCCATGAATGCAGCAGAAGCAGCCAAGACTGATGTTGAAGGGCCACGTAAAATAAATATTCAATTATTTACTGAATAGTTAAACGTCTCTCCGAATGAAACAAAAGGTAGAAACTTTCACCATCTTCCTAATGCGTGTGCTTTTACCCAAAAACTAGTAAAACATTTGATTTAAATGCTTTAAACATGTTGCTTCGGCGTCAAGCTAAAGTCGCTAAAAGGGTACCTAAAAAAAATCATCTTCATGTATGTATTTTCTTCGGCAACCTGCCGACCTGCCAGCTTGTAGCACCACCGTCCTTTTAATGAGTTAAGACCATCTTATACTTTCGATCCATAACTCTTAAAAATGTTGACGGGAATGCTTTAAACATGAAACTTCAGCATCGAGCCAAACTCAATAAAAGGGTACCTGAAAGAAATCATTTTCATGTATGTATTTCCTTCCTCAACCTGCCGAACACGCAAGCCTGTAAACTCATGGTCCTCTAGTGGGTTAGACCAGAAGCTCAGCCGCCGTATAACTGTTAGAACTTGAACAGCGGCTAACTTAATTTTTTTCTTGATTGTCTCTTAAAGTCACCTTATAATGTAAAACCATTCTATCTTGAAGGATTAAACAATGGAAGAAAAAAGTAAGTTATATAATTGGAGTCAAAAGAAATAAAATTTTTGCAATAATCTTGTTAGTCATATTATTTACAGACATTATGTACCTAAAATGAATGCAATATAAGAAAATTCAATAGTTAAAGTCCAAAAAATATTACTAGTGTTCAAATCTTTGTAGCTTAGTGATATTTGAGGTATTACCACTTAAGTAGCAAGAGTTTGAAACACTCTTTTTTCTAAATAAATCTCCTACATCACTCTCACCCCTACCCCAAATTAAAAAAAAAACGCTATTAAGAAGAGACAAGTGAGGGATGAAACTTCATTAATTAGAGGTGTAAACTTTATAAATTGTAATAAGCATCTGCAAAAGTATAAAAAAAAAATTTAGATAATATTTTTTTACATAATTAATTTTTATATAATAATAATTTATTTTAAAAAAATAAAATTTTTAAAATTTACAACATTTTAACAAAAGCATTATCAAATTTACACTTGTCAATTTTCACGACGCTTTAAGTGTGGTTAACAATAAGCACTCACACTTTACCATGTTACCTTTTTATTTACAGCATGTGCTCCATGTTTCACGGTGCAGAAGCATATCCTTCTTTCTGATTATCTTTCACCTCCTTTTTGTTTAGGTTGGCTGCAGGTGGAATTCGAAACATGCAATTTGGCGTTTCCTATATCATCGCCGACAGTAATGGGGACCCTGTAAAGGATAGCCTTTGAACTGCTAAAAGACATTCAAATCTCGTCATGATTGTAGAAGATGACTAAACGCCAAAACTCTGCATTATTCCGATGTGAAATGTCCTCAGGTTCGGTGGATATCACGCATTGCTGGTCCACAGCCTCGATCTCGATCGTCGGGCCATTGAAAGTTCTTCAAGATCGTGGAAATATACTTCTTTTTCCCACTTCGTCGCTGTAGTTATTCCTGCTGGCGTGAAGCTTCTGATATTCTGTGGTCCTCCACGCCTTAAACATGTCCGCGTTTGAGTAATCTCAATTTATATCAACAGAATGCGTGTTAATTACTATAATATTAGACGTGGCTTGTGGACGATTCCAATAACATATATGGGTTCTTGATAGTATTTAAATATAAGAAATATTTTTAAAATTTAGCAGTTAATTTTTAAACTGAATCTTAAAGTTTTCGATAATAAGATTTTTTTAATACAATTCCATTAAAAACTTTTTTTTTTTTTTTTAACTTTGATATATATCTTATATCATTAATAGGTCAGCTTATTATATTTCTATATAAAAAAGTACTTCATCCCACAGCATCTATAAGATAATGGCAACAAAAACAAGAAACGGCTAAATAGCCTGTCCAAAAGGTGACTTCGTGGCTCAGAATTCACCTTATAAGTTATATGAAAAGAAGGATCCGCTCATTTCCTTAATGGTTAAAGAAGAATAATAATGTAAAATTATATTATATGAGATAATCATTATTTTTAATATATCTCTTCATTTAATATATGAAAAAGTATAAAAATTTTGTTTACAAATAATATTTACAAGTGATGGAATACTACATTTCAACTTAACTATTAACATTATAAGAGAGAGATTCGTTCATTTCTATAAAACTAATAAGATATTATTATATATAAAGATAATATTAATTAACATATTAATGATTTGAATGACATCTCATTTTAACTGTTAATATGATTATTTCTACTGTGCACCTTTTTTTGATTTGATTAAAAAATATTAAACACAGCTTTCTAACTTTTCTAACTTTCTCTCCTTTTATTTTTACCCCCCACTACCGTAAGAAAAGTGTAGATGGGTAGGCCATATTGATTCCTAAGTCAAATTTACTGCACCAGACTGTTAATATAATTATTTCTTAAGTGGAATTTGTGGGACAGCCACGACAGCAGCTTTTTGTTTCTTTTTTTTTTCTTTACCTTAAGTCTCAATCAAGTGCATACAATAATTTATTATCCAATCGGAAAATCAACTAGGTGTGTCAATATCAACGTTGGGAGCCTAATGCTGCGTCCTTTCATCAGAGGAGCAGGCATCTGTATTTATCCCACGTTTTTTGCCACCTTGGAGATCTTCAAGCAGTCGACGGCGAGACGTTGTCTATAAATGGCCCTCAAAACTCTGATCGATAGACACAAAAGCAAGCATACTCAGAAAGCGTGTTTGTTTTAGATATGGGATTTAAGAATATGGGTTTCATGGTGGGATTCCTGGCGCTTTTGTTTCTGAACTCGATGTCCGTATCCATGGCGTATAATGTCCATAACTACAGCTTCGTAGTAAGTTTTTAACATTTTTTTGTTGTAGGTGAAGGAAGTTTGATTATTTGGGATCTTAAACTAGGACTAGTATCGTGAGCTATTAATTACCACCTCTTTTTTCAGTTTCCTTTTAAGTTTTGCTTTTCTCTTGCACGGTATTTCATGGAAATATAAGTATCCATTGTTGTTGCAGTTGAAGAATACATATTTTGAAAGACTCTGTAGCAACAAGACCATGCTTACTGTAAACGACTTGTTTCCTGGTCCAACAATTGCAGTCCGTAAAGGCGACAGAGCATTTGTTAATGTCCACAACGACGGAGATTATGGTGTCACTATACACTGGTGATGACTCTCTCTTTCACTCTAGAACTCGCAAAAGTGAACACCGTTTAATCTCTCTCTCTCTCTCTCTCTCTCTCTCTCTCTCTCTCTCTCTCTCTCCCTCTTTAACTCATAAAGTAAACATAGTAAATGACTAGACCAAATTTGGATATGAACTATTGACTAATATTTATATGGAATTTTTTAATTTCTAAATTAATTTTGAAATTTAATTTTTAGTTTTTTATAGATAATATCACTATTTAGTATAACGTATGGCACATTAAAAAATATTGAGGATAACAGTTTAGGTTGACTAATATTTAAATATAATTTATTTCTCTACGTGTTTGGGTGAATTTTTAACTTTTTCTTCAAGTACTTTTGCAACATCTTTGTAATTTATCTACTTAATAAGTTTAACATATATTTATTGTGAAATTATAAATCTATCTTTCCTTAAAAAGTTTCATCAAAGAGAAAAGTTGTTTAAGTTTATAAAGTATATCATAAACTTCTTTTTTTTTTTTAGTATAAGGTTCTATTTAATATTCCTCTATAGAGTTTAGTCCTTTTGTTGATAAAAGACTAACCTATAATTTAGATTGGTTTGAATCATATAGAACAAGAATTAATTTTGATATCATGTAGAAGACCCACGTATGCTTTTCTTTAAAAGAACTCATAAGGAAAGATAATATTGGCTAATCTTATAAGATATGTTACAAGTATATTTCTCACAAGATTCTTTTAACTCTTTGAATCTTAAATCACCAAAATGCTCATGCTATGTACTACCAAACCAATTTGAACGAATGGCAAAACTTTTCTTTTCCATGTATATTTACAGGCATGGAGTAAAGCAACCCAGAAATCCGTGGTCAGATGGTCCAGAGAACATCACGCAGTGCCCCATCAAACCAGGGAAGAACTTCACTCAAGAGATTATATTTTCTACCGAAGAAGGAACTATTTGGTGGCATGCCCACAGCGACTGGTCACGTGCCACCGTCCATGGTGCTATTGTTATTTTACCGGAAGATGGAAAGACATATCCATTTGAACCACAACCTGATGCAGAAGAAGTCATCGTACTAGGTGATTTCATGTTTGTTTTGGAATTTTTTGGTTGAAATAATGCTGAGCTAAGCATTTTAAATTCTAAAGTTGAGTATTATATATTTAATGTTAAAATCAGCATAGAAGTAATTTATATATAAGAAATGTCTTCTTTATGGTGAGCTAGTTTTTGTGAAAGGATTTGGCTTTCTAACATAATATTTGAGTTCAATCCATCCTTAACACCTTTATGCATATGAGTGAAAAATTTATATAGTGAATGTGGCACCATAATGTGGTTTGGGATGGATCATTATGGGAAGGAGACATGTTAAAATTAGTGTGGAGTTATTTCATATTATTAAGGTGTATGCATGTGAAGTGGTTTATATGTAAAAAATTTCCTCCTTCCTTTAGCTAACTTTTGTTGAAGGATTGTGCTTTTTAGTATTCAAAGTTTCAACTTGATTTTTGTAGGAGAATGGTACAAGGGAGATGTGATGGAAATAATTGATGTTGCCACAGCAACCGGTGGTGATCCAAATATCTCAGATGCCTACACTATCAATGGCCAACCCGGATATCCAAATAATTGCTCCAATGGTAAGGGCGGAAACCAATTAGATCCATACTTGCTCGGTCAATATAAAGTAGTGATAACAAATTTAATCCTAAGTGAGTAGCTTATCATTGATTGATAAAACTTTCCTACTCTTAAATAATTTTTAAATAGAATTAGGTACTAAACTTGGCTAGTATTTTTTAAATAGAATAGAGTCATTTATAGATAACAACAAGTAGTCCTTAATGAAATAAATCAAGCACCAAGTTGGTTAGTAGATTCTCACATTTACTTTGATCATGAAAGGGTACAATATTTAGAAAATTTGATATTTATGCCAAACCATTTTTACCACACCCTTTTACTTAGAATGCAAAAAAAAAAAAAAAAAAAAAAAAATCTTATGGAGATTTTTTATCATGAGTAAATGGACAACGTAGACTTTAAGATTAAAAAAAAAAGTCTAATCTTATCCAAAATTGACTTAAAAGAGTGAAAAAAGTCTTTTCGACTGAGGATTTCCAACGTATGCCCCATATCGTACAATTTTTAACAAATAAATTATCGGAGATGAAAATTTTATGTTGAAAATGAATAATTTGAATAATATTTAAATATAAAATATTTTTATAATTCATGAACTAATTTTTGTATTAAATTTTGAACCCATTTCTAACACAAACTTGGAATAGCACTCAATTAATCAAATCACAATGATGTTGCAGAAACAACATACCGCCTATCAGTTGAATACGGCAAAACATATCTTCTCCGAATAGTATGTGCAATAATGAATGAGGAAATGTTCTTTGGAATCGCCGGCCACAATATTACAGCCGTGGGACGAGACGGTGCATACATCAAGCCCATAACTACCAGTTACATCATGATAGCCCCAGGACAAACCATGGATGTACTGCTCACAGCAAACCAGACTCCCAGCCATTATTACATGGCTGCTTCTCCTTACTCCGACTCTGATGCCCCGTACGACACCACCAACACTTCAGCAATTCTCCAGTATGTAGGCAATTATACTGCTCCGACCTCTCCTCTCTATCCGTCCCTTCCTAACACCACCGACCAGGCTTCTGTAGACAACTTCACAACCCTCATAAGGGCATTGGCAAGCAGTGAGCACCCGATTGATGTCCCGCAAGAGGTTGATAAAAGAATCTTCATCACAGTTTCTGTCAATCAGTTGCCTTGTGATCAAAGTTCGTGCGACGGGCCGAATAATTCGACTCTAGCTGCAAGCTTAAACAACGTAACTTTCGTGATCCCGTCGACTGATATACTGCAGGCTTACTACAGGTACAGCCATTATATGTTGTCATCGTCGTGAGGCAAAAATAAGTCAAGCTCAAACATTCTTACCTGATAATCTCTCTTTTGCTCTTTGCAGGGATTTGAACGGTACTTTTGACAGGGATTTTCCAGCTTTTCCTAATCCTGTTTTCAACTACACGGGAGTTTCGGCGGATGATTATCTAGTTTCAAACCAAGGAACAAAAGTAAAGATGATTGATTACGGTCAAAGAGTTGAAATTGTGTTCCAAGGGACTAATATATTGAATGCGGAGAACCATCCAATGCATCTTCATGGCTATAGCTTTTACTTGGTTGGAACGGGTTACGGAAATTTCGACAACAGTACTTCTCCAAGCACTTACAATTTGGTTGATCCCCCAGAAGTTAATACTATTGGAGTTCCTAAAAATGGTTGGGCTGTCATTAGATTTACTGCTGATAATCCTGGTACCCTCTCTCTCTCTCTCTCTCTCTCTCTTTCTCTCTTACTTTCTTGGATATTATTCTACGTAATGCATTTGGACTGACATAGATGATGTACATTTTTCAGGAGTATGGTTTATGCACTGTCACTTAGAAAGGCACTCTAGCTGGGGTATGGACACTGTCCTCATAGTGAAGAACGGGACCACGGCAGAAACAAGCTTGTTGCCACCTCCAGCTAATATGCCTACTTGTTCGTAGTTTTCGGAAATGTTTAGGTTCAATCAAAAGGACTAAGCTTGTTGCTACATCCATGCTGTTGAGATGCTTTGTATAATGTTCCATAAAGTATTTTTCAGTTATAATTTTCTATCTTTATTTGTAATTGTAAGCCCTGAAGTCTCAACACGTAAATAAGAGATAAAACAGTATTTGCCATATGTTTTGATCAGGACTATCTACTCCACAGCCATAGTTGTGGCCATTCTCCACTGTTGCCATTATTTTGTTCAGGCAATTCAAAGGCCTTTTCTGAGTAAAAATACATAAAATAAGTAAAAAGGTTAAAGAATGAGTTTTACTTCCAGAAAAAGCAATGTGAAGGCAACAGCCATTGCTTCGCACTGTGAGGGTAACAGCTAAAAAGGTACTGATTTGTGTTGCCGTCACCAGTCACCAATCAAGAGAGTCCAATACTTAAGAGTACTATAAGCGCTAATAAAACTTACTCTAACAGTTGAGAAAATTAATAAAAACGTTTGCAGACACGAGATCACAGGTTAAATAGAAATATAGTTTATATGTTATTTAAAATTATTTTTTGTGAAGATAAAAAATATATTTCTTCTAAATTAATTTTTGGAAATTCTTTTAAAAAGTATTTTATTATATGCTTAAAAAGAGGTGAGAAGATGAATCAACTGCATAATGACGCTGAGAGAATCGGGTCGAGTGGAAAAAGGAAAAGCGAATCTTCTCCTGTGACAATAAATGATGGTCCACATGCAGACAATAGAGACCCCAATTTTGTAAAGTTGCTGGCGTAGAATTTGAAGTGTTTGACAAATTTGAATTGATAGGAGTGTATAACTAAAAAGGTTAAAGAGCATTAAAGCAATCTCAATAAACACTCAGTTTGAAGATACCTACCAATGTCTGGCACAAGGCGAGAAGAAACTTTAAATTTTCCATTGAGATTCATGTTGTTTTAGTTTGTATCTTATTTTTGCTCAAAATGGTCATTAAATAGTTTGTATCTTATTTCAACTTTATTACTCGTTTTAACTCTACTCTCAAATTTCCCTGTTGATATTCTCTCGGAAGGTAAAGAATTCTCAGCTTCCAGCAATATTCAATGAAGTGACGTTGCAATGACAATGCCATTTTGAAAACTTATGACTATGAATAATGCAGAAAAATCGTACCTGTTAGGCAAGATTTTGTTCAGGCATTTAATGCCACGTTCGTGCTCTCTTTCAGTGTCAGTATCAACAATGTGAACCTCTATCGATTATTTGGCGCATTGTTCTTGGTTCGGGCCCCTTCTTGTTGGTGAGTATAGCAAATCTATCATATTTTTCTGGTAATATTTCAACATCTAGTTATGGAATCTGATTTTCTTTGGAAGTGTTTGGCACTTTGTTCTGGTCCCCTACGGTACTGGTTCTAGAACCCACAGAACTGCCCAAAAAAAAGCAGAAGCCCACTTGGTCACGACGCTAACTTTGTCTCTTGTTTTCTCCTTGATGATTCACAGAAGCTGCCGGCTTTCAGTAGCTTTCCGGTCGATTGGATGTTAAAGCGACACTTCTCGAAACGAGAAACGATAAAACAGATCTTGATATCTGCTGTCCAGCTTTATTTTTTGCTACATGTTTGTCGTGACGTAGTACTTTTGCCACATGCTGAAAAGGACATTTGCAGGAGAGGTGCATTATTGACGAGAGCGACCTTTGAGCTCAAAAGGGCCTCCTTTCTTCTACTCCTTTTTCTCCCATGGCAACTCTGGTTGTTAGTCGAGGAGAAAGTTGATGCAGGTTGGAAATTGCATGATGAACTATAACGTACTATCTGAAAGAGGGATTTACTTTTTGTTCAGTCGAGGCATATGAACTATAAGTGATGGGGTTGTTTTGTTCTGGCGGGTAGCTTGAAAGTGTTGGTCTCATAAAAAGTGGCAACTACCATTTTGAATAAGTGAAACAAATTTTCACGCCCGTAGTTTCGATTTCAATCAAAAGGGACAAAGGTTCACCGACAAGAAAGAGAGGAGGAGAGAGACGAAGGTTGCACTTTCGAGGAAAAGACAAGTGAAAGTAGAATTGATTTCTCTGCTCTGATAACAACAGTATGTAAACACATGGCAAAGTTAATGAAGTAGGATTTTAAAAGAAGAAGCGATCGCTTAAGTCTTACCCAGACTGTAGGTGGAAACATCAGGATCTCATCGTCCAAGTAGTCGAATGAATTTATTATTGGGCAGTTCTCGAAGAACTTGCAAATATTTTTGACGATCAGACATCAGTTGCAGACGGTGATAACTGGGGATTGATGGAATTGAAGGTGTTATAAGCCATCTTTGATATTTTTATAACTATTTCTTCTCGTACAAAAAAAAGAAGTACAAAAGTTGTACTACACTTATGGGAATTCCTAAAATTAATTAATTCTTTAATGAATATTTGATTTCTTCTCCTTCTTAAAGGACCTTTGACACGAATACACCCCTTATCTACCAAAAAGACAAAAATATTTAACTTTACATGAACTAGATTCGTGGGGGCAGTACATCATCCTTTCTTCCATTGACAGAAACAACATTATTCAATTAAAAATTCAAAAACTTACTCTTTGTAACCTTTTGTGCATTGAAAAGACATTTGTTATCCTTTTTCTAAGCAATTATAAATAAGAAATATATCAGTTACTCCTCATAATGCAGAGGATTTTTTTTTTTTTTTGTAAGTAGAAAATGAAGAATGAAAATAGGAACATGAGAACATGTCTCAACTTTTTTTTTTTTTTTAAAAAATAAAGACAATATTATGACAAATTTTATTAATATTAGTAAGATTGGGTATAATAACTATATTTTAAATGAGCACAAAAGATAGGACATGGATTAGACCTTTACAAGATCTTGGCTAAATAACTTGCATCATATGCATGTATAAAAGTTATAGTAACTAAACTTATTGAAAATCTTGAACTTACAAAGGGCAATATGTAAGCTTAATCCTATTATGACTTATAATTCTTTAAATCTAACTAATCATTTTCCAAATGCATTCACACGAGACCTTTGCAAAGTTCCTGTTCACTCGAGCATGTTCATGACATATTGGAAAACCTGCGAACAGTTACAAGCACATTACTACCCTTGCCAAACTTGGCTGCATATGCCAAAATGATGCTTCCATTACCATCTCTCAAAACTCCTCCACGCGCAGCACTTCAGGAATGCTTGATTCGTCTATATTTAGCTTCAACAATTTGCGAGGGGATGCCATTTTATCTAACTATCACTCTTATCTCTACTTGTTTCAATGTAAGGGGATATTAGAACCAAAAAGCTTGCCTCAAAATCAATTTTTAAGATTGTCTCAATGGTATACCTCAGAAAAAAAAAAAAAATTTTTAAACAAGGAATGGGATAAAGAGGAAAATCACTAGAGAAGGCTTTTGCTTTGGCAATAAGAAAACTTGCATCCATAAATTATTTACTACATGCCTAAAGAAAGTTCTTAATCTTTTTCTCAATCTCATAAATAATCTCATAAATTATTTGCTTTGGCAATAAGAAAACTTGCATCCAAATTGATGAAAAAATTTTATTGTCCAGATTTATAAGGCCTGACATGGTACATTATGTGAGAAAAAGAAGAGAGGAGTTAGTATGTTAACTTAAGGAAAGAAGAGAAAAGATCTAGGTTAAATAGGGTCAACCCGCGCAAGCAGGAAAAGAACCAGTTCATGCAAACTAAAGAAAAAAGCCCTTGTAAATCAAGAGGCCTATGGATGCAACATGTGCAGGAGACCAACTATGCAAGTTAATTCTTTAATCTATGCAGACTAATCGACTTATGCATGTTTTAAACAAGGAAAACCTTTTTCAAACAAGCAAACTTGGTGCTACCATGCCAATAAGGGCTTTTTAGGAATTGTACAAGTATGAGTCTTCCCACAAAAGGAATCCACTTGCTTAGAAATGTTGCTCTCTTTGTTGTAAAAGAAAAAGTGGAGATCATTGTCCTTTTACAATCCAACCATTATGAGTATTTTGCTTCTATCGTTGTTCTATCAACCTCGTCAATTTGTCACTCTAAGATGGTTTGAATGCCTACACTAGGGAGATGTTGAAGCTATGAAGAAGAAGCTAAAAACGGGATAAGGAGAGGAAGAGAGATCCAATTAACTAGAGAGAGGAATCTTGCAATATGTTTTCATTGTGATCTTAAAAGTTTGCGTTTTGCATTTAATGCTTATGCTCTTTACATTACTGCTTAGATTGTTGTTCTTACTACTAATTTTTGTGCACATCATTTGAGCATAGAACCCTTAGGTATTGAAATAGTCTTATCATTTGGGGTTTCAACATTATGAGTTCTTAGTGTTGTAGCTAGTTAATCTTTCTTGAAGACATCTTGATTTCACTCAAGCATTGATCATGTAACTAAGAAATCTGTGGCATTACTTATCTAGGCACCCTTTGATAGTTTATCAAAGGAGGTGAGTTAGAGGTTTTCTTTAATCATTTTTTTTAAAAAAAAGCACTAGTGGAACCCTTTGATAGGTTTATAAAAAAGGTGGGTTGGAAGCGATTTCTAATCCCTTTAAAAGATTGTGTGCATTCTCTTTCGTATCTTTCTACTTGTTTATGTGAGTGATTGAATAAAGTACTTGCATATCCAAGATTTGAAGCATACACGGTTAGCATTGCAAACATGTTTAGATTCCATGGAATATGAATAATGTTATCAAATTAGTTGCTTAAATACCATGGTTTGTTATTGTACTATATGATTTTGTTGATTAAATGGTTCCACAAATTGTTATGCCATTTCACATTGTACTAACTTGGGTGTAAGTGTGCAATAATTAAGTAATGGAGAGAATTAGTTAAGGAAATTATAACTTAGAATAATAAACCTAATTCACCCACCTTCTTAAGTTGCGTTTAAGAACACAATAGTTCTTGAAATGGCAAAGTTTAGATGTCTAAGTTTGTAGTTGAAATTTCTGCATTACTCGTCAAATCAAGTATGGATAACTTAGGTAAAACTATTGATGCTTATAAGTTGGATAATGTTGGTGAAATTGAAACATGTAAAGTAACACCTTAAGCCAAAAATGTTAGTGTGGTCAACAAAGTCTAAGAAAGTATCTTTATCACTATAATAGATTGTCAAAATACTAATGCATTTGTTGGTGGAGCTCGGTTGTCTTGGAAACATATTGCAATGAGTAATCTTATGAAGACAATGAAATCAGATTATCAACCCCTTTCCAAGAAAGGAAATAATTTGTTATGGTAGCTCCACCAAAGGTTATTAAGAAAGGTAAAAGTCATTTTGCAAATTATCTTGTGGGTTTTTTCTTAATTGAGAATACCTTATACTATTTAGTGAAGGGTATTGTGAAAAAAATGTGAGGATAAGAAAAATTATCAAAGGTTTTGGCTACAAAAGAATTTTTTTTTCTTTCACTTTCAAATGTAAAGAAAATGGAGGATGTTATGGAAGTAGGATTATAATATATTGCAAATAGCCAACTTTTCATTAAAAAATGACATCCTTTCATTAGATTGGAGAAAACAAAAATCTTTGTAGTTCTCATTTGGGTGCATTTATATAATATTCCGCGTGTGCTGTAGATCAATACATGTATGAGTTATGTAAATAGTGAGTTGGGCAAACCATACCTGGATAAAGCCATTAAACTAAAGCTTTGATTATTGTATGCTAAAGTGTGTATTATGATAAATATTCATAGTTAATTTTTTGAGAAGTTTGAAATTGACATGGGAGGGAAGAACTTTATGAAGTACAAGTTGAATATTATTGGATCCTTAAGAAATGTAAGGTGCATTTAAAATTAAAAGAGAAATGTAAGAAATTACTCTGGATGCAAATAATGCACTACAACTAAAGAAAAAGTTTGGGTACCTAAAAGAAATGTGTCTCTTTTAGTTTAGAACTCTCAAATTGAAATTAAAAAAAAACTCAAGATATAAGGCCAACTTTAAATTAGAATACAATTCTTGCAAAAGATCCCCCTATCTAGAACATTGAGAATGAAACTTAAAGTACTCAAGAAATGGGGTCAAATACAAATTTGTTTAATAATGAAGCTTTTGTTGTTCAAACTAAGGATATAATAGTAGATTCAAAATTCTTGCATAAAAAAGAATTGACCTTCTGGTAAGAAAAATGATATAAGAAAAATATTATAATATGAAAACAAGTTTGCATTATTAAAGGAAGATGCATTGACTGATCTTATTGGAAAATTTAAAATAATGGGGGAAGAAAAAAAACTTCTCCATAATAAAAGTACTATCATGGAATGTTAAGGGCTTAAGCAAAGGCCCTAGATTAAGAAAGATAGCTAATTTTATTTTAACACATGTCCCCTAAGTTATTATTTTGACTAAACATAGAGTTAAACAAGAAAATATTGATGTAATCATAAAGTGTGGATTTGTGGTTTGGAATTATATTTATAACTCCAAGTTCATTAGTATTGGTAGAATATAGATCATTTGGAAAGCTTTTGATCTTTAACTCATAATAAAAGTCTTCATCTTATGTCATCCATTACCTAATTAAAAAGCCATGTATGCACACATACTTGTTTTCTACCTATGCAAATAACTTGGAGATTGAATATAGAGAATTATAGGCTAACCTTTCTAGCTTCTTTAATCTTAATTTCAATAACGTTCATTGGTTAATTACAAGAGATTTCAATTAAATAAAAAATACAAGTGAGTGTATTAGCTTTAATATTGGATAGATACAAGGAATAAAGGACTTTAATGAAATGATATAGAATATGACACTAATGAAACCTCCATTTTTTGGCCTATAGTTTACATAGACAAACAAAGGTTTGGATACTAGTCTTAAAACTAGTAAAATTGATATGACCTTTACCAATGGCGAATGATTTTCAAATTTGATAAACTTTCCATAAGTTTTTGCCCCTTGTGTATCTTGTCATTATCTATGAGTTGTTGCTTATAGTTTTAAAAATGTTACTTCAGATGATATACATGATGTTAACAAAAGATTGTTTAAACATGTAAAAGAAATGACCATAAAGTATTGAAAAATGAATATGATTTGATTGTATTTGAAAAGCCTAACATGAAATCAAAACTAGAAAGATTGAAAAGCTTGAAAATTAATATGAAATTGAAAATAACACATCTACATGTTCTAATTTGGATGAAAAGAATGATACTATAGGAAAACAAATTGATTCTTTCAATAAAAAGCTGGCAAGCATGAAATTCAAAATAAATAAACTTTAATGCAAGTTGAATAACTCAAGTTTAATGTTAGAGAAGTATGAGAAAATGAAGAAACAATATAAGTTGGTTGTTACCGAAAATTTGGGCATTAAATATGAAATTAAGGAATTAAAAGAAAAAAATTTGGAACATGAAAATGAATCTGAAATTGATTATAGCATATCTATTTGTTTTGATTTGAATGAAAAGCATGAGCATATGTAAAATGAAATTGATTTCTTAAATAAAAAGCTGCCAAATGTTGAATACATGAGAAAGGAACTTGAAAATAAATAAGAAGACTCAACATGTTTGCTAAAACAAGTTAGCAAGTGGTAGTGCTATGTTAGAGATATTACAATAAAAAAAATACATGTATGACAAAACTTATATAGGATATAAACCAAATGAAAATGCAAAGTCTTTTTCAAAGCTCTTTGAAAAGAAAAACTACATGACCATATCTTATGATAAATGCACATATTATAAATATATTAGTCATTCTATAGTTAGATGTCCATTGAAGGTTGGAAAAAGCTTTAAGGTTAAGTGTATATGGGTATTGAAAAGTACAATTAATTCTAACACTCATAAATCCAAGGAAAGAAGGGTACCAAACATACAAGCTCCTTTATTTGTTTTTGCCAATCATGAGCATAGAAATAAAACCATTGTGGGGAGATGGTGATGAATAAAAGTCCATAGCACATAGCCAAAACAACATAAGTATGTCTTCATATTTTTTATTAAGAAAAATGTTAAGAAATAATACTCATAAACTTATGAATAATTGTGATTTTTGTTTTTGCTAAATATTATGGATTCTTGTTGAAAGTTGGATGTGTTTTGTTAAATGTTTCCATGATATTCTATTCTTAACAAAATCAAATGTTAAGTGACTATACTTGTTATTACATAATCATATACACTTGTTGGAAGTTATTGAAATGTATAATGCATAATGCTTTCTTTTTATATGTCAAGTATACTACATTATCCGTTATGTGAATGAAAGTGATATTATGAATAATACGCTGAAATTGGTTAATATCATTTTAAATATGCATCATTGTAGCATGATAACATGACAAAGAAGGAAAGGGTGAAATGTTTGCTTCATGTTATATATTGATCCCTATTGGAAAGATTTTCACTTGAACTGAATTTTTTTTTATAGGTAAACTCTTTGAGATAAGATTAACATCTGCTTGAAAGATAGGAACTTGATTCTTTGTTATACATAATGAAATGCATATGATATATATAGTAATCCATTCTTAAGGGCTTAAATTATTGCATGATTTAAGGGCGAGTCATGAAATTTCTTAGTGTATCTTTTACCATACTAAGACTTGTGTAAAGCAAATCAACATTTGCATGAAAAGATAAATGTTATCAAAGGAAGTGCTTGCATTGCTTATTAAATATAAGATGATCTTGATTCTTAAAATGCTTATCTTTGTTCAAAGTGATTTAAGATAGGAAATACGTAAAGGATATATGTTATAGGCATGATTTTTGATCAAAGATTATGTTACATTAAGCATGCATACAACAATCTATCAAATATGCTTGATCTAAATGGTATCACTTAGACTTTTGACATCATTTCTTTAAATTGTTGTCTACCTGCTTCTTGGTTAATTGGAATAACTTGAGGGGGAGCTACACTACAAACCGCATATGAGAAATTCTAGATGAGGTATATTCTTTATACTCTTCATTATTTTGATGTTGTTAGAAAGAGAGCAAAATGTATATATGTGTATATCAAAACTAGTTTTCATTAAATTCTCTTAAACTTGGCACAAGCACAGTCTTGTTCTATTATAAATCAATGAGAATTTGAACTTATGCTTACATATGAAATTATTTCATATCTTTTGTACATAAAGAATTCAAAAGAAATGTATATGTATATCTTGCATAAGGATTTCAAAGCTCATCCAAATGATCACCTTTTTTTTGTGTGGAAGAAATGTATGTTTGTATTAATAAAAATTAATGTACAAAAGCATAGGGATATATTCTAATATTATAATAATTATAAAAACCACAAAAGGATGGATGTTGAAATCTTTCAAATTTAATTCAAAATGATATTTTTCTGTGATGATTTTATATTTCAAAACAAAGAAGCTCTTTCTTGTACATTTTATTTTTATTTTTATTTTGGCCGACATGATTCAGATGTCAATCGTTTTGTTTTGAAATCATCCTTTATTGTATCCTATATATAATAAACACTAGCTAAAAAATATATCTTAAGAAATTTTATAGTCAAATCCATTCCTTTAGTTGCTTTGATCATCCATATAGTTCTTTATTTCACTTTTAATATAATGTTAGATTTTATTTTGAATGAGGATAGTCTTTCAAATCATCTTTGTCCATATATATTCAAAAAGAGATGACTTTTATTTTTGACCTGAAATTTGTGAAATCATAATATAAGTTAATTGAAAGGAGTCATTGTATACTTGCTTCTACTATAAAAAGTTGACATTGATAAACTAATTATTTAACAAAATTATGTTTGCAAATGCTACTAGTTTAAACTAGATTATGTCAATCCACCTTTTTATTAATTGTTTATAGGTTCTTGTATATTTGTTTTGCAACAATAGGTAACCCTATAGAGAATTGAGATAAAAATGGGCCTCAGTTTAAAGAGGCATCACCAACTTAATCTTTAATAAATATTAAAGTATAGAAGCATAAGAGCATATCATAACATTATAGAAGTTATCATATCTATGAAAAGATAAAAGTTGAAAGCTTTTAAATCTCACTTAAAATAACATTTCCTTGAAACGATTTTATATTTCTAAATAAAGAAGTTTTCTTTCATATTACCTTCTTTATTTTTACTAAGAAAATAGAGATATAAGTTGTTTTCCCATGAAAACGTCTTTTATTTCGTTTAGCTTATATATAATAAATACAAGCTAAGAAAGATATCTTGAGAAGTTTTGCAGTTAAATGTTTTCCTTTAATTGCTTTGATTATCCATTGTAGTTCTTCATTTCATCCTCCAATATTATGTCGAATTTCACTTTGAACAATAATACTTTTTCAAATCATCCTTATCCATGCACATTTAAAAATGAGATGACTCTTATTTTCCATATGAGATTGACAAAAATCACCATTATGTTTATCAAAGGAAGTCACGGTATAATTTTTGTTGTTGTAGAAAGTCTATCCTTACAAATAAGCCATCCAATGAAATTATGTTTGCTAATGCCATCCGTTCAAATTAAATCATAACAATCCACTATTTTATCAACTTGTCGAAGATCATTATAAATCTTTTAACAACAATATGTAGGACTTAAGAGAACAAAGGTAAGTGTGAGTCTTAACTTAAGGGGACCTTGCCAACTCCAAGTCATGGTACCACATCTCCAACTCCATTACTGGATTTCTTTTTCATTTTGCATTGTAAGTCCATTTAGTTCATAAGAAATAGTCTAAAAGATTAATGATATTTTAAAATATATGTCCCAAAAAGACTTTATTCTAAACTTTAAGATTTGATAATCTTAGTTCTCCTTCATTCTTTAATGAGCAAACTATTTATTAAGCTATTTTGTGAGAACTTTGTGTATCTATACTACTTGTGTATAGATCATGTTTTTATATATATCATTTTAGAGAAAATTTTTGTTATTGTGAAAAAAGGGAAGACTATTAGGAATATATGATGAATATTTTATTTTACATTATTTTTATGATTGACAAAAGGTAAATGTTTGCAAAATGAATTTTTATATGAAACATTTGTGCCAAAAAGCAAATAAATACAAGGTAGATAATATGTGTCAAATAAAATTTTATTTGACCAAGTATTTACGTTTGGGAATAAAATTCTCTCTGATTCTTGGTGCTTGAAAACAGTTACTCTAGAATTTTCGTTTTGGATAATCATTTTCATTGCAATGATATATTTGGTTTTGGGCTAATCATATATCTTTCAAGGATACATTAGTATTGGGCTAAATGTGGATTTATAAGACCAGAGTTGTTTGGGCAACGTATTTTATTTGAACTAAACCCATTTCAAGCCCAAGCCGAAGGGTATTGAATCCGGTCACGTGACTTGCATGTGACCTGCTATAAATGCACAAAGAAAAGCTTCTCCTCTCTTTCATGACACATGCACCAACTGCACATGGAGAAAAAGAAAAAGCGCAGCATCCAATGTTCATTTTCTCCTCTTAACGGCTCTGTTTCTGAGCAAAAAGGTTGACATTTCAACGGAGAGATAAGATGTAACGGGCAGAAAATAAAATGATATTCTTTTCCTTCTAACCTTGCTCAGTGTAGACAAATTTGGAGCAAGAAATAGAGTGCAGAAAATCTGCAGAAAGTGTACAGAAAAACAACAAAGAAAAAGCTCACTTTCACCAATGAGTACTTGCTCATTTCTCACGATTCTCGTTACATATTGTGATTCCATTTTGAGATTGAATCACACGAACACTGTTCACACAGTTCGAGACTTCACTGATTTGAGTTGGTTTATGTGTAGATTAAATCATTATTTTTCATTCTAAATCAAGCTAAGATATCCTACAATCTGTGGTGTGATATTTGTAAGTTTGTTGCAAAGATTTGATATACATTTAACTCATACAAGACTCACAGCTTTGAGAAAATATTTGGGGATATTTTGTTAGTCTGCTGTTCGGTGCTTATTTTGATTACATATATTTTGTACCTTGCTAGAAACTATCATTATTATGTGCTTAAACTCTTATCATATGATAGTGAAGATATTGTGATCAAGAATCTTATTGTTTTTTTTTTCCATTTCATAGATAAACTATTTCCACAAACCTGACTGAAAATAAGGAATGATTCGTAATTCATGCGAGCGCAGAGATAAAAGAAAAAGGTTGATGCTTCTTACGAGGAAAGCACATGCTTATTCATTTTGAATTTGTCGTTTGCAACCTTAAACAAATGAAAGCCTGTTGGTCTGTCAAATGGTCTATTGTCCTTTTATTGGATTCCCCTAATCTTTTATTAAAAAATTAAAGATTTAAGACCCTCTCTCTCTCTCTTTCTTTCTCTTTCTCTTCCTGTGATCTCTGGTCCAGGCTGTCGAACTGACCGTTTCACTTTGTTGTGATATTCTATAAATCTCTTTGTTGTGCCATAATTCCATGGGTTGGGCAGTAATGATGCATGCTTTTCATTGTTATTCTTCCAATAGTAATTTACAGGTCCGCAGCCCTGTCCCACGCCAGTGATATGATAACAGAAACACTACGCATCGCACCTAATACCGCGTCTATTCTTGCCCTGTTCTTATCGGAGTTACATAATTTTGATATTTTAATCATCCTTTAACAAAAGACAATAACAGATGCCATTTCGGTATCTGTCAAATCCAGGCAACTTTATCACATGCCACTCAAAGAAGGTTGAAATAAACAGCCGCTTAGTTTTGAACACGATCCCATCAGCATAGGATATGAAATCGTGATTCTGATCCTCTACCACGCATTACTAAAGACATTCAATTGGTTTGTCACTCAGAAAGTTTTATCCTGTTCAAATATGAGGAAATATATTTACACATGAATTTTTATCCATGAAAAAGAGTGTCACATTTGAATATGAGTTATGATATTATCTTAGAAAATTTAGTTTTACTCAAAAGTCAATCTAAAAACCAAAAGCTTTACTTTCTTATTTAAAGGATTTCTAAACAAATATTATGCAATGTGAGAATTATACCGCATTATTTGCAAGAATGTATAATATGTAACTTACAATTTAAGTTATTCTTCTCCATGTTTGATATTTGGGTCCTGGGTTTTACATGTTATTGAGTTATTAGGCATTGGGTTATCGAAGTAAAAACCTCTCAATGATAAGTAAATTACAGGAGTATCTTAAACCATTCAGGTTAATCCCCATTTCTTACAAGTTGTTTACTCACTCTTCTGGCATTAGAGAATGGACATTAACAATCCCTCATTAATCTGCTTCAAGCTTCCATTATTATAAGCCAAACCAAGTGTAACCATCATGGGCAGCCACCAAGGCACCAAGTCCAGTTTTCCCCCACCCACAACAAAGTTGTTTTCTACGTCTCTTGCCAAAAGAAGTAATTTTCTAATATCATAACCACCCTCGATTATAAACAAATTGAGTCCACTTTCTGTAGTGATGAAGCCTATCCAGCTTTATCATTTGTTTTTAGTGTATAAGTGGGTTCGTTATTATCCTTCTTAATCCCATGCAAAGCTGACACGGCCCCATTTTTCCACTGATCACTAAATAACACTTCTCCTTAGGCTACCTTTGGCGGGCACGAGCACTTTGAACTGGAAAATGAGGACTGTTTGATTCCTGATCGCTGTTATGTAGAAAGGACATGCATTGGCGAAGACATCAAAGCTCATTGTGCATTTTCGGCCTTTTCTCTATTAGTTAGTGGGCAACTAAACTAAAGAAGTTGGGAAAATTAACGTGACTTTGTGCTTGTTTCGAACGCTAAATAAAGCAAGTTGATGGAATATTATAACATATAAATTTTGGAAGCCCGCGTGGGAATCAAGCTAATAATCTTATAGGATTTTACTAGATGAACATGACATGAACAGGCATCATTTTTTGCACCTAAGCTCATAGGTTTATAATCCTGAATAAAGATAAAAGAATCAATCGATCTAGCTTTGTGTTAATGCAATGTGTTAAAAATGGTACGTTCAACCTTATTTGAGAAATATTTTTAAAATAAAATATAAGTATCTTTTTGAGGAGCTAATTTTTAAGAAAAAATAATTTTTTTTTCTTAATATGATATTAAAATCTAAGTTCAATAAGTTGCATTTGATACATACTAAAGATGATGTATTATCCAATAAGCAAAACTTGTAACTGGTCAACAGTATGTGGCTTAATTGCCAGTTCATGTTTCTTGAGACAAAAAAGTCCTAGGTTGAACACTTACTCTTTATATCTACTTTTACCTAACAAAAAAATTTTAGAAAAATAAAAAATTTGCAACCTATGTTGGCTGGGATATAGTATGTTATAGTGTAAAGAATGTTTTACTTAATTTTTTGATGGAGGATTTGATAAAAGATTGTAGCTATTTATCTCTTTCAGCTTTCATATTTTCATTGAATAAAATCTAGATATAGTTCCTTTAATGCATCCTATAGTGGATAGTACATTCTTCTCTACCTCTTCTTCTCTCTTTGACATTCTAAACAAAGAAAGAAAAAGAAGGAGAAGAAAATGATAAGTAGCTACAATATATTTAAAACTGTTGGACAAGTTGCATGTAATTTATTTTCAAATTCTCAGGCTCACTTGACCTTTGATCTTCCACAAGAGCCACGAGGATTTTATGTAACCTCCAGGGCGTCTCCAGATGCACCTAATTGAGAACTGATTTTTATTGTCGGCACAAAACTCCTAAACCAATAAAGAATAAACAAAAGGCTATAGCTTACCTAATTTTTACTGTTTCTGCGTTGTAATTTGGCGGCTTTGTTTTGTAGCCTAGCTGCTGGCATTTCCCGTGTTTAGTTTCCTTTAACTCAAATGATTATTGTCCCACTTCATATCTTCCTTCTTTTTGCATGCGCAAAAAGAGCTCGTTTTTCTTTCTTTGTTTTTTTTTTTTTAATCTGTGCACCCGAACGCGTCGTCGTGGGTTTTACACGTGGACGAAACATGTGCAGCTGGTGGAAGCCAAGGTTCTCAGCACCATGAAGGCCCCTCAACAACTTTTCTAAGTGGTGATAGAATAATGGAGACGACATCAGGGAAAATTCTCAGGGTGGAAAAGCAGGAAAAGGGATGGATATTAAACAGTCAACTTACTGATTAGGTAGCCAAGGAGGGTTTGATACATTACGTGCCACGTCGTACTCGTGGTGTGAAAGACGAAGAGGATGAAATAAACAATAGAAAACAAGTAAGAACTTTGAATTTTTTATTCTTCCACATGGGCTGCCGACAGATTCCCACGTGGCTGGAAATCGTCCACCTTTCAAACTTCAAGGGCTATTATCTAAAAAGATATGTTTAGATTTTTCTTTAATATATAAGAATCATTGTTATCCCAAGACAATTCTAAGACAAAACATTTGTCTAAAAATCAGGAAAAATATTTACTTGCTTTTTTCTTAGTTTAACAGCTAGATTTTTATTTTTTCAACTACATCATTGATGTTCCTTCAATTTCAATTATTGTTTCGCATTTTAAGTATGCAACTTTATGCTATCTTATGTTCTACTGATCAATTAGTAAGTACAAGACGTTGAGATAAGAAGTCAATACTTTTACCATTTAGCTATTAGCCTCGGTTTAGTTAGTGTTTTATAGTATAGTCATTTCAAATTACAAAAAAAAATGCAATAAAGTTTTTAAAAATAACTTATTATCACTTTGAAGAATGACTCACCATCTTTAATTTGTGAAAAAAAATCGCTTTTATCATACAACTCAGTTCTCATAAGTAATGATATTTTGAGAATTATTAATTAATTATCTTTTGAAATAATAACTTCAACTATTTATGGTACATTTTTATTTTAACTATTTAAAAGCATTTAGAAAAGTTTGGAACTAAATTGTCAAACTAAAACCCTATCGTTAGATTTGATTATTTTCATAGAAAATGTGTGCTAAAAGTTGTGTAGAAAATGTCTCATATTACCTAAGTTTTATTTAGAAAAATATTTTTTAATGAGAAAATCCTCTCCCCTTACAAGTGAATTTTAAAATGAAAATAGGATCATTTTTTTTTGGGTATGCATTTTAAGATTTCATATCCACTCAAGTACTTTTCCTCTCCAAATTCTTAGTATGGAAACAAAAGACGTCCACATCTTGCATTAAAACTATGTATTAAACATGTTAATCTTCGTGTCTTAATGTACTAATCAATAGGGGATTGGTATGAGGGAGATGAAATGGCCATAATCAACGAGGCCCTTATAATTGGTGGTGATCACATTTCATATTCTTACATCATCAATGACCAATTGGAAGATTTATATGAATGTTCTAATGGTATGAAGGAAATTCCCAAAGCCAAAAAGGCGAGTGAACTTAGGTCCTTAACTTCTCTTGTCTACCCTTTTTTCCCAATTGCATGATTTTTCTTTATCTAGCTTTAAAAATCACTTTGTTTGATGCTCTTGTTGTCTCATTGCTGCAAAAACAATGTACCCATTTAAAGGTTAACTATGTCAAGACATCTTTTTTGCATAATCAATGCCATAATGAATGAAGAACAATTCTTTGGAACTGCAAAGCACAACCTCACAATTGTTGGTATGGAAGGCTTATACACAAAGCCCACAAAAACAAACTATATCTTGATGGTTTTGGGACAAACAAATGGATGTTTTTTTAACAACAAATCAACCTCTTAGCTGCTATTACATTGCTTGTATTGTTCATGTAGCAAGCAGTGTCCCATTTTCACAACCATGGCTAAAGTTCTCCAATATAATGGCAATTATGCTTTCTCATCATCCATTCTCTTCTTGACGTTTCCTATTCACAATGACAGTGTTGTTGCACAAAACTTCACAAAGCGCTTAAGGATCTTGGCAAGCTAAGAGAACCTTGTCAAAGTGCCATTGAATGTTAGAAGAATCTACATGAGAAATTTTGTAAACCATTTTCATTGCCTCGGTGCATCATGTAAGGGACCAAGTGGGGATAGGCTAGTGGTAGGCTTGAATAATATAGTTAAGATTCATTGATCTCTTTCCACTTGCATTTAATTTAGGTTTGCATCAAAGGAATATGAGCATGGTAAAAGTTAAGAGTCTCAAAAGCCCAACCTAAAAGTTAGCTTAAGATTTAGAGGGTCTTCCTTTAATTTAAACTTTACCTTAGAGGTCTTATCTTCCAACATAAAACCACATATAACATCAAATTAAATAAAAATGGTCTCATCTAATATTTAAGTATGTATAAGTTTTTAATTGTTTTAGTATTTTTCTTGCATTGAATAATCTATTTATAATAAGCATTTTAATAGTTTTAAGAATAACAATTTATGGAATAGCGATGAATTTAAAAGCTTCATCATTCCTTTCTTTCTAGATCGTATATACAAGTGAAATATACATATTAAAGATATTTGTCTTAAAACCTTTTCTTTTCACATGTTTGACAAGCCAATTAATTTTTGCACTCCATGAGAACCAATCCTATCATAGTTTACATTTTGTAAAACAGTGAATCTGAACTATAAACAATTTCAATCCATACCCAAATACTCTATGATTTTCCAGTGCACCTTTTTTATTATTTCAACTTCACTTATCTTGCCAAAAAGCCTTAGGTTTGACACCCAATCCCTCCACATCTGCCATTTACCTTGCTTGTCAAGTATTAGCTTACCAAATCCAAGATATAAGATGCTAAGCTCTGGTGGAGCAAATGATTGGCTACTGGAAATAACACTTGCACATCGTTTTAGTTGTCCTAGGTAAGATGCAGTACATCTTTGTACTTCACTTTCTGTACTAACAAAATATGATTTGCCATATAAAATCATGTAATCCCGAAGCCCAGGTTTGAATTTCTTCCATCTTCTAAACCAGCTCTCCATCAGCAAGAGCTTTTGATCTCCAAAATTTTCCACTTGTTCTGAGTCCTGTTGGCTCTCCATCTTCAAGACTGCCCTCAAAACCGACAAAAGGTAATCTCAAATGCCATTATAATGGTATTTTACTTGTGCCAGACAAACTACTTCTCAAGTATTTACCATATAAGAAAGAAATTCTTGTCTCTCTCCAGCGTAGTGATCATGTTCTTTGCCTGAAGTTTGTCAGCGTGCGAATGCCATTTCCATGTACTTGACAAGAAGAAAGGAAGGATTATTAGTTCTTGAAAAGCACAGAAGAAAAAAGGGATATGGTTTCCACAGGGAAATCTCATGTTTTTGTTTTCTTTTGTTTTTTGTTTTTAAATAAATGCGTAAAATTTATTTGAAAATTTTGAAGTGCTTATGGGAGTACTTACTATTTACAAATTTGACTAGAAATGTGAAAAGATTGGGATAAAGAGCTTCCAGAATCAACATTACAAAATATTTTTATGAAAAAGTTTTAAAATTTTAAACTCAAATATTCTTTCTCCCGCAAAAGCACATGTTTTTGTCCTTTCCATCGTTAAACTATCCCCGTGAACTTGACTTGAAAGCAAGGAATAATTGGTAGCATGTGCCAGCCCAGAGAAGGAGAAAAAGTAAAAAGAGGCTGATGTGTTTTACAAGGAAAACAGGTTCTTTATCATTTTTTCTCGTGAAACTAAGGTACACGTTTTGATTATGTCGTTTGCAATTTTAAACAACTGCTACGAAAAAGAGTATATGCAAGCTGTCAAATGGTCCATTGCTTTCTGTTATCGATTCCTGTAAATCTTCTTTTACCAAAAAGATGCCGCTCTCGAATCGACTGTTTCTCCTTGCCATAATGCCATTGGCTTACATTGTTTTCTTTCTTAATTCTTCCACTGGTAATTTATGGTCCCCTCCACTATCTCACGTCTGTTATGTGATTATAGAAATACCATGAATGGTATATAATACAGCATCCATTTTTACCGTCATCGAAGGGAGGTTTTATAACTTTGATATTTTGAACACCCCGTACCGAGAACAGTAGCAAACAAATGTTTAAAGTCAATCCATTGTATCACAAATATTCATCATTGGCCCCCACATCTGTACAATCCAGACAACAAACTTGTTAATCACATGCAACACTGACGCGGCGCTATTTTGTTTTTTCACGGTACATTGGACTCTGAACGGGGAAGCGAGGCCTGTTTGATTCCATATCGCTGTTGTACAGACAAAGACCTGAATTTCCGCGTCAACCGGTGAAGGCATGAGAGCTTACAGCTCATTTTCGGTTTTTCCTCTAATGGTTGGTGGGTTAATAAACTAAAGCAGTCAATAGACTGTGGGAATTAATGTAGCTTTCGTGACATTGTAATTGTTTCACATATTAAATAACGCTAGTTGATAGAATATTATAACCATTTATGGACTGTGAGAAGACCGCCTGGAAATCAAGCTAACAATTTTATGGGATCCACTAGATGAACATGATTAACTGTTCTCATCTTTAAAAGAAAAGAAAAGAAAAGAAAAGAAAAGAAAACAACTATTCTGCTCGAGAAATCGGCATAACCTCGTATCATTTCGGCATTAACTTGTCTTAGGTTTATGATATTGAAAAAAGATACAGATCCAATCTAACTAGCTTTTCATCTATGCCAATGAATACATCAAAAGAAAAAACGAAAAAGTTGAAGATTCCAATTCAATTATGACTCTCATTGGTCATCTAAGTGTTAAAGACAACAAGTTGAGTGAGACAATTATATTCATAAGTTAGGAATCACGTTTGGCAATTTTGAGTATTTCTTAATTTTTCACTAAAAAGATTAGATATAAGATAGTAGCTATTTATCTCCTTCAGCTCTCATATCTTCACCAAACTAAATTTGTTTAGTTGTCATTTATTATTATATGAAGCATGATTAGTCAAATCTATCTAATAATGAATACACCTAGAGGGAAAAAAAATAAATTTATGGAGTAAGTGGAGTAATTTAGAATTTTATCAATCTTCTAGACGTTTTTTATTTTATTTTATGAAATAAGTGGGTTCACACTACAAAATATAAAAGAAATTTAATAATGTAACTTGACATAAAAAGTGTTATGATATGAAGTTGGAGAGATCTTTTCAAACTAGGCTCACAACATACCTTGATTTTTTATAGGTCTATTTATTGTTACAAAGAAATTTATCAAGACCTTTAATCAGTTAATGAAAAAGTGGATTGAAATGATCTAATTTAGATTGATGACATCAATAAATAAAATTTCATTATACGGTAAGTTTTTTAATATCAACTTTTTACACTAGAAGAAATAGTATGATGACTCCTTTCAGTCAACTTATATTGTGATTTCTATTAGTCCTTAATTGAAAACAAGAGTCATCTTTTTTTTTTTTTTTTAAATGTACTTAGACAAGGATGATTTAAAAGACTTAGACAAGGATGGTTTAAAAGACTATCCTTGTTCAAAATCAGATTTTACATCATATTGGAGGATAAAGTGAAGACTATAATAAATTGTTAGAGTAATTAAAGGAAATGATTTGATTGCAAACTTCTTGAAATATTTTTTTTAGTCTGCATTTATTGTATATGGATAAAAAAAAAGAAAATAATTTTATAATAGAACAATTGACATTCTAATCTTGTTGGCTAAAATAAGAAAAATTTTATGAAAAAGAGTTTCTTTGTTTTAAAATATGAAATCCTTACAAAAAAATGCCATTTTGAGTGAGATTTAAAGGCTTTCAACTTCTATTTTTTTATTTTATAGTTTTCATAATTCTTGTAATATAGGGGTATGTTCTTATGTTTTTTTATACTACCTTTAACTAAAATAAACTTACGTTTTTGCAAAAAAAAAAAAAAAAAAAAAAGATATCCTAAGATTCTAATATAATAAATCTATATGACACTTTTTTGGTCTCTTCAACATGATAATCAAAATTCTTACCATGGTGATGCATGGCCATTAATCAAGGGTTTTCATTAGAGTGGAAGTATGTTTGATAAAAGAAGAAGACTGTTAAGTGATGAATAAGTCAGTTTTATTATTCCAATTAAGTATTCCTCATGATAATTTATCTTCTTAACATGTACGTTATAAATCAGCATTGGTCTCATTCAAAATAGACTAATTAGTGAGCACGTGATCTCAACTTGACCTTTACGCCATTTTTTTCCACGTTTTTCTTGCTGCCCAGCAATCGCAATAGTGGAAATTTAGAGTACTCAAGCTTTAATTGTTTATTTCGCCAGGCTTGTGTCGGGAAAGTTTCTCTACAAATACATCCCAAATCCTAGCTGAATGTCACAAGACACAGAATTAATACAGAGAAAATGGGACTAAAGAAGATCGGCACGATTTTAGGCTTCCTTGGTGTTCTGTTTCTGGAAGGTCTGGTGCTTTCCTCGGCTTACAACGTTCACCATTATAGCTTTATTGTAAGTGTCTACTTCGAGTTTATGCTTGTAACGAGACGATCAGAAGCATGATCCCTCTTTCCCTGATCTAAGCTTATACTTACAGTTCATTCTAGTCAGGTCTGTTCACAAAGAGCTTGCTGTAAAAATGATAACATTGTCCATTTTGATTGCAGCTGAAGGAGACGAACTTCACAAAGCTATGCAGCACGAAAAGCATGCTCACTGTCAACGGGCAATTTCCTGGCCCAACGATTCATGTCCGCAAAGGCGACAGAGCACTTGTAAATGTTCATAACAATGGAGAATATGGTGTTACCATACACTGGTAATAAATCTCTCTCTTGTGAAACTGCCAGGCACTTTTCTTTGTAGGGCTCATAGGGAATGAGGTTTTGCCTTCATGGTATGAAATTAATGAAAAATATATCAAAAACTAAAGAATAGTTTGCATTTGACAGGCATGGAGTGAAGCAACCCAGAAATCCATGGTCAGATGGTCCTGAGAACATCACACAGTGCCCCATTAGTCCAGGGACCAACTTCACTTACGAGGTTATATTTTCTTCCGAAGAAGGAACTCTTTGGTGGCATGCTCATAGCGACTGGTCAAGGGCCACAGTACATGGTGCCATTATTGTTTACCCAGCTCGAACATCCTCTTATCCATTCCCTGAGCCGTATGCAGAAGAGACTATTGTTCTTGGTATACATTTTAACATTTCATTTCCTCTCAAGTACTTTCTCTCTCTAAGTTCTTACTACAAGAAAACAAGAGGCTTCCTCACTTCCATTAAGCTATGCATTAAACATGTTAATCTTTGTGTTTTAATGTACTGATCAACAGGAGAATGGTATAAGGGAGATGTAATGGCTATAATCGATGTGGCCCTTACAGCTGGTAATGAAACACAAGTTTCAGATGCTTACACCATTAATGGCCAACCAGGAGATCAGTACAATTGTTCTAAAGGTATGAAGAAAAACCTTGAAGCCAAAAAGAGGAAAAAAACGTGGACCTGAAAATTCTCTTGTCTACCACTTGTATCGTTTTTCCTTATGCTGCTTTAAAAATTAGTCTGTCTAATGATCATGTTATTTCTATCGCAGAAACTATGTACCATCTAAAGGTGAACCATGGCAAGACATATCTTCTCCGCATAGTCAATGCCATAATGAATGAAGAACAATTCTTTGCAATTGCAAAGCACAACCTCACAGTCGTAGGTTCCGATGGTGCATACACCAAGCCCATAAACACGAACTATATCATGATAACTCCAGGACAAACAATGGATGTTTTGGTAACAGCAAACCAATCTCCTGGCCGCTATTACATTGCTTCTACCCCTTATGCAGAGAGCACCGTTTCATTTGACAACACCACCACGACGGCAATTCTCCAATATAGTGGCAGTTATACTCCCTCATCATCCATTCCCTTTCCGACACTTCCAGTTTTCAATGACAGTGTAGCTGCAGAGAGCTTCACAAAGCGCTTAAGGAGCTTGGCAAGCAGAGAGCACCCCATCAATGTGCCGTTGAATATCACAAAAAGAATCTACATGACAATTTCTATAAATTGGTTGCCGTGCCCCAATGCATCATGTTCGGGACTGAATGGGAATAGGATAGCGGCAAGCTTGAATAATGTAACTTTTCAAGCCCCAACAACGGATATTCTGCAAGCATATTACAGGTACAGCAGATTCTCTCTCTACACTTCCATTTAATTTGGGTTTGTATCAAAGTAATATGAGCATGATAAATATAACAAGAAAAAACAATTTATTATAGTTAACATTTTGTAGAACAACAAAGATTAATAGTGGATAATTTGATTCTATACACTTTTTACAGGAAGATTCCCAATGTTTTCACCCAAGATTTTCCGTCGCAACCCCCTTATTATTTTAACTTCAGTGGAGATGTGGACAACGTTTCAACGTTTTCGAGCAAAGGGACAAGGGTCGTGACCCTGAACTATAATGATGCGGTCGAGTTAGTATATCAAGGGACAAACCTTGTGGCACCAGAGAATCATCCTATGCATCTACATGGTTTCAGCTTTTATGTGGTGGGAATGGGATCGGGGAATTTCAACAAGACGACTGATCCAAAATCTTATAACTTGGTTGATCCACCAGAAGTTAACACCATTGGAGTTCCTAAGAATGGATGGCTTGCAATGAGATTTGTTGCTGATAATCCTGGTATGTTCTCTGTTCAATTTGTCTCTAATATAGTGCAAACAATCTTTAGCACATTGAAAACAAAGAGTCCATATTGTGAATGTTTCTTTTCAGGGGTCTGGTTTATGCACTGTCATTTGGAACGGCACTCCAGCTGGGGTATGGAAACTGTGTTTATAGTGAAGAATGGGGGAACTGCAGCAACAAGCATTCGCCCACCTCCCAAGTACATGCCTCCGTGTTCCAAGTCATAGATGAAGTTTTTTGCTTTAATTGCATTGCCGTAGTAATGCTAAGCAAAACAATAAGGATAACGACAATCCATGGGGATTTGCAATTTTTGCTTCAATTTAGTGACTTTTCTGGGTTATTTTTTTTTTGGAAGCAACTAGAGGTTAAACCAATATTTGCTAATCTATAAACAGTGCTTCCAATGAAAGGTATTTGGGTTTATTCATATCTGTTCAAGGGGACCTCAAATGAATACAACTGCTACTTACAAGCGACATAAGTTTATCAATTGAAAAGGGAACAGAAAAGAATAAAAAGGTCACGCCTTTCTAAAAGATAACAAAAGCAAAACTATTATATAAAACAAAATAGCAACTAAAAGCTTATTCTGGTGTTCATAACCATGTGGAGGAGTAACCGCTACGCAACAACAGACATTGACATTGAAAAGTGCTTCGGAGCCTATCTCTTAAGACCTCAGCTGCTTTTCCTTATAAAATATGGTTAAATCAGTCGTGAAATTCCCCCATGATTTTTGGAGGGCTTCGTGTAGTAAGAAACCATCAAGCAACTCGAAACGCATCTTTTAGATGCTTTCAAGCTAGGATTACAAGATATCAAAGGTTGAAAAATATCTATTAGGACCTAGATGTATAAAGTTACTTGGGTTTTTTTTATATATTGTTGGCCAATACATTTAGCTTAGTAATATGTAATTTGACTGAATTGTGAATAGCAGTAAAAGTATCCTACGGGTTTCACCACTTTCTGGTTGTTCTTGACGTGTTTTCACCATTGCTATTCACTTAAGGTGGCCGCCTCCAGCCTTTCTTCTAATCCTTTTTAGTTTATTTTCATGGCGTCGGAGCAGCAGGATTTCTGTTGAGGTGAATTAATCGACATCCTGGGAATTGCTTTTGAGGACACTATCTGCAGGCGTTCCTTCAGAGATAGATTGACTAAACTATCCTCGGGAGTCAGACAGAATACCGAAACTTTCTCCCTTCTCGCCTCCTCTGTTGCACCGACGCACCCCGACGGCCTCTGTTACGATGGCATTTTGCAGCCCGATCTGTGCGACCTGAGAATGTGAAGGCGAAACGGGCCTTTCCGGGCCAAAACGGCCCATACTCAATATATTTTCCTCACTCACATCATCCAAATCAGCCACCCAACCCATTTCAACCCTTTTATGGACCACCAAGAAAGCCTATGCGTGGTAATAATGAAAACGGAAGTTTTCATCCGAGCAACCAAGTGGTAATGTGAATTTTGTTGGGAATACCGAAATTGCTTTTCCAAGATATATTGGAGGCTATCATATAAGGACGTTCACACCGCATGTGAGAGATGTGGGAGCGAGTTATGCAATAGATATTAGATTTTGTGGCAAATCGATTAGATAACATAGCATTTAAGATACCTGCACTCATATGTTTCATGCGATCCTTCATGCTAAACTATTAGACTTCTGAATGGATACTGTACAAGCTGCCACAAATATGGGGTCTGCCGAACCTACCCAGAATCCATGATTTTAAAGAATGTCATTTGCATACCATTTTGCTATTTTAACTTAATTTTCATCACCAAATTAAACTTAGATAATAACTACTTGGCCATTTTCCTTCTCAACTTTCGCATCTTTTAGACATTTCGCCTGGAGCAGTGATAAGATTTGGGAAACTTAGGGTGGCCTTTATTATCTATTATCTCATGTTGATTCATCTATCCTGTCACATATTTTTGTTTATATACATTGACTTCTATGTAATTATATATATGTTTAAACGTGTAATGCCACTTTCGTTGATAGTTACGATTTGCGGCACTAGTGTCTAAGCAAACTTTTTATAAGATATTTTGTTTCTAATGTCAAACTTCTCATGTGTTTAGACCAATTTGCTTGTCAAATTTGCTCCTTGGGAAAAAAATATTAGATTTGTATTTCCATGTAGCCAAATTAAAACATCTTGTACTTTTTAGTTAATCCATATGAATATTTGGGTCCTTATACAACACCCAATCATGATGGATCTTAATATGTTTTAACCATAATGAATGATTTTTCATGCGCCACATGGAACTTTCTTTTTCGTTCAAACAATCAAATGTTCCCTATTGTGCACCTTTTTATATCCATGGTTGATACTCAATTTAGTTAGTCCATACAATGTATTTGTTCAAATAATGGAACCAAGTTTTTCTTGATAGCTTTGTCCTCATTCCTAGCTTCCTAAGGTATCACTTATGAGAATTGTTATGTTCAAACACTTCAACAAAATGAGATTGTCATATACAAACATAGATATTTGTTAAATGCTACATGGGTCTTTATGTTTCAAACTCATATATTTTCTCATTCTTGGGGAATGTATCATGACTGCTAGATACATCATTAGCAACTTACTTATGTTAGCACTTTCTTGTCACAATTCCTATGAGATATTATATGGAATGCTTTTTTTGTAAATAATTTTAGAGTGTTTGGTGGTTTTGCTATGTTACTTCATTGAGTTACCAAGGCAAATTCTCACATGTGATAGTTCCTTGTATCTTTTTGGGATATTTCTCCACTCAGAAAGGTTATCTTTTATATGGATTTCAGTTGGATATTTTTTTTACTAGTCATGATGTGAGGTTTGTCAAGCATGAGTTTCCCTTTAGATAGAGTTAGTCCTCCACTAACCAACTTGACCTTAATACTAGTTTGATTCCAATTGATGAGTCTCAAAAAAGACAATACATATTTCAGACCATTGGATACCATCATCTTTGGAGCCTTCTTCAGAGGATAACACAGAACTAGCTCCTACATCATAGTCAAATCCTTCATACATTGTAGAGCCACCACTTCGTTCTACCAAACCTATAACACCACTCATTTGAACATCCAATTATGGTTGTGATACCTTACCCATTGTTTCTAATATTATCAAATGTTTCATTTCCTAATCCATGTGTTTTGACTAATTGGCCCTACATCATAGACACTTTGTAGCTTTTATGTTTGTGGTAAAAGAATCATCATCATTGAGGCTTTAATGGACCAACATTTGGTTACTCCTATGGAGTAGGACTTGTAAGCCATGGTGACAAACCACACATGGGATTTAATACTTTTCCTTTTAGGATGACATATAATTGGATATAAGTAGGTATACCAAGTAAAAATAAGTTAGATGGCATTATGGAAAGATATAAGGCACATTTGGTGGCAAAAAGATACAATCAATGTGATAAATATTTGCCCCATTACAAAGTTAGTAATTGTCAAGTGTGTCATCTCCCTCGCATCTATCAAGAATTGACATCATTATCAATCTTGTGTTCAAAGTGCATTTTTATATGAAGATTTATTAGAAAAAGTCTATATGGATGTATCCATAAGACTTCGTAGTTAGGGAAATGACCTAGTTTGCAAATTGTGTAAGTGATTATATGGGTTGAAATAGGCATTGGAGTAGTGGAATGCAAAATTCATTGAAGCATTAACTATAGTTAGTTTAAGCAATCTTTTCATGATTATGCTTTTTCCACCAAAAGAAGTGATGTTACATTGGTAATTTTAATTATTTATATGGATGAAATATTGATAATAGGTAATAGAATTATAGGCATATAATATTTAAAGTCATAATTAAATTTAGTATTCCATGTGAAAGACTTAGGGTAATTAGAAGTGAACCTTTTAGAACTAAACTTCTCCCACTCCTATGGATCCCAATGTAAAGTTTTTTCTTAGCAATATGATGTAGCATTTAAATCCATAGATGAATATTTATTATTGGCTACTCCTTCACAATATAGGAAGTTGAAGCTTAGTCAACTTACAAATAAACCAAAGAAATCACATATGGAAGCTACATTGTGAATACTTAAATACATCAAAATGACCATTGCGATGCTAGTTATGGTAGCTGTCCATTATCTCGTTGATTTGAAATAGGCCTATGCATTATACTTGGAAAGTTACTAATTTCATGGAGGACAAAGAAGTATCCCATTGTTTCTTGCTCTTTGGTAGAATCAAAATGCCAGGCCATGGCCATCACTGTATGTGAACTAATTTGGATTGTAGGAATCTTGAAAGACTTGGGTGTTAACATGCAATTCCTAGTTCAACTTTATTATGATAATAGGGTGGTGCAACATACTTTTGTGAATCTAGTTTTTCATGAAAAGACAAAACATTTGGAGATTGATTACCATTTTATTAGAGACAAATATTTAGAAGGTTTAATGTCTATGTGTGACATTTGGTCTTTAAAGCAATCAACATATCTTCTAACAAAACCATTGGTGAACCCATATCACCAATGGTTTTACTTGGGCTTTATACAAATTGTTGGCCCAATACTGTTTAGCTTAGTAATGTATGAAACGTACAATTGTATATAAGCATGGACTATGTTTTTAGCAACTTGTGTTATGTTACCTCAATAGTTCCTTGGGACAAATTGAGATTTTCTTGCCCTACATTGTGTTTTCATGGGTTATCTTACTTTACAAAAAGATTATCGTTAGCAGGATGATAAGAATATGCTTCTTTTTGTGACTTAACTAACTTCGACTACACTACTTGGCACATTAAAATCTTCTAATCTTTTCTTGGTTGATAAGGACCTATTGCCAATGGTACCTTTATCTTGCTTCAGAATGTCGTTGCTCCTTTGTTAATGGACATTTTCATAAATACTTGATTGCCCTTATTTGACCCTAATGTCCCATTGTTCAAGCTTCTTAAAGATTCTCAACCTACATTGTTCATTGATTAATTTGTGGCTTCCTCACTTAATGACACTTTGGTTATTGTCCCTTTTGAGGCTCCCATTCTTCCACCCCATTGCTTCATTAATGTCACTTGGCCCTCCACTTAGATAAAGGATTATATTTACTCCAACTTGAGATCTTCAAGTACTCATTATCCTATCTCTTCATATGTCAATTTTCTCAAGTTTTCACCAAAATGACTTTGCTACATTAGTTACATCTTAGATGAATAGAAATTTTTTTCTTATTATAAGATGACCAATGATTCTTGTTGTCAATAAGCCATGAAAGTTGAGATTCATGCCTTTATGGAGAACAACACATGGGAACTTGTCCTTTTGCCACCTTATTGTAAGCTCATAGATTGCAATGGGTCAACATGATTAGATATTGAGCTGATAATTTGTTGAAAGATCTTACTCAAAAAGATGATTTCAATTATGAGGAGACTTAGGGGAAACTCATCTACCTCAAGATTATTAGACCAAACATTAGCTATATAGCTCAGATTTTCAACTTGTTCATGCATGACCTAAGTAGTCTAATATGAATGTAGTGTTTAATGTAGTAAAGTGACTAAAAAGGAGACCAAGACTAGAAGTACTTTTATATCGAGACAACAATATGGAGATGATAGCTTATTGTTACCTAGGCTATGCCACTTGTCTTTTGAAGAGGAGATCCATCATAGGTTTTCAAGTCAAGTCAAGTTAAGAGATTCTTTGTTCACATGGAAGATGAAGAAACATTTAATTGTCTCACTCTCATCCATTGAATCAAAATATCAAGCAATGGATAAAACACTTTGCAAGATAGTTTGGATGTTAGGCTTATTTTAGTATCTTGAATAATGAATAAAAAGGCTAACTACTCAATTTTGCAATAATAATGCTACTTTTAAACTCATAATGGATCCAATAGTATATTAAAGAACAAATGATATAGAAGTTGATTGTCACTTCATTGGAGACAAGATCTAGGAATAGATAATTAAGACAAAGGAGAGAGAAACTACACTTATGTGAAAGATAATATACGTATCTATTAAGTAAATTTGGCATCTTCAACATTTCTAAGCCTCCAAGTTGAGTGAGAGTGTTGGAGATATATCATTGACTAGTTATTTCCTTCTTGGTTGTTTCCATGGTTGGATGGTGGATCTTTTCCATATAGCATAGTATTGATTTTTAGAATCAATTTATTTTGGGAATTAGGTATTGTACAAAAAAGATGTTATTTGCTCTCTTTTATTTTGTGTAATTTTCCTTTGTTGTACAAACCACTATATAAAAAAGAGGGCTTGTGTACATGCTAGGTTCTTGGAATAATACAATAGAAAAGTACATTTTTTTCAAGTTCTCTCTCTTTTCCTATTTTTTCTACTTTGTGAAAATTTTCACGCAAATCAGTTATTTGCTTTGAATTAGATGCAAACACCTCATTGGATCAGTAAAACAGGGCTTTTGCAGTTCATGTTCTTTTCCAAGTCAAATTACTTGAGCTAATGAGTTTTTAGAAAACGCTGGCCCAACTTGCAGATAAAAGCTATCATTTCCAAAATGTGGCCCATCTTATATGCTAAGTGTTACTTGATGGTTTTTCATCCACAATTTTGTCCACGTATGATTGATTGCAATTTGCGTTTTTTCCAATGTCCAAAATTAGTACACTGGAAGCACATAGAATTTACCCATATATTGGTTGAAAAGATATTTGTTATAGGGTAACAACTTATTTGTTATATGTCAATTATTAGAAAATTTGAAGTCTTATCAAAATGCTAGCTCATGTTGAAGATTTTTTTATTTTATATTAAAACATTTTCAAAGATTGTATCTTTTGAATATAGGACTTTCATATCCAATACTCCTTTGCATTTTGAGTATATTTTGAACTTAAGGTTAAAGAAACTGAATGAATGCTCTTTGCATATTGAGCATATTATAAAGTTTTAAGTTTAAACTAGATTTGGTGTGGATTAATTTGGACTTTAATAATATATTAGAAAGCTCAAAATCCAATCAACAATTGGCTGAAAAGTTGGGAGAAATTTTTTTATATTCAAATAGTTTTAAAAACTTATATCATTTTGACGTGGGTCTTTCATCTTTAATATTATTTGAATTTTCTCAAGTATGCTTTTCAAAAGGAAAGAGTTGAAGATAATCAAGAGCGTAAAGACTCCAGGGACTTGGTGTGAGTAAACAATGAAGCAAGATTTGCGAGTGTTGATTTCGTTAGAAATAATTGAATCTGAAAGTAGCGGGAAAGGTCATCACGCATAGGAAATATTATCCTACGAATCCTAGTTTAATATTTAGGTATCAAGACATGACTATATTAACTGGGGTTTTTTTTTTTTTGTTAAAAAAGGTATCGTTAATTTTCTTCACAAGTTAAACAATCTTACCGGCACCTCCTGAAATTTTGAACAAAGATATTGAGTGACCCTCTAAATATTTAGTGATCCAAATAATATAAATTGTTTCACAAAGTAAGCCTTCAGGGGAAGGAAATTGAGTAGCTTATATGGCTCAAATTAAAAGTCTAGTGTTGCATTGACACAACTATTGATGCTTTGATGCTCTTCTCTTGTATCTCTATTTATTCCTGTAATTCACTTCGATCTGCCACAAAATTCTTGAGATGGACACTCTCGTTAAAGGCCTATCTCTTGACACTCCGATCTTCATTTTCATGGAAGGACATGAACCATATTTTTTTTATTCAATTCTTTGGTTGGGATTCACCTGAGACTAATGTAAGATAACCCTCTTCTTAAGATGATGAACGTTAATCCATCCATTGTTGTGCTTTATAGACATATCTAAGTAGGTACTTTCTATAGCACTGAGAAGATTTGACTAGTTTTATTTAGACATCATGTTGGATCTGCATTGGTGTGGGATGCTCTTTTAAATCCATAAGATGCTTTCAAATATTTTGTAAGCTTGCCTCTTATTAGAAATCTATGAAACAAGCAAGGTTAGTGAAAGAAGAGGAATGGACCCTAATTTGCTAGAGAGTCATATTTCAAGTGACTTCCTTTTAACCGATTTTGGACACGTTGCACAGACAACTGCTCAGAAATCAAAGGAGGAAAACTGGAACCTGATAGGCTTTCTTGATATTTTTATATCTAGATGTGGTAATGATTTCTAAAACTAAATATGCCAGTGCCGGAGTTTGCCATGTCTAACTCCTCGGTCTATCTGACATAGTGGACGCATCTGAGATTGTTTCCTTGACTTTTGTTCGCATTGTCATAACGCTACAATGTTAGTTAATAATTTCAATGAATGATGCCTTGTAGATGCATGGGAACTCATTCGGTTGGAAACTCGCTGTTCTGAAGTGAGAATGCAGAATTTAGGGGTGAGTGTGATTCCACCGGATATGATATATATCACAAAGTTATATTATAAATAGTTTAAACCAAACAATAATTACTTAGGCATAAAAATGGTTTTACTCTCCTATTTAAGAAGATATTATCCATCACATCTTTTTTAATCTTGACACTAATAACTATACTCTCAAGGCATTGGTCAGTAAATCATCTTGCTCCTAGTGAATTAGTCCTTTATTACACAAAAGTGACCTGCTCTAGAGCACTATCTAGAAGCACTACAACCATCTCCTCAGAGCATTCAAGTGCAACCACCACCGCAAATCATACCTATATAGCCTCTTGAGACCTCCACCACACCAGCCAAACCTTATAGATAAAGTAGACAGACATACTCACCAATATGGACTATCAACTACATGTGCCTTATTTTGCCATTAGCCTTTTCATGCCCCACCATCAGCATTTTGTTGCCTTTATTTTAGTTATTACAGAATTATCATGAACTATAATTGGGTAGTCACTATGGAACAAGAGTTATAGTCCTTAATGGCAAACCTTACTTGGAATTTAGTCATTTGGCTTGTTGAACAAAAAACAGTTGGTAACAAATGGGTATATAGGGTGAAGTATAATTCTAGTGAGAGTATTGAGAGATACAAAACCCAATTAGGGACCAAGAGATATTATAGAGAGGACATAGAATGTGAAGAGACATTTGCCTTTATTACAAAGATGATTACTATTTGTACTATCTCTTCACTAGCTTTTGTCCACAATTAAACTTTGTTTGAACTAGATGTTTAGAACACTTTTTTCCATGGAAACTTATGAGAGGAGGTTTACATGGTAGTGCCTTAAGGCCTTTGGAGTAAGGTAAATGGTATGTAAGCTATATAAATCATTGTATGGCTTGAAGTAAGGTTTGTGTCAATGGTACATAAACTTCACTAATGTACTGATTGCATTTGGTTATCTCTCATCACAACATGATTTGCCCTTTTCATTTGGTAAAAGGATATTATTATTTCAATCTTATGCATCTATAAAGATGATATCTTAATTACTGGGAACAACACTACTATCATTAATAAGTTGAAAACTTATTTGGATTCCTATTTTTGAATGAAAGATTTGGAGCAATTAAAGTACTTTTTTGGATTGGATATAGTGTGGTCATGTGATGTGATATGTATCAATCAATGCAAATATGTGTTCAGGTTGATTTCAAGAGTAAGATTGTTGGGAGCCAGGCCCACCATCACTACCATAAAACATGGCTTGAAGTTGACTATTAGGATATGGTTTAACCTAATAAAGGGAGGTTGGATTGGGTTTATTTATCTTTCTTAATTTTTTTTTATGTATAAATGATGTAAAACAAAAAGATAAAATGCATAGGAATTGTTCAAGTGGTTAAGCCAAATACTTAAGCCTATTTTCACCCCCTCTTATTGATAGTAAGAGAGCTTTTTTACTAAAATATAAGAGTTTTCTCTTAATTTTAGTAGACCTAAATCCTTTGTTCACAGAGCGCAAGGACCCATAGTTCATTTCATAGTACAAACAACCTAAAATAGCTTAAACAACTTACAATACAGCAAGCTACCTTTTTAACCAATGGCCTTGCACAAAACATAAACTTTCACCCATACTAAACCACATACAACCTATAAGTAAATAACAACTACTACAACTTTACTGCTCAATACAAGAGTCAAAATCTGTCACTTGAAGATGGGTAAAAATGATGCAGTAACTTGATGCAAGCAACCTAATGCCATAATTAGAGTAGAACTAGCAATTGTTTGCAAAGTGAGTATTGCTTCTTGAGAGTTAAGGAGATGATATAATCAATACATATAACATTCAAGAAAATATGTGTACTAAATCAATCAAGCTTTAGCATATAATGCACCTATCCATCAAGCACTCTTACACACTTAAAAACATATATAGCAATCAATCACAGTAATGATGTTTTTCAAACAAGAATACTGTTACCAAAAACTTTTGTTGCACAAAAAGGATGAACAAAGTTACTTAGAGTTTGCGGCACAACAAGAATAGGAAGTTTTCCTTTTTTTTTTTAAACAATGTTAGGCTCGCAACAATTTTCAAGAGTGATGTGTGTAATATTTGAAACCCTAATTGCTTTCTTATAGGTGATAATGACACAGACTGTCCATTGGGGTTTTTTCACTGATTTCCTTATAAATCATGTAGCCATAGGGAAATACAAATCTTAAGTTTTAGAAATCAACCATACATAGTAGCATTAGTGACCTCATAGGAAGACTTGATTTGTAAAATCACAACTTTCAAGAAACAAATCAAAAACTTCCATTCTTGCAATATGTGATGCTTCAATCATTTTAATCTTTACATAGATAGCATTGTCATAGAGGGTAGGCAAAAACCCCATTCATAAAACCTAGATTCTTCCATTTGTGGAACAAAAAAAAGGATTCAGGAAGGAATGAAGAGTTTCTGTCCAAATCCAATCGAAACCATTTGAAAAGCTTACGCCTTTTCTTCAAAAACCTTTCTCATTTATCCTCATCGAAAGCATGCAAACAAATGAGGTTTTTTTTTTCTTTCCTTCTCAAGCGACATAGAAGAAAGGGATGCTCTCTCTCTCTCTCTATCTTTTATTTGTTTTAAATATTAGCTTTGACACCTCATATCCAAAATGGTGCGTTTTGCTTCCTTTGTAATTCTTTCTCACATGCTCCAATCTTATCCATTTTAATATAATGGCAGGTGGTATTTATGAATTACAACCTCATATAATTTTAGCATTATGTATTCAATAAAGCACAATCTTATATGAATGAGCAATCATATGTAAATTTGCACAAACCAAGATTTTGTCATAAATTTTTTTGTAAAACCCATTTTGGTATGTGGGAACTATGCAATTTGAAAAATAATAATTAAATTGATTATTTCTTCTACATATGTCCCACAATTTTTATTGGCACAAGAATGATTAAAATACTTAATACATATGTAAATAGTTTTTAAAAATATTTTCAATATCAAAATATATTCAATAATCTCCCTTTTTTTTATGGGGACAAAACCTTATAAGAAAAACTATTTCTCATTGAATACATCCATCACTCAAAAAATATTTGCTTTCCCAAAACTAATATTTTGATTCACTAATTCAGTACAATCACACTATATTGAACAAGGTGTCTTGTGCTAATGCTTGAAAAACCAAAAATAATTCTTTGGGTCATAAAATAGTTATTTCTCCCCCTTTTTGTCAACATCAAAAAGAGCAAATACAAGAAAAATGTTGATTGGAAGACAAGCAAATGAGAGAGAAATAAGTAGCAATGAAAAAACAATTACAAACAAGCAAACATAATGTAGTGAAGGTGTGATAGCAGTGTGATTCAAGAAAACAGAATGCGTCAAGCAGGAATGCAAACAAAACATAAAATTTGAATGAGGCTCAAGCAACAATCAAGGCTTCCATAGATTAAGCAAAACAAGATAGAGAGCTTCCTGCTTTGAGTGGATGTGCTCCCTTTGAAAAGAAGCTATTCTGCCAGAAGAGAACTCACATGGACAAAGAGAGGATCAATAGATATGTGATTCGGCATAAACCTCCCTTTCATGAGAAGAGCTTCTTGTGATGGTAGAGGGTGGAATACTAGTAATATAATCTAGCACATACTCAAAGCATAAGTTAAAGGATGCAACAAATAACATTTATTAAGTAGCAGAAAGAAAAGCCGAAAGATAATTAGGGAAGAATATTTTAGTTTTCTGAAGTGCACATGCTGAAATCCCTTCGAAGTTGATAGAATCTATCTTTATCTAATGGTTTAGTAAAAATATCTACAATTTGTAGCTTTTTCCAAACAACTTTCACTAGAATATCCTCCTTCGCTACGTGGTCTCTTATGGAGTGATGCTTGATTTCTATATGTTTTGTCTTAGACTCTTAAATAATATTTTTTGTCAAGCTTATAGGATTAGTATTATCACATTTAAAAGCCACAATTTTAACAAACACACCAAAGTTAGCTAGTTGTTGTTTCATCCATAAAATTTATGCACAATAACTTGTAGCTGCCACATATTTAGCTTTTGTGGTGGATATAGCTACATTGTTTTGCATTTTTAAGTATCATGAAATAAACATATTTCTAAGAAAGTGACAAGCACTAATTATATTTTTTCAATCTAGTTTACACCCAACATACTTGGCATCACTATAAGAATGTAGTTCAAAATTTAAGCCCCTAAGATACCATATTCCTAAATTTTCAGTCTCCTTCAAATATTGAAAGATCCTATTGACCAAGGTTAGATGTATTTCTATAGGATTTGATTGAAACCAAGCACAAAAGCATGCACTAAACAGAATATTGGGTCAAGATGCTATCAAATACAATAAAGACCCTATCATGCTTTTGTAGAAATGGTGGTCAATATCCTATGTTCTTATCTTCACACTTAAAAGTAAGAGATGTGTTCATGGATGTAGAGATTGGCTTTGAATGCTTAAAATTTAACCACTTTAGAAGATCCTTAGTAAATTTGGATTGACAAATGAATATTCCATTTTTAGTTTGCTTAATTTGCAATCCAAGAAAGAAATTTAATTCACTTATCATACTCATTTCAAATTTCCTTTTCATTTCATTTGCAAATTCTTTACACAATTCATCTTTTGTTGATCCAAAAATTATATCATCCATATATACTTGACCAACTAATATATCATTTTCTAATAAAAAGAGTATGATATACTCTCCCTTTGGTAAAACCTTTATTTAACAAAAAACTACTCAACTTTTCATACCAAGCTCATGGAGCTTGCTTTAAACCATAGAGTGTTATATTTAGTTTAAGAACATAATGAAGCAATAAAGGGTCCTCAAACCTAGGGGTTGTTTTACATACATGTACTATTTAATTATACTATTTAAAAATGCACTTTTAACATCCATTTGATACAATTTAAAGTCTCTATAATATATCAAAGCAAACAACATTCTAATAGCTTCCATCCTAGCACTTAATGCAAAGGTTTCATCATAGTTTATTCCTTCTTCTTGATTGTACCTTTAAGCTACTAACCTAGCTTTGTTTCTAGTAACAATCCCATGCTCATTCATTTTGTTTCTATACACCCATTTGGTTCTTATTATGGTGTTTCTAGTGTGGGCACAAGAGTTTATACATTACATTTTCCAAACGGATTTAATTATTCTTGCATAGCCATTATCCAATCATCATCTTCATGTGCCTCATTAATCCTTTTTAGCTTAATTTGTGATAAAAAGGATACAAACTCTCATATATCCCTAGTTTTTGATATCAATACTGCCTACTATTTGTGATTGATCTGATTCATTTCTAACTCTAAGAAAGCTAGGTTTAATTTCTTCATCTTCCATTGCCAATTCATTATTCTTCCCTTCACTACTTTCTACATGATTAGTAAGCTGCATGGCAAGAACTTCTTTGTCATTATCTTCCAAATTTTCTTTTTCTATTTGTTCTCATTAAAGACTACATGAATATATTTCTACCACAAGAGTCTGCTTATGATACACTTTATAGGCTTTACTAGATTAAGAATACCTTAAAAAAATGGCCTCCTCACTTTGAGAATCAAACTTTCCTAAGGAATCCTTTCCATTATTCATAACAAAACATTTACATCCAAAAGAGTGGACATATAAAATGTTGGGCTTCTTTTCGAAGAGTAGTTCAAAAGGGTTTGTTTCAATATCGATCTAATAAACACTTGATTTGAAATGTACATATGGTATGAACAACTTCCCTTTAAAAATATTTTGCTAGATTTTTATTACACAACATAGTTTTAGCCATCTCTTGTATGGTTCTATTTTTTTTTTCTACCACTCCATTTTGTCATGGTGTCTTTGGAGATGAAAAATTGTGGTTAATGCCATTTTACATTCAATAATTTTCAAAGCATCTATTTTCAAATTCACCACCAAAATTAGTTCTGATTTGAATAGTTTTACAAAAATAGACAAACTTATTGAAAGTTTCATCCTTGCTAGACAATAAGTATATTCAAGTGTATCTAGAGTAGTCATCCACAATGACTAATGCATAGCTATTATTTCCTAAGCTTGGTGTCCTAATTGGTTGAAAAAGATCTATATGTATAAGCTATAATGGCCGTGTAGTGGTTACATTTCTTTTTGATGTAAAGCTTGATCTATGTTGTTTTCCTTTCACACATGCATGAAAAATTTTATTTTCGCTAAATTTTATTTTTGGTAGGCCTAGAACATGCTTCTTTCTTGAAAGTTTTTCTATGGTTTTAATACCAACATGTCCTAGTCTTTAATGCAACGGCCAACAGTCATTAGAGTGGTCCATAGCTAGACATGTCTTATTTTCAAAAATTGCATATAAATTTATAACATAAACATTTTCAGCTCTTTTTCCTACTAATCTTAAATTCTTTCTATTATTTTTGATGATGTAACAAGATGATTTGAATTTAACACTAAACCCTTTATCACACAATTGACCAATGCTCAACAATTTATATTTCAAACCACATATAAACAACACATTAGCAATATGAAAGGAATTTGGATTACCTATGACATTGCAACCTTTAATTTTTCTTTTGGAATTGTCTTCAAAAGATACTTTTCCTCCAGGTTGTTCATTTAGAATTGAGAAATCTTCTTTTTCTCCAATCATATGATGTGAACAACCATTGTCCAAAATACCACCAAGAGGGTTGCTGCATCTTATGATTTTTAATGATAGCCTCTTCTTCATCATTGGCCATTAAACATAAGTTAGCCTCTTCAATTGCATCTTCTTCTTTTGAAGATGAAGAGGATGATGATTCATTCTTCCAAGTTGCCATCATTACCATTTTCTTGTACCTTTGTGCTGATTTTCCTTTGTTCTTCAATATGGGACAATCAACTTTTATAAGTCTAGGTTTCCTGCACTTAAAACACACATCATCTCCAGGGTCTAATGTTTCCCTTTTCTTCCCCTTTTTCTTTCCTACAGAACTTCCTAAATTCTTTTGCCAGCATGGTTAGCTCATCTACTTCAGATTCTGAAGTTAATGTATCCTTAAAAATTGATTTAAACGCTACATTCCTATGTGCCTTAGCTTCCTCCTTTTCTATTTCCTTTCTTTTCAGAATTAACTAATGTGCCTTAAGTTACCCTAAAAGTTCATCAAGTGAGAGTTTATCTTAATCATGGGCTTCTTCAATAGCAGTTGTCTTAGCGTCCAAAGTTTTAGATAAATATTTTAAAAATTTCTTAACTAGCTTGCTATTTTCATATGCTTTTCCCAATAACTTTAATTCATTTACAATATCACTAAACTTGTAAAACGTCTCAGTAATAGTTTGAGAGGGTTTCATGCCAAACAATTCATATTCCCACACAAGCAATGATATTCTAAAAGCTTTTACTTTACTAGTACCTACAAACATAACTTCTAGTTTCGTCCAAATTTCATTTGTAGTTTCACACAAAGATATTTTATTATACTTAGAAACACAAACACCATTATAAAGCATGCGTATGGCTCGACTCTTGTGACCTACAATCACTTTTTCATCTTGATTTACTTTTATTCCATTTTGTGTGACATACCATGCATTTATGTCTTGACCCATCACAAAGATTTTCATCATTGATTTCCAATGACCATAGATTGACCCATCAAAGATGGGTGGCTTGTTGTATCCTATGTTAGCTTTCTTAACATCCATATCTATGATATGCCCTAAGGATGTTAATCACTAGTTACCAAAGCCCTAGGCTTTAATATTACTTGTTGGGATATAAATTAACCTAATAAGGGGGGTTGGATTGGGTTTATTTATCTTTCTTAATTTTTTGATGTATAAATAATGTAAAATAGAAAGATAAATTACGTAGAATTGTTCAAGTGGTTTGGCCAAATACTCAAGCCTACCTCCACCCTATCTTACCAATAGTAAGAGAGCCTTTTTACTAAAATATAAGAGTTTCCTCTAAATTTTAGTACACCTAAATCCTTTGTTCATGGAACACAAGAATCCGTAGTTCACTTTACAATACAAATAACCTAACATGACTTAAACAACTTACAATACAACAAGCTACCTTTTTAACCAAAGGCCTTGCACAACATAGAAACTTTCACCCACTAGACCACACACGGCTTATAAGTAAACAATAACTACTATAACTTTACTTCTGAATACAATAGTCAAAATCTGTCACTTAAAGATGGTTAAAAATGATGCAGTAACTTGATGCAATTAGCACAATGCCATAAGTATAGTAGAACTAGCAATTACTTGCAGAGTGAGTATCACTTCTTAAGAATCAAGGAGATGCTATAATCAATACATATAACATTCAAGCAAATACGTGTATTGAATCAATCAAGCTTTAGCATATAATGCACCTATCCATTAACCATTCTTACACACTCAAAAACACATATAGCAATCAGTAACAATAATGATGTTCTTCAAACAAGAGCAGTGTTACTAAAAACTTTTGCTACATAAAAAGGATTTTTCAAACAAGAACAAAGTTACCTAGAGTTTGCTGCACAACAAGAATAAGAAACTTTTCCTTTCTTTTTTTTTTTTTTTTGAAATAACGTTAGGCTCATAATTTTCAAGAGTGATGTGTGTAATATCTAAACCGCTAATTGCTCTCTTATAGGTGATAATGACACAAACTCTCCATTAGGGTTTTCTCCTTTATTTCCTTATAAAACATGCAGCATTAGGGAAATATAAATCTTTAATTTTGGAAATCAACATTGACTTGAATTCCATATTAGTAGCTTTGAACTCACATGAAGACTTGATTTGTAAAACTAAAGCTTTCAAGGAAAAAATCAAAAACTTCCATTCTTGCAATATGTGATGCTTCAATCATTTTAATCTTAACATAGATAGCATCGTCATAAAGGTTAGGCAAAAGCCTTATTCATACAACCCAAATTCTTTCATTTATGGAACAAAAGCACGATTCAAGAAGGAATGAAGAGTTTCTTACTAGATCCAATCAAAACCATTTGAAAAGCTTACACCTTTTCTTTAAAAACCCTTCTCATTTATCCTCACCAAAAGCATGCAAAAAAATAAGGTTTTTTTCTTTCCTTCTCAAGTGATAGATAGGAGAAGGATGCTCTCTCTTTCTCTTTTTCTTTCTTTCGGTTTAAATATCAGCTTTGCCACCTTATATCCAAAATGGTGCGTTTTTCTTCCTTTTAAATCCAAAATGTTGAATCCTATCCATTTTAATATTATGGCACATGATATTTATCGATTACAATTTTATGTAATTTTATCATTATGTATTCAATGAAGTGCAATCTTATATGAATGAGCAATCATATGTAAATTTGCACAAACCAAGATTTGTCATAACAATTTTCATAAAACCCATTTTGATATATAGGAACTATGTAATTTGAAAAATAATCATTAAATTGATTATTTGTTCTACATATGTTTCACAATTTTTTTTAGCACTAGAATGATTAAAATGCTTAATATATATGTAAATAGTTTTTTAAATATTATCAACATCAAAATATATTCAACATTGACTTCATCTAATTATGACACTAACAATGAAGATGGGAGACATGATCTACTCTTGCGTGATCCTTCTTCTCATTGACGTATTGTTGGATAGCTAATGTATTTGACTATAACAAGACATAATATTCAGTGTGGTAGTTGAGTCAATTCATACAAGTGCCAAAATAGTTGCACATGGATGGAACACTCAAAGCTCTAGAATACATTGAGAAAGCACCACGACTTGGATTCTTTTAAATTAATCTTCAAAGTTAGAATTGATGGGTTTTTGCAATTCAAATTACAACACTTGTTTCATGACAAAGAGATCCCTCAAGGGATGTTGTATTAAACTTAGAGGGTCCTTGATTTCTTGGAGAACAAAGAAGTAACCAATAATATCAAGATTTTTAGCTAGGGTGAAGTATAAAGTCATAGGGATTACAGTATGTGAAATTATATGGCCAATAGGCCTATTTAGAGATCTTGGGCTTCATCTCACACTATCCACGCCATTTTACTACAATAATTAGGTGGCCAAATACATTGCAACTAATCTTGTACTCCATGAGAAAATGAAACACGTCTAGATTGATTATCACTTCATACAGGAGCAAACACAAAGGATCATTGTAGTAACATGCCAAAAATGTCGTATAAAGTAGCTTGCAAACCTTTTTACCAAAGTTCTCAATGGTAGGCAACATAATTATTTGTTACATAAGCTTGAAGTATTTGACTTATAAAAATCTTGAGAGCCCATGTAGGAAGGCTTGTTGGTGGTTGGGCCATTTGTAAAATCTTATGTTTATGTTTTAGTAATGATTTCATTGTATGGTAAGATGTACAAAAGAGACAAGTTTTGTAATAGTTATTCTTAAGCAATTGTAAGTATCTCACAACTTGAAGGCTTTCTCCACACTTGCTTCCATAGTCAATCTAGATTCATGCCTATGTAGGAAGGCTTGCAAGCCCATGGACCTTTTGTAAAGTATTTTGTGTTATGTTTTATTGATTATCTCGTTGCTTGGTAAGGTGTACAGGGGAGAAAACTTTTGTAATAGTTATTCTTAAGCGATTTTATGTATCTCACAGCCCAAGGGCTTTCTCCACGCTTGCTTCCATAGTCAATCCAGATTCATGCGTGCTATGTATTTTTAGTTGATGTAGTTCATATGTTTGTTTTACTAGAATTCCATTTGGCAAGGAAATTATGCTGTTTAGATGTTTCGAATTTGTTCCTTGAAGTACTTTTCATTTAGAAATTTTGTTCCTAGTGTTAGTGAAAACTTCCTACTTCTTAACTTGAATCGTGTGAGTTCTTTTACGCTTCTTTGATTTTACATCCAACTTTGGGAGAATAATCACTTTAAGATATTGCTAGATCAATCAATTAATTCTATATCTTCAAAGAACTCAAAAAGGATTGATAAACAACTCTAGATAGTGTCAACACACCTTGTCTTAATTGAATCATTGTATTAAAACCTGATGTCTCATATGTCTACCAATCAGTACTATTGCGACATTAGTAGCACAACACAAAGCTACCTCACCTTCAATCCATGTCAATATAGCATAAACAAAGACGTGCATACAACACACACACATCCTCTTGTCACACATGTCAGGTACACCATCTCGATTTCCTTTCAACAACAATTATTGTCAAGATCAAAAAGGAAATTTGACCAAATTGAAGATCCTCCATGCGCCGCTTTCCGTCAAGGTTAGAAAATCACTACAAATTAGGTCCTCTCTAATTTTGGATTGAGTTTGAATTTTAAAAAACTTTCATCCATTGTTTATTATATTATAAATTTATAAGGTAATCAAAATCAATCATAATGTATTTTGCTTGCCATGAATATCATTCAATTCCTTCGCCAACTAGATTTCATATTCTTCTATAAAATATAAACCTTTTGTTTTCAAAGATTATTTAATACAATACCATTCTTGCACTGTCTCTTTTCTATTTCTGCTACCACTAAGTATTCTAAAAAATAGTTTCACGAAAATCAATATTTTCATGAAATCATATTCTCTAACTACCTAAAGCCAAGGACCTAAGGGTCCCAAGTTTGATATTTTGTAAAATATCAAAACGTTTATCCTCGTTCACTAGGAAAATTTGAGGTATTAAAGATGTGGTAATTGAATTGTCGGTGATCTTGAGCCCCGGAAACTTATTAGACAGAACGGACAATTGGTAGTACCATTGGTTTTCCTAAATTATTCAACAGGGGATGGACAGACTTGTCTAATCAAATGGCTAAAGATGCAGTACAAGTTCTGTACTTCAGTTTCAGTACAGCAAAAAGATTATCTGCTTTAAAAACCAGACACGCCCCGCGCCCTCCCTCCCGTGTCCTCCTTATGGATTTTCACCTTCAAGAGTTTCCGGGCCCAAATGGTAATATTTCTCTTCATGGATTTCTTAGCCCAAATTCCAACGTCTTCCAGAACAGCAAGAGGCAGCTTTCTTTCATTTTAATTTGGCGTCGCAGGGGTACACGATACTGCCTGCTTTAAAGGTGATGTTGAAAATTATGAAACTCTTTATATATTAATAAATTATTCTCTCTAGTAAAATCATTTTAAATTTCTTTGGATGCGTTGTTAGTTTAAAAATTTTTACTCTTAAAGTTATCAAGAAATTTATTAGAGGTAGATTTTTCAATATAAGAAAAATATTCAGAATAACTAAAAATTTGTATATTTATTGTGTTTAGAAGTTATATAAAATAATTTTTTATTTAACTTGATATTGTATGAATCTTCATCTAACATATACCCATAATCTTATCATGTACAATTATCTATTAGGTATATAAACTTATCTACTTAAATGACATTATTTCAGAATTTATAATTTACAAGCAAGGTTTTCATAATGATATCTTTCCCAAAATTTATAATTTTATGTAGTAGTGTTTAAAGAGATAGTATTAGGCACGTTACTTATAAATCATTATAAAAATAAGACAAACTACTTCCTTCCTTCTATTTTAAACTCTATCAGAAATCTTGTGCCTAACAAATCTTTCATCCGTGAACGCTTGACTCAGAAGTGGGCACTCTCTGTTAAAGAGGCTGATTGCAAATTGGAGAATCCAATGCACTGGTCCCTCACTTTTCTTGTTTGAAGATAAAGGCTAGAGATTATCGCAATCCTTTTCACATGGCCGTTTATGTACAGCAATCCATGCATTCACGACTGGCCCACGCCTCCCTACCATCGCAAAACTTTTTAGCATTTTCTTTAAAACGTTAAAAGTGAAGCCAACATCGTACTCTTTTAAAACATTGTGATTCGTGGGGTTCCGTCTAGAGATGCAGTCAAACAAGGCAGCTGAGAGCAGATTTTAAGTTCTTTACTCATCAACGTACTGTAAAGAGTCGTAAAATCTGATGACCCTTTTGATCAACAGTAAATTTATTGAATTATTGTTTACTGTGTCCGATAAAAGCAAAAGCAGCCAAGACTGAGGTAGAAGGCCACGTAAAAGAAATGGTCTTTTAGCCGGCCATGTGATTTGTGCTTGCAGGGCAATTTTGTACTGAATAGTTAAACGTCTCTTTGAATGAAACCAATGATAGAAACATTCACTATGCGCATAATGAAATTTGTAGGACAGCCCTATTCTGCGTTATGCTAATCATTGTAGCTAGCAGGGAGATTTGGATTTCACCATATTGGAGTTTGGTGTTGGGAGTGCCGATAACTTTATGTGGTTTGGGTAAAATTATTCCTATGCCTGTAGAGATAACAGTTTATTATTTATTTAGAATTTTTATGTATTTAAGAATTATCAAATAACTTACTTTTTTGAATAAATCTATTTTTAATTATTATCTCGACTCATAAAATAAGATACGTATATCAGCTTAACTTTTAGTTAAAAGCTCTCATCTGCATAAAATGCACATGCTTTTACCCAATAACTAATTAAAAAACTGATGAAAATGCTTTAAACATGTTGCTTCAACATCAAGCTAGTCATTTTCTAGTACGTATTTCCTTCCTCAATCTGCCGAACCTACGAGCTTGTAACCCCACCGTCCTCTCAATGGGCTAGACCATAAAATGGTTATGCTCTCAACCCATAACTCTTAAAAAACGTTGATGGAAATGCTTTAAACATGGCGCTTCAGCATCAAGCTAAAATCAATCAAATGGTATTTCCTTCCTCAACCAACCGAACCTGCAAGCTTGTAACCCCATCATCCGCTTAATGAGTTCGACCAGAAGCTCAGCCGCCGTATAACTGTTAGAACTTGAACAGCCGTTATCATGAATTTTTTTTTTTTTTTTTTTACTTTCTGTTAAAATCGCCTTAGAAAGATGAATAATTTATTTAGACATATTAGAATTTCATAATAGATTACAAATAATGTAAAAAATTGTATTTTAAAGCATTGGACAACGGAGCTTTTGAATCAAAGTAGTGATTCTAAAGGTTTTTACAATGGCCAAACATATCAGGTTAAATCTGTTAAAAGTGGATTTAGAGTCTTCTTAGCGACTGACGAAGCTTGAACCCGGGTGGGAGTTAATTATTAAAATTATTATTAAAAACTCATTTTATTTTCTATTAAGATATAATTGTTAAACTTCGATATATCTTATATTATTAATATATTAATATATTATTAGCACATTTCTCTCAAATTGTGCACCTTTTCTTTGATTTGATTAAAATATTAATGACAGCTTTCTAACTTTTCTAACTTATTTCTTTTCTTATCTTTTTTTCCTTACCGGCAGAAAATAGTTGATGGGCAGGACATATTGATTCCTCAGTCAAATTTATTGGACCAGACTGTTAATATAATTATTTCCTAAGCGAATTTGTAGGACAGCCTCGATAATCACTTGTTTCTTGTTTCTTTACCTTAAGTCTCAATCAAGTGCGTATAATCATTTATCATCTAGTCAAAAAAATCAACGTGCTGCGTCAATAATCAACGATGGGAGCCTAATGCTGCGTCCTTTCATCAGAGGCGCAGGCATATGTATTTATTCCATGTTTTTTGATACCTCGTAGGCCTCTATACTTCGGCGGCAAGACGTGTCTATCAATTGCCCTCAAAACGCTGGCCGATAGACACAAAAGCAAGCATACTTAGAAGCGTGTTTGTTTTAGATATGAGATTTAAGAGTACGGGTTTCATGGTAGGATTCCTGGGGCTTTTGTTTCTGAATTGGATGTCTCTATCCACGGCGTATAATGTCCATAACTATAGCTTCATAGTAAGTTTTTAACATTTTTTGTTGTGGGTAAAGGGAGTTTAATTACTGGGGTCTTAAACTAAGACTAATATCATGAGCTAAGTTACCATCTCTTTCTTCTGCTTTCTTTTTTCGTTTTGTCTTTCGCTTGCACGGTTTTTCATGGAAATATAAGTATCCTTTGTTGTTGCAGATGAAAAATACATATTTTGAAAGACTTTGTAGCAACAAGACCATGCTTACTGTAAACGACTTGTTCCCTGGTCCAAAAATTACGGTCCGGAAAGGCGATAGAGCATTTGTCAATGTCCACAATGACGGAGATTAATGGTGTCACTATACACTGGTGATTTCTCTCTCTCTCTCTCTCTTCCCCCCTCTCCGCCCTTCTCTCTCTAACTCATGAAAATGAATACAGTATACGGTCAAACCAATTTGTAGATGAATTGTTGAGTAATACCTAAACATCAAATTTTATTTTGTTTATGAATTATTTTTTAAATTAAAATTTGAGTTTTTTTTATTATAAAAATACTCAATAAAAAAGATATTATCTAATTTTATAAGACATATTAGAATTATCTTTTCTTGCAATACGAGATTCTTGGACTCTTTGGATGTTAAAAACGCCAAAATGCTCACACTATGTGCTGTCAAATCAAAAAGTTACAATCCATGAGTAATTTGAACAAATAGCCAAACTTTTCTTTTCCGTGTATATTTACAGGCATGGAGTGAAGCAACCTATCCTTGGTCAGATGGTCCGAAGAACATCACGCAGTGCCCCATCAAACCGGGGAAGAACTTCACTCAGGAGATCATATTTTCTACTGAAGAAGGAACTCTCTGGTGCCATGCCCATAGTGATTGGACGCGCCACCGTCCACGGTGCTATTGTTGTTCTACCAGAAATTGGGGCGACATATCCATTTGAACCAAAGCCCGATGCGGAAGAAGTCATCGTACTAGGTATTTCACGTTTGTTCTGGAAATTTTTGGTTGAAATAGTATTTAACCAAGCATTTTGGCTTCCAAAACTGAGTATTTTACATTCAAAGTTCTACCTTGGTTTTTGTAGGGGAATGGTACTTGGGAGATGTGAAGGATATAATTGATGTTACCACAGCAACCGGTGGTGATCCGAATATCTCGGATGCCTATACCATCAATGGCCAACCCGGATTTCCAAATAATTGCTCCAGTGGTAAGAGTGGAAATCAATTGGATCTATACTTGGTCAAAATAAATTAGTGACCATAAAATTAACCTTTGGTAAGTAGCTCATCATTTATTTGTTAGTAGCTTAGTGGAGTTACTGATGGCTTGAAGCCTCCTTTGTTTAGGAGGTTTGACCCCCATTTTTCCTCGTTTTGCCTAATTGGGAAAAAATAAAAACAAAAAAAGTGAGTAGCTTATGGTTGATTGCAAAACTGGAGCAATCTTAAAGACTTACATCCACAACACTTGAAATGTATTATTATTTTTAAATTCTTTTTTTTTTCTAAGAACACATTACACAAGCCTATTTTTTTTTCCACTACAATTAATAACCTAATTCTTGGACGTTGAATCTTAACAATCTCATGGTTTACTCTTTATGAAGTTGAAAATGAATCATGGTAACCATAGTGAGCTTTTGTACTCTTTCTTGATGAGAGTAGAGGTCAAAAACTACTAACCAACAACTTGTTGCTTGATTTATTTTATCATGGATTATTTGCTATTACCTATAAATGTCAAACATGGCTGGCTCTCTATTCTTTTAAAAGAGCACTAGTCAAGTTTAGCATCCTTATTTAGATAATATAATATTTATGCCAAATCATTTTCACCACATCCTTTGATTAAGAATGTAACGAAACATTTTCTATGAAAATATATGTTTAATAGTAAAATGGGTGCCATACATGAACTTAGTCTTCAAGATAAAATAAAAAAAAAGGTCCAATTCTATCCAAAATTGACTTAAAAGAACTAAGAAAAGTCTTTCTTACTGATGAATTCCAACATATGAACTCTACCACCATTTTCAACCAATAGATTATTGGAGATAAAAATTTTGCATTGAAAACGTACCATCTTTAAATAACATGTAAATATAAAAGATATCTTTATAACTTGAATTAGTCAAAACTTTGAATAGCACTCACATGATCGAATCACAATGGATCACAATGATGTTGCAGAAACAACATATCGTCTCTCAGTTGAATACGGCAAAACATATCTTCTCCGAATAGTAAGTGCAATAATGAATGAGGAAATGTTCTTCGGAATTGCCGAACACAATATTACAATAGTGGGTCGAGACGGTGCATACATCAAGCCCATGACCACTAGTTACCTCATGATAGCCCCAGGACAAACCATGGACGTATTGCTCACAACAAACCAGACTCCCAGCCATTATTACATGGTTGCTTCTCCTTACTCCGACTCCGATGCCCCCTGCGACAGCACCAACACTTCGGTAATTCTCCAGTATGTTGGAAATTATACTGCTCCGTCCTCTCCTCTCTATCCGTCCCTTCCTAACGTCACCGACTAGGCTACTATAGACAACTTCACAACCCTTATAAGGGCATTGGCAAGCAGTGAGCAGCCGATTGATGTCCTACAAGACGTTGATAAAAGGATCTTCATCATAGTTTCTGTCAATCAGTTGCCTTGTAATCAAAGTTTGTGCGACGGGCCGGATAATTTGACTCTAGCTGCAAGCTTAAACAACATAACTTTCGTGACCCTGACGACTAATATACTGAAGGCTTACTAGAGGTACAGTATTGGAAAACAAGGAAACCTGTAAAGTAAACTTCCTTACTGACTGTAGCAAGGAGAAAGACAGAGCAAAGGCAATATTGTGGAGCCTCTAGGGCTAAGCTATTTGCATTTACTCCAAGAATAATAGTTACATAGTTTTCACTTATATACAATATCAAATAAGGACATAAAGGTAAATTGCATATAAACAAAATGCTAGCTCATGGGCCTTTAAATAGTAAGCAACCCAATACCCCTCCTCAAGCTGGAGATTTGTAAAGATCAAATGCTCCGAGCTTGCTTAAGAGATAATGATGTTGCTTACCATTGAGGGCTTTGGTGAATAAATCTGCTAGTTGTTCTAAACCTGATACACGTCGCATGCACACTGTTCCCCTTTGTATTTGTTCCCATATGAAGTGGTACTCGATCTCAATATGCTCAGTCTTCTTATGTTGTACTAAATTGGCTGCTATTTTTCTTGCAGCTTCATTATCACAAAAGAGAGAAACTGGTAGTCTAACATGAAGCCTAAGATCCCGAAATAGTCCAGTGAGCCACATGATTTTGCACACTATGATTCCCATGGCTTTATACTCTGCTTCTGTTGATGATCTTGACACTGTTGGTTGTTTCTTTGTCCTCCATGATATTAATGAACCTCCAAGCTTGACACAATATCCTGTGAGGGATCCCTTCGTCATCGAGCAAGTGTCGTAGTCGGAGTTACAAAAGGCTACTAGCTCCAAATGTGATGAAGTAGGAAAGAGAAGAACAAGACCTAGAGCTCCTTTAATATACTTTATAACCTGAAGTGCCGCATCCATGTGTGATCGTTTAGGAGCATTTGTGAATTGACTTAACTGTTGAACTGGGTAAGTAAGATCTGGCCTAGTCACAGTTAAATACATCAATTTTCCTACCAATCGCCATAAGGTGAAGGATCATGGAGGAGTGGATCATGATGTCTATTGCTAATTTTAATGTCATGTTCCATTGATGTCAACTTTAAGCCTTGTTCCATGGGTGTAGTTACTGGTTTAGCGCCAGCTAATCCTGCTATTGATATCAACTCAAGAGCATATTTGCGATGGTTAATACAAATCCTTTCTCTTGAACGAGCCACTTTTATTCCCAATAAGTACTTCAGTTGACCTAGATCTTTCATCCGAAACTTTAAGTCCAAATAGGTTTTGAGGTTGGCCATGGCTGTGGCATTATTCTCACTAATCAATATGTCATCGACATAGATAAGTATGATGACGATGCTATTGCCCTCTCAACGAGTAAACAAGGCATAATCATACTGTGATTGGGAGTATCCAATTGTCTTGAGTGTATCAATGAATTTTGCATACCATTGGCACAATGCTTGTTTTAGACCATAAAGGGACTTGCGTAGTCGACATACTAAGTTCTCCCCCTGTCGACGGAGCCCTTGTAGGAGCTCCATGTATACCTCTTCTAGTAAATTACCATGTAAGAATGCGTTTTGCACGTCTAGCTAGTATAAGGGCCAATTATGTTTGGCGGAAAGTGAGAAAACTGCCCGAACACTGATGATCTTAGCAGTAGGGGTGAATGCTTCTTCATAGTCAATACCTTCCCTTTGATGATAGCCCTTGGCTACTAGTCGAGCTTTATGACGCTCGACACTCCCATATGAATTGTATTTAATTTTGTACACCCATTTGAAAACCTACTGCACAACGCCTCAGTGGTAATATGACTAAATCCCATGTATGATTAGCCCTCGAGGCCTCTAATTCTCGCTCCATAGCACTAACCTAATTAGGGTCCATAACAGCTTCCTGATATAAGGTAGGTTCCCATATAACAGAAACAGATGCAACAAACTGTTTGTGGTGTGGTGTAAGTTTATCTAAGGAAACATAATGGCTCAGGGGGTAACATGTAGACATGGAAGCAGAAGGTAAGGTGGAGCATATATATTCAGTGGTCCAAATTGGAGGGCGGGTAACTCTAGAAGACCTACAGGGGGGGGGGGGCTTAAGGGCAAGGAGTCTGGGGAGGAGGGAATGAAAGGAGAGGCTGGAGAAGGATCGGGGGATGTCTTTAAAGGAGGCTCTAGAGGGGGTCTAGGTGAAAGATCAGATGGTTCTGGGGGGTGGTTTATAACTTCCTCCCTCTGGGGAATAGCTCGACTATCAGATTCACGAGCATGACTAGAAAATGGGAATTCTGACTCGTAAAACATAACATCGCGGCTGATAAAAAATTTACCAGTCGCTGGATCATAAACTTGATATCCTTTTTGGACCGAAGAGTAGCCCATAAAGACACAAGGGACTACTCTAGGAGTGAATTTACTCATTGGGCAGAAAGAGGTAACATAGCAATGATATCCAAAAACACGAAGGTGATGAAGTGTGGGAGGACGACCATGGAGAACCTCAAAAGGAGTGCGATGTGAGATGGTTGATGAAGGTAATCTATTAACAAGATACGTTGCTGTAAGGATGCATTCCCAAAAAAAAATGAGTAGGAACATTGCTCTGGAACAATAAGAGCGATGTTCAAGAGATGTTTATGTTTACGTTTTACAACCTCATTTTGTTAGGGTGTATAAATGCAACTGCTCTCATAAATGATCCCTTAGGAAGTTAAGAATGAAGAAAAGGCATTGGAAAAGAACTTGGTGCCATTGTCAAATCGAATATGCTGAATAGGACACCCAAATTGAGTAGAAACCATAAGGTTGAAAGCTTGCATAATAGGGAAGACTTGATCCTTGGATTTGATTAAAAAAGTCCATGTGGCTAATGAAAAATCATCGACTATTGTCAAAAAATATCGAGCACCATCGTGGTTTGGAACTCGATGTGGTCCCTAAAGATCCATATGGACTAATTTTAAAATTGCATGAGTGTGTATCTGACTATAGCCAAAAGGTAACGAGTTTGTTTAGCCAACAGACAGATAGAACAAGAAAAATCATGTGGATGTTTTAAAGTTTTTTCATGCATTACTAGATATTTAGAGGATGGGTGACCAAAACGCTTATACCACAAATCATAATCTAGATCAATTGAGTCATTACAAACAACGTTCAACGTTACATCAGAAAACGGTTTCGGAATAAAAAGTTGAAACCATGACAAAATGGAAACAAGACTAGGATTGACTTTTGTGGAAGACATCAAAAAGTAGAGACCTTTATCAGCTTTACCCCAACCGATCACTACCCCAGTCATATTATCCTGGAAAACACAAAAGCTAGGAAGGAAAATGACAATGCAATTATTATCCATGGTTAATTTAGTGATGGATATCAGGTTATATTTGAACTTAGGGATAAAAAAAACATGATCAAGGGTTAAGGTCTCTGTGGGACGGCTACGTCCTATATGTGTGGCTGTTGTACGGGTTCCATTAGGTAAATGTATGGAAAATAATTGAGATGGACATGGAGTATGAGATATCAAATAATTGAAATTGTAAGTAATATGATATGTGGCTCCTAAATCCAAAATCCATCTATAATTATCAACTTCAAGGGGAGATTTTGAGTTATTACCTACAAATGAAGCACTGGTATCGCTACCTCCCATATTGTTTAGAGCTGACAATAGTTGTTGGAACTACTTCATTGATAATCCCCTTTGCGTGACCCTGCCAACAACATTTCTTGTCTGTCCCGTAGGGCCATATGTTGTAATATTTGGGTTGCTTGACCCATAATTAAAATGGGAAGTAGGCCACATTCCCGCAGGTTGAAGTTCAAGTCCATTGGAATGGCTTGCGGGCCTGTCCTCATAGGACAGGCCCGCAGGTGAATGTAGCACTAGCCCATTGATTGGGCTGGCCAGCAGAGGCCAAGTGGCCTGCGTGCAGGGCCCCATGGGGCAGCTGGCCCGCATGCGAGCCTGTGGGTTGTCCTGTGAATAGAGGCAAGGTCCCGAGTAGTGACCCCCCTTCTTCGTGACCCCCTCCGACGACGGCCTAGAACGTTTGCATCGGCGGGGAGTTTTCCAATGCCATGCGTCCTCTTCCACCTCCTTTCTGGTTCCAAATGGGAAGAAAGCTCACAATGTGGAAGTAGTTTTCACGGGTGTGTCCCGTTTTGTTGCAGTGTGCACAGATTGGAGCTCTGGCATCATGGTTTTGGCCTCCATCTCCCCGGTTTGAGCTCCGTTGTGTGTTTGTAGAGGAACCCCTTTGAAGATTCAAGGTTCCTAAGGCTTGATTTACTGCAAGAGCCATTCTTTTAGCTACTAGATTGGACCCATCTAGTTTTTGGAGTTGGTCTTCATCTTCCTTGGTGAGATTATATGCTGAATCAATGGTGGGGAGTGATTCCTTGGACAGGATGTTGGTTCTAAGGGGCTTAAATTGGTCACTGAGACCCATGAGATACTCCATCAACTTGATTTCTTTCTGTCGTGCCTTTAATCTCTCATTCACTTTACAGTTGCATAACCCACAAGTACACAACACTAGGGCTTCATGGAGATCAATTTCAGCCTAACAATCACATAAAGCACTATGATATTCTCTTACAGAGCGACCCGTTTGCTTTATTTCGTAAAGCTTTTGTCAAAGGTTGTATCATTGAGTGTTTGTAGTGCGGCCAAATTGAAGTAGGAGTGTTTCCTAAATAACTTGAGCATTTTCAATGATAGATACTAACGAGACAAGGTCAGAGTCCATAGATTTCTCGAACCAATTGATGATGGCAGCATGGCATTGGTCCCATTGTGCTGCCTTTGCCGTGTCTGCAGTGGGTCTTGGAAAAGTATGATCAACAAACCCCCATTTGTTCTTTCCTTTCAGGTTATTCTTAACTTGAAGGCTCCAAACATCATAGTTGGCTTCACTGCTAAGTTTGATGGTGGATAGGGCTACTCTAGGGAAGTCAGTAGGAGAAAGGAAAAGGGGATCTCGAAAGGGATTGATGTTGGTGGAATCTGCGGTCATTGTAAGAAAAATGGGGTTTTGGTCGAAGGAAGGAGATGGGTTGTGTGGATTGGAATTTCTGGAAAGGCCATAGGGTAGTTTAGTAAGTCTTTTAGTTTGAGGGCTTTTAGGGTCTTGGTGAGACGAAAAGGACCTTGGTTTTCTTAACATTCAACGGTCAAGATGGGTTAGGTATTCAAACTAGGGGTAAAACAAGGAACAATATTTGATGATAATATCAACTACCAGAAATGCCCTTAACTACAAGAAAGAAGAAGAACAAGAGAAGAACGAAAATGATGAGCAGAAGCAAAGGTGTCGACACAGTACCTCTAGTGCATGTCGAGCGATGAACCTTAAGGCTCTGATACCATATTGGAAAACAATGAAACCTGTAGAGTAAACTTCCTTACTGACTGTAGCAAGGAGAAAGACGAAGCAAAGGCAGTATTGTGGAGTCTCTAGGGCTAAGCTATTTGCATTTACTCGAAGAATAATAGTTACACAGTTTTCACTTATATAAAATATCAAATAAGGACATAAAGGTAAATTGCATATAAACAAAATGCTATCTCATGGGCCCTCAAATAGTAAGGAACCCAATATACAGCCATTAGATTTTTTATTTTTATTTTTATTTTTAAATAAAGTTAAAGTAAAGTTGTACCGAACTCGGAACCTAGATCTTGGATGGTCAATAACTATCCAGTGGGCTATTGACTTATCGACGGCGAGGCATTATATGTTGTCATCGTCGTGAAGCAAAAATTGGTCAAGCTCAAACATTATTACCTGATAATCTCTCTTTTGCTCTTTGCAGGGATTTGAACGGTATTTTTGACGGAGATTTTCCGGCTTTTCCTACTTATGTTTTCAACTACACGGGAGTTTCGGAGGATGATTATCTAGTTTCAAACCAAGGAACAAAGGTAAAGATGATTGATTACGGTCAAAGAGTTGAAATTGTGTTCAAAGGGACTAATATATTGAATGCGGAGAACCATCCAATGCATCTTCATAGTTGGAACAGGTTACGGAAATTTCGACAACAATACTTGTCCAAGCAGTTATAATTTGGTTGATCCCCCAGAAGTTAATACTATTGGAGTTCCTAAAAATGGTTGAGCTGCCATTAGGTTTACAGCTGATAATCCTGGTAATCTCTCTCTCTCTCTCTCTCTCCCTCCCTCCCTCCTAAGTTAAGTGTATCTAACACATTCGCTATGAAATGGAAGGTGGAACTGATAAGTGTATATGACATATTTCAGGGGTGTGGTTCATGCACTGTCATTTGGAAAGGCACGCTAGCTGGGGAATGGCCACTGTACTCATTGTGAAGAATGGGACAAAGGAAGAAACAAGCTTGTTGCCACCTCCGGAGAATATGCCTACCTGTACATAATTGTCATAAATGTTTAGCTTCAATAAGGGCTCAGGATGGAAGTAACCCGGGTTATGCCTTTCAAGAAACTTCCATTTGTTGAAGAAACTCTGCTGTTCAGAAAATGAGTCATTTATATTTTATGACTTATTAAGAAAGTAAAACATTTAACTATAAAAAAAATAAAAGATTAAAATAATTTTTAACTCTTTTTGTCCTTATTATAAAAATACCAGGAAAATTTTCTAAGTAATTACCACGAAAAATGGAAAAGGGATCTAATATAAGCAAAGAAGACACTAAATGTATTTTATTTCAACTTTATTAATTGTTTAACTTTACTCTCAAATTCTCCTCCTGGTATTCCCTCGGAAGGTAAACTTTCTTGCCATTCAGTGAGATGACAATGCTTTTTTGAAAACATAGTACTGTGAATAAAGCAGAAAAATCGTACCTGCTTGGCATTATTTTGTCCACGCATTTATTGCCGCTTCTTTTCCTCGTGTTCTGTTTCATTGTCAAATAAATAACGAGAGTCTGTCAATTATTTGGCTCATTATTGGTGGTTTGGCCCCTTCCTGGTTGGCACGCACCGCAAACCCGTCGTATTTGTCTGGTGATATTTCACCGTCCAGTTATGGAATCTGGTTCCCAACTCTGGGTCTCCTACTGCAGCTCTGCTGGAACCCATAGAACTACCGACAGAAAGCAGAACCACAGGACAGGGGACACGACAATAAATTTTTGTCGTATATTTTCTTTCATAATTCACAGGAGGTACCAGCTTTCGGTAGCTTTTCAGTCGATTGGATGTAAAACGTGACTCTTTCACGGAACAAAAAACGAAAAAACAAACCTTGATATTTGCTGTGTAGCTTTATTTTTAGCTCCATGTTCGTCGTGACGTAGTAGTTTGCCACGTGCTGGAAAGGACATCTACAGCAGGGTTGCATTATTGACTACAGGGACCTCCGGTGGGGCAAATGTTGACCTCCGGACCTTCGGATCAAACTGCGGGGATCATTGCTTTGAAGAGCTGCTGCCGTTTAAGCCCAAAAGGGCCTCCTTTCTTCAACTCCTTTTCTTCCATGGCAACTCTGGTCAGTCGAGGAGAAAGTTAGATGCAAGGAGGAAACCACATGATGATTTGTTCTCCAAGGCTGATAGCTAAGTTGTTTCGATTACAAGAGGGGTAAAGGTTCACCGACAAGAAAGAGAGGAGGAGAGAGATCAGGGCAGCACTTATCGAGGAAAGGCATGTGAAAGCAGAATTGATTTTTCTGCTTTGATAACAGCAGTATATAAAACACATAGCAAAGTTAACGAAGTAGGATTTTGAAATAAGAAGTGATTGTTCAAGTCTTACCAAGATTGTAGGTTGGAAACAGTAGGATCACCATCACCCAAGGAGTCGAATGAATTTTTTACTGAGCAGTGCTCGAAGGACTTGGAGATATTTTTTTGGCGATCAAACAGCAGTCGCGCTCACAGAATGATAACAAGAGATTGATGGATTTGAAGGTCTTATAAGGCATCTGTGATTTTTATTTTTTTCTCGTACAAAAAATGAAGTACAAGTTGTACTACTCATGTCACTTCTTAAAATTAAATAATTCTTTAATGAATATTTAATTTCTCTCCCTTCTTTTACGATCTTTGGCACGAATAGACCTTTTTAAAAAAAAAGAAAAAAGAAATTAATTACTATATATTATCATTTACAATATTAAATTATTTAATTACAATATTGTCATTTAAACTTAAAAACTACCTAACATATCCTTCCATTTATAACCATGGTAGCACCCTAGTTTTCAATGTCAAGAAAAGTAAAGACAAGAATATTAACTTGACACGAACTAGATTCCTCCTTCCTTCCATTGACAGAAACAACATTATCCAATTAAAGGTTCAAAATTGTTATATATTTCTGATAGAGATTCGAACATGATTGTTACTTTTATAACCTTTTGTGCATTGAAAAAAAAATTATTCTTTTTCTAAGCAATTATAAATAAGAGATATATTAGTTGCTCTCATAATATAGAGATTTTTTTTTTTTGCAAAACAGAAAATGAAGAACAAAAAAAAAAAAAAGAACATTAGAACATGTTTCAATGACGTACTCACAAAAAAAAATTGACTTTAAAAAGAAGAATGAGATAAAGAGAAAAATTGTTAAAAAAGACTTTTTAAGTTAAAATACGTATAGAAAAACCCACTAATATTTTGTAATATTTCATTCTACAAGTTGAGTAAGAATTTCTTGTAGAGCATATGACAAGAATTTTATGATATGTTCTCCCATGTTAGCACATTAAATAATAACAAAAACTAAACTTTAACATATGAGAAGACATAAAAGAAAAATAAGTAATTGAGATCAAGATGTAAATTGTAAATTGTATAGTCATTTTCTATGACTGATCTTGTTGCCACCTTTGGAGAATATGCCTACCTGTTCATAATTGTCATAAATGTTTAGCTTCAATAATGGCTCAGGATGGAAGTGACCCGGGTTATGCCTTTCAAGAAACTTCCATTTGTTGAAGAAACTATGCTGTTAAGATGCATCAAATATGTTCCTTGAAGTGTGTTTCAATAGGGATTTTTTTTCTTATGTATGATTGTGAACTTTCATTTGTCATCTTTCAAATGAGAAATAAATCAAAGAACACCTTCTTTGATATTTGGTGCATGTTTCGATCACGAATAGCTACTCCACAATGGACAAGATCATTATGCTCCATTTCTCTCCTTTGTTAATGAAGAGATCTATGAACGTAAAAATGTTTCTATTTAGAATAATAATATGAAGAGTGTTTTTTTTTTTTTTTTTTTTTTTTTTTTTTATACTCATGCACTGGGGAGGGGGACAGGAATTCAAATCTTGACCAAACGCACACGAGAGGGGAGGGAGGGGATTCGAACCCACAACCGGGTGGACTCGCTGGTCAGGTTTGGCCCAGTGTCTTTAACCATTGAGCCGGGGTCCCCGAAGAGCGTTTTTAATTGGTTAAATGTTATTTAAAAAATATTTTAAAAACGAAATATACGACATCTCTTTATAATTTGCAAGTTAAAAAAAAAAACTTATTAATATAGTATTAAAGTTCAAATTCAAGAGACAGTACCACTTTGTAAGAAAATAGATATATTATTCCTATAATGAAAAATGATGTTTTGAATTGTTAAAAGGTATGCTTAAATCATGTTTGAGAAACATCTTTTAAATATTTTTGAAACTTAGAAGCCTGTTTTAAGTTTGAAATGAACTTTTTAACGGCTTAAGTCCTTCTGTGCATAAAACCAGGCAGAAGTTGTAACATCGGAAGCTTCCCTGTCTTTGTTTCCCTTGTTTTTGTATTTGTTGCTTGCCCGTCGTTGTTGAGACTCGCACAGTGGCAATATGCTTGCTCCCTAGCAATTTCTCTCAATTCCCGCTGCATCATGGTTTGCTGCACTTTAGCCAAACCGTTCTTGAGCTATTTCTTCACGGAGTTGTCTGATGTGAAAGAAATTAAAAAAAAAAAGTATGAATAAAAGCAAAGAAAACATGTATAAAATGAATTTTGCATTACTTTTTCAATTAAAGGAAATACTGAAAAGACTGATCGCCCATTGGAAAAGCATGGCCAATAATTTCCGCCATTCTTCAATATTTGCATTGTCAATATTTCCATTCTTCAATATTTGCCGGCATTTATGGAAAATGGTCATTGATTTCGATTTCCATGAATCTCAGTTTCTTTCTCTAGATAGCGTTTACATTTCCTTTATAAATGGTAGTTCAATTGTATACTTTTGTTCATCGAATTTTATAAAATCGTTTCTGAGTGCATACTGTTCTTCATACTTGTTATTAGGGTCTGATCTTTGTCAAATTGATTCAAGAAATCAACTGACTTCTTGAAATTAATTTGCTTAACTAGTGGCAAAAACAAGAAAATGTTTAAACATCCTTTAGAAAGATGGATGCACGTCTAATAACTCACGCCCTCCAGAATGTTAAGTTACACAAGTCATCTATCCATCCGTACATCCAACAAACCAGTTCAAGCTACACCACACGCAATCCGAGAAATCTTACCACACGCAACCTGAAAAATCTTAAAGTTCAGAGCATGCGGATTGAGATCTTACCACACGCAACCTGAAATATCTTAAAGTTCAGAGCATGCGGATTATCGTTTGTCTCATCAGCACATATTTTCCACCACATTAAATATAACTTCTTAGTTACTTAGCTAGTTAGTTTAGAGGTGTTCCTATGACTCTAATTGTAAGGTTTTGAATTTGACATTTTTCATGAGTTAGTTGGGTATGTGTTGTAATATTAAAAAAAGAAAAATTAAATATAGTTTTCTTACTTTATGGGCAGGACATACAGATTCGCAGAGGACTGGCTAGCTGGAAGAATGTCTGTTTTTTTTTTTTTTTTTGGTTGTGTATCTGAGAGAGCAAGTTATGCCCTAATTACTTAACCGAACGTCTGAACGTCGTCGCCCCATTCGGTAAAAATCGACGCGCTTTATGAAAGTTATCGCGCTCCGTACAAGATTGGTGTCTAGTGCTTCCTCTTTCTCATAGGAGGGGCCATGTGTATTTCTGCCATGTTTCTCGCATGCTTTTTCTACACAGATGTTCATATCTTTGTTGGAATTGAGTCTATAAATAGCCATGAGAACTCTAGGCGACGGGCACAGAAGCAACCAACAATCAAAAGGAGCGTTCTTTTCTCTTTCTTTGCGAGAGGTTCTGGAGGCAACCGAATACAGAAAATGGGTTTCATCCTAGGATTCCTAGGGTTTCTGTTCCTGGATTCAGTGTCCCTGAGCATGGCGTATAATGTCCATGACTATAGCTTTATAGTAAGTTTCCGATATGCTTGCTCTTCAAAAGAAAGGAAAAACCATAGAGACCACCCAGCATGCAGATGAAAGTCTCTTGTCGGTTGAAATCTTCTTGTATTTATCTTTTCTCCATTTTGTATGATGGAATCTGAATATACACTGTGGTTGCAGGTTAAGTACACAAATGTTTCAAGACTCTGTGGCAGCAAGAGCATGCTTACTGTAAACGATGTGTTCCCCGGTCCAACAATTAAAGTCCATAAAGGCGATCTGGCATATGTTAATGTGCACAATGATGGAGACTATGGTGTCACTATACACTGGTGATGACCCTCCCCCCCTCTCTCTCTCTCTCTAATTCAGGAAAGTCTTCATAATTCATCTAAGTTCAACATATATATCCATCTCCCTCTAGGATATTATAATCACCAACATGCTCTCTTTATATGCTGTCAAATCAAAAATGAGAGAAGGCGAAATTCTTAAGTTCAAGTAAATCAAAAATAGTTTGAATGAATAGCTAATCCTTTTTTTTGCATGTTTATTTACAGGCATGGAGTGAAGCAACCTAGAAACCCTTGGTCAGATGGTCCGGAGAACATCACACAGTGCCCCATCAAACCTGGGAAGAACTTCACTCAGAAGATCATATTTTCCGATGAAGAAGGAACCCTTTGGTGGCATGCCCATAGCGACTGGACTCGAGCCACAGTCCATGGCGCCATTGTCATTTTACCTGAAATAGGAAACACTTATCCATTTGAACCAAAGCCTGATGCGGAAGAAGTCATCGTACTTGGTAATTTTACTTTTTGCTTTTTGAAACTTTTTTGAATAAAATCTACCATGTCTCATATTCACCTTGCTTTATGCAGCGGAGTGGTTCAAGGGAGATGTGAAGGAAATAATTGATAATGCCACAGCAACCGGCGGTGATCCGGACCTCTCGGATGCCTACACCATCAATGGCCAACCTGGCTTTCCAAATAATTGCTCCAATGGTGAAAACCTAAACCAATTAGGATTTTTTTCCGTTTTTTATTCTATAGACAAAAAGGGTGTTGGAAATGGATATAGACCTTAGCTAAAGGAAGTTCTAGACTGCTAGTAGCTCCACTTAGCTCGTAGTAATTGACTAAACCAATAAGGATTCTAAAGCTGTGACCTCAGATCAACCCGAAATGAGTGGCTTCTCGTTGATTAACAAGTGGGAGCTGAAATTTCTCAGTTATTCTTCAGACATTGTCAGAATATGCTTCCAATCTTCTTGCTTGCTTTATTTTATTCTAATTACTGGTACTTTGATTGATTACTTGCTATTATCTAACTCCTTTTCATATATCATATATTTGATATCAAATATGGCCGTCAATGAGTCAAAAGTTTCAGTGACAGAAAGTATCACGCTCTTGTAACCAAATCATGCTAATGCTGCAGAAACAACATATCGTCTATCAGTTGAATATGGCAAGACGTATCTTCTGCGAATAGTAGGTGCAACGATGAATGAAGAAATGTTCTTCGGAATTGCCGGACACAACATTACAGTTGTGGGACAAGATGGTGCGTACATCAAGCCCATAACCACCAGTTACATTATGATAACCCCGGGACAAACCATGGACGTATTGCTCACAGCAAACCAGACTCCCAGCCACTATTACATGGCTGCTTCTCCTTTCTTCGACTCCGATGCCCCGTACGACATCTCCAACACTTCGGCAATTCTCCAGTATGTAGGCAATTACACTGTTCTGTCCTCTCCTCCCTATCCGTCCCTTCCTAATGCCAAGGGCAAGGCTGCTGCAGACAACTTCACAACTCGCATAAGAGCATTGGCAAGCGCTGACCACCCTGTTGATGTCCCACAAGAAGTTGATGAAAGGATTTTCATTACTGTCTCTGTGAATCAATTGCCTTGTGACCAAAGTTCGTGTCAAGGGAAAGATAACTCTACGATGGCTGCTAGCTTAAACAACATAAGTTTCGTAACCCCGAAGACTGATATACTGCAGGCCTACTACAAGTAATTGCCACCTAATGTTGTCATTATTGCAAAGCAGAGATAATAAGTCAAGCTAAAATACACATGCCTAAATATTTCTTGTTTACTGTTTGCAGGAGCTTGAGCTGTGTTTATGACGATGATTTTCCAGGTTTTCCTACTTATGTTTTTAACTACACAGGAGATTCCGCGGATGATTATCTACTTCCGACCCGAGGAACAAAGGTAAAGATGATAGATTGGGGTAAAAGGGTTGAAATTGTGTTCCAAGGGACTAATGTAGGCAACGCGGAGAACCATCCAATGCATCTTCATGGTTTTAGTTTCTACTTGGTTGGAGCAGCTTATGGAAATTTTGACAACACCACCTCCCCAAGCACTTACAATTTGATTGATCCCCCACAAGTTAACACCATTGGAGTTCCTAAAAATGGTTGGGCAACAATTAGATTTACTGCTGATAATCCTGGTATCTCTATCTCTCTCTCTTACTTTCCCGAATGTTTTTGTACATAATACATTTGGACTGACATAGATTATGCATATTTTTCAGGAGTATGGTTTATGCACTGTCATTTAGAAAGGCATGCTAGTTGGGGTATGGACACTGTCATCATAGTGAGGAACGGGACAACAGCAGACACAAGCTTGTTGCCACCTCCAGCTAATATGCCTACTTGTTCATAGTTTTGGGAAACGTTTATGTTCAATCAGAAGGGCTAAGAATGGAAGAGACTTGAATTATTCCTTTCAAGAAGCTTCAATTGAAGAGTTCGTACCGTTGAGATGCTTTGTATAATGTTCCATGAAGTATTTTTCAGTTAGAATTTTCTATTGTTATTTGTAATTGTAAGCCCTGAAGTCTCAGCACGCAAATAAAAGATAAAAAATTTAAAAGTTCACAGAATGCTTGCCACGGTATTTGGTGTCTGTTATGATCAGGACTATCTACTCCACATCTATAGTTGCGAGTAAACAAAGATACATGAAACCAAATAGAAAAAGGAACATCACGAAAGCTTCCCTGCTTTGGTTCTCTTTGTTCTCACTTTTGTTACTTGCCGATGTTTCGAGTTCGAGTCTTGCAGGAGAGAAATTGGGCGCTAAATCCTTAAAAGGGGATAGGGAACTGACGTCGGCTGCTTTATCGACCTTCCATTTTTTTATTTTTAATATCATGAAGTGATCAGGAAAAGAAAAACTTAAACAGTTCCTTTCCTCTTCGTGTTCCATCAAGTGAAGGATCCCAAGTGTTGACATGTGGAAGATTATTCCAAGGCTTGTTAAGGAATGGTTTTAGAATCTTAATTAAATGAATGAGAGTTCAACAACTTTTAAATTGATTTTTGAATTAAATAATGAAATTTTAATTTATTATTATAATTTTTTTCCCCCTTAGCAATCTTATGAATTGAAAAGGCGAGTGCACACAATTAAGCGGCATCATAATTGATCTAAAAAGAGGAATATTGCAGAAAGGGAACTTGTTGGGTTGCATACTATTATTTTTTTATTACTAACAAATGAATTTGGAATTCTTAATTAAAGAGGGGTTCTACAATCTCTTTAATAGATTGTTTGATTAGATAATTGGCATCTTTATAGCAAGAACCAAGAAGTTGTTGCAAAAACGACTTGCAAAAACATAAACGTTTAGATCATGCTATAAACATATTAAAAAAAAAAAAACAAGATTTAAAGTGGTTTTACATTCATATTAAGTTTCAATAGAATACAAAAAATCTCATCCACAGCTCATACATGACTATTCTAAGCACTTATCTACTAGACTCTTTTAGCTAGTAGCTACAACAAAAGGGCCCGGTAGAATTGAAGTTACGTACTGTAGTGATCTCCAACATTTTCGGAATTCGAGCACCAAAAGAATAATTAGGTTCTAGCATGACTTAGCCTACATTTGTTAGTTTTGCTTTGTAATGTGTAGACATTAAAGTAAGCAGTTTATAACTTTGTTAGACCAGAGACGCTTTAATGATTCATCTATCTTTCAAAAAATTTAATGGCCTGCGAACTCTATGGTGTTTTGAATAGGTTGAAGCAAGTAAAACTTCATCTAACAGTTGGAAAAATTAATAAAAACATATGAAGAGATGAGAACACATGTTAAATAGTAATACAATTTATCTGTTATCTACATTTTATTTAAAATATTCTTGTAAAAATAAAAATTATATTACTTCTAAATTAATTTTTGATCAAATTAAATTTTTTATGAACAAAAATTATTTAAAAAACATTTTATTATACTTAAAAAGAGATGAGAAGATAAATCAACGGTATAATAACGCTAAGAGGATCGGGTTGGGAGGAAAAATGAAAAGATATTCTCGTATGACGATCATTGATGGCCCCAATTTCGTGAAGTTGTGGCCTTCATGCTGGCGTAGGATTTGCAGTGTTCGACAAATTTGATTTGATAAGAATATAATTAAAAAGCTTTTGAATATTATAGCAATCTCAATCAACATATAGTTTTTCCTGAGTTCAACACTAAATATGTGAATTTAAGCATGAATAAAAAGAAAAAATGAACAAGTAGATTGAAGTACCTACACCTGGTACCAGATCAACCCTAATACTTACAGTCAATAGTCAGGAAAGTTCTATTTCGTGGGTGAATTCAGCAGCTTTGAATTTCAAGGAAACATGAAATTTTAATCAAAACCACAAGCACCTGTGTCGGAGAAGCGTGCACAGAGATGGGGCTTGGGCTACCAATGTGTGGCACAAGGCGCGGAAAAAACTTCAAATTTTCCATTAAGATTCACGTTGTTTTAGTTCGTATCTTATTTTTGTTAGAAAATGGTTATTAAAATATGAGAAAATTGCTCCCTTTTTTTTTTTTTTTATGTTTGATCACTTATGGAGAAAGTAAAACATCTAAATGTGAAAAAAAAAGAGATTAAAATAAAGGAATTGGAAATAAAAAGCCTTAAGAAATTGAAAATTTCTTCAAAGAATCTCAAGGACGAAGAACCCTCGTCTAGAACAATTTGTGAGAAGCTTTTGATTCGATGATAAAACGATACAATTAAAGCCTAATTTATAGGCGATGTCAATCTATAAATGAACAAAAACAAAATCCTAACACAATTAACCGTAGTTACAAATTAATGGAAGATGATTTCGAATACGATAGAATTTGAAAGGAGATCGAAATTTTCACCAAATTCTTCAATGATTTGGTTAGTGGCTTTGAATCCTTAACACAATTAAATTGCTTGGAGAAGATACGTGAATTTTAGTTCAAAGGAAAAGATCTCTAATGCCCATTTTTTGGCCAGTGCATGGAAAAGAGGTTAAAGTTTTTGAGAAGGGTCCACCCTCAATGCAATGTGCAAAGATGACATGTCTAGGATGGAATTACTAGATAAAAAATTAACAAAAGAGATAACTAGTCTTCATTCTAGTTCAGCTTTTATGGTAAGAAACCATAGTAAAATTAAAAGAGGAAAATCAAGAATGGTCATAAATTATAAAAGACTAAATGACCAATTAGAATTTGATGGTTACTTTATTTTTCAAAAAGATGTCTTAGTTAACCAAACTAAGGGATCAAAATATTTTAGTAAGTTTGATTGTAAATCAGGGTTTTGCCAAATAATGTTAATAGAGGAGTCCAAACTATTAACTATATTTAGCACTTTAAGAGGACACTATCATTGGAATGTAATGCCTTTGACTTAATATAACTCCTCAAGTTTTTTAGAGATGGATGGATAAAATCTTTAAATACCTTAAAGATTTTTGTGTTATCTACATTTATGATATATTCGTGTTTTCTAAAACCCTAGAAGAACACAAAAGGCATCTTAAAATTATATGTAAAAAATTCCAAAGAAAAAGAATTATTCTCTCTTAAGAAAATAGAAGTTGAAAAGGAATCCATTGAATTCTTAGGATTAGTTTAAATCAATCAAGTTTAAAACCTCAAGAACATATTATTTCTAAAATTAAAGAATTTCTTGAAGACATAAACGACAAAAAACAATTACAAAGTTTTCTAAGAATTCTTAATTATGAAAGAAATTATATAAAGGATTTATCCAAAAAAAAAAAAATTCCTTTAGTTGAGATGTTGATTTCAATAAGAGGTAATGTTAAATAATTATTATTTTAAACTCTTTTTTATGATGATTATGAAAGTTATGAAAATACCATGAAAGTTTTTTAAGTAATTGCCTCGAAAAATGGAAAAGGGATATAATATAAGCGAAGAAGATACATAATGTATTTTATTTCTACTTTATTACTTGTTTAATACTCTCAACTTCCCCCTCTTGATATTTGGTAAAGAATTCTCAGCTTCCTGGGTATTCAGTGAAATGACGTTGACATGGCAATGCCTTTTTGAAAATTATTACTGTGATTAATGCAGAAAAGCCAGACCTGTTTGGCATGGTTTTGTCGGGGCATTTATTGCCACTTCTTTTCTTTGTGCTTTCTTTCATTGTAATGTTAAATAATTATTATTTTTAATTCTTTTTTATGATGATTATGAAAACACCATGAAATTTTTTTAAGTAATTGCCTCGAAAAATGGAAAAGGGATCCAACATAAGAGAAGAAGATACATAATGTATTTTATTTCTACTTTATTACTAATTTAACTCTACCCTCAAATTCACTTCTTGATATTCGGTAACGAATTTTTAACTTCCTGCAATATTCAGTGAAATGATGTTGAGATGACAATGTCTTTTTGAAAATTATTACTGTGATTAAAGCAGAAAAGCCGTACCTGTTTGGCATGGTTTTGTCCGGGCATTTATTGCCACTTCTTTTCTTCGTGCTCTCTTTCATTTTCAGAATAAATAATGTAAGCCTATCAATTATTTGGCGCATTGTTGTTGGTTTGGGCCCCTTCATGTTGGTGAGACAGCAATCCTATCATATTTGTGTGGTAACATTTCAACGCCAAGTTATGGAATCTGATTCTCTTTGATTACTGTTTGGCACTTTGTCCTAACGCTGGCTCCCTTCCTGCAGTTCTTGAACCCACAGAACTGCCCACAGAAAGCAGAACCACGGGACACGGGACACGGGACACGACAATAATTTTTATCTTGTTTTTCTTTCATAGCTCACAGAGGGTATCAGCTTTCAGCAGCTTTTCAATCGATTGGATGCTATGTTAGCTTAATTTTTAATTAGGCTTACTTACCCTTCACGGAAAGAAAAACGAAAAAACAAACCTTGATATCTGCTGTCTAGCTTTATTTTTCGCTTCATGTTCGTCGCGACGTAGTACTTTGGCATGTGCTGGAAATGACACTTACAGCAAGGGTGCATTATTGACGACAGGGACCTTCGGTGGGGCAAATGTTGACGCTCGGATCAAAACGGTGGGATCACTGCTTTGAAGAGCTGCTGCCTTTCGAGCTCAAAGGGGGCTCCTTTCTTCAACTCCTTTTCTTACATTGCAACTCTGGTCGGTCGAGGAGATAGTTGGATGCAAGTAGGAAACCGCATGATGATTTGCTCTTGGAGGCAGACGACTCAATTATTTCGATTTCACCGACAAGAAATAGAGGAGGAGAGAGATCAGGGCTGCACTTGTTGAGGAACGGCATGTGAAAGTACAATTGATTTCTCTGCTCTGATATCAACAGTATGTAAGCACACGACCAAGTTAATGAACTAGGATTTTGAAATAAGAAGTGATTGTTCAAGTGTTACCAACACTCTAGGGTGGAATCATTGGAATTTCCATCACCCAAGTAATCGAAGGAATTTGTTACTGAGCAGTGCTCGAAGAACTTGGAGATATCTTTTGACGATCAAACAGCAGTTGCAGACAGAGTGATTAGAAGAGATTGATCGATTTGAAGGTGTTGGAAGGCATCCGTGATTTTTTTATAAAATTTTTTTTTCTCGTACAAAAGATGAAGTACAAAAGTTGTACTACACTTATGGGACTTCCTAAAATTAAATAATTCTTTAAAGAATATTTAATTTCTTCTCCTTCTTCTGCCACCTGGTACGAATAGACTCCTTATCTACCTAATGCATCCTTCGATATACAACCATAGTAGCGCCCCATGTTCCAGTTTTGGATGTCAAAAAATAAAGACAAAAATATTAATTTGACATGAACTATATTCGTGCAGGTAGGATATCATCCTTCCTTCCATTGACAGAAAACACATTATCCAATCCAAAATTCAAAAGTCAAAATTGTTATGTACTTTTGATAGAGATTCGACCATGATCGTACTTTTATAGCCTTTTGTGAATTGAAAAAGCACTTGTTACTCTTTTTCTAAGCAATTATAAATAGGAGATATATTAGTTGCTCTTCATAATGTAGAGATTTTCTTTTTCCAAATAGAAATTGAAGAATGAAAAAAATAACAAAAGAACATATCTCAATGTCGTACCTAGGAAAACAAACGACTTTTAAAGGAGGAGTCCTTTGGATTGGGATAGACATAGAGAAACCTGCTACTACTCAATAATATTTCATTCTACATGTTGGGTTAGAGTCACTCCTAGAATTAACTCAAGTGCTAACATAGGGGAACATATGATCTTGCCATATACTCTATTTTCCTTCTCCACTAAGCACAATAAACAGTAACAACAAGCTAAAGATTAACATATAAGAAGAGGTCTTCTTATATGGCATGGAGTTGGAGAGGTTTTCTTAAATTAAGGCTTGCACTTACCTCAATTCTTAATCGATTTACATATTGTTGCAAAGAAATTTATCAGCACCTTCGACTAGTAAATGAAAAAGTGAATTGGTATAATCTCATTTGGACTGGTGGCATTAGTAAACATAATTTCATTGGATGACTAGTGTGTCAAGATCGACTTTCTACAGCAGAAGGCATGGTATGATGGCTCCCTTCAATTAACTTATATTGTGATTTTTGTCAGTTCCATGTTAAAAACAAGAATCATCTTTTTTTTTTTAAATGTCCATGGACAATGAGGGTTTGGAAAACTATCCTTGCTCAAAATGGAATTAGACGTGATATTGGAAGATGGAATGAAGAATTGCAATGGATGATCAGAGCAACTAAAGGAAAGGTTTGGCTACCAAACTTTTTAAGTTATCTTTTTTAGCTTGCATTTATTGTATATAGGCAAAACGTAATAGAAGACGATTTCAAAACAAAATAGTAGACATTCCAATCATGCTAGCTAAAGTAAGGAAAATTGTATGAGGGAGAGTTTCTTTGTTTAAAAATATTAAATCCTCACAGGGAAATGTCATTTTGAGTGAGATTTGAAGGCTTCCAACCTCTATATTTTCGTAATTCTTGTAATTCTAGGGTATGCCCCTATGCTTTTGTACACTACTTTTTATTAATGCACACTTACATTTTCACAAAAAAAAGAAGATTAACATATAAGAAGATATAAGAGAAGAATGAGTGATCAATTAATAGGGTGTAAGTTGTAGATTGTGTTGAGATACGATATATTGTCTCCCGATTATTACCATGAGTAGGATATTAATTCTTTCCTAATGGTTGTATCATTGTTTGGTAGAAACACCCATTTTTTAGAAACTCTTTCATTGTACAAATAGGAAATTATTTGTTCTATATTTTTCCTTTTGTTATTCAATCAATGTATTATATGTAGGACCTATCTACAAACTAGGTTGACACCTCAAGTAAATATTGTCATGCACTTCTGATATAAATTGAGTAATTGGTCTGTGGATTAGCTTGTTGAAAATCATGTGTTTATATGTTTTGTTGAGAAAAATTTTATTATGTATGAATATATGAATTTGTGTGCATATATTAAATATCAAAGGAAGTAAAAGGTGTGCAAATTATAATATCAATTAATGATATTATAAAATAGCTAGTTTCCTACATTCCACTATCAAACATCAAATATGAAGTTAAAATGAATTATTTTATATGTGTTTTTAATTAGTAAAATAATTCATATTAGTGTTTATATTAAGAGAATGTGATATTTGGAAATGGTGTGCTTATAGGTACATTTGAAGGATAAAGACATGCTACTTATTCAATTAACAATGATATAGTACATATCATTATTGGACCGATTATATATATATATATATATATATATGTTTGACAGCCCGTGAAGCTGAAGCCCGTAAAGCTGAACCAGTGAAGCTGAAGCCCGTGAAGCTGAAGCCCGTGAAGCTGAACCTATGAAGCTGAAGCTCGTGAAGTTGAAGCCCGTAAAGTAGAAGCCCATAAAGCTGAAGCCCGTGAAGCTGAAGCCGAGCACCTACAACTTAAATGAAACGGTAGTATCTCAGTATGATAAGTGCTTAAGCTCTTACGTTGAACAAACCTGAAGCCCTAGCCGCACACTCAATTAAAGCCATCCTCCTCCTCCTCCTCCTCTCTCTCTCGACGCCAACTCCAACGGGAAGAAGAATGAAGCGATGAAGTGTTAGAACGGCTATTTGTTGTGATAATCATCATTCTTGCAACTGTGTGATGTCGTGTCTATCAAATCTCAACGGAAGAAATTTAAACAGGTTTGAACCAAAACCCTAAAGTGTTCAAGGTCTGAAAATCTGCTATATAAGGGAGCTTTGGATGAATGTTTGTGCTTGTTGATCGACATATTACTGATTTGATCAAAAGAGATTGAAGCTTTGATTCATTTCCTTTCACTGCCGTGTTCTTCAATCCTTGAAGAAAAAGAAAATCTTCGCTGATATTTCCTAAGTTCATTATCTTGTGAATATCATCTGATAGATTGATCTTTGTATGTGCTAGATTATCTAAAACATTATTTGCACAGAAAGATCCTTATAAATCCGAAACCCTAGATTTGTGAAAATTGAGGATTTCGTGATTAGAGCTTGAATTAATTCTTTGTACATTTAATTAGCTCTCTGATAAGCTTAAATCCTCACCCATATCATATATTTGAGGATTAGCTTAATGTACTAAGGTTTTCATAAACCTAACTCTGTAACCAAAAATTGTATAACTCCTTTTAAAGGAGTTGTGGAGTGTAGGAGAGGAGTTCTCCTAGCTTGAAGTAAAGTAAACTTCGACTTGGTTTAAGTTGAAGGAGAAGAGGGTGGAAATAGGTGAAAAGTGCCGAACCACCGTGTAATTTTTAAGCTTGATTATTATGTTTTTATTGCCATTTATATTCTCTGATACTGCTGTGATAATTAACAACATTGTGTGTTTAAGTAAGAACAAAAAAAAAGGGACTTATTAATCCATAAATTCTAAATATCCAATTCAACCCCCCTTTCTTTGATAGCCATAAAACCTAACAATTGGCATTTGGAGCCAGGTTCTCTATTTTAAAGGCTTAATATCTTAGAGTAGATCCACTTAGATGGCTATGGAGAAAGGAGTAGCTGTTACGGGGTATAATAAACCACCTCTGTTTGATGGGATAAATTATAGACATTGGAAGCAACTTATGCAAGTCTTCATTGTCGGTCAAGACCCTGAAGCTTGGCAAATAATCAGAAAAGGTAACACTTTACCCGAAATTGATGAATGGAGTAAAAATGAAGCTAAAATCATGGGAATAAATGCTAAGGCTATGAACATGATTTATAGTAGGTTGAAGGCTCATGAATTCAACAAAGTATCATCTTGCCTCACCGGCAAGGAAATATGGAACAAGTTAGAAGTTATATTTAAAGGTACTAAAAAGGTTAAGTCATCCAAGGTAACCATGCTCACTTATGATTATGAATTGTTTACCATGCTTGAATCTAAAACTATTAGTGACATGTTTGATAGATTCACAGAAATAGTCTCTGAACTTAATCTGTTAGGTAATACCTATACAAATGAAGAAATGGTTAAAAAAATGCTAGTATCCTTACCCGAGAGTTGGGATCCAAAGAAAATGGCCATAAAAGAAGCTCACAATCTTAATAGTCTAACCCTAGATGATCTATTAGGATCACTAAAGACTCATGAAATTCAATTAATTAGAAGGGTAAGAGAGAAAGAGAATAGAAGGTCACTTGCTTTAAAAATAGAAATAGAAAAGACTGAAGAAGTTGAGTTCGAGAATGATGAGATTGCTCTTATAGCTAAAAGGTTCAGAAAATATCTTAAAAAGGACCTAGGAAGAAATAGAGGACAACCTAGAAAGAATGAAACATATGATTCTAGGGATAACTTATGCTATGAGTGTAGAAAACCTAGACATATCAAGGTTGATTGTCCTTCACTCAAGAAGAAGAACGATAAAGGTAAGAAGAAGGCAATGATTGCTGCCTGGATGATGAAAGCTCTTCATCAGATGAAGAAGTACAAGAAAAAGTTGCTCACCTCTGCTTAACCACAAATGCAACAATAGAAGAAGAACTCGAGGTAAGTGATTATGAACCTGAAACAAATCTTAGTGGTGATATTGAGACTGATTTCTTTGATTTGGTTGAATATGCAACAAGAATGAAAGAAAAATATAAGAGGATGAAAGCTAAATATAAATATGCAAAAGTTAAATCTGAAATTGATAAACCCGCCATGACATCATCTATGACTTGTATGCATGAAAGTGTTGATGTATATGAGAACATTTCTATGGAGTCTGATACATGCTCTATGATTAATACTTGTTCTAATCTAGAAAATAAGCATGATGATATCTTAAAAATAGTGTGTGAGAACTGAGACATAACCACACTTAACACGAAAATTCTAGAGCTAGAAAAAGAAAAATCTGAAATTCAAATGAAATTGGATGACACTAATATATTGTTACACAAGTTCACAAAAGGTAGCAACTTGTTAAATAATATGTTAAAATCACAAAGAGGTGTATACAATAAAGTTGGTATAGGATATAACTCTTTGAAGAACACAAAAATATCTACAAATTTCTTTGATAATAAGGACTGTGTATTTCCACTGCATCATAAATGTTCTTATTGTAACTATATTGGTCATTCATTTGATACATGTCTTATTAGATTTAAAAGAGCATACAAGATCAGGAAAGTGTGGATATCTAAGAAAATAAACAATGCAGTAGAAACTAACACTCACGGACCCAAAGAAAAAAGGGTACCAAGATCTCCAACATAAACTTTTGTTTCTGTAGGATATGAGCATGAACATAAACAAGAAGAAGCACAAAGAGTTGTGGATTCTGGACAGCGGTTGTTCCCATCATATGACTGGGATGATGGAGCTCTTCTCAACACTTGAGTTGAAATCGAGAGGTACCGTATCTTTTAAAGATAACTCCAAAGGAAGAATTAAGGGTATAGAAACCATAGGTAACCCGAAATCTCTTATCACATCTGATGTGTTGTATGTTGATGAATTAAAGTTTAATTTATTAAGTATAAGTCAATTGTGTGATAATAATTTCAAAATCAGATTTGGAAAAGAACTTTGTCTTATTGAAAATTTGGAAAATAACGTAAGAATCATTGGGAAAAGAAAAGACAATATTTATGTACTTGATCTTAGCAAGTTAACAAATGAACAAACATGTTTAATTGTTAATAACAGTGTTAATGCTTGGCGGTGGCATAGGAAACTTAGTAATGCTAGTTTAGGACTGTTAGAGAAATTGTCTAAGAATGGCTTAGTTAGAGGGTTACCCAAGCTTAACTTTGATAAGAATAAGTTATGCGATGCTTGTGTGAAAGGGAAGCACACTCAAAGTAGTTTTAAGCCAAAGTTAATAGTGTCTACCTCAAGACCGTTAGAACTAATACACATGGATTTGTTTAGTCCTTTAAGAACAGCTACTATGAATGGGAAATATTATGCTTTAGTCATAGTAGATGATTATACAAGATATACCTAGGTATATCTACTTGCTAGGAAAGATGAAGCATTCGAGAAATTTGTTAATTTCTTTAAAATGGTTCAAAATGAAAAGTATCTCACCATAGTTAAGATTTGGACAGATCATGGTGGTGAGTTCGAAAATTATCTCTTTGAGAAATTCTGTTCCAAAAATGGCATCTTTCACAATTTTTCAGCACCTAGGACACCACAACAAAATGGTATTGTAGAAAGGAAAAATAGGACACTTCAAGAAATGGCTAGAACCATGATGTGTAAATACAATCTTCCTAAACATTTTTGGGGAGAAGCTGTAAGCACGGCTTGTTACATCTTAAATAGGGCATTCTTAAGACCAATTTTGAAAAAGACTCCTTTTGAGTTATTGTTTGGTAGAAAACTGAATATATCCTACTTTCATGTGTTTGGAAGTAAATGCTTTGTATGGAACCATGGAAAAGAGTCACTTGGAAAGCTTGACTCTAAGAGTGATGAGGCCATATTTCTCGATTATTCTTAAACTAGCAAAGCATATAGAGTTTTCAATAAGAGAACTTTAGTTTTTGAAGAGTCTATTCATGTAAAATTTAAAGATGACTCTGATCTGAACTCTATTGAACAAGAAGTGAATGATAAGTATGTATCGGTTGAGGGGGGGTTAGACTCAAGAGAATTCACTTTTCCTAGAGTAAGAAGTGAAATAGATCAACAACACATCCTAGGAAATCCTGTAAATAGAGTAAGTACAAGGTCTAGATATTACAACACATGTGAACATCAAGCCTTCTTATCTCAAGTAAAGCCAAATAAAGTAGATGAAAGCTGGTTTCTTGCTATGCAAGATGAACTAAATTAATTTGAAAGAAGCAAAGTTTGGAAGTTGGTCCCTAGACCATAGAACCATTCGGTAATAGGGACAAAATGGGTATTTCAAAATAAATTAGATGAGAATGAGACAATTACCAGAAACAAAGCTAGGTTAGTTACACAAGGATATTGTCAAGAAAAAGGAATTGACTATGATGAAACATTTGCACCCATAGCTAGATTAGAAGCCATTCGAATGCTGCTTGCTTTTGTTTGCTACATGAACTTTACACTTTTTCAAATGGATGTAAAAAGTGCATTCTTAAATGGTGTTGTAAAAGAAGAAGTCTATGTTGAACAACCACCTGGATTTGAAAATCCCACATGTCCAGATCATGTATTTAAGCTTTCCAAAGCTTTATATGGTTTGAAACAAGCCCCATAAGCCTGGTATGACAAGCTAAGTACCTTTTTACGAAATACAAATTTTAGAAAAGGTAAGGTAGATAATACTTTGTTGGTTAAGACACAAGGAAAAGAAATTTTGATTGTCCAAATTTATGTTGATGATATTGTATTTGGCTCTACGAATTCTGTTATGTGTGAACAATTTGCAGATTCTATGAAACATGAATTTGAAATGATTATGATGGGTGAATTAAACTATTTTCTTGGGCTACAAATTAAACAAATATTTAAAGGAATATTCATAAGTCAAACTAAATATAAAAAGGAGTTGCTTAGGAAATACAACATGTATGATTCTAAACCGATAAACACTCCCATGAGCACATCTACATCTTTGTCACATGATGGTGTTGGAGTTAGTGTTGATCCTAAAATGTATAGAGGCATGATCGGTTCCTTACTATATTTAATTACTTCTCGGCCAGACATTATGTTTAGTGTTTGTTTGTGCGCACGATTTCAATCTAATCCCAAGGAATAACACCTAAAAGCTGTTAAAAGGATCTTTCGGTACTTAAATGATACAATTACATTAGGAATTTGGTACTCAAGAGACACTATGTTTGATTTACATGCATTTAGTGATTCTGACTATGCTTGCTGTAAAATAGATAAAAAAAGTACAAGTGGTACATGTCAATTTCTAGGACACATGTTGGTTTCTTGGTACTCCAAGAAACAAAATAGAGTTGCTATTTCTTCCACTGAGGTAGAATACATAGCTGCGGCTAGCTATTGTGCTCAGATTCTATGGATGAAACAGCAATTAAAAGACTATGGCATCTTCTTCACTAAGATTCCATTAAAATGTGATAATACTAGTGCAATAAATTTAACAAAAAATCCGATACAACATTCTAAAACCAAAATATAGAAATAAGACATCACTTCATTAGAGATCATGTTGAAAAATCTGATATTTCCATTGAGTTTGTTCGAACTGACCAGCCACTTGCTAATATTTTTACCAAACCATTGGATAATGAAAAATTCTCTACTATCCGAAGAGAGCTTGGTATGTGTCTCATTGATGACAGTGCTTGAAATCTGTAAGCATTTTCTTTTCCTACGCCCTGCTTGTATATTCTCTATTCGGTTCCTATATTGAGGGGGATCACTGTACGCACATTCGGTATAAGGTCAGATCTCTGTTACTCATACTCTTCATTTTTATCCATCTTCATTGTCTTTCAATCATGATATTTTTTTTTGCTAATGTCAAAAAGGGGGAGAGAGTACATAGTTACAGCACATGTATGTTCCATTTCTGACTTGCAGTGCAGAATGTGGGATAAAACTCTCTTACACCTAAGATAGTTGTGTGTGAGATATGTTTGTGAAATACTATGTGAGCATGAACATACTTGCCGCAATGAATCTATAATGAATATTTGTGAAAACATGAATATGCTTACTATGGTTATGCATTAATATATTACTGGATATATGATTATGTGCTCATTATGCCTATCCAAGTAATAACATGTGCTAGTTGGTTGGATCAACTATGAAAATTTTGTCATCATCAAAAAAGGGAAGATTGTTGAAAATCATGTGTTTATATGTTTTGTTGAGAAAAATTTTATTATGTATGAATATATAAATTTGTGTGCATATATTAACTATCAAAGGAAGTAAAAGGTATACAAATTATAATATCAATTAATGATATTATAAAGTAGCCGATTTCCTACATTCCACTATCAAACATCAAATATGAAGTTAAAATGAATTATTTTATGTGTGTTTTTAATTGGTAAAATAATTCATATTAGTGTTTATATTAAGAGAATGTGATACTTGGAAATGGTGTGCTTATAGGTACATTTAAAGGATAAAGACATGCTACCTATTCAATTAACAATGATAGAGTACATATCATTATTGGACCGATCATATATATATATATATGTTTGACAGCCCGTGAAGCTGAAGCCCGTAAAGCTAAACCCGTGAAGCTGAAGCCTGTGAAGCTGAAGCCCGTGAAGCTAAAGCCCGTGAAGCTGAAGCCCGTGAAGCTGAAGCCCGTAAAGCTGAACCCGTGAAGCTGAAGCCCATGAAGCTGAAGCCCATAAAGCTGAAGCCCATGAAGCTGAAGCCCGTGAAGCTGAAGCCCGTGAAGCTGAAGCCGAGCACCTACAACTTAAATGAAATGACAACATCTTAATCTGATAAGAGCTTAAGCTCTTACGTTGAACAAACCTGAAGCCCTAGCCGCACACTCGATTGAAGCCATCCTCTCTCTCTCTCTCGACGCCGACTCCAATGGGAAGAAGAATGAAGCGATGGAGTGTTAGAATGGCTATCTACTGCGATAATCATCATCCTTGCAACTGTGTGATGTCGTGTCTATCAAATCTCAATGGAAGAAATTCAAATAGGTTTGAACTGAAACCCTAAAGTGTTCAAGGTCTGAAAATCTACTATATAAGGGAGCTTCGGATGAATGTTTGTGCTTGTTGATTGACATATTACTGATTTGATCAAAAGAGATTGAAGCTTTGATTCATTTCCTTTCATTGCCATGTTCTTCAATCCTTGAAGAAAAAGAAAATCTTCGGAGATATTTCCTAAATTTATTATCTTATGAATATCATCTGATAGATTGATCTTTGTATGTGCTAGATTATCTAAAACATTATTTGCACATAAGGATCCATGTAAATCCGAAACCCTAGATTTGTGAAAATTGGGGATTTCGTGATTAGAGCTTGAATTAATTCTTTGTACATTTAATTAGCTTTCTGATAAGCTTAAATCTGTACCCATATCACATATTTGAGGATTAGCTTAATGTACTAAAGTTTTCATAAACCTAACTCTGTAACCGAAAATTGTATAACTCCTTTTGAAGGAGTTATAGGGTGTAGGGGAGGAGTTCTCCTAGCTTGAAGTAAAGTAGACTTCAACTTGGTTTAAGTTAAAGGAGAAAATGGTGGAAGTAGGTGAAAAGTGCCGAACCACTGTGTAGTTTTTAAGCTTGATTATTATGTTTTTATTTCCATTTATATGCTCTAATACTGCTGTGATAATTAACAACATTGTGTGTTTAAGTAAGAACAAAAAAAAAAAAGGGATTTATTAATCCATAAATTCTAAATATCCAATTCAACCCCCCTTCTTGGATAACCATAAAACCTAACATAGCTAATTGTGAAAGATCAAAGGTGTGAAACATTACTTTTTACCTATGGTGTCAACTAAAAGGAAATAAAGAGAGGTTGGAGATGGAGGAAGTTTAGTATTCAATAGGAACAAAGTTACAATATTTTCTCCTTTTGCTTGGTAACAACCCAAGAGTAGTATTTCAAACTGAGTTCCCCTTATATATGAATTGAGTAACCAATTTGTAAATTGTCTAATCATGAAAAATTAAAGGCGTGAAACGTTGCTTTTTACATATGGTGTCAAATAAAAGGAAACAAGAAAGGTTGCAGACAAAGGAAGCTTAGCATTCAATAGGAACGAAGTTACAATATTTTCTCTCTATCTGGAACCAGCCCAAGGGCAGTGTTTTAGACTAGGTTCCTCATATAGGGTTCTCAAATCCTATGCTAAAAACAGAGTCCCTTCCCCTATGCAACAAGCCGCTTTATCAAGATTAATCTTAGCCTAGATTCATTCCTAATCCTTCATCATCACTTATCAATCGATACGCTAAACCACCCCTAGCTTGGCCAGTGCACTTTTTTTTCTTTATGGAGTAGCTAAAAGCTTGACGCGTACATTAGAGCACAAAACTGAGCATGCACCTGCATACTTCTTGCGTGAATTTCCTCTTTGCTAGGTGGTGGTAGGATGGCTTTAAACCATCTCCTAGGAAGCCGCATGGTCATTTAATGCCCTTATTTGAAGAGTCTATAAGTGCCACATTTAAAGTGGAAGGAGAACATGGCTTTGGTCTCATACATGACATACCCTTCTTGTTATCAAAGATCTTATCCCCAAGGCCTATTTAAGGAAAATGTTGTTCTTGGCTAATACTCTAATCAAAATCATAGCCAAGGAATTTCACCAGCCAACATTGTTGGGCTAGAGTCAAGATCCTTTACTACCAAATATATTTGATGTTGTGTTGGCTCATTTTAACCATAAATGGTTACCTTAAAAGATAGTGGTGCCATTGTTGTACATATAGCACTAAACCAAGAAGTTCTCACTCGGAGGTAGATATCAATAGATTTGTTCCATAGAGAGCCTTACTAAAAAAGGTGATGGGCTTTCTCTCTTGGGATAAAATTTCCCCAACCCCATTACCCAATGTATCGCTTTTCAATTTTAAAAGGCTTGGAAAGGTCAGGTAAGGAAAGAATAAAGGCCTTTGTCATGACTTCCTTAAGTTGCATGAAGGCTTCTTTAGCTTTGTTGCCCCATTTGAAACTACCCTTGTGTAAGAGGTTGGTTAAGGCATTGGCTATGGCTTCGTAGTTTTTGATAAACCTATAGTAGTAACTCGTAAATTCGAGGAAACCCTGAAGGGATTTTATTAGTTGTGGGCATGGCCAATCCACCATAGCTTGCACTTTGTCACCATTAATGAGAAGACCTTTTGAGTAGACAATGTGCTCGAGGAATCTCATACAAGTGAGGTTGAATTCACACTCGTAACTCTTGTCATACAACTAATGTTAACGTGGGACTAAAAATTAGAATATCATTGAAAAAATAAGAACAAACCTTCGAAGTTTAGCTTGGAACACTAAATTCATTGGTGCTTGAAATGAGTAGGGTGCATTGCAGAGGCCAAAGCACATCATGAGGTACTTAAAATGCTTGTGATGCATTTAGAATGCTATCTTAGGAATATTTGCTTCTTGCATCCAAATCTAGTGATGCTTAAATCGAAGATCCATTTAAGAGAAGTATTTAGCTCCCTTTAAGTCATCTAGCAACTCATAGATCATGGGCAAAGGGAAATTATCTTTGATTGTCATGCGATTGAAGGCCCAGTGGTCCATACATAGGCTCAAAGTGCCATCCTCTTTTAGACTAGCAAGTAGCAAAATGGAAAGGGAAAAAGGACTCTTAGTAGGATGCATGACCCCGTCTTTGAGCAACTCAATTAGTAATGAGAATAGCAATATAGATGCATGGCCACTAGTTGACTTCCATCTTTTAAGGGAATAGCATGGTCCTACTCATAGGAGGCAGGCAAAACCCCATGAAGCTACAAATACATCTTCAAACTCTTTCAATAGATCATCCACCTCAATTTTCCTTGGTCGTACCTTTGAGATAAGCAACAGGCCTTGCTTATGTTTACAAAGTGAACACGAAAACTTCTTAGTTGGCACCAACTTGTTCTTATTCCCATTGGTGGTAAATTCCATATGTAGACAAGTGAAGTCCCAAAGGATTGGACCCAATGTTTGTAGTCATTGAATACCCAAGACTGCATCAACACCCTTTAATGATAATAAGAAGAAGTCTATCTTTATAGGGAATTTCTACAAAATCACTTGGACCCCCTTACATCACCCCATGCTTATTAAGACCTCACCATTTGCTACTTCCACTTTGAAAGCACCTTCTACATTAGCTCTTAGCCTTAGCCTTTGAGTGAAGGAGTTGCTTAAGAAGTTGTGGGAGCTCCCACTATCAATGAGAATGGAAATGCAGGTGTTGCGATCAAACAACCTACTTATTACTCCCATGGTCTAGGCAATAGACTCTCTTTCAATTGCATTGATAAAGATGCAAGGAACCAAAGCCAAAGCTTGCTTCGGAGAAGACTCCTTAGCTATTTTGTCAAATGATTTTGTTTATGTTTCCTCCTTAAGTTCATTAGCTTCCATTGGCCAATTTCCTTCTAAGAGAATTAACTTCTTACACTTGTATCTAGGGAAAAATTGCTTATCATAGTAAAATCAAAGGCCCTTGGTACAACATCTGCCAACTCCACTAGAAAGAGTTGTTTGACTAGTAGAGACTTACTAGTGTCATGAGTAATAAGTGGTGGTTTATAGGATTGAGCTACTTTTGAGTGTCCCCCATGGTGTCAGGACTCATATAACTTTGTGAGCCCTATAGGGGAGGGTAAGGTCCTCAGTTTGTAAGCTTGGACATCAACTTGAATGGGGTGCTTTAGGCCATTGATAAATCATCCAACCTACTAGTTAGGAGAAAGGTGGCTAGCACAAAGCAACATGCAATAAAATTTGGTTTGGTATTCATCCATGCTACGAGTTGGTTAGAGCTTAGTTAGATCACTAAAGAAGTCCTAGAATTGAGTCAGACCAAACCTCTCATATGGCTTGGTTGTCAACATCACCCATGAAATTGTTTCAGCACCTTTTTTAGTTTTCAACAATTGGAACCAAATTTGAGCCTCCCTATCAAGATTCTAGGAGCAAAGAGTTACTATTTCCTCATCCAAGATGGAGTTGTAGTAAAAAAACTAGTAGGCCTTACAAATCCAACCAGTCAAGTCCTTCTGGCCATCATAACGAGGAAACTCCACTTTGAACAATCTTAAATGCTAGGCTCCTATAGCACATATTGAGCTATCCAGAGTTTCTCCCCCTCCCGCATGAAAGGAATAAGCCACTTCTTTCTCCTTAGACCCTACCTTGAGACTATTGATCCTTTGGTTAACATCTAACATCATCCGCTGCATGACATCCATCACCTTTTGAAACCACTGCTTCGTGTCCATAGCTAGCTTTCATATGCTAGATTAGCCATCATCAAGTCTGGCTCTAATGCCAATTTGTTACGCCCTCCTCATATGGATCGAGTAATCGGTTTGTGGACCAGTTGATCATGAAAGATCATAGGCGTGAAACGTTGCATTTTACCTATGGTGTCAACTTTGAATCAAGTGGAATGATGCTCCTTAAACACCAAACAAATTTGGAGTTGATCAACTTAAATTCTAACATATATTAAAAGATCTAAAATCTAATTTAGAAGTTAGTTTAAGAGTTGGATGGATCTTTTATATGTAAACATTACTCAAAAAATCATATATTTTCAATTGAAATTTTTTATTTTCAACATTACTTAAATTTTTTTCGAAAATTCTTTTGAAAGAGGAAGTTGTCAAAGATAATTAGGAGCCTCACAACCCCAAGGACTCGGTGTCAGTAAACAACGAAGCAAGATCCGCACGTTGATTCCCTTAGAAATTATTAAAGCCGAAAGTAGTGGGTAATGTCAGCGCGCATAGGAAATATTATACCACGAATCCTGCTTCCTTTACTAAAGGGATGTCAAGACGTGATTAAATTAACTCATCTTTTCTGTTAAAAGAGTACCATTAATTTGTTTCCCAAGTTAAGCAAAATATTGGCACCTAGTTGAAGATTGAACGAAGATATTGCTGTTGGGCCAAAAGTAAAGTTGAAAGGGACTAACCACGTTGGTCCCAATTATTGTACCTTTACCAGATATCCGTTCCTGGACAGCATCACCGTTCTAAACCTGCCATAGAGCAATCACAAGGTCAAGGTTATGGTTAGTTATATCTGTAAGAAAGCTCCCATTTTTGTACTTGAGAATGCTTCAACGATGGTAACCTTTCCATGAACAATAAATCGTGCACGTATTCTGCGGATGTCATGATCATCGACAGCTTGGAAAGGCAAAATGGACTACAAAATTTTTGACAAAACCACTGACAGCATATCAAGAATGTGAAGAATGTCTCACTGCTATTTTTTTTTTTTTTTAAACGACATGTATATTATTCTTCATGGTAGCTCCACTGAGCAACACCATATTTGACAAACTTTGGCCTATCAGTCGATTTGTTCATGTGGAGACAAATAATGGAATATATTAAAATGATGTTAAAACTAAAACAAGTAATGGGAGCTTTTAATTTGCAAACTAAGATGATGTTAAAATTTAAGTTTAAGTTGATATTCCATTACATGCAAATTAAATGCTTATAATTTTATTTGATTATTTTACTACCCATACAAAGTCTTTGTGATTTCCTTTTATTCATAGCAATGAGACTCGTTAAAAGTAATAACTGTTTCATATTATTAATATCTTAGTATAATATCTTCCTTATAAGTTTGAGTATCCTTTTTAATCGACCGGTCTTATATGAAAAGAGTTGAATCCTTTCTCTCAATTAGGAAGGAAAAACATAAGACTTTATTTGGTCTCTGGTGCCCAATACACAAAGCAAAACACCAACAAGGGGAGCAAAGTAGTTTTTTTTTCCTTATAAGGTTAGGGGAAAGGAGGAGGTTAGTGCTTTCTAGTTCCTAAACCTAGTTGTCTATTTCAAAATTTACAAGAAATAACAATAGTGTATTCTTATTTTATTCTAATTTTTGTACCACCCAGAGTCTTCATATGAGCCAAATCATACTTTAAAGAACGGTAGACCAATGCCTTTACCACTTAAAGCCCGTTGACATGAAGTAAGCAGCAACTACTCTTACGACAACTACAAATAAGGTTGAAAAATGGCATTTTAGACTAAAGCATGCAAATTACAAAAATGTAGTAAGATTGCTTTACGCAATGAAAATAAGTCTTGTTGGAAATCCAGCTTCCTCTTGCAATGCCTGTTAAGTTAGTAAAAGTATTTGCCAAACTTATCCTTTAACTCAAACAACTTCATAGCCCCACTAGACTTGATCCATTTTGACATTTGGGGGCTTGCTCCTACTACATCATCTATAGGAAGCAAATATTATGTATGTGTAATAGATGATGATTCAAAATTTTCTTGGCCATACTCATTTCAATCATGAGAGCAATTTCTCAAAATATTTTAAACTTATTAAAAAAAATTTTAAAAATAACTCCAAATAAAAATGAAAAGCATAGAATGAGCTAGGACAATTGAATTTACATCATTGCCATTTTGCAACCTATTAAACAAATTGGGTATTTATTAATGACTCTTAAGTCCATATGCTCTATTTCAAAGTGGATTTGCTAAACAATAACATTGTCATAATTGAAATTGGGCTTTCAAAGATAAGTCAAGCCTAAATACCTCTTAAATACTAAGATTTTACTTTTAAGTAGATTGCCAATTCTGATCATTAAAAAGTAATCCCCAGGAGAATAAACAGTCATTGAAAACAAATCCACATGAGAAAAATTATTCAATCACAAACCTTCTATTTCCTATCTAAGAATCTTTGAATTTTAGTTTACCCCTACCTCCATCCATATAGATAGCATAAATTACTTCAATGATCTACAACTTGTGTATTCCTTGGATATCTCATTAGTTACAAAGGATATCATTGTCTCTATATAAAAATAAAAAGATTTATATCATAGCTAATGTAGTTTTTGATTGAAAGCAATATTCTTTCATATACCTGCGATACAAAAACAACTATCACACAATAGTTCTTAATTTCCCATCTTTCTCAATGAGTTACTGCCTATCACCCCACCAACTAATGGGCAGCCCAACAACAATGGTAGGCCCATTCATGGGTAGTCCAACATTGACTATGTGCCATCAACAGCTCACCATAAGGTTCATCAACTTTATAGAAGCATTGAAAGACCCGCACTAGCATAATGCTATAGTGGAAGAATATATTGCACTTCTAAAAAATCAAACCTAGGAACTCAATCCTAAACTTAACCATACCATCACCATAGAATGCAAATGGATTTACAAAGTCAAATACAGATCAAATGGCACCCTTGAACATTACAAAATGTAACTTGTTGTAATGCTTTCATCGACATCTTGGAATGGATTACATTGAAACATTCAACTCAATTGTCAAACCCGTAACTATTAGAAGCACACTTGCTTGTACATATTCTCAAGGATGGCAAATTAGGCAATTAGATGACAAAAATGCATTCTTACATAGTCAACTTGAAGAAAAAGCCTATATGACTCAATCACAAGTTTTTGTTGACCCTTGACAACCATAATTTATTTGTAGACTTCAACATTCTTTTTATGGATTAAAACAAGTCCCTTGTGCATGGAATCATAGATTAAGTCAATTCCTTTAAAAGATCATCTTCACAATTTCAAAAGCCTATTTATTACTTTTTATTTTACATATATCCACCTATAGTATTGTTCTTTTAGTATATGGTAATGATATTATTTTTATAAGAAGTCCAAATGCCTCATTTACCAAAAATCTTATTTCTATAACAAATTTGACATCAAGGATCTTTGAAAAATTCATTACTTTCTTGGTGTTTAAGCATAATATTCCACCAAATGTCGCTTTCTACATTAGGCTAAATTTGCACAAGAAATCATTAAACATACAAAAAGAAGTGAGGCCTTAATTCTATCTACACCTTTCACATTGGGGCATTCCCCTTCTATTAATGATGAAGAATTCTTTCACATTTTTACCTACTATAGAAGTATTGCCAGATCCCTTCAATATCTAACCATTACACAACCTTGCATTTATTATACTATTAACACAACATGCTAATATACACATGCCCTAACTACCACTTATTGGACATTTGTAAAGCTATCATTTGCTTCCTTGCTAAAACTTTATAATATAGATCCAACTCACCAAAAGCAATCTTAACACTCTACGTGCTCATTCAAACACAAGTTGGGTAGGTGATCATGATAATCAACACTTAAAAAGCAGTTTTTACATTTCTCTTAGTTGCAATCTCATATCTTAAAGTTCTCACAAACTAAAAAGTATTGCAAGATCAAGCACAGAAGACAAATTCAAAAGTTTTGCAAACACAATAGCTGAAATTATCTTAATTGAAGCTTTATTACAAAATTTACAAATCAAATTAACTAGGCCACCAATGCCTTGGTGTGTGCTCTATATCTCTACACCAATCTAGCTTTCCACACCAAGATTAAATACATTGAGATTAACTTTCATTTTATATGAAAACAGATCAAAAACAATAAATTGTCTATACATTTCACATCCTTTGTCAATCAAATAGTAAACATTCTTGCCAAAAATCTTTGCTTAACATGTTTCAAGCTCTTGCAGGACAAGTTTATAATTCATACCGACCCATCAACTTGCAGAAAGATAATAAAATCATTAAAAATAAATGTCTACTACGTTAGCAGTCCTCGACAGCCTCACCGAGTGTAGATTATGCGTGTCATCCCCAACCTCAACCCAAATAGTCACACAAACATCACGTTGAAATAAAGTCGCCAAAGTCAATCTTTGGGGCAGATTACACATGTCACAAGTCTTCACAAATAGAAAAATCACTAAATCCAATCAACGCTAATTTTGGATTTAAATAAAAAAATTTCAAAAATTTTCCATTCTTCTATATTTGCCGACATTCATGGCAAGTCGGCATTGATTTCGATTTCCATGAATCTCAATTTGTTTCTGTAGATAGCATTTAATTTCCCTTACAAATGGTAGCTTGATTTTATAGCTCTGTTCATCGAATTTTATAAGATCGTTTCTTAGTGCATACTGTTCTTCATACTCGTTATTAGGGTTTCTGATCTTTCTCAAATTGATTCAAGAAATCAAATGATTTCTTGAAATTAATTTGCTAAACTGATGGCAAAAAACAAGAAAAGGTTTATTAAACATCCTTTGGATGCACGGCTAATAACTCATGCTCACTAGAATCTCAATTTATACGGGTCATCTACACCACACGCAACCTGAAAAATCTTTAAGTTCAGAGCATGCGAATTATCGTTTCTCTCAGCTCCACATATTTTCCTCCACATTAAATACAGCTTTCTTGCTTTCTTTCTTTTCCAACGGGAAAGAAATAGATTGCCAGGACAGACAGATTCGCAAATCGAAATTGTGGGACAGGCTAGCTGAAAGAATTTCTATTTTTTTTTTGTCTTTTTAGTGTACCTGAGAGCGCAAGTTGTGGCCTAATTGCTTAATCGAAGCGTCTGAATGTTGTGGTCCCATTCAGTAAAAATCAACGCGCTTTGTGAAAGTTATCGGGCGCTCTGTACAAGATTTGTGGCTAGTGCTTTCTCTTTCTCATATGGGCGGCCATATGTATTTCTGCCATGTCTCTCGCATGTTTTTCTACAGCGATATTCATATCGTTGTTGGAATTGGGTCTATAAATAGCCATCAGAACTGTAGGCGACCGACACAGAAGCAAACAACACTCAAAAAGAGCGTTCTTTTCTCTTTCTTTGCGACTGGTTCTGCAGGCATGAGAATAAAGAACATGGGTTTCATCCTACAATTCCTAGGATTTCTGTTTCTGGGTCCGGTGTCCCTGAGCATGGCGTATAATGTCCATAACTATAGCTTTATAGTAAGTTTCCGATATGCTTGCTCTTCAAAAGAAAGGAAAAACCATAGGGATCATCCAGCGTGCAGTGTGTGCAGATGAAAGTCTCTTATCAGTGGAAATCTTCTTGTACTTTTCTTTCTTTATTTTGTATGATGGAAATCTGAATATACACTGTGGTTGCAGGTGAAGAACACAAATGTTTCAAGACTCTGTAGCAGCAAGAGCATGCTTACTGTAAACGATATGTTCCCCGGTCCAACAATTACAGTCCGTAAAGGCGATTGGGCCTATGTTAATGTCCAAAATGATGGAGACTATGGTGTAACTATACACTGGTGATGACCCTCTCCCTCTCTCTCTCTAATTGACAAAAGTGAACAAACAGAACCAATTCACTCCAAGACATACCTGATCCAAGATTTAGTCTGACCCAAGATTTAGTATCTAGATAAAGTCTTCATAATTCACCTAATCGTCATAAGTTCAACATATATCCATCTGACTCTATGATATTATAATCACCACCGTGACCTCTTTATACGCTGTTAAATCAACATTGAGATGAGACGAATTTCTTAAGTTCAAGTAAAATCAAAAGTAGTTTGAATGAATAGTTATCCTTTCTTTTGCATGTTAATTTATAGGCATGGGGTGAAGCAACCTAGAAACCCCTGGTCAGATGGTCCGGAAAACATCACGCAGTGCCCCATTAAACCGGGAAAAAACTTCACTCAAGAGATCATATATTCCGATGAAGAAGGAACCCTCTGGTGGCATGCCCATAGCGACTGGACTCGAGCCACAGTCCATGGCGCCATCATCATTTTACCTGAAAACGGAACCTCTTATCCATTTGAACCAAAGCCAGATGCAGAAGAAGTCATCGTACTAGGTAATTTTACTCTGTTTCTTAAAAATTTTTGTGTTTGATAAAATCTGGCATGTCTCATATTCACCTTGCTTTTTGCAGGGGAATGGTTCAACGGGGATGTGAAGGAAATAATTGATAATGCCACAGCAACCGGCGGTGATCCGGACCCCTCAGATGCCTACACCATCAATGGCCAACCCGGCTATCCAAATAATTGCTCCAATGGTGAAGACCAAAAGCAACTAGAAATATTTTTTTTTTCATTTTTTATAGACAAAAAGGGTGTAGCAAATGGATATAGACCTTAGCTAAAGGAAGTTTTCCTGCTAGTAGCTGCACTAAGCTATTAGCGAATTGACTAAACCAATTGGGGTTCTAAAGCTGTGATCCCAGTTCAACCCCAAACGAGTAGCTTCTCGTTGATTACCATACTGAAGCTGACATTTCTCATTTATTCTTCGAATATTTTCAGAATATGCTTACCAATCTTTTTGCTTTCTTTATTTTATTCTAACTAGTGATACCTGCTTTCACATATTGATATCAAATATGGCCGTTACAGAGTAAAAGTTTCAGAGTGACAGAAAGGACCTCGTTCTTATAACGTAATCATACTGATGCTGCAGAAACAACATATCGTCTATCAGTTGAATACGGCAAGACGTATCTTCTGCGAATAATAGGTGCAACGATGAATGAAGAAATGTTCTTCGGAATCGCCGGACACAACATTACAGTTGTGGGACAAGATGGTGCGTACATCAAGCCCATAACCACCAGTTACATCATGATAACCCCGGGACAAACCATGAACGTATTGCTCACAGCAAACCAGACCCCCGGCCACTATTACATGGCTGCTTCTCCTTTCTTCGACTCCAATGCCCCATACGACAGCTCCAACGCTTCGGCAATTCTCCAGTATGTAGGCAATTACACTGTCCCGTCCTCTCCTACCTATCCGTCCCTTCCTAATATCACCGACAAGGCTGCTGCAGACAACTTCACAACTCGCATAAGAGCATTGGCAAGTGCTGACCACCCTATTGATGTCCCACAAGAAGTTGATGAAAGGATTTTCATTACAGTCTCTGTGAATCAATTGCCTTGTGACCAAAGTTCGTGTGACGGGCCAGATAACTCTACGCTGGCTGCTAGCTTAAACAACATAAGTTTCGTAACCCCGAAGACTGATATACTGCAGGCCTACTACAAGTAATTGCCATCTTATGTTGTCATTATTGCAAAGCAGAGATAATAAGTCAAGCTAAAATACACATGCCTAAATATTTATTGTTTATTGTTTGCAGGAGCTTGACTGGTGTTTATGACGATGATTTTCCAGGTTTTCCTACTTATGTTTTTAACTACACAGGAGATTCCGCGGATGATTATCTACTTCCGGCCCAAGGAACAAAGGTAAAGATGATAGATTGGGGTAAAAGGGTTGAAATTGTGTTCCAAGGGACTAACGTAGGCAACGCGGAGAACCATCCAATGCATCTTCATGGTTTTAGTTTCTACTTGGTTGGAACAGCTTATGGAAATTTTGACAATACCACCTCCCCAAGCACTTACAATTTGATTGATCCCCCGCAAGTTAACACTATTGGAGTTCCTAAAAATGGTTGGGCAACAATTAGATTTACTGCTGATAATCCTGGTATCTCTCTCTCTCTCTCTTACTTTCCTGAATGTTATTGTACACAACACATTTGGACTGACATAGATGATGCATATTTCTCAGGAGTATGGTTTATGCACTGTCATTTAGAAAGGCACGCTAGTTGGGGTATGAACACTGTCATCATAGTGAGGAACGGGACGACGGCAGAAACAAGTTTGTTGCCACCTCCAGCTAATATGCCTACTTGTTCATAGTTTTGGGAAATGTTTAGGTTCAATCAAAAGGGCTAAGAATGGAAGAAACTTCAATTGAAAAGGTCGTGCCTTTGAGATGCTTTGTATAATGTTTCAAGTATTTTCCAGTTAGAATTTTCTATTGTTATTTATTATTGTAAGCCCTCAAGTCTCAGCACGCAAATAAAAGATAAAAAATTTAAAAGTTCAAAGAATGCTTGCCACAATATTTGGTGTATGTTTTGATCAGGACCATCTACTCCACATTCATAGTTGCCAGTAAAAGTACATGACTTAGCCTACATTTGTTAGTTTTGCTTTGTAATATGCATAGACATTAAAATAAGCTTTGGCAGACCAGAAACACTTATGTGATTCATCTGTCTTTCAAAAATTTGAATGGGTTGCGAACTCTATGGTGTTTTGAATGGGTTAGAGCGAATAAAACTTATTCCAACAGTTGGAAAATTAATAAAAATATTTGTAGAGATGAGAACACGTGTTAAACTGTAATATGTTATTTAAAAATATTTTTTCTAAAAATAAAAACTTATACTACTAAATTAATTTTTGATAAAGTTAAATTTTTTATGAACAAAAATTCTTTCAAAAAACATTTTATTATGCTTAAAAAGAGATGAGAGGATGAATCAAGGTATAGTGACGCTAAGAGAATCAGGTTGGAAGAAAAAAGGAAAAGATCTTCTCGCATGACAATCAATGTTGGCCCCCATGCCCACAGCAAAGACCACAATTTTGTAAAGTTGTGGCCTACATGCTGGCGTAGAATTTGAAGGGTTTGAGAAATTTGAATTGACAAGAATATAATAAAAAAGCTTAAGAACATTAAACCAATCTCAATCACCAATATGTGGCACTAGGTGAGAAGAAACTTCAAATTTTCCATTGAGATTCATAATGTTTTAGTTAGTATCTTATTTTTGTTGGAAATGGTCACTAAAAAATATGATTGAATTATTACTTTTTTATATTTTATGACTTATTAAGGAAAGTAAAACATTTAACAACAAAAAATACAAGATTAAAATAAAGGTCATGTCAAGTAATTATTATTTTAAACTCTTTTTTGTCCTTATTATAAAATACAAGGAAAATTTTCTAAGTAATTACCACGAAAAATGGAAAAGGGATCTAATATAAGCAAAGAAGACACTAAATGTATTTTATTTCAACTTTATTGAATGTTTAACTTTACTCTCAAATTCTCCTCCTGGTATTCTCTCGGAAGGTAAACTTTCTTGCCATTCAGTGAAATGACAATGCTTTTTTGAAAACATATTACTGTGAATAAAGCAGAAAAATCGTACCTGTTTGGCATTATTTTGTCCATGCATTTATTGCCGCTTCTTTTCCTCGTGTTCTGTTTAATTGTCAGATAAATAACGAGAGTCTGTCAATTATTTGGCGCATTATTGGTGGTTTGGGCCCCTTCCTGGTTGGCACGCACCGCAAACCCGTCGTATTTGTCTGGTGATATTTCACCGTCCAGTTATGGAATCTGGTTCCCAACTCTGGGTCTCCTACTGCAGCTCTGCTGGAACCCATAGAACTACCGACAGAAAGCAGAACCACAGGACAGGGGACACGACAATAAATTTTTGTCGTATATTTTCTTTCATAATTCACAGGAGGTACCAGCTTTCGGTAGCTTTTCAGTCGATTGGATGTAAAACGTGACTCTTCACGGAACAGAAAACGAAAAAACAAACCTTGATATTTGCTGTGTAGCTTTATTTTTAGCTCCATGTTCGTCGTGACGTAGTAGTTTGCCACGTGCTGGAAAGGACATCTACAGCAGGGTTGCATTATTGACTACAGGGACCTCCGGTGGGGAAAATGTTGACCTCCGGACCTTCGGATCAAACTGCGGGGATCATTGCTTTGAAGAGCTGCTGCCGTTTAAGCCCAAAAGGGCCTCCTTTCTTCAACTCCTTTTCTTCCATGGCAACTCTGGTCAGTCGAGGAGAAAGTTAGATGCAAGGAGGAAACCGCATGATGATTTGTTCTCCAAGGCAGATAGCTAAGTTGTTTCGATTACAAGAGGGGGGTAAAGGTTCACCGACAAGAAAGAGAGGAGGAGAGAGATCAGCACTTATCGAGGAAAGGCATGTGAAAGCAGAATTGATTTTTCTGCTTGATAACAGCAGTATATAAAACACATAGCAAAGTTAATGAAGTAGGATTTTGAAATAAGAAGTGATTGTTCAATTCTTACCAAGATTGTAGGTTGGAAACAGTAGGATCACCATCACCCCAGGAGTCGAATGAATTTTTTACTGAGCAGTGCTCGAAGGACTTGGAGATATTTTTTTGACGATCAAACAGCAGTCGCGCTCACAGAATGATAACAAGAGATTGATGGATTTGAAGGTCTTATAAGGCATCTGTGATTTTTTATTTTTTTCTCGTACAGAAAATGAAGTACAAGTTGTACTACTCATGTCACTTCTTAAAATTAAATAATTCTTTAATGAATATTTAATTTCTCTCCCTTCTTTTACGATCTTTGGCACGAATAGACCTTTTTTTTTTTAAAAAAAAAAGAAATTAATTACTACATATTATCATTTACAATATTTAATTATTTAATTACAATATTGTCATTTAAACTTAAAAACTACCTAACATATCCTTCCATATATAACCATGGTAGCACCCTAGTTTTCAATGTCAAGAAAAGTAAAGACAAGAATATTAACTTGACAAGAACTAGATTCCTCCTTTCTTCCATTGACAGAAACAACATTATCCAATTAAAGGTTCAAAATTGTTATGTATTTCTGATAGAGATTCGAACATGATTGTTACTTTTATAACCTTTTGTGCATTGAAAAAAAAATATTTTTTATTCTTTTTCTAAGCAATTATAAATAAGAGATAAATTAGTTGCTCTCATAATATAGAGATTTTTTTTTTTTTGCAAAACAGAAAATGAAGAAAAAAAAAAGAACATTAGAACATGTTTCAATGACGTACTCAAAAAAAAAAATTGACTTTAAAAAGAAGAATGAGATAAAGAGAAAAATTGTTGAAAAAGACTTTTAAGTTAAAATACTTATACAAAAACCCACTAATATTTTGTAATATTTCATTCTACAAGTTGAGTAAGAATTTCTTGTGGAGCATATGACAAGAATTTGATGATACGTTCTCCCATGTTAGCACATTAAATAATAACACAAACTAAACTTTAACATATGAGAAGACATAAAAGAAGAATAAGTAATCGAGATTAGGATGTAAATTGTAGATTGTATAGTCATTTTCTATGACTGATCTTGTTGCCACCTCTGGAGAATATGCCTACTTGTTCATAATTGTCATAAATGTTTAGCTTCAATAAGGGCTCAGGATGGAAGTGACCCGGGTTATGCCTTTCAAGAAACTTCCATTTGTTGAAGAAACTATGCTGTTAAGATGCATCGAATATGTTCCTTGAAGTGTGTTTCAATAGGGATATTTTTTTCTTATGTATGATTGTGAACTTTCCTTTGTCATCTTTCAAATGAGAAATAAAAAGGCTGAAAGTTCAAAGAACACCTTCTTTGATGTTTGGTGCATGTTTCGATCACGAATAGCTACTCCACAACCGTGGACAAGATCATTATGCTCCATTTCTCTCCTTTGTTAATGAAGAGATCTATGAACGTAAAAACGTTTCTATTTAGAATAATATGAAGAGTGTTTTCTATTGGTTAAATGTTATTTAAAAAAATATTTTAAAAACGAAATATATGACATCTCTTTATAATTTGGAAGTTAAAAAAAAAGAAGCTTATTGATATAGTATTAAAGCTCAAATTCAAGAGAAGGTACCACTTTGTAAGAAAATGGATATATTACTCCTATAATGAAAAATGATGTTTTGAATTGTTAAAAGGTATGCTTAAATCATGTTTGAGAAACATCTTTTTTAAATATTTTGGAAACTTAGAAGCCTGTTTTAAGTTTGAAATGAACTTTTTAACGGCTTAAGTCCTTCTGTGCATAAAACCAGGCAGAAGTTGTAACATCGGAAGCTTCCCTGTCTTTGTTTCCCTTGTTTTTGTATTTGTTGCTTGCCCGTCGTTGTTGAGACTCGCACAGTGGGAATATGCTTGCTCCCTAGCAATTTCTCTCAATTCCCGCTGCATCATGGTTTGCTGCACTTTAGCCAAACCGTTCTTGAGCTATTTCTTCACGGAGTTGTCTGATGTGAAAGAAATAAAAAAAAAAGGTATGAATAAAAGCAAAGAAAACATGTATAAAATGAATTTTGCATTACTTTTTCAATTAAAGGAAATACTGAAAAGACTGATCCCCATTGGAAAAGCATGGCCAATAATTTCCGCCATTCTTCAATATTTGCCGGCATTTATGGAAAATGGCCATTGATTTCGATTTCCATGAATCTCAATTTCTTTCTCTAGATAGCGTTTACATTTCCTTTATAAATGGTAGTTCAATTGTATACTTTTGTTCATCGAATTTTATAAAATCGTTTCTGAGTGCATACTGTTCTTCATACTTGTTATTAGGCTCTGATCTTTGTCAAATTGATTCAAGAAATCAGCTGATTTCTTGAAATTAATTTGCTTAACTAGTGGCAAAAACAAGAAAATGTTTAAACATCCTTTAGAAAGATGGATGCACGTCTAATAACTCACGCCCACCAGAATGTTAAGTTACACAAGTCATCTATACATCCGTACATCCAACAAACCAGTTCAAGCTACAGCACACGCAATCCGAGAAATCTTACCACACGCAACCTGAAAAATCTTAAAGTTCAGAGCATGCGGATTGAGATCTTACCACACGCAACCTGAAATATCTTAAAGTTCAGAGCATGCGGATTATCGTTTGTCTCATCAGCACATATTTTCCACCACATTAAATATAACTTCTTAGTTACTTAGCTAGTTAGTTTAGAGGTGTTCCTATGACTCTAATTGTAAGGTTTTGAATTTGACATTTTTCATGAGTTAGTTGGGTATGTGTTGTAATATTAAAAAAAGAAAAATTAAATACAGTTTTCTTACTTTATGGGCAGGACATACAGATTCGCAAAGGACGGGCTAGCTGGAAGAATTTCTGTTTTTTTTTTTTTTTGGTTGTGTATCTGAGAGAGCAAGTTATGCCCTAATTACTTAACCGAACGTCTGAACGTCGTCGCCCGGTTCGGTAAAAATCGACGCGCTTTATGAAAGTTATCGCGCTCCGTACAAGATTGGTGTCTAGTGCTTCCTCTTTCTCATAGGAGGGGCCATGTGTATTTCTGCCATGTTTCTCGCATGCTTTTTCTACACAGATGTTCATATCTTTGTTGGAATTGAGTCTATAAATAGCCATGAGAACTCTAGGCGACGGGCACAGAAGCAAGCAACAATCAAAAGGAGTGTTCTTTTCTCTTTCTTTGCGAGAGGTTCTGGAGGCAACCGAATGCAGAAAATGGGTTTCATCCTAGGATTCCTAGGATTTCTGTTCCTGGATTCAGTGTCCCTGAGCATGGCGTATAATGTCCATAACTATAGCTTTATAGTAAGTTTCCGATATGCTTGGTCTTCAAAAGAAAGGAAAAACCATAGAGACTACCCAGCATGCAGATGAAAGTCTCTTATCGGTTGAAATCTTCTTGTATTTATCTTTTCTCCATTTTGTATAGTGGAATCTGAATATACACTGTGGTTGCAGGTTAAGAACACGAATGTTTCAAGACTCTGTGGCAGCAAGAACATGCTTACTGTAAACAACAAGTTTCCTGGTCCAACAATTACAGTCCGTAAGGGCGATCGGGCAAATGTTAATGTGCATAATGATGGAGACTATGGTGTCACTATACACTGGTGATGATCCTCCCTCTCTCTCTCTCTAATTCAGGAAAGTCTTCATAATTCACCTAAGTTCAACATATATATCCATCTAACTCTAGTATATTATAATCACCAACATGATCTCTTTATATGCTGTAAAATCAAAAATGAGAGAAGGTGAAATTCTTAAGTTCAAGCAAATCAAAAATAGTTTGAATGAATAGCTAATCCTTTCTTTTGCATGTTTATTACAGGCATGGAGTGAAGCAACCTAGAAACCCTTGGTCAGATGGTCCGGAGAACATCACACAGTGCCCCATCAAACCTGGGAAGAACTTCACTCAGAAGATCATATTTTCCGATGAAGAAGGAACCCTTTGGTGGCATGCCCATAGCGACTGGACTCGAGCCACAGTCCATGGCGCCATTGTCATTTTACCTGAAATAGGAACCACTTATCCATTTGAACCAAAGCCTGATGCGGAAGAAGTCATCGTACTTGGTAATTTTACTTTTTACTTTTTGCTTTTTGAAACTTTTTTGAATAAAATCTACCATGTCTCATATTCACCTTGCTTTATGCAGCGGAGTGGTTCAAGGGAGATGTGAAGGAAATAATTGATAATGCCACAGCAACCGGCGGTGATCCGGACCTCTCGGATGCCTACACCATCAATGGCCAACCTGGCTTTCCAAATAATTGCTCCAATGGTGAAAATCTAAACCAATTAGGATTTTTTTTCCTTTTTTTTATTTTATAAACAAAAAGGGTGCTGGAAATGGATATAGACCTTAGCTAAAGGAAGTTCTAGACTGCTAGTAGCTCCACTAAGCTCTTAGTAATTGACTAAACCAATAAGGATTCTAAAGCTGTGACCTCAGATCAACCCGAAATGAGTGGCTTCTCGTTGATTAACAAGTGGGAGCTGAAATTTCTCAGTTATTCTTCAGATATTGTCAGAATATGCTTCCAATCTTCTTGCTTGCTTTATTTTACTCTAACTACTGGTACTTTGATTGATTACTTGCTATTATCTAACTCTTTTTCACATATTTGATATCAAATATTGCCGTCAAAGAGTCAAAAGTTTCAGTGACAGAAAGTATCACGCTCTTGTAACCAAATCATGCTAATGCTGCAGAAACAACATATCGTCTATCAGTTGAATACGGCAAGACGTATCTTCTGCGAATAGTAGGTGCAACGATGAATGAAGAAATGTTCTTCGGAATTGCCGGACACAACATTACAGTTGTGGGACAAGATGGTGCGTACATCAAGCCCATAACCTCCAGTTACATTATGATAACCCCCGGACAAACGATGGACGTATTGCTCACAGCAAACCAGACTCCCAGCCACTATTACATAGCTGCTTCTCCTTTCTTCGACTCCGAGGCCCCGAAAGATACCTCCAACACTTCGGCAATTCTCCAGTATGTAGGCAATTATACTGTTCCGTCCTCTCCTCCCTATCCGTCCCTTCCTAATATCAAAGACAAGGCTGCTGCAGACAACTTCACAACTCGCATAAGAGCATTAGCAAGCGCTGACCACCCTGTTGATGTCCCACAAGAAGTTGATGAAAGAATCTTCATTACAGTCTCTGTGAATCAATTGCCTTGTCATCAAAGTTCGTGTAGCGGGCGAGATAACTCTACGATGGCTGCTAGCTTAAACAACATAAGTTTCGTAACCCCGAAGACTGATATACTGCAGGCCTACTACAAGTAATTGCCACCTAATGTTGTCATTATTGCAAAGCAGAGATAATAAGTCAAGCTAAAGTACACATGCCTAAATATTTCTTGTTTACTGTTTGCAGGAGCTTGACTGGTGTTTATGACGATGATTTTCCAGGTTTTCCTACTTATGTTTTTAACTACACAGGAGATTCCGCGGATGATTATCTACTTCCGATCCAAGGAACAAAGGTAAAGATGATAGATTGGGGTAAAAGGGTTGAAATTGTGTTCCAAGGGACTAATGTAGGCAACGCGGAGAACCATCCAATGCATCTTCATGGTTTTAGTTTCTACTTGGTTGGAGCAGCTTATGGAAATTTTGACAACATCACCTCCCCAAGCACTTACAACTTGATTGATCCCCCACAAGTTAACACTATTGGAGTTCCTAAAAATGGTTGGGCAACAATTAGATTTACTGCTGATAATCCTGGTATCTCTATCTCTCTCTCTTACTTTCCCGAATGTTTTTGTACGTAATACATTTGGACTGACATAGATGATGCATATTTTTCAGGAGTATGGTTTATGCACTGTCATTTAGAAAGGCATGCTAGTTGGGGTATGGACACTGTCATCATAGTGAGGAACGGGACAACAGCAGACACAAGCTTGTTGCCACCTCCAGCTAATATGCCTACTTGTTCATAGTTTTGGGAAATGTTTATGTTCAATCAGAAGGGCTAAGAATGGAAAAGACTTGAATTATTCGCTTCAAGAAGCTTCAATTGAAGAGTTCGTACCGTTGAGATGCTTCGTACAATGTTCCATGAAGTATTTTTCAGTTAGAATTTTCTATTGTTATTTGTAATTGTAAGCCCTGAAGTCTCAGCACGCAAATAAAAGATAAAAAATTTAAAAGTTCACAGAATGCTTGCCACAGTATTTGGTGTCTGTTATGATCAGGACTATCTACTCCACATCTATAGTTGCGAGTAAACATAGATGAAACCAAGTAGAAAGAGGAACATCACGAAAGCTTACCTGCTTTGGTTCTCTTTGTTTTCACTTTTGTTACTTGCCGATGTTTCGAGTTCGAGTCTTGCAGGAGAGAAATTGGGCGCTAAATCCTGAAAGGGGATAGGAAACTGACGTCGGCTGCTTTCTCGACCTTCCATTTTTTTCTTTTTAATATCATGAAGTGATCAAGAAAAGAAAAACTTAAACAAGTTCCTTTCCTCTTCATGTTCCAGCAAGTAAAGGATCCCAAGTGTTGACATGTGGAAGATTATTCCAAGGCTTGTTAAGGAATGGTTTTAGAATCTTAATTAAATGAATGAGAGTTCAACAACTTTTAAATTGAATTTTGAATTAAATAATAAAATTTTATTTATTATTATAATTTTTTTTCCCTTAGCAATCTTATGAATGGAAAAGGCAAGTGCACATAATTAAGCGGCATCATAATTGATCTAAAAAGAGGAATATTGCAGTAAGGGAACTTGTTGGTTTGCATACTATTATTTTTTTATTACTAACAAATGAATTTGGAATTCTTAATTAAAGAGGGGTTCTACAATCTCTTTAACAGATTGTTTGATTAGATAATTGGTATCTTTATAGCAAGAACCAAGAAGTTGTTGCAAAAACGACTTGCAAAAACATAAACGTTTAGATCATGCTATAAACATATTAAAAAAAAAACAAGATTTAAAGTGGTTTTACATTCATATTAAGTTTCAATAGAATATAAAAAATAGCTAGTCAAAACTATAACTCTTTTCTTTCTTATTAAGTTTCAATAGAATACAAAAAATCTCATCCACAGCTCATACATGACTATTCTAAGCACTTATCAACTGGACTCTTTTAGCTAGTAGCTACAACAAAAGGGCCCGGTAGAATTGAAGTTACGTACTGTAGTGATCTCCAACATTTTCGGAATTCGAGCACCAAAAGAATAATTAGGTTCTAGCATGACTTAGCCTACATTTGTTAGTTTTGGTTTGTAATATGTGTAGACATTAAAGTAAGCAGTTTATAACTTTGTTAGACCAGAGACGCTTTAACATGATTCATCTATCTTTCAAAAAATTTAATGGCCTGCGAACTCTATGGTGTTTTGAATAGGTTGAAGCAAGTAAAACCTCATCTAACAGTTGGAAAAATTAATAAAAACTTATGAAGAGATGAGAACACACGTTAAATAGTAATACAATTTATCTGCTATCTACATTTTATTTAAAATATTCTTGTAAAAATAAAAATTATATTACTTCTAAATTAATTTTTGATAATATTAATTTTTTTATGAACAAAAATTATTTAAAAAACATTTTATTATACTTAAAAAGAGATGAGAAGATAAATCAACGGTATAATAACGCTAAGAGGATCGGGTTGGGAGGAAAAATGAAAAGATATTCTCGTATGACGATCAATGATGGCCCCAATTTCGTGAAGTTGTGGCCTTCATGCTGGCGTAGGATTTGCAGTGTTCGACAAATTTGATTTGGTAAGAATATAATTAAAAAGCTTTTGAATATTATAGGAATCTCAATCAACATATAGTTTTTCCTAAGTTCAATACTAAATATGTGAATTTAAGCATAAATGAAAAGAAAAAAATGAACAAGTAGATTGAAGTACCTACACCTGGTACCAGATCAACCCTAATATTTACAGTCAATAGTCAGGAAAGTTCTATTTCGTGGGTGAATTCAGCAGCTTTGAATTTCAAGGAAACATGAAATTTTAATCAAAAACCACAAGCACCAGTGTCGGAGAAGCGTGCACAGAGATGGGGCTTGGGCTACCAATGTGTGGCACAAGGCGCGGAAAAAACTTCAAATTTTCCATTAAGATTCACGTTGTCTTAGTTCGTATCTTATTTTTGTTAGAAAATGGTTATTAAAATATGAGGAAATTGCTCCCTTTTTTATTTATTTATGTTTGATCACTTATTGAGAAAGTAAAACATCTAAATGTAAAATAAATAAATAAAAAGATTAAAATAAAGGAAAATTTTCTTAAAAGAATCTCAAGGACGAAGAACCCTCGTCTAGAACAATTTATGAGAACCTTTTGATTCGATGATGAAACGATACGCTTGAAGCCTAATTTATAGGCAATGTCAATCTATAAATGAACAAAAACAAAATCCTAACACAATTAACCGTAGTTACAAATTAATGGAAGATGATTTCGAACAGGATAAAATTTGAAAGGAGATCGAAATTTTCACCAAATTCTTCAATGATTTGGTTAGTAGCTTTGAATCCTTAACACAATTAAATTGCTTGGAGAAGATACGTGAATTTTAGTTCAAAGAAAAAGATCTCTAATGCCGATTTTTCGGCCAGGTGCATGGAAAAGAGGTTAAAGTTTTTAAGAAGAAGGGTCCACCCTCAATGCAATGTGCAAAGATGACATGTCTAGGATAGAATTACTAGATAAAAAATTAATAGAAGAGACAACCAGTCTTCATTCTAGTTTAGTTTTTATGGTAAGAAACATAGTAAATTAAAAGATGAAAATCAAGAATGGTCATAAATTATAAAAGACTAAATGACCAATTAGAATTTGATGGCTACTTTATTTTTCAAAAAGATGTCTTAGTTAACCAAACTAAGGGATCAAAATATTTTAGTAAGTTTGATTGTAAATCAGGGTTTTGGAAAATAATGTTAATAGAGGAGTCCAAATCATTAATTGTATTTGGCACTCTAAGAGGACACTATCATTGGAATGTAATGCCTTTGACTTAATATAACCCCTCAAGGTTTTTAGAGATTGATGGATAAAATCTTTAAAGACCTTAAAGATTTTTATGTTGTCTACATTTATGATATATTCGTGTTTTCTAAAACCCTAGAAGAACACAAAAAGCATCTTAAAATTATTTGTAAAAAATTTCAAAGAAAAAGAATTATTCTCTCTTAAGAAAATAGAAGTTGAAAAGGAATCCATTGAATTCTTAGGATTAGTTTAAATCAATCAAGTTTAAAACTTCAAGAACATATTGTTTCTAAAATTAAAGAATTTCATGAAGACATAGAATACAAAAAACAATTACAAAGTTTTCTAAGAATTCTTAATTATGAAAGAAATTATATAAAGGATTTATCCAAAAAGAAAATTCCTTTATTTGAGATGTTGATTTCAATAAGAGGTAATGTTAAATAATTATTATTTTAAACTCTTTTTTATGATGACTATGAAAATTATGAAAATACCATGAAAGTTTTTTAAGTAATTGCCTCGAAAAATGGAAAAGGGATCTAATATAAGCGAAAAAGATACATAATATATTTTATTTCTACTTTATACTAATTTAACTCTACTCTCAAATTCACTTCTTGATATTCGGTAAAAAAATTTTAACTTCCTGCAATATGCAGTGAAATGGTTTGAGATGACAATGTCTTTTTGAATATTATTACCGTGATTAAAGCAGAAAAGCCGTACCTGTTTGGCATGGTTTTGTCCGGGCATTTATTGCCACTTCTTTTCTTTGTGCTCTCTTTCATTGTCAGAATAAATAATGTCAGCCTATCAATTATTTGGCGCATTGTTGTTGGTTTGGGCCCCTTCATGTTAGTGAGACAGCAATCCTATCATATTTGTGTGGTAACATTTCAATGCCAAGTTATGGAATCTGATTCTCTTTGATTACTGTTTGGCACTTTGTCCTAAAGCTGGCTCCCTTCCTGCAGTTCTTGAACCCACAGAACTGCCCACAGAAAGCAGAACCACGGGACACGGGACACGACAATAAATTTTTGTCTTGTTTTTTCTTTCATAACTCACAGAGGGTATCAGCTTTCAGTAGCTTTTCAATCGATTGGATGCTATGTTAGCTTAATTTTAAATTAAGCTTACTTACCCTTCACGGAAAGAAAAACGAAAAAACAAACCTTGATATCTGCTGTCTAGCTTTATTTTTCGCTTCATGTTCGTCGCGACGTAGTACTTTGGCATGTGCTGGAAAGGACACTTACAGCAAGGGTGCATTATTGACGACAGGGAACTTCGGTGGGGCAAGTGTTGACGCTCGGATCAAAACGGTGGGATCACTGCTTTGAGGAGCTGCTGCCTTTCGAGCTCAAAAGGGGCTCCTTTCTTCAACTCCTTTTCTTTCATTGCAACTCTGGTCAGTCGAGGAGATAGTTGGATGCAAGTAGGAAACCGCATGATGATTTGCTCTTGGAGGCAGACGACTCAATTATTTCGATTTCACCGACAAGAAATAGAGGAGGAGAGAGATCAGGGCTGCGCTTATTGAGGAACGGCATGTGAAAGTACAATTGATTTTCTTTCGTCTGATATCAACAGTATGTAAGCACACAACCAAGTTAATGAACTAGGATTTTGAAATAACAAGTGATTGTTCAAGTGTTACCAAGACTCTAGGGTTGAATCATTGGAATTTCCATCACCCAAGTAATCGAAGGAATTTGTTACTGAGCAGTGCTCGAAGAACTTTGGAGATATCTTTTGACGATCAAACAGCAGTTGCAGACAGAGTGATTAGAAGAGATTGATCGATTTGAAGGTGTTGTAAGGCATCCGTGATTTTTTTATAACATTTTTTTTTTCTCGTACAAAAGATGAAGTACAAAAGTTGTACTACACTCATGGGACTTCCTAAAATTAAATAATTCTTTAAAGAATATTTAATTTCTTCTCCTTCTTCTGCCACCTGGTACGAATAGACTCCTTATCTACCTAATGCATCCTTCGATATATAACCATAGTAGCGCCCCAGGTTCCAGTTTTGGATGTCAAAAAATAAAGACAAAAATATTAATTTGACATGAACTATATTCGTGCGGGTAGGATATCATCCTTCCTTCCATTGACAGAAAAAACATTATCCAATAAAAAATTCAAAAGTCAAAATTGTTATGTACTTTTGATAGAGATTCGACCATGATCGTTACTTTTGTAGCCTTTTGTGAATTGAAAAAGCATTTGTTACTCTTTTTCTAAGCAATTATAAATAAGAGATATATTAGTTGTTCTTCATAATGTAGAGACTTTCTTTTTCCAAATAGAAAATGAAGAATGAAAAAAAGAACAAAAGAACATATCTCGATGTCGTACCCAGGAAAACATACGACTTTTAAAGGAATAGGCCTTTGGATTAGGATAGACATAGAGAAACCTGCTACTACTCAATAATATTTCATTCTACATGTTGGGTTAGGATCACTCGTAGAATTAACTTAAGTGCTAACATAGGGGAACATATCATCTTGCGATATATTCTATTTTCCTTCTCCACTAAGCACAATAAACAATAACAACAAACTAAAGATTAACTTATGGGAAGATATAAGAGAAGAATGAGTGATCAAGAATAGGGTGTAAGTTGTAGATTGTGTCGAGATACGATATAGTCTCCCGATTATTACCATGACTAGGATATTAATTCTTTACTAATGGCGGTATCATTGTTTGGTAGAAACACCCTTTTTTTGGAAACTCTTTCATTGTACAAACAGGAAATTATTTGTTCTATATTTTTCCTTTTGTTATTCAATCAATGTATTATATGTAGGACCTATCTACAAACTAGGTTGACACCTTAATTAAATATTGTCATGCGCTCCCAATATGGATTGAGTAATTGGTCTATGGATTAGCTAATTGTGAAAGATTAGATGAAACATTGCTTTTTACCGATGGTGTCAACTAAAAGGAAATGAAGAGAGGTTGGAGATGGAGGAAGTTTAGCATTCAACAGGAACAAAGTTACAACATTTTCTCCCTTTGCTTGGTAACAACCCAAGGGCAACATTTTAAACTGAGTTTCCCTTATATATGGATTGAGTAACCAGTCTGTGAGTTGGCTAATCATGAAAAATTAGAGGCGTGAAACGTTACTTTTTACATATGGTGTCAACTTGTTGGAATATATTTTAATGATATTAGAATATATAAACATTTTGATGATGAGAAAAATGGGAATTATAATATGAAAAATATTATAACCATTTTGTTGGAATATATTGATGATTAAATGGAATTATAATATGAAAATATTATGATTAATATTTGATCATTTAGAGGGTTCTTATAAAGAAAATAATGTTGGATTATTTTGCAAGAAAATAATTAAAAATGTGAAGCCCAGCATGTGCCTAGCCCACGTGAACGAAGCCTAGTCCGTGAGATAGACCTAGACCTAGGCACGAGCCCACATGAGCCAGCCCAGAGCGCGACCTAGGTCTAGAAGGCGCGACCCACATGTGAGACCCAAACCCATCTCACGACCCACGTGTGCGACCCGACAGAGAGGCACGACCCGCCTGCTCACCCACAACCCGCGAGAGCAACCCACGAATCCGTGAGCACGCCCACGACCTGTGACCACTTAAAAGCCCGTGACCTGGTTCATTAGCTCCATGCTCGACCTACTCGCCCGATGGTGACTTCGCCACTTCATTTGGCTGCCGATTTCAACTTTGATCAAGCTGCAAAATAGCTTGTTGAAAAGCTAATGAAGAGAATAATATTTCTATAAAAAACAAATTGAAGACCCACTGCTCAGAGAGGATTAATTTGAAGAAATTGTAGAGTTCTTTGAGTTCTAGCCCTAATTGCTCAAAAATGAAATTAGAAGTAGATTAAAGGGTTTCTGAAGACAATTTCAAAGGGCTTTGGAAGCAAGGAGGTGCTCTATCAATTTGTGAAGAACCCATGAAGAATTAATTCAAGATTGGGGATAATTGAAGAAGATTTGAGTGAAATCCAAATCTGCTTCATAGAACCAGAATTACAAAACTTTAAGTTAAGACCAAAACTACGCCATTTTAGATGGGGTTTTGAATTAAACGAAGGCAAAACCATAGCCTCGACATTCTATCTCTCTAAAGCTAAAAAATGGACAGAGAAGAGGGAAATAAGAAACTCCAACGAGAAGAAGACTTGATGGGGCTCATAGGTGTCAGAATGACTATTTGAAGTGAGAGGTTAGTTGTTTTGAAGTTATTTAAGTAAGTTTATCTTCACCATTGCAAGAGGTCTGAAAATAAAAAGGAAAGAAAGCAATTTGTGAAGCATTTCATACTACTCATTCTATCTCATCCAAACCTACGATTTTAATCTTTATTGGGTGACTAACTTCTGAGCTCATTACTTGATTATTAGAGAATCAATTTGTGCTTCATTATACTCTATTGTTGAAGTTGATTTTCTGTAAGTAAACTTCGCTAGGGTTTGAACGAATTTGGGGCTTTTGTCCATATTATTCTGTATTAAGTCTCTAGCAATTGGTTGAAGCTTTTAAACTTGTATTGCATATCTTAGAGAAGTTTAGTTTGAAATTTGTAATCAATTGTATTGTAATATTTGGTGTAAGAATTGTTTGACTCCTTGAGGAGGAGTTAGAAAGTATAGGAGAAAGTTTCTGATAGCTTTGTAGTAAAATAGACTTCAACTGGTTGTGTTGAAGGAGAAGAGGGTGAAAGTAGGTGAGAAGAGCCGAACCACCGTGTAAATTGGTGTCTTATCTTTCTTGTGTTTGATTAGCTTGCTAATTAATCTTTATATCTTTAAATGCCATATTCGATTGTATAAAAAGTAATTGAATAGAAATAGAAGTGACTTTTACAAGTTACAATATTTTCTCTCTATCTAGAACTAGCCCAAGGGCAGTGTTTTAGACTGAGTTCCTCATATAGGGTTCTTAATTCCTACACTACAAACAGAGTCCCTTGCCTATGCAGTAAGCTGCCTCATCAAGATTAATCTTAGCCTAGATTCATTCATAATCCTTCATCATCACTTATTAATTGATACACTAAACCAACCCTAGCTTGGCTAGTGCACTTCATTATCTTTATGGAGTAGCTAAAAGCCTAATGCATACATTAGAGTATAAAACTAAGCATGCACTTGCATGCTTCTTGCATGAATTTCCTCTTTGCTAGGTGGTGGTAGGATGGCTTTGAACCATCTCCTAGGAAGCGGCATGGTCATTTAGTGCCATTATCCAAAGAATCTATGAGTGCAACATTCAAAGTGGAAGAAGAATGTGGCTTTGGTCTCATACATGACATACCCTTCTTGTTATCAAAGACCTTGTCCCCAAGGTCTATTTCAGGAAAATGTTGTTCCTAGATAATACTCTAATTAAAATCATAGCCAAGGAGTTTCACCAGCCAACATTGTTGAGCTAAAGTGAAGATTCTCTACTCCCAAATATATTTGATGTTGTGTTGGCTCATTTTAACCATAAATGGTTGCCTTAAAAGATAGTGGTGCCATTGTTGTACATATAGCACAAAACCAAGAAGTTCTCACCTAGAGGTAGATAGCAATAGATTTCTTCCATAGAGAGCCTTACTAAAAAATGTGATGGGCTTTCTCTCTTGGGATAAAATTGCCCCAACCCCATTACCTAATGTATCACATTCAACTATAAAAGCCTTGGAAAGGTCGAGTAAGGAAAGAATAGGGGCCTTTGTCATGACTTCCTTGAGTTGGATGAAAGCTTGTTTAGCTTTGTCATCCCATTTGAAACTACCCTTGTGTAAAAGGTTGGTCAAGGCATTGGCTATGACTTCATAGTTTTTGATAAACCTGTAGTAGTAACTCATAAGTTCAAGGAAACCCTAGAGGGATTTTATTGGTTATGGGCATGGCCAATTCACCATAGCTTGCACTTTGTCACCATTGATGAAAAGACCTTTTGAGTGGACAATATGCTCAAGGAATCTCATACAAGTGAGATTGAATTCACATTTGTAACTCTTGGCATACAATTGATGTTGACATAAGATCAAAAGGACTTCATAGATATGCTGTAAATGAGCTTCCCATGTGGGACTAAAAATCAAAATATCAATGAAAAAATGAGAACAAACCTCCAAAGTTAAGCTTGGAACACTAAATTCATTGGTGCTTGAAATGATGAGGGTGCGGTGTAGATGCCAAAGTGCATCATAAGGTACTTAAAATACTTGCGATGTATTTAAAATGCTATCTTAGGAATATATGCTTCATGCATCCAAATCTAGTGATGCCCAAATCAAAGATCTATCTTAGAGAATTATTTGGCTCCCTTTAATTCATCTAGGAAGTCATCGATTATGGGCAAAAGGAAATTATCTTTGATTATCATGTGGTTAAAGGCTAGGTGGTCCATACATAGGTGTAAAGTGCCATCCTCTTTTTAGACTAACAAAACAGAAGGGGAAAATGACTCTTAGTAGGATCCATGACCCCATCTTTGAGCAACTTAATTACTAGCCTCATTATCTCGAGTTTCTAGTAATGAGAATAGCAATATAGATGCAAGGCCATTGGTTGACTTCCTTCTTTTAAGGTGAATAGCATGGTCCTACTCACGAGAGGGAGGTAAACACCATGGAACTACAAATACATCTTCAAACTCTTTCAACAGATCATCCACCTCAATTTTCCTTGGTCGTACCTCTGAGCTTAGTGGATATGCATGAATCGTGAGCATAATTTGAAGTAAGAGGCCTTGCTTCTACTTACCAAGTGAACATGAAAACTTCTTAGCTGGCACAACTTATTCTTATTCCCATTAATGGTAAATTCCATATGTAGACAAGTGAAGTCCCAAAGGATCAGACCTAATGTTTGTAGTCATTGAGTGCCCCAAACTACATCAACACCCTTTAATGATAATAAAAAGTAAGTCTAATTTTATTAGGACTTTCTACAAAACCACTTGGACCCCCTTACAGCACCCCATGCTTATTAAGACCTCACCATTTGCTACTTACACTTTGAAAGTACCTTCTACATTAGCTTTTAACCTAAGCCTTTAAGTGAAAAAGTCGTTTAAGAAGTTGTGGGAGCTCCCACTATCAATGAGAATGGAAATGCAGGTGTTGTAATTAGACAACCTATTTGTTACTCCCATGGTTTGGGCAACATACTCTCCTGGGATTGCATTGATAAAGATGCAAGGAACCAAAGCCAAAGCTTGTTCCAGAGAAGACTCCTTAGCTCTTTTGTCAGATGATTTTGTTTGTGTTTCCTCCTCAAGTTCATCAGCTTCCATTGGCCAATTTCCTTCCAAGAGAAATAACTTCTTACACTTGTGTCTAGGGGAAAATTGCTCATTGAAGTAAAATTAAAGGCCCTTGGTACAAGATTCACCAACTCCACTAGAAAGAGTTGTTTGACTAGTAGGGACTTGCTAGTGTCATGAGTAATGGCTGGTGGTTTACAAGATTGAGCTACTTTTGAATGTCCCCTATGGTGTTAGAACTCATATAACTTTGTGAGCCCTATGGGGGAGGGTAAGGTCCTCGGTTTGTAAGCTTGGACATCGACCTAAATGGGGTGCTTTAAGCCATTGACAAAACATCCAACCTACTGGTTAGGAGAAAGGTGGCTAGCACAAAGCAACATGCAAATAAATTTCGTTTGGTATTCATCCATGCTACGGGTTGGTTGGAGCTTAGTTAGATCACTAAAGAAGTCTTAGAATTGACTCGGACCAAACCTCTCATGCGGATTGGTTGTCAACATCACCCATGAAATCGTTTCAGCGCCTTTTTTAGTTTTCAACAATTGGAACCAAATTTGAGCCTCCCTATCAAGATTCTAAGAGCAAAGAGTTACTCTTTCCTCATCCAAGATAGAGTTGTAGTAAAAAAAACTAGTAGGCCTTTCAAATCCAACCAATCAAGTCCTCTTGGCCATCATAATGAGGAAACTCCACTTTGACAAATCTTAAATGCTAGGCTTCTATAGCACACATTAAACTATCTAGAGTTTCTCCCCCTCCCACATGAAAGAAATAAGCCAGTTCTTTCTCCTTGGACCCTCCCTTGAGGCTATTGATCCTTTGGTTAACATCTGACATCATCCGTTGCATGACATCCATCACCTTTCGAAACCATTGCTTCGTGTCCATAGCTAGCTTTCATACGCTAGATCAGCCATCATCAAGTCTGGCTCTAATGCCAATTTGTTATGCCCTCTTGATATGGATTGAGTAATTGGTTTATGGACTAGTTGATCATGAAAGCTCATAGGCATGAAATGTTGCTTTTTACCTATGGTGTCAACTTTGAATGGAGTGGAATGATGCTACTTAAACACCAAACAAATTTGGAGTTGATCAATTTAAATTCTAATATATATTAAAAAATCTAAAATCTAATTTAGAAGTTAGTTTAAGAGTTGGATGGACTTTTATATGTAAACATTACTCAAAAATCATATATTTTCAATTGAAATTTTTTATTTTCAACATTACTTCAATAAATTCTTTTGAAAGAGGAAGTTGTCTAGGATAATTAGGAGCCTCACAACCCCAAGGACTCGGTGTCAGCAAACAGCGAAGCAAGATCCGCACGTTGATTCCCTTAGAAATTATTGAAGCCGAAAGGAGCGGGTAATGTCAGCGCGCATAGGAAATATTATACCACGAATCCTGCTTCCTTTACTACAGGGATGTCAAGACGTGATTAAATTAACTCATCTTTTTCTGTTAAAAGAGTACCATTAATTTGTTTTCCAAGTTAAGCAAAATTATTGGCACCTAGTCGAAGATTGAACGAAGATATTGCTGTCGGGCCAAAAGTAAAGTTGAAAGGGACTAACCACGTTGGTCCCAATTTTTGTACCTTTACCAGAGTGCACGATTTTTGTACTTGAGAATGTTCCCATTTTTCGGTGTCAGTAAACAACGGAGAAAGCTCCCATTTTTGTACTTGAGAATGCTTCAACGATGGTAAACTTTCTATGAACAATAAATCGTGCAATTATTCTGCGGATATCATGATTGTCGACAGCTTGGAAAGGCAAAATGGACTACGAAAATTTTGACAAAACCACAGACAGCATATCAAGAATGTGGAGAATATCTCACTGCTTTTTTATTTTTATTTTTAAACGTCGTGTATATTATTCTTCATGGTAGCTCCACTGAGCAACACCGCATTTGACAAAATTTGGCCTATCAGTCGATTTGTTCATGTGGAGACAAATAATGGAATATATTAAAATGATGTTAAAACTAAAACAAGTAATGGAAGCTTTTAATTTGCAAACTAAGATGATGTTAAAATTTAAGCTTAAGTTGATATTCCATTACTTGCAAATTAAATGCTTATAATTTTATTTATTATTTTATTACCCATTTACAAAGTCTTTGGGATTTCCTTTTATTCATAGCAATGAGACTCATTAAAAGTAATAATTGTTTCATATTATTAATATCTTAATATAATATCTTCCTTATAAGTTTGAGTATCCTTTTTAATCAACCGGTCTTATGTGAAAAGAGTTGAATCCTTGCTCTCAATTAGGAAGGAAGAACATAAGACTTTATTTGGCCTCTGGCGCCTAATACACAAAGCAAAACACCAATGAGGGGAGCAAAGTAGTTTTTTTTTTTCCTTCCTATAGGGTTAGGGGAAAGGAGGAGGTTAGTGCCTTCTAGTTCCTAAACCTAGTTGTCTATTTCAAAATTTACAAGAAATAACAATGGTGTATTCTTATTTTATTCTAATTTTTGTACTACCCAGAGTCTTCATATGAGCCAAATCATACTTCAAAGAACGGCAGACCAATGCCTTTACCACTTGAAGCCCATTGACATGAAGTAATCACCAACTACTCTTGCGACAACTACAAATAAGCTTGAAAAATGGCATTTTAGACTAAAGCATGCAAATTACAAAAATGTAGTAAGATTACTTTACGCAATGAAAATAAGTCTTGTTGGAAATCCACCTTCCTCTTGCAATGCTTGTTAAGTTAGTAAAGTATTTGCCAAACTTATCCTTTAACTCAAACAGCTTCATAGCCCCACTAGACTTGATCCATTTTGACATTTAGGGCTTGCTTCTACTACATCATCTATAGGAAACAAATATTATGTATGTGTAATAGATGATGATTCCAAATTTTCTTGGCTATACTCATTTCAATCATGAGAGCAATTTCTCAAAATATTTTAAACTTACTAAAAAAAATTTAAGAATTAACTCCAAATAAAAATGAAAAGCATATAATGAGCTAGGACTATTGAATTTACATCATTGCCATTTTGCAACCTATTACAAATTTGATATTTATTAACGAATCTCAAGTCCATATGTTCTATTTCAAAATGGATTTGCTAAACAATAACATTGTCATAATTGAAATTGGGCTTTCAAAGATAAATCAAGCCTAAATACCTCTTCAATACTAGGATTTTGCTTTTAAATAGATTGCCAATTCCGGTCATTAAAAAGTAATCCCCATGAGAAATAAACAGTCATTGAAAACAAATCCACATGAGAAAAATTATTCAATCACAAATCTTCTATTTCCCATCTAAGAATCTTTGAATTTTAGTTTACCCCTACCTCCATCTATATAGATAGCATAAATTACTTCAATGATCTACAACTTGTGTATTCCTTAAATATCTCACTTGTTTCAAAGGATATCATTGTCTCTATATAAAAATAAAAAGATTTATATCATAGCTAATGTAGTTTTTGATTGAAAGCAATATTCTTTCATATACATGTAATGCAAAAACAACTATCACACAATAGTTCTTAATTTCCCATCTTTCTCAATGAGTTACTGCCCATCACCCCACCAACTAATGGGCAGCCCAACAAAAATGGTAGGCCCATTCATGGGCAGTCCAACATTGACTATGGGCCATCAACAGCTCACAATGAGGTTCACCAACTTTATAGAAGCATCAAAAGACCCACACTAGCATAATGCTATAATGGAAGAATATTTTACCCTTCTTAAAAATCAAACTTGGGAACTCAATCTTAAACTTAACCATATCATCACCATAGAATGCAAATAGATTTACAAATTCAAATACAAATCAAATGGTACCCTTGAACACTACAAAATGTAACTTGTTGCAATGCTTTCATCAACATCTTGGAATAGATTACATTGAAACATTCAACTTAATTGTCAAACCTGTAACTATTAGAAGCACACTTGCTTGTGCATATTCTCAAGGATGGCAAATTAGGCAATTAGATGACAAAAGTGCATTCTTACATAATCAACTTGAAGAAAAACCCTATATGACTCAATCACAAGTTTTTGTTGACTCTTGACAACCACAATTTATTTGTAGACTTCAAAATTATTTTTATGGATTAAAACAAGTCCCTTGTGCATGGAATCACAAATTAAGTCAATTCCTCTAAAAGATCATCTTTATAATTTCAAAAGCCTATTTATTACTTATTATTTTACATATATCCACCTATAGTATTGTTCTTTTAGCATATGGTAATGATATTATTTTTATAAGAAGTCCAAATGCCTCATTTACCAAAATTCTTATTTCTATAACGAATTTGACATCAAGGATCTTTGACAAATTCATTACTTTTTTAGTGTTGAAGCATAATATTCCACCAAATGTCCCTTTCTACATTAGGCTAAATATGCACTAGAAATCATTAAACATATAAAAAGAAGTGAGGCCTTAATTCTATCTACACCCTTCACATTGGGGCATTCCCCCTTCTATTTTCACATTTCTACCTACTATAGAAGTATTGCTAGATCCCTTTAATATCTAACCATTACACAACCTTGCATTTATTATGCTATTAACACAACATGCTAATATACACATGCCTTAACTACCACTTATTGGACATTTGCAAAGCTATTCTTTGCTTCCTTGCTGAAACTTTATGATATAGATCCAACTCACCAAAAGCAATCTTAACACTCTACATGCCCATTCAAATGCAAGCTGGGTAGGTGATCATGATAATCAACAATTAAAAAGCAGTTTTTACTTTCTCTTGGGTGCAATCTCATATCTTAAAGTTCTCACAAACTAAAAAGTATTGCAAGATCAAGCACAGAAGACGAATTCAAAAGTTTTGCAAACACAATGGTCGAAATTATCTTAATTGAAGCTTTATTACAAGATCCACAAATCAAATTAACCAGACCACCAATGCTTTGGTGTGAGCTCTATATCTCTACACCAATCTAGCTTTCCACCCTAAGACTAAATACGTTGAGACTAACTATCATTTCATATGAAAATAGATCAAAAACAATAAATTGTCTATACATTTCACATCCTTTGTCAATCAAATAGTAAACATTCTTGCCAAAAATCTTTGCTTAACATGTTTCAAGCTCTTTCAGGACAAGTTTATAATTCATACTGACCCATCAACTTGCAGAAAGATATTAAAATCAATAAAAATAAATGTCTACTACGTTAGCAGTCCTCCACAACCTCACCGTGTGTAGATTATGCGTGTCATCCCCAACCTCACACCCAAATAGTCACACAAACATCACGTTGAAATCAAGTCGCCAAAGTCAATCTTTGGAACAGAAAAGGAAGGCGTCTTCATCCGCCGATTACACGTCACAAGTCTTCACAAATAGAAAAATCACTAAATCCAATCAACGCTAATTTTGGATTTAAATAAAAACATTTCAAATATTTTCCATTCTTCTATATTTGCCGACGTTATGGCAAGTCGGCATTGATTTCGATTTCCATGAATCTCAATTTGTTTCTGTAGATAGCATTTAATTTCCCTTAGAAATGTTAGCTTGATTATATAGCTTTGTTCATCGAATTTTATAAGATCGTTTCTTAGTGCATACTATTCTTCATACTCGTTATTAGGGTTTCTGATCTTTGTCAAATTGATTCAAGAAATCAAATGATTTCTTGAAATTAATTTGCTTAACTGGTGGCAAAAAACAAGACAAGGTTTATTAAACATCCCTTGGAAAGGTGGATCCACGGCTAATAACTCATGCTCACTAGAATGTTAATTTATACGGGTCATCTACACCACACGCAACCTGAAATATCTTTAAGTTCAGAGCATGCGAATTATCGTTTCTCTCAGCTCCACATATTTTCCACCACATTAAATACAGCTTTCTTACTTTCTTTCTTTTCCAACGGGAAAGAAATAGATAGCCAGGACAGACAGGTTCGCAAATCGAATTTGTGGGACAGGCTAGCTAAAAGAATTTCTATTATTTTTTTCTTTTTTAGTGTACCTGAGAGAGAAAGTTGTGGCCTAATTGCTTAATCGAAGCGTCTGAATGTTGTGGTCCCATTCAGTAAAAATCAACGCGCTTTGTGAAAGTTATCGGGCGCTCTGTAGAAGATTTGTGGCTAGTGCTTCCTCTTTCTCATATGGGCGGCCATATGTATTTCTGCCATGTCTTTCGCGTGTTTTTCTACACAGATATTCATATCGTTGTTGGAATTGGGTCTATAAATAGCCATTAGAACTGTAGGCGACCGACACAGAAGCAAACAACACTCAAAAAGAGCGTTCTTTTCTCTTTCTTTGCGACACGTTCTGCAGGCATGAGAATACAGAACATGGGTTTCATCCTACAGTTCCTAGGATTTCTGTTTCTGGGTTCGGTGTCCCTGAGCATGGCGTATAATGTCCATAATTATAGCTTTATAGTAAGTTTCCAATATGCTTGCTCTTCAAAAGAAAGGAAAAACCATAGAGATCATCCAGCGTGCAGTGTGTGCAGATGAAAGGCTCTTATCAGTGGAAATCTTCTTGTACTTTTCTTTCTTTATTTTGTATGATGGAAATCTGAATATACACTGTGGTTGCAGGTGAAGAATACAAATGTTTCCAGACTCTGTAGCAGCAAGAGCATGCTTACTGTAAACGATATGTTCCCCGGTCCAGCAATTACAGTCCGTAAAGGCGATCGGGCCTATGTTAATGTCCATAATGATGGAGACTATGGTGTAACTATACACTGGTGATGACCCTCTCCCTCTCTCTCTCTCTAATTGACAAAAGTGAACAAACATAACCAATTCACTCCAAGACATACCTGATCCAAGATTTAGTCTGACCCAAGATTTAGTATCTAGATAAAGTCTTCATAATTCACCTAATCGTCATAAGTTCAACATATATCCATCTGACTCTATGATATTATAATCACCACCGTGACCTCTTTATACGCTGTTAAATCAACATTGAGATAAGACGAATTTCTTAAGTTCAAGTAAAATCAAAAGTAGTTTGAATGAATAGTTTCCTTTCTTTTGCATGTTAATTTATAGGCATGGGGTGAAGCAACCTAGAAACCCCTGGTCAGATGGTCCGGAAAACATCACGCAGTGCCCCATTAAACCGGGAAAAAACTTCACTCAGGAGATCATATTTTCCGATGAAGAAGGAGCCCTCTGGTGGCATGCCCATAGCGACTGGACTCGAGCCACAGTCCATGGCGCCATCATCATTTTACCTGAAAACGGAACCTCTTATCCATTTGAACCAAAGCCAGATGCAGAAGAAGTCATCGTACTAGGTAATTTTACTCTTTGTTTCTTAAAATTTTTTGTGTTTGATAAAATCTGGCATGTCTTATATTCACCTTGCTTTTTTCAGGGGAATGGTTCAACGGAGATGTGAAGGAAATAATTGATAATGCCACAGCAACCGGCGGTGATCCGGACCCCTCAGATGCCTACACCATCAATGGCCAACCCGGCTATCCAAATAATTGCTCCAATGGTGAAGACCAAAAGCAACTAGAATTTTTTTTTTTTTTAAATAAACAAAAAGGGTGTAGCAAATGGATATAGACCTTAGCTAAAGGAAGTTTTCGGCTGCTAGTAGCTCCACTAAGCTATTAGCGAATTGACTAAACCAATTGGGGTTCTAAAGCAGTGATCCCAGTTCAACACCAAACGAGTAGCTTCTCGTTGATTACCATACTGAAGCTGACATTTCTCATTTATTCTTCGAATATTTTCAGAATATGCTTACCAATCTTTTTGCTTGCTTTATTTTATTCTAACTAGTGATACCTGCTTTCACATATTTGATATCAAATATGGGCCGTTATAGAGTAAAAATTTCAGAGTGACTGAACGGACCTCGTTCTTATAACGAAATCATACTGATGCTGCAGAAACAACATATCGTCTATCAGTTGAATACGGCAAGACGTATCTTCTGCGAATAGTAGGTGCAACGATGAATGAAGAAATGTTCTTCGGAGTCGCCGGACACAACATTACAGTTGTGGGACAAGATGGTGCGTACATCAAGCCCATAACCACCCGTTACATCATGATAACCCCGGGACAAACCATGGACGTATTGCTCACAGCAAACCAGACCCCCGGCCACTATTACATGGCTGCTTCTCCTTTCTTCGACTCCAGTGCCCCATACGACAGCTCCAACGCTTCGGCAATTCTCCAGTATGTAGGCAATTACACTGTCCCGTCCTCTCCTCCCTATCCGTCCCTTCCTAATGTCACCGACAAGGCTGCTGCAGACAACTTCACAACTCGCATAAGAGCATTGGCAAGTGCTGACCACCCTATTGATGTCCCACAAGAAGTTGATGAAAGGATTTTCATTACAGTCTCTGTGAATCAATTGCCTTGTGACCAAAGTTCGTGTGACGGGCCAGATAACTCTACGCTGGCTGCTAGCTTAAACAACATAAGTTTCGTAACCCCGAAGACTGATATACTGCAGGCCTACTACAAGTAATTTCCATCTTATGCTGTCATTATTGCAAAGCAGAGATAATAAGTCAAGCTAAAATACACATGCCTAAATATTTCTTGTTTATTGTTTGCAGGAGCTTGGCTGGTGTTTATGACGATTTTCCAGGTTTTCCTACTTATGTTTTTAACTACACAGGAGATTCCGCGGATGATTATCTACTTCCGATCCAAGGAACAAAGGTAAAGATGATAGATTGGGGTAAAAGGGTTGAAATTGTGTTCCAAGGGACTAATGTAGGCAACGCGGAGAACCATCCAATGCATCTTCATGGTTTTAGTTTCTACTTGGTTGGAGCAGCTTATGGAAATTTTGACAATACCACCTCCCCAAGCACTTACAATTTGATTGATCCCCCGCAAGTTAACACTATTGGAGTTCCTAAAAATGGTTGGGCAACAATTAGATTTACTGCTGATAATCCTGGTATCTCTCTCTCTTTCTCTCTCTCTCTCTCTCTCTTACTTTCCTGAATGTTATTGTACACAATGCATTTGGACTGACACAGATGATGCACATTTTTCAGGAGTATGGTTTATGCACTGTCATTTAGAAAGGCACGCTAGTTGGGGTATGGACACTGTCATCATAGTGAGGAACGGGACGACGGCAGAAACAAGTTTGTTGCCACCTCCAGCGAATATGCCTACTTGTTCATAGTTTTGGGAAATGTTTAGGTTCAATCAAAAGGGCTAAGAATGGAAGAAACTTCAACTGAAAAGGTCGTGCCGTTGAGATGCTTTGTATAATGTTTCAAGTATTTTTCCGTTGGAATTTTCTATTGTTATTTGTTATTGTAACCCATCAAGTCTCAGCACGCTAATAAAAGATAAAAAATTTAGAAGTCCAAAGAATGCTTGCCACAATATTTGGTGTATGTTTTGATCAGGACTATCTACTCCACATTCATAGTTGCGAGTAAAAATACATGACTTAGCATACATTTGTTAGTTTTGCTTTGTAATATGCGTAGGCATTAAAATAAGCTTTGTCAGACCAGAAGCACTTACGTGATTCATCTGTCTTTCAAAAATTTGAATGGGTTGCGAACTCTATGGTGTTTTGAATGGGTTAGAGCGAATAAAACTTATTCCAACAGTTGGAAAATTAATAAAAAATTTGTAGAGATGAGAACACGTGTTAAACTGTAATATGTTATTTAAATTTCATTTAAAAATATTTTTTTCTAAAAATAAAAACTTATACTACTAAATTAATTTTTGATAAAGTTAAATTTTTTGTGAACAAAAATTCTTTCAAAAAAACATTTTATTATGCTTAAAAAGAGATGAGAGGATTAATCAAGGTATAATGACGCTAAGAGAATCAGGTTGGAAGAAAAAAGGAAAAGATCTTCTCGCATGACAATCAATGTTGGCCCCATGCCCACAGCAAAGACCACAATTTTGTAAAGTTGTGGCCTACATGCTGGCGTAGAATTTGAAGGGTTTGAGAAATTTGAATTGACAAGAATATAATAAAAAAGCTTAAGAACATTAAAGCAATCTCAATCACCAATATGTGGCACAAGGCGAGAAGAAACTTCAAATTTTCCATTGAGATTCATAATGTTTTAGTTCGTATCTTATTTTTGTTGGAAATGGTCACTAAAAAATATGATTGAATTATTACTTTTTTATATTTTGTGACTTCTTAAGAAAGTAAAACTTTTAACTATAAAAAATACAAGATTAAAATAAAGGTCATGTCAAGTAATTATTATTTTAAACTCTTCTTGTCCTCATTATAAAAATACCAGGAAAATTTTCTAAGTAATTACCACGAAAAATGGAAAAGGGATCTAATATAAGCAAAGAAGACACTAAATGTATTTTATTTCAACTTTATTAATTGTTTAACTTTACAGTCAAATTCTCCTCCTGGTTTTCTCTCGGAAGGTAAACTTTCTTGCCATTCAGTGAAATGACAATGCTTTTTTGAAAACATATTACTGTGAATAAAGCAGAAAAATCGTACCTGTTTGGCATTATTTTGTCCATGCATTTATTGCCGCTTCTTTTCCTCGTGTTTTCATTGTCAGATAAATAACGAGAGTCTCTGTCAATTATTTGGCGCATTACTGGTGGTTTGGGCCCCTTCCTGGTTGGCACGCACCGGAAACCCGTCGTATTTGTCTGGTGATATTTCACCGTCCAGTTATGGAACCTGATTCTCATTGCCTTCAGTTTGGCACTTTGTCCCAACTCTGGGTCCCCTACTGCAGTTCACCGTATATTTTCTTTCATAATTCACAGAAGGTACCAGCTTTCGGTAGCCTTTCAGTCGATTGGATGCAAAACGTGACCCTTCACGGAACAAAAAACGAAAAAACAAACCTTGATATCTGCTGTCCAGCTTTATTTTTAGCTCCATGTTCGTCGTGACGTAGTAGTTTGCCACGTGCTGGAAAGGACATCTACAGCAGGGTTGCATTATTGACGACAGGGACCTCCGGTGGGGCAAATGTTGACGTTCGGATCAAACCGCTGGGATCATTGCCTTGAAGAGCTGCTGCCGTTTAAGCTCAAAAGGGCCTCCTTTCTTCAACTCCTTTTCTTCCATGGCAACTCTGGTCAGTCGAGGAGAAAGTTAGATGCAAGGAGGAAACCGCATGATGATTTGTTCTCCAAGGCAGATAGCTAAGTTGTTTCGATTACAAGAGGGGTAAAGGTTCACCGACAAGAAAGAGAGGAGGAGAGAGATCAGGGCAGCGCTTATCGAGGAGAGGCATGTGAAAGCAGAATTGATTTTTCTGCTTTGATAACAGCAGTATATAAAACAAAGTTAGTGAAGTAGGATTTTGAAATAAGAAGTGATTGTTCAAGTCTTACCAAGATTGTAGGTTGGAAACAGTAGGATCACCATCAACCAAGGAGTCGAATGAATTTTTTACTGAGCAGGGCTCGAAAAACCTGGAGATATTTTTTTGACGATCAAACAGCAGTCGCGCTCACAGAATGATAACAAGAGATTGATGGATTTGAAGGTCTTATAAGGCATCTGTGATTTTTTTTTTTCTCGTACAAAAAATGAAGTACAAGTTGTACTACTGAGTCACTTCTTAAAATTAAATAATTCTTTAATGAATATTTAATTTCTTTCCCTTCTTTTACAATCTTTGGCACTAATAGACCTCTTTTTTTTTTTAAAAAAAAAAAAAGAAATTAATTACTATATATTAGCAGTTACAATATTAAGTTATTTAATTACAATATTGTCATTTAAACTTAAAAACTACCTAACATATCCTTCCATATATAACCATAGTACCACCTTAGTTTTCAATGTCAAGAAAAGTAAAGACAAGAATATTAACTTGACACAAACTAGATTCCTCCTTTCTTCCATTGACAGAAACAACATTATCCAATTAAAGGTTCAAAATTGTTATGTATTTCCGATAAAGATTCGAACATGATTGTTACTTTTATAACCTTTTGTGCATTGAAAAAAAATATTTTTTATTCTTTTTCTAAGCAATTATAAATAAGAGATATATTAGTTGCTCTCATAATATAAAGAATTTTTTTTTTTAGCAAAACAGAAAATGAAGAACGAAAAAAAAGAACATTAGAACATGTTTCAATGACGTACTAAAAAAAAAAAAAAGCAATGACTTTAAAAAGAAGAATAAGATAAAGAGAAAAATTATTGAAAAAGACTTTTAAGTTAAGATACATATAGAGAAACCTACTAATATTTTGTAATATTTCATTCTACAAGTTGAGTCAAAATTTCTTGTAGAGCATACGGCAATAATTTTATGATATGTTCTCCCATGTTAGTACATTAAACAATAACACAAATTGAACTTTAACATATGAGAAGATATAAGAGAAGAATAAGTAATTGAGATCAGGGTGTAAGTTGTAAATTGCACAGTCATTTTCTATGATTAATCTCAATTACTTATTCTTCTCTTATGTCTTCTCATAGTTAAAGTTCAGTTTGTGTTATTGTTTAATGTGCTAACATGGGAGAACATATCATAAAATTCTTACCATATGCTCTATAAGAAATTCTGACTCAACTTGTAAAATGAAATATTACAAATATTAGTGGGTTTTTCTATATGTATCTTAACTTAAAAGTCTTTTTCAGCAATTTTTCTCTTTATCTCATTCTTCTTTTTAAAGTCTTTTTTTTTTTTTTGAATACGTAATTGAAACATGTTCTAATGTTCTTTTTTTCATTCTTCATTTTCTGTTTTGCAAAAAAAAAAAAAAAAAAATCTCTACATTATGAGAGCAAATAATATATCTCTTATTATAATTGCTTAGAAAAAGAATAAAAAATGTATTTTTTCCCCTAATCTCGATTACTTATTCCCTGATCGTCGATTACTGGGAAGGTAGTTCTAGGGAATAAAGCCTAAAGTTAGTTTCCTGACGCCTTAGGAGACGCTCCCCTGTGCCAAGAAAGGTTGCGCTACTACCTGATTGGCCGTTGTGATGGATGGTATTCTCAAGGGAGAAAATGGCATTTGCAAATCTATCCATTTCACTTGATCCTTAGGGGCAATGTACTGATTCCCATTCGTGAGTGTAAAGCTGATAATGTCCAGCCACATGTGGGAAGGGGCAGTTTCAATTTAAGTGATGGTAATGATGGTAATGTCAGTCACCAGTCACTAATTTAAGTGATGGTAATGATTTTTTTTTAATTCATGAATTTTCACTTTCTTAATAACGAAACCCATTTTAGTGATGGTAATGTCAGTCACCAATTACAACAAGAAGGTAGATTACCTTACACAAGCCAAATATATCACCTGCCATTTTTCTGAATATCTAAGAGCAATCGCTAGAGAATTTTATTTTCCAGATGTTCTACCTCTCGAATGGGGTCATCACCCATTTAGATCAACAAAATTATCATCGATAGTACAGCAAATAGGTTTTTGAAGTTTGCAGCCTTATTTGATGAATTGATATCCTTTCCTTTTTTCCGGTAAACAGACAATTTCTTAGGCAACTCTGTTACCTCATAGTACTATCGTTTCAAAAGGAAGCTCTTAAAAATTGATCAAACAGCTTAATAATAAGGTTGGAAAGGGTTAATAAAGAAAGCAATGAATGACTAACAAGATGAGTGTCATTAGCAGATAAGTTCTACCAGCATTAGGATAAGGTGTCTCTTAGGGTTTGGACGGTAAATTTAACTTGAGCTGGTTTACCATTCACCCTGTACAGACTTACCACATAACCTCACGGTAGGTGTGTAATTTAGAAATAAAACGTGGGACAGGCACTTGTTAGTGTCTTTTTTCTTCTTCTTCTATTCCTGTTAAATAAAATTTCATACAAAATAATTATAAATTATCAATCCAATATGATTAGGGACATGCTTTTTTGATGGGATTATTCGCAATGTTACATTACATAAAAAATAATTTCTTTAAACTAATTTAAACCATTTTGAAGATACCTTTTGGACATCAAAATTTATCTCTTTTGAGTCTTTTGATAGATTCAATAAATATATATTTTTTATTTTATTTCATATAACATAAAAATGTTACATATACAAATTTAAGAATACTTGTTTTAAAGCTTTATCTTAAACGCTATGGTATAAAACGACACATGTCAAGTTTTATCTTACTAAAACTAAGCTAAAAGATGCAACGTTTTGGTGGAATAAATGATAAACTATTGGAAACGACAGAAACTATCCACAACATTTCTTTTTGCTTGTCCTAGGTAAGATGCAGTACACCCTTGTACTTCACTTTCTGTACTAACAAAATATGATTTTTCATATAAAACCATGCAATATGGAAGCCTGCTTTGAGGTTCTTAAATCCTCTAAACTAGTTCTCCATCCTCAAGAGCTTTTGATCTCAAAATTTCCCGTTCTTTCTGAGTTCTGTTAGTTCGGTGTACCAAAATATGATTTCCTTTTAGAGAAAAGCCAGAGGCACTAGTAATACCAGCAAAACCGACAGACGGTAACTTTAAATGCCATTGCAATTGTATGGAAGAAATTCTTCACTCTATCCAACGTCGTGCATCATTGTTGTCCTGAAAAAGAATATATTCTTTGCCTGTAATTTGTATTTAACATGAAATAAGGGATGATTACTATTCTGAAAAAGCCCAGAGAAGATAAAGGGCTACAATTCCTAGAGGAAAAGCAAATGTCCTTTTCCCTTTTCATAGATAAAACTTTTTCCATAAACCCGACATGAAAACAACGAATGATTGGTAATTCATGTGAGCTCAGAGATAAAAAAACCAAAAAAAAAAAGGTTGATGCTTCTTAGGAGGAAAGAACATGCTTATATTCATTTTGATCATGTCGTTTGCAACTTTAAACAAAGGCAAGACTTTTCTCTGTCAAATGGCCCATTGTTCTCTGTTGTTGGATTCCCGTAATCTTCTTTTATCAAAAGACTCAAGACTTCCTCTCTCCCTCTCTCCCTCTCTCCCTGATCTCTGGTTCAGGCTGTCGGAACTGACCGTTTCACTTTGTTTTGACATTCTTCGAATCTCTTTGTAACCGGGTTACATAATTTTGATTTTTATCATTCTTTAACAAAGACAATAGCAAATGCCATCTCGATATCTGTAAAATCCAGAAAACTTATCTCATTCCATCAAAAGAAGGTTAAAGTAAACGGATGCTTAGTTTTAAACACGACCCTGCTAAAGTAAACGGTTCCATCAAAAGTGGGATTTGAAGTCACGATTATAATCATCTACCTTGCATTAGCAAAGTGTTGAAAGTGGGTGTTGTCCCATATGAATAACAAGAGGATGGGCCTATGGTCTTATAAATGATGAAATTTTCTCACCTAATACCTTAAGATTTTGGGATAAACCCTCATACTCTAATATGATATTAGAACTGTGGAAACCTTTCCTGATATAATTCCTTCCGCATCCTCAATTTGTTATTTGTCCATCAGTGAAATTAATTTTCATTGTGCGTAGGGGTTGTATTAAGGATGCTTGGATTCATCTTACATTGGAAGGAGAGGATATAAACTTGTGCCTTATAAGTGGTGGCTCTTCCTTTCCTCTTGAGGCATTTTTTGATGATGATTATGGGACTACTTAATATTCTTATTACAAAGACATTCTACTAATTTGAGATAGAGTATATTAGAAAGTATCATATTATTCAAAAGTTAGTTAAGGGTAGGAGTGTTTCTTTTTTCTCTCTTTATGAAAGAAATTTCTAGATAATATTTAGATAATAAGAAACTTATATTATACCATTTTTAACATGCCTTTTACCTGAATATGAAGAAATATTTTACACATGAACCTTTGTCTAAAAGAGCACCACACTTAAACATGAATTTTGATATTATTTTAAAAAGTTTAATTTTACTCAAAAATCCATTTATGACTCATAAACTTTTCTTTATTGTAAAAAAAGATTTCTAAACAAGTTATATACAATGTGAGACTTATATCACATATTCTCAAGAATGTACAATATGTAACATTACTTATGACTTAACTCACTGTTCTCCGTCATTGAGATTTGGGTCCTAGGTTTTACATGTTATTGAATTAACGGCATTTGTGGGTTATAGAAGTAAAAACCTTTCAATGATAAGTAAGTTACAGGAGTATATTGGCCCATTCAGGTTAACCCCCATTTCTTACAAGTTGTTTACTCACTCTTCTGGCATTAGAAGATAGGCATTAACAATCGCAGCATTAGTCTGCTTTAAGCTCCCATTATTATAAGCCAAACCAACTGTGACCATCATTGGGAGCCACTCAAGGAAGGCACGAACTCCATTTCCCCCACCCATAATAATGTCGTTGTCTACGTCTTCTTGCCAAAAGAAGTAATTTTCTAATATCATAATCACCCTCGATTATGAACAAATTGAGTCCACTTTCTGCAGTGATGAAGCCTATCCAGCATTATCTTTTGTTTTTATTGTATTAGTGGGATCAATATTATCCTTCTTGGTACCTTGCCAAGCTGACACTGCCCCATTTTTCCACTGATCATAAAATAACACTTGTCCTTAGGCTGCCCTTGGCGGACATAAGTACTTTGAACTGGAAAACGAGCACCGTTTGATTCCTTATCGCTGTTATATAGGAAAATATATAGATTTCAGGGTCCACCGGCGAAGACATAAAAGCTCACTCTGCATTTTCAGCCTTTTCTCCTTTAGTTACTGGGCAAATAAACTAAGGAAGTCATAGGCATGTGGGAAAATTAACGTGACTTACATTGTGCTGGTTTCGCATGTTAAATAAGGCTAGTTGATGGAATAATATAACCATACAAATTTTGTAAGTCCGCATGGGAATCAAGATAAGAATCTTATAGGATCCACAAGATGAACAAGATTAATTGGTCTGGACCTGGAAAAAAAAATACAACTATTTTACTAGAAAAAATTGACATAAAAGTGCATCATTTTTGCATTTAAGCTCATAGGTTTATGATCTTGAATAAAGATAAAAGAATCAATCTATCGAGCTTTGTGTTTATGCAATTTGTTAAAAATGGTATCTTTCATCTTATTTGACAAATATTAAAAAAAAAAAACATATAGATTTTCTTCATGCGCTAGTTTTAAGAAAAATATTTTTTTTAATATGATATTAGAATTTAAATTTAGAAGATAGTAACTCACACATATGAAAGATGATGTATTACCCTATAAACAAAACTTATAACCCGTTGATAAGATTGTGGCTCATTTGATTGGTTATACTACTTGAGACCAAAGTCCTAAGTTCAATACTTAATTCTTTACATCGACTTTTACCTAACTGAAAGAGAAAAACTTGCAACCAATGTTGGCTAGGATAGAGTGCATTAAAAGTGGTGTAAAGAATGTTTTAAGATAATGTAAAGAATGTTTTACTTAATTTTGATAGAAAAGTAAGTAAAAGATGTTGTTGCTTATCTCTTTCAGTTCTTACATTTTGATTGAAAAAAATCCACACATTTCTTTAACGCATCCTATAGTAGATACTACATTATTTTCACTTCTTTTTCTCTCTTTTACATGTAAAACTGTTGGACAGGTTACATGTAATTTCTTTTCAAATTCTCAGGCGCACTTTACCTTTTATCGTCCACGAGAGCCATGAGGGTTTTATGCAACTCTGGGGCGGCTCCAAGTGCACCTAATTCAAAAGTGATTTTTCTTGTTCCGACCAGAACTCCCAAAGGGAAAAAGAAATAAACAAAAAGCTATAACTTATGCAATGATAAATATCAAGAACTCTTTTCTTTGTCATCTAATTTTATTGTTTCTGCATTGTACTTTGGCGGCCTGGTTTTGTGGCCTAGCCGCTGGCATTTCCCGTGTTTGGTTTCCTTCAACTCAAATGCTTGTGGTCCCCCGCCATATCTTCCTTCTCTTACTGTATTCGCTTTCTTTAGCTCTACTCGCTGCATGCGCAAAAAGGCCCTGTTTTTCTTTCTTTATTTTTGTTTTTTAATCTGTGCATCCAAACGCTATGTTGTCGGTTTTAGACGTGGGAACGAAGCATGTACACTGCTTGTGAAAGCCAGGGTTCTCAGCACTTAAAAAGGCCCTCAACAACTTTTCAAAGCGGGGATGTAATAATGGAGAGCGACTTCAGGGCAAATTCTCAACGTGGGAAAACAGGTAAAGGGATGGATATTAAACAGTCAACTTGTTGACTAGATGGCGATGGAGGGTTTGATATAACATGTGCCACGTCGCATTCACGGTGTGAAACAGGAAAAGAATGAAATAAACAATAGAAAACAAGTAATATGTTTGAATTTTTTCTTCTTCCACATGGGCTGCCCACCCCCACATGGCCCGAAATCGTCCACCTTTCAAACTTCTACGGATATTATCTAAAAAGATTAGAAGCACAATTCTAAGAAGCAAAATTTGTCTAAAAATCCGGAAAAGTATTTACCAGCTTCATGGTATCTTATGTTCTACTGATCAATTAGTGTGACGTACTTTATTGTAGGTAATGGGAGTGAAGGGATTTGAAGCAGAGATCTTGAGACAGAAGTCAAAACTTCTACCATTTACCTATTGGCCTCGGTTTAATTACTGTATGGTTATTTCAAATTACAAAAAGAATGCAATAAAAACTTTAAAAATAACTTATTATCACTTTGAAGAATGACTCACCACCTATAGTTTTTGGAAAAGGAATTATACTTTCTGTGAAAAGAATCAGAATAGATAAAGTTAAGTCAGAAAAAAGAGGGTCTAGAAAAACATTAATAAATAAATTTCCATGCAAGGAGGATTATGACAATGGGAATATATTTATATATAAGGACTTTTAGCTGCCCCTAGCAGTTGTAATAGCCGTCTGGAAATTTAAAACTTTACCCCATTACTAAGAACGGATTACGTGGAAACACACAAAATTTGTATTCCATGCCTTTGATGTGCTCTAAAGTGTACAATTTCTGTTGTCTGTTATTATCTTCCTGCTGATTAGTCATAGCTATCCTAGGATGAATACACGTAGAGGAAAAAGAATAAATTTTCATATTAAAAGATATCATAAGATTCCAAATTCCAATATTATAAACCAATATATAAATTCTGAAAGGAAATTGATATCATTTAAGTAATTGTCTTAGTTTATAAAGGTTTATAATCAATCTGTATCAAAATGGACAAATTAGTTAGCAAGTGATCTACACTTGGCCTTTAACCCTTCATTTTTCGTTTTTATTGCATCCCAGCAACTTAATTGTAGAAATTGGAGCTTAGGAAGTTTTTGACCCATTTCCTTTGATGAATGAACTGTAATTGTTTATTTTGCCAGGTGTCTTGGGAGTTTCCCTCTATAAATACATCCCAAATCCTAGCGGAATGTCATAAGACAGAATTTATACAGGGTAACATTCCCAGCCTGACTAAAGGAGGTTACAGAATGGGACTACAGAAGATCAGGGTGATCCTCAGTTGCCTTGGGGTTCTGCTTTTGGAAGGGCTGGTGTTTTCCACGGCTTACAACGTTCACCATTACAGCTTTATTGTAAGTGTCCACTTCGAGGTTTTGGTTATAACGAGACGATCAGGAGCATGATGCTGTTTTCCCTGATCTAAACCTGTGGCGGGTCCATCGCCATTAAAATCTGATTACACTGTCCATTTTGATTGCAGCTGAAAGAGACGAACTTTACAAGGCTATGCACCACGAAGAGCATGTTCACTGTAAATGGGCAATGGTCTGGCCCAACCATTCATGTCCGCAGAGGCGACAGAGCGTTTCTCAATGTTCATAACAAAGGAGATTACGGTGTTACCATTCATTGGTAATAACTATGTCTCCTGTGTAATTGCAGACACTATTTTTGGGAGGGTTGTCGGGGAATAATTTTTTCTTTTCAAGTTTTTTCATCTGGGGAAAGAAAGAGCTCGTTTTGGAGTTGATTTCCCATACATTGAACGATGGAAAGTATTTGCTTTCGTGGTGGTCGTATGGTTTGAAATTAATGAAAAGTTAGTTAAAAACTAAAGAATAGTCTGCATTTGACAGGCATGGAGTGAAGCAACCAAGAAATCCATGGTCAGATGGTCCTGAAAACATCACGCAGTGCCCAATTCAACCAGGAAAAAGTTTCACATATGAGGTCATATTTTCTTCCGAAGAAGGAACTCTTTGGTGGCATGCCCAGAGTGACTGGTCGCGTGCTACAATCCATGGCGCCATCGTCATCTTGCCAGCATTGGGAACCACTTATCCGTTTCCCAAGCCCGATGGCGAGCAAGTGCTTGTCCTTGGTTTGATTTGACTAGTAGCTAGTGACCCAAAAATCCACATTTCCATCAGTTTACGCATTTGATCTTACTTTCTATTTCCTGCAGCTGAATGGTTCAATGGAGATGTCAAGGAATTAATCGACGAGGCCACCGAAACTGGGGCTGATCCAGAACTTTCAGATGCATATGCCATTAATGGCCAACCGGGGTTTCCAAATAATTGTTCCACTGGTAAGAAAATCTGTCAATAATAATATATACTAGTGTGAAATGTAAACAAAGAAGTTATTAAACAATCTAATAGTGGATTCTAAATAAAATTTGGATAATTTGAGATTTTTATTATACTATTTTAACATACTCTCTAATAGTTAATGGGGGCTATGGACTTCATGTTAGAGGTAGATGTCTTCTTGTAAAATCAATTTTGAGTTACGGATTTTATGCATAAAGGAGTACGCTTCTTAAATTTGAATTTTAATACTATATTAAAATGTTTCAATCCTATTCAAAGATAAACTCAAAAGGTAATGAAGCTTTCCTCCTTAATAAATAGAATTCCTTAGTAGTATTTAAGCAATACTAGATTTTTGTCATACAGTTCTCAACAGCAGTAATAGCTTTGATTTTTCTTCTATAACCGTTCACATATTGACGTTGCAGATTCGAGTTTTCATATGCGAGTCCAGCGGGGAAAGACATACCTTCTCCGTCTAGTAAATGCCATAATGAATGAAGAAATGTTCTTTGGAATTGCAAAGCACAACATCACGGTCGTAGGCCAAGATGGTGCATACATAAAGCCGATAACCACCAGTTACATCATGATAACCCCAGGACAAACAATGGACATCTTGCTCAAAGCAGACCAGGCACCCAGTTACTACTACATCGCTGCTACTCCTTTCTTTGACTCCGATGCTCCTTTTGACAGTACCAACACTTCAGCCATTCTTCAGTATACAGGGACTTACACGCCTCCAACCTCTCCTCCTTATCCTTCTCTTCCCAATGTCACCGATAAGGCTGCTGCGGACAACTTCACCACTCGTATTAGGGCCTTGGCAAGCCGTGAGCACCCCATTGATGTCCCGCAAAAAGTCACCAAGCAAATTTTCATAACAGTTTCTGTAAACCAGATAGTTTGCCCTAATGCAACATGTGGAGGTCCAAATGGGAATAGGCTATCTGCAAGTTTGAACAACATAAGTTTCGATACCTCTTCCACTGATATCCTTCAAGCATACTACAGGTAATGTATCACTTTGTCTTTATTTTACTGTTGTTTTTGTGTTCAGTAAAAACAATGTAACAAGTCTCACAATTTATCTGAAAACCATCTTTAAAATGAAATACATATATATTTCTTACAAACCGATTTTAAGAAATAAATAAACTTTCTTAACATATAATATTAGAACCCAAATTTTATGTGAGCCATCTGTTTGCTCATAAATTTGGTCCACTTCCACTTTTGGATTAAGTCCTATATAGCATATCACTGCAAATTATGTTCAAATAGCCAGTTTAATGAGGGCACTATATGATCATTTTATTGAAAATGCTAGTGATTTTTTAAATTCTTGGCCTAAGGAATATATAACTTATGATCCTATAAAACTTGCACTTAGCGACATGTTGGAAGTATTGTGACCTGATTTAAAATCTTTGTGCAGGAACTTGTCGGATGTTTTCGACAGAGATTTCCCTAATCAGCCAACCTATGTTTTTAACTACACAGGAGATGTGGGTAACAATACATTATACCCAAGCATAGGAACAAAAGCGAAGATGATAAATTATGGGGAATTAGTTGAAATAGTGTTCCAAGGGACTAATGTCGGGAACGCAGAGAACCATCCAATGCATCTGCACGGTTTTAGCTTCTTTTTGGTTGGTACGGGTTATGGCAATTACAACAAGACCACTTCCTCAAAAACGTACAATTTGGTTGATCCACCAGAAGTTAACACTATTGGCGTTCCTAAGAATGGATGGGCTGCAATAAGATTCAAAGCCGATAATCCTGGTACTCTCTCTTTTTTAATTTTACCCTTCTTTTTTTGACTTTATGTAGGGATTGTCAATGATTGGCATATTTAGGTGTCTGGTTTATGCACTGTCATCTGGAACGCCACGCGAGTTGGGGTATGGGTATGGACACTGTCCTCATCGTGAAGAATGGGTCGACCAAGGAAACTAGCATGCTGCCACCGCCGGCTAATTTGCCTACTTGTTTCTAGTTTTGAAATTGCGTCTTGTTCCTAGTTTTGAAATAAGAACGGCTTGTGCCCGAATCTCCACGGAACCAACTAATGGAACGTGACATAAACTAGATCTTCGGAGGAGACAGTCCTTTGAGAAAGATATATATATCTAAGATGATCCAGTTTAGGATTCTTTTCAGTTATTTCCCTTTTCGGTTCTTTGTTTTCGTTGTCCCCTTTTGTACCTTGATTCATGGAAACTATTTAATAAAATAATATTGGAAATCGTATTCCGGTTGACGATATGTGCAATATTTTCTTTTTCAACAGCTAGGCTGGTAGTATCCCCAACCCACGTTATGTAAGAATAATGTGAAAAATATCTCTTATTGCTTCAATTCTATTTAGAACTTTTTAAAAAATGAAATACATATTTTCTCCTTACAAATTTGTTTTTAAGGTAAAAATAAGTTGTCTTAATATAAAAAAATTTAAGTTCAGTGCTCTTCATGTATTAAAGTGAATCTATTGTCCTCCCTCCCTCCCTCCCTCCCTCTCTCCCTCCCTCCCTCCTCTCTCCTCTCTCTCTCTCTCTCTCTCTCTCTCTCTCTCTCTCTCTCTGTGTCGCTTTCTCGCTTTTAATAAGAAAACCGTTTTTCATTGAAACAAGGATTTAAATATATGTTTGTTGGATGGAAATAGGAATTTGAAACACTTAAATCTCAAACGCACACAAAGATTATCAAAAGAAAGTGATGAAAGATTTACGTAGTTAGAGATGATTTCTTTACGTCCATGGTACCAATAAACAATCTTCCTCACTATAATGCCAAATGATGGAGGAGTAACCCTCAACACATGTAGAAAACTTATTAAACTCCCTTTTTCCGTGGTTTTCCGATAATCTTTCATTTTTAAATTGCCACAGAAGGGAATAATTGATAGATATCATTAAAATATTCTCAGAATTGTTCACTAATTGCATATAATAGTTAGTTTATATATTTATCATCACTTTCATGCAAGAAAAAAAAATTAATTTAACCTTCCTAATTTTAGTTTCAAAATCTTTACATTTATCATCACTTTCATGGAAGAAAAAAAAATAATTTAACCTTCCTAATTTTAGTTTCAAAATCTTTACATTTCTTTTCACAGCGACTTCTATAAAGTCACTTTTCAGTCCCAAAAGGTAATAATTCTCTTTAGAAAATCCAACACTAGAAAATCTTCTTTCTTCTCTAATCCGCAATCGTGATTTGCGATTACATTGCCTATGAAACACACATAGAGTTATCCTTAAAGAAAAGGAAAAGGGAGGAGGGATTTGACTTTTTCCACCGAATGCATGAACGATCCCCACGACGAAGTTTTCCTTTGCACCAAGTCATCTTATGGACACATTTTCTACGCTTGGGCTCCCCTGCGGAAATCTGTTACGGCTCTGGCACGTTAACACTAAAGAGCTACGTACCGCAGAGTGTAAGGGTGCAGTTACCATGTTTTGGATACTTATGTACACTCGGTCGAGTGTAATTGTAGTCTGACCGGCAGGTAGGGTCCTAAGAGTAATTCGGGTTGGCCTTGGAAGCTGTAAAAAGCACGGTTTGTCGGGATGAATCAGGGGAACATGTCCTGATCTCCACCCGCAAGCTCCCACAGTAAAGGAGCGTTGCCACAATAGTCACTTAGACCTTTTTTTTTTTTTTTTTGTGAAAGGTCAAATTATATATCACCGTAAAAAATTTACAAGATTGTTCGGTTTCAAAATATTATCATTTAAGCTCAAACATTGCGTTTGGCAAATTCCAAAGCTCTTGTAAAAATTTATTACAATTTGTAAGCTTGACTCCTCTAGTAGATGAAATCTGCTCTCTCACATCCTTCTTAATTTTAGTAATAATGATTGAGTTATCTAGACTTGTATTACTGAATCTTCTTCTATTTTTTTCTCCCCAAATGTGATACAATACGGCCTTGAAAGATATACTAAGCAAAGTTGCTGCAAAACTCTTCCTCTTGACAGTCTTGATCATCCAACATATTTAAGCTCTCCAATGTTCAATCCTTCGAGTTAATCCATTCATGCCTAACAGAGCCTTCCAGATATAGTTTGTGAACCTGCATTTAAAAAATAAATGTTCTTGTGATTCTTTTTCTTGTTTGCAAAGGTTGCATTGTAGATCCACTGAACTATTCCATTTAGCCACCCGATCTGCTATGGATTGTTTGTCTTTCAAAGTGATCCAGCAAATAAAATTATGCTTTGGTACTCATTCTTTCCATACAAGTGTTGCTCATTTAGTATCTTTTATATTCTCTCTTAGTGCTACATAACTTTTGACAATATTGTATTCTGAGTCCGTCACTAGTTGTGTGAGTTCACTTCTTACTTGTAAAATATTCATAAAACTCTAAGCTAGTGATCTTTTCATCTCAACTTCTAATACATTCCTTCCCTTCAAATTTTCTGTTATCATCCATTTAACCCATAAAGAGTTTGAGTTAGGGTGCACAAGAAACCATAAAAGTTTCAAATTGCCATCTTATTCCAAGTACGAATGTCTATCAAACCCAATCCTCCAGAAATTTTAGGCCAACAAACTTCTTGCCATGCCACTTTCGCTACACATCGTCCATTAGATTTACCTGCCCAAAGAAAAGTTCTAATCCTTAGACCTTACATAGGTGAGAAGTGCATTTTGTAAAAGCCAGCTTTTGAATCAACAGAAATGTTAAAGGAGGTCCGTTTGCCCTCTAAAGAAAACATGTGTTTCAATGAGTTTGTTGGTCCCTTTGCCATGGGGTCCGGTGATAAACTCCCTAAATGGCCTGAAACCAGTGTAGTTATGGATCTTGATAATCAGGACCATAACAAAATCCATTGCCGTGATATCTTTCGGCACGTTTAGATGAAAATTCTAATTTGGAATCGAGGATTTGGCGGGTAATAGGTGTACTACCAAGCATAGTCATGCAAGACAGCCTCTCATTTGTCATCTTGATCTGAAACTCGATTTTGCCGATGTGACACAACGGGGTCTACGCGTCTTGATCACACCAACTTTTGGATCTTAAGGTGGGTTAGGTGGTTGTCTTTTCCCCGAAGGCTGAATGATCGATGCATCTTCCTTGTGTTCACAAAGAGCGCTGCGGAAGCAACTTATTTATCGTTCCATTTAAGAAGCACCAAAGTCACCCATTCGGTTTCCCTTCTTCGTCTTCTTCTTCTAGTTATTTTTGTTTATAATGGGCCTTACTTACCTTGGTATCCTCTTTTTTTTTTTTTTTGCGTCAAGAAGATTAAGAGGGGAAAAAAAATGGTAGTTGGGAAAGTGATCAAGGGGTAGCAAGTAAATAATTTGTAAATGATGACAACCCAAAAGGGAGACTCTTAAAGGAATAATATTTTTATATAATCCGTGGTTTCAATCAATGGGGACCGAAGTTTTACCGGTCATCACAAATTGGACTTCACTTTTGTTATACTAATCACTGTGGTCGGGTGCACCGTGTCGGTCTAACCACTTTTCTTCCTCTTCTTCTTCTTCTAGTTGTATTTGTTCCTTACTAATGTTATCCTCATTTCTTAGCATCAAGAAGATTAAGGGGGAAAAAAATAAAAAGAATGGTAGTTGGGATAATGACCAAGTGGTAGCAAGCAAATAATTTGTAAATGATGACAATCCCAAAGGCAGGCTATCAAAAGAATGATATTTTTATATAGTCCGTGGTTTCAATCAAGCGGTACAGAAGCTTCACAAATTGGACTTCACTTTTGTTATACTAATCACTGTCGCTCAGGTTCACCATGTCGGCCTAAAATCCAATTATATAGCGGTAATAGATGCTCTGATTCATATGTCGGTGTTCGGGATTTGGGTTTTAAAGCGACGATTTCTGCTTTCATTCACTTTCTCCACAAACCAAACAGTTTTTGCTGAAGTTTTTGCAAAGCTTGGAGGATCAACCTTTATTAGGTATGTTGTTGGAAATTTTATTTCTCTTAAATTGGCTTTTAAGGAAGGGACATATTCTTTATTTAATTTTTTTTTTAATTTGACTCATGCAATATGTAATAGCTTATATCCTTCTTAAAATATCTTTTTACACTAAAGTGGTTAGGAGCCTTTTCATAGGAGCAATACTTCTCTTCACAAACTATTTGGGATAGTGAACTTTATATAGGATATTTCATTTCAAATTTTAAGTTATAATATTATATTAAAAAATTCATTTCTTCCTTAAAACCAATTTGTAAGAGGAAGATATATTTTTATATTAAAAAATATTTGAGGATTTTTACATATAATTTACATAATGTGAGACAACTTATACCTTTATTAAGATATGTCAATTCTGGTACTTATTTGCTAGTATGTTGGCTTGTTAAAAATAAGCCTTTCTCAAGTGTCCAAGATGAAAAATTGGGTTTGAGGCTATTGTCTCCTCGTAGGGCACTACGTTTGTAGGTTTTCTTCCTTGTGTGCCTCCTAGGAGTCTTTGGTGTTTGGTCCAAGTTTCCTAAGATTAATTATTAGCTGTTCTTGGTAGTTCCAGAGAATAGCTTGCTTTGTTCACAGTCTGATGGGGCCTTTGGTCTAGTTGGACCTCAAAGTCAATTGTTGTTCAAGAGTTCCAGATTCCCTCTCGACGGTTAGGTTTGGCTACTTTTCTTGTTACTCAGTTGTTATTTTATTCCTTTTTGGCTAAGGTCTTGTGAAAGTGTTAAGCAACATCTATATATGGAATCCTCTTTATATATGAATAAATCAAGATACTTTTTTTTTTTTTTGTTAAAAAATACTCTTCTAACATGATATGTAAATAAAATTCTATTGCATTTATGGTTCAAATGCTAAATTTCTCCATTATATCATTTATGAAACAAATAATTTCATTTAGGAGATAGATGTTAGAGTATATAAGGACTTATCCATATAAGGACTTAAACCACTCCAATCTTATCCATATAAAGACTTATTATACTTCATTCAATGCTAACTTAGTTGGCAATCCAAAATTGGTTGGCCACAATAAATAGATTTCACTTATTTGGAGATTGTAGAGATAAAAGTTTTTGTTTATGTAGTATGTCTATTGAATCTTAAGATATGTATGAGCTCCCTTATGAAAAGATTGGACCAATTAAAGTTTGATAAAACTCATCCCTTGTAGGAGCATATAAATAAGTGTAATTCAATAGTTCAACAATTGAAAGCAATCAGTGTTAAGTTTGATCACGATGTTAATGCAACAAATATTTTAATCATTTTGCCTAGTAGTTGGGATCCACTAGCAATGTCTATCACTAGATCAACTAAAAGGAAGCTAAATTTAATGATGTTATAGATATTAGTTTTCTTTGAAGATTTGAGGAATAGGTTTTTAGCTCAAGCTTTTGGTTCAAAGATAGTAGCAACATTGTTAGTTAGTAGCAATAATGGTAGAGAAGATAGAAGACAAGATAAACGTGAGGAACAAAAAGGCAAAAGTTATGGTAGATCAATGTCATTGGGAAGATCATAGAGCAAAAGGTCATCTAAAAAGAAATGTTAGAATTGTGAAAACACAAAGCATTTCAAGGGAGGTTGCTGGGCTCCCATGAAACAAAGTAGTTAGATCTCAAAAGGAGACATTGGAGGGTAATTTAGTTAATTTTGTAATGTTGATGGTATTAAGTATTACAAAGATTGTAGAAGAATTTTAGGTGCCTAATTCAAGTGGTTCCTTTCGTGTTATCTCCCATAGAAAGCCTTTCACAAATTCCACTTTAGGTAATTTTGATACGGAACATATCTTAAATGATGTGAGGCATATTCTAGAACTCAAGAAAAATCTAATCTCGATCACTACCTTAGATAATGAAGGCCACTACACCTACCTAAGAGGTGGAGCCTAAAAAAATGTATTGGTAGTAGCAAGTAACAAATGGTGAAAGAGATGGTAAATTATGGGTAATTAAAAATATGCAAAGTAATTCAATTGATGTTGTAGTTCAAAATGATTTAGGATTAGCACTTGATGCTCATCATATGAGTTAAAAAGGTATTGCACTCCAAGAAGAAGAAATTGGAAAAAAATATAGAAGAAAAAGAAGAAATTGGAATTGGAGTTGGTGCATACTAATGTATGGGGGCTAACATAGGTTGCTTTACTTAGAGGCTCATCGTACAATTTAACTTTCATAGATGATTGTACAAGGAAGACATGAGTCTATATTATGAAGAACAATCAGATGTATTTGAGGTATTCAAAAAAAGAAGGCATTGATTGAAAAATAGGCAAACTTGAAATTGAAGGCTTTTAAATTTGACAATGGTTTAGAATATTGCAATAAAGAATTTGATGATTCCTATGCACAAGAAAGAATGAGGAATATTAATGTCATCCTAAGGTTACCATAGGAGAGTGGAGTTACAAAGGAAATGAACCTTAACATACTCAAAGGGAAGACCTATGCTTCATCATAGGTTTCATAAAATTGTTGGGTAATAGTTATTTTCTTGATAAACATAAACCTTTCTACAATGTTAAATTTTGGTGTCTATGGAGAGAAGTGGATGAACTACTCATACCTCAAGCCATTTTGGTGTGAGGTATACATGTATGTTAAAAACCAAGATAGAGGTAAGTTACACCCTAAGGCCTAAAAATTCTATTTTCTTGGATATGACAAAGACAAATATGGTACATATTGTGGGATAGTGGACTGAAAATGTACAAGTTTAGAAGTAGAGTGTTTATAAAGACAAGCTCTACAAGGGCAAAAAGAATGAGAAGGTGTATAAGAAACCTAATGTCATTGATACATGTTTTAATGCTCTTGAGAAATTAGACAATGATGGCTCTCATGAGCCTTCTTTCTCAACTTCATTTTCAAAAGCTCATAAAAGGATGATTCTCACACTACACTTACAACTCAATCTTTAAAAAAATCCATTAGAGAAAATTGTGTTCCTTGTCGATATTCTCCATCTTTGAATTATACTTTAGATTTTGATGCAGAAAACCCCAAGACTAGGTAAGAGGCTTTAGAATGTGATGACAAGGCCAAATAAGAATAAGCTATGAAGGAAAAGTATGACTATTTGATGTTAAACTAAACTTGGGATTAGGTTAATCTATCTAAGGATAAAAAGACATTATATTTAAGATGGATTTGCATAATAAAGAATGAAGTAAATAACAGCAAGCAGTATAGAGCTAGACTTGTTGTGTCAAATGGTATGCATAAGAAAAAAAATTATGAAGACATATTTGCTCTAGTTATAGAAATAACTTCAATATGACTTGTTTTGAGTTTTGTTGCTATTTTAGATTTTCATTTGGAATAGTTAGATGTGAAAATTGCATTTCTCCATGGTGATTTGGAGGAAGAACTTTATATGTATTAATTAAAAGGAAGTAAAGTTAAAGGGGAAAAAAAATTGTTATGTAAGCTTAAGAAAGTTTGTTTGGTTTGAAATAGGCTCTAAGATAATGATATTTGAAATTTGATAATTTCATAAGAAATCAAAATTTTAATAGATGTTTAAGTGACCATTGTGTCGCCTAGCCATCTAGCTTAGTGGTGAGTTAGCAAGGACTTTAACTGTAAGGTCTAGAGTTTGACACCTTGTGTGCGTAAGTTGGATGCATGCAGTGTAATATTAACAAGAAAAAAAGATTAAAAAATTTAAATAAGTGACCATTGTGTTTACTTCAAAAGAACATCATCAAGTAATTTTTTTATCCTTGTTTTATATGCTAATGATGTGCTTGTTTGTAGAGAAAATATACAAGATCTGGAAGAGTTGTAGAATTAACTTAAGAGCCATTATGTCATGAAAGATCTTGAAGCGGCACAACAGATTCTTAGTATGAAGATAACTCGTGATAGAGAAAAACATGTTTTGAATCTATCTCAAAGGACTTTGTTGAGAAATCAATTAAAAGGTCTAACATTAAAGATATAAAGCCCATGTTCCAACCTTTTGTGGGACATTTTAAGTTATCAAAGAAAGATTGCTTGATGACATTGAGGAGCAAAAGTACATGGAGAATGTTCCATGTGTTAATTATAGGTAGCTTGATGTATGCCACGGTTAGTATAAGACCAAATATTGCACAAGCAGTTGATGTAATTAGTAGATACATAAGCAATCAAGGGAAGATACATTGGAATGTTACTAAATGGATCCTTAAATATCCATCAAGGACTTCTTCGCATTACATATCAAAGCTTGGTCTTCAAAGGTATGCTAACTCAAATTTGTCTCAAAAACATGAGTGTGGTAATAATACTATTGGTTATATTTTTGTAATTGGTGAAATAGCTATCAGTTGGATGTTTAGGCTATAATCAATGGTGGCATTATCAACCATCAAAGCTAAGTGCATAGCTATTACAAAAGCAATAAAGAAATTCATTTAGTTTCAAAGACTCTTGGAGGAGCTTGATTGTACATTGGAAGATGATACATTATGGACAAATAGTTAGAGTGCCATGCATCTTACCCAGGAATCAAACAATACAAATGTATATACAACTAGTGGTTTACTTTATGTTTTAATTATGTAGTATCATGTTTGTACTTTAACCTTTACACTATAAAACTTTGAAACATTACACATAAAACTCATGGAACCACTCATAATCACCATTTGTCATGTTGGTTGTTGCCTTAAATTCTATAATTCTAAAGTTTTCCTACTTTTTTTTTTCTTTTGGTGGTTTTTTAAGAATGTATCTTTTAGGATTTATAGAAATGTCCTCTACCAAAAAGATTGTAATGCATGTAGTTTTGTAGGAAACTTTGGGTCAAAAGTTTTTATCCTTCTTCCCTATTTCTCTTATTAAATTTTACATAAAATAATCCATATCCAACTTAAAATCACAAGGAATTAAATGGAAAAAATTATCTCTTTATAAATTACTCTTTAAGTTTTTATTTATCTCATGAAGGACTTAACATGCCTATTCTACCCAAGCACAAAGCAATGATCTCATGGGGCAACACTTCTCATAGGGGTCTTTGTCTAGAGTGAAGGGGTACAAATGATAACTTTATTTTTTATAGGATTAGTTTAACTACTTTAGGCAATATGTAATATAGTATTTGTCTATATTTATATATATTTTTTTGTTTCATGTAACAAACCCAAAATAGGTGAAAAAGAAGGAAAAGAGAAAGAAAACAATCAAAATAAATGATTTCCTATCATGCACGTAGGGGAACTCACATGAGGGAAAGGAAAATGGAACAAAATAAAAACAAGTGTTGAGTGATTATGGAGGGCTAAGAAAGTAAGAAAAGAGAAGTCTTTAGTTGGGCAACAAGTGCATTAGGGGGCATTATTGTGTGAGAAAAAAAAAAGACAAGAAGGAGAGAGGTCTAAGAGGGTCAGTCAAGCAAACAGAATAGAGGAGAGAGAGTTTACCCATCAGGATGCATATGGCAGGGGATTTATTGGGAACTTGGCCACACATGACAGTGTGCGTCTAGCAGAAAGTCTAGCAATCATGTAGTAGTTGACTATCAGCTCCCTCTTTTAGTGAGAAACCTGAAATTGTTCTGCATTTTGAATGGTTAATCTGAGTGTTTTTGGCCATTTAAGCTAGTTTCTTGCCATTTTGACCTATTTTGTGCATCTTCCAGTAGTGAAAGAGCAGTTTCTAGCAAAAAAGGACAATGAATGCCACTTGGGCTCATTTTTGGTGATTCTTACATTTTCATGGTAGATTAGAGATATTACTTGGTAGATCTACATTTTGGGGCTTTTTCGAAAGATTTTTATGTTTTAGTTTACTGTGTTAGAACTATGATGTAACTTGATTACAATGATATGAATTCTATGATTGTAATGTTTTGTGAGGCATTTTGTTTATGTGAAGTTATATATTACTAAGTGTAATGTGTTTAAGTGATTAGCTACCACTTAGAAGATTTGATTTGCATGTTTGAGACTAATAGGAGATCACATGTAGTTGCTTCCTAAAATGTGCAATCATAGATTAATATGGATAAACATATACCATATGGTTTGTGGCGCTTTAGGTGTAAATTAGAATATTCATAGATTTTAAGGCACTTGGTTTGTTTCAATTCATATATAGAAGTATAGTGAGTTAATGAGCTAAGTAGATTCGTTATACCTAGACATAGGATAGTGAATAAATTAGGAAATTTCACCATCACATGAGTATAATTAATTTTGTAAGTATGAATAATTGACATTAGTATCTAGTAATTAGGTGAAATCATATGCTCTAATATGTTTCGTTTATCAATCTTCTTAAATTTAGTTGTTCAATTTATTCTTTGACATTTCAATTTGCTAGATAAATTTTAGAAACTATTCACCATTAATAATTAGTTGGCCTAGTAATTACCAATCTCTGTAGGACAATGTTTTACTCATCATTGTATTACTTATTCAACATGTACACTTGCATGTAGAATTTCACTGAATAATAAGACTAAAATTATATTTCCAAAATTGACTCCTTATTCATGTGGGATAACTTCACATCATTTTTCATTTAACATGCCCATACCATAATGGTTCAACTCAGCCTACACTATAGTACTAATTTCATTGTGTGAATTTTTGACTCATATCATAAATGTGCTAAGACTGAACTTAGGTTTTGATATTATATTAGATTTTATAAAGAAGAGCCTATATCCAACTAAAAATCCTAAATCATTGAGTTAAGGAACCTTTTTTTTTTTTTTTATGAAAAGGAAAGTTTGCATTAATGTAAATTAATTTATATAAGCATAAGGGCATACCCCTAGATTATAAAAGTTACAAAAATTATGAAAAAATAAAAGTGGAATTTTTTAAATCTCATCAAAATGATATTTTCTTTAGAGAATTTTATATTTTAAAAGAAAAAAGATATCATTTATATAATATTTCTTACTTTTGCTAATAGGATTGAGATGTCAATTGTTTTATTTTGATAAGAGCAATTAAAGGAAGATATTTGACTATAAAATTTTTTAAGATATCTTTTCTAACTTTCATTTATTATATATGAACAGAACAAAATAAAAGATGAGTTTATAATAAAAAAGTTGACATTCCAATTCTGTTGACTAAAATAAGAAAAATTGTACGAAAGAAAATTTCTTTGTTTCAAAATATAAAATTCTCATAAGGAAATGTCATTTTGAGTGGAGGCTTCTAACCTCCATCTTTTTCATAATTTTTGTTATTTTTGTAATGTTGGAGTATGTCCTTAAGTTTTTGAATACTACTTTTTATTAATGCAAAATTACATTTCCTTAAAAAAAAAAAAAGACTCTTTATTGTACAATTTTTCTTACTTTTACCTATAAGATTAGGATGTCAATTTTTTATTTTAAAATCATCTTCTATTGCATTTAGCTCACATACAAGAAATGCAAGTTAAAAAAGATATTATTAAAAGTTTTATAGCAAAATCTCTTCCTTTAGCTGTCTTGATTATCTATTGTAGTTATTCATTATAGCCTCCAATATGATGTTGGATTCTATTTTGAGGATAGTTTTCTCATCCTTGTCCATGTATATTAAAAAAACAAAAGATGACTCTTATTTTTTATTTGTAACTGACAAACATCAAAATATAAGTTAATTAAAGGGAGCTATATATTGTGGAAACGACCAATCACATGAACACATAGTCACATAGATAAAACCATAAACATACAAGAAACACAAGATTTAACAAGTTCAGACTAACACAGTGTCCTACATCCCCCATCACTAGTGCAGCTACTGACCCCTTCTCATTTTATTATATTTTTTCATGAGAATATAAAGGTGCTGATTACAAGATACATATATAGGTTTCATATAATTATTCTTAATACTCATAGCAATACACTTAATTCTCTCTTAGCCAATGATTACTACACAAAGTAGTGCTCTTTGGTTGTTGTCTCATAAGGCGTAACCCTTTTTCTATTATCTCTTTTAGCCCTTAAGGTTTTCCTATGGTTTTTTCTTTTTATACTAAAACTAGAGGGAGTCCTAACTATATACTACTAGGAGTCTTAATTGAATATGACTTAGAATCCTAATTAATATAAAGAAGAATAACTCCTAGAATATTTATATAATATACATGAAATATATCTAGGCCTATTAATTTTCACTCTAATCCTAACAATTTCCCCCTTTGGGATAAAATTAGTACAACGACATTACACAATAAGTTGATCTACTGCATATGTAATCTCTAAGGCTTCCAATAGTTGAACATCTTCTCAACATCAATCTATCATCCTGGTTAGCACATCAGTTACATCTAAAGATATCTCTTCTCTTACTTTTTGAGCTCTTCCTCCATTACCAACGAAAGGACACCCAGTTGAATAACATATCAATTGCCCTGGAAATATTTATCTCCTCTAGCTCCTTAAGCTACATCTAAAGAGATCTTTTCTCTAGCTTCTTGAGCTCTTCCTCCATCATCAATAAAGGGATACCTAGCTGAATAACACATCAACTACAATGGAAAATATATATGTGTTCAGTGAAATTCTATATGTAAGTGTACATGTCGAACAAGTAATATAATAATGAGTAAAGGTATCATCCCACAGAGACTGTTGCTTACTAAACTAACTAATTACTACTGGTGAACAATTTCTAAAGTTTATCTAACAAATAAAAGTGATAAAACATGGATTAACTAACTAAATTTAACCTAAACTTATTTAACGAAACATGTTAGAGCATCTGATTTCACCTCATTACTACATACAAATGTCAATAATTCATGCTAGCAAGATTAATTCTATTCATGTAATAGTAGAATTTCCTAATTTATTCATTACCCTATGTCTAGGTATAACAAACTTATTTAGCTCATTAACTCACTATATTTCTACCCATGAATTAAATAAACTAAGTGCATTAAGATTTATGAATATTCCAGTTTACACCTAAAGCCACACATACCATATGGTATATGTCTATCCATATTAATCTATAGTTGCACATTATAAGAAGCAATTACATGTCATCTCCTGTCGGTCTCAAACATGCAAATCCAATCATTAGTAGTTAACCACCTAAAGGCATTAAGCTTAGTAAAATATAATTTCACACAAATACAATATCTCATAAAACATAATAATCATAACATTCATATATCATAATCAAGTTACATTGTAGCTCTAACATAATAAACTAAAACATCATATTTACATGAACATAAATAGTGCAAGAAATTGAACAAAACATTCTTCAAATTAAAAACATGAAAGTTGTCACCAAAATATCTTTAATTTAAAGAAAGTTTGGACAATTTTGCATATCAAGAAAAGGAAGAGGAGCTAGCTGGAAAATGGGAAGAAAATGAGCAGAAATGCGCCATCACACACCATCGTCATGCACTATCACATGCTGCTGCCACACGCCGTTGTACGCTGCCACGCACCACTACTGTTCTTCACAAAAAATGTTAGAAATTGTAGAGGAGGACACTTGGAGTGCTAATCTGCCAAAAAAATTGCTAAAATTCATAACAGAAACATGTAGATCTGACAAAGAAAGATTGGACAGAATTCGTCGTTCTTTGTCGGAAACCACTGTGAAACCACACGTAACTACTATAGAGGTGCCAAAAATTGCACTAGGATGCTGGATCCATTCTTTTCTCACCGGAAAACACCCAAAACTAGCCAAAAAAATGGAGTGGGTCATCAGAAATTCTCACAACACATGAATGGTGTTCTCCTTTACCAAAAAAGAATGCATAACTGATCGTCTTTTGCCCAACCGTCGCATGCTCTCAAAGTCCCACACTGTCACTCGTGGGCTCTAATCTTTCCAGCAAGGGAGAAGCCGCATGCGCCTCTTCTATGCTTCTCTACTTTTCCAACCATACAATAATCGCACCACCTTTTTCTCTCTCCTCTGTTCTTTATGTTCTTGACAAAAGCCTGATAATTTTCTTCCTTCACTTGACTCCCTTTTTGTGTTTTTCTTCATTTCTCACATACTCTCTTTTGCTCCTTTTTCTTTCTATTTTGCTTCATTTCCTTCTTTCTGGGGTTTGCTAAATAAACAAACAAAACTTGTATAAACATAGATGAGTACAAATATAATTTCACAAATACTATCATATTTTACCCAAAATAAACAAAATAACTTTATAACAAAATAGAGTTATCAATATGTTCCCTAACTCCTTAAGCTCTTCCTTTATCTTTGATTTGATAAAAAGGATACCCACTTGAAGGTGTATCATCTTTGAATGGTCAAAGAAATTAGACTCTTCTATGAATTTTTAGAATCTCACGAACTCTATGGCTCCTATAATCATAGTTATCTCTTGGCTTCCATGAGTGGTACCTCTACTACTAACTTTAACTCATCTAGCTAGTCATCCAACCAAGTGTGAAGATTTGCCAAGTTGAACTCCACATTTCACTACAAAGAAGTCCTACCATAGATGTTCATGTTTATTAATCACATTTGTTCCATATGCAATGTCTAACTTCAACAAGTCTATCCTCAAGCTATTTGCTATTGGTACAATCTCAATAGTCTTTAATTATGTCCATCTTTCAACAATTCAAAATGTCAATTGAGAACTTATGTAATAGGCATCTACTGAATGGACTCTCTCTCAATCTCCCTCTCCAACTTAATCTAGTTGAAAGAATCCCATGACACTTTGTCTTGAATATCTCCTCTTAAGAATATACCATGTTATTCTCAAGTCTTTTATAGCAAACTCTATCATAAGCTCCCTTTGCAACTTCTCCAAAAATCCTTACAAGGTTTAATAACTAATCATGCTATTAGCATACTTGAGAAGTGAATAACATATCTAAAGGAGTCACCTTAAAGTAAACGCCAATGTTTTTGCTTAAGCATCTAACAAATCCATGCACGCTTATGAATTTGTATACCTTTAGGTATCATTACTTGAGAAATAACATAAATCTGTATGTACTATCCTCTATCCGTATCTTATATTTTCCTTTAACTTCAAATCCCATAGGTTAATATAGTATGCAACATAGACTACTATCAAAACTCAATGTCACCCATATTTTTGGGTGAAATTTAGATACAAGTGAAATGTCGAACAAGTAATATAATTATAAGAAAAGTATTGTCCCCACAGAGATCAGTGAATACTAGACTAATTAAGTATCAACGATGAATTAATCCTAAAATTTATCTAGCAATTCAAAAGATTGTTGATGATGAATTAAAATTTAAAATTTCTAAAACAAAAACTCAAGACTAATTGAAATTGAATCTAAGTAAGAAAAACCAATATAAGAAACATGTTAGAGCATCCGATTTCACCATAACCACAAGATATGAATTTCCATAGTTTATGCTTACAAGAATTATAATACCTATGTGATAGTGAAATTTCCTAATTTATTTAGTATCCTATGTCTAGGTATAGTAAATCTATTTAGTTTATTAATTCACTATATCTCTATATGTGAATTGAAACAAACCAAATACATTAGGATCTGTGAACATTCCTAGTTTACAATAAATCTTTCGATCATCTTATCACCAAAAGTCACACAAATAACATGGTATATGTCTATCCATATTTACTTCATGGTTATATATTATAAGAAGCAATTGCATATTATTACCTCTTAGTCTCAAACATGTACATCAAATCATTCAAGTGGTGGCCAATCATTTAAAAGTATTAAGCATAATAATATATACATATTTACTTCATGGTTATATATTATAAGAAGCAATTGCATATTATTACCTCTTAGTCTCAAACATGTATATCAAATCATTCAAGTGGTGGCCAATCACTTAAAAGTATTAAGTATAATAATATATAACTCACATAAATAAAATATCTTACAAAGCATAGAAACTTATAAAATTCACATTATTATAGTTAGGCTACATCTTCGCTCTAACAAAAGACGTTTAGAACATAATAAAATAACAAACTAGAGCAATAGTAGAAATTAAGCAAAACATCGTAATTAAAAAATAGAAAAGTTGTCACCACACTGTCTTTTCTTTAAGAATTATTTGCATAATTCCTACAAATCAAACCAAAATCAGGAATGATATGTCGTAGAGGAAGCTTTCGCGCCTCTATTTCTCTTTTTCTTCTTTGGTTTTCTCTTTCTTCTTTAGTTTTTTCTCTCTTCCTTGGTTCCAGCGGCAGCACACACCTTTTTTCTTTTTCTTCTCTCTTTTCTTTCTCTTATGCAGCGCCTCCTCCCTCTCAGAATTCAGGTTCCTTTTCTCTTTTTATCTCTTCTTGGGCGGTGTGCCCTAAGCCCTCTTCACAATTCACTTTTTGCTCTTTTCCTTTATTTCCTTTCTTGTCCTTTTTATCCTTTTCATTCTCTTTTACACATTACCTTTCCTTTCTTCTTTTGACTTCTTTTTTTGTCCTTTTCTTCTTTTTGCTACTTTACACGTTGCCTTCTTTTTATTCTCTCTTCCTTTCCTTTTATTCTTCACGTGCCTTCTTGTAGCTTTCTTTTCCTTTGTTTCTCATGCTATTTTGGGGTTTGCTACATAAATAACACAAATTTACATAAATATATAAAAACTTAAATATTATCTTGTAAAATTTGTATTATTTATATCCTGAAATAGTCAAAATAACTCTATAAAAATAGAGTTATCAAGACCCCCAAACTTGATATTTTGCTAGTCCTCGAGCAAAAATAAGAGATAGTATATGTTTTGCATAAAACACCTTTATAAATTCTCTCATAATTGATCAACTTAACAATTCAAAAAAATAATATAGCTTTCATCCAAACACCACAATTGTTTCATAAGATAAAATAGACTCTTAACGATGTTGACCACGTGTGTGTGTGAGTGTGAGTCATTATCTTTTCAACTATATGCACTTAAAATAGATCCACATTAATATGCAATCTCTCAAAATCTTTAACCAAACCTCATAGGTTTGCTTTTCATTCCTTTCTCCACTAATGTAGGCCAATCATCTAACCAAGAATCAATAGGACTTCTATAAGCTTGTAATGTAAGGCTGGGTTAGGGGTAAGATGAAAGTCATTTAGGCTAAATTCACCCATGAACACATTGTTTTCTAGGATCTAATTTGAGCTTTTGTCACTTTCTACTTTTTTTTTTTTCTCCTTGCAAATGATCTTGCTATTACCACTTCTCTCATTCCTTTCTTCCCAAAAATACTTGATTTCACTTGGATTTTGACAATCATGCTTGCATCAATAAAGCAAGTAAAAATACTAGAAATCCGGCCACCATAATTTTATCTTGCCAATAGTATTCAATTGCTATGCTTCGTAGCCTATTTTAGAAAATTGAGTGGCTTGAATCAGATAAAGAATGATAAGATCTTCCCATTCTAAAGAAAATAATGTACTTCATTCTTTCATTCATTCATTCATTCTTTCTTTCTTTCTTTCCTTTTTTTTTTCCATTCGCAGAGGCAACATATTATGCTATATAATCGTTGCAATCAACTTCTTCCTATATTACATCCTTCCCCTCGACTTCTCTTCACTCAAATAGGCTCATATCCTAAAAATCAACATGTTCAAGAGTGTGGGATGAAAAGATAATTTGTCAAAGGCTCAAGGGTATATATATGTGGGTGTCAAATAAAAAAAAAGAGGATATGAATCAAGGCTCAATGGGGTGACTGGTGATAAATAAATATGGTTGGCTTGAAAGGCTCAAACGATCCAAAAAATGCCTAAATCATTTTCTCAGTTAGATGTAGCCTAGGATTTTGCCTTAAGAGGAAATCAAGCAAATTATAAGATCCAAGGGAGATCTAAGATAATTGCATACATCACATGAATGTTCTCTAGAGCACGAATGAAGGACTTTTAATGTTCAATAAATGAATCAACATAATCAGAATCACACTTAACTCACATCACAATTGCAAGTTTGAACAAAATCTACATCTTCCTAAGAATCTCTAAGAATTCAAAACAAATGATTTAAACATGACATGAGAAAAAATTTCAATTTGATTAAGCAAAAAAAAATTTATTTTCCCACCCCCAAACTTGAATGAAGCAGTGTCCTCAATGCAAAAAGAAAGATCACAAAAATAAAGGTAAAATAGGAATGAGAAAACTCCCCTGATTGTAGTTCATATCTACAAAGAGCTCTGAGGAGATGGTGGTGACAAAACTTCCAACAAAAGAACCAAAAAAATGCTTGGGTTGCCTTTCAAGAAGCACTTGCTTTATAGTTTTTAGCCAAACTACCTTTAATGTTGCTACTCAAAGAGGAAGATCAAGGGTAGTCTTCTGCATGTTGACTCCTTCAAAGTAAGGCTTGAAACGCTGACCATTCACCTTAAATGTGCCTTGGGTGTCATTCACAACTTTTATTGCTCCATATGGGAATACCTTGGTAACTATGAAAGGGCCAGACCATCGAGACCACAATTTACTTGGAAACAATTTAAGACGAGAGTTATAAAGTAATACTTTTTGGCCAACCTTAAACTCTCTTCTTAATATGTGTTTGTCATGCCACCGTTTTGTTTGCTCGTTGTATATTTTGGCATTTTCATAGGCCTCATCTCGCAATTTCTCCAATTCATTCAGTTGTAATAATCTAGTTTCACTTGCAAACTACATGTCAAAGTTCAAAAATTTCAAATCCCAATATGCTTTATGCTCTAATTCTACTAGAAGATGACAAGGCTTCCCAAACACTAACCTAAAATGAGACATTCCAATTGGTGTACAGCAATATGAATTTTGTCTCATGATTAACAAGGAAAATGTATTACATGACTCTATAATTATCCACATCACATGGTACATCACTTGATAACCAACTACCACTAATCATAGTAGATACACCATTATAAACTTTCCCTCAAGCATGAGCGCACACTAGGGAATACCTTATGAAATTAAACCGCTCTTTTGTGAATGTTCCAACCATAAAGTGATCAAAGATGAAAATGAATCTCACTACTTATACAATCATTGAGGTAACAATTGGAGAAATAACATCAACTAACTAAGCAATCTCAAGTACATTAACTATGCAACAACATCTTGCTCATTCGTTAATTCCCCTTTAACTATAACTTTATCAATTTTTCCTAAATGAACACTACATCTCTAAATATCCATGTTGTAAGCAGTCATTTAACTAAATATCAACTACACAACAACCTCTGCTCATCTGTTAGTTCTCCCTTAACTGTAGCTTTATCAAATTCTCCTTGAATGAACACTATATCTCTAAGTGTCCATGTTGTAAACAGTCTTCTAATCATTATCTCGCTATTCACCAAAATATCAATTTGGCCTTTAGGGTTTTACACATCCTGAATATGTTGGATCTCTCTAAACCTACAATCAAGACACCTTCTATACTAGTACCATCCAACCAAACTAATCATTTGAAGTCCAAAACAAAGAGAAAAACATTTATACCTCCTCCACATATGTAGTGTAACATCTCCAAAAAACAACCATTCTTTGAAGAATAACAGTACTCTTGAGCCCAATATTGATTCCTATACTACCTTGCTACCTCGCAATCTTAGCAATGCAAAACCATCACCTAAGGCTTTGTTTCTTTTACCTTTTACTGTTGGTGTCATACAATTTTGTCTTTCATGTTTACTATTGTCAACTAACAATATATTAGGAGCACTAAATGAAGAGAACTCTCTTCCTTGAATCCTCCTTTAGGAGCGTAACAACCTCCTAAGATATTAACCTCTCTTTGGAACCCTATGCCTTGGTTAACCATAGAACTAAGAGATCCTAGATAACTGTAGAATAAAAAAAATTGTCTCCCCCTCTGCCGTTGTCGAAAGACAATAATGAAAGTAATATATGAAGACATCTTTTCCATATTTATTTAAAAGTATAATCATTGACATCTTGAAATGTTAACCTTCCATTGGAAGCCTAAACATTAGCCAAACGCATGACCAAGAGATCCCAAATAACAAGCATAGTACATACAAAGAAATGATCCAATTGATCAAGATACATAATTCAATAAGTGCAATAAAATCCAGCAATGACATTCATAGTTCCATTAATGACAACATAATAAGTATTGAATAAACCAAGACAAAGGTACCAATAACCACATTACTCTTATTACATCGTTTTCATTAATAACTCTAGTTTTTATAAGGGTATAGTAACTAATTTATGCAATATTTAATATAATATATGTGAACTTATATGCGCATTTGTCTATAATTATGCAACTTTTTTTATTTCATGCGGTAAACCCCAAAAAGAAGGAAATAAGCAGCAAATCAAAGAAAACGAGAAAGAAAACAACAAAGAAAATAGAAGAGATTGTTACACGTGGAGGAGGAGAGTAGTCAAGCAGCAAGTGAAGAAAAAGATAGAAAAAAAAGAATAGTTAGGATAGGGTATTATCGTAGAAAACAAAATAGAGAGAAAGAGAGAGAGAGAGAAAGGCTATTATCACAACATCAAACAAAGAGATAGGCCAATCGAAAGGCATTTGTCAAGTGCTAGGCAAAGAGGCTGAGGGTCAGGCGATAACAAACCCGACACCTCTTTTGTCATAGTGTTTCCAGTGAACGTCGTCATTCGGCGTTTTTCAACAAAAAGAAAAAGAGCATTTTCCAATTGTATTTTAGGTGTTTTATGGTAAGGAGGAAGCAAATCTACCATCCTAATGCAATTTTTGGCTCATTTCCAGCAGTTGCATGCAGTTTCATGGTAGTTTCTAGTGAAGAATGGCGAACGCCATTTGAGCTTTTTGGGTCAAATCTACATGATTATGTGGTAGATTAGAGTGATTTCTCTATAAATCAGCACTCTAGACACCTTCCTCTACAATTTGCGGGATTTTTTTATGAAGAACAGTAGCGAGCAATGTGTGGTGGTGTATGGCAGCATGTGGTGGGGGTGCATGACAACATGTGGTGGCGCATGACAGTGGCATGTGATGGTGGCATGTGATAGCACGTGTTGGCTTGTTTTCTTCTCCTCTTCCAAATAGATCCTCTTCCTCCCTTTGATGTGCAGATTTGTGCAATGTTTTTATGAATTAAAGACATATTGGTGACAAATTTTGCGTCTTTAATTTACATAATGCTTTGTTTAATTTCTTGCACTATTTTTGTTTGTACATATTACATGTTTTACTCTAGTTTATTAGAGCTAAGAGGTAACTTAATTACAATGATATGAATTGTATGATTAAATTGTTTTGTGAGATATTTTGTTTATGTGAAGTTGCATATTATTGTATTCAATGCGTTTAAGTGATAGCTACCACTTATATAATTTGATTTGCATATTAGAGACCAACAAAAGATAACATGCAATTGCTTCTTGTAATGTGTAACTATAGGTTAATATGAATAGACATATACCATATGGTTTGTGTAGCTTTAGGTGTAAACCATAATATTCATAAATCTTAGTCCATTTGGTTCATTTCAATTCACATATAGAGACATAGTGAGTTCACATATAGAGATATAGGGAGTTAATGAGCCAAGTAGGTTTGCTATAGCTAGGCATAGGATAGTAAAAACATTAGAAAATTTCACCATAACATAAGTAGAATTAATCTTGCAAGCATAAATAATCAACATTAGTACTTGGTAGTTAGGTGAAATTAAATGCTTTGACATGTTTCATATCAAGTTTAGATTAAATTTAGTTGTTTAATCCATGTTCTTCCATTTTGATTTGTTAGATAAATTCTAGGTGTTGTTCACCTTTAGTAATTAGTTATTTTAGTAATCACTAGTCCTTATGGGACGATATTCATTTCCATCATTATATTACTTATTCAACATGTACACTTGCATGTAGAATTTCACCGAACGATCATCCTTGATTATGTTAAACCATTTAATGCAAAGCCATTTTGAAATTCACCATAAGTTAGAAACCAAGTTCAAACACGAACACCAATATTCACCAATTTTAGGCCTTTTTGGAACTCAAAATCACAAACCAAATATAACATCAAATATTGCTTAAAATTCTAAACAATGCTAGATAAAAATATTTAAGAAAAATCTCATCAGTGTGTGTAGAAAATGTTCTTCCATTCTCTATCCGCATGTGGGCTTCATGTGCCCAATGTTGTGCTTGTGCATGCATGTCATGCGCCTGAGGTATCTTGCTGGTTGACTCACTTTCATAACTTGATTTCAAACTGCTATCTTAGCTACTTTTTATGGTTGACTTCTATTGCCAAATGGTTCCTATTTGGTAGTGCATCATTTTAACACCTTGGTTTTTCTTATCTATTGTCAATTGTTGGATTCTTATCACCATCTACAATGTCTGTAACCCCACTTGGCGTTTTAAGACACACACCACCATCATTTGTTGTTCTTCCACCTAGGTTGGAATTGAAATCCTCCACAAATCATCTGATCACCTTTAGTTTGCTACCATAGGTGATAAATCATCATAGATCTACCAAAATTTTCTTGGCCATCTATCTACGAACCAACATATTCAAGAGTTTGAGTCAAACCCAACTTAACTCAATAGCTCAACCCAATTTTGAAGCCTAACTTTAATGGACTTGGGCCTATACCAACCTAAAAAACCAGCTTGTTATCTAGCCTACTATCTTAGCTTGTCTTTAGTGGGCTTAGGCTTATCTCCTATGGACTTAACTTGGCCTAAATTCTAGGCTTGTTCAATATAAGCTTAACCTAACTTGTTAATCTAGATCCTTTCGACTCGGTCCATTTCACCGCTCCACACTCGGATCCGCTACTAACTTGGACTCTACTCCAATTGTCTTTTAAGCTTGGACATTTTATGGGCTTAAGCTTGATCTGGCCCATTCTATCAACCCATTGTCAGATCCAACTCGACTAGCTAGATCCTTTAACTTGATATAACTTGAGCTTCACCTAAATTAGTTGTGCTTGGATTTGCACTTATGAGCCGACCTATCTTGCCAACCTGCATCCGATTTCCTATGCCTAACCCAATGTTGATCCGTGACTAAGTCCACCCAACCTAGTGCGCTCAACCAATGTCACATATGGGTCTCGACCGAGTCACATGACTCAAATTTCTAATCCGAAGATGCTATCAATTTTGGCTACTATTTTGTCAATTTCCACCTTTTCATGCCAAGTTTTGATGAACAAAGAATGCCAATAAATAGATCAACTTCTGACGATTATATAGGGTGACAAATTGCTCCATAAATTTGATGCATAATGGAGGAATCCAAAAACCCCTTTTCAGCCACATGGGTTTGACAAAACCTACAACTCTTTGATTAATTTTTTGATGAAATATGGAAGTTTCCAACCACTAAGAAGTCAAAAATCACACAAATGAAGTTAAGAAAAGAAAATGCGTACCTCAATCACTGATTTTGGCTACTTTCACCATGTGTTGCATATCAGATGTTTGACAAAAGGCTTGTTTGAACAATCCTTCGTTGACAACTTCTCTCTTGTATGGGGTATGCTAAGTTCAAACTGAATAACCATTCTTCTACTAGTTGCCTGACAAAGATAGGTTTTAGAACTTAAAAAAAAAAAGGAAAAAAGAAAACCTATGCAAAAAAGTCAGTCTTTTTTTTTTCATATAAAGACTAGATTTTCTAATAAGAAACATATAAAGGATTCATTTATCTATTGTTTAATACCAATCTAGTTTTATGTGTTCCATGTGATACTCCTAAGCTAGGTAACTTGGCTTTGATACCAGTTGTTGTGGAAATGACCACATGAACACATAAACACATAGATAAAACCATAAACATACAAAAGACACAAGATTTAAGAGGTTTGGACCAATACAATGTCCTACATCCCTTGTTATTAGCATAGCTACCATTTCTCCTTTTATTATATTTTTTCATGAGAATACAAAGGTACTAATAATAAGATTCACACATAGCTCTCACACAACTGTTCTCAATACTAATAACAATACACTTGATTTTCTTTTGGCCAATGTCTACTACACAAAGTAATGCTGTTTGATTGCCACTCTCATGAGGTTTGGGTTGCCACCCTTATAAGGCACAACCCTTTTTCTGCTATCTTTTTTGGCCTTTAGGGTTTTGCTATGGTCTTCCCTCTTTATATTAGAACCAAAGGGAGTTTTAGTTGGATACTGTTAGGAGTCTTAACCGAATACCACTAAAAATTCTTATCAATACATAAGAGAATAACTCCTAGAATATTCTTACAATATACATGGAATATATTTTAGGCCTACTAATTTTCACTTTAATCCTAATACTATTGTACGATTACTTTTGTTGTGGAAAGTCTATCTTTACAAACTAGTGGAGGAGCCCATTCTTTTTTTTTTTTTTTTTTGCTCTTCATAAGTTAATCCTTAAGTTTCCATTTTTCTCATGTGGGACTTAACACATTTCCTTGCCCCCGATATGGGGCAACATTTCTCATGGGGATCTTTGTTCACAAGAAAAAGTGTAGAAGACTAAACTTAAACTTTCAATGAACTCCTTAACAACATGGGACAACTTCACATAGCTTTTTATTTTAACATCTCTAAAGGTAAAAGTAATTTTTCTCTTCCTTTTCTTATTCTCTCACGCGAACCGTTTGTTTGATTTCCCTGTCATTTCGGTGCTACTAATCTTTTGAATTTGATCTTTTGTTATTATGGTTTTTGGCCAACTTGGCCGACCGACGGAAGAATCCCAACCCCGCAATTGAACGATTGGAATGTACTTTGTATCTTCTGAGTTGTGGAATTGCGTTCGTAAAGGAGGCTATTTTCTTATTTGGTGAGAAGTCAAAAAGATTATGCCTCAGTTTCCCATGTCATTAAAGGTGGTAACTAAGTGAATGACGACTGGTATCTCTCTGTTGATAGGCTCGGAAGGACAGCTGGCCGTAGTTATATAATAATGCAACTTGTATTTTGTTTATTAGAAGTCTCCTAAAATGTTACAATTAGGAGCTTGAGATATATGCTAGCATCCAGGGAAGGATACAAGTTGTGTTCTTCCTAGAAGTATGGATGAGAAGCGCGGTCATATCTTCCCTTTCTTTATCATTTTTCGTAAAATGCGGCCCTTCTTGATCTAGTTTGAATTGAGAATAGACCATCTGCTAGGTGATAATTAACGCCAAGGAAAAGGCTTTTTATAAGTTTTATTGCTAAATTGTTTTTCTAAACCGTTATCTTTTATGTATAAAATAATTAAAATAATAGTTATTCCGTTTTATAAGTATGTTGATCTAGGATTCTTTTACATGTTTATATATTCTTATTTTTTATAAGTTTTATTGCTAAATTGTTGTTTGAAATCGTTATCTATTATGTATAGAAATGATTAAAATAATTGTTATTCTGTTTTATATGTATATTGATCTAGTATCCTTTTATATTTTAATATATATAATTTTTTAATGATTAGTTTTAAGAGAGAAAGTTAAGTCATCTTTAACATAGTATTGAACCCCATGTTCAAGTATGGTACCGATAAATTGGATTCTCATGATTTTCCTACATAATGTGTATTCAATTTTTTTTTTTTGTGAATTTTCATTTACTTTATATATCTCAAAATCTATAATACAAAATAATTCAATCATTATCCATCACCTAGGTAAAAGAATTACAAAGAAAAAATAGTAAAAATTGTGATTGTCTAACATTGTAATATAGTTTTATACCTTCGTCATATGTTAAGATGCCCCTTCTCTTAGCCACCGCTTTTAGAAGAGAAGTATTGGATAGTGTGATCATTAATTTTTGGTTTAGGATTAAGTTAAAGATGGATGTTCTCTCATATGTTCAACCTTTTTGTCTTAGCAAATGTGTACTAAAACTCCAATTTCGATCTAGTTAGATTAAAAACAAAGTGAACATAATGAATGTCAATTGTTGGTGAATTTAATAACCTCTACCTTGAAAATTTTATTGTTCCTAGAAATAAGTTCAAAGTCCAACCCAAAAATTAGTTTATAAACTTGAAGAACATTTTTTATATTCAAATACTACTAAAGGATTGTATATTTTTAATATAAGAATTTTATTTTTAATACTCATCCACACACTAAATATACCTTGTGTTTAAGGTTAAATTTTTTTATATGTCTTTAGTGTTATATAATACTTGACATTTCACAAAAGAAAAAAAAAAAGGTTGAATGGGGTAAAACAAATGCTCTTTGCATACTAAGTAATTCTAAGAGATTAAAGCTAAATAAGAATTGAAGTGGATCAACTTAGAATCTGCTATCATATTAAAAATAAGTTTAAAATCCAATATAAAAATTAATTAATGAGTTGAGAATATATTATTTTATTTCAAAGTTACCTAAAAATTATATCTTTCCAATACAGGTCTTTTGCTTCCAATAGTTATTTACAGTTAAAAGGATTAGTTCTACGAAATAACCAAATTTCATAGAGAAACCCTTAAATGAAGATACAATCCTTAAACAAAAGAGCAAACAAAATATTGGAGAATATGTTTGGGATTTGATAATTGTACATACAGGATTAGACCTTATTTATAGTGATGAATAAGATCTCTAACCTAAAAAAAGAAAATAACTACATAAATAATAGTCAACTATTATAATTTAGGAAGACATTTGAAAATATAAATTCAGAGTTATCCTAGTTTGAGAATCAATTTGAATTTTGAATGCAGCTTCCTCTTATGTTCCTCTAATTTAGGCATGGAAGACAATTATTTGCAATTCTTGTTGATTTAATAGTTTGTGGCTCAACTTTATTCTTGGAATGTGTGACATATTTACTTGATGTAGAATCAAAATGTTTGACATGATTGATGTGGCAAGAATCTGATTTTAATATTTACTTTGCTCTTGCTTAGAAGGTCACAATATTGAATATGATCACAAGCTATGCGTTCCACACGCCACTGCTTTAGCCATTCGACGGCATCGAACGTGGGATCAGTCTTCAGCACTGTCAATTGCAATGTCTATCATTATTGTTAAAGATTCTTGCTTCTCCCCAACATGCGCTGCTTCAAAGCAATATTTTCACCTTCAGGTTCAATTATCCGCGAAGACAGTTGTATTTGCTTAGTCAGTCGATATGCGCTGGACGTATCTCAATAACACACAAAATAGATCCATAAAGTCAACAATAGAAGGGTGACGGCACACGTAACCAAGCCAGCTTGATCCTGACAGCTTTTCTCTGGTCTTTTCTTTAATAAACGACTGCCTAACAAGAAATCGTGTTTTCCTGGTTTCCAGAGAACAGTCAGCGGGTTTATGCCCCTCGAAGCTATATCCTATTAAAGTTTATTGGTTAAGAACAAAGGGCGTCTTCTTGTTTTAAGGGAAGAAAACGTTGAAATCATAAACTAGTTGGAAGAAATTATTTACATGGATTTTCTTGTTGGAGTAAAAAGTTCAAATTCTAATCGAAAAGTTAACTAATAAATTCAAAAGCTAAATCAACATTTAGACATTTTCTAAGTCTTGCGTATTCGTGAGACTATGTTTCTTAATATGTCCCCTTTTTTTCATACTGAGAGGGTTCCAAGTTGAAAGGGATTTGGAGCAAATTAATCTAAGTTTTAGTATTATGTAAAAAAGTTTAAAGTTCAATTAAAAAATTAAGTCAGTAAAAAATAATATTTTTTACACTTAAATAGAATTTTTAATAAATTTCTTAATAACATGAGGACAATAATTCCACACCACTTAATATCATAACTTACGAGTTAAAAAAAATCTCCATTTAAACATTACCCAAGTCTTTTATTAAATTATATTCCACGACAGTATGGTTCCCTTAGAATATGATGAACTATGCGATATGAACTGAAGGTCACCTTGTCTAAAATGGTGTGCCAACAACCCAGATTTTCTAACAAACATTTTGAAGAATTTAAAATCTCCTTAAAATATGAACTGAAGATGACCTCGTCTGAAATGAAGGATGCCGAGGCACACCATAAACCATTTTCTTACACACGTTCAGAAGAATTTAGCACATGCTTTTTCTGTAAGACGCGTCCCAAGTTTTTTTAAAAATTGAATGGCCTTTCCCAGAATCAACTTGGGCACGCTGCTTGCATTATAAATACTCCTGCAATCTTAAGAAGATCATAAACTGGGTCACAATCCTTTCTTTTTCTAGCGGATTGAGTCGGAACTTGGATTACAGAAATGGGTGTGGTGGTAAGGTTGCTGGCGCTTATCTTATTTCTTCATTGTCTGGTCTGTTGCATGGCTTCTGGAAGAGTTCATTACTATGACTTCGTTGTAAGTGTATTCTGTCCAATGTAGATGAATAGTGTTCTTTTAATCTGGACTTTGGTAGAGAAAACATATGGAGATCATTATCATGCATTCTGGTTATACTCTTTTCATCGGAAGTTCACATTCTATTCGATCCGATCTAGTAAACTAGAGCTTGATATGATCTAATGGTTAAACTAGAGCTTTTCTGCAGATGTTTATCAATATTTGTGCGTTTGTATATTCTTCTGTGCCGTTTTCATTGTTGGGGGTTTGTGGTGGCAGCTGAAGGAGACAAATTTTACAAGGCTGTGTAGCACGAAGAGCATATTAACAGTGAACGGAAGTTTCCCGGGGCCAACTATTCACGTTAACAAAGGCGATATTGCTTATGTTACTGTTCATAATCAAGGCAAATATGGCGTGACCATTCACTGGTATTCTTCATCTCTCTCCCTCTCTCGTTGTATGCTAGAGGAAGCTCCAGTTATATTAAGTTTACTTGCAACCACTTATTGGAAAGACCGACTTCGATCTTTCTCCTTGGGACGTTATTTTATTCCTGTTTCCTCGACCAAAAGCGTAAATTTTCATCCGTTCCAGCTTGATGGGAACATACTATTGCATAATCCTTAATCAGAGACTAGCAGTATACTGCTGAACATACATAACGAGATGACGATCACAATTAATAGGCTAATTGGTAAGAAATGAAGTCAAATAGCATCGTTTTAGTAGCCGATAGAAACAAAAAAAAAAAAAAAAAATTAATTGGCTTTTTCTTAGGTTGTCAACTACATTTTTCTTACATGATATCGGAGCAATATTTGAGCATTAGAAACCCTTTAAAACTTAAGATACCTTGAGTTATTATAGGCATGGAGTGAAGCAACCAAGGAATCCATGGTCAGATGGACCAGAGAACATTACACAATGCCCTATTCCACCTAATACAAGCTTCACTCAGGAGATCATATTTTCTACGGAAGAAGGAACTCTGTGGTGGCATGCTCATAGCGATTGGTCAAGGGCCACTGTACATGGTGCCATTATTGTTTTCCCAGCTCCAAAATCCTCTTATCCATATCCCAAGCCATATGCAGAAGAGACTATTGTTCTTGGTATGCATTTTCACATTTCATTCCATCTCAAGTACTTTTTCTCTCCAAGTTCTTAGTACAAAAACAAGAGACTTCTACAACTTGCGTTAAAGCTACGTATTAAACATGTTAATCTGTGTTTTAATGTACTGATCAATAGGGGAATGGTATAAGGGAGATGTAATGGCTATAATCAACGAGGCCCTTGCAACGGGTGGCGATCCAAACATTTCAAATGCTTACACCATTAATGGTCAACCAGGAGATCTGTATGAATGTTCCAGTGGTATGAAGAAAAACCCCAAAGACAAAAAGGCTATAACTTGGATCCTAAACTTCTCTTGTCTACCCCTTTATCCCAATTGCATGATTTTTCATTATTTTGCTTTAAAAATCCATCTATCTGATATGATGTTTCTCTGCTGCAGAAACTACGTACTATCTTAAGGTTAGCTATGGCAAGACATATCTTCTCCGCATAATCAATGCCATAATGAATGAAGAACAATTCTTTGGAATTGCAAAGCACAACCTCACAGTTGTTGGTACCGATGGCGCATACACCAAGCCCATAAAAACGAACTATATCATGATAGCTCCAGGACAAACAATGGATGTTTTGGTAACAGCAAACCAGTCTCCTGACCACTATTACATTGCTTCTACTGCTCATGCGGAGAGCACTGTCCCATTTGACAACACAACCACGACGGCAATTCTGCAGTATAATGGCAATTATACTCCCTCATCATCCATTCCCTTTCCAACACTTCCAGTTCACAATGATAGTGCTGCTGCACAAAACTTCACGAAGTGCTTACGGAGCTTGGCAAGCAAAGAGCACCCCGTCAAAGTGCCATTGAATATCACAAGAAGAATATACATGACAATTTCTATAAACCAGTTGCATTGCCCCAATGCATCGTGTGAAGGACCAGGTGGGGATAGGCTAGCGGCAAGCTTGAATAATATAACATTTCAGACCCCAGCGATTGATATTCTCCAAGCATATTATAGGTATATCCTAACCTCTCTGCATACTTAGCATTGAATTTAGGTTTGCATCAAAGGAATATGGGCACAATAAATATAACAAGAAGGAGAGAAGTCAATTCAAATAAAAAATGGTCTCATCTAATCCTTAACTTTTTGAATATAGAAGTTTTTTATTGTTCTGGTATTTTCCTTACATGAAATAATTTATCTCTAGTAAGTCTTTTAACTACTTCTAGAGTAACAATTTTTGGACTAGTAATGTATTTAAAAGTTTTGTGGGACTCTCTTTGGCCTAGTTGTAATTGGGTTAGGATCCTTGATTGGTGAGTCCACCCAACTAGGGGTTCGAATCCCCTCCCTTCCCCCATGTGTGTGAGTTGTTAAAAAAAAAGGTATTTAAAAGTTTTGTCATTCTTTTCTTTCCAATATCACAAACAAAGGAGATAAATATAGGCTTAAATATATTTGCTTGAAAATTTTTCCTTTTTGCATGGTTGAGAAACCAATTAATTCTTGCACTCGTTGAGAACCAGTCTTATCATTGTTTACATTTTTGTAAAACAGTGAAGCTTAACTATAGATAATTTGAATTTGAATCCATACCATTATTGCAGGAAGATTCCGAACGTTTTCACCAATGACTTTCCAATGCAACCTCCTTATTATTTCAACTTCACTGGAGATGTAGGGAATAATACACTGTATCCAACCTTGGGGACGAAGATCTTGACACTAAACTATAATGATGCTGTCGAGATAGTATATCAAGGGACTAACCTTGTGGCAGCAGAGAATCATCCTATGCATTTGCATGGTTTCAGCTTTTATGTGGTGGGAATGGGTTTAGGGAATTTCAACAACAAGACTGATCCAAAGTCTTATAATTTGGTTGATCCCCCAGAAGTTAACACCATTGGAGTTCCTAAGAATGGATGGGTTACAATGAGATTTGTTGCTGATAATCCCGGTACGTTCTCTCTTCAATTGGCTCCAATATGGTACAAACAATCTTTAACATGTTGAAGAAAAAGAAAGTCATTATCGTGAATTTTTCTTTCTTTTTTTGTTTCTTTTTTTCAGGGGTATGGTTTATGCACTGTCATCTGGAACGACATGCTAGCTGGGGTATGGAAACTGTGTTTATAGTTAGGAATGGGGGCACCAAGGCAACATGCATCCGCCCACCTCCCAAATACATGCCCCCATGTTCCAAGTCTTAGATGAACTTTTCTGCTTCAGTTGCATTACTGTAGTAATACTAAGCAAAACCATAAAGATAACGACAATCCGTGCCGATATTCATTTAGAATGCTTACAATCTTTCGTTGAATTTGATTACTTTTTTTGGGTTATTCTTTGGGAGCATCCAGAGCTTAAACCAAGATTTGTTAATGTATAAAGGGTACTTTCAATTAAAGGTCTTCGAGTTTATTCATGTATTTTCAATGGGACCATAAATGGATATAACGCCTATGGAAGGCAACATGAGTTTATCTTTAGAAAAGGCAACACAAAAAGATCAAAAACTCGCGCCTTTCTAAAAGAAAACAAAAGGAAAGTATAATATAAAATAGAATAGAAAGAAAAATTTTATTTTGGTGTTCACAGCCAAGTGGAGGAGTACCACTACTCAACAATAGATGTTGGCATTGCAAAGAGCTTAGAGCTTGTCTCTCATGTGTTTATCTGCATTTCCTTATAAAATATCACTGAATTAGTCATAAATTCCAAAACAAATTGCAGTCTTGAATGTTCAGAACTGAAAGCCAAACAACTAAGTCGCCATCATTTTCTGGAAGATAGTAAATACATCCACACCTTCAATTTATCTTGATGATAAAGTATTTGGAAATACATACATGTGTACGTTTCTTGCTTGACATAATATGAGAATTCATTAATTTTATCCTGAAAATAGTGCTGGTCTGGAGAATTCCACATTATTTATAAAAGTGATGTGTTTATGGGTTGACGGAAAATGCATCCTTTAACTATGTCAGAGTATCTATGGGTTGACGAAAACCTCTACTTTAGATTGAAAATGTTAGTTGGCTTCATCACATTTAGTTGTCAAAGCGTGACACCATATATTTATCATGACATATGACCTTTTTACATGCAAGAGATAAAAGTTTTAAGACAAGTATACTTAAATTTGCATTATTTGTTTATGCCATTCATATGACCATTTTACATGCAAGAGATAAAAATTTTAAGACAAGCATACTTAAATTTGCATCATTTGTTTATCCCATTTGGAATGAAAAGAATAACATAATCTTTATCAACTATATGGTTTTTGAATGTATAACTCTTGAAGCATGTTGCTAAGAGAAAGATTTTATTGTGCCTAAAAAGTTCCTAAAATAATTAAAAATATGGATATTTAGCATGTTTGGAAACTTCAAAGGACTACATTTTATTTGATGTAATCTTGTGTAGAGAGTTAAAACCAAAATTTCCACAAAATATTGTAGAAATTTGTATAAAAATAACAATAAAACTAAGGCAAATATCAAAAACAATAAGAAGAACAAAAAGGGATAGAATTTGTATTTTAGGATGGATTATGAGTACACCCCAACTATCTTTTTATAGTGGTTAGAAAACAAACATAAATCATCTCTTAATGATGATGAACCAATACTAAAATGATTATAAAAACCATAGCTATAAAGAACCCTAAAACCTTTTAGATTTTGAGTGAAAAATTTCATCAATTGTGTTGATGATTCTTTCTATTTTTCATTGTAATAAAAAGCTCATTTTCTTATGATTTAAAGACCCTTTATTTTACCTTAATATGTTTCATATAATTGTCAAAAGATGGAGAAAAAGAATTGTTCTTGCATGGGCATGAGGAAGAAGACGATGCATGTCTTCATGTTGTCCGTGGGTTGCCTTAGTAGAATGGCGCATGTGTTACATGCTTTTGCCTTAACTTCATAAACCAATGATTTTGCTTTAGATGTGGCTAATGTGGTGATTGGCAATTTTTGTTTTACTTTTGTTTTTGGTTCAAATGTGGAAGACAGGATTGGCATTGGCTGTTATAGTGCATCATGAGCTTGTTTTGAAGTAGATAAAATTAAGTGGAAGATAGGTTTTTTGCAAATATATCAGCTGTTTGATCAATAGAAGAAATGAAATGCACATAAAGTTTCTTTGTTTTGATTCTATCATGAATAAAGTAAAAATCAATTTCAACATGTTTTGTTCTTACATGGAAAACAAGATTAGTGTTTAGATAAAGTGTTGATAAATTATCACACCAAAGAGTGGGAGGATTAGATTGTTTTACATGAAAATCTTGCAATAGAGCTTTTATCCAAATAAGTTTAGCAACAAGACATTTTAGCCTATCTTTTGTACTAGAGCAAGCAACAATTTTTTTTTCTTAAACTCCAAGAAATTATATTGGTTCCAAGAAAAATACAAAATCCTTTAGTTGATTTGTAATTATGATCACCTACCCATATAGTATCAGAATATGCATGTAGATTATTATTAATGTTTGTGTTATTTGAATATTGAATTTGGGTGTATTGACCAAAAAACGTAGAATATATTTGACAAATGCCCAATAAGTAAGAGTATGAGTATGCATATATTAACATACAGTCTTAACAACATATAAAATACCAGGACGTGTGAGTGTTAAATATTGAAGAGATCCAAGAATACTATGATAATGTGTGGGATCTGAGTATGGTTCTCCATCATTTATGGATGGTGGATGATTTGTCGTGCATGGTGTATACACCCCTTGGGCCTTATTCATTTTGGCTTGAAAAATTATTTCATGAGCAAATTTTGTTTGATGAAGAAAAAGACTATTTGTAAAATATTTGGCTTCAATTCCTAAAAAATAATGTAAGTTACCTAAATCCTTAATATCAATAAGTTGTTCAGGGATTTTTGACATTGGTGCTATAGGATTTCTTGTAAAAATAATATCATCAACATACACAAAGAGAAATGTATGTTTTTATATGTAATATAAATAATGAAGAGTTTGCTTGGGAAATTTTAAACCTAATATGTTAAAGAAATTGACTAAGGTGATGATTTCATGCTCATAGAGCTTGTTTTAATCCATATAAGGACCATTTAATTAACAAACAATTTCTAGTTTGGTAGAATGAAGAAACCCTTATAGTTTAGTTATATATACTTCTTCATCTAGTATGCCATGTAAGAAGACATTTTTGACATCAAGTTGTTTGATGTTCCACCCTCTAGTATATGCTAGAGCAATTATAATTCATATTGTAACTGGCTTAGCAACAAGACTGAATGTGTCATGATAATTAATACCAGGTTGTTGATGAAATTCTTTAGCAACAAGTCATGCTTTATATTGTTCTAGTGTTCCATCAAATTTTTGCTTGACTTTGTACACCCATTTACAACCTATAGAAGTAATATTTTGGGGTGGAGGGACAAGATCCCATGTGTGATTTTTTAACAATGCATTATACTCTTCAACCATAGTAGCATGCCAATTAGGATCTTTTGATGTTTCTGTATAGTTTTTAGATTTAATAAAATGATGTCTAAAAGTTGTTAAAGCATATGTATAATCACGCAAAAAAGTGTGCTTGGATATTTTTCCTCTTTTTAGTCTTGTAACCATTGAATGGTTCTTAGTGAAGGATTGTTGGATCATGTCATGATCTACACTTGTTTTGTTCTTTGCTATAGTATTTGAAGTAATTTCAATAAAGAGATGTAGTGTGATTGGATCGGTAATAGTAGTTGGTGTATTTACTTGTTGAAAATGAAACACATTTTCATCAAATATGGCATCTGTAGCAATGTAGACAATGATAGCCTTTATATCCTATAGGATAGCCCAATAAAACATAAGGTTTTAAGTGGATATTAAGTGTAAGGTCTCATGTAAAGAAATACCAAGCACTTAAGGATCTGTAAATGGGATATACTAGGTTTTTTATCTAACAATTTTTTCATGGGGTTTTGTTGTCTATCACTGAGTTTGGTAGATGATTAATAATATGCGTTGCACTTTTAAAGACAATATTCCAATATTGAAGTGGTATATGTGCATGATTAATCATTGATAACCCTAATTCAATGATATGCCTATTTTTTTATTTAGTAGTCCTGTTTTGATATAGTGTGCATAGGGACTTAATATGTGTTGATCAATACCCTTATTAGATAAGCAAATTTTAAAATCTTTAGAAGTAAATTTCTTGGATCCTATAACAACCTAAGAGGGGGGGTGAATTAGGTTTACCAAAAATTCTTTGTGACTTTTTCATTTTCCCTATGTCAAACAATCATAGTAGAAAACAAGATTATCACATAAGACAAAGATGGATTTTTGGAAGGTAGTTTGGCCCAAACTACCTTGACACCTACTCCACCCCACTTTAGTAACAACCTACTAAAGTCACTCTCCATTCAGTTAGCAAATTGATTACAAGGGAAAACCACTCCCCAAATCCCAGTTATAAATTCTCTCCCCAAGAATTTCAACAAAAAGTAGCAATTAAGTACAAATTTCGAATTTAGCTTTGGTAAGATATGAATTCAAGTTTAGAAGCTTCAAACAAGTGTTAGAAACTTAATACAACATGATATGGACAAAATCCTTAAATTCACATGAAACCTAGTACTGTTCACTCATATGAAATTAGCTCAAATAAGATGTGAAATGAAGAACTATCTGATTTTCTAACAAGTGTATAAAAGCATTAATAAGCTTAGAGTATAATCACCAAAATGTAGAACCAATTTTATGAGCTTGAAAAAGCTTAAATGAAGAGTATGAGTTTTTGTAAGTAGCCTGTTTTCTCTATGATTTTTAGACCAACCATAATCAATGAGCAATATAGACTTAAGTAGATTCAAAACAACTTCCATTTCACTTCAAAGAACCATTCTGACACCTTTCAAGCAAGTCACCTCTTCTTCTCATTAGAGCCTTAATTTTCATCTTCTCTCTCTTCATTTTAATCTATTAAGAGAGGGAGGAGACAAAGATTTGTTCTTTCTCTAAAACCATTCAAAATCATGCTCCAAAATGCCACCGTTTCGTCCATAACTTTAGTGATTAAATCAGAGCTTCGCGAACCAAAAACGGGTCAAACTCGGGTCTTACTCAAATCTTCATAAAATCTCTTTAATCTTGAATCAAATCATTATGGGTGCTTCACAGATTAATAGATCAACTTCTTCTCTTCAAAAGTCCCATGATTTCAGCTTTACAAACTTTTTAATCTGCTTCAAATTTCTCTTTTAAGTAGTTAGGTCACAAACTGCAAAGAACACCTTAATTTCTTCAAATTAATCTTCTCTAAGGAGTTGGTCTTTGATTTCTCTTCATAAATTTGTTCTAATCTTTGTAAGCTTTCAAATGACACTTTTTCCAACTTGAACGGAGTAGTTTCTAGCAGCCAAATTTGACTCTTAGTGGTTGTGACATAGGGCGGGTCAAGCTGGGTTGCTTTCTTGGTCACGAGGTTGTGCTGGGTTGCGGGTCATAATCTTGAATGTGGGTCATAGGCACGAGAACGAGTCGTGCATTCTTTACCGAGTCTCATTCGCATGGTTTGGGTTGCACACCTTTAGGTTGGGTCATGGGTTTTACTAGTCTGGGTTAAGAATCACATGGGCCTGGGTCAAATGAACATGTTTGTGGGTTCTAGACTAGGCTTGTGAACTAGCTTATGCGTCTCTATTACGGACTGGGCTTGTGTGCCTTTGGGCTCGCTGGTTTAAGTCTTTTTATTATACTTCCCGCATAATATTTTTAGCATTATTTTTCTTATTAAACTAATAAATAAGCAATCAATATATCAAGTAATGCTATTTATATTTAATCGTCAAAATATATTCCAACAAAATTCCATAACTCCATCACATTGAATAGTTTTTATTATAGTTTGAAGTTGATTTTCAACAAATTTTTGAAAATTCTTAAAGATTTGAAGAAATTCATCTATAGTTTTCATGAAATAGAACCATGTAAATTTGGAATAGTCATTAATAAAACAAATATAATATCTGTTATCTTGAGAAGTTGTAATTGGTACAAGGTCTTATATATCAAAATGGACTAAGTCTAAAGAAGCATTGGAAATATTATTTGTAGATAAATGCGACTATCGTCGGGTTTTACTAATGCTACAAGCAGTATAAGATGATGAAATAGTTCCAATAAATTGACTATCCATTATTTTCAGCAATCTTATTATATTTGCATAATTAAAATGGTCTAATCTATAATGCCAAGCCATTACATTTATCATAGAAATATGAAAAGTTTTCGGTGATTGCTAAAGAGCACTCAAGTCGATGCAATAAAGGTCATTTTTAGCTAGTCCTTGTAGTAGGGTTTGTCCCATTTTCAGACTTTGTACACAATAGAAATCAAGAAAAAAATTGAGAAAACACAATTGTTATCTTTGGTAAACTCAGAAACAAATAACAAATGTTATGTTATATTATGTGTAATAAGTACATCAGCAACACTAATATTACTAGGGGTCAATAAATTACCTCTATGGGTTATTGGAAATGTCATTCCATCCCCTGCAGTAATTGCTTGATTCCCATCATAATGGAGCAGTTGAGTAATATCATAGTCATCTAGCAGGATATGATGTGTGGTGCCAAAATCAGGAAACTAGTCAGTTTCAATAAAGGCTTGGTGAGTTTGTTATTGAGCCTTCTTAATAGTATTGGCTTGAATATTTTAGGGCCCTTGAAAGGTATTATGAGGCTTAGAATTGGAAGGAACATATCTATAGCAACATTGATGCACAAGATGTCTTAGTTTGCAACAAATTTAACAAAGAACATTATGTTAAGGTTTGCTACTACAACGAGGAACATGGGTATGTCCCAAATTGGAGATGTTAGTTGAACACCCTTTTGGATGAGCAACAATTGGGAAAAGTGCTGATTAGCAAGGATGGTAGCAGGACTAGTGGCAAAAGCAACCATAGTGGGCAAAACAAGAAAATTAGGACCTTTGAGTTACACACCAATGGTGGGAAAAGGGCCTAGATTAGGCAATGAAAGAGCATGAGTAGTAGGATGAATATGGTTGACTTTGGAAGCCATCTATAAAACAAAATGGATTGAAAAAAGGGGGAAAAAAAGGAAGCTTTTGTTAAAGGCTAAACTAATACCAAGTTAAAACTGGAATTTCTACAAAATATTATAGAAATTCATATAAAAATAAAAATAAAACTAAAGCAAATATCAAGAACAATAAGAAGAACAAAGAAAGACAAAATTTGTATTTCAAGATGGATTGTGAGTACACTCCATTATCTTTTTATAGTGGTCGGAAAACAAACGTAAATCATCTCTTAATGATGATGAATCAATACTAAATTGATTATGAAAACTATAGCTATGTAGAACCCTAAAACCTTTTAGATTTTGAGGGGAACATTTTATCAATTGTGTTGATAATTATTTATCTTTTACATTGTAATAAAAAGCTAATTTTATTCTTATTTAAATGTCCTTTATTTCACCATTATCCATTTTGTATAACTGACAAAGAGGGAGATGAAGAATTATTCTCATATGGGCATAAGGAAAAAGATGACGTGCGTGAGATACACTTGTGTGTCTTTATTCTATCCATGGATTGCCTTGGTAGAATGGTGTGTGTGTTACACACGCTTGCTTTAACTTTAAAAACCAATGCTTCTGCTTTAGACATGCCTCATGTGGTGGTTGGTAGTTTTTGTTTTATTTTTGTTTTTGATTCAAGTGTGGCTAATAGGATTCGCAATGGCAATTTATGTTTTATTTCTAACATAGAGTATTATTAGAAAAGAATACCCATAACCATCTTGTAATAATCATTAGTAGATTAAGTTCTATTACTTAACCTACAAAAAAAAAATCTTAGTTGGATGTTGTCAATTAGGTTGAGGGAATGGGGTTGTGAGATCACAACTACGAATTTCTTACTAGGCGGAGACTTATGAAGTTGGGGCACATAGCAGGAACACAAGTGGCAATATAGAGCAACAATGAGGCAAGTGGCAGCAAACCTAGGGGTAGAAGGTTGAGTTTGGTGCAACTTCCTTCTCCTTAAAGTTCTACCTATGCTAGAATCAAGAGGCTTGGAAGGTAAGAAAGGGTTGAGATCTCCTCCCTCTTCTGATTTGTCTAGAGCTCTTTGGATTTTGCCTTTTGATCTAGCTTGTTGCTTTGCTTTGGTGTTATAGAATGAACAAGGAGATGCAATTGCATACATGATTGAGGAGGTGATAGGAGAATTTCAGAGGTGTCAAAAATGCCATTAGAGGTATTAAGTGAGGAGAAGGTGGGTGTTAAGTCTTATTTTTGCTCTCAAAGATCAATTTAGTCCTTATATGACCTACTTATGGTAATTTTGGTAGACTAAATTAATCCTAAGGCTCTTTTTGTCAATTGAAAGCAAAAACTTTCAAACAATAGTTTCAATAAATATAGAATTGATGGCACATACTCAAAGTAGGAAAATTGAAAAACTAGCTTCTAAAGCCTCAAGCTCTACAAATTTTGAGATTGCAACTAGAATTGCAACATCACTTTTCAAATCAATTTTGGGTGCTTCAAGTAAAATTACTAACACTTAAGCTTTGGATACCGCTAGCAAACTTGTAGCTAGTAAAGCAATAATTTAGTTGGAAAATATTAGTGTGGTAGACAGTTCAAGATAGTATATTTTTCATTTCGATAAATGGCCAAAAGACTAATTCATCTATGAGTAATTTTGAGTTATCTTGAAAACATATTGCAATGGATAATCTTGTAAAAACAACTAAATTAAATTATCATCCTTCTTCCAAGAGAGAAAATAAATTTGTTGTGGTACCTCCACTAGAGGTTATTGAGGAAGGTAAAAGTCACTTTACAAACTATCTTATGGGTTCTTTCTTAATTGTGGGGCATTGTGAAAAAATTGTAAGGAAAAGAAAACTTATCATAAATTTTAGCTGTTGAAGAAGATTTCCTTTTCTTTTGCTTTTCGATATGAAGAAAATGGGGGAGATAATAGAAGTAAGAGTATGGGATGTTGCAAGCAAATTGCTTTTCATTCAGAAATGGAATCCCTTAATTATATTAGAGTAAACAAAAACCTTTGCAGCTCCATGGATGAGTTTACATAATGTCTCATATGTGCTTTGGACTAATATAGGTATAAGTTATGTAAGTAGCATGTTAGGCATATACATAGATAAAACCATTGAACATTGTGTGATCCCTAAGAAATGTAAGGTAAGTAAGTGTTCTGGACAAAAAGAATATGTTGTAACCAAAAAATAAGTTTGAGTACCCAAAAAGAATATGACTCATTTAGTTCAAAACTCTTAAATTAAAATTGAAACTCCAGATATGAGGCCAACTCCATTCAAAATATGGTTCCTACAAAGAACCACCTTATCTAGACTATTTAAAATGAAACTCAAAATGCTTAAGAAATAGGGTCAAATACAAATTTGATTGCTATTGATGCTTTTGTTGTTTAGACCAAGGATACATGAGTAAACTTTGAATCTTCCATAAACACCAAAAAGAATTGATGTCCTAGTAAGAAAAAATGTAAGGAGCTAAGTATCATATCGAAAAATAAGTTTTCATTGGAAATCCCACTTAATCAAATCAAAATTGATTTCAATTTGGAATCAAGTTTTTCAAATAGTTCCCGTTCTTTGAAAATATGCTAGCATTCATGGCAAATAAACTGAGTTTGATTGCCATGAATCCCATTTTCTTCCTTCTTTTAGGTTTTCTTCCTTTCCTATAAATTGTAACTCCATTTTGTACATTAATCGAATTGAGAAATCCCTTTTCAGCGTTCTTATTTTCTAGGGTTTTCATACTTGTTCTTGAAATTATTACAAAAACTCATTTGATTTCCTACAATTACTTTCTCTAACGTGGTATTCAATGGCGTACTGGCGAAAGCCCACACATAAGTTTTTGATCCTCCCTCTCAATGGTATCCAATTCTATTCACATTCATGCCACAACCCACACTCTTTAGCAATCCTATGATTTTGGCTATTAGTGTGTCTCAAAGGGAACAATTTCCTTGTTTGTAAGGCTTGAATTGAGCCCCATTCTGTGCCAGTGGCCTCTTTAATCTGCTTAATGGGTCATTCCCCCGTCATTGAGCCCCATAGACACAAACAATGAAGGCTCTTTCGTTCGAGTTATAAACCTAACCTTCCAAAACTAGCATGTCAGGCATCAAAGTGCCCTAAGTTGGATTTTGAACACTAGTTTTGACTCCATCATGACGGCCCTGTCCAAATGCAAGAATTCAACCACAACTTGGCGAGCATTAGCATTGAAATTTGAAGTTCAGAGCACTACTGGAGCATAGCGTTTTTGCTTCAGAATGCAAGCCGTCACCAAAGGTCATTGGACGTAAACAATTATTGTCGGTGAATCGATTTCCAATAATGAGTACCTAACTCATATTTTTTGAGATCTTGGTGCACCATATGCATTACTAGCGACAGCCGTCACCGTTTAGACCCACGCGGTTGTTTTCAGACGAGAAGACTTTCAAGGATAGTTTCTAACACCAGCCCCCTTGAATTATCAAAACAAACCACACTAACCACTACCTTCAACTCCGACCACACATTGGTTGAAATCCAATTGCAATCTCAATAACAATTGGGTAAAACTACGACTTGATATGGTCAGCGAGCTCTCCTTAACAGTTCTCTACCACCATTGCACTCTTTTGGTGGTTTACACGTTCTGTCAAGTGGCAACCATTAATGGTAGCCCGTGTATCCAACTTTACATTGTCCAGCCCATTGTTCAACCCATTGTTGGGCCAAGTACAACCCGATCCAGGCCCATTTCCAATAAGCACCTCAGGCCCAACAAGCCCAATTACCTACTAGGTGCATTCTAACAATTATTGGTTACCCGACTCTAAGCCCTTGATATCACACCTAATGAAATAGGCCTTGAAAATCTTCAAACTACAATGAAAATCAAGAAGTCACCATTAGTCAATTTCTTTAAAAGATTGCTTTTACAATCTCAAATGTTGACTCATCGCTTTTTATTTTACATAAACCCACCTATAGTGTCTTTTATTTTAGTTTAGGTAGATGACATAATCTTTATAAATAGTTCTAATGCTCTACTTTCCAACATTCTTAACCAATTTCGTAATGAATTTGATAATGTTTCCAAACTCAAACATTGTGTTCAGTAGGGGGAGGCCAAATGGGAGGAGTTCCACAATGCAGAGGACGAATTTTAGGAGGCAGATGATGTTCCTCAGGCGATACTTAAGAGATGTTTCAGGGGAGGTAAGCACGAGATCCTGATGCATTGGAAGAACAAGCTACTGTCCGAATCGACATGGGGGAGGAAGACCAATTCATGAGTTGCTTTCCTCACTTCCAGCTATTGTAGGTCATCATCAACCTTGAGGACAAGGCTGTTCTTAAGGGGGAGGGATTGTTACCAGAATTGTTGTTTTTAGGCCGAGCTATTGTGTGGACTGTTGGAATGTTTTTAGGCCGAGCTATTGTGTGGACTGTTGGAATGTTGAGCTAGGCTTGTTTTGCAATGATTTAGTTGTCTATATGGGTTGTGTTAATGGGGAGGTTTCTCTTTAGTTGGGTATGAGGTGTGTTTCGAACAAATTGTATTCTATGACAGTTCTTTGTATGTTTGAACAGTTTTTCATATTGTATGAAGTTTTAGACGGTTCTAGGTTCCCGTATTGAGCCCTTCCCGTTCTCCTTCATTCATTGATTCTCTCTTCACAATCGGTAAGCGAAAACGCCCCATCCAAAATCCCTTGAGGATTTTGTGCCTAGAGGTCCTCTCACCAGGTCACAAGCCGCTGCTCTCCTTGCTCAACCAACCATGGAATCCAACCAGGAACATATGACAAGCATGAGATTCAGTTAGTAGATTATGTTGTCTAGAGCAAAAAAAAGTCCTTGGTTTTATGCCCAACTCCCTCACAACTCCCATTTACCTAACCAAAAGAAAAAGAAAAAAAAAAAGGACTAATTCACTAATGGATATCACAAAACGATCCACCGCATTTATTCTTACTTGTCCTAGGTAAGATGTAGTACATCCTCGTACTTCACTTTCTGTACTAACAAAATATGATTTTCCATATAAAACCATGCAATCCCGAAGCCGTGCTTTGAATTTCTTCCATCTTCTAAACCAGCTTTCCATCATCAAGAGCTTTTGATCTCCAAAATTTTCCACCTGTTCTGAATTCTGTTAGCTCTCCATCTTCAAGATTGCCCGCAAAGCCGACGAAGGTACTCGCGAATGCCATTATAATGGTATGTTACTTGTGCCAGACAAACTACTTCTCAAGTATTCCCTATGAAAGAAATTCTTGTCTCTCCAACGTAGTGATCATGTCCTTCGCCTTTAGTTTGTCAGCGGACGAATACCATTTCCATGTACCTGACATGAAATAAGGAATGATTTGCAGTTCTTGGAAAGCAAAGAAGAAATAAGATATATGGTTTCCACAGGGCAAACATAAGTTTTTTTTTTTTTTAATAAATATGAAAGATTTATTTGAGATGTTTGTAGTTATGGCCGTAGTTAATATTTACAAAGTTTAACTACAAATTTGACTTTAAATGCAAGAAGACTGATGAAGAGAACTTTTACATAGATAAATATTTATATGGAAATATTTTATATATTTAAACTAAAATCTTCTTTCTCTTGCAAAAAGCACTTCTTCTTTTTTTTTTCTTTTCATCGTTAAATTATTTCCATGAACTTGACACAAAAACAAGGAATAATTGTTAGTTCGAGCGATCCCAGAGGAAAAGAAGAGGTTGATGGGTCTCACAAGGAAAGCAGATGCTTTATCATTTTTCTCGAGAAACTAAGGTACACGTTTTGATTATGTCGCTTGCAATTTTAGACAAATGCTACGAACATTATTAGATCCAAGCTGTCAAAGCTGATTATTCTCTCTCTCTCTCTCTCTCTCTGTGTCTGATGTCTGATCTAGGCTGTCGAATCGACTGTTTCACGTTACCCTCCCTTGGTATGATTGGTTGAGGCGGAACGGATGCATTGTTTTCTTTGTTAATTCTTCAACTGGTAATTTTCTGGTACCTCGCACTATCCCACTCCGGTTATGTGATTACACCATGAATGGGACATAATACCGCATCTATTTTTGTCAACTTTGATATTTTAATCATCCCGTAACAAAGACAATAGCAAATAAATATTTGAAGTCAATCCACTTGTCTCAAAAATATTCATCATTGTGCCGACATCTGTGCAATCCAGACAACTTCCTAATCCCATGCAAAGTTGACCGGGCGCGTTTGTTTCGCTGATAATTGAATAACGCGTCCCTTAGGCTGCTTTAGGGTGGAATTTGAACTAGGAAACATGGCCTGTTTGATTCCATGTCTCTGTTATACGTAACAAAATATTAATATGAACATTTTTTTATTTATTTATAAACTAAAATACTCTCTCTCTAGCAAAAGCACATTTTTTTACACCTTCAATAGATAAACTATTTCCACGAACTTGGCATGAAAACAAGGAACGATGAGTAGTTCATGCGAACCCAGAGGCAAAAAAGAGGTCGATGGGTTTTAGAAGGAAAGAATATGCTTTTCATGGATAAACTATTTCCATGAGCTTGACTTAAAAACAAGGAATGATTGGTAGTTCGTGCGAGCCCAGAGTTGGAAAAAAGATAATAATAAAAAAAAGGTTGATTGGCTTTATAAGGAAAGCACTTGCTTTATCATATTTTTCTATAAACTAAGGTACACGTTTTGATTATGTCGTTTTAAACAAATGCCACGAACATTAGCAGATCCAGGCTGTCAAATGCCTGTTCTAGGCTGTCGAGACGACTGTTTCGACAGTGACTCTGGCGTAATTACCATTGACTTAGCCAGTACCGATGCATTATTTCCTTCGTTAATTCTTCAACTGGTAATTTTCTTGTCCCCCTGCAGTCCCATGCCGGTTATGTGATTACAGAAACACCATGAATAGGACAAAATACCGCATCTATTTTTTTGTCGTCATCTAAGCGGGGTCTTATAACTTTGATATTTTAGTCATCCTGTAACAAAGACAATAGCAAATAAATCTTCAAGTTAATCCATTTTTATTAAAAATATTCATCATTGTGCCGACAGCTGTACAATCCAGACAACAAAATTCCTAATCCCATGAAAAGTTGACCCGGCGCTTTTTGCCCTGATAATTGAATAACGCGTTCCTTAAAGACGGCCTTTGGCGGACAAGTGGACCTCAAACGGGGAAACGAAGCCTGTTTGGCTCCGCGTCCACCGGCGAACGCACGAGAGCACACTCTTCATTTTTGGCTTTTCCTCTAGTGGCTAGTGGGTTAATAAACTAGAGAAGTCAATAGCATAAGGGAATTAATGGGGCTTTCGTAACGTTGTACTTTTCTCGCATATATATAAGAAGCTTTGTTATCTAAAGACAACATTATGACACAATATTTGGTAGGTAAAAATAAGGAAAAATTAAATATTTATTAATTTCTTTATATATCTTAATTTAACATCCTTTTTTTTTTTTGACAATTAGGTAATTGATTTTCCTTCAATTTCAAATATATCTTTTCATGGTATATTATATACATAATCTTTACTTGAAAGGTTATATGGCATAATTATTTCGAATTACAAAAACAAAATTTAAGGTAACTTATTATCACTATGATTGATGATTAACTACCTTTAGTTTAAATCACTTTTGTCAGAAAATTATCTATTAATAAGAAAATGGATTTTAAAGATTATTAATCAATTATTTTTAAAATAATCAACTCAATTTTTTTATGTATATTTTTATTTAAACTTTTTTATATCATGTCATGTGTTCAATTACCATACTAAAGCCCAAGATTAGAGTAGATTTTTTTTTTTTAAGCTTCAAAAAGAAACATATTTATAAAGGATTCAAAAATTGTAGACCTAAATTTTCAATTAAAAGCATATGATTGGATTCTAATTTTTTTCAAAGAAAGTATTACTATTTCTTAACTAGGACCAAAATAAGGAGGAAAAAAAAAAAAAAAGGACAGTCGGATATCCGTCTTATAAGCAGTTTCAGGCGCCAGAATGCATCTGCATAGATAAATAAAACAAGTAGAAAAGGATTGTATCACAAAATTCGCTAAATAATTTTTCATAGAATGAGGACTGTTACACTTGAGAAAACGAAAGATAAAAAATAAAATTAACGACGAATTTTAGCCGCCGCTAGGAGTTGTAATGGTAATTTGGAAATCTAAAACTTGACTACACGACAAAGAGATGATTAGCGGAAGCACACAAAATTTGATACCATCTTATTGTTGCGCTCTAAACTGTATAAACCTTGTCATTTATTATTATTTGAAGCTTGATTAGTCACACCTATCCCATAATGAATACACGTAAAGGAAAAAGAATAAATTTATATATTAAAAAGATATCCTAAGATTCTAATATAATAAATCTATGCGGTATTTATTTGGTCTCCTAAGTATGATCATCAAAATCCTTACCGTGGTGATGCATGGCTCTTAATGAAAGGCTTTCATTAGAGTGCAAGTATGTTTAATAAAAGCAGAAGGTTGTTGAATGATAAATAAGTCGGATTTATTATTTCAATTAATTACTACTCATTATATTTATCCGCTTAACATATACATTCTAAAACAACATTGTGATGACTCACAGTACACAAATTAGTGAGCAGGTGATCTCCACTTGACCTTTAATCTCAATTTTCTTTTCCCCACGTTTAGGAAGATTGTCGATCCATTTCCTATGAAGGGTCAAGCTTTAATTGTTTATTTCCCTAGGCTTGTCTCAGGAAGGTTCCTCTATAAATACATCCCAAATTCTAGCTGAATGTCACATGACAGAGAGAAAACAACCCCCGCCTGTCAAAGGAAAGTTGCAGAATGGGACTAAAGAAGATCAGGATGATCTTAGGCTTCCTTGGGGTTCTGTTTCTGGAAGGTCTGGTGCTTTCCACGGCTTACAACGTTCATCACTATAGCTTTATTGTAAGTGTCCCCTTCGAGGTTATGTTTGTAACGAGACGATCAGGAGCATGATGCCGCTTTCCCTGATCTAAGCTTATACTTACAGTTCTTTCCTAGTCAGGTCTGTTCACAAAGACTTTGCTGTAAAAAATGATAACATTGTCCATTTTGATTGTAGCTGAAGGAGACGAACTTTACAAGGCTATGCAGCACGAAGAGCATGCTCACTGTCAATGGGCAATGGCCTGGCCCAACGATTCATGTCCACAAAGGCGACAGAGCATTTGTAAACGTTCATAATAATGGAGATTATGGTGTCACCATTCACTGGTAATAACTCTCTATTGCCCGGCACTTTCCAGGGTTTATAGGAGAGTAACATATTTTCTCTTCTAGATGCAGAAAGGTTTTGTTTTCATGGTGGTCATAATGGTATGATATTAATGAAAAATGTATCAAAAACTAAAGAATAGCATGCATTGACAGGCATGGAGTGAAGCAGCCCAGAAATCCATGGTCAGATGGTCCTGAGAACATCACACAGTGCCCCATTAAACCTGGAAACAACTTCACTTATGAGGTTATATTTTCTTCTGAAGAAGGAACTCTTTGGTGGCACGCTCATAGCGACTGGTCAAGGGCCACAATACATGGTGCCATTATTGTTTACCCAGCTCTAACATCCTCTTATCCATTCCCTAAGCCTTATGCAGAAGAGACCATTGTTCTTGGTATACATTTTAACATTTCATTTCCTCTCGAGTACTTTCTCTCTCTAAGTTCTTACTACAAAACCAAGACACTTCCACAACTTGCATTAAAGCTATGTATTAAACATGTTAATCTTTGTGTTTTGATGTGCTGATCAATAGGAGAATGGTATGAAGGGGATGTAATAGCTATAATTGAAATAGCCCTTGCAACTGGTGGCGATCCAAATACTTCAAATGCCTATACCATTAATGGCCAGCCAGGAGATTTGTACAATTGTTCTAAAGGTATGAAGAAAAAACCTGAAGCCAAAAGGGGAAAAAAAAAAATGGATCCCAAACTTATATTGTCTACCACTTGTATCACTTATCCTTATTCTACTCCAGAAATTAGAATGTCTGATGATCATGTTGTTTATGTTGCAGAAACTACATACCATCTAATGGTTAACTATGGCAAGACATATCTTCTCCGCATAATCAATGCTGTAATGAATGAGGAACAATTCTTTGGTGTTGCAATGCACAACCTCACAGTTGTAGGTACCGATGGCGCATACACGAAGCCCATAAACACCAACTATATCATGATAGCTCCAGGACAAACAATGGATGTTTTGGTAACAGCAAACCAGTCTCCTGACCGCTATTACATTGCTTCTACTGCTCATGCGGAGACCACCATCCCATTCGACAACACAACCACGACGGCAATTCTCCAGTATAATGGCAATTATACTCCCTCATCATCCATTCCCTTTCCGACGCTTCCCGTTCACAATGACAGTGCAGCAGCAGAGAACTTCACAAAGCGCTTAAGGAGCTTGGCAAGCAGAGAGCACCCCATCAATGTGCCGTTGAATATCACAAAAAGAATCTACATGACAGTTTCTATAAACTGGTTGCAGTGCCCCAATGCATCATGTAAAGGACTAAATGGGAATAGGATAGCGGCAAGCTTGAATAATATAACTTTTCAAACCCCAACGATTGATATTCTGCAAGCATATTACAGGTATAACATATTCTCTCTCCACACTTCCATTTAATTCAGGTCTTCATCAAAGGAATACGAGCATGATAAATATAACAATAAGAAAAACCAATCTTATTATAGTTAACATTTTGTAAAACAACAAAGCTTAATAATGGATAATTCCAATCTATACTCTTTTTACAGGAAGATTCCCTATGTTTTCACCAAAGATTTCCCGACCCAGCCCCCTTATTATTTCAACTTCACTGGAGATGTGGACAACAGTACAGAGTTTTCAAGCCGAGGGACAAGGGTCTTGACACTCAACTATAATGATGCTGTCGAGTTAGTATATCAAACAACAAGCCTTGTGGTAGCAGAGAATCATCCTATGCATCTGCATGGTTTTAGCTTTTATGTGGTGGGAATGGGTTCAGGGAATTTTGACAACAAGACTGATCCAAAGTCTTATAATTTGGTTGATCCACCAGAAGTTAACACTATTGGAGTTCCTAAGAATGGATGGCTTGCAATGAGATTTGTTGCTGATAATCCTGGTTCGTTCTCTATTCAATTGGCTTCATTATAGTGCATACAATTTTTAGCAAGTTCAAGACAAAGAGAGTCATTATTGTGAATGTTTTTTTCCAGGTGTTTGGTTTATGCACTGTCATTTGGAACGGCACGCTAGTTGGGGTATGGAAACTGTGTTAATAGTGAAGAATGGGGGAACTAAAGCAACGAGCTTGCGCCCACCTCCCAAATACATGCCTCTGTGTTCCAAGTCTTAGATGAAGTTTTCTGCTTTAGTTGCATTGCTGTAGTAATGCTAAGCAAAACAATAAGGATAACGGTGATCCATGTAGATATTTATTTAGTATGTTTACGATTTTTGCTTCAATTTTTTTGGTTAATTTTTCAGAACATTTAGAGGTTAAGCCAAGATCTGCTAATCTATAAACAGTGCTTCCATTGAAAAGTATTCGAGTTTATTCATGTCTGTTCAATGGGACCACAACTGAATGCAATGGCTACGGGCAAGCAACATGAGTTCGTCTCCAGAAAAACCAACACAAAAGGACAAAAGGCTGTGCCTTTCTAAAAGAATGCAAAACGAAACTACAATATAAGGACACCAACAAATAGTGACATTGAAAAGAGCTTAGTCCCCTGCCCAACCTTTTTTATTTCAATTGAATAACGAAAAAGTTTATAAAAAATAAACAGGGCTTAGGAGCTTGTCTCTTAAGAGTTCGTTGCATTTCCTTACAGAATAAGACTGAATTGGTCATGAAAATCTAAAACAAATTGCAATCTTGAATGTTCAGAAGTGAAAGGCAAACAACTAAGTTACCATCATTTTCTGGAAGATTGTAAATACATCAACGCTTTCAATTTATCTTGATCATAAAGTATCTGGAAATATTATACCTGTGTACGTTTCTTTCTTGATATAATATGTGAATTCAATAATTTTATCCTAAAAATGGTTCTGGTCTGGGAAGATGATTCCACATGCATGTGTTTAATGTAGAATCTGAAGAATGCCCCGTTATTTATAAAAGTGATGTGTTTATGGGCTGAAGGAAAATATATCCTTTAATAATGTTATTGAGTATTTAAAACCTATACTTTGGATTGAAAATCATAGTTAGTTCCATCACATTTAATTTTCTAAATGTGACACTATCATATCTATCATAACAATCAAGGATTAGCATATTCCTTCCCTATTAAGGTGGAAAACAATTTAAGGCATGTATACTTGAGTTTATGTTTGCATTGTTCATTTGCACCATTTAGAATGAAAAGAATAATATGATCTTTAGGAATAATTTATTTTCTAAATATGTAATTCATCAAACCATCAAAAGACTTTTTAAGGATAAATTTTATTGTGTCACAAAAGTCACTAAAATAGTTGAAATTTTTATATTCAAAATACTTGGAGGCTTGAAGAGACTATATTTAATTTGGTGTAATATTATGTGTGGTATCATTAGAGGGAAATGCCCTTAACCATTTGGTAATGGTCATTGGTGGATTAAATTTTACTTTAAAAAACAAAAAAGGAAAATAAAATCTTAGTTGAAAGTGCATATACGCATCATTGAGTGTCACAAGCACAAACTATGGTATCATGACAATGAATGATCATGGCCTATTACTAAGAGTATGAATCCTATTATTTTAAGGATGCTAATCTTATTAGTAATAACTAGTGATCATATTTCCAATAGGATATTATTTAAGTTCTACTCACATTAGGAGAATGTCTCACATATCTTCTTCTTTTTTTCATGTTTTTCCAACATTTAAGTGATAAGAAATTTTAAATTTTTGTTTCATAGGCATGTGGGTTAGTTGGTAGCCTATGCCGTTTGGGACTAAAAGGTCTACGTTCAATACCAAACTCTCCCAAATTATCCTCTTTTTCTTTTTTCTTTTATAAGTAAATGGTTTACATATCTAAGAGGTAATTGTGCATAACAAGACTAGAGGCGTATGACTTTAGGTTAAGATCATATATAATATCACATTAAATAAAAAATAATCTCATCTAACCTCCAAGCACGTTGAATATGCATATACTTTAGTTGTTTTGGATATCTTCTTTGCATTAAATTTCTCTCTCTAATAAGTCTCCTAATAGCTTCAAGAAAAATATTTCAAAATTAGCAATGTATCTAAAAGTTCTATTATTCTTTTCCTTCCAAATAGCATAAGACAAACAAGGTAAATACAAATTTAACAATACTTGAAACCTTTCTGTTTCACATGGTGACAAAGCCAATTGATTCTAGCATTCCATGATAAATAGGATAGTCATACATTGAAAATAGTCTCTAGACATTCTCATATTGCTATAGAGTATGAGTACCCTATGAAGATATGTTCCTTGGACTTGTCTCACGAGTTGCACAGGCACTAACTCTTATCACTAACTAATGTTGCATAGCTAGCCATAAAACTCTATATTGACATGAAATTGTAAACTTAAACCTTATACTTTCATACTAATCCATTTTAGAGACTTGGGAAGTAATAACTTCCTAAGTAGAATTAATTAAGTACCTTCCATTAACAAAAATAGTCCATATAAGTTTATCTTCTATTATATTATTTCACCTAGACAAATTATTGCTATTGCTTGTAAGTATGTGCCATGATAATTTCCTGTTGGTATGTACTTCATTTTTAATTATTTTTGATACCTTTGCATCCCTAGGTATTCCAAAGTTAAGAATAGCTTGCTCTTCAACTCTACTAGCTTTGAATGCTTTTGGCAACCAAAAATCATCTCATTTCCCATTACCTAACCCATTTCATTCTACTAGCAACCATGGGCTTTACCTTGAGAAATTTCCTCCAAGGCCAAGTGCTATAACTCCATTCTTTTAGATTCCAAAAACATTAATATTTTATATGGTAAGTATTCATCTATGTTGATTATAAAGATTATAATGATAATAGGTTTCATATATTCTTTATTTTGGCAATTATGTTGCAATCCCTAGCCTTTTTAATATTCAACCTAGGTCTAGCTTTACTAACATAAACTTGGTTTCAAGCAACCTTCAACCTATGCATTCTCAATTTTGGACTTGACCTAAGAAAGCTCTCTATTATTTGATCCATTTTCTTTCATATTTTGATTGAAAATTATGAAAAGAAAGGCCTATATGTTTGCATTGAAAATAAAATAGAATTTTTTAGCTAGATTATATTTGCATATGCCAAAATCTTGGTAGTCCAATTAAAATTTTTAGCTAATATCCTTTGTGGCCAAAATTGGTAATTGTATGAGTTTAATCTTTTAAAGGATAGTTGCACATTCTAGCATTAAAGCTAAGTACAAATGTCATACTAATATTATCGTTGAAGTCATGTGGATTGATAACTCCTTTATGATCTTCGTGTGCTACCCCCTATTCACTTATTATATGGTGCAATAACTTGTTAGTGCTTTGTCTTGCTACTGCAAATCTAGTCTTTTATACTCACACTAACTATATTGAAATTAATTATCATTTTATGATTAAGTGTTTTCTTCGTAGTTAGCTCTACATTCAATCCATCTCTTTTACTAATTAGCTTACTGGCATTTTCATTGAAGGTTTGTCTATGACATGTACAACTTTGTGGGAGGATGTTAACCTAGTCAACCAAGTCCACATCAGCTTTGTTAACTTTTCCTTCAACAAAAAATGATGGTAATAGCAACACTTGAGGATGCTACTAGCATAGGGGTAGTGTACACACAATATCCATTAAAAATTCTATATATATTTGTACAAAAAAAGAATACATTTATGAAATATAGTGACTTCAACGATAATATATATCGCTCAAGTTCTGATGTTTCAGGCTCACATTCTTTTTCTTTTTGGGTGGAATGTCTTCTCATAGCCATTTACCTTGTTAACTGTCTTCTATCATCCCTTTTTCAGGGTATTAACCCTTTTAAAAATTATTTGGAAAACCCCGGTCTTGACAACCTTTGTGTTTTCGGTTGTCACTATTATGCCACCACCTTAGGTGTTTGTGATAAATTTAGCCCTCGAGCCATTCCATGCATTTTCATGGATTATCCTTCCTCTCAAAAGGGTTATTGCTTATAAGATCCTATTATTCACCACTTCTTTATTAGTCGTGATGTTAATTTTTAGGAAACTATCTTTCCTTTTTCTTCTTCCTTTCACTTTTCTTCTAATAGCTTACCCATTGCAGACAGCCTGCCAACCTCAATGCCTCCGGTTATCTCAGATCCTAATACTCACACTTCCCCTTCTCTCCCTATTGACCTCTTAGATTTTCTGAACAGTCCCTCTCCTCTAGATAGTCCTCTCAATCTGCTAGTTGCTACACCCATCCCTCCTACCTACCTTCACCACCACTACTAATGTCCCTCCTAGTTCCTTACCACTTGCTTCTCTTAACCCTTCCCTTCACCAGTCTAGCCATCCTACTCATCCTTCATTTGGACTTTGGATTATTTATGCCCTTCTTTCCCTACCTCTTCCTCCATCTCACTTTACCCCATATTTAACTATGTTTCCCTCCACCAATGTCACCCTTCTTATCAAAGCTCCATTGTACCTATCTATGCCTCCTAAAAACCTTCCACCTATCAAGAAGCTGTTATTGATCCGAATTGGGTTACAGCCATGGATGCTAAGCTTACTACTCTTGAGGCAAATCATATTTAGGATGTGGTTCCTTTGCCCCCTAGTTAATGTCCTATCAGATACAAACGGGTTTACAAGATCAAGTATTGTGTTGATAGCTCCATTGAACACTACAAAGCTTGGCTCGTTACTAAAGGTTTCAGTTAGCATGAAGGAATTGATTTTCAAGATATCTTCTTTTCTACGACAAAGCATGTCACTGTCTATTACAATATCACTATTGCAGTTGTTCATCATTGGTTGCTTTATTAGGTGGATGTTCAAAATGCTTTTCTTCATGGTGATCTCTCTAAGGAAGTTTATATGTAGCTTCCCCCCAGATTTTGCAATTAAAAGGAGTGTCTTGTATGTTAATTGTGGAATCTCTTTATGGGTTAAAGCAAGCTTCTAGGCAGCATAATGCTAAGTTCATCGAAATGTTAATTGTGCATGGTTTCGTACAATCCTATCATGACTACTCCTTGTTCACCAAATAGAAAGGTACTTGCTTTGTAGCCTTACTCATTTATGTTGATGACATCTTAATTATAGGGAACAATTAGGAGGCAATCTCATATCTCAAGCAATATCTTCATACCATTTTCTTCATGAAAGATCTTGGTCAATTAAAAAAATTTTTAGATCCTAAAATTGCTCACTCTCTAAACAACATATCATTGAGTCAACGAAAATGCACACTAGAATTAATCTCTGAAGCAGACCTCATTGGATCTAAGCCATCATTGATTCTCATGGAACAAAACAAGAAGTTTACAAGTATTGAATATGATGCTGGTTTTGAAGAAAAGTTGGATGATCTACCTCTTACAAATCCATCAATCCATCCGCGACTAATTGGATGACTGATTTACCTAACCCTTACTAGACCTGATATTACCTTCCTAGTCCAGTTACTTAGTCAATTCATGCATGATCCAAAATAGTCCCACATAGAAGCCATTTTAAAAGTAATCAAATACCTCAAAATTTGTTTAAGGCTTGGTATTATGTTTCCATCATTGTTCGGTGAAATTTAAATGCAAGTGAACATGTCGAACAAGTAATATAATGATGAGAAAGATATCGTCCCACAGAGATTGGTGATTACTAGACTAATTAATTACTAACGGTGAATAACTCCTAGAATTTATTAAGTAAATCAAATTGATAGATGATAGATTAACTAACTAAATCTAAGAAAACTAAATACAAGAAATATGTTAGAGCATATGAGTTCACCATAATTACTAGGTATTAATATTGATTATTTATGCTTTCAAGAGGGATAATATCTATGTGATGGCGAAACTTCCTAATTTATTTACTATCCTATGTCTAGGTATAACAAACCTACTTAGTTCATTGATTCACTATATCTCTATATGTGAATTGAAACAAACCAAATGCATTAGGATCTATGAACATTCCCAGTTTACACCGAAAGCCACACAAACAATATGGTATATGTCTATCCATATTTAATTTATGGTTACACATTACAAGAAGCAATTGCATATTATCTCATGTCGGTCTCAAACATGCAAATCATATCATTTAAGTGGTAGCTAATCACTTAAAAGCATTAAACACAGTAATATGTAACTTCATATAAATAAAATATCTTGCAAAACATATTAATCATAACATCCATACCATCATAATTAGGTTTACATCATAGCTCTAACAAAAGTAAACTTAAACATAAAGAAAAAATAGGGAAGAACACTAATAGGAATTAAAGAAGGCATCTTGAATCCAAGAACAAGAAGTCTGTCACCCTTTTTGTCTTCTCTTCAAGAAAACCTTAAGTTGTGCTCAATTTTCTCCTCTCTTTCTTTTGCCTCATCTCTTCTCTTAAATAAGGTTTAGGTTTAGACCTATCTCTTATTCTAGTAGAAGTGGGTTTTGGAGACCCAAGACAATTAGGTTTTGAACTCTTATATTGATTAGGCTTTAGACTCTTAACATGACTAAGTTTTCTAATTATTTAGAAAACCTAATAACAATGGAAAAACTAATAACAATTATCCAAAGCCCAAGCCCATCTTGATTTTCTTGATCTTGATATTTTGACCATATTTTGTCATATAATAAACATCAGGTTCTCCATGCTTATCCTTTTTCTTCATGCCTCCTCATGCTAAAAAAAATTAGACAAATCCAAGTAAATAAAGAGGACTTCAAATATTTTCTCATAATATTTGTATTATTTATTGCCTAAAAATAGGTAAAATAACTCTATAAAAATAGAGTTATCAATCATCATCTTAGTTTGAATTGCAGGCTTGTTGCAACATTGATTACAACACATGTCCTATGACAAGACAATCTACCACTAGTTTCTGCATCATGTTGGGCAATTGCTTGATATCATAGCGGTCCAAGAAATAGCCTACTATCTCATTCTCTTGTGCAAAAGCAAAATACCAAGCCATGTAGGTCACAACTTGTGAAATAGTTTAGATTATTGGATTACTTAAGGATTTTGGTTTTCATATGAAGCATCTTGCACTACTGCATTATGATAATGAAGTTATAGAGAAGATTGCAGCCAATCTCATATTTCAAGAGCATACTAAACACATTGAAGTCAAATGTCACTATGTTAGAGAAAAGCTTAAATAAGGAATCATCACTACACAACATGTATCCCCCAAAGAACAACCTATTGATTTATTAATGAAGGCACTTTGCAGCAAGTAGCATTAGCATCTTCTCCCCAAGCTCAGAGTATTTGACTTGTTCAAATCTCCAACTTAAGAGGGAGTGTTAACGTACAACTACCTTACCTACCACATTGCCATATTAAGTCTTACAATTTGGCTTAATATCTTTGTATTTAATTGTGTATATTTTTCCTTCCTTGCTAGACTAGGTTTAGTCCTATATAAATGTAAGATGAAACCTCTAAAATTTACACAGCAATAGAGACAATTACATGCTCCCTCTTGGTTTTCTCATATTCTCTTACAATTTCAACTCCTCTAATGCATTTGTATGGTTTATGTTTCTTTTTAGTTGGTACGGATTATGATAGTTACAACAAAGGCACTTCCATAAAACTTACAATTTGGTTAGTTAACTAGAAGTTAACATTAACAAAGTTCCTAAGAATGGATGGGCTGCCATAAGATTCAAAGCTGATAATTTAGGTACTCTTTATTTTCTTTTTACCTCTATTTTATGAGTTTGTATGGGGATTGTCAATAACATGGTGTATTTCTTAGGTGTTTAGTTTATGCATTGTCATTCAAAATAACATGCATGTTAGGGTATGGACACTGTTCTCATCATGAAGAAGAGTGACCAAGGAAACAAGCGTGCTACCATCGTCTGCTAATTTGCGTACTTGTTCCTAGTTTTGAAATAAGACAACTTTTGCCCAATCTCTATGGAAGCAATTCATGGAGCATGAGTTAAACTAGATCTTTGGAAGGGATTGACCTTTAAGGAAGATATTTATCATTTGAGATGATCAAGAAGTAGTTTAGGATTCCTTTTAATTCTTTCTGTCTTTTGTTTATTTTCTTTTTCTTGTCACATTTTGTACCACAATTTATGAAAGCAATTACATAAAATAAGTTTAAAAATCCCATTTTTGTTGATGATATGTGCAAGATTTTCATTTCCCACGGCTAGATTAGATGTATCCCTTAACCCACAATATGGTTGGACTCAATTTTAAGGTAAGATGCAATTTGATTTTAATTATGTCACTATGATGCTTATGAACATATTAAAAGTAAATATATGGCTACCATGCTGACCAATGACCACATTCTTGAATCTATGGTATGACTTGGTTCCTACATCAAGTTAACATTTGATCTAGATTTGACAATCATGTTTTGGGTAGTGTCAAATTTTTGTTGTGAAAAATAATGTAAGAAATAAGATTTAAGTTGCTTAGCCAACTAGTTTAGTCATAAGCTAATGGAATTCTTAACCATAAGTTTAGGTGTGTGAGTTATATAAAAAAAGAAAAAAATATTTAAATATATAGGTTTGTATCATAGTTTAAGTTTAAGAAAACAAATGGTAATTTACAAAAGAAATATATTATTCTTATAATATAGCTTATTACTCATGTTACTTATGAAAGAACATTATCAAAAATGTTATAGGTATATTTGAGCAACTATATATTTTATATAAAATTAAAACATATGAGTAGATTTAAATCACTTATATTTTATTAAAAAAAATTAAAATGGAATATATATATATATATATATATATATATATATATATATATTTCCTAGTACAAAACAACTTAGAAGTAAGAAACAAAAAGAACAATGCGTACGAGCTACATGACTGACAAGGATATGTTTGTTTACAATTGAGTTTGATAAAGTCTTTTTTTGGTCCCAAAAGGAATTAATTCTCCTAAGAAAAACCCACGCTAACAAATCTTCTTTCTTCACTTATCTGCAATCATGTTTTGCAAATTCATTGGCAAAAAACACACATAAAATTATCCTTAAAGGAAATGAAAAAGGGGAAAAGGATTTGACTCTTTTTCCACCGAATGCATGAATGATCCTTGTGTCAAAGTTTCACTTCCACAACTCATCACATGGAAACTTTTTCTCCTCTTGGACTTCCCCTTGCAAATCAACGATCATGATATTCATTCACCACTTTTACGTTGAAAAACCTATTTTAGAATCAAGGATTTGGCGGGGAATAAATGAAGTCCTACCCACCTATAATTCTTTAAGAAGCCCTCTCATTTGTCATTTTGATTTGAAGCACGATTTTTCCAAGGTGCCACCAAAGTGTTCTAGACTGGCAATATGGGCTAATGGGTTAGCTAAACAAATACAAGTCAAACTTCTATATTCTGGACTAACAGTACAAGCTAATGAATTGGTTATGTGAGTACGAGTCTAAGTTACCTAGTTTTCCTTATTGTTAGGTCATCCACTTGGGTAGTGCCCATTTGTTTCCTTATATCTTCATGAATTTTATTTTACTTAGATATAACTACCCTCTTTATGAGAGGAACATTATTATCCGTTTCGATTATAATATATGCATTATTCAATAAGATAACTGTTACAATTCAATAGTCATTGTTGTAATATTAGTCTTAATTTGAATATCTTCGGTTTGAAAATATAAGTGTCCCAATTCAATGAACTTGTTTCAAGTTCTAACTAACATTTGCACATTTGATGGCTACATACTAAATGTGTAACTAATGTTGTATTAACTTTTTGAGAGAAGGCAAACACTTATATAAAAGGACCCTCTAGGATCCTTTTATCCTTACACACTTTACATTTCTTCCTATACTATTTACTCCCAAGATCTCTCTTTCTCTTCTTTCAAGAACTCCCCATCATGGTGATTCTAGTTAAAGATAACTTAGTTCTAAGCCACAACTAAGGGCTAAATAGATTTTTCTCTAAGTAGTATCAAAGTTTGGTTCTTAAGGCATGCTAAGTCATTGAGAGATGGCTACTAGTGCTTCAGAAATTATAGCCGAATCATAACCACACAAATAGACAAAAAGGAAGAGGCTCTAGAAGAGATAGTAGGCAAGCTAGAAGAGCTTTATAGCTCTCATTGAGGAAAGAGTGGTTGATTTGGAAGGATTTGTGGAACGAATGGTTGGTTTTGAAGGAGTCATGGTGAAATTCCGAGAAGAAATTGGTAGCTTGAAGGAGAAAGTAATTGTTGCTATCCTTTGTGAAATATCCCTAAGCCAGTGACTTACAATAGGAAATAGGATGCAACAAAAATGAAGGATTTCTTATGACATATGGAGCATTATTTTGACATGGCTTAAATTAGCAATGATCTTGCTAAGGTACAAACTATTTTCTAGTATCTCACAGAGGCATTAGAGATGCAATGAGCTAGAAAATGGGGAGGAAAGGATCAAAACCTATGACGCATTCAAGGTGGAATTAAAGCAACAATTCCTCCCAAAGAATGTGGATCAAAGGGCTCAAGAGACATTGAGGGACTTAAGGCACACCACAACTCTACAAGCATCCATGCAAGTATTCACGGAGGCAACACTATACCTTATGGATGATCTCAATTGTTTGATCTCTAGTAGATTGTAAGTGGCCCGAAACACTATTTAGCCCACCTATCTAGACTAACAATTCGGGAAAAGAAGAAAGGAGTCAACTACCATTTAACCATAATGGAGGCACTAGACCCTTCAACCATAATGGTGACAAAAGAAAAGGTAATCCTTTTTAATTTATTTATAAAGTCTCACATTATATGAGAGAGTTTTTAAAAAAGGAGTCACTTAATGTAATGGAGAAAAAGCAAGTACTAGAGGAGAATTCGACAAAAAATGGATATATGGTAGTCTTCCAAATATTTAACTCAATGGAAGGTAAAGCCCTTAGACCAATTGTGAGATCCTTCATGTATGTAGACCTTGCAATTAACAACAAGGAGATGAAAACTATGGTAAATTCGGTTGCCACCTACAACCTCATCACTCTTGAAGAAGCTAAGAAATTAGGCTTATTCGTGAAGAAGGATGTGGGGTCATGGCCCTTGTTCGGGGTTGCTTTGGGAGTGGAGTTGCGTGTAGGGAAATGGAAGGGAAAAGTAGACTTCTTACTGGTGTTAATGGATGATTACAAGTTAGTCCTCGAGTTAGATTTCTTGCATGTAGCTCATGCTTTTCCTTACCCCACACATAAGTGCTTGTGTATACTTATAGAAGATATATCTTTCATAGTACCTATGAAGGCCATGGATCCTACATAGAAAATCATTTTCTACTATACAGCTAAAGAAAGGTATACAGAAAGGTAGGAACATTTTTCTAGCTTGAAGGAGAAGGAAAAGATCTTAAAGAAGGAAGAAAATCTTCTTAAAGTGGTTCGTGACATTATTGAAAAAAACAAGGAGGTAATGCCTCTTGAGATTCCAAAACAACTACTTTTTTTTTTTTTTTTTTTTTTTTTAAAAAAAAAAAAAAAAAACTACTACTTCCTAAGGGGGAAGTTGATCATGCAATAGAGTTGGAGTTGGGAATAAAGCCTCCAACAAAAGCACCTTACAAAATGTCCCTACCTAAGCTAAAGGCACTCAAGAAATAGTTAAAGACCCTGTTGGATGCTAGGTACATTCGACCTTCAAAGGCCCTATATGGTGCTCTTGTACTCTTTCAAGCAAAAAAAGATGGATTGATATAGCTCTGCATTAATTCTAGGGCATTGAATAAGGTAACCGTAAAAAACAAATACCCTATTCCTTTAATTGTGAATTTGTTTGATAGGTTGGGCAATGCTAATTACTTTATGAAGGTGGACTTAAGATTAGAGTACCATCAAGTCTATATTGCTATCAATGACAAGCCTAAGATGAAGTGCATGACATAGTATGACTTTTTTAAGTGATTGGTCATGCCTTTTGGCCTAACCAACGTTCTAACAATATTCTACACCTTGATGAATAACTTGTTCCACCTTTACTAAGACAAGTTTATGATGGTATATCTTGACAAAATTGTGGTGTATAGCAACTCACTAGAGGAACATGTCAAGCATTTAAAGATTTTGTTCAAGGTGCCATGGGAGAAAAAACTTTGTCTAAAGAAAGAGAAATGTTCCTTTGCCTGAGAAGAAACTGATTTTCTTAGACATGTTATCAAACAATAGACATTACAAATGGATCGAGCCAAAATGAAGGTGATCCAAGAGTGGAAAGCACATTCAAAGGTAACAAAACTGAGATCTTTCCTTGGTCTAGTCAATTATTACAAGAAATTCATTGCTAGATACTTAGCAAAAGCCATACCTTTGACTGAGTTACTAAAAAAGTCTAAGACATGGGAATGGACTAATGAATGCTAGGATGCCTTTAATGATTTAAATGTTATAGTGATGAAGGAACCAATGCTAGCATTACTTGACTTCACAAAGCTATTCAAGGTACACTTAAATACTTTTGACTTTATTATTAAAAGTGTACTAATGCAGGAAGGACATCCTATTATCATTGAAAGTCAAAAGCTAAATAAAGTGAAGCATAAGTACACTATGCAAGAGTATTGAATAAGATGGCTATAGTTCATTGTTTAAGGACATGACATCACTACTTACTTGGCTTGTAGTTCCTAATTCATATGGATAACATGGCCACAAGTTACTTTTAAACTCAGTAGAAGTTGTTGCCAAAACAAGTTAGGTGGCAAGACTTCCTTATTAAGTTTGATTATATGATGGAGTATAGGCTTACAAGGACAAATGTGAAGGTCAATGCCTTTAGCAAGAAAGCCGAGTTAGCTATTATAAGTTTAGTTGGAGGATGTCATACTTCAATTAATATGAGAAGGGATGTCACATGATCCCTTGGCCAAGTAGTTGGAACAACTGGTGAAGGAGGGTAAAACTAAGTAGTTTTGGTTGGATGATAAACTACTCTACACTAAAAAAAGGTGCTTATATGTGCCTAAGTGGGAAAACCTGCATTGCAAGCTCATTAAGGAATGTCATGATAGTAAGTGTGCAGCCCATCTTGGAGAATGAAGAATGCAAGCTCTTGTGGAAGCCTCATACTTCTGGCTTGGCATGAAAATGAGGTAGAGTTATTTGTAAAAACTTGCCTTATGTATCAATTGGATAAACCAAAATGGAGAACTCCTGGTAGTTTCTTAGAGCCATTGCCTATCTTAAGTCATCCATGAGAGAGTGTCTCTATGGAATTGATTGATGGGCCTCCAAAGTTTGATAGTTGTGGATCGATCCTAGTGGTGGTGGACCAACTCTTAAAATATGAAGCATCTATACCCGCCCCTATAGAGTGTTTAGTAAAACTCATTGCTTGACTCTTTTTCAAACATGTGGTGAAGTACTAAAGATTAACATGAAGTATTATTAGTGATAGAGATCCATACTTCATGGGCCAGCAGTGGAGGGAGCTATTTGAGTTGTTGGGCTCAAAATTGTTGTTCTCCATAAGTTTTCATCCTCAAATAGACGAGCAAACAAAAAGGATGAATAGCCTTGTGGAGTTATATTCAAGACACTTCATGAGTGAGAACGAAAATGATTAGGTGAAACTGATGGATGTGACCTAGTTTTCTTACAATCTTTAGAGGAGTGAATCAACAAACAAAAGCTCATTTAAGTTGGTGACAGGGCAATAGCTATTAACTCCTCTAACTTTGAAAATGAAGCAATCAAGTTAGTGCCCTGGTGCTTTTAATATGGTTAAGTCATGGTAAAAGAATGTCAATTGTTTGGTGAAATCCTATATACAAGTGAAGATGTAGAACAAATAATCTAATGACAATAAAAGTATCATCCCACAAAGATTGGTGAATACTAAACCATGGAGAATATTTCTAAATTTTATCTAGCAAACCAAAATGATAAAGGATAGATTAATCAACTAAATTTTAAAAAACTATATATAAGAAACATGTTAGAGCATTCAATTGTACCATAATTACTATATACAAATGTCGATTATTTATGTTTACAAGAGTAATAATACTCATGTGATGACAAAATTTCCTAATTTATTCATTATCCTATGTCTAGGTATAGCAAACCTATTTAGTTCATTAATTCACTATATCTCTATATGTGAATTGAAATAAATCAAATGTATTAGGTTTATGAATATTCCTAATTTACACTAAAAGCCATACAAATAGTAAGATATATGTCTACCTATATTTAATTTATGGTTACATATTACAAGAAGCAATTGCATATCATCTCTTTTTAGTTTCAAACATGCAAATCAGATCATTTAAGTGGTAGTTAATCACCTAAAAACATTAAACATAATAACATATAACTTACATAAATGAAATATCTTGTACAACATGTCAACCATGAAATTTATACCAGCATAACTAGATTACAATGTAGCTCTAACAAAGGTAAATTTAAACATAATGTTAAGGAATAAACAAAAACAATGCTAGAAATTGAACAAATTATCTTAAATTAAATTCATGAAAGCTCCACCACAATGTCTTCATTTTAAGGAAACTTTGCACAACTCCACACATTAGAGAAGAACAAAAACTATATGGAAGAAGAAACACATTGTCATGTGCCATTGCTATGCACCACCACCACGTGTTGGCATTCATTTTGCACAAAAATTTTCAAAAATATGCACAAAGTACTTGGATTTACCCTTAGCCCACTGGAACTAGAGAAAATGGATGAGATTTAGAAAATTCCAGTATGGGTTCTCACCCACCATTGGAAAACATTGTAGACTCGCCAATAACTCGTTGGAAACTCACCATAGACAAACCCACAAAGCAAATCTATCAAGAAATTGGGTAGATCTACTAGAGATGTGCTAGAAAATAGTCTAGATGGTGTTCACATCATCCTAGACTATTTTCTCATTGGAAAAGACACCTTCTCACTGGAAAATATAGCTTCTATCAGAAAAGATAGCTTTTAGTCAAAGAAGAATGATGGGTTAGCTTTTGCATGACCATACATTCTTCCTAGCCTCACATTGCACGCTCTTTTCTCTCCCTTTCTCTTTTGTTTTTTGCTTGCTACTCCACAATCATAGACCATCTCTTCTTTTTTCTTTTATTCCTCTTTTCCCACGTGAGTTCTCCCACTTATGCAACCAACTGTCCTTATTTGTTTTTGTTTGTTTCCTTTCTTTTCTTTCACATGGTTTGTTGCTTCTCTTCTTTCCTTTTCTTCTATTTTGGGTTTATTGTATGAACTAATAAAATTTGAATAAATATAGACAAATGTAACTATAATTTCACAAGCACTACATTATCTATTGCCTAAAGTAGTCAAAATAACTCTATAAAAATATAGTTATCATCGATGTCGTACTTGAATAAAGTTGTGAAATGGATGAAGAAATGGGTTGACAAGAAAAGAAGGCCAATTGAATATAACATTGGGGACTACATGTTGGTAAAGTTTCTATCCCAATAGTATAAAGCCTATCAACCACTCCATAAGGGGTTGGTTTGCAAATATAAAGGACCATTTAAGATAGTGGTAAAAGTGCCCTACTGATTGGACCTCCTATCTAACCTCAAGATCCATCCAATATTCCATGTAAGTATGTTAAAGCTCTTTCACAGGGATTAGGAAGATACAAGATGGAGCAAACCATTAAGGGCCTTTCCAATGATAATGACCTCCTTTGAGAAGAAGGTAAAAGAAATCTTGGTTGATCATATGTTTCAGAAGAAAAGAATTCATTCAAGATGACATTTTTTGATTAAGTGGAAAGGCCTACTAGAAAGTAAAGTAATGTGGGAGTTCGAGGATGATCTTTGGCAATTCAAAAATCTCATTAACCATTACTTAGAGGCAATGAGGGCATCATTGAATTAGATGTGAGAGAATGTTCTTAACTAATATTACGGGCCAACGAGCTGGCCAAATGAGTTCAAGTTGGACTTATGTGTTCTAGTTGGTAGTATGGGCTAATGGACTGGCTATACGAGTATGAGTCTAGCCTGCCTAGTTCCCTTGTTCTTTGGTCATCCACTTGGGTGGTACCCATTTGTTTTCTTGTATATTCATAAATGTTATTTTACTTAGATGTAACTGCCTTTTTTATGAAAGGAAATTACTATTCATTTTGATTGTAATAAATGCATTATTCAATAAGATAACTGTTATGGTTCGATCTTTATTGTTGTAATGTTAGTCTTAATTTAAATATCTTTAGTTTGAAAATATAAGTGTCTCAATTCAATGAACCTATTTCAAATTCTAAATAACATTTATACATTGATGGCTACACACTAAATAAGTAACCAATGTAGTATTAAATTTTTTAGAGAAGACAAACACCTATATAAAGGGACCCTCTCAGATCATTTATCGTCACACACTTTACACTTCTTTCTATATTGTCTACTCCCAAACTCTCCCTTTCTTTTCTTTTAAAACCTTCTTATCATGGTGATTCTAGTTAAAGGCTAACTCATTTACAAGCTAGAGTTGAGCACCAAATGGATTTTTCTCTAATTCCATTACAAAAGGAAACTTTCCATCATAAGGTTGGTTAGGTGGTTATTTTTTCACTAAAGGTTGAATAATCATTGCATATTCTTCCCTGCCTTTACAAAGAATGCTCTAGAATTTATTTAAGTTATACTTCTATTGATAAAGCACCAAAACACCCATTCCACTTCTTCGTCTCTTCTTATTGTATTTGTATATAGGCCTTTTTTCCTGTTGTTAATGTCATTTCTTTGCATTAAGAAGATTAGAGAAGGAAAAAGAAAAAACAGAATAACAGTTGAGATAGTAGCCAAGTGATAGCACCTATATAATTTTCTAAATGATGACAACTCAAAAGGTAGGCTGTTAAGAGAACTATTGTTTATATAATCCGCGGTTTCAATCAATTAGACCAAAAGCTTCATCAATTTTCACAGAGTAGACTTTATTTTTGTTATATTAAATATTGTCAATTAAGTGCATTATGTCAATCAAAAATTCAATTTATAATGCGGTAATGAACCTTGATGTCATATGTTGGTGTAAGGGATTTGGGTTCTAAAGGAATTTATACTACCACACTCATTTTCCTTATAAAAGAAACAATTTTTGTGAAGTTTTTGCAAGTTTGGGGGACAATCATTGTCATTTATTGATAGAAATTTTATTTTTTCCTTAAAATTTAATTTGTAAAGAGATGATATATTTTTCACTTTAAAAATAATTTTTTAAGTAAGATTCAAATAATATATGATAACTCACATCATTCTTAACATATTTAATGTAGTTGTAAGCATTTTTCACAGGGATAATACATCTCCTTACAAAGTGCTTCAGGCTAATAATTTTATACAAAGAGTACACTCCTAAAATGAGATTTTAGTATCATATTAAAAAGATTAGTTCTTCCTTTAAATTGGTTTTAAAAAAAAGTATAATTTAGATAATGTAAGGAAGCATATAACGTCTTTAAACATATATGAATTTCATTGTCTCATTGCTCAATTCAGCATGTTGACTTGCTAAAAATAAGCATTTCGCGAGTGTTCAAGATGAGAAATTGGGTTTCAGCCTCATTATCTTCTCTTGAGCCACCACATTCGTAGGCTTTCTTCCTTTTGGGCCTAGGAGTCTTTGTTGTTTTTCATTAGTCCAAGTTCTCATAATTTTCCTTTATTTTCTACACCTTAGATTCCTTAACTACTTGAATTTGCTTTCATTTTCCATCACCTAAATGCTAGGCTTTGAATTTTTCACAGCTACGTAATTTCTTTCTATAGATGGACTCATCATGTCCTTATATGTAGCAATAATTACAAAAACTAATTTTCTTTTTTCTTTTTTTTTTGTGAAAATATAATTTTGTATTAATAAAATTGCGTACAAAAGCATAAAACATACTCTAATATTACAAGAATTGTGAAAATTATGAAAAGATGGAGGTTTAAAAACTCCCAAATCTTACTCAGAATAACATTTCCTTAAGATAATTTTATATTTTGAAACAAAAAAACTTTCCATCATACAATCTTTCTTACATTTGCCAACAAGATTAGAATGTCAATTGTTTTGTTCTAAAATCATCTTCTATTGTGGTTAACCCATATACAATAAATGCAAGCTAAAAAATATATCTTAAGAAATTTTGTAACCAAATCTTTTCCTTTATTTGCTATAATCATCTATTGCAATTTTTCATTTCATTGTCCAATATGACATTAGATTTTATTCTAAGTGAAGATAGTTTTCCAAATCTTCATTGTTCATGACAAAAACCAATATTCATCTTATGAACATTTTTTTGTCACTTCCTACCCTTCTTGGAAGCATTAAGGTAATCCTCTACTTTTAAAAAATGACCACACCTATTACCTATTCCATATAGAGTTGAAACATGGTAAAAGGTAAAGGCAAAGCTAGTAGTCGAAGCCAAATCACTATGTATTTGGATTGGTTGCTCTTGTGTAGCACCCTTGACCATTTGTAAAGGAGAAAATTGTAGTTTTCAAAAAACTCGTGATTCACATGACCGAGCTATAATGAGGTCTTCCTCTTAAAAAAAAATAATAATCCGAATACTTCTAGGATCCATAATCAAACTATGGTAGGAAGACTTAAACACTAAGTAGAGTTGACATGACACTTGAAGACCTAAAATCATTAGACACAATGTTTTTGGTAGTGCCTAATAAATGTGAAAGATTCCAATTGGAGTTTAATTGTTTTCAAGTTAAGAGTTCTTTTATTATTCTAACTAAGTTGGAAGGGGACAATCAAGAGCAAACTTATTCAGTTGACCAATTGAAATATGATAAGGCTAAAATGATCAAGGAATAAGAAGGAAATTAGCTAATTGAGTATCAACCTGAGATTTTTTACCCTTTCCATTTTTCTCTAACTCATCAAAAGTTCTCACAAGGCAACAAGCTAAGTTACAGGCTAAGAAGGATTTAAAGTTGCAATCTATAGGGATAAAAGAGAAAAGGCTCCTAGCTAGCATAACAAAAAGGTGAAGAAACAAAAAGAAACCTACTATGAAAAAATGAAATGCTAATTAGGCTAAGAAGGATAAACAAATTGAAGATGACCTTATTGAGAAGATTTATGTTGTCCCATATCACATTGAGGTGACAAATAGACATGTTCAACTCAAAGTGAAAAGAAAATAATATTTCAAAATGTTATGGATCATAATTTTTATGCTAATAGGAGATTTGAGTTCCCTAGTGAGGTAATGGTGATCCAAAGGTTAGAATTCAGTCCTTACTACTAGATCATAGTCATGATAAGTCATCATCCAACTTCACAACTGGTACACATGATTTTGACCTAGATTATTCTTTAATGTCCTCTCTTAGATAAGCAACTTAAATGTAAAGTTTGAATGTGTTTAATCTTGTTTTCAAAACTTTTTTTTTTTTCCTTTTGTTGGGACATATTGTCAGGTTTAGGTTAGGCTTATATTTTTCCCTTTTAACCCAATAAGGTATGAAATTTTAGCTCAGTTTTTATTAATAATAAAAAAATTCTTCAAAAAAAGCAATATATATATAAAGGTTCCAAAGATTAATCATTTGTTGTTCTCAATAACTCCAAGAATAGCTTCGTTCTATCCCACTTTGGTGGGGACTTTTGGTCTTGTTGGTCCCTAAAGTCAATTCTTCTTCTAGAGTTTCGGATTTCCCCTCCACCTTAAATTGTGCAAATCTTACTAGTGAAAATCTAAGTTTATGGGCAAGTTGAGAAGCATGCAAGATAAACTACTTTTTGAGCACTAAGACATCAGGTTACTAGAACTAAAGACTCTCCAGGCTTAGAGAAAAGTGTTAAGATGGTGAAATAATTAGGTTAAAGGGTATAGTTGTCTTTACAATTAAGAGTCTCTATGTAATTGTGAAACTAAAAAATATCTTCTTGTTGTAGTGGGTTTTTCAGTAATATTTTTTAGGATTCTTATCCACTTGTGAAAGTAGGTTTTCCTAATATTATTTGATTATGATTCCTTTAGGACTTTTCTATAAATAAGGGAAGTATAGAGAAATCTAGTAAGCGAGTTGAGAAAGTCTCCATTGGGGGCTAATTTTTAGAGAGATTCCCTCTCATGCATTTTAGTTGATGAAAGAATTCATAAGATACCTATTTGAAGAGGGGAAAAGTATGAGAAAATCTAATAAGAAAAGACTACAAGAGACATAGGACATTATGATGTTTTGAACCTCTTACATCTATTGTGTTTGGGTGTATACATTCTTATATTTGTATGTTCAATCTCTATGAGGATAATGTAACTTGGTTGAATTCCCCCAACAAAAAGCTTCAAAGTCTAAGATCTCATAAGGTCAAGAATTTAATTTCTTATTTCTTACGCTTGTTAATTTGCTACTCATCTGGCCAACAACCCTCTAAATTCTCCGCTAGGCGGCTTTAGAAAACACATATCTGCTCCCTTTGCTCCAGACTTGTTGGTGTGGCAACCATCGGATTATATGTGAATTAATGTCCGCCAAACTCGTGGAAAGGATCCGAAAAAAGAAGACTCATTTAACTCATATTTTCAAACTCAAATTTTCTGACTAATTTATTGGCAGTTCATTTGAGCTAACGTGAAGGTTGAGCTTAGATAAAGATTGATGGTGGTACTCAAATCACGTTTTGAATCCCTGAAAAATGTGATTGCTTTTAGGGAGTCCACCAAGTTTTCTGGTGAACTAACTGATCAAGAATTACGCACAAGTTGCCCTCGAAATGTTAGTCGCATATGCGAACTGAGTTTTAAGTGTGTGCTTTTTATAATCCTTCCTAGGTTAGAAATCAAATGGTACCTTTTTAATCACGAGAAACTTGTAAAGTAGCATAGTAGATCCACCTAAAATTTCCTCATGAGTCATCAGTACTTTGCCGTAGAAAAGCGTGCTTCCACCGTTATTACCGAACGCATATCCCCTTATGGTTTGAACTAATTTTTTGTCGAATATAGACAACTAAAAAATAAAACTGCAAAAAGACTTCAAACCAGTACGTGCTTATCCAGAATCTGCACTAATCGCACATAGTTTTACTTACCAAGTAATTCAGGATAATATTTCCTAATATATATACGTAGCAGTAAGAGTCAAAATAAAAGATAACCCACAGAATTTACGTAATTCAGCCAAATGTTACTTACATCCATGAACTTAATAATTTATCCTGAAAAATGATTCTCAGAAGATGATTCCACGTACGTGCATCAATAATGTAGTGCCGCATTGTTTATTAAAATGATAACTTCATGGACTGAAGGAAAATACACACTTCATCTGCGGGAGGAAAAAAGGAAAAGCGAAAAGCATGAGTATCTCTATTTTTTTTATTTTTCGAATAATTAAATTTGCAGTAACACTGCATACGTATGACGTATAAAATATATGGATTAGACCACCAAAAGTAACTTACTTTTCAAAACTTCGCCTAGTTGTTTAGAAGGTGTTCTCCATGATCGGTGTTTGAGAACCAAATTAAATGAGACTTCGTTTTGCTTTGGATAATCTTTTTCCTTTATGAGCACCTCTAGTATATAAACTCACACACATAAACACGTTGATATGATGATGTTGGTAGGGATGTCTTTTTCTCTCCAGGTGCAACCATCGGGAAATAGCACCTTCTTCGGGAGTGCCCACATCAGGGTCGAATTCCCAGTGTTGCCGCCCGATGAAATTGTTTAGGATGTTTCAACCAGGCTGGAACTCACAGGATGCTCTCTCTCTCACCCAAACCGTACCGAGAATACCCCTGCCCACTAAAAAAGCTCTAAAAACAACCATCTTATGGTGGCCATCTTACTCCTTTACAACCCTTCAGTTTTATGTAGAATAGGTAATAGGCTTGGACGTTTTTTAAAGGCATATGATCACACTTTGTTCTTAAAAAACTCTATGTGTGTAAGAATATATGTAGGGATGAATATTTTTAATCCTTTGCCTGCTAGGATTCACCTTAATGCCTTCGAGGAGGGTAGGAAGTGGCAAAAAATTGTCTATAAGATGAATATTGGTTTATGTAATTATTGTCACATACAAAGACATAACAAATCCATTTGTAAAAAGAAATTGTACAGGTATGAAGAATGCAAACCCCAACATCTAAGTGATGGGAAAGGAAAACAAACACAGGTAACTAAGAAATTCAAGGTGTGGAAAATAAAGGAAAAATACAAAAGAGTTATAAATAATGGTAGCCACTACATAAGAAGTTAATCCCATTGTATTCAATGCTAAGGTTATTGTGTCATCTAACCTAAAACAAATTTATGAGAATGTTATCTATGTGGATAAAGATAGAATTAAAGTGATTTTTGATGAATCCTATTATGAAGAACACAATCCATCAAAAGAAAGTGCAATGGAAAATGATCCTAATTACAGTCCATCAAAAGGAATTGAGATGAAAAATGATTCTAAGAAACTTGAAGCAAACCTACAATCTTCTAATGCACAAGCAATATAGAAAGAAGAGTAACAAATAAAATTGTTGAGGATGTTAATACAAAGACCTAAAGCAAAGTCAAACTTTAAACTCTAGACATATGATGTGCTATTTCTTGCACAAGATGTCTTTGTTAGCATCCAATAGATGGAGAAAATTTCAGTTTGAGTTTAATCAATTTCAAGGTAGGAGCTCCTCTATTACTCTAACTAAGTGAGGAAGACAATCAAGGGCAACCTCATCTAGTTAACCAATCAACAAAAGATAAGGGAAAATTAAACAAGAATCAACAAGAAACTCAAGTAGTTTGAATATTGACTTGAGATTTTTTTACCTTTTACCTTTGCATCTGAATTGCCAAGAGTCCTCATAAGACAACAAACTAAGCTAAGAGCTAAAGTGGAATTAGAGTTGCAATCTATAGGGGCAGAAGTGAAATAGCTCTTGCCTAGCAAGATTAAAAGACAAAAGAGTAAAAAGAAAATTATTAAGGATAGAGGAAACACTAGTTAGATTGAAAAGGATAAATGAAGTGAGGATTGCCTTACTGAAGAGATTTATGACATCCCTAATTGCCTTGAGGTGATAAATGAATGCTTTGGACCCAAAGTGAGAGCACCATTAAGGTTAACAATTTTTGTATTCAAGCTAGAGTGGAGACCTCTAATGAGGGAATAGTGACCCGAAAGACTAGAAGCCAATATTCCATTAACACTAAATTCACTACCTCGTCAATTCCAAGACTTGACTATGGTGAATTATTATCATATTTCTCAGGTGTTACACCTAATTCAGATTTAGATTATTCTCCATCTTCTTCTCTATTATGAAAAACTAATGGCATAGCTGAGTGTATTTGATCTTATCTTGAGTACTTTTCTTTTCTTCTCCTTGTTGAGGGCATGTAATGTTAGATTTGGGTTAAACTTATACCCTGCCTTTAATCTCAACAATGTATGATTTTTCAGCCTAGCCTTTATTAATAAAATATGTTTGAAAAAACAAATTAATTAATAAAGGCTACCCTTGTTTGAAAAAAAAATGATGTTGGTGGGCTAAGCTATTGTGAAGCAACAAGGTTAAAAGGGTATTCTATGTTATTTTCAAATGAAAATTAACCGGAAAAAATTGAGACATGGTATGCATGGACTAATGGTGCCACAAATGGGCACATGCACAAAATTCTAAATTGGGATCATATCAAAATTATCAAAGAAAATCTCAAGAGTCCCATGCTTTTTTCAGAAGAACAAAATTGTCTTCACTATGTGATATAAGGAGAACACAATTTAATAACATACGGTTTGCCAACTTATCCAAAATTTATTACGTTTATAAAATTAATAAATTTATTATATGGGTTTTTTATTTTCATCAATATTTTATTCAGAAAAATAACAATGATATGACCATATAAATAAACTCATATTATCTCTAATAAAATGGAGTTGTGTGAAATAAGACCATTTTATATTTGATACTTCACCTTCACTCGTTATCACTTATACAAGTGCTTAAAATTTAAATTAAATATATTTGAGCTAAAATCATGCGCTTATACTAATTTATATTAAAAAATCAAGTTGGGTCTCTTCCCACGATGGATAATCATTGAGATCTACCCATGAAGCTTGGGTCACAAAGTCTTCGCGACTTACTTGCAAAGACAAGTAAACATCCACCACCTCCATATTGGATTTTTTTAGGCCGCCCATCATGAGGAGACTCAACTCTCTTTTAAAAGAGAACTTTTTGAATTATAAAGGTAGAATTATATCATTCTGATAATAGTAGATCCTAAGCGTAAGTATTATCTAGTAGTGTATAACTGATCCAGTCTTACAAAGGATGATATGTGTATTTGTTCATCATGATGCTATAACTATTATCTTTTAGAAGATTGATGATGAGTTGATAAAAGTGTAAAACCCTAACAGTAATGGGGAGTCAATATATAATTCTCATATTCTCCCTTTTATAGCTAATTTCTGTATTTCATAAATTTATGTTTTAGTTGCTTTTAATGGCTATGTAAAAGGCAAGAACTTCAGCTTCCCCATAGATATTTACGGAGCCTTAGATTATAGCAACTTAAAAAAAATAATATTGACTTTAAGTCATGAACAACTGCCAAATTTTTTCAGTGAGATTGGAATCCAAGTAAGATCCACCTCCTTTTGTCTCCCACACCCAACAATAGGTACAAAGTCCTGTCAGTGGGAACTACTCTCATTCACCACAGTGGACATCCTTTTCTCAAGAAATAGAAGGGAAAACTTCAGAGAGTTGAAGCCAAAAGAAGTCAATGGTGCTACTGTACTTCGTGCGCTAGTGAGCTCAGTGCTTATCAAGTAGTAATAACAGCAGTGCGACTCCTACTACCACTAAGCATTGGTACAATGGCTCCATTATTATTAAGTGGGTGCTATGTCCACTTCCGTTGGAGCTGAAACGGCCGGATTGCCGCTTTATTGGTCCAATGATCTACAAAACCGAACCAAAATCTTAACTCTGAAACAGAAAGGCACTTAAGACGACTAAAACCTGCACTTCAAATTGAAATTTCCAGTAGAGAACGCATGTATGCATATTTCAGTGTCGGAAGCATCAACTAGGGGTGTGAAATCCCATTATTTCAGAATAAAATTTTATTAATAATCACTGTGATCATACTTGAAAAAGGATATTATTTAAGGGTACAAATTCTAGTTATTGTACATGAAAAAGTAATATATATACATACATAATTGTTCCTTGTCATCACTGATTTTCTTAAATGCTAAAGAACTGACACTAGCACGATTGGGGTAGTCTAGAATCCTAGCGAAAAGTGAAGGTTATAACAGCGATTTCATGTCCTAGCATTTCTCAACAGAGTATCAATAGAATTATCATGCAACCTATAAAATGTTCAAAACTTTTGTTAGCACATCATATAGTTTCCTCTTTGATAGGTATAACGTACTTGAGATATTTGAGAAAAATATTTATCTACACTTGGGTTTAACAGAAAGTTCTAATGAGAAAAGATATTAAAGATGGCTGAATTTTGCAGTACAGCATCTGTACTTCTACCTCTGTACTACAAAGACTTGAAATGCTATGAATAAACTAATGATGGACCATAAAATCCAACATATCTGTAGTTTCTTCTCATTTGTTCTGGATTAACTCTATTGGTTTCAAAGATCTGATATCGCAGTACTTCTGGTCTCCAAATCCTCTTTGTTTTATCCAGATCTTTTGCAATACTAGATCCACGTTGATAGAAATTCTCCTTTGGAACTGAAAACCAAAGGCTTTTTCCTTTGCTGGAAAGCAAGCGACTTCAATGGTGAGTGGTAAGCTTTGGTCAAGGACATATACTATGTCAAAATGGAATTGAGGGAATACAAAGATTGCAGGTGAAGCTCAAACAAAGAGGTTACTTTCATTGAGTTTGGCTAGCACCACACGCTTGTCGTTTGTTGTGCCAAATCTAGAAAATCATTTGATAAACTTCTCTTTTTTCTTTTATTTATTTATTTATTTATTTTGGTAAAAGGTCAAGAATTAAATATTACTATAAAAGAATTATAAATTATTTAGTTAGAAACATTATTATTTAGGCTCAAATATTGTATTTGATAAATTTCAAAACTCTTATAAAAATTTATTATAATTTATAGGCTTTACTTCTTTAGTAGATAAAATCTTCTCTCTTTCTCATTAAAGTTGCTACAAAAGCGTTTTGTAAAAGCTGTTAAAAAATATGAAATTGAACAAGGAATTAATAAGAATGAAGAAAAATTTATATGTACTTATGAACAATTATATAATTAAATCATAATTCTCCTTAGAATTCTAAGGAACAGTAAACATTAATTCTATACTCTTTTATAAACAAAAAAGTACAGATTCAAAAGGTTTGTGAATCCGCTTTTTTCCATTTTAATCAAACTTTAAACACTTTTTATGATGAATTTCAACCAAATTATCTGCCATCAGTACTACTGGCACTTAACACTCCAAGGTAAGGGCAGATTTTGTGAGGTTCGTCTGTCATTTCAATGTGAACTAACTTTTATTGTGTTCTTTGACAAAAAGCTCTGCGGTGGAAAATCCTACAATCTACAAATGCCTGGAAGCATTTTTCGCCCTTGGAGTCTTTCATTAATTCAGCTCGTGAAGGTAGGGGTTGGTCTCTCGTTTGGCGTAAAGTGGAATTATCTGATCTTCAATCATAAGCAAACTTATAGGCCAATGTATAAGCACCAAAGTCTAACTGGCTGCCACAAATGTCAAATTACTGGAAGATGAGATTTCATTTCTTTTGGGTTTTCAAAGTATTTTATTAGAAGTATATTTCTTCAAATTGTATTTGATGTACTTCATTTAAATGGTTTAAATTCTATCATGTTAGAATTTATTGTTCCATGATACATCTCATTTACCACACAAGCTTAATTTTTAAGAAAAGATAAAGTAAGCAAGTACTCGATAAAATAACTTAGAAATTATAAAGGATTATATTCAAAAAAGAAGAGAGTTTAACGTGCAAAATACTCACACGGTTGTCTATAGATTCCAAAATGGGATATTAATATATCTTGTTCAATGCTTAGGAAGACAGGTTCTGATCTCAGCTCTGTACCAATTCAAAGATATCTCAGAGAAATAACCTCATCTTCTTCAAAAGTAGCTGCTCAAAATTTTGGCTTACACGGGCACAGTAATCATTACACTTTGTTTTCTTTTGGTTTTAAGGTAAGTTGCATTAATAAAATGTAATGTACAAAAGCATAGAAGCATACCCCAGCATTACAACAATTCTCAAAAAACTACGAGTAAGAGAAAATAGAGGTTGGAAGCCTCCAAATCTCACTCAAAAAAACATTTCCTTGTGAGGGTTTAATATTTTGAAGCAAAGAAGCTCTCCCTCGTATAGTTTTCCTTATTCTAGCCAACAATATTGGAATATCAACTAGTTTACTCTGAAATCTTCTTCTGTTTCGTTCTACCCATAAGCAATAAATACACGCTAAAAATGATATTTTAAGAAGCTTAGCAGCCAAATCTTTACCTTTAGTTGCATTGATCATCCATTGTAATTCTTCATTCCATCCTCCAATGTGGCATTGAATTCCATTTTGAGCAAGGATACTCTTCCAAATCAACATTGTGTTTGGGCATTCAAAGAAAAGATGACTCCTGTTTTCTATTTGAGACTGACAAAAATCACAGTATATATTAATTGTAGGGAGCCAGTGTACCATTCTCTCTGCTGTAGAAAGTCGGTCATGACAGACTAGCCATCCAATGAAGTTATGTTTGCAAATGCCACCAGTCCAAATTAGATTATACCAACCCACTTTCGCATTTACTGGTTGAAGGTCCTGATAGATATCTTTGCAACAATAGGCAGGATTAGAGAGTACTAAGGTAAGCATGGGTCTTAATTTGAGTAGGCCTCTCCAACTCCATACCATAGAACCTTTGATATCAAGCTGCATAACTGAAGTTCTTTTACATTTTATATTGTGTATCCACTTACTCCATAATGAAACATCTGGAAGATTTATTAGAGTCCAAAGCATACGTCCTAAAAGAACTTTATTCCAAAGCTTTAGATTCGGTAATCCCAATCCATCTTCCTTCTTTGGTGAACACACTATTTGCCAAGCTACTTTGTGGGATCGTTGTATATCTGTACTTCCTACCCATAAGAAGTTCCTAATCTTTTTCTCTATCTCATAGATTGTTTGCTTCGGTAGTAAGAAAACTTGCATCCAAAATGTACATGTGGAAATTAATACTGATTTTGCCAACTGTAATCTTCCAGCAAAGCTAAGATGTTTCATGCCCCAACCTTCTATTCTACCAAATATTTTATCTGTCAACCCTTTGCAATCCACATGAGTAAGTCTTTTTGTGATCAAAGGAACTCCAAGATATCGAATAGGAAGTGTACCTATAGGGAAAGGCGAGTGATCCAATATAAGAAGCTGCTCTTGTTCTGATAATCCTGAGAAAAATATTTGACATTTGCTTGGGTTGTAATGAAGGCCTGTAAGTTCACCAAAATCCTCTAAAGCTTCAATAAGGCAAAGTACTGAGCTTATATCTCCATGGGAAAAAAGGAACAAATCATCAGCAAAACATAAATGGGTGATTTTCTCAGTTTTGCATCTCCAATGGAACTTAAAAGCCGATGAGGATGTCTTTGCAATAATAATTCTGTTCAGTATTTCTATAACCAAAACAAATAGATATGGGGATAATGGATCTCCTTGTCTCAATCCATTGGTTCCTTCAAAGTAGCCAGCATGCTCTCCATTGAAATTTACTGAGAACCTTGTTGTAGTAATGCATTCACTTATAAGATCAACTAAATATTGAGGGGTATTAATAGCTTTCAAAACTCCTAATATGGCTTCCCACTTTACCATATCATATGCTTTCATTAGAACAATTTTTATGGCCACACGCTTACCTTTATTATCCTTATGATAATTATGAAGTAATTCCTGACATAACATAATATTCTCAGAGATTTTACGACCTTTAATGAAAGCAGTTTGGTTTTGGCTTACCACTACTGGGATAATAACATTCAACTTCTCAACCAACATCTTGGATATAATTTTATAGAGAACATTGCAACATACTATTGGTCGATAATCTTTATTACCACAAGGATTGGGGATCTTAGGGACTAGAGATAACAATGTAGAGTTTGTAGCCTTCAACAACTTCCTAGATGAGAAAAACTCTAACACAGCATCTTCTATGTCTTTCCCTATGATAGGCCAAGCTTTCTTATAGAATAAACTATTATATCCATCTGGTCCAGGTGCTTTAAAATCATGAATTCCCCAAAGAGCTTTAATAACATCTGAACGTTCAAAGCTTATTGAATTAAGAAGTGAGTTCACATCATCATTGTGAAACAGAGATGTGTACATTTCAAAGTTGGTGAAGCTACTTCTAGCATTACCGATGATAGATTTATAATATGATACAATAGCATTTCTCAAATCATCTTCCTTTGTGATAGTTGACCCATCTTCTAGTACTAGTTTACAGATTCTATTTTGTGCTCTCCTTTTCATCAATGACGCAAAGAAAATTCTGCTGTTATTATCCCCTTCTTTTAGCCATAAGTTCCTTGATTTCTGCTTGAGAAGAATTTCCTCATGTTTACTCATTGCAAGTAGTATCTCAAGTTGTGTCTTTTCCTCAACACGGATATCAGGACAATAAGGATTTAGCTCCAATCTGTGTTGTAATTGTTGTAAATTTTCTCTGGCATTCTTTGTTTTCATTCCTTAGAAGGAATAGCTAAAGTTATTGGTCATCCCATTAAATACCGCTGTCGAATGTTTACGAACAATTGGTATATTCAACCTATTATGCCCCGTGAACTTTGCTTTTTATGTAGATTCGCGTTGTTGAATATGATGTTAGTCGACCCATTGCCAAAACTTCTGCCACACAGTAAGTCGTAGTCGGAATCAATCTGGGGATGATTCATCCATTTTTGACATATTCAAAGTGCCAGAACCCAAGTCCTCTGAACTATTCTTACTGCTCCCAAAGGCTAGCCACCATGTGATTCCAAAGCCACAATTTCAAGGGTAGACTGTATTTTCCAACACAGCTTCATCACGCAATCTTTCTTCTCATCTTATACATAACCAAAAATTTATTCCCAACAAGGGCATTCGCACTCTGCTTTAGTCTCCAGTTAATGTCGGAGGGAGACGAAGCTAAAGCCATGTAATATAGATGCCCTAGGAAGACTCAGTTTCTCAAAATTGTATTCATCAGAATCAACAATTAGGCTGCTCGTTTTGGTGTAACCTGAAATTTGATCAAAAGAAATTATGTATGTAAATGTAATCCCTTTACAGGTCGGATTCAGAGAAAACTAGCAATTTATTTATTTATTTATTTTGCCTAAGCAAAAGATTTATATATAAAATATATCAATACAAGATAACTAGGAGTATAGTCCTATGAAAATACCTCAAATGACCTTATATTATATCAAAATTGGTCTCTTCAAACATCTAAGCATGCTAAGTAAACAAGTTTTTGACAGTTTTAGAAATCTTTATAATACAACAAAATCTATCTCTTACAAGCCTTCTAATAATTTCAAGAGTTAGATATTCGAATTGGTTAAAAAATCTATAAGAAGATGAAACAATGAATTTTCACTTGTGATCGATTGTCGCAGCAAAACGAAGGAATGACCTTTGGAATGCAACATGGAAGTTTCAGGAGAGAAGAAAACGAAGAAGAGCTTGAGGGGTGATTCAAGATTGAAGATGGCCGCGTATCTTGATTTTGGATTCATACATACAGAATTTTTGAGGAAATGATATAAATTTATTCTTTTTTCTCAAAACTTGGAGGTACTCTAGGAATTTTTTTTTTATTAAGAATTTTGAGGATATTAGAGTTCTTCAGACTTTCGAAAGATGGATGGATAGAGATTCTACAATTTTTTAAAGGGACATCCCTTCGCCACTTACTCTTATATTGGAAGATGACAAAGCGCATAATTATGTTGTTGCGCATGTTTGGAAGCATTTACCTCTGATATGTGTTTGGCACTTCGATGTAACTGAGTTGATGGCCTTCCTGAAAATATCAGATGGTGCGCGGTACGTGCAATATAAATACAGTAGAAAGCACGACCATTGTTGTCAAGTTAGTTGAGTTGCAAAAGAAGCCCTAAGAAAATGGGTTTAATCTTAAGATTTCTAGGGCTTGTATTATTTCTAAACTTTCTGCTTGCTCGAGCCAAAGTCCATTACTATGACTTCGTTGTAAGTTCTTTTCGTCCATACAGTGATATCTTTTGGTCCGGACCTTGATACAAGAAGGTGTTTGCTCTTCATAATGAATGTTTGATTTTGTTTGTCAAATATGTTGGTTATTTCTCATCATTAATTTCTTAGTATGATATTCTTCTTATATGTTTATATATTGTTCTTTAAATGATTAATTTTAAGAAGAAAAATTGAGTCTTTCTAACAAAGTATTACAGTTTAAGTTTAAGTGTAATTTCATCATAAATTGGATCTTTGTGATTTTATATTATTACTCCACTTACAAATTAAGTCTTCATGATTTTTTATATTTGAAATAAGGAAAGGTGTTAAAAAAGAGTAGTTGTCCCATATCACTAATATATTAACTTAATATTATCTTTATATGTTTTAATATCTCATTCTCTTAATAACCAATATTAGGAGAGGAAGTTGATAACATTACCCAATTTCGGAGTGACAAAGAAAGTGATAAAAACAGAGATCACTATTGCTAAACCAAGCCTTTCATGTTGTTGATTTACTTAAGTTTCAATGCTTTCCATTGCAAACTTATATTGTATTTGATCTTGTCTAGTACATGTCACTGACGATGCTATATATAATTATCTGTTCAAAACAGTTTAAGAAGCAATTAGAGGACTTTGGATAGATTTGAACAAGTTAATAATATTTTGCCCATAGACTTTCATTCTGGTTTTCCTTTTCTGAGGTTGCGATGGCAGCTGAAGGAAGCAAATTTCACGAGGCTGTGCAGCACAAAGAGCATGCTAACTGTAAATGGCAGTTTTCCGGGGCCAACCATTCAAGTTAAAAGAGGGGATACTGCTTGTGTTACTGTACATAATCAAGGAAAATATGGCGTCACCATCCACTGGTAATCTCTCTCTTTATCGCACGTACTGAGGGGAAAGCTCCCCGTAGAGTTTACTTGGAGATAATGGGTGTTGGACGAGAAAAAGAGTCCTTATATTTCCGTTGAAACATGGTATTCCGGATACAAGCGCCGTAAGCAGGAATTTTCCACTTCTACAGCGCTGGAACATTTGGTTATATTTATAATATTATTAGGTATGGAGTCAAAATTAGGATTAAAGATAAATAATAATTTTTTAATTAAGGTTTCCTTCACCCTTCTTATAAATACAAGGGTTAAAAAAAGTACGTGAGCATCATTATTATTAGTATTATTATTATTATTATTACTACTACTACTTTTAATTAGGTAAGGGAACTTTGATGGTAGGAGGTGTCAAATCCAAAACCTAAATCCTGGGTGGGCTAACAACCAATTATTGAGCTAATATATGTCATACTATTTGATAAGCTATAACACTGATTAAAAAGAAAGACAATAATAAAAAAAAAACTCTTTAACAATTGTTAAGCATATAAAAATCTACCAAATAATAAGAGAATTATTCTCTTCAAGTATAGAAATAATTTTATTCAAACCATTTAAATGATCGGTGGTTTTTATTTTCAATCAATGTATTTATTGCGTGATTTGCATTTATTCGTGACACTAGCTCTATTTATCTATAACAGAGAGATGTTCTCGTGTAAGCATCGTAGAGTAGTTGCCCTTGAAGTATACATTGTTACATTCTTTGAGATCATCAATTAGTGAGAACATAATACAAAAAAGAGGTCCTAGAAGCTAAAGATAAATTGGATAATTATAGGCATGGGGTTAAGCAACCAAGGAATCCATGGTCAGATGGACCCGAGAACATCACACAATGTCCTATTCCACCTAAGACAAAGTTCGTTTATGAGATCATATTTTCAAGTGAAGAAGGAACTCTTTGGTGGCACGCCCACAGCGATTGGTCGCGGGCCACAGTACATGGTGCGATTCTTGTTCTTCCAGCTCCAAAAACCACCTATCCATTTCCCAAGCCTGACGTAGAACGGACGATAATACTTGGTATGCGTTTAAACATTTTATATCAAGTGCTTTTTTTCTTTATGGGGTCTCACCGTGATAACAAGATATTCAACTTGTTAGAAAACCCATTTCTTTCTTAAAATTAATTTTTTTTTAAAAAAAGAATATTTCCAGGTAGAAAAATGGTAATATATTTATATATTAACAATGTGAAACCTACATTATATTTCAACACACTTTTTATCTTTGAAATTGAGAGAATACTTTTTATGGAAACCCAATTTATAAGTAAAAGTATGCATTACTTAAAACTTGGATTATGATATCATAGTAGATGGTCATTCTCATGCTGACACTTGGTATTTAAATATCATGAGTTACTGTCTTCTATATTTATTCATAGGGGAATGGTATAAGGGAGATGTGATGGCCATAATGAGCGAGGCCCTTGCAACTGGTGGGGATCCAAACATTTCAGATGCTTTCACCATCAATGGCCAACCGGGAGATCTGTATGAGTGTTCCAAAGGTACAAAAGACATACTTAAGGTAGAACCTGCTTGAGAACAAAATTTGTCGCAGATGATAACTAAGACTGTCTTATACCGCAGCAACCACACACCACGTAAGGGTTAACCATGGCAAGAGATATCTTCTCCGCATTATTAACGCCATAATGAACGAAGAACAATTCTTTGGAATAGCAAACCACAGCATGAAAGTTGTGGGGATGGATGCTGCATACATCAAACCCATCACCACAAATTACATCATGATATCTCCAGGACAAACAATGGACGTTTTGGTAACAGCCGACCAGATTCCTAGTCGCTATTACATTGTCTCAACTCCCTTTGCCGACACCAATGCTCCCTTCGACAACACCACGGCGACAGCTATACTCCAGTACGGAGGCAATTATAAATTCCCATCATCTATTCCCTTCCCTAAGCTTCCTAGTTACGATGACAAAGAAGCTGCAGAAAACTTTACAAAGCGCTTTAGGAGCTTAGGAAACGAACACCACCCCGTCAGAGTCCTCCGAAAAGTTACACAAAGATTCTTTATCACAGTTTCCGTAAATCAGTTGTACTGCAATGGATCTTGTGGTGGACCGAATGGCAATAGGCTGTCGGCAAGCCTAAATAACGTAAGTTTTCAGACTCCAGCCATCGATATACTTCAAGCGTATTACAGGTAATTCTCTTTATCTCTTCCCACGGCTCATTTTTAATTCAAGATGGCACTGTAGTGCCTGATAGCACGAAGGGTAGCATTTCTTTCTTTCGTTTTTGATTTGAACTAATCCGTCATGCTAAGACTATTATTATAACATTGAATTCATTCTTATTATAGCTAAAACCATGCAATTCAGCGAGGCTAGAAACTGAATATAACTTGTATCCACAACCTTTTTACAGAAACCTGTCCAACGTTTACACCAACGATTTCCCGAAGGTGCCACCTTATCTTTTCAATTTCACGGGTGATGTGGGGAACAACACAATTTATCCAAGCTTAGGGACGAAGGTTTTGACGGTAAACTTCAATGATTCTGTTGAGATAGTGTTTCAAGGGACTAATGTGGGAGCAGCAGAGAATCATCCTATGCATCTGCATGGTTATAGCTTCTATGTGATTGGGATGGGTTCAGGGAATTTCGATAGTAAGAGAGACCCGAGATTCTATAATTTGGTTGATCCACCAGAAGTTAATACTATTGGAGCTCCTAAGAATGGATGGGTTACGATCAGATTCCTTGCTGATAATCCCGGTATGTTTTCTATTCAATCGATTACTAAGTATACGAATGACCGCAGCATATTGAAAATGACTGACTGGAATCATGTCTTTGTAGGAGTCTGGTTCATGCACTGCCATTTGGAAAGGCACGCTAGCTGGGGTATGAATGCTGTGCTAATAGTGAAGAATGGGCCCACCAGGGAAACAAGCATTCGCCCTCCTCCTCAATACATGCCTCCTTGTTCTACGACTTAGTTTCAGGGACTTTTCTACTTGCAAGCGCATGAATGTATTCGCGCCAATAACAACTATAAATAAAAATAACGATGTTGCTCGTTTACACTCGTTTAGTTGATTAACTTTTGCGTTAGATGTTTTTCTTTTTTCGTTGGAAGAGAAAGAGCTGGAACAGAAGATAGCTTAAATCATGGTAGCACTATAAAGCTATAAGCTTAAATTCACAATGAAATATGTTAGCAAAGAAATATAGTCATTGAAGTGACCAAGATTCCAATATCTTTCCAAGTGAATCTCTTCTTTTATGAGTTGAGCAGCCAAACAATTGATGTATCATATATCTACAATCAGCAATTTAACTATACCAAATTTTAAATCCAAATCAATAGTTTAGCAGCAAAATTATTGGTTGAAGACCCTAAGATTCAAGTTCAAATCATCACATCCCCTTTTACCTACCAAAAAGAAAAAAAGAAAGTATTCCAGATTTTTCCACAAATTGCTGAAAATGAAAATAGAACGAAATAATAAATTAGACAATGACAAATTACAACGCATAATGAATTTATGTGAAATATCCTTTTTATATCGAAGACTTTATATGTGGTCCTGAGGGGCGGGGGTGTTTGTTTCAAATTAGGCTTTTAAGGTATTTTTCTCTTTTCTTTTAAGAGACGTAAATGGATGTATTTTTCTACAATTTATATGCTATCTAATTAAACCAATCAAGAAGTAAACAAAATCAAACAAAGCAAATAGCAACCCTACACAAAGACAATTAATTTTGGAAGGTGGTTTAGTCCAAACCACCTCAACACCTACCTCCACCCCATCTTAGTAATCCGCTAAAATCACTCTTTAATCAATATTCAATTGATTACCATGGATAACCAATCTCTTATACCCAATTACAAATTCTCTTCTCAAAAATATAAATTTCAAATCATGCTTCTAGAAAATGAAATATAATAATGTTTGGAAGCTTTAATCTCTACTAGGAAACAATAGTAGAATGTTATGAACAAAACTCCCAAAGCATTTTTCAAATCGTAGCATAGTTTGCTTGAACAAGATAAATTAATAACAATACATCAAGCAAAATACAATCATCACCAATCGTGTAAGACAAACTTGCACCACTAGAACAACAACAGAATATTTAGTACTATCCCATTTGTATCGAAAATTTTCAAGCATGATTGAATCTAAGAATTTGTAAGGTATGGCAAGAGAAAGGGTTCAACAATAGAAAATAAAGGATGTGTGGAAGGGGTGGGGTTTGGATTTGAATTATCTCCCTAATTAAGGTCGTAATTTTCTTTTAGATGAGTCTGTTCTGGGTAATAATAATTGAACTTTTAATGACCAGTAAGCACAAAAGGTACATTGTAAAACAAGCTATTATGCGGTATTCTAATGAATTTATAAAGTAACGGAAATTTGAGTAGATTGAGATAAATTGCACAACCAATTTATAAGTTACAAAAAAATGTTTTCTTGTTGACGTACCTTTTGGTTTTAAAATGATAGTATCTAAAATAAGGTTTTCACTAAAGCAAATAAAGACCTTAATCAACCACACTCAGTTAACTCAATGCAACAAATGAATAATAAAAACTGCACACGTATCAGTTTTAGGAACAGTACAGGGGCTAGATCAATGCAAACACAGGAACCACACAGAAGTTGTTCACTTCTAATTTGATACCTTGTGAGATGACAATGTCGGTAGTCAGATTTTACACTTCAAGCATGAATTAATTTCTAGAATAAAAACAAAACAGATCTGTTCAGCCAGTATGATAGCAGAGACCAAAAAAAAAAAAAAAAAACTACATGCCACAAATTATAAAACACACAAATTTAAGTGATTAGGTCTACCTTGCCTAATCCATTCCCTTTAGCAAACTGCTTAAAGGTTCCCTTAACAAATAAATCTCCTTTAAACCCTATAATCTTAGAGATTATGTAACAATCAATAGTTACCCAACAAAAGGACTATTCTAAAACCACCAGAAGATACAAGCACTTATCACATAGGGTTTTACACAATGACTACCCAGAATAAAATTATACAACAATAAAGAACAGCATGGTAGTGGTTGAACTAGCAGTAAGCTCTAATGAAGAAATCGAGAGAGTAATTAAGCAGCTTTTTCACTTTTCACCAAAGGTAGATTATCAGCTCTCTCTTCTTTCTTTTTTTTTCTTTTTTTTTTTTCTTGGCATCTTTATCAGCCTTGAAACCAGCAGCTTGAGTGGACAGCATCTATATCCAACGTCTCCCTAGCCTATAGACATATTTTTATCCATGGTCGAAATCATAGCAAGAGAGAGAGAGAGAGAGAGAGAGAGAGAGAGAGAGAGAGATTGAGAGAGAAATGGTTGCTAGATTTTCTATCGATGCAGCGGAAAGAAGGGCATTTGAGTTTTCCGCATTTTCTACAAGTTTCCTTCGAACAAAGTCGTCCATGCAAAAAATCTCTTGTTTTGTGATTGGGCTGGAGCTGCGTCCGGGCTTCACAAGCTCTAGGGCTGCTTCATGTAATCTAAGAAGGGGGTTAAATTAAGTTGAAGGATTTAATAACAGTTCTTTTTATTTATTTTCGATTAGTCCCATATTACTTGTGATTAATATTGCAAGTTAATTTACCTGTAAGTAAATTAAAATGTCGTAGCAATAAATAATAAACTTAAAGTAAAAGAGTAAGGAGAGAAAATACAATCCACAAAAGTATTGTTTTAGGATAGTTCAACTTATTGTAAATCTACACCATCATTTTCTTAATTAAAAGAATTAGGAGGACTACCAACAAAAAATGAGAGCCAAAAACTCTTACCAGTTTACACAATGATTCAATACTAGATACCAATTCCTTACAACCCAAGGAACCCTACGTCATACAAGCAACATGTCTTGTGATAGATATGTTAGCCCAACCTAAACCCAAATGTCATGCATCCAATAGAAATACTTTTCTCTTTATGAGAGAAAGACCAACCAACAATGTATAATAATACTTACATAGTAAAGTTCTTATCATTTTTGCAACAAGCTAGATATATAAGATTTTAAATAAACTTAATCTAACAAGAGCTTATACATAAACAATAAATTTTCTTCTCTTCTTATTTAAGAGACGTGAATGGATGTATTCTTCTAAAATTTATATGCTATCTAATTAAACCAATCAAGAAGTAAACAAAACCAAACAAAGCAAATAGCAACCCTCCACAAAGACAATTAATTTTGGAAGGTGGTTTGGTTCAAGCCATCTCAACACCTACCTCCACCCCATCTTAGTAACCCACTAAAATCACTCTTGAATCAATATTCAATTGATTACAATGGATAACCAATCTCTTATACCTAATTACAAATTCTCTCCTCAAGAATATAAATTTCAAATCATGCTTCTAGAAAATGAAATATTATAATGTTTGGAAGCTTCAATCTCTACTAGGAAACAATAGTAGAATGTTATGAACAAAACTCCCAAATCACTTTCCCTATCCTAGCATAGCTTGCTTGAACAAGATAAATTAATAACAATACATCAAGCAAAATACAATCATCACCAATCGTGTAAGACAAACTTGCACTACTAGAACAACAACAAAATATTTAGTATTATCCCATTTGTACAGAAAATTTTCAAGTATGATTGAATCTGGGAATTTGTAAGGTATGGCAAGAGAAAGGGGTCAATCGTAGAAAATAAAGGATGATTTAATTAATTGGAAATGACATATTTTATTTGATGGCTAATTTTGACTTGGTAAATGAGATTGTAAGGGAAATGCATGCTGACACCCATGAGGGAATCAACTAAGACGTTGCAAAGAACACGAGGGTTTTCCTGTGGAGAGACATGGATAGAAAGGTGTGCTTAGTAGTGATTATTTATGAAGTATGTTAGAGAAACAAGATAGAAAACTTGAACCCAGCCACTCTAATGCAACCATTGCTTGTTCTAGAACAAGCGTCGTTAGAATTATCTACAGATTTCATTGAAAGGCTACAGCCATTTAGAGGGAAATTACCTTAATGGTGATACTAGATAAGTTGTCAAAGATGACACATTTTATTGCCCTCAGTCATCCATGTACTGCAATGACAATTGCAAGAAATGTTTCGATAGTTTTTTAAAATTATATGGGATGCCACTAACTGTGGTGTGTGATAGGGACCCTATTTTCTTACTTTCATATATTCTTGGTTTCGCCTCAGTAGAATTTGTCGAGCAAAAACATGTTAACTGTGAGCACTTACCTAAGGAAGCTAGACAGAATTTCGGAAGCCTAACATCGTATGACTTGGAACTAAAAACGGCATCAGATGTCATTTGAGGTAGGCCATATGGTCTAATTAAGGTTGTAGCCTTATAGAAGACTATCAATAGCTATCGAACAAAATTGAAAACTCTCTCCTCGTTTTAATTGGCCGTATGAAGTTGTCCAAAGGATTGGGTCGGTTGCACAAAAGTTGAAGTAAAGAACTGAATCCTGTCTAAAGAAATGCAACAACCTGTTAGCAAAAGTACAAGTTGAAATGCTAGAAATACTGGAGGATGGAGGAGCTCTAGCAATGCAGCCGAACGCGATCTTGAAATTATGAAAGAAAAGGAATAAAGCTGAAGTTTTAGTGCACTGGAAGGGATTAGCATCGAAGGATGCCACTTAAGAGAAGGTGGAGGACCTCAAATTGTGTTATCTTGAGATGGACCATGAGGACGAGTTCTTGAGGTGAGGGGATGTATTGTAACGAAAGTGAAGCTGCAAGGATCAACTCTAAAAGAAAAGGCAGTGCTGGCCGAAGGGAGGAGAGCATCGGACTTAAGTATAATAGGTGGCACGTGCTTTGATGTGGTGTTGCTGTGTAGTTTAGTATAAGTTATGTTGCTGTGCCATTTTGTTGTGTTGTTTTGGTGGTTCCTTGTATTTATATTAGTTTGTCTCGGACTGGATTGTTTTGTTGTTCCTTGTGTTTATGTTAGTTGGTTTTGAACTTGGTAGTTGACTCTAAACGAGCTTATGAAACGCTGATGGAAAACTCTGAAGGCTTGAATTTTTTGACGAATTTGTAAGGGGAATGAAGGCTCGCTATTTCCAAAGGCTTTGCTTTCTCCTTTTTGATGAGACCAAATTCTCTGTAATTTTTGTTATTTCAAACTCTTTTGGTGATCTAGAAACAGGGGATAGCAGAACAGAGCCATCGCTAGTTGGAGGAGGAGGAAAACACACGATTTGTGGCTTGGACCCAACTCGGTTTTACAGACAAATCGGCCCGTCACATGGTCTCGACGGAAGGATGTGCTAATCAAGCGGCCTTTTTCTTTGACTCAAGTGCAGAGATGGCAAAACGATGAGTTCGATCTTATGGTTTGATAGCATACAACAAAAAACAATTGTTCGTTTTGGTGAAAAAAAAAAAAGAGAATAAATGTTTGTAAATGAACAACTATTTATTCTTACGGCTTTTTTTTTTTTTTGAAATACAATTTAGATTCAAAGGGAACACTTAAACGTTACAAGACAAATTTTACCAATTCAAATTGGTAAAAAAAAAAAATCCACTTATAATAAAGATTTCATTTTAATAGAAAGCATGTAATGAAATATCATAGCTACAATGATCATGCTTGTATCGTAGATGTAACAATTGTTCAATTTTATAAAGAATAGTTTATATCCAAATTAAAACTCTAAAATATTAAATAGATAAATTCCTTTTTTTGTAAACTTTTTTAAACTTTTTTTGTTTCAAATGTAAGACTTAACAAGCTCATTCATCCCAAGTGTAATGTAATATTTTTTATGTGAACTATTAAACACAAGCAAAAAAGGTAGAAGTTTCAATCTAAATTCCTAATGAACTCCTTAATAGTATAACTACACATTATTTATTTCACACTTTATTACATTGGAATAGTCTAATCTAACCTATTTGGGTGTGTTACTTTTGCATAGATTCTAAGTTTACTTATATTCAATGAGTACTAAAAGAGAACCTAAACTTCAATATTCTGTTAAACTTTATAAGAAATTATTTATGTCCAATTTAAAAAATTTTAATATTTAAACATAATAACTTATAACTTTATAAATTACTTTTTAAATTTTTATGTTTCTCATGCAAAAACTCAACCACATCAAAGCTTTTTAGTTTTTTTTTATGAATAAAAGAATTTATATATGCAATAGTTGTAAAAGGATTTATACATACAGTCGTCTATAAATGATGATACTATGGACATAATCCTAAATTAAGACCATATATAATATCAAGTCAAATAAAAAATAGTCTCATCTAAATAACTTATAATCACCAAAATACATATTTACTAGACAGCACCAAAATGCGTTTGATTGGAGCCAATAGATAAATAACCGCTAAACTCGATTATACGAAGAAATCAATGCCCATTTCTTCGAACAACAAGAACCCCAATACTAACAATCCCGAGTCCAAACCCCTGCTCACACAATAACTTAAGCACGTTCAAAGTCTTGAAAGAGTGTATCCACCAGGGAAATAATCCTAGTCTCGTGGAACAACGGACGCTGCATAAAAGAAATTGGAGTACTGTCCACGGGAAAAGAAATGAAAAGAAACAATAGTTACTTTGACAATGCAGATGACAATGATATTTCAAGTTTTTGAAAGACCCGATCCTTCATCTCTTCTCATCAAAAACTTTGCCTTGATATTAGAAACCAAAAATTAAATTTTAAAAAACCACGTCAGCTATCTTGTAAGCACCACCACGTCATCATAAACTGCCACCTCAACAGAATTACCACGTGGCTGCTGACTGTTCCTTGCGTCCCTGAGTCTTCTCTCTGTTCCTCGTGCAGCGCCTGGAGTCGCCGCTCCCTTCTCCGCCTAGTTTCTGTCCCAATTCACTCCAGCTACTCAACGAGTGGGAAAGGAAGCTTCTTCACAGATCGTCGACAACCAAGAAAGGAAATTCCACCAATGTCTTTACGCGTAGTAAATCCCCTGTTACGATTCTGTTGTGACACAGAATGCGTAACTGGCCTTTCCAGAGCGAAAACCTCCCAAGGAGAGCTTCGGACTTTTTTCTTGCTAGCTATAACCTATTATGAGTGCCAGAGTTATAGAACAGAAAGGTAGAAATGGAGTGCACAGGGATTAAGAAAGTGGTGGCTTTCATTCGCACGGAGGGTAAAGCCCCTGGATTACAAAAGCACAGTGAAATCAAGCTTTCCCGCCATCTATCCCTCTACCCTTATTTAAACACCCTCTCAGTGCCTCAGCTGCCAGTAGGTACACTGTCCGTAATACCACGCCGCTGTGGGACTGGAATTGCCACAGAGAGGACGACCGCATAACCACTCCCCTGTTTGATCGGCCACTCCAGCCTTGTCCTTCCTCGGCCGTAGTCAGTGTAACCGTCTTTGGCGTTAAGTAACCCTCGTGGCACCTACGTCGCGCTATTCTGTAACATCCCCATGATTTTCTTGCCCAACGAACGCAAGACGACCAAGTCCAGATTCAAGCTTCTACTGTCTGTCGATCCGGAAAAGGGAAGGTAATAACCTAGCATCAAATCGTCTAACCCCTTTGGAAAATCAGACGTTAATGGCTAACCTTCTAAATGATTCGTCAAACATTCACTAGCAGAACAAAGGCATTCAGGGAATCTCGTCTACAATAGACCAATTGTTTTTAATTTTTACATTAATGTGCAAATTATTTTTCCTTATGAATTGGCCTAGCTGAGGACCATATATAGGCTGCGATTCCATTGTATTTGATTATCCAGAAATAGTGCAATCTCTTCTACTGTGCAATTCTGTTTTCTGGGTTGTGTTTCGCTTCCGAGAAAATTCCTTTGTGAATTTCTCAGCCCTTTTGGCTTCTTTCTCTCGACTTCACAGAGCAGTTTGGGTATTTTTAGGCACTCCTTAGAAATTAGCGCAAGCAATGTTTATGAATATTAAAGATTTGAAATTATTTATTTTCCTGGAATTGTGTTTCAATCTTGATTCATTGCACATCAACAACGAAGTCGGACATGATATTTTTGTGAGGTCCGTCAGGTCTTTCCCGTCAAACCCGGAAGATCAGAAAGTTACTTTTCATGACTGTTAGATGGTCTAACCAACATTTTCAGCGGTGATACCACTTGTTGGTTCACTGTAATAAAGGGCGAGAAAGTTGACGGAGGCATTTAAGTGATCACTGATTGATGTATAGGTAAAAAAAAAAACTGTAGCTGCAACGTCCTCGGTCGCGGTCCTGGGAAAAAAAAGAACAGACATGTGGAGAATGTTGGGTGTTGGACGATTAGAATACGCAACATTTAATATTGTATCATTGTAATAGCGTTTGGAAATCCATTGGTCTCTCTTGCTACACGTTTGTCTGACAAGATACGGCTGTTTGGCGTCCACTGTTTTCCTATTGGAGATATTTATAGTCCTCCGACTTTTGTTTCTGCTGCTTTTTTCCAGTTCTCCAGTGTATTGTGAATGCACATTGATCGATGGACCAAACCATAATTTCTTGATTTCCCTCATGTAGTATAACGGCAAGTCTACCTAAATATCAGCCCAGAAAAGAGCAAAAGTCACCAAAATATCAATTGTCTGACTGTTCACGTGCCTGGAAGAGCAGGGTTAAGCTTCTTGTCCGTAACGAACGATCAAACTTCCCAAGAGCGCCACACCAAGAACCCCAGGTTATAAAAAAGGCACTCTCACTCTTCATCAGTAAGTAGAGCAGAGAGGAAAATGGCGGTGTCCTTGAGGATAAACTTATTCATAGAGCTGGCCGGGCTTTTGCTTCTAAGTGGGGTGCTCCATTGCATTGCCCTGGGCAACGTGCATTACTATGACTTTGTTGTAAGTACTACCAACTGTTTCGGGTCATTTTTTTTTTCTTTGGCAATGAAACTCAAGCTTTTGGTGATCGAGTTTGAAGTTATGGGTACTTCTTTCTCAGCTCAAAAGTTCATCATTTTGTGCTTCTGGGTTTTCCATTTGTAGGTCAAGGAAAACAACTTCACAAAGCTATGCTCTACAAAGAAAGCATTGGTCGTGAATGATAGTTTTCCAGGACCGGTGATTCGCGCCCGCAAAGGGGACATTGTGTATGTGAATGTTTATAACCAAGGAACGTATGGTATCACCATTCACTGGTAAAACCTCTATCTTTCTCTCTCCTTTGCCCCATCTCGCAATGAGGGAACATATAAACAAAATTCCTTGTCTGGTTGGATAGGCGTAGAAATGGAGTTTCAGCACTGTAATCTCTAATCGTGCGAATCTTACACTTAACATTTACGAAAATATAAGATATGGTTAGGAGACAAAAATGAAAACAAATGCTAATGTGCGATGTAACTCTTTATTTACGAAATGAGCGAAGATGTTTCTAACAAGATACCACCCACAACGTTTACATAAACTATGATCCTTAATTTTTCTCAATTGTTTACAGGCATGGAGTGAAGCAACCGAGAAACCCATGGTTTGATGGACCCGAGTACATCACTCAGTGCCCTATCCCACCAGGAACAAACTTCACCTACCAAGTCTTACTTTCTTCAGAAGAAGGAACTCTATTCTGGCACGCCCACAGTGACTGGTCTAGAGCCACAGTACATGGAGCCTTCGTTATCTTGCCGGCAGAGGGAACGACGTACCCATTTCCCGAGCCTGATGGAGAACAAGTCTTAGTGTTTGGTACTCAAAATCTCACTACCATGATAATTCAATTTTCTATATTTAGCCAGGATTGAAATTCAATCTTCTTAAAATTGTTTTCTTAAAAGAATAAACAAGAGTTGATAGTTCGGTGGCTACTTTATTGCTTGATGGGTCCTACTACGTTTAATAGTTAGCTCACAAAGTGGAGATATGGATAAGACCTTTGGACAGAGGTGCATAAAATGATTTTGTTTTTCAAAGTAGCACCCGAATTTCAAAGTAGCATTTCGATTTTGACTTACTATTCTCCAAGTGATACTCTTCTTAGAAGTTCAAAGAAAGATCTCATGCGAATCTTACGCATCCTTTCCATACATGCCAAGAAACTAGCTTCTTTGTCCTGACATACTATTGTGCAAATAGTGTGGAAGGAAGATACGTAGTCAGGAGAATTTTAACAAAAGGCACTCTAATCTTTCTTAGATGGGGTTATTAATTAACCAAAAATATCTGACTTAAACGTAATAATCTAATCAATGTCAAAATGTAACTTTTTCTGGTTGTACTATTCTTATTTTTGGCACGGTTTAGTTACAAGTAAAGTTCTATATATATTCCTCGATAGACATAATCTCATTTATAAAGAAATAATTTTTAGTAATATAACGTTACTAAAGGTTTAGAACAAGTGTAACCCACATGTAATATATAAAAACAATAAAAAGTGGTAGTAAAAGATCATCCTTGACATTAATCAACGTCTTTAGTCTTTATTGATATCCCTCTTGGATCTGACTAAGGCAGAAAATCATGTATCTTGTATCTTACTCGGGCTTTTTGTCTCCTATTGCTGATTGCAGCTTCGTGGTATAAAGAAGATGTGGCGGTGTTGATGGACGAGGCCCTCCGCTATGGTGGATTGACAACATTGTCAGATTCCTATGCCATCAACGGCCAACCAGGGGACTTTTATTCGTGCTCCAAAGGTACATTAGGGAAATAGTTAATTCTAATTAACTGATTTCATTAGAAGAGATTGTAAAGTCAGCTTCATATTGCACAGTTTTTTTTTTTTTTCAGTCTCTCTAACGTTCTCTGATTCTTCTATTTCGCCCATTTCAGAAAAATAGAAAGAAACATTTTTAACCTTACATTTGTGTACAAGTGTTATTGCATATGTTTCCAAACGGCATGGTAAGTACCATATTGAAGTAGATTAAATTGTAGGGTCTAATACCTAGGATTGTTTCAATTTCTCCAAGCGGGGTACTTTTGGCTACCTAGTTCAATAAGAAGTATCAGTGTTTGTCTCTTTTTTATATACTATTTGAAGGGAGAAAAACTGCAGAGCTTTTAAAAAGATTGCTAGTTCTAAGATTGTTTATTTTAAATCCATCAAAAGGCTTATTAAATATATATTTCTTCATGTAAAAATATAATCGAATCAGCTAAAAAGTTGTATATTCAATATGTTTAGAAATTAGAAGAGACTATATTTAACCTGTTTTAATGTTATTAATAGCTTCATCCTAGGGATATGACCCTAGTCCTATGTTACATATATTTTCATTATATATTCAAATTTCACTTAAAAAAGAAAAAAAGAAAAGAACTGTAGTCTATTTAGGGAAGAGATGTTTACAGCTAATATTACATGACTTCCGATGATGCAGCAAGATGTTTTACGTAGTAGTTATGTTCGTTTGGTGATATCCTATTGCAGATACTACCTTTCGAATGTCGGTTGATCATGGCAAGACTTATCTACTTCGAATAGTTAATTCTGTACAGAATACAGATATGTTCTTTGCCATTGCAGACCACAATCTCACAGTGGTTGGATGGGATGGTTCCTACGTCAAACCCTTGACTGTTAGTTACATAATGATAACCCCAGGACAGACAATGGATGTTTTGGTCACAGCAAATCAATCTCTTGGCCACTATTACATGCTTGCTAGTCCTTACTTTGATGGACAGGCGGATGACTTCGACAAAAGCATCACTAGTGCAATATTCCAGTACAACGGTAACTATACCCCACCTTCGTCGCCAGTGTATCCCACCAACATCCCTGGTTTTTATGACATTGGCGCTGCATCGTTATACACAACACGTTTAAGGAGCTTGGCATCAAAAGAACATCCGGTCGATGTCCCTCAAAATGTCACAACTAGAATGTATATAACAGTTTCCATAAACATGTTACGTTGCCCAAATGATTCATGCGAAGGGCCTGATGGGAATAGGCTGGCTTCCGGCTTAAACAATATCAGCTTTGCAAACCCTTCAATGGATATATTGCAAGCGTATTACGGGTATTCACTAACTTAAGATTTTTGAAATTTATATCTTGCATTGATTAGTTGCCGTCGTGCTAAGTTATTTGGGTCATTTAAGATATATGTCTTAATTAGAGAACTTTTGGATTTGCAACTAACATGCACTGATAGAAGAAATAGAAACGCATTTGTTTCATTGTTAATTGTATTCTTATTAATAACATTCTCTCATGATTCTTTTTGCCAGGAACTTAAGTGGGTATTATGAAACAAATTTCCCAAGCAAACCACCAACTCTTTTCAACTTTACCTCAGAGGATTTACTCACGGACAATGTTACCCTGTCGGACCAGGGGACGAGGGTGAAGGTGCTAGATTATAACGAAACCGTGGAGATAACGTTTCAGGGGACTAATGTCATGAACTCAGGAGAAAATCATCCAATGCATTTGCATGGGTTCCGATTCTATGTGGTCGGATCCGGGGTCGGAAATTTCAACAATGACACTGACCCATTAACTTACAACTTTGTCGATCCACCTGAAGCCAACACTTTCCCAGTCCCTAAAGATGGATGGTCTACCATCAGATTCAGAGCTAACAATCCAGGTACATTTACTAAGTTGACCTCTTACACATATAACAGGAACTTACCTTGATTTTATTTGACTTTTTTCACGGGTTATTCCAAAGAAATTCCTGTTGTCTTTTTCTTGGTATTCGCTACATGACCCATCTGAAATTCAAAGCCGTTGAAGTACATTATGGAGCTTGGTTTTGGAGACACGAGGAAAAAGGAATCCACTATGTATTTGGGCACGAAAACTAGCTTTTATGTTCATTTTGTTCCCCCTTTTTTGCCACATAGTAAAGAAAAGCCTATGTCTATACAGCTCACCACTAAAAATTAGATGTGATAGTGCACGTTAAACCCAAGCAGCTGAAACGATTTCTCATCTTCAAACATTAGTGTTTTTTTTTTCTTTTTCGGGTGACGGTATAGACCATATTCTCTTAACACCTTGGAAGGGCTTAAGATTAGATATCACCACAGACCGAGAGAGAGAGAGAGAGAGTACGGTTTACAATTGTTTATCAACCCTTACGGTAAGCTTAAGGAAAGAATCCGGACTAACTGTCTCCTATTCCTTGTCTTTCTACGGAAAGTTATGAGTTGTATAGATGCAATAAATTTAGCAAAATTAAGGTCTGTACAAAACCAATCGGCCGATTTGACGTACATATCTCACCTATCTTAGCCCCGAAAATGTATTCCTTTTATGCTTATATGTTCTATAGTTTTAATATCTTTAGTTACTTGCCAGCGCAAAGAATCTATGGATTGTTGTCGATGAGAAATGGGTGGTTTTGCAGGGGTTTGGTACATGCATTGTCATTTTGACCGGCACATGACTTGGGGTATGGACACGGTTTTCATAGTAAGGAACGGTGGCACCGAAGAGACGAGTATGCGCCCTCCTCCGGCCTACATGCCTCCTTGTGAAGCTAATCCACTATATGGCTTCAACAGTCGAGGTTCCAGAAAGAAGCGTAAAGGAGAAAATTTTGGTCCAATCAAGTCAAGCGCAGAGGCGAGCTGCTGGATATAAGAAACAATTGCTTGCTTGAACTATGACCAATCAAGTCAAACGAAGCAATCTTTGATTTTTCTTTCTAGATGGTTGGCTAGAAAACTAGATGAAGTTATCTTTATGTAGTACAAATATAGTTCAACCCCTCGTCCATCATCTAGGTTTAAAAATGCCATTAAAGATTGTCTTCTTTGCTTCAAGATTTTTTAGAGTTATTCAGCATATTAAACAGGTTGTCAGAATCTCTTCTCGATCGGGTGCTCCTAGTGCTTTTTCTATGTCAAGGCTCTTAAGCCTTGATTGCAACACCAGTTGAAAGAATAACCTCCAATAGGAGAAGCTGGACATTTAAACTTCTTTCCTATATGATATTTCTGTGAATTTGTACATCTTGTTTTCTATAGAAGATGTTTTAGTTCTCTCACTTCATACTCTTTGAGTCCCTAAAGAAAATTGAGTAATTTTGAACAATTTTCTTTGGCAAGTTAATGGTGAGAATTAAGGAGGTATTGTAGGTATTTGGAAGCATTTTTGTTCTTTTAAGACAGAGTTAAGTGTTCAACAAAATTCTGCATACAAGTATACATGTCGAACAAATAATAGAATGATAAGTAAAGATATCACCCTAGAGATTGGTGATTACAAAACTTACTAATTACTAACGGTAAATAGTTTCTAAAGTTTATCTAACAAATCGAAAGGATAAGATATGGACTAAACAACTAAATTTAAACTAAACTTGCTAAACAAAATATGCTAGAATGTCCACTTTCACCTAATTACTAAATGTAAATATAGATCAATTACGCCTATAAAATTGATTCTACTCATGTGATGGTAGAATTTTCTAATTTATTCACTATCATATGTCTAGGTATAGTGAACTTATTTAGCTCATTAACTTATTGTAGTTCTACATGTGAATTGAAATCAACTAAGTGCATTAAGATTTGTGAATATTCTAGTTTACACCTAAAGTCACATAAACCATATAATATATGTCTATCTATGTTAATCTATAATTACACATTACAAGAAACAATTGCATGTCATTTCCTATCAGTCTCTAACATGCAAATAAGCTCATCTAAGTGATAGCTAATCACTCAAATGCATTAAGTTCAGTAATATGCAACTTCACATTCACAAAACATCTCACAAAACGCAATAATTATACATTCATACCATTATAATCAAGTTACATCATAGCTCTAACAAAATAAACTAAAACATCATATTTACATAAATAGAAACAATACTAGAAATTGAACAAAACATTCTTCAAATTAAAAGCATGAAATCTATCACCAAAATGTCCTCAATTCAAGGAAAGTTTGCACAAATCTACACATTAGGAAGAGGGGAAGAAGCTATCTAAAAAATGAAAAGAAAATGAGCAACCACATGCCACCATGCGCTATCATGCACCAGTGCCATGTGCCACCACGCCACCATTATTATTCACAAAACCCACAAAAAAACATAAGTCACGGTCTCTAGTGTGTCAATCTGCCGAAAAATCACTTGAATCTACCATAGAAACACGCAGATCTAACAGGGAAAGCTCAAACGAGGTTCACCATTCTTCGCTATAAATTGCCACAAAATCACTAGGATGGGAGATTTGCTTCTTCCTCGTTAGAAAACGTAAGATTATGGCCAGAAAACGGACTCAAATGGCCAAGAAACAGAGGCGAACGGAGCTTCCTCGCCGGAAAAGAACGTGACGGATAGCTTTTGCCCGACCATCTGGCATCCTCAAAGTCTCGCGCTGTCACACAAGGCCCCTACTTTTCCAACGAGGACCTAGTTTTGAAAATAATCCTTCTCCGGACTGCACTACTTTTCTCCTATCTTTTCTCTATCCTCATTTTTTTTTTCCTGCAATTTGGGGTTTCCTGCATGAAACAACAAAACTTGCATAAATATGAATAAATGCGCATATCATTTAATAAACACTATAATATATAATACCTAAAGTAGTTAAAATAATTCTATATAAACTAGAGTTATCACTAAAAGTCTTGAAAAAGTTGAGATTTGGAATTTGTAGGTAACAACCAAATAGATTTGGTATACCCTTTCTAACCCCAACCATTTGTTTATTTATTTATTTTGAACTTTTATGGCTCTAAGATTTATTGGCTAAAGAAGGTTTAATAATTCTCACCATTTTGTTTGTTTTCACCTTTTGCTCAACCTTAGGCTAATTTTATTTTCTACAGCCTATGAGAGCATAAATCATCTCTTTTTCTACAATCCTTTTCTTTAAAGGTTTTTGCATTCTCTTTGATAAGTATCTATGGTTGATTTTCCTTTTGGAAGAAGCTTTTGTGTGAGATTACTGGGAGGTTCAATAAGAACTTCTTCCATGTTTTGGCTAAACTCTAGGTTTCTACTATTATTTACTTTATTTAGAAAGAAAAAAGAACAAGAGATAATTTGAAGTTATGATCATAAATGAGCTGGGCAATTGTTTGGACATTATTCCAATAGTAAGGTTTATATTTGATTTATTTATATTATTTAAGGTTATTTTTAGGAATATGGATGTTCCTTGATTATTCTGATAATTCCAAAAAGAGAGAACTTTAAAATATTTTAAGTTAGAAAAATGTGTTAAAAACCAAGGCTTTATTTAATATAATATTTGCAACAAACATTATATTATGATCCTGTATTAAAATTGGGAATAAAATTTTTATTCCTCCTTTATGTGGCTTGTATCAAGGAAAACTGAATTCAAAGTATAATTAATTTGGTATCCCCTTTTATGTATCATGACTTTCTCTTGTAAAGAAAAAAACTTATTGTATTAGGTGCGTGACACCTAAATTGTTGTTCACAGAGACCAGTTGTTACCAAGAGTGTAATCTTGGTGATTGTAGCTTCCTTGAATTGTAAGTGACCGTCTATAGGTTGCATGGATCTTGTATTGGATATTTGAGAGTGTGTTCTCCCTGGGATTAGTTAACAATATACCTCCTAATGGATTTGATTAAGAATGGGTGTATGTAAGTTCGTAGTGAATCGAACTACCTTCTGAAATATTTTCGAAGGAATTAAAAAACTTATGAAAGTTGGTTCTTTTGCTTTCTCTTGGTTCTATCTTAAAAGATAGCAAAAGAGCTGACTTTCATTTGATCTCATTTGAGCTTATGTAAGACTACCATGTTATCTGTCAAATTGAAGAATCAAATAGTGAACCAATTTCCTTTTTTATTTTCGTATCTATGACCAATTTTACTACTTATAAAATATATTCTTAATTTTACTTTTTATAACAACCTAACAAGCAACCTTGTGAGTTTTATAAACTTCTAAATTTCCCACCTATAAAAAGTGTTTAATCTTTTTCTCATTCTCATAAATAGTTTACTTTAGGAGAAAGAAGATTTGCATCCAAAAGGTATAACTAAAAGTAAAAACAAATTTTGCCAACTGTAATCTTCCAGCATAACTTAGATGTCTCATTCCCCAACTATCAATTCTTTCCATGATTTTCTCAATCAAAACCTTACAATTGGCATAAGTAAGTCTTTTTGTAATAAGGGGAACATCAAGATACATGATTGGGAGAGTTCCTTTAGAGAATAGAGTATGATCCAAAAGCTTTTCTTGCTCAATAAACCTTGAAAAAAAAATATTTGGCATTTGCTAGGATTAAAGCATAAACTTGTGAGTGCTACAAAGTCCTCTAAAGCATCAATGAGACATAACACTAAATTAACATCCTTATGTGCAAATAAAAATAAGTCATCATCAAAGCAAAGGTGAGTAACTTTCTCTCTTTTATAGTGCCAGTGATATTTGAAAGTAAAAGTGGAATTTTTCTCAATAATAATCATGTTAAGAATTTCCATAATGATGAGAAATAAATAAAGAGACAGAGGATCTCCTTGCCTTAACCCATTAGTGCCCTCTAAGTAGCCAGCATGCTCACCATTGAAGTCCATAGAAAATATGGTTATAGTAATGCATTGGCCAATTAGATCAATCAATACTTAAGGAGTATGAATAGCTTATAAAACTCCTAATATTGCATCCCATTTAACCATGTCATAAACTTTCATGAGGTCAATTTTAATGGCAACACGCTTATTTTTTCTCCTTTATAATAATTATAAAGTAATTCTTGACAAAACATTTAAGTCCTCTAGTTATAATACAATAAAAAATTTCCCAAGATGGTTTAATGATCCTAACTAGAGATGCTCTCCTATATATTACTTTCGTTTAACAATATTGGTACTTCTATAGCATTATTTTGAGAATAGTTACATTTTTGTTCAAACCATAAATAATAAATATATGCTACGAAATAAAGTTTAAGAAGTTTCGCAATCAAACCTTTTTTTTAGTTGGTTTAATTATCCATTAGACTTCAGAATTTCAATCATTGATTATCTTATAACGGCTATTTTAAGCAAGGATACTTTATCAAATTCGTCTAATCCAAGTATACTGAAAAAAGATGCATGAGCTATTTCTAACTTGAAATGCACAAAATCACAACACATGTTAAATAAGGGGCACCTCTCATTGAAATAACATTTCTGCAATAAGAAGTTTGTCCCTAAAAATGAGTCATCCAATTAAGTTACATTTGTTAATTCCACCTAACCATATCAAGTCATGCCCAACCTCAATATTAGCTTGGCACAATTCCTTATATGCCTTTTTATAACAATAAAAAGGTTTGGGTAGAGTAAACACTACTAATTATTTGCCATAACTAAAACCTTAGCATCTTTGTAATTCCATAAGCAAGGATGGATTATTCTTTAATCCTAAGAGAAATAAGTCCTCCAAGGAACCAAAAGTCATCCTAAAGAGAGACCAATTTTGCAGTACCAATTATTAATTTCATTAAGTATACAACTAAAGACCTAATTTTAACAATCTTCTTCTAGGTCCAAGAAATAGGTCCTCTATGTTTGTTTTTAACCAAATATAAGTTTACCCATGTTGACTAAATAAATTTTAGAGTCAAGAGATTTCATCCATATTTTATTTATTTATGAATATGTGAGTTTATTCATTAAAAAATAAGAAAGTATAAGTTTAAAGGCATATCCCAACATTACAATTCTCTAAAGTCGAGTTTAGAATCCTTCAACTATGATACAATAAAACATTCATTTGAGAAAGTTTAATGTTCCTAAATAGAGATGTTGTTCCATATACTACTTTCTTGATTATAGCCAACTAAAATTGGTATTTTAATAGCCTTATTTTGAAAACATCTACAATTTCATTCAAACCATATACAATACATACAAACTAAGAAAAAGTGTCTAAAAAGCTTCATAGCCAAATCTTTTTTTTTAGTTGCTTTAACCATCCATTGTAGTTTAGAGTTCAAATTGTTAATGTTCTTACAAATATCTTGTTGTATAAGAATACTTCGCAGATTTGCCCAATCCGAGTACACTAAAAAATTAAGTATGAAATGCTTTCAAATTAAGAATTACAAAAATTGCAATATAGGTTAATTAGGGGAAATCATCAAAATATTACTTTTATTGTAGGAAGTCTATCCCTACATGTGAGTCATCTAATGAAATTATGTTTGACCATATCAAGTCATGCCATTCAATCTCAATATTAACTTGGCATAATTCTTTATATATCTTTTTACAACAATAAGAAAGTTTGGATAATATAGATATGAGAATCTATTATAACTTAAGGAGACCTCTCCAACTCTATGCTATATTTTCTTTGATATCAAAATGCATAACTGAAGTTTTCCTACATTTAATACTATAAATCCATTTATTTTATAAAGATTAACTTAGATAATTGATAAGATTCAAAGTGACCTCCCTAACAAAACTTTATTCCACACTTTGAGATCTAGTAGCCTAAGTTTCATTCATATTTTAGTGTTATAAATCCACATTTTGTTTATGTAGTTTTATTTCATTCCTTGACTTTTTGTATACTTGGGTCATCTTTAACTTTACTTGTATGTACTTAGTTCCAATTAACTTTAGTACCTTATATCTTCAATTCTAAGCCAAACCATAAAAATCTTTCAATCCCATAGTTCATTTACCTTAATATTTTGGTAAAAATGATCTTTAGAAAAGCCTAGTATACTTACATTGAGAACAATATTGAGTAACAGGATATTATCTTGACTATTGATGAAAAGTTGTTCCATTGACCATTTGCAATTATTTAGAAAATTACTTGGTTAGCTGCTTACCATTTAATGGCTTCTATCTATCATTTTTCAACTAACAATAATTCTTTATTCATAACATCTTATCAAGAAATAATATTTAATTAATTTATAGATGCAGACACTAAATCACATGTGACATATGGATGACATTAGAATTTGATTCACAATTAAAAGCATGAAAGAGAATAAAGTTATGTCTTTTCAATTTAGTGGAAATAAAGAATACATTTTAGAAGTTAGTTTGATTTACTTGTTGGCTGACCAACCTTCCTTCACCACCCAAGGAAGCCAAGGACTTAAAGGTTAGGGTGAAAGGCATAATGTTAGCTTATGTTTTAAGGAACGTAATGTAGGCTTATATTAATAGGCATAAACTAACTCTCCTATAAGGGTATATTGATGTAAATTATATGGGTCTAATAGACTTAGAAGGATGTTACCCTTGATTGCAAATATGGTACTGGCTTGTGTAGGCCAGAGTACACCTTATAAAACTATGATGAGTTAGAACTATTTGGTTAAGCATCCATTAAGTTAAGTCGGCTAAATCCCCCCTCAAGCTCTACATATATACACTTAAATTTGTATATATTGAAATCAAGTGCTGGTAGGTATTTGTGATGCATTAGGATAAAGATTTATCGTTTTGCAATTGGAGGGAATTTTAGTCATTCTACCATGACCTTTTGCCCTATTTATGTATATATAAACACAAATTGCCACTTCATATTTTTAATAAAACAATAGAAACCTCTATTACTAGCCTTTTCTACCAACTTCATGTATATATTTGGTTAAACGCGTATTAAGTTAAGTCAATTAGGTCCCCTCTCTAACTCTACATACATATACTTAAATTTGCATATATTGAAATCAAGTGTTGGTAGGTCTTTGAGATGTATTAGGATAAGGATTTATGGTCTTGCAATTAAAAGGCATTTTAGTGATTCTACTATGACATGTGACCCTACTTGTGTATATATAAACACACAACCACCTTCAGGTTTCTAATGAGGCAAGAGAAAAACAATAGAAGCCTTTATAACTAGCCTTCTCTACCAAGCATGGTTTTGTTACTAATTTCTTGTAGATTTAACATCTCATCAACCAATATTATTCTAGAGAAATAAAGGGTAAGATCTAAGCCAAAAATTTCATTACCTAAAGGTCAAGTTAAATACATAATCTTGTTTTCATGTTTTAAAAAATAAAATTAAAAAAAAAACTCAATTTTAAACTCATGATTGATGCATGATTATTGACCTCAATTGTGATGACTTATTCCAATTCATAAAGGTCATTGAAGAATATTCCTTATGAACCATAACCCAAGATCATGAGCATTAGTGTCAAAAAGTGAAAGAAAGAAGAAACCATGACCTTCAATAATTTGCAATGAAATGGCTACCACATGACAAAATTTTGTCATACCTTATTTCCATCAGCTTTAGTTAGTGAAAAAAACAATCGTTGCCACCAATTAAGTTAAAAGATTGATCATTGACTGATGGGGAAACGATTAAGTGTTCTAATAAATAATTGCATATTATCTCTTCTAGTGTTAATATTATGTTTAAAATTTTCTTTTTGAAAAATTAAAAGATGACTTATTTTTACAAGTTAAGTTTTTTAAAAAATAAAATAAAATATATAATATAATATCATAAGCATATTTTAAGAAAGTATCGTGTACCATGCTCATAATTCAAATTTGTCTACAAAAATATTATTTATCCTGTAACAAAAATTATGAGTTATTTCATACTATTTGAATATTATTTAAAAGAGTTTTAAAACAAAAGATGTTTCTCCTTTATATGAAGGAACATATTAATAAAAAGTTTTCTTCTTTCTATTTTTGGGTTAAAGAGAATTAATTGCCTTAAGGTGAAGAAATTTGGTATAACTTACATCACATTTGTCAATATACAATGCTAAGAAAGGAGATTGGAATTGAAAATTATCAACTTTCAATAGAAATTAAGTTTCTCCAATGTAAATGTGACTCTCTCAATACAAGTGTGAAGAATAAAAAAGAAAGAGAAAAAAGAAATAGCTTACATTTGAGTGGGAGGTAATGGACCTAAAAGTTACATGGCTGAAAAATACATCATTTTCAACAACCCCTCAAGCTGGTGCTTTATACAAGTCAAAAACACCCAACTTGCTAAAAAGAAAATGATGTTATTGTACTTCCAATGCCTTTGTGAGCAAATCTACAAGCTAATCTCATATAAGGATACGAGTAGTGCAGATAAGTCGTGTAGCTATCTTCTCAAGGGTAAAATGATATTCAATCTCGATATACTTGGTCTTACCATGTAGAACCAAACTTCTAGTTATTTTCATGACAGGCTCATTATCACAATATAGCAACATAACTCTTACAAATGGAGTATAAATGTTAATAACAAAATGATCAAAAGTTTCACATTATTTAAATATTATTTGGAATCCTCTATATATGAAGGAATGATTTTTCTATTTTTAAGTTGCTTTTATGGTAAAAATAAATTATCATTCATGGTATTAAATCTGAAGTTTGAAAAATAGCATCCTCATATGTGAAATCTTAAACAAATTAAGTATCCATGGAAGTTGTAAGGAGGCATGTTAAGAATAGTATAATAAAGTAAAATCTTATATTATCTAAATTTTGATTGTACATATTCTATATATAAAGAAATGAGTCTAGCTAATTTGTATATAGGTTTAAAGTTTCTAAACGTCTTAATAAGCAAGTAGGGGAGTGCGTACTTGGAAGCGCGAGGCTTGCTCCCGCTCGGTAGAACTGTGGCAGAAAAACAATTATGACTTTTGACAAGCAGTTAATAGCAACACGTTCATTTCCAATCTAAACGTACCCTCGCCCATTATACAATACCTAGACAGAATACAATAAATCAGTATTATATAGTAAAAAGAGATTCGGTAGTGAAACTGTTAAAAGATAAAGGAAACATTAATCTTATCTTTTACATCGATTATAAGATTCTTTAGCTACACTGCATTCACCAAGCAATTCTTTAGATCATATGGTTGCAAAGTGCACCTTATCAAGAGAACACTTTTCCCCAGGAATGAGGGAGACAATTTTTCCTTTTTTTCTTCCCCTGTCGTGTTTAACCACCGCACTCGCTCTGAATCTTAACTCAATGCATGCCACGTTCATGCATCAAAAGACTACCTTTTGATCCAAATCCTTTATAAAAGGTGTATGAGGGCATGACTCCCCTGCATTCCCTAATCAATTCTTTTGACAATTAGGTATGCAAGATCCTCGTACAGCTTTGGGTAATAACAATTCTTTTGTTTAATCTTCTTCTCTCCAATGCGTTCTCTTTCGATCCCCATGAATGTGCATGCCACATGCTCACAAGATTATCTTTGGGCTATCGTCTAACCTGAAAATGAAAATGCCTTAATGGTAAACTCAGAACCCTCTTCTTCAACTTCCACGTCAAATGAGGCTGCATTATCCAAAGACTTTGCCCCAACCTACCTTCCAGTTCATCCAACACCAAATTATTTTACTCAAAGTATCTTGACTGCCACTACTGTCTTTGATGATCCATATCATACGTGTTAGTACCCATCACTGCCTGAAGAATATTTTGGAGGAGAATTCAGACAATACTTTGTTGAAGAACTAGAAGTTGAGCTTGACCAACTTGCTAGCTTTATGGTTTTTACCTTGGATCCCGAGATTCATTCACCCTTACAGGAGCCAACTGCCTTACAAGCAGTCTTTGAGATTGGCCAGTCCTCATGTCAACCAGCAAATGATCAACTTTAATAGCCACCAAAACATGTGACTTGTAACTCCAACGCGGCATTTGCAGGGCCTTTTGATTATGGACCGACTAGAAATGATGTTTTCTAGAACTCAATGTTCCAGAAGTCAAGCATGCAAATAAATGTTGGAGTGTTGAAATATCTAGTCCCACATTGGGTAAGGCAACAGGAAAGCCTAGCCTTATAAGCTTCTATTGGCAACCCACTATTGCACAATTCTGTGTTTTAGATGGGCCCTTCAGTTTTTAATATAGTATCAGAGTCGTCGGCCATGTGTCCTGCCTGCCTTGGTGTGGTCCCTCTAGACTGGTCCCACCTCTCACCGCACCCAACGTGAGACTACGGGGGAATGTTAGAGTGTTGAAATATCCAGTCCCACATTGGGTAAGGCGATAGGAGAGCCTGACCTTATAAGCTTCCGTTAGCAACCCACTATTGCACAGTTCTGTGTTTTAGATAGACCCTTTAGTTTCTAATAATAAATCAAAACCCAATTGTTAATATCAAAGTTGAACCTCTCTCTCCTCCTCTACAAGCCATGGATCTCAATGGTTTTCAGTCCTTGTATAATTATGATGAAGATTTGTTTAATGTTGAAAGAATGGGTATGGAATTAGAATATCCTTCATTACAAGTTACAGATTACCTGGTGTTCCAAGACTTAGCAATGGATGCAGTAATAGACTATCAAATGCAAGATCAAGATCGTGGGGTACAATCTAATCTTCCTTATGAAGGACTTTTTCCTCCTTTTCATTCCTTGGACGATCCTTGTAGTGCCTTGCTAGACTTGGAGTTGAAAGATGCCAACTTTGTTGCAGTTCTTATTAATGAAGAAGAGCAAGTTACACTACTAGCAAACAGACTAGAAATCGTGAATGAAACAAACAATGATTTCAGTGCATTTTCTAACAATGAATCGGTGGGTTCCACTCATCATGATGGGTGAGGAAGTTGAATAAGAGGGTTCTAAGTTTACCACAAAGGCATTTTCATTTTCATAACCCATATTGTTCGACAAAAGGTCAGTATCTGAATAAAAGACGCAGTTACATGGTTATGTTTTCATTACATTAGATCCCTATATGTTACGAGCCCGCTACGTGGACCTGGTAACTGGACCTTCAAGACGGAAGTCAAACCAAGGATTACAGACATTTTGCTTCCTCCTTGCAGCTATTTTGGCAAGATATTGAGAAGCAAGAGGAGTTTATTGATAATGGGATTTACTCAAAACTTGGACAAGGTAAAAAACAGCACACCCCATCCTTATCCCACATGGGTTCTGATACAGAGATCATGGCTCTCTCTAAAGCCCTTTTCCCTCCCCTTACACGCATTCCCGTTCCCTTCATGATCAAAGGTAACCTCCCTACTCACTGGCACACTGTCACAGGAAGCTTCTCTGTAACTGCCTGATTATAAAGGTTCAATACCTTTGTCGGTGTGAGCTTGCGATGGTGATACTCTGCTCCACGTTCTAACAAATTTCCAGCCCCCTTCACGTGCGACAACCGCCCCTCGTGACCAAAGATGGTTAGTCAAGTGGTTTCCTAAGTGGCACCCAAAGTGGCAAAGGGTTGTATCACTATATGTCTACTAGGTGATATCAAATTCTCAATTATATAGTTTGTAAAGACCTATAAATAGCAGACCACTCCCTTGATGCTTCAACAGTTCCATGACTTGAAAAACAGAATAGGACTAAGGCCCGCAGGACAAAGCACAAGTAAAGAAGGCTTTGTTATTTAGCTATTAAGTATTTAAAGAAAATACAAGCACACAAAACTCTAAATACAACTTACATATATATAGTCAACTAACCCCTCTATCGAAAAGAGTTTGATATTACATTTTCAACATGGCTAGTTGGTTGGCCTTATCATCACTATCTTCGTTCCTAAGTAATATTGACTTTCTCATGTGAATACCTCCATGGACGGTACCTCCCTTCCTTATCTTGTTCCTTGGATGAAAGGGCAGTGGTGTTCTCACTCTTAGTATTGCTTGGATAGAATATTCTCCTGGATAGTAAGCTCTGAATGCTGACTAGTTGCTCTTTTGGATGCCATGTTGTATGCTTCTCTTAGGTGGATAGTTATATCCATATTATAAAGGAGAGATATATAAATTAGAAATAAATGAACTTTTTATTACAATAAAAAAGAGAAAAAATCATCAACATTATTGATAAAAAATTTTACTCAAAATCTAAAAAGTTTTAGGCTTCTTCAATTTTCATAATTAATTTGGTATTATTTCATATCATTAAGAGATGATTTACATTTATTTTCTAACCACTATAAAAAGATAATGGAGTGTACTCACAATCTATCTAGACATATAATTTTTTTTCTTCTCTTTGTTCTTATTGTTCTTGATATTTGCTTTAATTTTATTGTTATTCTTATACGAATTTCTACAATATTTAGTAAAAATTCTGATTTTATCTAATAAGAACTTGAGAACCTTGGGTTGCAGCCTTGGAAAGGCAATCGCCGCCGCTCATTTACATGCGCTTTGCTCTTTGGTATCAGCGATATAGTAATAGGCCTGTTTGCTTGTAAAGTGTAATCCAATGCTAACCGTATTTTTCTTCCTTTCATGACCTCTTATGGTTTTTTTGGTAAGGGAATCATCACAATTCGACTAAACTCGCAGTAACGTTTCACACGGTGCTTTTGACAAACAACTTGTGGGCTCCCACTGGACATCCCAAATTAGGAAATAAGAGGTCTTAATTTTGATATTTGGGTGTGTAAATTTGTGTATATAAAAATAAGTAAATAAGATAATAAAAAAAGCCAAAGACACTTGAATATATGAGTTTGTGGGTGTAAAAAAGAAATAAATAAAATAATAAAAATGCAAGAGTCAAAGACACTGATCGGACCCACTTCCTTTCTTTAACCTCAGGAACTTCTCAATCACAAAATTTGTCAATTAGTAATGTCTCATACAGATCCAAAAACATTGTCGCTATGGTGGACAAACAACATAACAAACATTTAATATTGTCCTCTACTGTTCAGAAGAGGCCCACAACTATTAACAAAGACAGCCCACGACCCATTACATGAAAAAACCCAAACGAAATAAGTCCAAAATACAAAAATTCGTTACAGTGGGTCTAGAGCCCCAATAAAAAACTTTGTTCACGCAAGATCTAGAGCCATCTCCGAGCACCAGAAAGAGACACAGGCAGTTTTGTCACCGATTAATGCAAAGGGCTCGAAAGAATCTGGTGAGGTCAAGAGCGATGCTTTAAGGCCAAAAAAGATACATAGAATAAAACAAGAAAAAATAACTTTTTGTATTTTCTTATTCTTAGATGAATAAATTTACATATTTGTTAGAAAAAAATAACTTTTTATGATGGGCACAAGAAGTGGGCAAAAATAATGTTTTGTAATAACATAATTTTTAGATACATAATGTACAATTAGCCACTATCTAGTAAAAATGGCTTGAAAAAAAGTATGTTACCCTAAAATTTCTGGAAGATTTGAATGATCTCTTGTGAACAATTATTTAGTTTCTTTTACGGGTAAGATGGATGATTTGAAAAAAATGTAGGGGAAAAAATGTTCCAAAAGTAAAAGTAAAAAGATCACTAGCTTTAAGTTGAAAAAACATGCAAATAAGAAATGAGCTTACATAACTAATCACTAGCTCAAACCATAGCATTACTTAAAGCTACTTAGAATTGTAAGAAAGTAAACCAAAAATTTGAGTGGGCAAGAGTAGTATGGAAAGGAGGAATCCCTAAAAACAATTTTATCTACTAAATAATTATGAAAGACAAACTAACCATAACATACCAACTAAATGTATGGAATAATTCAATAAATCAATAATGCAACTTAAGTCAACAACAAGAAGAATCAAAGGAATATTTATAATTTAATTGTAAATTCACCAATTGCATATGGAAAGCAATACTAGCTATGAATAGATCTCAAAGAATTGAATGATAGAAAAAAAAGTGAATTGGATGATCAATGCCATAAAAAGTAAAATTTTTGTAGTAACTTTGTTAAGAATATCCTTTAAATCTATAATTTTATCATATATGGAATAAAAAGAATATATGAAAACTCAATGATCAAGGCCTAGAGAACACAACCATTGTTGTGAATATTAATAAGGATGTGAGAGCTTTAAAATTTTCCAAATGCCATTTTTAGCCTAAATGATGGTTGATTGATTGAATAATTTTGTACTACAAATCTTATGATATATATAAATACATGAAAAGCTAATATCAATACATTTTATTTAAATATCATTCCCAACTTAGGCTTCCACAAGCATAAGTTTGTTAGGTCCGCTTAAGCCTATAATAAATCACCACAATCCATGGAAAATGCCTCGATGGCTCACTCTAACCAAATTGTGGTGTTTAGTTACGTCTTTGGCCTCACCATGGTGACTATGTGCCAAGTCATCCTCATTTGTTATGTATCTTAACTAGTTTGTCAAAAGACTTAGGTCTATAGGCTAGTTTAATATATTTCCTTTAAATATCATCTCCAACTTAAACTCCCATAAGCTTCCTATAAGCTCATGAGTGTATGTACCCATGTGGATGTTATACACAAATAAATAGATTTTGTTCTATACCATTGTTGGTGTTTCACTAAAAATTAAAAGCACTTGGAAAAAGAGATTGAGTAGCTCGTTTCTTAAGTGGATAGGCATAACTAATAACCATATAATCTACTAAATGAAAAAAAAATTGATCAAAATATCAGGCTTAAGATAACCTTAAACTTATATATTCAATTCATTAGCTTAAACGATTAAAAAACAAGAACCTATACTATAGTTTTATTTTACAAGATAACATTCACAATACCATTATAATAGAATTCATAAACTAATCTTTTAATGTAGATCCAACACTTAACATCTATTAAACTATGAATCTGAGATTACTATCTGACACTAGTATGTCTTGTACTATTTCAAAGAGAATTGACTAGAAGACAAGGTGAGCAAAAGACTATTTGATAATACCTACTAGTTCCTAGCGAAGGTTCTCAAGTTTGTTTAACTATTCACTCAAGTCCGAAATCAATTGAAATGCTACCACTTAATAGGAAAGAAAGAGTTATTAGTGTTGAAGAGGCTTCAAAAACTACTCTATAACAAGACAACATGTGAAAGTTTCTTGGCTTTATCTTTCTTGTGGGATAGCTTTTTCACATGGCTTAAGGCGATGTCCATTACTATGACTTTATTGTAAGTAACTTAACATTTTCTTTGTCTTAACTTATATTGTGTTAACAGACTCGACTACCATGTCAGCAACCACGTCACCTCCACTTGCAGTTACCACTTCAGCCACTAGGCCACATCAACCCTAACCCTAAAGATCTTGTGTGACCCAACGACACCAATCAACCCACTTCATGACCCAATTGCAACCCACAACCTTGTTTATCGCGTTCATTCGAAATTGTCACCATCACCATCATCGGATTCCTTTCCACAGTTGGGTGATTTGATTTGTAAAGTATTCCATATTGTAAATCATGTACAAATCTATATATTGTAATATCATTTGTGAATGAAATCATTAAGAAAAATTATTCAATTAGGATTTTTCTATTCTTTCTCCTCATCGCCAAAATTCATAATTCTAATGATCAATTCACCAATTTCTTCTTTCTTTCATGGTATGAAAAGCCTCTAACTAACACCATGATCCTTAATCTTGATCCAAAATGTCCTCCTTTTCTTCTACTACCTTTAACCCCTAAAACCCCCTTTTGTCTACTTCAACCATGTTAGCAATGCCTAATTCCTCTTCTACACCCACCATACCCTCCCCATCCTTCCAAAAGTGCTTTGACAACTCCAAATTTGTTGTATGGTGCACCCAACTACTCCCATTTCTCACCTAGCATTAATTCCTCTCTATCCTCAAAGGTACCAATTTACCCCACCCACCACTATTTAAAACTCGTCTAAAGCCAAAAGTTTGAATCCTACCTACACACCCTAGTTAGTTCGCAACTAGACTATGTAGAGTTGGATTCTAGCCACATCCACCAACATAGTGGTCACATAGCTCTCAAATCTCTATTCCCCTGCCGCGGCATGGGATTTTTTAAAGAAATCCTACACCATACAATCCTTTACGTGGGCTTCCTCCCTCTGTCTCCAACTTCACACCATTACCAAAGGTTTTCGAGCCATCACAAAATTTCTTCACAAGGTCAAGGCACTACTCAACCAACTCATCGCCATCGGCGTCAAAATCGACGACAAGTATGCCAGGTAACTATTTCACAATCTTAGGGAGCATTACGACACCTTTATGATGTTGGTGTCAGTCCAGAATCAGACCACCCTACTTAGCTATGAGGCTTTGCATCAACTAATTCTGGCCCAAGAAGGCCACCTAAACTATTACAGGGTCATTGCCATCACACTAATAACTTTCGTGACATACCCAGGATCCTTCCAAGGTCACCTCCCCTCAATCCGTTTTCCTTTCTCCTCGACCCGACTTGTATTTCCAAAACATGAACCCAGCCCAACATCATGCCTCCCAACCTACCCATGATAGGCTTCTGCCCACTCCTCATGCCCAGCCCTGGCCCAACAGAAACCAAAATAGAAGTTGGCATCATAATGGGTCATTTTGCCACCTCTGTTCTCAGGCAAGCCATAACATCATGAATTATCGTGAGTAGTTTAACCCATTTCAACCCCCCATGGCCCAATAGTTACCATGCAACTTATGACACCCAATCCTACCCCTAGCTCCCTACTCCTCTTTTCCTCTGGCCATCTCTCACTATGGCCCCCTAAATCCTCTCCGCCCTTTGACACTACCTCTTAGCTTCCCGATTCCAATGCCTCCCATTACATCACTAACTCTCCAACTGCCCTTTCCCATGTTGTTGGATCCTATAGCAACCTAAGAGGGGGGTGAATTAGGTTTCTCTTTTAAAAATCACTTCTATTTGTGTTCAATTACTTTTTATACAATCAAATATGGCATTCAAAGATATAAAGCTTAACCAGCAAGCTAATCAAACACAAAAAAGATAAGAGACAAATTTACATGGTGGTTCGGCCCTTCTCACCTACTTCCACCATCTTCTCCTTCAACACAACCGGTTGAAGTCTACTTTACTACAAAGCTAGGAAAAACTTTCTCCTACACTTTCCAACTCCTCCTCAAGGAGTCAAACAATCCTTACACCAAGGATCACAATTACAATGTGTGTCTCAACACATATCAACAAGTCAAAGTTTATCAAGCTTATTACAAATTTCGAACTAAGCTTTTGTAAGATATACAATACAAGTTCAGAAGCTTCAAATAGTTGCTAGAGACTTAATACAGAGTATATGGACAAAAGCCCCAAATTCATTCAAACCCTAGCAGAGTCTACTTGCAGAAAATCAACTTCAATAATAGAGTATAATGAAGCACAAATTGATTCTTTAATAAGCAAGTAATGAGCTTAGAAATTAGTCACCCAATGAAGATCAAAATCGTAGGTTTGGATGAGCTAGAATGAGTAGTATGAGATGCTTCACAAATTGCTTTTTTTGCTTATGATTTTCAGACCTCTTGCAATGGTGAAGACAAACTTGCTTAAATACCTTCAAAGCAACTAACATCTCACTTCAAAGAGTCGTTCTGACACTTCTGAGCACCATCAAATCTTCTTCCCGTTGGAGTTCCTTATTTTCCTCTTCTTTGTCCATTTTCGAGCTTAAGAGAGACAGAATGTCAAGGCTAAGGTTCTGCCTTCGTTTATTTGAAAACCCCATCCAAAACGGTGAAGTTTTGGTCTCAACTTAAAACTCTATAATTCAGGTTCTGTGGAGCAAGTTTCGGGTCTCACTCAAATCTTCTTCAATTCTCTCCAATCTTGAATCAATTCTTCGTGGGTCCTTTACAGATTGATAGAGAATCTTCTTCCTTACAAAAACCCTTTGAAATCATCTTCAGAACCTCTCTAATATGCTTCCAATTTCACTTTTGAACAGTTAGGGCAAGAACTCAACGAGCTTCACCATTTCTTCAAATTGATCCTTTCTGAGTAGTAGGTCTTTGATTTTTCTTTACAGAAATCTTCTCCTCTTCATTAGCTTTCCAACGAGCTATCTTGCACCCTGATTGGAGGTGAAATGGGCGGTCAAATCTACCGGCGAAGTCACAGCGTCATCGCGAGTTGGATTCGGGGTCGCGACGCTTAAGTTGGTCGCGGGTCGCGCATTCTGGACTGGGTCGCGCACAGGGTCGCATTCTGGGCCTGGGTCACATTCTCTGGACTGGGTCACATCTCTGTGGACTGGGTCACACCTCTCTGGACTAGGTTAGACTTTTCTGGACTAGGTCAGACTTTGGACTAGGCTTATTCTAACCTGATTTCCTGCATATAATTTCAGCATTATTTTTCTTATAAACTCATAAATAATCAAATATTAATCATAATATTTCCATATTATAATTCCATTTAATTATCAATATATTCCAACAAAATGTTATAATATTATCATATTATAATATCCATTTTTCTTCATCATCAAAATGTTTATATATTCTAATATCATTAAAATATATTCCAACACATGTGAATGCAGGGCCTTAATAGCTCACTATGTATTATGGTGTTTCCCTTTCCATCACTCACACAGGTACTCTTCACACTCCTACTTTTCATTTGTCCAATGTTCTTATTGTCCCTTTTATTACTAAAAATCTTTTATTTGCCTTTACATTCACATTAGACAACAATTGTTATCTCATATTTTCATCTACTCATTTTTGGGTTTGTCTTACCACACAAGGCAAAAAATGCTCCACGAAACTCTTTATTGTGGTCTTTACCATGTGGCTCCCACTAACATTTACTCCTCTCCTGGTGCTTTTGTGGCCTCTAGCCCCAGTCCTTTTGTTTTATGACACCAACGTCTAGGTCATCCATCTTCTGATGTTCTCATTCTTGTTTTGAAGTCCTCATCAATAAAATATTCATCTCCCTCATTTCCCCCATGTACAACATGCGCCCTTAGTAAAAGTCATCATCACTCCCACCCTCTATTGAGTCTAGGTTGTCTATTACCCTTCAATTAGCTCATTTTAATGTATAAGGCCCTACCTTCATTAAATCTTCTAATGGTAATAAATTATGTGTATGCTTCATTAGTGATTTTTAATTCTCTTGGCTTTACACTTTTCATACTTGATCTCAATTTTTCACTACCTTTATAAATTTTCATAAGTTTGTCAAGAATCAGCTTCACTATAGATTTCAAGAGATTTAGTGTGATGGCACACCAAAGTTTCTCTTAACTACCTTCCGGACCTACCTTCAGCAACATGGCATTCACCAACTTCTCTTTTGCCCATATTCTCTATTCCAAAATGGTGTTGCTAAGCACAGGCATCATCACATTGTTGAAACTGGCCTCGCCTTTCTCACTTAGTTCGTTGTCCCAATATACTTCTAGGATTTTGCCTTTAAAACGGTTGTGTTCTTGATCAACCACCTCCCAACCTTGCTATTTGGCCATTGCTCACCTTAACAGGTGCTCTTTCACCGCCCTTCAGAACTCTCCCATCTCTACATCTTTTGTTGTGCGGTCTTCCCTTACCTTCAACCATATGCTTTACACAAACTTGATCCTTATTCTCAGGCTTGCATTTTTCTTGGGTATCCTATAAGCTATCACGAGTATTACTGCTATTGCCCTCAGACGCAATGTATCTTTATTGTTGCTCACTATCTTTTACGAGAAAGTCTTCCCCTGTCACCTTCCCCCTACCCCATCACCTCCCCCCGCCCCTCACCACCCAACATGGTTCTAGTACCAATCTCGGCCCTATCTCGTGATCCCACTCCTCTTTTTGCCTTACCTACCCCCTCAAATTCCCCTCCCGATTCCCCATCCCTTCATTCCCTTCCACCCTCTCCCCCACCCCCAAATATCCCCACCCCTACTCCATGTCCTATCACATACCTTCAGGATAATACCATTGCCCATCGCACCTTCACTCACCACCAGATTTTTGCCCTTACTACTACTACCCATCCTTACCCTAAACTTACCTAGTTCACTTAGGTAGCTCAAGATCCTTGATGGAAAATGGCCATAGCAGCCAAGTATATTGCTCTCGTTTGCAATGGCACTCGGGTTTTTATTCCCCCTCTTCTTGGCATTAACACTATAGGTTGTAAATGGATTTTCAAGGTCAAGCTTCAATTAGATGGGTCTCTTAAACACTATAAAGTGTCTTATTGCTAAAGGTTTTCATTAATAGAAAGGCATCAACTTCATTAAGACCTTTAGTCTTGTTGCCAAATCAGTCACTATCCATATTGTTATCTCACTTATCTACTCTCGTGGTTGAACAATCCATCAATTGGACATCTCCAATGCCTTCCTTCATGGGCATCTTAGTGAAGTGGTTTATATAGAGAAACCTCCGAGCTTGGTGCTTAGTGCCTAGTGCCAATGATTGAGCACCTTCCTCACTTTTATTGGCTTCATCATCTCTGCAGCTAACACTTCGTTGTTCACTCTCCACACCCCCAAATACAGTATTACCTTACTTGTCTATGTAGACGATATTATCTTGACTAGGTCTCCTCAAGCCCCCATTGTTTCTTTTTTATAAATACTTCAATGATGAGCTTATTCATTACTTTCTTGATGTTGAGGTGTAACCCATTCGTGATGACCTTCTTCTCCATTAAGCGAAGTTTACCCATGACATTCTTACTCGTGCCAAGATGATTGATGCTAAGGTTGTTTCTACCCCTTACACCATTGAAGAACCCCTTTTGCTCTAGCATGGAGAGCCTTTTTCTAACCCCACTCTCTACTATAGCATTGTCGATGCTTTCCAGTATCTCACTCTTACTCGTCCAGACATTGCTTACTCAATCAACACTGCATGCCAATCCTCCACCGCCCCACCACTAATCATTAGCAAGCTATTAAATGCATTTTGCGTTACTTGGCTAATACTCCTCGCCTTGGCCTTTGTCTCACTTAAAGCCCCTCTACGTCTTCTCATGCCTTCTTTAATACTCGTTGGGTAGGTGATTGTGATGATCAGCACTCGGTTAGTGGCTTCTACATTTTTCTCGGTAAGATTATTATTTTCTTGAGTTCCCGCAAGCAACAAACCGTTACTTGCTCCAACACTAAGGCTGAGTATAAGTCTCTCACCAACATTACTATCGAACTCATGTAGATCGAGTATCTCCTACATGATGTTCATGTTATACCTCTTCACTCACCAACTTTGTGATGTGGCAACCTTTATGCTCTCTACCTAATGACAAATCTTATCTTTCATGCATGTACCAAACACATTAAGATTGACTTTCACTTTGTTCGAGAACATCTCGCTCATGGTCAACTTCATCTGCAATTTATCTCCTCGATGGACCAACCTACTGTTATATTTAATAAAGTTCTCTCCTCAACTCGCTTTCACTTACTTCGCTCTAAGTAACAATGCACTCTACCTTTTTAGCTTGCAGGAGGATGTTAGCGGACTCGATTGCCATGTCAGCAACATATGCCATGTCACCTCCACTTGTGGTTGCCACATCAACCCTAACCCTAAAGATGTTGCACAACCCAACAATACCAACTAACCCACTTCACAACCCGATTGCAACCTGTGACCTTGTTCATCATGTTTGTCGAAAATTGTCACCATCACCATCACCAAATTCCTTTCCAAAGTTGGGTGATTTGACTTGTAAGGTTTTCTACTGGTAAATCATGTATAGATCTATCTTGTAATATCATCTATGATTGAAATCATTAGGGAAAATTATTCAATTGAGATTTCACCAAATTAGGATTTTTCTATTCTTTCTCTTTATTGCCAAAAAATTATGCTACATTTTCTTCTTCTTTTTTCCTCTTCTTTTGTAGGGGAAGGCAAAATTGGATGTATAAAAGAGAATTTTACCAAACAAAACTAGAGACTCCTTAAGATGAGATTATTAACATCATCAAACTAGACCAAATGTAGTCTCTTGTAATCTTCAAACACATTAAGTATATGATTTTTTATTATTTATGGATCTTTTTTATATAGAGGAATCTATCTCTAATAAACCTTTTAATGGCTTTGAAATAAAAAAATTAGGGCAGGCAATAGTCTTAAGTATTCTACAATTTCTCCTATTCCAAATAGTATAAATTCTTTTAAGAAAATATCATTTTGAGTAATATTTAGAGGCTAGGTAATTGAAAAAACCATAAAACTCATAAGGTTGCTTGGCAAGTTGTTTGTTCACCTAAAAAGGAAAGAGGACTTGGACTACTAAACCTTAAGTATGGAATAAGGCTTTGTTAAGGTAGTCACTCATGAATCTCATTAATAATTCAAGTTCATCTTTATAGAATAAATGGATTCATAGTACTAAATGTAGGAGAACTTCAATTATGTATCTTGACATCAAATGAAACATGACATGAAGTTGGAGAGGTTTTCTAAAGTTATGACAAATTTTCACTTCTACGCTTTTCAAACCTTCTTATTGTTGTAAGAAAACAAGAAATTGTGCCAATTAAATACTGAGGTTGAATGGCATAATTTGACATGGTTAAGAGAAATCAGCAAACATAACTTTATTGGTTGGCTCATATTAGGGATAAACTTCTTACAGCAAAAGTGAGGCTCCCCTCAATTGATTTGTATTGTAATTTATATGGTTCTCAATATGAAAGTAAGTTACACTTTTTTTTCAATGTACTTAGACTAGGCAAATTTGGAAAACTAGTCTAGTACAGTAAGGCCTTTATAAAAACATTGATAATTAAAACTCTGAACTACTGTGGATGATTAAAGCAACTAAGAGAAAGGATTTGGCTGCAAAGTTTTTTAAACTTTCTTTCTTAGAATGACTTGATTGTATATGGTATGAACGTAATCATAACATTTTCAAAATAAAGCTATTAAAATACTAATTTTGTTAGCTAGAATCAGGAAAGTAGTTCGTGGAAGAATATCTTTATTTAGAAATATTAAACTCTCTCAGACAAATGTTTTGTTGTGTCATAATTGAAGAATTCTAAATTTGGTTTTCTCTTAGATGAATTAGAATGTTGGGATATGCTCTTGAGTTTTTGTATTATCTTATTCTTCAATGAATAAACTCACATATTGATCCACACACAAAAAAGGGACATCTAGAATAGTTGAAAACTTTATATTCAACATATCTAAAGACTCAAAATACCATATTTTATTTGATGTAATGTTATGAATGGTTCTATCATAAAAATATGCCTTTAATATTATCTTGTATCAATAATTGCTATATATATAAATTTTACTTACCCAAAAGAAAAAATTGAACTGGAACATGTACATTCACCTTAAATTACCAGAATTATTTTCTCTTTTTGCTTGATTATTTTTCTACATCCTATGAAAGCCAAAGATGAAAAGAAGAGATAGATGGATTATTCAAAAACAAAAAGAAATTATCCTGATTGCCGCACAAAAATGGAAAAATAATAAATAAAAAAATCTGTGACTTAGCAGCTGCAAGTCTTGCCTCCAGGAATTTAAAATTGCGGTCTCCTTCTCTCTCTGAGTTTAAGGAGTTTGGGATTAAAATTTTTAAGCTCAAATAATTTGCTGGTGGACTTGCAGTTTGGGACGCTTGAACTGAGTTCCCATCTCTCTTTCAAGGAAACAAAAGGTTGACTCGTGGACTTTCAGCTTGGACTTCTTGAACCGACCACAAATCTCTCGTTGAAGTAAACACAAGTTTGAATGGTGGACTTTCACTTTGAACTGCTTGAACTGAGCTCTAACCAGAGGGGAGAAGGGATTAAAATCTGACAGTTTAAGAGCACCCCTATACCGTACGTTCTTTGTAAGTTCTAGAGGAGAATCAGTGGTACAGAGAAGGAAAGGAAACGACAGCTTATTATACTGTCGTTGGGACGGGACAAAACGTTGAAATTATAGTGACGTGGACCTTTAGGTTTAAATGTTTACTTTGAGCAGCAAACATTCGTCTGTGTACGGGTACTTCGAGGCTTGGAAGAACGACAAAGTTCAAAATTATAGGCGCGTGCTTATATACAAGCAATATTATATTATATATTTCTATAGAAAAAATATTCATTTTATATGTGAAACATATATTATTTAATACATTATTTGTACGGATATGGGATGACCCCGATACATCACGAGGAATGCACCAATAAGAAGTGTTTGTATTTGGTCATTCATTTAAAATCAATTATTCAGTGGAATGATTACGCGTAATAGTTATATGAAATAGATGCATCACTTGGTAGCTGTATTTTTTTTTTTTTTTTTTTTTTTAACTTTTTTATTATAAACTCACACACCCGGGGGGAGGGGAGGGACGGGATTCGAACCCCTGACCGGTGGGACGGCCGGTCAGGGTTAGGCTCAGAGAACGCCACTGAGCCAGGGCCCCCGCCCCACTTGGTAGCTGTATGCAATGATATTCTTTCACATCACAATAATAGTTTAACTTCTTCTCAACTAAAAATGTTGAACTGCGAAATAGAGCGCGTGACACTGGGAGGATCCGGTTGGTCCAATCAATTAATGAAAATGGCAGAAAGGCCCTTTGGCAGAAGGCTATGTTTCAACCGTGCTTCCACCTTACAACTTCGAATACTGTTGGATAGTGTCAGTAGGAGCTGAGGGCATGCAGTGCCACCCGTAATGAAAAGTCGTTCCACTGTTAAACAGAAAGTCTTTCGCGCTACACAACTCTAATTTTATATATTTAGTTTTTGTAATTCCAACCCCACTTTAGTCTTACCACCTAACCGGCGGGTAACAAGAAGTCATCCCATTACAGCAATGGATTCCACCGAACTTTCCAGGATAACGTGGAGGGAGTTTGCTTGCTTTATTTTGGATGCCGACAGATAAATGGGGTGTTTACCTTCTTAGTATAAAAAACAATCAAGGAGGATTCACTGTAAATCCTCCTCTTGGAAACCATAGAGAAATTGCGATGAAGAAGATTGGTCTGTTCGGAACACTCCTCTGCCTTGCTTGTCTGAGCTGGTTTATCTTTGGCACGGCTCGAGGAGACGTTCATCATTATGACTTCGTTGTAAGTCCCTTGCTGACATCTTTGTCTAAAACATACTTTGCTTTGTGCATTATCCATAATCTCGCTTTTTATTTATTTATTTATTTATTATTCAACTACGAAAAGGGTACAAGGAAGTTCCCTATCGGAACGTAAAAGATGAGATACAGAGAGAAACTGCCACAGTAAGAAGAAAAAGAGTGTGATTCGCACCGCGAAATATGCAATTCCGTTCATGAATTTATTATTTTTGTAATTTACTGTTGATTTATGCAGTAGTCACAAATTATAACAGCTATTTTCTTTCATGTTGGTTCTCCCTGTTCCTTCTTTCTCTCGCAGCTACGAGAGACAAACTTTACTAGGTTATGTAGCACGAAAAGCATGTTGGTCGTGAATGACAGTTTCCCAGGGCCGACAATCTATGTTCATAAAGGCGATACAGTGTTTATCAATGTCCACAATCAAGGAAATTATGGTGTCACGATTCACTGGTACTCTGTCCCTCCCATGAATTTTCTGTAACTTTTTGTTTCTTTCCTGTCAATAAATTGTAATCTTAACTGCTATATGCACCTCTAAGTATACCGTGCTGCCTCCACACGTTTCACTAATTATGAATATAGATTACCAAAATATTAAGTTGATCTTGTCTTGAAGCAATTGAAGATTTTCTAAAGTCTTCTTCCAAAACAATTAGATTATAAGTTTTTCTTTTAATTTCATATATCATAGTCCTGACGTTAGCTAAATTTTGTTGTTACATGAAACTATGAATTACAAAATTAAAGAACCTCCTTCACAATTTAATTACATTCAATTTTTGCAAGGACGATGAATTTTTTTATTTTTTTTAAAAGCAATTCTTTTTTTTATTCAATTGACAAAAAAAAAAAAAAAAAAGTTAGACAAGGTACATCCCAACCCAACAAATTACATGCCCTCAAAAAGGGAAAAGGGAAAAGGGAAAGACAAGCTCATATTATAAGAGTGTAAACCCATAATTGTTGATTTTTATGGCAGCACAACTAGTAATTATAAGAGGGTAAACCCAAATGAATTAGCAATACCAACGACATAACGAAGATCATGAAATAACTTTGAAATATGATGTTCACAGGCACGGAATCAAACAACCGAGAAATCCATGGTCAGATGGTCCTGAGTATATCACACAGTGTCCAATACAACCAGGTTCAAACTTCACGTACGAGGCCATTCTTTCTACTGAGGAAGGAACACTCTGGTGGCATGCCCACAGTGACTGGACGAGAGCCGGTGTTCATGGTGCCATCGTCATCTATCCCGCTGAAGGAACCACGTATCCACATCCAAAGCCTGATGATGAAGAAGTTTTTGTACTCGGTAGATGAAGCTTTCTGATCATAAACTCTCATAATCTGATTTATTCAAGATTTCAACAACACAGATTTGTAATCTTGAATATAGTGGTCTAAAACTAGTAAAATTTACGGTTACTATAGGATTTCTACTGCTTTTACCATTCGTTAGTTGTCAATGAATTTCAGAAAGATTGTGAATGCAGGATCCTGGTATCTCGAAGATGTTAATCAGTTAATTGACGAGGACCTCCGAACCGGTGCAGACACACCGCGGTCAAATTCCTATGTTATCAATGGGCAACCGGGAGATCTTTTACCATGCTCTGAAGGTAAATAAGATGAGAAATTATTGAGAAATTATAGGTGTTTGAATAGAGTAAGATTGCAGTGGCTGCAAAATAGCATTATGCACTTTGTGTTCTCTGCATATGTAAGAAAAAAAGTTATTTCTTCATTAAAATCAGCTTATATGAAAAGAAAGTGTTTTTTTTTTAAAAGAATTTTAAATAGAACTAATGCAATGTAGAACAATATACATAGTTCTTAACAAGCTCCATCATAAGTAACGTAAGTTATGGATTTCAAGCAAAGAAGCAATACACTTCCTTGCACTATGGGCCATAGGCTTGATGCATGAGGAATGTAGCCTTCTGAACCCAAGTTCTAATATCTATAAGATAACTCAAGTTGTTCTTAACAAAATATTACATGTCTTGCTTTTGTTTCTCATCACAGAATCAACGTACCGTCGGGTGGTGGATTATGGCAAGACATATCTTGTTCGGATAGTTAATGCAGTGATGAATGCAGAACTCTTCTTTGCTGTTGCTAATCACAGCCTTACAGTGGTCGGAATGGATGGGTGCTATGTCAAACCCATTATCACTGATTATTTGGTGATGAGTCCCGGACAAACAATGAACGTCCTACTAACAGCAAACCAATCCTCGAGTCACTACTACGTTGCCATTAGACAATATGACACTGTCCGGCCGGATGTCACAGACTACGATAAAACAAATGCTACTGCAATTCTTATGTACAGTGGCAACTATACTGCCCCTGATTATCCTGTTTTTCCTTCCAGCCTTCCATCCTACGAGGACTTTCGAGCTGCCGACAGATTTTTAAATCGCCTTAGGAGCTTAGCAAGCAAAGATCACCCAGTAAACGTCCCACTAAATGTAACTACCAAAATGTTTATCACCGTTTCTATGAATCAGATTCTATGTCCGAACCAATCCTGTGAAGGGATCGATGGAAATAGGCTCGTTTCAAGCTTAAACAATGTAAGTTTTGTGAATCCGAGTACTGATGTATTGCTCGCCTATTACAGGTACTCTCATATTTACTTTCTGCTCTTCGGGACTAAGTTTTCCTTCTCATATTTTGTAAAGTACTTGTTATTTTTTATAACCCAGTGAGAAACTCTGAAACAGGAACCTGAGTGGAGTTTACACCACAGATTTTCCAAATTGGCCTCCGTCTATGTTTAACTTTACTCAGGAAGATTTGCCCCTTAACACTACATTTCCGGTTCAGGGAACCAAAGTGAAGATGTTAGAGTATAATGAAGAGGTGGAAATCACTTTTCAAGGAACTGAAGTATTGAATGCATCAGAGAGTCATCCAATGCACATGCATGGGTACAGCTTTTACGTGGTTGGCTCAGGTTATGGCAATTTCGATAATGAGACTGACCCTCAAAGCTATAACTTGGTCGATCCACTCGAAGTGAATACTGTATCTGTTCCAAAGAATGGATGGGCTACCATCAGATTCAAAGCAAGTAATCCTGGTACGCTCTTTTAACTTTAGGAACAACAAATATAAGCGCTTACTTAGGCCTGCGCTAGACCTCTGGCCAGCTCCTTCTCTTGATCTTTGGTTCTGCCTTCACCTGGGACAAGGTTGGGGAGAGCGATTTACCCCAGTTACAGCAAAACCTTTTTCATTTTTAGGTAAAAAGAGTTTAGGATATGAGGTATTGACCTGTTAGCCAGAAAATCACTTTACAGCACTATGAAAGTGAAAAATACAGAAATTCATGGTAACTTGGGTGATTTATGCCAGGCGTCTGGTTTTGGCACTGCCATTTTGATCGACATCTAAGCTGGGGCATGAACACCGTAATGATAGTGAAGAATGGTGGCACTCCTGAGACGAGTATTCGCGCGCCCCCTGCTTCTATGCCCGCTTGTAAAGTACCCTACCTCACTTGGATCGATGACTTCGATGATTCTGATGGAGAAGTTAATAAATGGAAGATCTACTGATAACAGCAGTGTTGGATATGTGTGTATAAATATTCACTTAGTCCGTGGTATTTGTACGAATATTTTGGCAGTAAACTATGTACTAGTAGCCACGATTTCGACTTGCCTGTTGAAGACACAAATAAATGAACCAGCAGGCATTGATATACATGTGCCCAGAGGAATATTTTCTGTGTATTTACATTCGGTATTGTGTGAACTTATAGGCAAAGAAAGCAAGACAAACTATAACAAACAAAATATTTTTCTGCTCTTCTTGTTCCTCTTAGACTCTTCGGAGGAGGTGTATCTTCGTCCTACGTTGCCGCGGTTGGAGACAATGCTTTCGGGGTTATTGACTTTTCAATGGATGACGGGGATGGGCACGGTATAACACACAGAAAATGTAAAGTGGACAATTTTTTTTTTTTTTTTGAAGTGTTATGTTTGCCCGAGATCCCCAAAACTTACAGACGCTTCCTATATACAGGACTCTGTTTTTCGCTTTTGGTCGTACTTACGAAACAAACCCTTATTGCCCGCCGATTAAAGCTAAACCATGAGCCCGAATGTAAGCCAGCTTCTTATGCAATCTGGAAGATTCATAGTTAGCCACGTTTTTCTTCTTTGTGTCACCACGTGGATTGGCATCCGCAGCTATCTATGCTGGCCGAATGGTGTGCAACACGGTCCCAACCCCCCTTTTTCCTTGCAAAAGAAAAGACTTCCAACACCGTGGACAAATACATAAGTTAGGCATTAAGGTGGGTTCAGCTCCCCAAACTAAACTCCAAAGCCCTTAGTTAGGCTTAAAAAAGGCAGTTCTAAGGCGACCACCCTCGAAAGCAACTCGTGCATGTCAATTCGACTTCGTTGTGAAGAAAGCAGATTCTCCAAGCAACCTCATTCATATCATATATGCATTAATGATTACAAGTCAAAAGAAAGGGTTTACGTTACGTGCACTATTCGAGGGTTGACTGAAAACAACGGCTATAGCAGTTTTCACTTTCTGTGAATCACATTGCAAATTTTGTTTTGTCAATATTGGTGGACGTATTCAAATAAGGACTAATTTGGAACCATGTGAAAAGTCCTATTCAACTTCTTTGACTTGAGAGGGCGCTGCTTCCAGATAACTTACAACTTTTACGCTAACGTGGGTTGAGTTCAAACGGAGAAACTGGAAGAGATATGTCATTGGCTCTTTAGTACTCCCTTTTTCTACAAAGTGTGAAAGAAAATTTTCTTCAGTTAAAAACTTTGACAATCCGTGTAATTGAATCCACACGTCCTGACCTCTATAATTGAAGGGAGAAGAATGACAACTCAAATCCTATATCCATAAGACAACAAATGCATATAGGATTTGTGAGCTATGTACTGTTTTTCTGAGCTTCTTGATGTTAAGGAATCCAAATCCATTCGGTGTTTCTCCGTTAGCAGGTTTAACAATACAAATAAAGATAATGAGAACGACAACACAACAAATAAAAATAATGAAAGTAAACTCACTTGTATTAATCTGCAACAAATATATGATGACAAGCCCTTGAGTATGAACCTTCAGAATCTCATCTTGATTTTGGTTTTAATATCACGGGATCTTAGTTTGTGATTTGTGACATTTCCATATAGATTCTGTCAAAGAAAATTATTAGATTACTATATTCTACCTGATACATCTTTTTAAAATATTATTTAAAAGCCAACTTAAAAGTAAGATGTATTTTTTCTTTATAAAAAAAATTTACAAACAAGATTTAGGTAAGTAAAGACTTATACCACAACATTTTTCACATATATCAGACCGTTACTTCACCTTGGCCTAAAAATTTCTTATCAAATGATCAATCCATTAATCCACTCATAAGTGCTAGTAGTACAATTAATGACTCTATTTAAATCAAGTTAATTGACTGAAATATGACGTGAAGTCCTTGGTTGATTTTGACTCTATTAGCGCTTAATAATATGATTATACAACTTTTCTTACTTGACTTCCCATTTCATTTACTCCTTTTTCTCGGTTTATTTCCACAATGAACCTCGCATACCTACACTTTTCAAATTATTGGTGCCGGTCAGCGAAAGTTATGAATCTGTACGATTTGAGCTAGAGGAAATATATTGCGTACAAGAAACGGTCTCTCTGGTTCAAGAAGAATTCCAGTGCGAATTGTTTATATGGCCTGAACCAACTTCCAAACAGACATACCACTGAAATTTTATGAAGCCTCGCCAATTTCTTGCTCGTCTACTCGTCCTAACTCTATAAATACGTCGGCATCTCCTTCGAGCGTTGCATAGAAAAGCAGTGGAAGGATCAGAATTCATTCTGAGAATATCAGTAATCATGAAACTTCCAGTGCTGCAACTTTTAGCGCTTTTCTTCCTGAATGCCGTCCTCCATTGCCAAGGTCGAGGTCGTTATACTTTTGTGGTAAGGATTTGGCAGTTGTCAATACCAATTTATCTGAAGCATAACAATTTGAAACAAGAGCTTCTTTTCTTTTCTTTTTTTTTCTTTTTTGGTTTGGTAAATTATGTCAGTTGTTTTGGGTGTCATTTTTACCTAGAGAAATTTATATCCAATAAATCTTTTGATAACTTCAAGAGTAATAACTTAGAACTGATAGTATTTCTAAACATTCTATAGTTTTTTTACCCCCTCCAATAGTATAAAACAAAACTTATTTGTTTATTCATTTGTAGTATGAAACCATGTTTAAGTCATATGGTACGACGACTCCAAGGTTGAGTTTCAATAACGCAATTTCGTGAGTCTGCAAGCTTGTTTTGTCTCTACTTTTGTTTATTTGTTCTATCAGTTTTCCCCATTTCATGATTGATGTCCTCTTCTGTGATCGAATCAATCTGTATCCTACATAAAGTTCTCCATAATTGTTCTATGTATATCCAGATCACATTCGTTGTAAGAGATGCTGCTAACCCCTCTTTTAGTTGAAGAAAAAATAAACTAAGATTTTTCCATATGTTAGGTAGATTCTCTAGTGGTTGTTGCGGCTGTACTTCTTAGTTCACTTTTTCATACATCAGTAAGAATCTTTAATATGATTATGCTGCTAAAGTCATTAATTTTCTATATTATGTTAAAACTTATTTAGGGTTTTCTAAACTTCATCAGCCAATTTAAACATTCACGTTCGTTAGGAACTAAATTTCCTAAAAGGCTGCTTTCACTTCTGCGCTATTGAACTCATGGGAAAAGTTGGTAGCCATTAGAAAAAGAGTCTCCTTCTATTGCTTTATCTTCCTTTTTCCTTTTTTTCTTTTTCTTTTTTTTTTTTCTTGATAATGGGACAAGGATAGAGTATTTGATCTACAACCAAGTTAAATACCTGTTGACATATTACTTATCAAGAACCTAGTACAAATACTGTATATACTTACATTTCAACAAAAGCGTGAATAAGGTGCCTTCTATCATATATTTACAAGTACAGGTCCAAAGAATTAACTTATTGATTGATCAACTCTAGCCATAAAGTTTGTGCTTTCCTTGCCCTCTTCTCTTTTCTTTCAAAACAAAGATTAAATTTTTTCTCCAATACGCATTATATTAGCTTATAAATTGTTTCTGACAACATTATTTGGTGATTTAAATTCTATTATCATTATTATTTTTGGTTGAACAGGAACAATATGGGGGGAAAAGACAATTATTAGTTGATTTCTTGCACTTGTCTCTTCTTTCTTTTTCTTTTTGAAGATCGTTGGTTTTGTTTGCTTTGTTGATCTTGCATGGCTAGTTGCAACTTATTACCTCATTTGCTATGTTTATTTCCCTCTAACTATGGATTAAGACGGCTGGATTATGGGGTATGAATTTTTCTCATCTTTCGTTCTTCTTTCCCATTGCAGGTGAAAGAGGCTCCTTACAAAAGACTTTGCAGCACCAAAAACATCTTGACAGTAAATGGACAATTTCCAGGACCAACTCTTTACGCTAAGGCAGGAGATACCGTCGTTGTCGACGTTTATAACGAAGCCAAATATAACATCACCATCCACTGGTAATTACGCCGTCCTCATCTCTATGCGTGAGAAATAGAAAGAGAGAGAGTCTAACAAAGAAGATATTTTTGCAGGCATGGGGTGAAACAACCAAGAAATCCATGGCCAGATGGTCCTGAATTCATTACACAATGTCCGATCCAACCGGGCCGGAAGTTCAGCCAGAAAATAACACTTTCATCGGAAGAAGGAACTCTCTGGTGGCATGCGCACAGTGACTGGTCAAGGGCAACTGTTTACGGGGCTATCATTATCCATCCCAAGAAGGGAACTAGTTATCCTTTCCCCAAACCCCAAGCTGAAGTGCCCATCATATTAGGTAAACAAGCTTTGCCATAGAAGAATACACTTGGAAGTACTTCATTGAACTGTTTATCCCTTTTTCTTCCTAAATTGCCATGAATTTTTATGGTTTCAAAATTTATAATAAAAATAGTTCAGTAAATTATTTATTACCTAAGCTCTAAATGGCATTTAAAAAATTTAGAAATTCCTACAAGTACTTATTATAATTTATAACTATCTGTTCAGTTTTTTGACAATGAAATTGGTACAAATGCAGGAGAATGGTGGAAGAGTGATATAGTGGATATTTACAACGAATTTCTTGTAAGCGGAGGAGACCCCAATGTTTCTGATGCATATACTATCAATGGTCAACCTGGAGATTTATATCCATGCTCAAAATCCGGTACTTTTGTAGAGAATTACCCTTCTTCTCGTTGCCTGATTCAAATATATTTACTATAAAGTCAAAATTAAGAGTGAATACAAAATAATTGTGAATTATGTAAGGATAAAATCATCTTTTACCAATCAAGTTTTTTTTTAGTATAGCCTATAAGAATCTTAAGAAAATGAAGGTGGTTTTAACTGCATTAGATGACCCAATATTTCTGGTGCATATACTATCTATGATCAACTTAAAGATCTTTATCCACGCTCAAAATCTAGTATTTCAATGATCAACCTGGAGAACTTCTTCATCCATGCTCAAAAACTTATATTCTTGTACCGGGCTATCGTTTTAGTTGTTAAATGATTCAAGTTTGTTAGTTGGAGTTAAAATTTGGATTAAATCTAAATTGGTTATTTTTGCCTATACAAATAGAATCATAATTAATCAGTTTTTTTCTTTTATTATAGCCTACAAATATAAAACTTAAAAATTTTAATTACTTAGACAAAAGTGAAGTGTTTTTGCAACTACCAAAGAAAACCCAAATACATGCGAGTTTCAGATAGAAAAAACTCTAAAACCCTGAAAGTTAAAAAGGTTAATTATCACTTCATAAGCATAAGAACCGTTTATCCCAAACCACATAATTATTATTATTATTTGTATGTATTTACTAACAAATCAAGTTTATCTCCCAACAGAGTCATCTCCTTTTTGGCTGGTTGTCAGGCCCTCTTAACTTACCCATTATGCCTTTTTGGTGGGTCGTCTTCTTACAACGCTTTTTATATCCCCCCCTGTAGAAACTTTCAAATTAGCAGTGGACTACGGAAAGACGTATCTACTCCGAATAATCAACGCCGCTCTGCAGGATATCTTGTTCTTTGCCGTCGCAAACCACCAAATCACGGTCGTCGGAACAGACGCCAGCTACACCAAGCCTCTGAAAACAGATTACATTGCTATTTCACCAGGACAAACGATCGATGCCTTGTTGGAAGCAAACCAGCCACTAGGTGATTATTATATGGCCGCTAAAGTATACTCTAGCGCAGAAGGGGTTGATTACGATAACACTACAGGCACTGCACTTATACGCTACAAAGGAAATGCCAATGCATCTTCAAGACCTCTCTTGCCGAATCTTCCTTCCTTCAATGATACAAATGCATCTGCTAACTTCACCGGTAGCCTCAGAAGCTTAGCTGATGAATATCATCCTATTGATGTGCCTTTAAATATAAGCACAAGACTAATATTTACAGCTTCTGTGAATACATTTCCATGCACAAGTGGTCCATGTCAAGGCCCCAATAGATCGACCCTCGCCGCAAGCATGAACAACATAAGCTTTCAGCTGCCGCCGATCGACATATTAAGTGCATACTATAAACATATTAAGGGGGTATATGGGGACAAGTTTCCAGATGTACCACCCTTGGTGTTCGATTTTACAGCAGATGTTCTTCCCCTGGAGCTACTGACGCCCAAAAAAGGGACAGAAGTGAAAGTACTTGAATATAACTCGACGGTGGAGCTTGTTTTGCAAGGAACGAACTTGGCTGCAGGGACAGAACACCCCATGCACTTACATGGGTACAGTTTTTACGTCATTGGGTGGGGATTTGGGAATTTCGACTTGGACAAGGATCCTTTGGGATACAACCTTGTCGATCCTCCGCTTCAGAATACCATTGCTATCCCTAAAAATGGCTGGGCTGCCATAAGATTCAAAGCAAACAACCCAGGTAAAATGCCTTTTCTCATCCGCATCATCATCATCCTCATCATTATCATTGGCTGTACGAACTAATATGCATTTCATTTCACTACAGGAGTGTGGTTCATGCACTGCCATTTGGAACGTCACCTGAGTTGGGGTATGGATATGGCATTCATTGTCAAAGACGGAGTTCACCCAGAGGAAAAGATGCTGCCCCCCCCACCGGACATGCCTCCGTGTTGAATTCGAAGGGAAACTTCCCAATAGTTCTTTTATGCCTCTAATTATTAGCTTGCATTTTTCCTATTCTTTTCTCGCAAAAGCGAAGCATGAAGACTATTGAATGAATAAATGCACGAAGATGCTATTGAATGAGTAAATACATGAAGATGTTATTGAATGAATAAATGCACGAAGATGCTATTGAATGAGTAAATACATGAAGATGTTATTGAATGAATAAAAACATCTCTTTCCGATATGGTTGTATGTGGATTTACCCGTCCCCTAATCTATACGAGATTTGACAAGACTAGATCGCAACTTCTATAAACATCATGCCCAAATCAGCACTTCGTACTGCGCAAAATTCAGGTTTCTTTACAAAATTCACCGATCTAGAGTGACCTGTTAAGAGATTTAAGCAGATCTTTAGTACATTTATACGCAACAAACACAAGAATAATAACGTATGGTACTTTATAACTATTCAGAGATTTCATGCTATTTTCAGGCTATCATTTTTTCTCTAATTATTAACGATTTGTCAAATAATAAAGAATTTTTCAAACCTCATATTTATTAATTATTTTAAAGAAACCTTAGTTGATGGGACCAAGGTGATCAGAAGGCCTCTTGGTCAAGTAGCGTACAACCTTCTGTGCAAACATATACTGATAAATTTAAAGTCCAGTATGTTGGCTGAGTCAACAAACATATCTAGAGAGTTCGCGGAGCGTATTGAGAAACCGTTGTCTAATGCCTTTCTATTGTCTTCTTTTTGCCCCTCGTTCTTGCTCTTTTTAAGGAAACATCAAGGGAAACCCTCCCACAAAAGGAATATTGTCCTGGCGTGAAAAGGTTCACGCCGACCCATTCGATTATTGTCCCGACGATTTCATATTGTCGGCATCATTTCTTTTCTTATATTCTATTTTAGGTAGTCTTATCAACACATTTTTCCTCACACCTCTCATTTCTGTCCTTCATTAATTTAATTCCAAAAAATATAGATGAAATGTGATTTGCAGGTCACTTTTTTTAGTTAATAATTTAACACGAGAGAAACAACATCAAATAAAATAGAAGTACCAATCGTATTCTGGTTCATTTAGTCAATATGGTGGTTGGCAGACCATATAAAACAAATCGAAATCCTTGCTGGAGACCCATGTTTGAGCTAACTTCACAATGGCAATTTCTTCAACTGAGACGTCCTTTGTGGCCATTTTTAACATTTTATTTACCTCGATCATTTGAGATTCAGGTCATGTTTTAGACAAAGTTAATAGCAGTAAGTTAACCCCATTTTAGTCCAAAATGATGATCTCACTATGCTTCTTGGTTTGCAGATACCTGCATCCTGGTATGATTTTGTTTTTGTAACACAATTCTCTTGGTTCAAGTGCTTTTTTTTTTTTTTTTCTTTTTTTTGTTATGTAAAAGAGGTTTAAAAGTATGGGGTATCAAACCTAGGATCTAGGTCGGTCGGTAACTAACAACTAAGTTACAAGCTCTTAACTTTATCTAAGTGCTTGGATTGGTAAGTAGGCAAACTTTGGTATCAAACTAGCCAAACATCCGTGTACAGTGCCAAATCAACATTAAATGTACTGACATATACCATATATGATAATAGTCTTTTCTAAGTTGAAAAGGAAAACTTGTATAATACATAATTCTAATTCAAAATTAAGATTCTCGGAAACTCTTAGGATATTCTGTTCGAAACATTTATTAAAATCTAAAATTAGATGGTTGAGATATTACCATAGATATAATTTATACGTTATTTGTACTTCCAACCACATCTAACATGGCACTTAAAACTCTTTGCAATAATAAATTCTCACTCTTTAGAAACAAACACACCAATTTTATTTAGTAGGTATATCAAAGTCTTACAAATATCAACTCAAACTTAACAAAACTAACAAGGAGACAGACACTTTCAACGGCAGACCCAATCGATTCCGTTGATTGAGTTTACAGAGAACAATCTCAGAAACACTATGATCAAACAAACCAATCCAAATCCACCAGCATCCTCCGCTTTATTCTTCACCCAGATTTTTGCATACTTCTTCTTCTCAAAATATATAAGAACGAAGCTTTAAGGTGCGATAAGGTCTGAGCAAATCTTAACCGTAAGTAAGTGGAACGGCATTCCTTGGAACAGCCACAGCCGAGAGAGGGTTCTTCATCTCAGAAGAGAGCTTCAGGACCTCGGTCAGGTCAACTGGGTTAGCCATGTCTTGAACCCACTTGAAGTGGTGCACCAACTTCGCCACCCAAAGGCTTACGGTGACAAGACCCAGGTTCTTGCCGGGACATACCCTACGACCAGCCCCAAAAGGTGCAAGTCTGAGGTCCCCTCCCCTGACGTCCATGGCAGCCCCACCTTCGGCGGCCAAGAACCTCTCTGGCTTGAAGACCAGAGGATCCGGCCAAATTTGCGGGTCATGGGTAATGGCCCACATGTTCACCCACGCCGTCGTGTTGGCCGGCACAACCATGCCGTTGCTGAGGTGGACGTCCGACGTGGACATCCTGGCCCACGAGAGAAGGGGCCCTGGTGGGTGGACACGTAGCGTTTCCTTTATCACTGCTTGCAGATAAGGCAACTTTATTACGTCAGCATCCGTGACATTTTTGTTCCCCACGAGGGACTCAAGCTCACGACGAAGCTTGTCCTGGACGTCATCGTTCAAAACCAGCTCGGCCACGACCCATTCGGTTAAAAGTGCGACCGTGTCAGTACCACGAAAGATCATCTCCTGCAAAAAGGAAAAAATACAGAGGGAAATAAATAAATATGAAGAACATAAAGCTTACTTGTCTGATACGCTGATCAGCATATTAGCAAATCAGACGAAACCACGAGGAGAAAGGTTATTATTTTTTTTTTTGGTTTTTTACGAACCCATAAGACGGCCACCATGTCATCTTCTTCAAGCTTCTCATCCCCTTCCAGAGAGAGTAGAACATGAACAAAATCGGAATTATGAGATGGCTTGCTCGAGTCACCCTGCCGGTGCTCATCTATTATCTTCTTTACAAGCTTTCTGACACGGGGAACGAGCCCTGAGCAGCGTTCATGGATATGAAAAGGATCATAAAAGTAGCTGAGCCACGGGAGATAATCGGACCAGTTGAAAGCGCCCAAGAGCTCAAATCCTTCTCGAACAATCTCATGCAACTCTGTATACTCGGCGATATTGCACGTCAGGTTATATCTTTTTCCAAATACAGTTCCCATTATGTTGTTAAGCGCCGCAGCTTGAAGGTGCTTCGTAAGGAAACAACACCACGAAGTGATTGCTCATTCATGATGGAACGCAGCATGGTAGCACAGTCCATCTGGCGCCCAGCTTCGTGGGCAGCAATACGCTTCGATTCAAAGAGATGAGCCGAAGCAATCCTCCTCAGGAGTCGCCAGTACGTTCCGTTGGGTGCAAACCCAATGGCCCGGCTGAACATTAGGGTCTTAGCGGATTCCTTAACCGGACGATTGGCAAAATGGGGAGAACTCAAGATTTCACGAGCAACTATTGGATCGCAGGTTATGACGGCCGGAACTGAGCCTAGGCTGAAAGCCATAAGGTGGGCGGCACCACAGCTTGAAGCCATGCGAGCAAGAGTTCGATGGGCCAAGCCGTGGCTCACGTTGAACAAGCTGCCGAAAACCGGTAGGCCTCGCGGTCCAGGAATAGAGACCTGCCCGAGTCGGTTCCTGCCATTTTTCCAGGCCACACCGCCGGTGGAGGAAACCCAAGTTAGAAAGCCAACTGATAAAACGGCCATTAAGATGGAAAAGAAAACGAAACTGCTGTTTTGGCTTTCCACAACAGCTGGGATTGTGTACAAAAACCAGCTCCAGTTCGAGGAAGAAGAAGTTAACTCCATAACGAAGGGAAAGAGAGAGATAGAGAACCAGACAGAGGGAGGAGGTGGTGGGGAGAGAGAGAGAGAGAGATTGGGGGATTGATGATGCTGGTCGAAAGGGGAAGCTTGGTTTAAATAGCAAACTATGCGTAAGAAAGAAGGAACTTGGCTAAGTGGAAGGAAGATTTCTTACAGTTCGTAAAATAATAGGGTGGAGACTTACTTACATGTATATCTCCACTGAGTAGCAGCGAATGGAGACAGAAATTTCCTATCTAGCGTGATGAAGACTTCCTCCTCGTCAGAGACCATGGAAGGTCAGTCAAATATGGTAAGAAAGACTAGTCAAGTCTGAAGCTTGACGCTGTCAGAAAGGTTTACAACCCAAGCGTGATTCAAAAAGTCACTCCTTAGAAAATTACAGTACGCGTTAAAGCCTTCTGTTTCTTTAATAATAAATTTTTTATCCGTATATTAATTAATATTAAAAGGAATAAGACGTTCCATTCAATACGAGTCCTTTTTTATTCATTTTAAACAGATAAACCTAATACTATACGTCAGCTCTTCAGCTTCTAAACGAGTCTCAAAGCTTAATATGATGCTTCCTCTCAAATTTTCTCACCCATTATTCTACTGTAATAGTTACTGTGGAGAAGAATAAGACATTTGACCAAAAGAAAAAAAAAATCCCCATATGTTGTTTTAAAATAAACTTGGAAGCTAGTTTTCGAAATAATCATAAGAAAGTCGTCGATGCCTTAGGGAATATTAGGTAAATTGCAAATAGCATGTTGAGATTCCACTTAATCCAAAATTTTGAAATTTCAAGTTGGATCTCAACTATGTTATATTCACATTGTGATAATAATTGAATGTAGAATAGAATATTTTCTATTAGATGTATATACTTAATAATCTCTCATTCACATATACTTAATATAATATAGTTGTGTCAATAAGTGCGTAGCTCAGTTAGTAATTTATGTTACTTAAGACTAAAAGGTCTTGGGTTGGCACCTAATTCTCCCATATCTCTATTTATCTAAAACAGAAAATAATATATTTGTATTTCCCTCAACCAAAATTGATCAACTTTTTTTTTCTAGGTAAAATTTTATCAATCTTATAGTCTATCAATCACTTATGTAAACTATATGGATTTATTTATGTTATGAAACTTCATTCTTGTTCCAACTATAAGATGACATAACATCCAAACACGTGCACTATCATCTATCCAACTATCAAATGGGATGATATCATTCCTTGTAACCATGTACTATCCTTAGTTCTAATATTTCGTTATTAGAACATAACAAACTATAACACTAGTATATTGCCAAAAAACAAAACAAACAAACAAGGATTTAGGCACAACTATCTTTTAGGAACAGTTCGTATTTGTATAGCTTAGTTCTTATATACTTGTGTGTACCTAATGATAACTTTATCTTGGTGCATTTTGTTTTGTCCCCTCTATTCAATGCTTTTCCTTGAATTCTTCGTTTTTTTGGCTTGGACAAGAGACATAATTACATTGTTTTTTTCTTATTTCTCATTCTATATTCTTGATGCTTTTACTAATAGTATGAATGAGAAAATCTTGATTATGATTTAAATCTATTAGTCTTCTCTCTTTGTGTCATACTCATCATACACTAGAAGTATAATCCTTAGTGGTAAAGTTTGAATAAAAGAAGTGTTGACTCAACTTTTGAATTAAACTTTTCAGTTGAGCATTTAAATCTTTTGACACTCTCTTTGTACTTATCATATCCAATAATCAAGATAATAATGAATAATCTTAGGGTTTTTACTTGAAATTGGATAAGGATTTTACTACTGAAGTCTTAAATTGGTAAACATATGGACATGGTCCGCTTCTCAATTCCAAAGCGGAAGATCTAAAAGAGATCTATTCCTAGAAATTCCAAGTTAGTTCAGTAAAAAGAGATGGGTTACAGGGGATGGATGATTTGCGTGCCAATTTTTGGTTAAAAGCTTGAGAAACTGGTCCATCTTTTGACCTCAGTGTGAAGTTGCAAGGATAAGAGCCTTATTCCTCGGTGTAGTTTGCTATCCAGCAGCTTACTATCAAGAGACAAACTGCTTAGTTATGGCATCATTTCAACAAACTATTTCTCTCTTTCTGTTTAGGTGAAAAAAGAGTGTTCGAAAAAAAGTGTAAATCTTTTAGTAGTTCCATTTGACCTACCATGTAGGCTCTCTTTCTATGGAAGGAGTTGAGAACCTTCGTCATTTGTTTTTCCTATTTTTTTTTTCTTCATTCAATTGTCTTCTAAGAGGACATGCCATTTTATATGTGATACGTGGAGCTTGCCCTTGCTTCAAGAAGCTGTAAGGATTCTATACCCAGGGACGGTTAGAAGTTCCAAGGGATGGCCTGTCTGAGCACTGCTTACTAGCCATATTTGTTGCAGCAATTTCGAAGTAATTGGAGGGAAACATCTTTAAGAGCAGTGAAACTACCTATCTCTTGCGTAGACTCCACCCATGCTTTATGTTTAATCTCACAACAAATCCATGTTCAAGGCGAACACAAACGCATGAAAGGGCCATAACATAATCAAACTAAGAAAGAGTACAAACTCATAAATCCAGGATCCGAATTTTTGATGTGATATGTCGTTTTCAATCCAGGATATCAGCCCTTGTTAATGAAATAGTCTTCTTTGAAAAAAAAAATTAATCAAAGGAATGATCATCCTCTTTTTTTAGTTGACTTTTAACATAACATGAGAAGTAGGCTCAAATGTGGTACATCTTCACTTCTAGTTAAAGATTCATATAAGAAAGCATTTTCCGTAGTTAGATAATATTTTTACTATTAAATTAATTCTTGAGTAGAATTTGTTTTCTAAATCCTTACAACATTATGTTTTTGTAACAAGTAATCGTTTACCTAAACAAAGATAAACAGAGGATAAGCATGTCGAGAAACTCAAGTATTTAGTCAAATCCTCTTATTTGGAAAAGCTAATGACCAACTCAGTATAGTGTTTTATAAATATTCTGTGGGAGATCGTCAAACATCTCAAAATTATATAAGTGCCCATTTATTTGTTTATCCTTATGGGGTCGCGTTTGTTGATGTGAATTCCAAGTCCTCCGTCCAAGGAGGGAACTATGGTTGTCGCAATCACGGCACAGTGCAGTAAAAGTTGGCCTTTAAATTATTGTGCCGTGAAGACAGTATCGGAAAGTCACGTTCACACGTTATCACAAGGAAAAAATGCACTTGTGGAAGGACATTTAGTATGTGAATGGCAGAACACAATCCACAACACGGCCTTTCTTCTTCGACGGGCAAAGAAAAGTAAAGCTTCCTAACCTCGAGACCGTTAACTTCGGTGGAAGTGTATATTTGTCGAACTAGGAGCAAAAGAAGGTCCGAGATCACCATCATGCATCTTTGAATCTTGTTTTACAGACACGTAGATGGTTGGATCGAGTGCGCAATGGTCTTAGAATTTTCTTATACCAGCACCAGACTACTTGGTTACGTCTTTACCCTCTAATCGCTTGTGCATTAGTTTTGAATTTGAGAGGTCAAATAATTCCTTTAAGCAGATCAAATATTTATTAAAAACGTTCATTTAAGTTTTAAAATAATAAACGTTTTAAAATCGGTTATAAAAAAAAGTATGTTCAAGGATATCAAAATAAGATTTGTATAATAAATAATACGTAAATAGACTTTAAAGTTAGTCTATAAATTAATAAAACAATTTTTATATTTAATTATTAATTAAACATCGTATAGGTTTGCATTTGAGACTTTTGTTCCTAATAATTTATCACATAATAAATATGCTTTAAACTTAAAATTAAATAGGATAGAATAGAAATTTCTTCTTACACCTAATATATTTTAACAATTCAAAGTTAAATGAAAGTTAAAGTATATCAACCTAAATTCTAAAGCTAATAAATAGGTTTCATCCAAGTCAGACTAGGGATTTGAAATAAGGCGAATCTCTTTCATTCTTTTCTTTCAAGCGCACTAATACTATCCTCTCTCTACAAGGGGCTACTGCACTTAGGAGAGAAGAAGATAAAGGGGCTTTTAAGCTTCTTTCTTCACTATCTGGCTATAAAGGAAAAAAGAATATTAGGTGAGGAATCCTTCACCTTCTAAAGGAACTATTACATCAAGGACTTCTCTTGGAAAATTGTAGTAGGCTTCAAGCATTTCCAAAGCTTACGTTGTGTTTAAGAAAATGAAATTTTTGAAATTATCCATTGCTAAAGATGTTCTATATGCTTAGATTTTAAGTAAAATATTAGATAATAGTAATTGTTCCTTAGGGACTTTTTATATTGATTATGACAACAAACCTTGCGAGAGTTTACAACTACATCTACAAAGTCATTTACGAACCTAAAAGTTAATTTATAAGTTAAAACTTATTTTTAAACATTATCAAAATATTCATATTTATTTTTAATAGAAGACTTTAGTCATTGACATAACATATTATTTTTAATATGCTCTTTCACCTTAAGTATAAAAAAAACACTTTTTATTATTATCTTTTTCTAAAACCAAAGAAGCACTACATTAAACATAAACTTTAATATTATATTATAAAGTACATTTCTTCTTTCAAATTAGCTTGTAAAAAAAATCAATTTCAGGAAAATACTAAAACAAATTTAAGTAACCCATGACATATATTTTTTAACAATCTTCACTATCAAAAAATACCTCAATTACATGAACGTCAAAATCATCTACAATCAAGGATGGTCTCCTATTATTGATGCTATATGAAAGGATATATTTTAGATGTATATGACTAATTATTCGCCGGATTCTAGTAAACTTATCTTAAGTGTTGGTATTATTTAATCTCTTGCCTCTATTCATTTCTCCTTCCTTTCCGGGGACACTGACAGGATTGATCCCAACGTCTTCCTCGAAATCCAGTGAGCCTTGAGATGGTCTTTGCTTTTGGTTGCGTGAGAGGCCATCAAGGAAAGGAAAAGCCATGTGTTTGATTATCGAGGAGAAGTTGGTGGAAAGGAGCCAATGTTTTCGGGTTCCGCTCAGAAAATTACTTTCCTTCCACTTGTCTTTTTTTCCCTTTCCTTTCCTCCCAATATGAGAAAACAAACGTTGACCGGATGTAAACGGAGAGCCAATGCCTCCCTTTCCTCCCATTGTTTTACTTTGAACACAATTGTTAAAAAAAGCAAAAAATTGTGATAAAACTTTATATTTTTAATATTATTTAATATATATATCTATGGAAAAAAATTACTTAACTTGTTAGTGATTTAATAAGTTTATTAACAGTTTAAGGCTTTCTTTGCTTAAGAAGCTTCAAAAGAAAAAATATATTTTATTTTCTAGTCAAATTTCTGGTAAAAATATATTGTTTAATATTTTCACACTCAAAGTGAGGGAATATGTTATATAACTTTTTTTTTACAGTAATAAATAAAGAAATGCCCTTTCATTTTCTCTTCGTTTACCCGCAACCAATTCACTTCATTTTTTCAGTTCTTTAATAGAAGTTACTGTCAGCAGCCCCAAGTTGAAATTAAATACAATTGAAGTTGTGCAATCTTTTCTTCTTACAGCTTTCTGCATGTTGAAGCAACCGCATAAACCAAAACTTAAGCTACACAATCCTAGACTGGGGTTTCCCAAAGGCACCCTCTTCTCGCTCAGCGGAAGAAATCAGGAAAGATTTGAGTTATATTTCTTTGGATTGTGGAGAGAGCTTAGTGATTTGTGCCAGCATAACATTCTCCTAGGAGGGAGCTCAATCGAGTTACACCGAACCTAGAACGAACATAGATTCACATCAACCTAGGTCCAGGCCATGGATTTCAAGGCACATGGCCCGCGTACACTCGTTAAACAAGGCGCTTACTTTTCACGTACTCTATAGAATTTAACTAGCATCGGATTCAGCGAGTTGGAGTCTTAATGTTTTTTTTTTTTTAGTCTGGCGTAGGAATGGGTGTCCGTATGAGACACCTTTTTACGAAAAAAGGCATTAGGCCATTAATACTCTACTGGGTTACTAATAATTGTTGGAGTCTTCCCCTAGTAATCGTACTGAGCTACTAGCAACTTATTGGAGTCTTCATGTTACTCATAATCTAGTTAATTTTATAAATAATTAGATTCTTTATATCATTAAAAGGTTTAAAGGTCTAATCTAAAAATTTGTTAAAAAATAAAAGTAACTTTTTCTAACTCAAACCAAACATCTCTCTTGTGTAGTACATTGGCACCAACATCTCCTTGTACACAAAGAGACTGTCTTGAAATAAGATTTTACTTGATCTATGATGTTATACTAAGAAACTTATATCTAATTAAAAATGACTTAAGGTAAAATTTGTTATCTTATAAGTATAATTTTTAATAGTTTTTTTAATAATGTAAAAGTATATACCAATAAGTCATTTATTTTTTAAAAATAAGCTTTAAAGAGAATACTCACTATTTAACTTACTTTTTAAAAAAATATTTCTTTGTCTAAGTATCATAACATATCACTATAATAGTAATAAAACATAAATACTAAACTTTAAAATGCGTCATTGTATTTCAAATAAGACGATACTTTTTACTAGAGTTCAATTCACAAATAAAAGATGTTTCACTCTAACATAATACTAAAATATTTGTTTATTTCTGAAAATTAAATTATAAGAGCAAAATTATATCTAAATATGCATATTTTAATATATCAAAATACATATATAAGTAAATAGGATTTTATTATAACTAATAACTCAGGTGTAAAACCTTTCGTAATCCATTTCTTCACCTAAATCATGTTGCAATAGGATATTAAGATATCCCACGTGGCCCATTCCTCGAGCAAATTTCCGGCATCCTTCCAACAACGATTTGCCCAATACGATATTTTCCCGCACCGATAATAGTCCAATCCAAGCAAAGAAAGAGCTGGACCTGTCTCCAGCTGGATTTGTGTTATACTAGGAAACCGTGCGGGCACACATGGGATGTGCACGTGCGTACGACCTCGTAAAAGTTGCCCCTAACTCCAGCTTCGCCCTCGCCGCCCGCCCTAACACACGCACGCCTCGTGGCACTTCGCCAACCTTTACGAGTCCTCGTAATGTGGAACCATTTGGATCCGACATTCGTGGGCTCAATTGCCGGATCTTGGAATTTGTTCTTCGAAAGAAGAAAAACCAAGTAATAAGCCAATAATCGACCACCTCAAGTTTTTCGAAAGACGAAAAGCAACGGCGTATTGGCGAAATGGCTGCACGTGTCAGATTTCAGTTGTTTATAGAACTAAATATGATTTAATAATTAAATTAGGGTTGATGACACTAATGGTGTTTCTACTCTCGGATTGAGATTGATATGAGCTCATTCGTACATGCTTAGACTTAAGCTTATCTTGGCTTGTTATGCAATTCAAAAGAAGCCGCAAAATAAATATCGAGTTTGACTTCCTTTTGAAGAAACACAAGTAAACGATCTTCTTTTTATTTTTTATTTTATCGAGATTGAGTCCTTGCTTTTCTTCAATTATTTAATTTATTCGCTGTCTAATCTTTATTGAAATTTAGTTAGACGTTTATGAAACTCGTGAAACTTGACATGCCTAAAATTTCTCCCAATCCACTGCTTAAGAAGTGGGATATGATGTAAGTCTTTTCTAGGCAAAGGCTGAAAAGAATTCCCCATATTTGAAGGTTAAAGTTAAAGTTTCATATAATATAGTCCTGTTAAAATTGAACTAAAATAAAAAAAATGAAACTCTAAAATAAAATTTATTTCATCTTCTACAAATGACAATTTAATATTATGTACTTGTTGTGCGTCGGTACTTGATTTAGACGTAAATTTATTACATGAACTTTCTATTTCTATAATGTTCTAGTGGGTTTTATTAAATACGTATTAAAAATTTTAAGAAGTCAAAAGTCCAACCCACAAAATAGTTTAAAATGTTAAGTGTCATTTTTTATTTAAGGTTTATTTTAGAAAATTTATTTTTAATATAAAACTTTCCTCTCAGACAATAAAGGTTATATTATAAATCCTCACCCGCCACTGTAACAAAAGAACCAGGTCCACCCAACTATCTTTCCAATATGTATTGGATCTCGCCATTATATATGGGCTCAGTGGGCTTGCTTTGGATTTAATGCTCCATCCCGGCCGCTGGCTCGTCTTCTCAGTAAACATAGCAAAGGCCAGCATGGCCTGGCTGCCTTTTCCCACAACAACCACATCCTTAAAGATTAGAACATTTCAGGAACCCCGATCCATTGAAATGAGTCGCTGCTCGTGTATCAATCAAATACAAGAATGATAGAGACGCGCTTTTAAGTTGTCAGCATTTCCACGACTAAAGGAAGATGTACTTAAGTTAAAGCGGAGTCCCTTTTTCTTTGGTTATTAGTCAAAGGGGTTTGGGATCTGACATAACCAATACAAGACATAGGTCTTGAGCAGCTAATCACTACACTATTGACCTGTTGACAACGGGAGTTTCTTATGTGTATATTACTCTTTTTCCGGTCTACAAAAAATCTAGTATGCCATTTCGCACAGTGAGAACATATAATTTTAAAATGACTTTCAAGCAGCTAAAAAATGATAGCTGTTGGAAAGGGAGTGTTCATCAACGCGAAACAAGCCATTAAGAAATCAGCCATTTCACAATGAACTCATGGAAGTACTACATTCAGGCCCTGGGAGTCAAGTACACATACATCACAAAACGTAAATGTTAAGCTGATGACAGAATGCCACGGCCTTATTTAACATGCGATAACCAGCAGACAAGTTCGTTGATAAACCATAGAACAAACACATGTCAATCAATTCACAACCTCAACAGGCTCAAAACCTCTCTTAATCGACGCCTTGACTGCATCCAATATTAGTTGCGTCTTCCTACTGATGGTTGGCCACTTCTTTTCTGGTTTCGAACCTTCCGCTTTGATAGTTCCAACCAGTCGGGAGAACTCTCTTACCATGAGAGCCTCCTGCGGAAGATCTGTTCTGACGGTGTGCTTGCTTGGCTGTGGCTCCCATGCTGTCACAAGTTCATTGAATGATGACTCTGAACCAGCAGAAAAAGAGGCCTCATTTTCTTGATAAGGGATGACAAAATCATGAAGATGTAAAGTTCCCTTCGTCCCAACAGCAGTTATATCCATTGTCAAATTTGACAAGAAAGAGCAGTGAAAGGTAGCCACTTTCCCATCATCCCAATACAAAGAAGCACCACAAGACAAAATCACTCCCGCTTCATTGAATACAGATCCACGCAAAGCTATTACTGTTTTCGGCAAGTCGTAGTCAGTAACCCACAGAATTGACCTAATACAATACCATCCAGCATCTCCGAGGGCACCATGCGCATCAAGATCTGGCTTGACACGAATGTCATTACGAAGAAAATCGGGATCCGCACCAAATGTAAAGCAGCTGTGTATCTGTGATACCCAAAAGTCGTTATCTTAGAACAATAGCAAACTATCCATTCCAAAATGAAATTATTTAAAGCTTACATTAATGCGTTTTAAAAAGGGTAAGTAGCCACATTTGAGGAATGGAAACTTCAAATAGGAGTCACTCAGAACCACATAATATATTAATTCTCAGATGCTTCTGAATATGCAGGAAGTGAAAAGAAAACATTAATGGTTCAACCTTGAAACCATATCTGATACTTCTTGGATAAATATCAGATCATATTTAGAATTAGAACATGATCTTTTCACACATAAAAGAGACATCATCACAATTTAAGAGAACATAAATCTAATATTTTTTGACTAATAGATTAACTATACCAACTAGGAATTTCAGACTGACTCAATTATTATTTGTGAAAGTGAGTAAGCTTATAGATTAGAAGTTATTCCACTCACCCATATTCTAGTCTTTCAAAAACTGTTGTTGCAAGTGTATCGGCATCCCACATGAGTTTGCCTCCTTTTATAGATTTCACAAGCTTCCACACAGAATGATATTTACCATGTCAATGAGCCGATTGCAATTTCATTACACTTTCTCTTAGTTTCCTATACTTCTTCGATACATTGGGAAATACAAGCAATTTCAAACGAACTGGGTGCTATTCAACAAGAAGCAGCCAATCTCAGCAGACATAAGGTGTACGTTGCATCAACAACAAAGAAACAAATTCAGTTCCTAGCATTAACGAAGATGGCAAAGGAACTCATCTCTCCAACATCTCACTCAATCTGTGCCACTATATGTCCTATTTTTCCTTCCAAAGAAAGCAAGGACTAAGGCAGAAATCTTTGCAACAAACTCAATACTACATGTACCTCCAAAGGTACAATTCAAGTTTATTAAAGAAAGGTGGAACAAGTTTCCATCCCCAGAAAAAAAACCTTTTTCCATGTTCTAGTACTAAAGTTTCATAAGAGACAGCATCACGTACAAATAGCATAATCTCATTCTGTCCGAGGAGTGATGGTAGAGGAGGAGGCTAATAATGAAAACCTAAGTACTGCCCCACACAATGAAGAATAATCGATGGCAGATGAGTCCCTTCAGTACATCAGATTACAACATCCTCTAGAAATAAAGAATCTTTAACTCCTATACAATGTGTTTCGTAACTAGCTTAGGTATTACAAGCCTTTTAGCACATGCCTGAGCATGTCTCAGAGCCTCTTCCCAACAAAAGAGAAATAGGCTGATGATAGATAGAAAAAATTGAAATATTTAGACAGAGAAAGAGAGAGAGAAAGAATGGACGAGAGGGAGGAGACAGAGAGCATGAACAGGGGAAAGGAACGTGATAAGAGCCGTGAAGCTAAAAGGAAGAAGTTATGTTGACACATCTTAGGTCGTCTCACTTCTCAGAAAGTTACAGAAGTATAAGTTGGCTTCTTGATAAATATGTGTAGCCCAAAACCTTTATAAAACCCCAAGTTTGAAAAAGAAAATTCATCAATATAGTTTTTCTTTACTCTCTTTTTTCTACTTTTATCAGTAGTTATACTTTCTAGCAAATCATTCAACCCCCATAATTGTATCTTCCATCTCTTCAGAGGAAAATGTCAATACTATAATTAGCACCCAGCATCCCACTTTCCTATTTCTTAGGCAAAAACAGTGACGTGAGTAATACATAAGCTCAAACGAACTAAATCAAATTTTTAACAATATAAATAATAGAGTTTCTGGATTCTTAACACTTGCAAATAAAAATTATTCACAAGGGTGATATTTTAAATCCTAATCAACACTGACAAAATCATTTTAATTAAAAAATAGAGCAACAAAAAATACTACAGCAATAACTGAAATAAAAACCACACAATTTTTAACACCATTAGATTAGATTAGGTTAATGGTCGATTTAGTAACTAAATATATATATATATATATATATATATATATATATATATATATATATATTTTTTTTTGTAGCTTTTCTTTTTTGTCAAGATTTACGGGGGAAAATTTATCATCTTAAACCTTACATATCCAGACTCTTATTGAGAAGAACGTCAGTCGGGACGACACTTGTCCTATCATCCATAGAAGGCGTATAGCATACAGGTTTAACGTCCCAATAATAATTGGCATCTTTGATGTGTCAAAGATTCACTATTCTAAGAATAGGGGCATTTTAATTAGCAAACTATGGTAGTTTGTAGAGGACATAAGCAACATATTGTGCAATTTGAAAAGTCAACACTCAATTTCATCCCTCTATCAATCAATAATAAACAAAACAGCAATTCACCTGACAGACCTACCATTCAAGCTTTGTAGTTCACCTGTACCCTTTAAATAAATATTCGGCAAGCAAACGACAAAGATGCAATGCCAATTTAAAACATTATCAATAAAAGAAACCAAACTGAAAAAGTTAAAAGAAGCAAGATTCCGAACCGATTTTAGCTGCCCGAAACGCTGTTTATCGGAGAGGAACTCCCTCATCTTGGCGGTCCTGGGGTGGTGCATCCACATGGTTCCGTCCATCAACTGCATCCCATTGGACTCACAAGCTTCGATGATGGGGTCGAACTCGGCGGCGCTGAGGGCGACGGGCTTCTCGAGCAGCAGGTGCTTCTTCTTCTGGGCGGCGAGGACAGCCCAGCGCAAGTGCAAGCTGGTGGGCAGGGGCATGTAGACGGCATCGACGTCAGGATCGTCGAGGACAGCCTCGTAGGAGCCGTAGATCTTGACGTCAGGGGGGAAGTTGTTGGCAGCCGCGAATTGCGTGGCCTTGTCTTTGGAGCGGCTGCCGATGGCAATGATGGTAGCGTTGGGAGCAAGCGCGATAGCGCGCGAGACCTTGCGGGCTATCTCGGCGCAACCTATGATTCCGAATCGGACGATCGTTTCCGCCATTTCTTCGAGAAAGGTCAGAGGAATGCCGCGAGCGTGTTGTCCCTCCTGATGTTACTGGAACGGTCCTTAGTAAATGGGGAGAAAAATGCTAACCACACTACGCCAATTCTAGAACGGCTTCTGTGGCAAGGAATAGATAAATGCACAGATGGGACCCACGGATCTACAGACAGCTTATCCTGATTTATACATAATGATTAAAACTATATGAATTGAGGTTTTCCATTCAATGCGAAAAAAGCTCTGAAATCATCCATTTGACAGTGAACTCTTGGAAATACAGGATTCCGGGCCCTGTAAGTCAAGTATTCACAGACATAATAAAACGTAAATGTTAAGCGGATGTCAGAATGACCCGACCTTATTTAACCCGCGATAACCAGCGGACAAGTTCGTTCAGAAACCACGGTACAAAAAGACGGGTCAATCAATTCACAACCTCAACAGGCGCAAAACGTCTCTCAATCGATGCCTTGACTGCATCCAATATTAGTTGCGTCTTCCTACTGATGGTTGGCCACGTTCTTTCAGGTTTCGAACCTTCCGCTTTGATAGTTCCAACCAGTCGGGAGAACTCTCTCACCATGAGAGCCTCCTGAGGAAGATCTGTTCTGACAGTGTGCTTGTTTGGCTGTGGGACCCATTCTGTCAAAAGTTCATCGAATGATGTCTCTGAACTAGCAGAAAAAGAGGCCTCATTTTCTTGATAAGGAATGACAAAATCATGAAGATGTAAAGTTCCCTTCGTTCCAACGGCAGTTACATCCATTATCAAATTTGATAAGAAAGAGCAGTGAAAGGTAGCCACTTTCCCATCATCCCAATACAAAGAAGCACCACAAGACAAAATCACTCCCGCTTCATTAAATACAGACCCACGCAAGGCTATTACCGTTTTCGGCAAGTCGTAGTCACTAACCCACAGAATTGACCTAGTACAATACCATCCAGCATCTCCGAGGGCACCATGCGCATCAAGATCTGGCTTGACACGAATGTCATTCTGAAAGAATTCGGGATCCGCACCAAAAGTAAAGCAGCTGTGTATCTGTGGTGCCGAAAAGCCATCACCTTAGAACATTAACAAAATATCTATTCCAAAATGAGATTATTTTAACTGCTTACATTGATGCGTTTTAAACAATGTGAGTACCCCCACACATTTAGAATGGAAACTTCAAAAAGGCGTCGCCCAGAACCACACAATATTAATTCTCAGATGCTTCTGAACATGCATGAAGTAAAAAGAAAACCTGAAATGTGAAAATAATGATTTGACTTTGAAAACTTATCTGATATTTTTTGGATTAATATCATATGTCTTTAGAATTACGATATAATCTTTTCACAAATAAAAGAAATATCATCACAATAAGAATAAAACATACATAATAATTTTTTACTAATAATTTAAACATATAAATTAGGGTTCTAGTGTGAATTGATTATTATATAAGCAAGTGAACTGTATAATATAAGTTGTTCTATTCACTCATATTCTAGTCTTTCAGAAACTTTTGTGCTAGTATATTGGCATCCAACATGACTTCGCTTCCTTTATAGATTTCACAGGCTTCCACATAGAATGATATTTACCCTACCATCAGCTGATTGCAAATTCAACTCAGTTTCTCTTGGTTTCCCGTACTTTTATATCAAACAAGGGGCTACGGTACATTGTGAAAACAAGCAATTTCTACAAGAGTGGGTGCTATCCAACAAGTAGTCTCAGCAGAATTTAGGTTTATAATTGGGACAGGCATATTGTATCAACAAGAAAGCAATAAATTCAGTTCCTACAAAAGGAATTTATCGTCTCCAACATCTCACCCAGTCTGTGCCACTCTATGTCCTATTTTTCCTTCCAAACAAAGCAAGGACAAAGGCAGAAATCTTGGCAACAAACTGAACACTACATGTACCTCCAAAAATACAATTCAAGGCTATTACAGAAAGGTGGGGCTAGTTTCCATCCGAATCAAAAAAATTCCATGTTCTAGTTCTAAAGTTTCACAGGAGACAACATCACGTACAAATAGCAATAGATCCCACTCTGTCCTATGTTGTGGGAGTGGTGGTAGACGTGGAGGGTAATAATCAAAACTTAAGTACCCCTCCGAACTGTAAAAAGATAATCAATGGCAGAGAAGGCCCTTTAGTACATCAGACCACAACATCCTTTAGAGATTACGACTCATTGAGTCACTATGGGTGGAACCCAAGATCAGACCAAGTAAAAGCAGAGAAACTTTTCCTCCTATACAACTTGTTTTATAACTAGCCTATGCATCACAAGACTTTTAGCATATGCTGAGAATGTCTCAGAGCCTGTTCCAATCAAAAGAGAAATTGGCTGAGGATAGACAGAAAAATTTTAAAAATTTAGAGACAGACGGACAGAAGGGATGAGGATGGATAGGGGAGAGACACGTGGTAAAGTGCAGTAAGTTAAAAAGAGTATGTTGACACATCTTAGGTCATCTCACGCCTTAGAAATTTATGGAAGTGTAACTTAATTTCTTGATAAATAAGTGTAGCCCAAAACCTTTATACAACCCGTTGTCAGTAAAAAGAAAACTTATCAGTACAGTTCTCTTTTTACTCTCTTTTTATTGAGGGTTATACATTTTGCAAATTATTCAATCCCCACAAATTGTACCTCGCATCACTTCAAAGGAAAATGTCAATAGTATATTTAGTATCCCACTTTAATATTTCTTAGGCGCATACAATGCCATAAGTTCAAACGGATTAAATCAAGATCTTTATTTGTAATATGTTCGATAGAGTTCCTAGACGCGTACGTCCATGCAGAAGTATATCTTTCTTGACACTTGCAAATAAAAGTTATTTCTAAAGCTAATCTTTTAAATCCTAATTAATCTTTCTTAAGTCGTAATTCTTGAGCATTAAGAAGAGCAAAGACACTAAAAAAATTATAAAGATTACATTAATTAAAAATTAAAGCAACGATAATTGAAACCAATGAGAACCACGCAATTTTAACACCATCAATTTAGCTTGGCAGTCACGGTCATTTTATTAATTAGAAAATATTTTTTATTTTCAATTTAAAATCCAACTGGTTTTTCTTTTCTATCAAGATTTCTGGGGGAAACCGATAAACAGCAAGACGAGCAGGAAAATACAAAAAACTGCACATAGTCATGATGGGTAAATACTAGGAAGAAGAACGCGGGAGTAACATCGCGTTCTCTGTACAGCGGAAAAGAAGAGAGAAGGGGGCTCTGTACAAGTGTGGGTCGTACGCGGTTGGGTCTCCTAACAAGTGGGCCGGTTTCTAGAAGGGGGGAAAAACACAGTCGGCGGTTCGGTACAAGTATGGGTCATACACAGTCCGGTCTTCTAATAAGTGGGCCGGTTTTTAACAAAACTAACCATTTCTAAGAAACCGACCCACATCATTTTAACATAAACCTTTTTCAGTATCTAGATTAACTGCTTGTGGGAAAAAAATTTCATCTCAAACCTTGCATGTCCAGACCATTTCTGAGAGGAAAATCAATTACTAAGACTTTTGTCCCGTCAATATAGGAGAAGTCACACAGGACAGCAAACTGGTTTAAGGTCCCCTCAATAATTAGCTTCTTTTGATTTGTCAAAGGTTCACCATACTAAGAACAGGGGCATTTTACATCGGCCAAAGATGGTAGTTCCTGCTAAAGGACATAAGCAACAAATCGTGCAATTTGAAGTTGTTCCCCTCTATGAATGGGTAATAAACACAACAGTACTTTCCCTGATAGGCCTACTATTAAAACTTTGTAGCGACCTTACACTCTTTTACTACTCTATGGATCAAGGCAACCACAAAAATGCTGTGGCCATTAAATTAGAACAATCTAAAACGTATTAAGTACATCGACTCGTCGAGCAACGCCATAGTAGAACATTATCAAGAAAATAAACGAAATAGAGGATAGTTCAAAGAAGCAAGATTTGGGTACCGATTTTAGCTGCCCGAAACGTTGTTTATCGGAGAGGAACTCTCTCATCGTGGCGGTCCTGGGGTGTGAAGAAGATCAACCTTCAGATAAGTCAAAGCCACTACCGCAGTCAACTCAAGAGAAGCAGTCGGGATAACCAACTTAGACAATTTCTGTTTAACAGTTTTGCAGTTACAACTAACTTTCAGATTTAATGGCTTTTTGTTATATCAATTAGTTAAAGCCTAGCTCCTTTATGTAACCTATATATAAGACACTTATGAGCTCTGTAATAATTATCTTTCTCACGGCAAGATAAGACTTTTCCTTTTTGTTTTCAGTTTTCTTCTTGGTATCGAGAGCCTGTATTAGTGCTCTGCTTCTTCTCTATTCAAAACCATCGCAGAAAAGCTTGCTTATCCTTTTCCCATAGTATCAACATCGTTAACTTCGTCTCCTTGAAGCTCACCGAAGCAAACTACATTCCGTGGGTGACACAAATGAAATGTTTCTTCAACACTCAGCAGATGCTCAGTTTTGTCACTAGAGAAATTTCTCCTCCACCAGCCATGCTCACTACTGACGGCACTGAGGTAACCAATCCTCTTTTTGAGCAATGGCAACAAAGTGATAATTTAGCCCATTCTTGGATCATCAGTAGCCTTTCCGAGGAGGTTGTGGGCTTAGTTTTTGAACTACATAGATCGGCTGATGTATGGCATACCATTAATAATCATTTTGCTAAACAAACTGAGGCACGAGAGTATGAAATCCAATCCAATCTGCATCGGCTGCAGAAGGATGATAAGCCTCTTCACACCTATCTTGCTGAATTTCAGGGCCTATGTAACCAATTAAGTGCAATTGGCAAGCCAATTTCTGATTCAGATAAGACTTTCAGATTACTTGAAGGACTTGGGAAAGAATATGAGTCCTTTTTGGCTGCAATGTTTAGGCCACCAATACCATCTCATATTGATGTTGTAGCACAACTTCAGGCATTTGATGCTTGGCATGTGCGTTACAATCCAACTATAAATCATTTTGCAGTCTTTTATACACAACGCAGCACTAGACTTGGTCGTTCTGGAGGTCGTGGCAGGGGTAATTCTAATTCTTCTAATCAATTTTCATCTCATGGTCGTGGTTTTCCTCCTGCCATCTAGAATAGTCGATCAGCTGCTCGAAGAAATGGAAACAACAGCCAGACTAATCTCAAATCTAGTTCCAATGATCTGCCAGTGTGCCAAATATGTGCTAGAAAAGGCCATACTGCGTTAGATTGCTTCAAACGCTTTGATCACTCATTTCAATCACCAAATATCCCTCAAGCCTTAACCATTCTTCATCTGAATGATTCATCACTTGATAATGATGAGTGGATACCAGATTCTGGAGCCAACACTCATGTTACTGCAACAGCAAGTAACCTTCTACACTCTACTCCCTATACTGGCCAAGCTCATATACAAGTAGGAAATGGAGATTTTCTTGATATCTCACACATTAGATCTGGGATACTTCCACATACAAACATTCCTCTCAACAATATCTTAGTTGCTCCCCAAGTTCAACACAATTTACTGTCAATATCACGCCTCACAGTTGATTATCCATGTTATTTTGTGTTTACTAAAAACCGTTTCTATATCAAGGACCTGAGAACACACAAGGTTCTAGCTAGAGGCTTTCAATGCATAGGACTTTATGTGCTCCCAAACAATCACTATCATATCTTATTCTCCACCAAACAACGAAAAGTTGATCTTCCTACTTGGCATAAAAGACTTGGCCATCCAGGAAAAGGTGTCATAAAAACATTAAAGCAGCAGAAGAAGATTGAATGGTGTCCTAGTGCTTCCAATAATGCACTAGTATTCTGTAATTCATGTCATCTAAGCAAAAGTAGTCGTTTACCATTTCCTGTATCACAGCATAGGGCCTCACACCCCTTAGAAAAGATCCATTGTGATCTGTGAGGACCCTCACCAGTAGCTTCTCATCAAGGCTACAGATTCTATGTTCTGTTTGTTGCTGATAATACAAGATATTCTTGGATTTTTCCTCTAAGGCATAAGTCCGACTTGTTTGAGACTTTTGTGAAATTCAGAATGTTTGCAGAAAAACAATTTGATGCCTATATTAGAACACTCCAGTTTAATGGTCGAGGGGAATTCATGAACAATAACTTACAGAACTATCTGTCAGCTCACGGTATTCAGCACCTTATTTCATGCCCTTACACACCAACCTAGAATGGTGTGGCAGAAAGAAAGCATAGACATGTTGTAGAACTTAGTCTTGCCATGATGTTTGAAGCTAATACCCCCAGAAGTTACTGGTTTGAAGCTTTCTCTACATCCACCTACCTTATAAACAGACTTCCCTCACCTAGCTTGAATCAAGCTTCTCCCTTCTCCTTGTTATACAAAAGGGAACCCAGCTACCTACATTACAGAGTTTTTGGTTGCAGTTGCTTTCCCTATCTCTGAGACTATGCAGCAAATAAGCTTGAAGAAAGATCCCTACAATGTGTATTTCCTGGATACAATGATACATATAAAGGGTACCATTGCCTTCATGTCTCTTCAAAACGGGTATACATATCCAGGCATGTCCTCTTTGATGAAGGTACTTTTCCTTTTAAAACTCAAGAAACTTGTTCCAGCAACATTACTCCTCTTGTTATACCAGGAATTTATACAGAATTTTTCAACACACCAAGCTCCATTTCTACCTCCAATCACTCAGCTACCTGTTCGGTGAAATTTAAGTGCAAGTGAATAGGTCGAATAAGTAATATAATGATAAGAAAAGTATCGTCCCACGAAAATTGGTGAATACTAAACTAATTAAGTACTAACGATGAATTAATCCTAAAATTTATCTAGCAAATCAAAATATCGTTGATGATGAATTAAAATTTAAAACTTTCAAATCGAAAACTCAAGACTAATTAAAATTGAATCCAAGTAAGAAAAATTAAGATGAGAAACATGTTAGAGCTTCCGATTTCACCATAACTACTATATATGAATTTTCATAGTTTATGCCTGCAAGAATGATATTACCTATGTGATGGCGGAATTTTCTAATTTATTTACTATCCTATGTCTAGGTATAGTAAACCTATTTAGTTCATTAATTCACTATATCTCTATATGTGAATTGAAACAAACCAAATGCATTAGGATCTGTGAATATTCTTAGTTTACAATAAATCTTTTGATTATCTTATCACCAAAAGCCACACAAATAACATGGTATATGTCTATCCACATTTAATTTATGGTTATATATTATAAAAAGCAATTGCATATTATTACCTCTCAGTCTCTAACATGCACATCAAATCATTTAAGTGGTGGCCAATCATTTAAAAGCATTAAGCATAATAATATATAACTCACATAAATAAAATATCTTGCAAAACATAAAAACTTATGAAATTCACATCATCATAGTTAGGCTACATCTTCACTCTAACAAAAGAAGTTTAGAATATAATGAAATAATGAGGAAGAACAATAATAAGAAACAATGAAGGCATCTTGAATCCAAGAACAAGAAGTCTATCACCCTTTTTGTCTTCTCTTCAAGAAAACTTTGAATTCTTGGCCTTTCTCTTGAGTTGTGTTCAATTTCCTCCTCTCCCTTTTTTGCCTCTTCTCTTCTCTTAAATAGGGTTTAGGTTTAGACCTATCTCTTATTCTAGTAGAAGTGGGTTTTGGAGACCAAAGACAATTGGGTCTTGAACTCTTATAATAATTAGGCTTTAAACTCCTAATATGACTAGGTTTTCTAATTTAATTAGAAAACCTAATAACAATGGAAAATCTAAAGTCCAAGCCCATCTTGATTTTCTTGATCTTGATATTTTGACCACATTTTGTCATATAATAAACATCAAGTTCTCCATGCTTATTCTTTTTCTTCATGCCTCCTTATGCTACAAAAACAAGACAAATTCAAGTAAATAAAGAGGAATTCAAATATTTCTCATAAGCATTGTATTATTTATTGCCTAAAAATAGTTAAAATAACTCTATAAAAATAGAGTTATCACTACCACGCCACCCACTCAACAAAAACAACAACTCACAAATCAGCAAGTCCAAAATACAGTCCACCACTCTACAGATTCCACACTGTTTCCAATTGGAAAATCACCACCACAGCCTGTAACATCTCCCTCATTTACACCTACTCTACCAACCACATCTTCAAACCACCCTTTACCACAATTGAACTTGGATATTACACCATCAATTTCTCCAAACTTAGCACATGAATCATATAACCGAGTAGATTCCTTTACCTCAGCATCTCCTTCAGCAATAGTTTCACAGCCTTCACCTATACATACACCTCTCTCTGTTGAAATCCACTCAATCCAACCTTAGCCTAGTTTCTATCACTTCATCTACACCACAGTTCTCACCACAAATGACAACTAGAGCTAGACATGGTATTGTTAAACCTAACCCAAAATATGCCCTCACCACAACACTTGTCATTCCATCTTTACCAACATCTATACATTCTGCTCTCTCCCATCCTGGTTGGAAAGTTGCAATGCTTGATGAAATGGAAGCCCTTCATCGAACTAGAACTTGGTCCTTAGTACCTCGAACTAAAGATATGCATGTTGTTGGCTGCAAATGGGTGTTTAAACCCAAATTAGTTGCAGATGGATCTCTTTCCCACCTTAAAGCACGTCTGATAGCTAAAGGTTTCCACCAAGTGGCTGGAGTAGATTACTTAGACAACTTCAGTCCAGTAGTAAGACCTATTACTATCATACTTGTTCTTTCCATTACAATAATTAGGCACTAGAAAATTCTGTAGTTTGATGTATCAAACGCCTTCCTTCATGGTTTTCTTGATATTGCAGTTTATATGGAACAACCACTAGGTTTCACAAATCCTTCTGCCCCATCTGCAGTTTGCTTACTTCATAAAGCTTTCTACGGGTTAAAACAAGCTCCAAGAGCCTGGTTTGATAGATTCAGCTCCTACCTTCTTGATTATGGCTTCTTCTACTCGGTATTTGACTCCTCTCTTTTTATCCTTATGCATGACGATATCATCATATGGATACTTCTCTATGTAGATGATCTTTTGATAACTGGAAACTCTAATAATGCCATCAAAGAGTTGATTGATCATTTGTCTTCTTTATTTCCACTCAGGTCTCTTGGACCAGTTCACTTCTTTTTGGGAATTGAATTGATTTCACTAAAAGATGGTCTGCTGCTATCTCAACGACAGTTTCTTTTGGATATTCTTCGTAAAGCAATCATGCTAGATTGCAAGCCAATAGCTACACCTATGGCCACAAAATTGCCAACTCTAAAAAATGCTTCACTGCCTTGCTCAGACCTTTCCTTGTTTAGAAGTACACTTGGAGCTTTGCAATACTTGACAATAACAAGGCCATACATCTCTTTCTCGGTAAACAAGCTATGCCAAACAATGCACTCGCCCTCTATTTTGGATTACCACAACTTAAAAAGATTGTTGCGGTATCTTAAGGGGACTCTATCACTTGGTATTAAACTGAGCAATCAAAGTCCTCTACATCTCTCTGGCTACAGTGATTCGGATTGGGCAGGATGTCATTCCACTTGGAGATCTACATCTGGATACTGCTTTTTTATAGGCAGAAACCTTATTTCATGGAGTTGACAAACTACTGTTGCACAATCCTTAGCTGAAGCTGAATATCGGGCATTAGCTGCTGCAAGTGTAGAATCCACTTGGCTATGCTCTCTTTTACGAGATCTCAATGTTGCTCAACCGTACTCAACTAAACTATACTATGACAATATAGCAGCATTAAAACTTACCACTAAACCTACATTTCACGGACGTACTAAGCATGTGGAGATAGATTTCCACTTCGTTCGTGAGAAGGTTGCCCTTGGCTTAATCACCACTAAGTATGTTCCAACTACTCGGCAACTTGCAGATGTTTTCACTAAACCATTATCCAAGCCAAGCTTTCTCAGTCTCAGAAACAAACTCGGTCTTATACCACTCCCTCGTTTGAAGGGGCCTAAAGAAGATCAACCTTCAGATAAGTCAAAGCCACTACCGCAGTCAACTCAAGAGAAGCAGTCTGGATAACCAACTCAGACAGTTTCTGTTTAACAGTTTTGCAGTTACAACTAACTTCCAGATTTAATGGCTTTCTGTTATATCAATTAGTTAAAGCCTAGCTCATTTATGTAACCTATATATAAGACACTTATGAGCTCTGTAATAATTATCTTTATCACGGCAATTCAATTAGAAGTTGTGCAGAGCAAGATAAGACTTTTCCTTTCTGTTTTCAGTTTTCTTCGTGGCAGTCCTGGGGTGATGCATCCACATGGTTCCGTCCATAAACTGCACCCCATTGGACTCGCAAGCCTCGATGATGGTGTCGAACTCGGCGGCGCTGAGGGCGACGGGCTTCTCGAGCAGTAGGTGCTTCTTCTTCTGGGCGGCGAGGACGGCCCAGTGCACGTGCAAGCTTGTAGGCAGGGGCATGTAGACGGCGTCGACGTCAGGATCGTCGAGGACGGCCTCGTAGGAGCCGTAGATCTTGGCGTCGCGGGGGGGTGGCGGGGAGGAAGTCGTTGGCAGCCGCGAACCGTGAGGCCTTGTCGTGGGAGCGGCTGCCAATGGCGACGATCGTAGCTTTGGGAGCAAGCGCAATAGCGCGCGAGACCTTGCGGGCTATCCCGGCGCAACCTATGATTCCGAACCTGACGATCAGTTACGCCATTTCTTCGGGAACAGTCGAAGCAGTGCCGCGGGGGTATTCGAGCCCCTGGTGTTACTCTAACAGGTTCGAATTCGTGGACAAATATGGTAACGGCACACCGCCAATTCCTTGAATGGTTTCTGTGGTAATGTGCAGATGGGAGCACTGATCAACCGAGAGTTTATCCTAATTTGTACATAATGATTAGAGCGATTTTGATTAAGGTTTTTCTAGTCCTAATAGATTTTGATCCAAGCCCAAACCTGTTTTACTCTGAAGTTCAAAAAGAAAATCGATTGAATTGCTTAATCCGATCAAAATGAACGGAAATGGATGATAAACAACAAATCGAAAGAATTCTTTTAGCTTGAAGCTCAACTAAGTTGAAAGTTTTTCTAGTCCAAACGGATTTATCCAAGCGCAAACCTGTTTTACTCCGAAGCTCAAATAGAAAATCGATTGGATCATTTAATCTGATCAAAACGAACAAAAATGGATGATAAACAACAAATTAAAGATTTTTTTTAGCTTCAAACTCAACTAACCTGAACTCGATGCGTAGAAGAGATCCCAATATGACGAGAAAATTCTCCGATTTGGAGAAATTCTTGTCTAGAAGTCGATAGATTCCTAGAAGCAGGATGGATTCGTATTTTATAGGAACCATTTTCAGAGAAGACACGATTACATTACTGTTATTGGGCGAAGTCCTAACTAACTGACCACCAACTACAGTTCCCATTTGTTGCCGTTGGAGCTTTCTTCTTGCATCATAGCACGCGTGAGGATATCTTTCCCCCAAGAAGAGCTTCGTCCTCGAGGATTAAAGTTTTGGACACTTGTGTAAACGAAGTATAATTTGATATTCTTCGACATTAAAATTTTAATTTACAAACTATAGAGTGTTTTTATAATATCAAATTAAAAAAATATCTCTTCCTTCAAAATAAGTTTAAAGAGTCTCCATTTTTTAACGGTTGTATGGACAAGGATACACAGAGAAAGCCAAAGCCATTGTTAGAGAGCGTGCATGGTTGGGGTATTATAATCATTTCCCTAGCACACTAATGCCAAACGTGGCACTCACCCCTTCATCGTCGAAGATTGTTTAAATTTCTATCTACGTGGCAACGCCACTGATTATTTGGCGTCATTGCAACACGTAGTCCCTTCCTCTTCAACGTGCTAATCAGGAACAGCGACACCCAGCTTGCGCAGGCACACTTGGCATGTTCCTTCTATTCCTATTATAGAGGCTCTGCGTTAAGATAAAGAGTAGAAGAAACCCAAAAATTTCAGCGGTAGAAGTTACAAGAGCAGAGAAAAGGACATGGCTTCGCTGGGACCGTGGCTCGGAGGGAATCGAGACTCTTGGTTTGGTTCGCCCTTCTCATCAGATGTATGGGACCCCTTTAGCTCTTGGTCGATCAGGGAACGAAGCGACCGGGGTGATGAAACCTCTGCGCTCGCTAATGCTCACGTAGATTGGCGCGAAACGGACACAGCACACGAGTTTCATGTTGATCTTCCTGGTTAGCTATCTTCTTTTAATGCATTCACCTCTGTGATCTCTATCACATAACAAAGTTGGAAAAAAAATAGTTAAGACTTTTGTCCACCGTGTTTTTGAGAAAAAGTAGAGTTGGAATTGGACGCGTAAGGTATCATTTGAAATAAAATGAAAGAAAAGGAAACAACAGCCATAGGGTGTATTGTAGGTTTATGTGCCCTGGTGTCACCAGGGTGCAACTGTGTCAGGTCTATATTGTACACACTATATGTCGTATGCAATGGCAGGGGTGGGGAAAGAGGAGGTGAAGGTGCAGGTAGAAGACGGCAATATCCTGCAGATCAGCGGGGAGCGGACCCGGGAACAGGAGGACAAGAATGACAAGTGGCACCGTGTTGAGAGGAGTCGTGGCAGCTTCACTAGACGGTTTCGGCTCCCGGAGAATGCTAAGATGGATGAGATCAAATGCTCACTTGACCATGGTGTGTTAAAGGTGACAGTGCCTAAGGAGACCGAGCAGACTCCCAAGAATGTCAGGTACATCGACGTGGCGTGACCACCGTACAGCAGTTACTCAACTATGGCATGGAACTACGTTTGTAGCTGTGAATAGAGTCGGGAAGTAAAATCCTTTGCATGGTAGGAGTCGTATATTAGGGTGCTGCTGATAGACAGCTGTACGACCCGGGTTGGTAATAATATTATATATATATATATATATATTTCTTTTCTTTTCTTTTCTTTTCTTTTCTTTTTTTCTTTTATCCTGTTTTTAAGGTAAAAGGAGGATTTGGGAGTATGGATTGTGTAACTTATGAGCCATGTCAGACTACTGCTCTGTTGATCTAGTAATAGTTGTATTTTCTTCCTGCCTCGTGTGTATAACTATAACTGTGATTTGACGAACTTGGCGCAAGTGACAAGATAGAGAAGTTTGCTAATTATGTTTTAAGAACAATAAGCAAGTGTTAGATGATAAAGCCATGTTAGGCGCCACGTTAGCCTTGTAAATTGGTATAAAATGGATGAATAATATTGGTTTTAGCAAACCTGAATACAAGAATAAGAACGGGAGAAGTGATTCCCGAGTTATGTTGAACATTAAAACTTGAGCATGTATATATAGGACTAAAAAGCTATTGGGTTGGGTAATTGTCGAGCATATTGTCGGTGGGTGCCGCACATGGAGAATACCATATTTGACAATGTGGGTAGGCACCGCAATCTGGATGGGTGGGCGCCGCACATGGAGACCACCATTTATGACCACGTGGGTAGGCGCCGACTCATGTTCGAACAGGCCCCCTCAAGCTAGTGGTTGGTATGTATTAATAACACCTAGCTTGGAAAGGAGATGAGTGTGCTGATTTGCTCCCAAAGCTTTTGTAAAGAGGTCAGCTGGTTGGTCCTTAGTACCAACATGTTCAGTCTTGATAATCTTCCGGCGTATCTTTTCACGGATGAAATGACAATCTACATCTATGTGCTTGGTGCGTTGATGAACCATAGGATTAGCTGCGAGTTCCATCGCAGCCTTGTTATCACAAAAAAGAGTCACAGGACGGGGAACATCAACTCCCATGTCGCCAAGAAGCCCAAGTATCCAAAGTATCTCACAAGAGGTGACTGCCATCGCCCGATACTCAGCCTCGGTGGATGATCTAGATACGACCCCTTGTTTCTTGCTTTTCCAAGAAATCAATGCATCTCCGAGCATGATGCAAAAACCGGTCACTGACTTTCTACCAATCTTACATGTGGCATAATCTGAGTCACAATAAGCTCGCATGTGGTAGCCTCCTGAAGAAGGAATGAATAAACCTGTACCAGGGCAACTCTTCAAGTATTTGACCAATCTAACAGCTGCTTCCCAATGGGATTTCTTAGGTTTGTGCATGAACTGTGCAAGGTTGTGAACTGTGTAAGATATGTCTAGTCGAGTAACAGTGAGATAGTTTAGTTTCCCTATGAGCTGCTGATACTTGAGAGGATCTAACAATAACGGATCATCATCCCGTGGGATACGGGCTCCTTGATCATGTTTGGCTGTTGTCAATGATAAATTTGTATCCATAGGATTGTCTATCGGTTTGGCACCCCCAAGTCCCATATTATCGATTAACTCAAGAATATACTTTCTTTGGCTTAAATGAAGTCCTTTCTCATCTCTCAAGACCTCAACCCCAAGAAAAAATTTGAGATCTCCCAAGTCTTTTATGTGAAAGGAAGAATGTAAATATGTCTTTAACTCCTTGATGCCCTCGATATCACTTCCAGTAATGAGAATATCGTCTACATAAATCATAAGAATGACAATGAGGTTACCTCGTTTTTTCACGAAGAGGGAGGTGTCATGCATGGAGTCTTGATAACCAGCTTCTAATAAAGCATTGGTGAATTTTTCATACCATTGTCGAGCAGCTTGCTTTAGGCCGTAGATGGATCTCTTTAAGCGACATACTTTTCCAGTGTGCTCATGTGGATTACCAGGTGGAAGATGCATGTATACTTCTTCATGGAGATCGCCTTGTAGAAAAGCATTACTTACATCCATCTGATAAATATCCCAATGGTTTTGAACTGCTAGTGAAAGGGCGCACCGAACTGTGATGTGTTTAACAACTGGTGCAAAAATGTCATGATAATCAACGCCAGCTTTTTGGCTGAAACCTTTCGCCACTAATCGAGCCTTGTACCTTTCCACTGTCCCATCTGCATTGTACTTGATCTTATAGACCCATTTACATCCAATGGCTTTTCTCCCAGGTGGAAGATCCACAATATCCCAAGTGTTATTTGCCTCCAATGCGTTGATCTCTTGTGTCATGGCATCTTGCCATCTAGGATCGCAAACTGCCTCATGGTGATAGGTAGGTTCTATTTCTAATGAAATGGAGGCAATAAAGTCTTGAGTGATGGTTGGGAGATGATCATAGGAAATAAAAGCCGAAATTGGATACTCAGAAGATGTGCTTTCAAGAGCATTGATAGTGGGACATACGTAATCACTGGACCAAAGTGGTGGTCGTGGCACTCGGGTAGAGCGTCGCGGGATCACAGTGGTTAGAGGAGCAGGAGGCGATGATGAAGTGTTGGGTTCATCATCATCAGAGAAAAAATCATATGGATCAGCTGAAGGTGGCAAAGGTATGAGTGGTTGATTTAAAGAAGAAAGTTTAGATGGAGTAAAAGGTTCAGATGGGGTAGGAGTCGACACATCAGCAGTGGGTGATGAGTCTGAGCTTTCATGGAGTGGCACTGAAGGTCGATGTATTTCTGGAACCTCTGTAACGGGAACTGTTAGTGGAACTGATCGAGTAGAATGTGGCTTGGACTCCATAGATGAAAAAGGAAAATTATCCTCATGGAATTTCACATCCCGACTGACAAAGAAACGATGACTCTCAGGATTGTAGAGTCTATATCCTTTCTGACTAGATGCATATCCCATGAAAATGCAAAGTATTGCTCGTGGAGCAAATTTGTCTCTAGGTCCCACGGTGGTGGCAAAGCAGAGACAACCGAAAACCCTAAGATGATAAATTTTTGGTGGTTTTCCAAATAACTTTTCATAAGGGGTTACACCGTTCAAAACAGATGATGGCATTCTATTAATAAGATATGTTGCTGTAAGAATGCATTCTCCCCAAAACTTGGTAGGAATGTGGCTCTGGAACTTGAGTGCTCGTGCGACATCTAAGATATGACGATGTTTTCGCTCAACAACACCATTTTGTTGGGGAGTGTGTACACATGAACTTTCATGCTTAATTCCCCGTGATGAAAAGAGGTGTTTGGTGTTGTGATTGAAGAAATCTAGAGCATTGTCAGTTCTGATCCGTTTGACTTCTGTGTCAAACTGTGTTTTGATTAAAATGAGAAATTCTTCTAATTTGTGAAAAGTCTCATCCTTACCCTTCATGAGGAACGTCCATGTTCCTCGTGAAAAGTCATCTACAATGGTGAGAAAGTACCGTGATCCGTCATGATTGGGGGTCCGATATGGTCCCCAAACATCAACATGTATCAGGTCAAAAAACCGTTGTGCTGTATGATCGCGTGTTGGGAAAGGAGTGCGAGTTTGTTTCGCAAGAGGGCAAGTGGCACAACAATCTTGAAATGAGGCATTTTGAAAAGGAAGTTCTTTAATAAACTTGAACTTTGAATTGGACATATGGCCAAAACGACAGTGCCAAAGTTTGAAATCAGAGTTGGTACAACTCAATAAAGAGTTTACAAAATGTGGACTTGATGAAATTGACAAATGTAAATCTTTGCTAGTAGGTCGTGCAACAAAAACATAGAGTCCATTCCTCATTCTACCCAGTCCCTTAACATCATTCGTCGAGAGGTCCTGAAATACACAAAAATCGGCATAGAGGATGATACGACAATTATTGTCCATGCAAAATTTTGAGACAGAGATTAAATTAAACTTGAAATCAGGTGAATATAAGACAGTATTTAAGGTGAGATGCTTGGATATGTGGGTGTTGCCAGTATGAGTAACCAATGCACTATCACCATTAGGAAATTTAACTTTCCTAGATCTAGATGCACATGATATAATTGAATCTAAGCAATTTAAGTTGGCAGTAATATGATCACTCGCACCCGAATCAATTATCCAAACTCTATTGAGAAAATCAGACATACCTTCTGCCACATAAGCCTGGCTAGAAGATGAGTCATCCTTGATGAACTTCATGAAGCGCTGATAATCAGTCTTAGTGATAAAGACTGCATCTGAATTATCAGCCACCAGGTTGGCCTTTGCATCTCCTTTGTAATACTTGTGCCCAGGAGGAAAACCATTCAATTTGTAGCATTCCTTGCGCTCATGCCCATAATTCTTACAATACTCACATTGAGGACCAGTAATTCGGTAGCAATTCTCACTTTTGTGGCCCTTTTTTCCGCAATGTTTGCATTTTTCACTTGGGGAAGTGTCGTTGGACCGAAATGATCGGGAGTTTTGAGCGGCCTTGAATGTGAACGACGAGTCATTTTCGATCAATGCTGACTGTGCTGAAGTCGCCCGGATAGGTCTGCCCGTCATAACAGTTCCAGGACTAGCAACCAGGTTTGTTGTGTCGGACGAATATTTCGCCGCAACAAACACAGATTCTCCGGTCGTTTTCCCTGCTTCCGTTCGGCGATATTCAGCCTTGCTGAGCATGGAATAGGCCTTAATCACATCTGGAAGTGGTTGCATCAAAAAAATCTGGTCCCGAAGAATCGAATAAACATCATCAAGGCCGTGCATGAGCTGATAGAATTTGAGGGTTTCGTGATGAACCCTCCACGGCTGAAAAGTGAGTATTTCTGGTGAGACGAGCTCCATTATGGACTCGTATTCCTCCCAGAGTTGTCGGAGGTGGCCGAAATAAGCGGCAATGGTCTTTCCCCCTTGCCGAATATGCCATAATTGAGTGATTAGGTCATAGATTCGAGACGGGTCAACCTGGTTATAGCGGGCCCGGAGCTCCGCCCACATTTTCGCGGCGGAACGGGTGTAGATGAGCCCGTCGTGGAGTTCCTCGGAGACGGAATTCAGGATCCATCCTCGGCAAACCTGGTTGCAACGCTCCCAGAGCGGTAAGAGCGGTGACTCGGGTTGGGGTTTTGGAAATTCGCCATCAACGAAGACCAATTTGTTCTTAATAGATAAAGCAATGGTCATTGTTTCATACCAGACGGCATAGTTGGAGCTTCCGGTCAGCTTCACGGTCACCAAATTGAGCGAATTGGTGTCTCCGATGGGTAGGTAGAGTGGGTCAGTGAAGTCGGGTTCGATTCGGACCCTAGACTCTGTTTCATCATGATTCCGGCGCGGTGGAGTGTCTGTGCGCGGCAAGCGGCGAAGGGTTGTGACCGGGGAAAGAGGACGATCATTTTCCCCAACTCTGCTTCGGTGCGGCGGAACATAGCGAGGTCCGCTGGAGATGCTGCCGGAGCGGACAGAACGATCGTCGGCCATGGCTACGGCAAAGCTTCTGACGACGTTGTGTAGAGAAATGGGGACGGCTTCGTTTTGCGTTAGATGAGCAAAAAAAAGATGCCGTACATGTTCAAGATGTTGGTCTTGGTATGTGGGATATTGGAGAGTGATCGGGAAAGTTACAAAGAGTTCTGCAACTGCCGAAGTAGGTAGATAAAGCCGATAAAACCAAAATAAGAGGTTTTAGGGCGATTTGCGGAAGCGTTGGGTGTGGATCGATAAACCGACAGGTATGGAGTGCGATTTTGAAAACAAATTGCAACTTCTCACGACCTGGGCTCTTGATACCATGTAAATTGGTATAAAATGGATGAATAATATTGGTTTTAGCAAACCTGAATACAAGAATAAGAACGGGAGAAGTGATTCCCGAGTTATGTTGAACATTAAAACTTGAGCATGTATATATAGGACTAAAAAGCTATTGGGTTGGGTAATTGTCGAGCATATTGTCGGTGGGTGCCGCACATGGAGAATACCATATTTGACAATGTGGGTAGGCACCGCAATCTGGATGGGTGGGCGCCGCACATGGAGACCACCATTTATGACCACGTGGGTAGGCGCCGACTCATGTTCGAACAAGCCTTAAGGCCACTTCAGCCTTAGGGTAACGTCAGTAGGCGCCTGAATATGACCCGCGATCCGATCTGCGATCCCGTGATTATGGTCTCCTGCGTCTGAGATTACCACTACTGTTTTACCGGATTTCCTTTTCAGTTTCATCGTGATTTTGTAATTGACTGTAAAGGTTTTGTTTTACTATTGATTTATAAATGTGTGTATATAAGAATCGAAATCAATCTGAGAAATTGATCAAGAAATTTTCAATCAAAGAGATTCACAAAATTTGGGTTTCCTCTTCTTTACCTTTATTCTTTCTTCGTAGGATTCTGACCATCGATTCTATTGGATTTTAATTTCTTTCAGCAAGAAAAATGAATAAATGAACCACTAAAAAGTCCCAAGTTCAGGTCAAAATACCGACAAACTATACTAAAGTGTTGATAGGGAACTTGTCAAATTGGAAAAACTAGTATGGATAGAAGGGAATGTATCAATTAGTGCAACCAAAAATTCATGAACACACTTAAAAACTGTAATTAAGAAAAAATGCAAAGATATCGGTTCTGCTAGTTTTTGATGAGTTCGAGTCGGAGCAACAAGTTTATAAGCTTATAAATGTCGATGTAACACATCGCAACTTAAATTTTAATATCATGTTATAAAAAAATATTTTTCTTTTTTTTAAAATTGATTATTAAGAGATTGGATACTAGAATATAATAATTACTTTTTTTAATTGTAAAAACTAAAAAAATTAGAGAAAAATGATATCCTTTAAGCCAAATTTTTATAGATTTTACTTTTAATTTCACTCATCTTATAAGATAATAATATTTTTACTATTATAAACTAAGAAAACTAAGAAGAAACAAGAATCAATCAGAATGGAAAATAGTTCTCTTGAATTCAATCTCTGTCAGAGTTTAATTATGATTTTTTCCTAATTTGTTTTTTCCCTAAACACGCATTCCCCCATGAGGAAAAAAAAGGAAAATCAATAGAAAAAAGAAAACACTCACTTTATCATATCTTTGCCGCTGGCTACACAACCGAATTAACACCGAATAATAACAGTGATACAGTGGGAGAACTACAGGGAATGATAAAAGAAATACTAAAATAGAAAATAAAATAAAATATTGGCGGGGAGAAAGGGAAAACGAACGCGGATAGAATCCGAGAGGACCACAAAGAAGCCGTTAGCTCGTAGCTTCTTCGGAAAAGAAACTAAAGCTCGTCCAGTTGCTTCGTTTGTGCTAACTTCAACCACCATTTTTCACTCTCTCGCGTCACACAGAAGTAATGCTTCTTCAATTCCCGGCCACAAGGTCCTTCCCCTCCTTCCAAGCCAGTACCAAACCGCACCATCACCGCCGCTTCTCCCTGACGCCCAATGGATCCAAGGCTTCTCCTCACTCCCACCGTACTATCCGATGTGCTAGCAGTAGCAGCATCGACGTCGATACCTTTACGACGCGCTCCGGCTACCTCTTCAAGCTCACGGCCTCGGAGGCTGATTCCTTGGCCGAGTACAGCATCTCGAAGATCGCAGCGATCTACAGGAGGAAGCCGGCCGTTGTAATTCGACGCCTTGTTCAGATCGGGACCACCTTCGGGCGATGGCTCGGGCTCCGGTACATCGACCGGCTTATGGAGCGCTCGGACCAGATGTTCGAGGTAAGGCTATGTTCAGTGGTATTGTTCTTTCGTATTGGATTAGTTTCTTCATATGAATTTTATGGTTCTGATGCAGGTTAGAGCTGCTGAGCTTAGGAAAATATTGGTGGAACTTGGACCGGTGCGTCTTGTCTGTTTAGCTTGTTATTCTCTAGTTGTTTCACTAGTGTATGCTTTGGTCCTAGTTCCTTTTTCTTCTTTTCTTATCTAAACCTATTTTATTAATAAAGATTTCTTAGAATTTTACTGTGTCGATTTCTTTCTCAATTACTGCTTTCATATTGAATGGTGGAGGTTTTGCCGTATCAGTATTTAATATTTCACTGTTATCTCTTCTTGTAAATATAATCGATAGTTTGCTGATGTGAAAAAACCTCCACCATTTTAAAAGACCGCGGTTTAAAGAGACCTGGTGCATAAGCTTTTGGTAATAGATGATGCAGCACACAAGCCACATCCCTTTGGGCGAAGGGAAGGAACAGAAGGAGAGTTTATTTTTTATTTTTTTTTGATAAAAAAAAAAAAAAAGATTCTCACAATCCAAGGGAAGCGGCAAAGTGCATCTTCTACTCTCTTCTTGCAAAACTTGTCAATACATGTGTGATCTCTGGATAGAGTATTCTGTGCGGTTGCTTTTCTAATTAATACGAATCCTTTCGTGTTCTTATTGTCTGTACTGTTACTATGATGAAGCTCATTTTTCCTTGTTTCTGAGCTTTAAAACATTGAATGATTGGGGTTAGCTAACTTTGCTTCCTAATTATTCTGTGTTCTTCTAGTAATTTTTTTTTTTTTTGGAACTTTTCTTTCTCGTAGGCATATATCAAAATTGCCCAGGCTATCTCATCCAGACCTGTAAGTGAAATGTGCTTCACCCAAGGACTTTTGACTTTCCGTTTTCTTTTTTGAGCCAGAAATTCTCCCTTTCTGTGGTTATGGGAGTGCAGTTTCAGTCACTTCCTTGCTTGGATTATCAGTTGACATGAGATGGGGTTTCATTTCATAAGGCTTTTCTATTTTATGCTAATACCAGCTGAAGATGCCCAGACTGACTCTTCATTGGTTATAGATTTTATTTTATTTTACTTTATTTTCTGCATACTTCTCATTTCAATCATACTTATAATTCAAACACAAAAGAATTTAATAGCTCTGGAAGTTCGCGTTTCTTGTGTTTACATTGGCCTTGACATACCTACATATAGCAATTTTAGTTCTGTAACCTTTTGGAGTTAATGTTTACATCATGACATTAACTATGTGAATTTTTGTTGAAAAGATTTCATTCAAGTTTTCAATAGTTATTGATATGCAAATTATTCTTCTCCCTAATAGATGGGAAATGGGATGACAAAAAATCATTATGGGAGAAAGGAAAAGCAAATGATTGAATTTCAGCTTAATTGTGCTTCACTTCACAATGTAAAGATGTTGTATGCCAATAGGTGGATGATTCTTTGACTGTTATATATAAATTTTGTTGGCCTGGTCCACCATGTGACCTTTGGTGATGGAAGTTTGAAGAAAAGATGATGGTTCACAACAGCAATGTCGTACTGAGGGTATCGTAGGCAAGAAACAAGCAAAGCCAGAGAGTACTGAGCTTCGAAAGGCTTATACAGCACAAGGGAATAGCGTCATACCTAAATCCATGCCTCTAATTTGAGCTTTGGAGACTGTTGCTGACTCCTATAGAATTCAAAAGATCATATACATGCATAATATGGGTTATTTTCTGTCTCTCCAATAATATAGTATGGGTAGCATTATCATTGTCGTGATTGTTTTTAAGATGATCCTATTTCAAGGTATTGTTTTGGTAGGATTTGATACCACCCTCATACTTGGATGAACTCTCACTATTGCAAGATCGAATAAGCCCGTTTTCCAATGAAGTAGCTTTCAATACAATAGAACAAGAACTTGGTTTACCAATAGATGAGCTTTTTTCAGAGATTTCACCTGAGCCTATGGCTGCAGCATCCCTTGGACAGGTTTGCTTCTGTTTAGCTTGCAATCTGGATTCTCTCTATGGTATCTTCCATGTTATTACTGGGGCCTTTTGTATTTACCTTCATAATTCAAACTTGCTCTTCAGCATCTCTCTTTTCTCAAATTAGGTTTATCAAGCTAAACTTCGTCGTAGGGGAGAGGTTGTTGCTGTAAAAGTGCAGAGACCTGGAGTTCAAGCTGCCATATCCCTTGACATACTAATCTTGCGTTTTATGGCTGGATTACTTAGGAGAGCTGGCAAATTGAACACTGATCTTCAGGTATGCTACAACATGTGATTGAGGCAACTTTGACTTTTATTGGGCTGGAAATGAGAAATGGGTTTGTACAAGAGTACATCAGACAGTTCAGTTGATTGCCCCGAGTGTCTTTTGGGTGTTTGAGCATTTCCATTGACATATGAAATCCAATTTGTATACCTTTGTCATCTTGGACTGTTATAAAAGAGAAAATGACTTTCAATATGCAGGCCGTTGTTGATGAATGGGCATCAAGTCTTTTTCGGGTATGTATCAAGTATTTATTATGGTATGTTCTTGTTTAGCTAGTTACATGTTATGAGATGGTGGATTGGAGAGTAAGAGATGGTAGTCCTTTAACTGACAGCTACTCTTTTTTAGCTTAAAGTTCGATTAAGGTCTACTCTATTCCCTTAATTTAAATACAACTTATTGTTCCCTATTCAATGCTTCTGATTGGTGTGGTCAGATTTCTGCCAAGTACTACCTATCTTAAATACTTAAGCCCAGATAATCTTCTGTAATATTTGCAACTGAGCATATGAAAAGATATATCACTCAAGGGAAACCTTAGGTGTCATCAGATGTTCATTTTAATGAATATAGTTCAACGTCATTCACTTTTTCTGTGGTTAGTGTTTCGTCCATTACTAACAAAAAAAAATAAACTTGTAAAATGAAATGTTTGCTACTGTTCCACTGTTGGTAAAGCATACTTGAACTTTTTTCTTGACATATTTTTGTGGCATGAGGAATATTCTTAGAGCTTCAAATTGAATACAGGTAAATCACATTGAATGCAGGAGATGGATTACATGAAAGAAGCAAGCAATGGTCTCAAGTTCAGGTAAGAGCATAGGTTTGAGCATTAACTAGGACTGAAATCCTGAAAAGTTTACATATTCGGATTGTTTACTCTATCTATAGCTAGGCTGTGAATTCAATATGTAAACCGTAAGGTCTGTAATACAATACTGTTTCAGATGGCATACATTTCTTCATCTATAAGCTGTATTTCAATAGCTATTCGAACTAATGAATAATGACATCCAAATGAAAGCTTCAAGCTCTCTGACCTGGATTCTGTGTTGGGCCCATTCCAAGTGTTTCTTCATTCAATGTTTATTCGGTTTTGTTGAACCAGTGATTTATTGGTCGTGTAAGTCATTATAGCTCCTCTTCATTCTTATTTGTTAACGCATGAAAATCCACCCATCTGTTTTTCTCTGTTTATCCTGAATTTTCTTTTTCTTCCTTGATTTGGCACCCAAATGCTACATATTGACCAATTTTTCAGGGATTTAAAAGTTAAAAGAATACAACTTTATCATGTCCATCCTGGCTGAATATAATCTTGAAACATTGATTCTAAATCGTTTAACAAGTAGACAGATGGTTTGTCCTTCTGGTTCATTAGCTATTTCAAGGCCTTATCTTCCTGAAAACATCTAATGTGGTGCAATATATGCTTGAATAGACAGCTTTATGGTGGGCTACCAGATGTTGTGGTCCCAAAAATGTATGTGGAGCACTCGACTCAGAAGGTCCTTGTTATGGAATGGGTTGAGGTATTACTTTTCCATCTTTGTTATTTAAATCACTAAAAAGATTTTGCACCTAATTCTAGCAAGAATTAGTCCTTCCTTGCAGTTACCCTGGAGGGTTTATTAGTGGGTATGTCTATGTTTATCCGTGTATAGAGTGGACAAAGATTCTACCTTTACGCATATCAGTCTTTTCTGGAATCTTCCATAAGAAAGACAGACAAGAGTCGCTGGCTCCTCTTGTATTTTTTTCACCGATTCATTTACTGTCACACATAAAAGCTGGAGTAGAAATGTTCATCACGTCCAGATTAGTCCAAAGATTTTAAAAAAGTGGTTTCTTCCCTTATTAATGGTATAACTGATCACACCAAAGTGACATCTGTTACTTCAAATCTATTTAGTGACAAGGGAATAAACACATTTCTTCCGAAATGATAATCAACCTCAATGATGCCATGCAATCATAAAATACCTTCATAGGCTTTTTGTTGGATAAGCTCTTCTCTTCCAAAAGTGGTATTTGTTTTGAAACAGCGAGAGTAATATCTCCTAAGCACCAGTCCATTTGATTGTACACCTGCCCTGAATCAGGAAAAGAAAACCAAGAAGAATGGAACAAAGGAAAAAGAAAAACGAGGAAATCTTTTAAGTTGATCTCTTTAGTTTATGCAAACTATTAAACCAGAATAATAGACGGAAGACATAATTAACTTGCATCTCAGTAGAAAAATTAAGCTGTTGTAAAGTAACACAGCTTGTCTTTGTTCACTATTCCTTGGTTTTCAACAGAAGATGTATTCTTTGCCTCAACTGTGCCTTTTAAGATTATTCAGAGTAGTAGTCATTCCTCTCAATGTTGCTTTGTAACGACCCCTTATGTGTATATCCAAGATTCTTTTCCTGATATTTTCTCTTTTCATGGCTATTGTAGGGGCAAAAGTTGTCAGAAGTGAAGGATCTGTACTTGGTTGAGGTCAATTTTTATATTAGTGGCAACAGTTTGGTTCTTCAATTCAAGCCATGAAGTCTTTGTAATGAATAGTTTATACTTCCATTTTTAAGCTAAATAAAATTTCTGTTTCTTGGTGGCTAATAGGTTGGAGTCTATTGCTCATTCAATCAACTACTGGAATATGGGTTTTATCATGCAGATCCACACCCTGGAAACCTTCTCCGTACATATGATGGGAAACTAGCTTATTTAGGTATATCAGACAAGTTTGAATATGTGAATGTGTTAAATCTGTTGGGTTAATTATAGCATAACTATTAATGGTAACTATTGTTTTACACCAAGTGACCTTCCAGTAAATTGTAAATCCAGCTGATCCTTTTAGATGTACACCTCACTTTTAGATCATTTAATTCCAATTCAAGACTGCTACGAAATCATAACTGTATTTGTGCATGGGTGGGAATAGACAGAATTGATTTGAAGATGCATCTATGGATTGTTATTGTGTCTATGGATCAGTTGTTCTTTGGCTTAATTTGCTTAATTCGCAGTGATTTTGATTTCTTTGTTGCATGTTCTAATTGTTAGGCTAACGATAGGTCCATTGGATGAATAATAAAAATTTTATCATGTTGTACTTATTGCATAATATTCCTCATAAAATTGGAAAACTAAACTTTATACATATTATGCACCATCAAGTCAGAGAAGCTGTCAAGTTCTGTTAAAAGTGATACAGCATGTGTTCTTCCTTGTCAACCATTTTTTGGACTTAAAATTCATTGGCTCGAGGCAGGATAATTGTGTTCATCTGACTCTTCTCCTCTGTGAACGTAGGTGTTAGAAGATAAATATAAATACCTAGTCCTATTAGTTTGGCCTCTGGAAAAGCAGCAATTTTTAGAATCCAACATCTGTTAAGAAATGACATGCCTTCCAAAACAATGCAATAACCAAAGATTAAGGAGAACAGAGCCTTGTCGATGGCCTGCACACCTGGACCCACCCATAATCGGATGGGTCATGGACAAGTGCTCACATTTGAATGTGAATAAATGGCCGGATCCTATTTCTGTCAGTTCATTTTGTTCAAGCTTCGTAACTTTGATTCTGGTGATGCTTTTGTTCAGCATGTCTAAGGCTGCAATTTAACAAGAGCGTCAGATGGAGCTCTACTTATAAGGGAGGATATAGTAATGCTAGTTTTAATATGTTTTTAAGATTGAGATACATTGTTAGCCCACTTCCTGACAGCTTGAGCGAATGTTTACTAGGAAAATGGACTATGTCCATAACCTGAATATGGACCTTCTAGTAAGGAATTTAGGAAGTTAGGGGTGCAGTGGGTACCTCCTAACTTGGGATTTGATCCCCATATTCAGGTGGTCATGAGAAGCCCCAGTTATTATATCTTGTGGGACTATGGAGGAAAGCTGTGCCATTAGTGAGAAAGAAATAACCAAAAATGACATGACTTGATGACACAGAAAACGAAGATGTGATTGTAAATTCTAATCTTTTGATTTATTGAAGTTGAAACTTAGCATCCAGTTCCTTGATTGATATGACTAAATAATCAAAGAAGAATCATTACTCCTACCAAAAAGTCTGTTATTCTTTATGGTGCCTATCATGATATTGGAAATTGAGTTCTGCCATATTCAAATTTATGGTCTCAAGTGGCATAGGCCGTTCTTGACCTATCCTACAATCATCAATTATCTCCAGCCCCGACTTATTCCCAGCTTCCATCTAGATTAAGTTTTTGATACTCTATTAAGAAGAAAAGAATGTGACACAACTCCCATGGCACTGCCATAGCATGCCCGGGAAAAGTCCACATGGGCTGAAGAACTTCAGATAAAGAACGTTGAGGGTGAATAGAGTAAGTATGGAAGGTGCTGCAAAAGGTCATCTCGAAGCTGCATGATTAAATTCTGACCGTTCATATTTTTCAGGTTATATTCGTGTGTAGGCAGTTATAGCATACCAACATTGTTGATGCAAAATCCGAATTTTTTATATAGTTTTTCTGTTCATATTAAATATAATCAGTTCAGAAACACCGCGAGTGGCCTTTCTTGGGTTGCAGCGAGGACGAACAAACGTCATATCATTTTTTGGCTTGTTGACTAAGTGTTTATTGGATTTGTCCATTCATGGAATGAGATCTTTTTACTGCATATCTAAATTGTATACTTTATTCTGTTGTGCATTAATAGATCATACATGACAAGCAGAATAACTTTTACCAGATCTACCAAAAGAAGTATTAACTTGGATATATTGCACCACCAGATTTTGGTATGATGGGTGAGTTTAAACAAGAACTTCGTGACGGATTTATTGAAGCCTGTCTCCACCTTGTGAACGGTGATTTTGATGCTTTGGCTAAGGACTTTGTTACTCTCGGGTATCTGATTATCTATACTTCTGTAATTGTTATTCTCATTGATGTGGGCATTTAGAAGTTTTTTTCACCAAAATTCTCCAGGCTTCTTCCAGCAACTTCAGACAGGGAAGCTGTTACAGATGCTTTAACAGGTTTTTTTTTTTTTTTTTCCCACCCTCTAGATGGACCTTGTTGTAACAGTTGCTGTGTTTTTTATGCAGTTGACTTCTTTGTCTGGGTTGGCATACTAATGAATTATTATACTGTTAACTGCTTTATCTTCTGTAGGTGTATTCCAGGATGCTGTTGCTAAAGGAGTCCGGAACATTAGCTTTGGAGACCTGCTAGGAAATTTAGGAACAACCATGTAAAGTGCTGTCAAACATATTTCATCTCTTTGCAAGACATACATCAACTTACAAACACGTTAATTGGCATTGTTACTCTTTTTATTGTGACAATCAACATCTCTTGTCTTTTCATAGAAAGATGAAATGGTAAAACTAAAGAGAAAATTTGAGGAAACAATTGATTACCACAAAAGGAAAGAAAAAAAGAAGATATTTGAAAACTTAAAGAAGAAGAAAAAAAAGAGGAGCAAGAATACAGTAATACAAACCACAACTAGAATAAGAAACCCACGTCTAAAAGTATTGCAATGTTAAAGCACTTCATGTATATTAAATGCAAGTCAAAACATAGTACTGATTGACAGGACATGGCATGAATAAAAATGCTGGGGAATCTTAGCCATAATCATGACCCAAAGTTTTAGTACATGTTCTGAATTTACTAAGAGATGCGAAGTCCACAATGTATACAATAGGATCTTTCCAATGGTGTTTGATTGTATCATGGGAGCATCTGTGCCATGAGATAATTGTGAATGACGGGTTTTCTATTTACCTTTTAAGAAAGCAAAATTCAACTTGGAGACTTTATGTGCACATAATGGGCTTCAACCAAACTTCTATTGGAATCTGCTGCAAAAACTTGCATACTCTAACTTTATTGATCAGGATTTAATTAGTTAAATGATTGGTATATCCCCTGTCCCAACAGCTTGAGAGGGCTTTCTGTCAATATGAAGGAATTAGTGCCATAATGCTTGTGAGACCATGCATTATTATAATTTTTCTTGGGTCAAATATTGCCAACTTGATATGGTGGCGCACAATGGGTACTTCATGCACTGAATACAAATATAAGAATATTGATTATTGATTTTTAGCTGTTTTCCTCGTCTCAAGCTACAGTGTTATCTGTGTGCTTCCACAATTAGTTGAAATGATCTGTATTTTTTGTGTTTGCCAAATCTCTTTTGCAGGTATAAGTTCAAATTTCAGATTCCTTCATACTTTTCTCTTGTCATCCGGAGGTACTTATCCACTCCTTGGAAGAGATAAGAAATGTTTCTGCAGTTTGCACCACACTTGATACTGCTTGTGAACTGTTTTATGGTTCTCAACAATGATTCAAGTTTTTAAATAACATTTTTGCCTTCAAGATACTCCTGATGACTAGTATCATCCTATTTAATGTCTTCTTATTTCTTTGCTGTCTCCCAGTCTTGCCGTATTGGAGGGAATTGCAATTAACATTAACCCAGATTACAAAGTATTGGGTAGTACATACCCTTGGATTGCTCGAAAAGTTTTGACTGACAGCTCACCAAAGTTGAAGTCTTCATTGCAAACTCTTCTGTATAAGGTAAAAAATTCCCTATTTTTCTTCATTTTTACCCAATTCTTGCAATTATTTATATTATTATGGTGAAGCTATTGGTGCCCATAATGTGTAAATATTTATATCATAATCCTGATTCCTATATTGTTTCTTCTAAGGATGGTGTGTTCAGAATTGATCGTCTAGAGAGTCTGTTGACGGAGGTAAGATTTGCAATCCCTTTTGACTTCTTTTTGCAACTTAAATAACCTAATCACATTCAGGTCATGTTGTCTTACAGTTCAGATATATGACCTTCAGAAATTATATAAAAGGGATTGCAAATAGTACTCAGCGCATTCAATAAATCTCTAGACCAAAAGATAAAAGAAATTATAATTATATAATTATATAAAAGAAATTATATGACCTTCACAAATAGTACTCAGCGCATTCAATAAATCTCTAGCAGTCTTGTAGCTTTGACTACACTGTGTTGATTGATCTAGACCAAAAGATAAATGAGTAAAAAAATGAACTGTTTCTGCTGAAGAAGCATTGAAGTATGTAGCAATGACTACACAGCGTTGTTCACTTAAAGTATGTCCAGGGAGAGTGCCATAAATATTTTAGCTATGACTACACAGTGTTGTTCACTTAAAAGTGTGTGCAGGGAGAGTACCCTAGATATTGTTCTACTCTTCACAGTTTTGTATGAAGCGACTACTCTCAGGACTAGAACCTGCACAGCGGCACTTGGAATTCGTGATTGCACCGTTGCCTGAATATCTGGGCTAAAACATCTATCTTATTGTGAAATAATATCACAAGAATTTCACAGGTTTCTTGAAAAGCTTGTATAACATGGTTGGGGCAAGATGCTCAAATGTTCATACTTCTTTTCCAAATCTTGCTGGCTTACTTTATTCAGACGCTCAAATAATTCTTGTGGCAGTCCCTCCGCGCAAGAACAGAGAAGGCCTTGGTCAGGAAAGAGGCTGTGGAAACTGATTCCAGACTGGTTATCAAGCAAGTCCTTTCTTTTACTTTGACTGAGAAGGTATATAAATTATGTCATACTTATGAAACCAATCATTTCAATCTTAGCTGAATAGTGTGGCTATTGTTGATCCTTTTGTATTTTCCTTTTCCGTGATGAACATTCTCAGGGTGCCTTTGTGAGGGAGATACTTGTTCAAGAAATTGCTAAGGTGAGCTTCTTGGAATTGCCAAGACACTTGTCCCATCGTTGTGCCCATAAGATCTGTCCTTTATCTGTCTACATGAACAGCTTGATCATCATATTATTCACGGTTTGTTGATGTGGCACATGAAAATTATTTCCCTTGTAATCATCTGGTGAATTCTGAGTCTATTGCTGTCGGCAAATAAGTAATTAATCAAATCACTGTCCTACTTGACAGCACTTGATAAAGGAGAAAGGAATTGGTAGCCTCTACATCTTGTTGGAGATTATAATTAACGATTAGCTTAACTAATATCCACACCCTCCTCTACTGTCATATCAAATTATCTTTATTTGTTCAACAGTAAAAGGATGTGACGAGTTTTCACTTTTTTTGAAGTTAGAAAATGTTTCTTGCTTTTGTAATAACATAATGATATTCTTTCTTTTCCTTTAAAATGATTGTTGATTGGAAGGGTTGCGGTCTCCCTCTTTTCAGTAGCTACTGCTGATTGATATTGGATATCTTTCTTCTATGAAAATTGGTGGCAATCATAATCTCCATATGCATGGGATAGCTTCCCTTGTATATGAAAGTATTCTGGATATGCATGTAGTCAAGATTGTTCTGGATCGCTGCATGGGTAAACAACATCAAATTTATTCTAAGTTTTACATCCGGTGTACTTTTTGTTTAGACGTGCTTATTACCAATTTCTCTTTGGACGAACTCACTCATTTGTTGGTATCCACAGGTTAGGTTAGTTTTTTGCTTTGGGTCCTCATCAATTATTCAGAATTTTGATTAGTTGAAGTAGTAATCTACCTTTTTCTGGTTGTTGGACAAATATACTTTTTCTTCTGAACAGTAACACACATTTGCATGGGAAGTAATTATTATTTCCTAAATGCATGGAGAAATACACACAAATACACAAAATATTTGTTTTATTTCTTTCTAGATTTTGGGGAGTCCATTTATTTTCTTCTGCCCTTGTGAGAGTGGGCGACTGGTCAGGATGATATAGTTGGATGACTAGAGTTTGTCATTATCCGGTCTTTCTTGACTATTCTTTCTATCCCTGCCTTCCAGTAATCATGTCACTTTCTGTCAGTACCCACGAATTCAGGTTGAAATGGTTGGTTAAAAGCAGTTGCCCATTCCAGGACACAACCCTCTTCAGTATCTCATGAACTTTAGCATGAAATAAAGAGGTTATAAAATCAATGGTCCGCTCTGATATGTGATGCAAGTTGGTACTATCAAGTCATCTTATGGTCACTTTGCATTTATTTTGTACTAGCTGATAGTCCTCTGCTGCATATGTACTTCAAGTCCAATCACTCAGACCAATTATATACAGGGTTTGGATGCACTTGGGCTAGCAACACTGGATTCTATAACTTCCACAGCAACTGCAAGAATACCCTTTGTTTCCTTCCTTTCCTCCTCATCGATTACTGATGAAGACATGGTAAACTTGAGAACCTTTCGTCGCCTTATGCAGTTGATGCTAGGCTATCAACAACCTGAAAATTCCAACCTGGTAAGAGCTTTTGCCTCTCTTACATTGCAATGGACAGATATATCAGATTTAGACATTTCGATCTATTCAATATGAGTAATCTTTTAATGAACTCGTTCTAATGTTTAAAACCGTTAAGCCGGAAAGCAATTTGCAACGAAACTTCATGATTCCAGACGTAAGATGCTTCACTTTTTAAGGAAGATATGATTTTGATGCTGTGAAAAGGTGTTTCTTATTATCCTTTTTATTCAGAAAGTTGAAAAAATTATGAAAAGTAAGTTGAGGATCTCATTTTAGTTGAAGTTTACACTTGTCCAATAGATGATATCATTTTGCAAGTTTTGTTAGTTTACTATCTATAACTCATTCATTTTTCATGTACCTACAAAGTTGGTTAATTGAATGGAAACTTTTGGGTTAGCTTGCAGCCGCTGTAACACAATTGACATATTACTTCTTGTTTTGTAGGGAGTTGGAGGTGTCAGTCCAGCCAAAACTCAAATAGAGGAGGTGTCATTTGTTTTTGCTCGACTTGCATCTTTTCAAGAAATTCTACCTGTCCTTTCCGTCATTACAGAGGTAAGAATCAAGCATGTGCATATGATCTAAAACATGCACATCACAGAGACATGTAAATCCAAGGTTGCATACGTATATAGATCAAATATTGAGATTCCTTTGTTTCCATTTATCACATATAGACATTGTCTTTGGCAGCTTCCACCAGAATCCCAACAGCAGTTACTTAGCCTTCCCGCTGATCTAGCAGGACGGTTGATTTCACGTTCTGCTGCAAGGACGATCCGGAGGATATTTTTATGACAGATTTATATTTTCATAATTCATTTTAAAAAGTAGAAAGATGTTCCATCTGATACGTATGTATATTGCCTGCTTTTTTGTTTCCTAGTAACGTTTTCCTTTGAAATCCCCTCTACCGATCAGAAATTTTTGAGTTGGATGCACTGTCCAGGTGGCGCTGGATGTTATATTGTCACAACCATTGGAAATGCTCTTGCTGAAATTTCATGTGAAATAAAAGCTTGTTTCCCTTGTACCAGTACCGTAAGCGGTGTCAGCCAACTTTAAAACCACTTCGATATGGGTGTTCTCTGCTTTCTTTTCATTTTTATCTTATTTTATTTTATTTTATTTTGTTTTGGGTCTTTGCGGAACTTTTTGCGGGGTAGGTAAATGCATAACTCACTTTAGTACCAAAGACTCAGCCTAAAGAAAGAAGATTCTAGGCTCACATAACGATACAAGTTTTCTTTGACAAATTGGAAAGATGTTTGCCAAAGAGTGGCTTTGTTAGCTTTCGTTCAGGATAGAATGATCGAGGTGGGTTGTTGGCTCAAGGGTGATAATCTTAAAGCCCACTCATTTGTGGCTTAGAAATTCCACTGATAGCGAAGGAGTGTTCAGATATGAGCATGCTTGGAGGAGAGGCAGCATGCTGACTTACCTGACGATAGCTACGTAAGAAGCTACTGTGCAGCCGTCTTTTCCTAGAGGCCACTTGCAACATGTAGTATGGGACGGCTGCCTTATCTCTTCCTCTCTCACCGGCTCCTTTCTTGAACAGTTCGTTTTACATTTGCTTATTTAAGACATGTATATACAGCTTTTATCTTTATTACGGGATCAATCACCAATTTATAATAACTTGTATCTAGGGTTTTTTCTTGCTTATCAATGAAAGACAACTTTTCACCCAAATATAAGCGTATTTTGACATGGCATCGAGAGTTTAGGTTTTCAAAATTGTGTTCTTCATGAATTGAGCTTAAAACTTGTTCTTTTTGTTTGATCCTTTTGCTCATAACCCACAAATCAGAGTTTTCTAGTTATTTTTGGGTCAAAACCGATTGCAAAACGCCTTTGGATGATTTTTTCATCCAACTGGATGACATCCCGATACAGCTCTGCGTTTTCTCCGGTGACTTAATAAAACACGACATAGTTTTGGTATGTCTTGTCACTCATAAACAACAATGTTTTCCCTCTCAGCCCTTTTAAGTGCAACAACGTCATTCATCAACTGGAACTATCAACTTCCAAAATAACGTCGCATACCCTCTTAACATAAATGACATCGTTGTGTGAAACTTGCATCGACATCGTTTTGAAGCATCTCTGCTTCGACCATCGAGATGGTAGATTCAGGCGACCCTCTACCCTACGTACTGCCCCATCGCAGTGGCAGAAGTTGAGTTGGTTTTTGCTCTTGTCAACGCACACCTTTGGCCACTCCACCACCACAAGCCCCAAATAATAGGGTTCAAACCCTAGATATCTATGATCCACTCTATTTGGTGCTTGTAGACACCAATTCAACACCAATTGTGGCAATCAAGCTCACCGAAATGTCAAATTATGCAATTTGGAGCGAGACAATACAAATTGCCTTTCAATCAAGAAAAAATTCAAATTTGTTGATGGGTCTGTACACAATACCTAAAATTGGTTCGTCAACCCAAAGGCTCTAGGAGCGTTGCAACAATGTCTGTCGAGGCTGGATTTTGAACTCAATCAACGTTTACCTCCATAACAGGTTGATCTACACCCAAATTACAGGTCGAAATATGGCCTAAATTATGCACCTAATATCAACAAGTTGACTTGTCTAGGATTTTCGACCTAACTACCAAATTGTACTTAATTCAGCAAGGGGGTGAGACAATTTTGGCCTATTTCAGTTGATTAAAGTAGCTCTGGAGCAATTTCAACTTGCCAAGTAAGCTCAGAAGGCCTCAAATGGTGACTTTCGAGCCCTGGCGAGAGCATGAAGAAGAAATGAAGTTCTACCAATTCCTTCGAGGCCTAGATGAGAATTATTTACCAATCAAAGACCAAATTCTGGCAATGTAGCCTTTCCCGGATCTTTTGCAAGCATATTCAATGCTTTGTAAGGCCAAATACTGGCAAAGCTTGTCAAGGAAGATGATTGAAGAATCCACCTTTGTTACGACGAAAACCTAAGTCAACACAACAACCCTAGGAGGTGGGTCAGGAGCTGTTGTGGCGGGCGCACCTATAGGGTCAACTTGACTTGCAGCAAATGATGCATTGTTTATGTAGCTTGAGATAAACAACATGTCGTTTACGCTAAAGGTAGCATAAAACAACAAGTCGTTTAAGGCTAACCAAATTGACAAACATGCCTTTTGTGGAAAAAAGGGCCATAAAAAGGAGAAATGTTACCAATTAGTGGATCCACAATTTAACTATTGCAAAGGATATGAACATGAAAAAAAAGAATGCTATAAACTCCATGGATTTCCACCAGAGCATAAAAATTACAAACAATAGGCAAAAGCTAATATAGTAACAGAGGACCCAGACAATGTCATCATCACTAAGACTAACTATCAGCGATTCATGTAGTTCTTCAACAACAATCAAGATAGCTAGGCTTACTTGGTAGATACATCCTACTTCCTAAACAAATGTTGGATAATTGATTTTGGTGCTAGCAACCATATTATTGCAATTTTGTCATGCTTGAATTTAATTGTTCCATGCACTTCTAGATCTAGGAAAGTTAAATTTCCAAATGGTGATAGTGCATGGGTAACACATATTGGGACCACATGCACATCCAAAACCTTGAAATTGAGCATAGTGCTATATTCACTAGATTTCAAATTTAATATCATATTTGCCTCAAAATTATGTCGTAAGAATAAATGTCGCATCATATTTTATGCCAAATTTTGTATGTTTTAGGACCTTTGGACAAAAGAAGTGAAGTCAAAGGTCTCGGTAGAGTTAAAAACAGCCTCTACGATTTTGTTGTATGCCCATATAAGAAAGATGTCATATTTAAAACTTCCAAGGCATGTCCCTTCTTTTGTAAACACAATGTCAATGTGTAATGTTTTAAATTCCAAACTCTAGCATTGTAGACTTAGACATATGTTTGATAGAAAATTTCAATATATCAATGATTTTAAATATGCAAAATTCTCTCAACATGAGCCTTGCATATTTGTCCTCTTGCGAAACAGACTCACAATCCTTTTCCCATACATAATCATACAACGCAACGATTTTTGACCTAATTCATGGAGATGTCTAGGCACATTATAGAATCCTCAATCATGATGGGTCACAATATTTTCTCACTCTAGTTGATGACTTTTCACGTGAAACTTGGACGTTTCTAATGAAAGTCAAAAATGAAACTTATTCATGGTTGGAAGAATTCTTTACTGATAACTCTATTTTTTATGGAGTTATTTTAATTATTTTAGGTAATTTATAATTTTATATTTGTTAAATTATAGTTGCATTTATTTATATTAAGGCAACTTTTGTTATTTCATGCAACAAACTCAAAATAGGCGAAAAAAAAAAGAAATGAAACAAAAGTTTAAGAGAAAAGAAAGAAAAAGCAAAAAAGAAGTGAGTGGGACTCACGTGAAGGGAAGAAAAGACAAAAGAAAAAGGAGTCAGATAGTAAAAAAAAGGTCTTTATTGTGTAAAAAGAGGATGGAACGGTGTGGGGCATGATCGGGAAAAGAGAGTAAGAGGCAAGAAGGGAGAAAAAGGGGAGTCCGGCCGATTGTAGAGAGTGCACGGTGGGGAAACAAGTGCCGGCATGGGAAGGTTGGGCAAAAGTTGATCAAAACACCGTCTGCGTTCTTTTTCTCCCGCAACTAAAGCCCAAGCGATAAGGGTGGTAGCTCCGATCAATCATGGTTGATTTCTAGTTGATTTGAGCTCACTTTTGGTGATTTGCAAGCATCTCTAGCCAATCTATCCTATTTTTAGTGTTTATTAAGTGATTTCTAGTGGTTTGGGGCGAAGAATGGCGAATGCCATTCGAACCTTTTTCATCAGATATATGTTGTTCGGTGGTGAATCAGCTTAATTTCTTTGCAGATCGGCACTCTAGGCATCCCCTACATTTTCCAGCAATTTCCATGAAGAATGGCTGTGGCACGTGGCACCAGCACATGACAGTGCATGGCACCAACGCATGACAATGCGTGGCATCGGCACATGATAGTGCGTGGAGGCGCATGGCTGCTCATTTTCTTCCCGTTCTTCAAACAGCTTCTTCCCCACTTCTTGATGTGCAGATTTGTCCAAACTTCTTATGAATTAAAAACACTTTGGTGATAGCTTTTTTATTTTTAGTTTATAGAATGCTTTGTTCAAGTTTTTGTACTACTTTTGTTTGTGTAAATACTATGTTCTAGTTTATTGTGTTAGAGCTACGATGCAATTTGATTACAATGGTATGAATGACATGATTATTAGGCTTTATGAGATACTTTATGAATATGAAGTTGCATATTACTTAGTTTAATACTTTTAAGTGACTAACTACCACTTAGATTACTTGATTTGCATGTTAGAGACCAACAAGAGATAACATGCAGTTGTTTCTTGTAATATACAATCATAGATTAATATGAATAGATATATACCATATGATTTATGTGGCTTTAGGTGTAAATTGGAATATTCACATATCTTAATGCACTTAGTTCATTTAATTCATGGGTAGAAATACAGTGAGTTAATGAGCTAAGTAGGTTCGTTATACCTAGACATAGGATAGTGAATAAATTAGGAAATTCTAATATTACATGAATAGAATTAATCTTGCTAGCAAGAATGATTGACATTTATACCTAGTAGTTAGGTAAAATCATATGCTCTAGCATGTTTCAATTATCAAGTTTAGATTAAATTCAATTAGTTAATCCATGTTTAATGATTTCAATTTGCTAGATAAACTCTAGGGTCTATTCACCATTAGTAATTAGTTAGATTGGCAATCACCAATCTTTGTGGGACGATATCTTTACTCATTATTATATTACTTGTTCGACATGTACACTTACATGTAGAATTTCACCGAACACTTACTTTGGTTAAAAACTAGTTTGACACAGAGGTCAAATGCATTAGAATTGATAATGCATTTGATTTTTTTAACTAACACACAAAACAATTATTCATCTCTCATGGCATTAGACACGAAAGTTTATGTATGCACACACCATAAAAGAATGATGTAGTTAAACACAAACATCGCCACATTCTGGATGTTACGTGAACTTTGAGTTTCAAAGCTCAATGCTCAATAAATTCTTGAGGAAATACATACTTACAACTACATATCTTATCAATAGAATGTCATCCACAATCTTGCTTGGAATCATATCTTCTGAAAAACTTTTTGAAAAGTCACCTAAATTCTCACATCTTCATGTCTTTGGGTATTTATGTCATGCTACCACCATAGGACCAAAGCACAAATTTGCCCCCCAAGCAATCCTTAGCATCTTTATGTGATATGCTGAAGGGTCAAAAGGGTTATAGACTGTATAACCCTAAAAAGGATAAAAAATTTGTGAGTAGGGATGTAAAATTCCACTAGGATATTTTTCCTTTCTCATAAGTAGGGCCAAAACACATTCTACCATACATGTAATTTTGACAAAACTTGCTCCAAAGGCTCTAAGAATGCATGATGTTGAGATATTTTCTGACCCTACACACTCATCACCTACTCCTACTGATCCAAATAACCACCAATCAAAAATACTTCGCTCACCATAATTAGCTCATACACCTATAACACCACCACCTTTAGCTGACCTATTTGATATCTTTTCTGAAAATGGCATTAATGATACCATACCCACACAAATGACCCATCAATGTTTTACCAAAAATACCATACCGCCTCTATGGTCGAAAGATTACATTTGTCCTACCATTGATGTAGCTGAGACAAAATCCTCAGCTTACCTTCTTTCGACCTACATCTCATTTGACTACCTCTCATCAAATAGCTAGCATTTCATTGTATTTATTTTTACTAATGTTGAGCCAACCCATCACAATGAGGCAATTGACAATCCTAGATGGCAAGAGGCTATGCCACAAGAGATCAAGGTATTGGAAGCAAACCACACATAGGAAATAGTAGACTTGCCTCAAAGAAGAAAACCCATTGGTTGCAAATGGTATAAAAGATCAATTATAATGCTAACATGATCAGTGGAAATGTATAAGGCAAGATTAGTAGCAAAATGATACAACTAAAAAGAAAGAATGGATTATCATGAAATCTTTACTTCAATTGTAAAGCATATCACAATTAGGTGTGTTATTTCCTTTGTAGCTCAGAATCAATAGGACATCCCTCAAAATGTCAACAATGCTTTTCTGCAAGAAGATCTCGATGAAGAGGTCTATATAAAGCTTCCACCAAGTGATCCAGCAAAGAACAATGGGAAAGTATGCAAGCTAAAAAAGTCTATTTACGAACTCAAGCAAGCAACCATACAATGGTATGAGAAATTCACAGAGACATTGCTTGCAATTGGATATCAAAACTCCATGCATGACACCTCATTATTTTTCAAACAAAGAGGTAATCTTATGGTCATTCTCATGATTTACATTAATGATATACTCATTACTGGTAGTGACACTAAAGGTATACAAGAACTAAAAGCATATCTTCATTATGTCTTCTACATCAAGGACTTGGGAAATCTTAAGTTTTCTTTGGGATTGAAGTTCTTAAAGATGATAAGGGGATCCACTTGAGTCAACGTAAGTACATTTTGGAGTTCATAGATGAGATGAGACTTGGGGGCACCAAACCAATTAACAACCCCATGGACACCAACTTGTCACTGACCATATCCAAGCATGATTAGGGAGCACAAGTACCTCGAGATGATGACTTGCTTCTCAATGACTGATTGAAGTATTAGCAACTCACAGGAAAGTTGAACTACCACAATATCATAAGACCTGACATTTCGTATACAGTGCATAACTTGGCTCAATTTATTCATTCACTCAAGAAATCTCATTAGGAAGTAGCTATTAGATTGGTAAGATACCTAAAGAGCTACCTAGGCACTGATTTATTCATTCCTTCTTCAATAGGTTATAATATGAAAGCATATTGTGATTCATACTACACAACTTGCAAGGTTGGCAAAAAATCAGTCATCGGCTTTTATGTTATACTTGGAAATGCATTTATCTCTTGGAAAAGCAAGAAACAAGCAGTGGTATCTCTCTCTTCCACAGAAGTAGAATATCAAGCCATGACTTCCACATCTTGTGAAATTATTTAGTTGTTAGGTCTTCTAGGAGACATAAGGGTTGAAGGTCCCCTCTTAGTGACCTTGCATTGTGACATTAAGGCCTCAATGGAACTTGTAGCAAACTCTATGGTGCATCAGCGTACCAAACACATAGATCTTTTTGAAAAATGTTGATATCTTTTGTCGCCAACCTAGCTAGTATCTAAATAGGCATGAAGAGCAATAGAGGACCCATAAGTGAGAAGAATACCATGTCTTTGTTTATAAGATAGCTTTTGATGCATTACCAATGAAGTGTCATGGGAGAATGTGTAGACAATTAGTATAGATAGAATGGGCAATTGCCTAGACAAGTAAGCATAAAGTATTGGAGAACTCCAATAATGTTATGGTAATGAGTAGGAATTGAGAGAAGCTCTCCATCCTATCTGTCAATAGTGGATTCATAGAAGTATAAATTAAATATTAATTAAGCAACTCCCATGTTGACATAAGTAATAATCTTTGATACGTATTTGGTCTAGTATAGTAAGAGACCTTGAGAGGTGGGTTAAACTTTCACACTAAGGAAATAATAAGATGCAACAAAATCTTTAATTGCAAACTCTTATTGAAGTTAACCCTTAAGAGTGATCAAAGGTGCATTCGAAAACTTAGTGAGTAGAATATTATCCATATAAACTAGTACAAAAATGTTATAGTGCTATGTATAAAAAAATAAAGAAAGGTAAATTTGTTCTATAAAAAATAAATCCTAATTGCGTTAGAAGTTGTTATTGTTAGGAACGTTAGGCACTACCACTAAGCCAAAAGTAATTGTTGATAATCAAAGCATTACCTTATTATCTTAACACTCTTACACAAGTCATGCTAATAACTATTAGGAATTTGTTGGCATAATTCCTCCATAAGGGATCAAAGCATGCATACACACACACGCGCCAACACAAGAGATTTTTAAAGGTTCAAATCAATATGTCCTACTCTCTCTTCTTTCCACTAAAAGATTCAACTATTACAACTCTAGTCTTTTGACTAAGAAAGACTGAGAAACTCTCTCAACCTTAGCTTTGCAATACTCTGCAAATAACCCAACACTTGGTTCTTCTATATCTCCTTAGGGACTACATAGACTCTTTTTTATAGGCCTTCTAACTCTCAGAGGTTAGTTTTCTAACCAATGTGAGGGACACAATTTTTCTCTTCTAATCCTTGTGGGATAGGGACTTTTTCCTTTCCCAATCCATGTTGGACATGGATTCTAAAATCATACAAAACTTCTTTGAGAATTTGAGTCGCATCCAACAATTCCTCCCTCGACAAAGAATCTCAAACATCTTCACATCTTCAAAAAACTTCACACACTTGTCTTTTTTGATCTTTTTGTGCTTAGATAGAATTCCAATTGACTTTATTGATGTTGTTATCTTCACATTTCTTCTAAATAGCTTGACCATCAAGAAAATAAATATTCTTGCTTATTCTCTTCCTACTTTGAAAAACAACTTTGCCTTGTTTGAATATCTTAAGCCAGTCACCTTTTCCAATGTCTAAATACCCACGTGCAGCTAACTTTCCCATAGCTACAACATTGTAGCCACAAGATGGTACATAGCTCACATTTTGCAAACTCTTGACATCACCATTATGAAGCTTGAATCTGGCAGTGCCAACACCTTCAATCTTCATCTTCTCTTTGTTTCCTACAATGATGTTGCCAAGATCTCTTCCTTTCTTCAAGATATCAAAACAAGCTTCTTCCCTACATATATATAAGAACTTGCAGCGAAATCCAACAACTATCTGTCACTCATTACATGTGACCTCCCATCTTCTAAAGGCAATGGAAGAATCTTAGAATCATTTGCAGCAAAAATCTATAAGTTCAAGTCCTCATCTTTCATCTTCTTAAACTTTGCAAGATCTTCTAGAATATTTTGTAATTTCCTTTTATGTGACCCTTCCTTTTGTAATAATCATTATTTATCTTCGTAAGGGTTTCTTTGCCATGACTTAGACTTGCCTCTCGAGCTACTTTTACCCTTGGAGTCCTCCCTCGAAAAGAACTCCTTACAGCCAACATTGATGCCTCATGATCTTCATTCTTTTCTCCCATTAATCTCTCATTATCACATAATAATGTGGTCACATCATCCATCATCAATGTTGTCCTGCCAACTAACAAAGACTAAATAAAAAACTTATACGATTTGGCAAAGATGATAATAAAAGTAGAGCCTTCTCTTCTTCTCTCATATGTTCTTTGCTACTTAACAAATGAGATAATCTTGCATCTACCTTTTCAAAATTATTCACATGACCATGGAAATTCATACCTTCTTCATCTTCAATGAGTAGAGCTCCATCTTGGGACATAGTTTGTTCGTCAAAGATCATAATGCATAAACACTCTCCAACTTCTTTCACAAATCTGTAAGTGTCTCTTCATTCAACACCTTGTGCTTGATGTTTGGAGAGATCATCATTCTAATCATATTTAAGGTCTTCCTTTGTTTTTGCTTCGATATCTTCTCTTCCATAACTTTTGGCTTTTTCTCCTTTAAAGCCTCATCAAGACCTTATTGTACTAACAATCTTGTCTACTAACTTACTTAATTTCATCCATTATGACTAATGCTTCTACTTCTACCATATCACTACTCAACAAAAATAAATCCATAAGTTATGTTAAGAAACACCCAAAATATATTTGACTTGATAGAGTGACCAATCAAACTGCTAACCATTTAGAGCATGATCCTCCCTCAACTACTAATGTTACGCAATTTGCCTTGACATGTATCTCGCCTTACCCAGAGTCTTAGCCTTGGCTGCAATACCACTTGCTAGGAATTTGCTAGCACAATTCCTCCACAAGGAATCAAAGCACACATACCCACACATGGCAACACAAGAGATTTTTAAAGGTTCAAACCAATGATATCCTACTCCCTCTTCTTTCCACTAAAAGATTCAACTATTACAATTGTCTAGTGAAATTCTACATGCAAGTGTACATGTCGAACAAGTAATATAATGATAAGTAAAAATATCATCCTACAAAGATTAGTGATTACTAATCTAACTAATTACTAACGGTGAATAGTTCCTAAAGTTTATCTAGCCAACCGAAATGATAGAACATTGAGTAAACAACTGAATTTAACCTAAATATGATTAACAAAATATGTTAAAGTATTCGATTTCAACTATTTACTAGATATAAATGTCAATTATTGATGCTAGCAAGATTAATTCTACTCATATGATGGCGAAATTTCCTAATTTATTCATATCCTATGTCTAGGTATAGCGAACCTACTCAGCTCATCAGCTCACTGTATTTCTACCAATGAATTAAATGAACTAACTGCATTAAGATTTGTGAATATTCCAGCTTATATTTAAAGCCATACAAATCATATGGTATAGGTCTATCCATATTAATCTATGATTGCATATTACATAAAGCAACTGCATGTCATTTCCTATCAGTTTCCAACATGCAAATCAAATCATTTGAGTAGTAGCTAACCACCTAAAAGCATTAAGCATAGTAAAATGCAACTTCACACAAACAAAACATCTCATAAAACATCATAATCATATCATTTATATTTCATAATCAAGTTCCACCGTAGCTATAACACAATAAACTAAAACATCATATTTATATGAATAGAAACAGTGTTAGAAATTGAACAAAGTATTCTGAAATTTAAAAACATCAAAGCTGTTACCAAAATTTCTTCAATTTAGAGAATTTTTGGACAAATCTACATATCAAGAAGAGTAGGAGGAGCCGGTTGGAAAATCGGACAAAAAGGGGCTGAAACGCGCTTTAACGCGCCGTCACCATGCGCTGCCACTATTGCTATCATCACGCACCGATGCCACACACTGTCGTGCACCGCCACGCGCCGCTGCCATTCTGCATAAAAACTACCGAAAACTATCAGGAATGACCCCTGGAGTGCCAATCTGTAAAAAGCTTGTAATAAATCGACACCAAACGGCATAAATCTGACAGTAAAGGATCGGATGGCGTTTGCCATTCTTCGCCAAAAAACTGCCAAAAATTGCTTGTAACTACCATAGAATGACCAAAAATTGCACCAGGATTGCAGATCCATTCATTCCTTGCCAGAAAATGGCCAAAAATGGCCAAAAAAAAGGGTCTTGAGTGCCAAAAATGGGTTACATGAAATGGGTGCCTTTGCGGGAAAATGACGCGATGGTCGACTTCGCCCGACCATCCGGCGTCCTCAGAGTCCCGCACTATCGCACGTGGCCTCTGCTTTTCCGGTAAGGTCCTAGTCACTGAAATCTCTCTTATGTTCTCTCACTCTTGTTTTCTCTTTGCTCACTCCAAGCCCGATAATCCCCTCCTTGTTTACTTTTTTACTTTTCTTTTTGTCTTTTCCTCATGTGCCATGTCCATACACTAGCTAACCTTTGCTTATTTTCTTTCTTTTCTCTTCACTTCTCTTGTTTTTCACCTATTTTGGGTTTTCTGCATAAAATAACATAATATGCATAAATATAATTAAATACAAATATAATATTATAAAAAATATATTAAATATTACCTAAAATAATAATAATAACTCTATGAAGTATAGAGTTATTAACAACTCCAATCTTTTGACAGAGAAAGACTGAGAAACTCTCTTAACCTTAACTTTGTAATACTCTACAAATAACCCAACACTTTGTTATTAGTATTACTGCTTAGGTTCTTCTATATCTCCCTAGGGACTACATAGACTCTTTTTATAAGCCTTCTAACTCCCATAGGTTGGTTCTCTAACCAATGTAGGGGACACAGTTCTTCTTTTCTAATCCCTGTGGGACAGGGACTCTTTCCTTTCCCAATTCATATGGGACATGGACTCCTAAATCATGCGAAACTCCTTTGAGAATTCAAGTTGGATCCAACAATAACTTGGGCTTGGACACTTAAGCCAACCTATAAGGCCTCTTCCATACCAGGTTCACTTGAATCCCCTCTCTGTAACTAACTCTTGATAGCATAAAGCCCTACCTTAGGTGGTAGCCAAGCATAAAGAACTAACACATTAGGAACTCCAAGTTAGGCAATTAGTACCATTTGAGTATAAGGGAAATACTAGGCTAATAAACCCAACAATTCCCACCCTCCACCCCTAAAGCATCTACCAAGACTCAAACTTGTAACCTCGTTTTAATACTACTTGTTAGGATCGTCATGCATTACCTTATTATCTTAACACTCCCACACAAGTTGTGCTAACCACTTAGGCTTTGGTATTTAAGACAACTCATGGCACCCCCTCTATTAGGAATATTGATATTTTATTAGTATTTTGATAATGGCAAAAAGAAAATTATAATAAGAAAACATTCTTATTAGTACTTGCATATTGTCTTAATATTAAGAAAATGATGCATTAATATTTTATAGGAAAAATGATCCAAATGATTAAATTATGTGGCCTAAAACGTGTCTAGTACTGTGCAAAACACAACCTAGTTTTGTGATTTGGCCCAAACCAAATGAAGAGCCTAATGTTCTACGCAATCTAGATCTGTAAGGCTTCATATAGCTTGTTTTGCTGTGAGCAACCTAGCACCATATCCCTAAGTAGTTAAGACCCACAAGCCCATGATCCAATTTTATAACCCGAATGCAACCTGGAGGCCTTTGTGTCTAACCCAATTGAAGCATTACATGACCTATTTTTGTTCATGTGTGAACTGAAGTGAAATGTGAGTGAAATCCAAGCAACATGAAGAGAAAATTAATGCAACTTAAGATGATTTATGAAGAGGAAATATTGATTTATCAAACCCATATGAGATTTAAATGATTCTTGGAGAAGAAGGTATGCCCTGATGGGTTTTGTGTGGCCTAGTTTGTGGAAGATGAACAATTGATGGATTTGAAGGATTTTGAAGCGAAAAACTCATGAATCTATTGAAGAAGAAACCTATTTGTTGATCTAATAATAGCTCAAAAAGATTGAAGTCAAGAACAAAGAGATTTGAGGAAGATTATGGTAAAACCCAAAATTTTGACCCACAATCTAAACAATGACCTACAAAGACCCAATTGAAGGAAGAATAAAAATTACTTATTGAAACGCTAGAGTTTTGGCTAAGGATTTGAACTAAAGTGAAATCTAGATTACTTGCTTTCTTGACACTCAGAAACATCACAAAAAAGTATAACCTTACTATCTTAACAAAAAGAAATTCTACAAGTCAGTTTTTTAATAAAAAGTGATTCAAAATGGCTTTATCTTTGAGGTGTGATATAAAAGCTCACTACTTTATTGTACTTGGTTTTTGAATGTGCACAAAAAAGGATAAATGAATAGATTTTTGAAGCTTTGAATTTCTTTGAAGATCTTTAGTGAAGTGCTCTATTGACCATATATAATTTGAAATATGTTGTAAATGTGCTTGTATATGTGATGATTAAACCTTGGTTATTACTTTGTACATATATTAGCTTGTAAATTCAAAACTCTAACTTTATCATAATTTATGGGTTTCATGATTAGGGCTTAGTTTGCTATCAATTATCATTAGAAAGCTCTTAGTCCTAACATCTTCCCATATATTTCATATCCCAAAGGAGTTGCTTGAGTTTATAAAAGGTTTGAGAAACCTTTGAATTGTAGTTGGTGTGTGTTAAGGCACATATTGTATTGTAATCCTTGGTAGAAGGATTGTATGTTATGGGAAAATATTTTCTTTTGAGTTTAGTAAAGTAGACTTTCAATTAGTTAGGTTAAAGGAGAAAGAAGGTGGACGTAGGTGCAAGGACAAAACCACGATGGTAAAAATTGTGTCTTAGTTGTGTTGCTTTGTTTGTGTTTGATTTTCTCACCTAACCTATAAATTATATGCATATTGCAAAACAAACTTTAAAGGGAAATAAATCAAATAACCAATTCAACCTCCCCATCTTAATTGGCCATTATATCTAACACCCTCTACACCAAGTCCACTTAAACCCCCATCTGCAACTAACTCTTAACAGCACAAAGCCCTACACTAAGTAGTGGGAAGGCATGAAGTGCCTTGGTTAGCCATAAATTAAGTAACCAATTCAATCCCACCTTCTTGGTTGGCCATTATATCTAACACCCTCCACACCAAGTCCACTTAGACCCCCTTCTACAACTAATTCTTGGTAGCACAAAGCCCTACATTAAATGATGGGCAAGCACTTGACTATGTTTTAAGAGCCATAAGTTTGGTAGTTAGTCCTATTCAAGTATAAGGGAAATGTTGAGCTAAATAAACTCAATAGCTAAGTTAATGAAACTAACATCGAAGTGTTTATTTAGGATTATAAAGAGATTGGCAAAGATGACGAACATGATGGGGTCGATTAGGATCCACAAAACCAAATGGTTAAGCCATGTAAACTTTCTCAACAAGTTTCCCATCTAAAAAGGCATCCTTAACATAAATTTAATGAAGATGTCATTACTAAGAATAAGCTAATATAAGAATAGGTCAAGTTGAGATAAGTTTAACAACATGATTGAAGATTTCATTGAAATCAACTACTAGTTGATGATGACAATCTTTGGGAACCAATTGAGTTTTTATACCTTTCTAAAGTTCCATCAAAATGAAGTTTACCTTGAAAATCCATTTGTAATCAATAAGAGAAGCATGTGTTAGTGAAAGAACAAGTTCCCACAAGCCTTGTATAATATCATTATATTCATTAATCATAGCAATACACTAATGAGGATCTTTGGATGCCTGTGTAAAGTAAGTATGTTTAGGGTAAGGGTGAGTGGTTGTGGTGAGAGCACAAGTATGGTTGTGATTGATAGTTCTTTATGTAGGTTTAGGTAAGTAACCATGGGATGTGAGGAAGGTAATGGAAGAGGTGGAGTAGGTTAGGTAGATAAGAAGGAGTGATGGTAGGGAAGGTGAGATAAGTGGATTAGACTTTGAAAAGTTAAGGGAAAGGAGAATGTTTAATGATGGTGGGGCAAGTGTATAAAGAAGTAGGAGTGGAGTTTTCTCTAATGGTAAAGGCAGAGAAGAGGATGCAGGGGATTCATGATAAGGGAATTTCATTTAATCAAATTTGGCATCAACAATAATATAAGTTTTGTTAGTGGATAGTGAGTAATATCGGTAACCTTTATAGCGAATATCCAAAGAAAATGCAAGGAATTTGGAAAGATGATTGATTAGGTAAATGATAGTCTCAAAACCAAATTTTCAAAAACAAAGAAGAATTTGGGCATGAGAAAGCACGGATAATCCAATCTTAACAATGTGATGATGTATTCCCTTTATACTTTGATAAGGAGCACATGGACTAGAGATATATTGGTGAATGTCATAAGTAACAAGATAATGACAAAAGTGATGGCAAGTAAATTCAACAACACCATCACATTGTATAAATTTGATGCTAAAAGATAATTGTTTTTCAACAAAGGAGTGAAATTTTTGAAATGTAGAGAAAAACTTAGTATGAGTAGTCCGAAGATAAAACCATGAAATTTAAAGAAGCCAACGATAAAGAAAATATAAGATTTGACCTTAACATGACATTACAAGAGAAAGATCCTAAATATCAAAATGAAATAGTATCAAAAGGACCCTAGATTTATTTTGAGTGAAAAGTCAAGGTAATGACTTTTACTCATGGGACATGTTGAATAGAAGGTAGGAATATATCTAGAAAAAAACTAGTAAAAGTGATTGTAATAACTTGATGATCATAAAAAAATGTTGCATGACCAAGATGCTAATGTCAAAATGATAAATCATAGGTAATGGAGGTCATGAGGGCAAAAAGCAATGAAGGGTCTTATTGTGGAAGGCAATAAAGACTATGATCAATGGTGCTACGCAAAAGAATCTTACCTGAGCAAAGACTCTTGGCAATGAAATTGTTGGCATAAATTAAGAAAACACAATAATTATTGAGAGTAGACTTTGATGCAAATAACAAATTTTTGGTAATGGAAAGAACAATTAAGACATTATTGAATTTGACATCAGGAGATAGAACTATAGTACTCATGTGAGTTATAGGAAGGCTAATGCCATCACCTTCAATGACATGTTGGTCATCAAGGTAGGGACTAAAGTTCATAAGCTGAGGGAGATCTTTCATGAGAAGGGGTTTACTTGTGAGAGTAAACTTGAATGGCAATGGAGATGGAGTTAAACTTGGGTTTGAAGTTGAGAAAAATATGACTATGCAATTCACTATCAATGATGGTTTCACTAATGGCCAAAAGTTAATTAGCAATATTAAAGGTATGGTGAAGGAATCATACATCTATCATATTCCTTTTGTCAAAGGTTGGAGCTCCACACAAAGCAATGTGGTTGAGGCCATGCTCTTGGCAACATGTTATGTTGCTAAAGTGGACCACAGGGCAACTGAGGTAAGCCAAGACATACTAATGACAATTACTGATGTGGCAATATTCAGAATCCATCCAAGGGTCATTTGATCGTGGATCAACTACTCTTCAAGGCCAAATATAGGGATTGTTGAGGTCAAAGTGGTGGAGCTAGAGGATGCCATGGAGGTAAGGGGCTTGCAACGTCTAGCTCTAGATACCAAATTGAGAAACTTGTGGCTTGAATTCATTGAAAAATCAAAAACAATGAAAAAACCTAAAATATGGGGAAAAAAAATTCTATTCCAAAATTGCTTTAGAATAATCAATTATAACATGTGATTATATAGGGGTTTAAATTGGTTTGATATAAGGATAAATTTACCTAGGACTCTAAATAGGTTTAAGTTAGATAAGATTTGGATTTTTTGGCCAATTAGTTTGGATGTACAACCGGGTCCTCCTCAGTTTATTCAAGTCACAGACCGGGTCATAGTGTGGGTCTTTGCACGGATCTTTGAGTCACGAACCGAGTCGTCGCACAGGTCGTCGCACAGGTCATCAAGTCATGAACCAGCTTGCCTGGTTAACTCCTCTAATAGTCCACAAAGTGCTCTTTTACCCTAAATATAGAACTTTGGTGGATATTTCTTGCAGGAGGGGCACGCTTACCATTTGTTCCAATAGTAGTTGTTTTTTATATTAATAGTTACGGCTACAAGGAGAAAGTTCTTTCTTAATCCTAGATGAAAATCATTGGTTCCAGTGCAGGTAAAAGAATCCCATTGGTAGCAAATGGTTATCCATTGAGCAGGGAAAATATTATTTAAATTAATAAAAGGCAAAAAATTATGCCCTTGCCCTTCCAAGAACGGACTGACAGGGTCAGCTACACAGCTAATCTTCCTAATTAAATATCTTTATAATCTTCACCGTGCAGAAAAATTCAAGTTATACTTTTACGCTCAGATTGGCCTTGTCAAGAAATCGTGCTTGGGCCCACCATATTTTCGGAATCCGACATACCAAAAGCTTATCCGCTAGCAGCATATTCGACTTGCCAAATGCTATTGCCAAGGAAACGAATCCTTATGCGTCAAGCCGGATAATTACAAAAGTCTTCCAGACCAAGCAGACAGATTAAAACGCAGATCTCTATGATATGTTCGCAGGCTTCAATTTAAGTTCCATTTCACTAAAACACATTTCTTTCCTTCAGAGATAATTAACCAAAGGCCAGAAGGTCACGTGCTTTGAAATTCTAGTTGTTGGATTGGAGTGGTAGCCCAAGCAATCAGAAATCGGCCTCACTGATATAGTGCCCATTAAGATATCAAAAGCCCATTAACCAATACCAACCGTGATATCTCAGATAAAAATGTACAGTAAACCCTGATTTTCCAAAAGTAAAACAGCCTATCATGTGGTTCAACCTCATCTTGACTAGTCTCGGAAATGCCTTCCGTCAAAAGGCTTTCAATGAACGTAACATTCAATGCGATCTTTTCTAGATAACAGCAAAGTAGCTACAGCTGATCGGCTGCAATCCTAAGGGCCTACACCACGGGGTCGCAAATTGAGGTTTACCGGTTATCATAGTTTTCTTTATTACAGACCCGTCGGAACAAATAGGCTTAATTTGTTCAGCTCCTAGAGTAATTTCTGAATTGAGGTACCTTACTTCAGCACCAAAAGATATCCCATGAGTTTATGGGAAGAAACAACTCTACCAACCGCCTGTAAATTGTTTTTCTTACTAGGACTCCAGAATTCAAGCGTTCACATAAAAAGTTATACTTTGTTCTATTGCAACAACATTTCCAAAAGAAGGGCGCTAGTAATATACAGAAACTTTGGAGGAACAAAAACCATGATAGTCGATTAGTTAAGAATACATACGAAGGAAGTTGCCTCTCTTGCCCCTTAAAAATTCATCAACTTGTGTGAGTACCTGCCAAGATTCGGGGACTGGGTAAATAAATGCGCACTGGAATAGCAGCAGAGATAAGGAACAAAGAATAATATGGGAGAGACCTCAATTGCCACAGCAGTTGGTGTGATGTCACACACATCTTCGAGATTCATGTTGGCTGCAAGATCTGAGAAGTGAAATATTTCAGTTTTCTCGAAGATTCACGATTCACGCATAATTGATGGAGTGAAACATCCTGTAATAAGGACTAGATCGAATGCATTAACAGCTTTCCTTTAACATTCACCTACATTATGCATTTCCAAGATATTGCTTAGTGACATCAATATGGCAGATTTTATTTGCTTATAATACTGCTTCTTTAGACAATCGCATAATTTTATGACACAGGGAGCAATTATGTACTCCAAAGTCAGTTCAGAAATAAAAAGGCGGTGTTGTACTTAACCACAAAATAATTAAATGTAACATCTTGAGGAAAGCTCCAAATATGTTTCATGCTTTTCGAAACATTGTTGGCGTCATAGATCAAAGCAGGCACGTAGCTTCCTAAATGTAAAGGTCATAAAACCAGTGGTCTATGATCCAATACTAGCATACTTTCCGTAACTATCTGAATCTGTGCATTATAAATCTAACCGCATCACAAACAGGAGAGCAGGATTTTTGGAGCCATTCCAGGGATCCATGTCTTGGAAATGCCAGATTCAACCATGTCTCCAACATTTAACTAAATTACGAGAAAAAGAAACTAGGACACAAATCAAACTGGCGGCTAGGAGAACACATACCTAGAAGGTTAACTGTAACATCAGCATTTTCGTATGCCTGAGATCTCTTCTTAGTAAGAGTAAACAGCTCCACAAAAGCCTGCAGGGAATTTGAGGATGTCACCCGTTTGAGCGTTTTGCTAAACCAGGGCTGAAACCTGAATCTAGAGAAAGGATGTCTATATTTTATATCAACCTTTGTGTAAGTATCTCCTGACTTGAAATTCAAGAGAGGACGAGAGCCACTTCCCACTGCAGCAATCCTCCTTGCCAAGGCATCAAGAGGTACATTTAAGAAGACAGTGATCCCCTGCCTCATATATTTCCTTGAAACAGAAGAGAAATATAGGTCTCTATTTATACAATTGAAATATGAATTCAATTTGTACAGAACAAGAGAAGATGGCGAAATTCAATATCCATTAGCCGGTATACCAGTTGATAGGACGAACCGCTGCCCCACCTCCAGTGGCAACAACTTGCCTGGGCACTAAAGACAATTCCCGTAATGCCTCACTCTGTTAGGAAAAAAAATAAGAATAAAAAAAATGGAGTCAGGGAGAAACAGTTACTTCTGCTACCACTGAGACAGAAAAAGTTTACATAGTTTCCAAGTCCTAGATGGTCTGAAACCAAGGTATTGCTTATTTTCCCGAAGCCCCTCTATAGACTTTATTACTTTGACCTTTCCTTTCCCTGCTTAGAACTGTATATGAGACTCAATAAATGCACGAACCACTTCTAAATTCAATAATAGGTGGCCGAGTAAAAGAGTAGTTGCAAACTACCAATCATTTCACCATAAAGCTCTGTGTAATAAACTATCATAAAGTGTCTTTTTTCCTCATACCTAGGGAAAATACAAATAGACGGCTAAATGCTATGAAACTCTTAAACTTATATTCTTAGTCCATATGCAAGCAAAAATGAAATCCAGAGAATAAAGTAATATATTGCTTAAGGAAATAACTCTGTAAATTAAAATCGAGAACTTAAAACGAAAGGCAAACTTAGTATGTTGTTTTATATTTGCTTGGAAAAAAAGATGGTACATCATGAACTGGTGGGATGGTGATAGAGATGGTAATGACTATGAAGACAATAAACTGGGTAAAAGAGAGACACAAATGGAGTACTTTTGGAGTTCATAAAGAAGCGCAAGATGTTTCAACGAACCTCGTGATATCTAAAGAAGATCTCACCACGCTCTTCAAAGATTTGAGTCACAGAAGTTTCACCCATGGCCAGCTCAACATATCTGTCACTGCAACACACAAACGATGTACAGCTTTTTAACGAAAACCTTGCAAATCACAAGACCACCATAACATTTTCCTGAGTCTGATAGTATGTTGGTGTCACCTGCCTGACGTTAGAATATGACTACGAAGAGAAAGCTAGTAAGAATTAACAGTATTTTCTTTTTCTTCTTTGAGTTGTTGCACGATCCACCAGACTTTGTCTGGAACCACGTTTCTAACAATGGTTTTCTTAAAAGAAATAAAAACATAAATACTTTATGAGAAATGCAGAGAAAGTTAAATCCCTAACCTGTCAGTAAAGGAATACCCCAATGTCTCTGACAAGATCCGGCCTACTGTTGTTTTTCCAGAGCCCATCATTCCTGAATTTTCAAGCTCCATAGAATTCAATTACGAGAATAACTAGCACTGCTATCTCAAATGCATTTCAAAAGGAAACTAACCAATAAGAAATATAGAACGTCCATTTAAGCGTGAAGTGACCTCCTGCGCCTTGCTCTTCCATCACATCATAGCCCAATCAGTAGTGTAACATTAGCCAAAAGCAAACAGACTGATACTACTTTACATAAACAGATCTACAAGGGTTTTAGACTTTGTAATGCATCTTTATTATACCTTTAACAACCAGTCCTCGTTAGAAGAAGCATATGATTTTTCAGATTGCAGTGCTAGAGCTACAAAACAAATACAATATTATTGATGAAATCAATGACAAACGGGAGAACAAAAAAAATGCCAAAACTCCATTGAACTTGATCCTAGCATGAATTAGTTCATATATACAAAGTTTGACCAAGTTTGGTAAGGATAGCAAATCAACCAATAGCTAGAACACACGCAATTAAATTTCAAATTTTCAGGCTGGCTCCGAAAGATATATCATATCATACCTTATTATGGAAAAAATAAAATTTAATATTTCCAATCATTTCTCAAATTACATCTCCTTGACCAGCTTATCCGGTACAAAAGAAATTAAATGAAAATTTCTCAATAGATTAAAATAAAAAAAGTTGCGATAAATTCGAACTTCAAATCATTAATATTTTAAGGTTGAAAGAATCATTTGCACACGTACACCAAGCTAGAAAAAATTATGATCTCAGCTTCAAGCATTAAAGCCATGCAAACCACAAAAATACTTCAAAAAGTTAAGCTAAGGCAAAAGAGTGAAAGAAAATAAAACCATAAATAAATAAACAAATCTAGGATACATGCATTTTGATAGCATAGGAGCTATATGTATATGTATACCATGCGAATGATTACAAGAGATGGAAAACTGTCCAAAATCGAACCGTCTCTGGTGCGTGCACACTGTTTTCCGCAGAAAATCAGATGTTTTAGTCATACATTCTTCCCTGCCTCTCTGATTCAACCGCATCATCGCCGAGTTCGGCTTAGAGACGGTTGTAAGAACAGAGAATTTCAACGCTGAACCACATGTCGCCTCCATGGCCGCAAAAGTCTCCTATTCCACAAGGTGTTCGTCTCCGCGGTCAATCGCAAAGTTCTCCAAAACAAAGATCCACGCAAGCTCAACCTTCAGAACAGACTAATCGCGGAAACAAAAAAGCGAAGGCCTAACGAGCTGTTTGGTTGTCGAGAAACCGTAGGAAAAAAGAGCGAGAGGAAGGAATGCGCATGATCGCTTAAGAGACAAGCTAGCGACTAATGCAGGGGAAGACTCAGACAACGAGAGGGAAGGGGCACTTGACATTTTGTTCCTGCGGGTTTTACTTCCAAAGCATATTAATATTTTATCCAATGAGAAGCGTAATCTGCATATATATATATCATGATTCCCTTTAATTACATGATTCCCTTCTCGAAACTGGTCAATTACGTGTGCATAGTCTCACGCCAGACTCTTCGAAATCCACGCTTCGGCGGGGTGGAGGGGCGGGTGATAGGCCAAATTACCATGACACCCTTGCATATAAATTTCTATTTTACGTTCTACGTATCCCTATTTTTCTTTTCTTTTCTCGTCCCACCCAATCGTCTAATAAGTATTATATTGTGTAAATTTTATTGAATTTTTTATCATAATAATATAATAAAATAAATTTAAGTTATTCTTGAATAAAACTTTTAGATAAAAATTAACATTTTAATACCTTTTTTTGTTCTAACTTTTGGTTTACAAGCCTAATTTAAAAGTTTGTAGAACTTATTTTGAGTAAAAGAGTTAATATACTTTTAAATAATATAAAATTCATTATTTGCATCTTAATATGTCTCTTATTATGATGGTTCACCTTTTAAATTAATTGTAGTGTTGCACTGAATTCACCTTTTAACTTCATAAGTGTACCAATAAGGATCTTGAACTATAATATCATGTTAAAAACTTAGTATCAACTCAAAAAACTTATTATTCAGCTTATAAATTAATGAAATTCATTATCACATGAACGTGGAACTTAAAAAAGGATAAAGAAAATGACTGGCGAGGAAAGTGGGAGGAGAAGGATGTCCACCAATCCCCACAACATGTTCTGAACTACCACCTCGTGTCAACTACGCTCGCTGCACGCCAGGGGTTGGTGGGCAGCCGGCTGGGGAAGATACTGCATGGGGTTTGGTGATTACTCAAGAGAAAGAAATAAAGAATTGCTTTGTTTAAGACGCGCAACCAGACGTGGTAGGTGAACGAAGACCGTACTCACCTGAAGATTCTGGGCTCAAATTCTAGGACTTTGGTCCCTTCATGGCCTGAGTAGAAAGAAAAACAACTGGAAGAAGTGAAAGAAGGATTTTGATCATCTGCAGTGATCTTTTCAAAAATATTGGATGATATGCACCCAAAAACTGCTTGAGACATGGCAGAAAAATAGCAAATTTTAGCTCAATACTCTTACTGATGTGCCAGGGGAAGAAGCAACATTTCTTTTTCTTATTTTTTAGCATTTTCAATACACATTTCCTGTAATTTCTACCCAAGTAAGAGCCAATTTTAAAGAAAATGACTTCTTTAACAACTATTTTCTAATGTTAATATTTTGGTGCTTACATACATCATTCATAGGTACATAAAATACACATATACTTGTATCCACCCATGTAAATTCATTTCATTGCTTTGGGATAAAGAAGCAAATTTGTTCGAGGATGTTTCTAAAACTTACAAACAAAAAAAAAGGAGGTTAATTTTTTTTTTTTTTGGCATAGTCAAAATATGATATCCTTAACTTCGCTTGGCTTCTCAAGTTATATTTGGAAAATTTTCACTTGATTAATGAAGATGCTAAGAAAAACAATATTACTTAACACTCAAATGATAATTCATTTGTTTTTCTTGTTTTTCAAGTTTTGTCTGGCCATATTGTTATGATTGCAACTCTCTTGAGTGCATATGGGTTTTCATTTTATAATTTGATCTTGCTTTGAGTATGTTTATGCTGAGTAAAACCTTGCCTTAGCCTCTAAGAAATGGTATTATTCGGATGATGATTTAGACATGACCTCCATTTTCTGCTTTCCATATTTCCAAGTTATTCCGCATAACCATGGAGTTGGCTGTGATTTGGACGCGAAAGCGCATAGGATCACCTACCTACACCCTAACTCCATCAACCAAACAAAAGGAAAAAAAAAATTAAAAAAGGAGGAGAAAATATTACTAAGTGGTACTGATAACAATTTAATACCACATTACTCTATATTAACATTTTCTTTTGGTGTGTTACATGAAATTCTTTATCAGTCAAATGAAAGTAATAATGGCCTGATACCAGGTTCGACATTCCTTCCTTATCCCTTTGACTAATTTTTTTTTTTTTTTTGAAAAAAAAAAGAATAAAATATCTCTCTCTATTTATAAGCTCAAGACTAGTTGTGTATCATCCCAATATTGTGGTGGTGTGAGCTTTGTAGTTTATATCCTAATCTGGTAATAGCATTGTAAATACACGTTAACTCAGGCTAGTATGTGCTAAATTAAGAGAAAGACCATAAATGTATGGGATGAGAGACTGGGTAAGAGTCCCTTCAATCGTAAGGAAAGCATAAATATTGATGGCACAACAAAAAGCTAACCGAGAAAGTAATTTTGGTGCTGTTTTTATGGTCTTATGCAGAGAATAGCGTTAATTGGTCTCCAAAGTAAAACTACGTAATGAGAAAGTTAATCAAAAACAAAGTATGGGAAGAAGAATGTGAAATCTTTGACAAAGAGAAGATTAAACAAAACATTTTCTTATCTTCTAACTACTGCTTTCAGGCATTATCATCACGAGCTCATAAACAATACATGAATGGAAGCTCACGCATACGCTGGATGCGTGGGACCAATAATAATACAAGCACTCAGAACCTCATGGAACCAATGGCAGTTCTTGTCCTTCATGCGACTCAAAGAATTGGCCCTGCAATGCCAAGTGCCACGACAAGTTAGCTGCATTGACGACTTACTCATGTTGACCCCGTCTCCTAAGAAAGTGGAATTTGATCTCGCCGAAGAGCCTGCTGGAGTTGAATGACCTGTTGTTGCTGCTCTGGAGGCAATGAACTCAACTGCTCTGGTGTTAGGTTCAACACTTGTTGTAGTAAGACAGACTCCACCTCAGGTGGGAGCTGCGACTGAGGAATGGAAGCCAAAAATACAATATCCAATGTCAGACGATTGTTGAATAATAGGTAATTTCTAATAAAAGTATTAAAGAAAGCAGAAAAATATTTAATATCTCTCCTTCACAATTAGAACATTGGAAATTCTTCATATAAAAAAAGCTATAACAAAGAAAAAACATCATGATAGTGCTTTCTGTTCGCGCAATTTGTCATTCTGTGCAAGTGTGGAGGCAATACTCCAATATCTGTGGTGTGAAAGACGGTACTATATGACATCAATTACCAGAAAGGACATTGTATGATTCTATGACCTACAGACCTTCCAATTGAAAAGAAACTGGATCAAAAAATATTCATAGCAGGCCAACAGATCAGAGAATATATATATCATTAGAAAATAGCTGACAACGTAAACCAACCACAAAAGCAGGCAGAAACAATCAAGCAGCCACAATGAAAAAGCTTTCAACAATAAATATCACTACTATAATGCTACTATCTACAAATAAAAATAAATTTCACATAATTGATAGAACGTTATCCAAGAGACGGAAACACAATATCAATATCGTTATTATTTATGAAGATGTGGCAGCAGTAGTAACTTTCACGTCATTCTACCTTAATATGCATCAACCCCCAGACTGAACAAGGAGAAACATTTTGACAGAAAAGTTTCCAGTAGGGAGAACAACCCACTAAATGCATGAAAATAACCTTATCAGTCAAAGATAACCTTATATGTATTCAAACCTGAGAAGTTTGTTTCTCCACGTATTGTGCTTCTGCTTTAGGGACAAGATTTACAGGCAATGAGCCGACTTCAAAAACTTGAGATGATCCAGAACCGTTGGCACGACTCCTGCCATCATCCAATTTCAACTGTTTCACAGGACGATTAACTGGTTCTAAAGAATCTTGATGCATGCTTCCTGGTGGTACACTTGTATATGCAGTATTTCTGTGGGCCCGAGCTCCACTGTCAGGGACTAGAGTAGATCTATCAGCATCTTTATTAATTACTGGTGAAATACCTGATGATATTGACGGTCCAGCCTATTGTAATTAAGGAATGAAGTTAGAAGAAATAACAAAACTGTTTTAACAAAATAACTACTAAGGATATCATCTATCTTCATCCCTAACAAAAGAGCGATAGCTTTTTATGTATGTGTTTAAAAAATTGAAGACGTGGCACAAATCAAATAAAACTAGACATTCTATTCGCCTATATGCTTGATCTCAATGTTCCTTTTCTCCTCGCCCTCATATCTTATTCCAAGATAGACATCCTGATAAGGAGAGTGGGAATAATCTTCCTAGAAAACATAGCAACAAAACAAACACTTTCTACCTTTTGCCTAAGGTTAAAAGCAACATTTTGACAAGCTTTCATCTCAGCAACTGTAGCAATGAAGACTAAAAGAAAAGAGAAAAAACCAACAACAGTGTTGATGACAAATAAACATCAACTAAACTAGCAAGCTTGGCACCCGAAAGCCTATATCTGATAAAGGAAGAATGAGGTAGAAAAGACTGTCTTGTAGCATTTAAAATAACCACCTAAAAGCTATGTCCTAAGCTGGTAGCACTAACCTGTCCAGAGTGTTGTAGCAAATGGGGCTGCATTTGATGGTTCAGAGAAGAGGAACCTGCACCCTGTATTTGTGATCTAGAGGACAAACTGCTCAAAGACACGGGTAATACAGGAGCAAGTGTTGAAGCTCCAGATTGCCCTGGAACTGTGGCCGACTGTAAAATGTGGTTGTTTCCATGTTGTGGAAGCTGAATTCGAGGTTTTGGGGGTGAAGAAAATTGGTTGTGAACCAAAGGGTTCTGAGGTACTATAGAATGATTTTCTTGCACTTTAGCCACCATCCCTGGCTGCGTCTTGTTCTGTGCAAAAGGAGGTAACCCAAGAAGAGTTTGAACTGCTGGTGGCTGACCGTGCAGGCTATCACGCAGTGGAGGCTGTGTGGAGTGACCTGAAGGCTGCCGTGCATTTTGCATCTGCAACAGTTTTGAAAAACAAAAAAGGCTTCTCACAACACAGCTACAAGGTTGAGTATGCAATAGCACAAAAATTATAAGTAATAAAACCAACCACTTGTGGGGTCACCATTCCAAGCATTATCTGTGCCTGCAAATAAAAAAAAAAAGTTTAAAACATAGACTTCACTATTAAAAAATAATGAAGAACATAGCGAACCAGAGGCATAGGTAGAACAGGCACGTATACAAAAACCCCTTGGTGTAAGTAGAAAGAGGAAGCACAGGATCCCAAAGCTGGATCAGGTGAATAGAGTTGTCAAAACCCAGTATATATACACAATGTGGTGAAATGAGTCTTTGCACTTGACTTTTAAATTCTTAAACAAAGATGAGATATTGTCTAAGAGATTGAAAGCCAATAAAAAGAAAAAACCTCCAAGAATTGGAAAATTGTATGTTCTACTGGGTCAAAAAGGCCATATACAGGGCGTTTGTTTCTGTCCAGAGGTTAAACAGCAAGAACTCAAGATCCAAGGGATGCTTGAATTCTGTGAGAAGGGTACCAGACTGCAAGAGTTGAAATCAACTATCCGCTTACCTACCAATTCATTGTCATTGAATGTTTAAGTTTACTTTCTGGAGCTTTAGGAACTAGTCGAGTATTATACAATTTTCATGCTCAAATACAATGAAAATAAGGCTGCAGAAACATCAGAAGAGAATGAGAATAAAGTAGATTGGGAAAATATCTACTAGGCAAAAAGATGGGACCTGTAGCAAACATAGAAACCAGATGAGTGACATTCTATAATATCAATTCTATTGCAGGAAGTTTAGGATGGACTGTACAATAGTCCTGCCTCACATGAACACCCATATACATAAAGCAACAGGTACGAAGTAGAGAAAGATACTACATTTTTTACCAAAAAGTATGTATAAATGTGGAAAAGAAAAACAGTGTGATTTAAGATCTTTGCAATCACATAACCATATTCCCTTCCCCCAAAAAAGGGGAAAAACTGGCTTATTACCTGGAAAAGGGCTTTTGGCAACTGCGGTCTTGAAAGCAATAGCTGGCGAGCCAGTTCCTTGTTTTGGGTAGCCATTGCCTGCCATTGGAACAAGTATAATAAATTAAAAACAATAGATCAAGATTCTAAAGCCATCCAGAGAAATGAAATAACCTTCACCAAAATCCGTACTTTGAGCTCAGACATTATTTCATTTAGCTGACTCCTAGACATTTTGGCCAGATGAAGAGTTAAAGGGTCATTGGCCGATGCTGGCTGAGTGTGTAAACCATTTTGCGTTGACAGCATGCCAGCCTGAACACCACCAAGAGCTCCTGCCATGACAGTTGCTGCAGTTATGGCTAAGTGGAGACCAATTGGGTGATGGTGAACAGATTCTCCATGGATCGCTGAGTTGGCTAACTGTTTTTGAGGGTCTTTCACATGTCCATAAGAAGGGGGAAAAAAATCAGGTTTTACTCAGGGAAAAAGTTGAAACTGAAAGAACAAAAAGTTGAGAACAAACTAACCAACATTAGCAGCCAGTCCAGGTCCACCACGGCCCTGCAAAAGAGAGCAATATTCACTGACTTAAGATCATTAAACAAGAGAGAGAATTCTTTAGCTTCGTCTTTCATATTCAATATTTCACCTGTTCTCGATTCCTGTCAGCACCTTTGTCATTTTCAGCAAAATCAACCCGTAATTGCCGGCCATTGATCTCATAACCCTGTAGATTACGACGAGCACTTAGAGCTGTCTCTTCATCCTTATACTCGCAGAACCCATAACCTTTTGGTTTCCCAGTTTCTCTATCAATAACCAATCTGAAAAAATGACAAAAAACATTTTAAACATACCAATTACCCTATGCAAAAGTGAATAAAATAAAATAACCAAGTGGCCAATTAGCAAATTTGGGGTTAAGGGCATGATTTTTTCCGAAGGACTAAACTTAATATAACCTATTTAACAAACAAAAACTCCTTGTGTAAAGCCTCTCAGTATCAGTTTTAATAAATTGTCGCAATATCAAGGACTAAAACTCACTATGGCAAAAGTAGGTCAACAAACGAAGTCTTTTTCACTCCAACTAGGTATATGACATAGAATATGCCTATCTATCAGAGTATCTGATATGGCTGCCCCACTTTACAAAAAACCATTTTGAAATAATTATCTAGAAGTTGAACTTTCTTTTATTGTTATAAGGCGCACAAATGATGAGTTTAAACCAAGAACAAAATCTTTTCCTGTGTCTACAAAGAAAGAATGTGCCCTTTGACCAAAACTCATTCACTAAAACTTGTCCTCGAGTTATGCATACTAAAATCCTATTAATTTCCAAATTTACGTAATTATCTTACAGCATATACTCGGGAAAAAAATCATGATGAGACAAGCAGAACAGGTGAGTTTGCGTGGCGGTATACTTCCAAAAGAACGTGCAATTTTCTTCAATGTCCCAATATGCTAAAACGCAAAAGAATGTTAGGAATTCGCGATTACGTGTACAACAATTCAATTGCACGGACCAAAAGTCTCCTACGAAGAAGAAGAAGAAGAAAGAAAAAGAGGGCTCCTTGTTTTATGGAGAACAAAGTGTAACAATTTGTACGAAGCCTGTAGGAAGCAATCGTCGGCATTGTTTGGAATTAAAATCCAGAAATTCTATTTTTTGGGTTTTCTAACTGACCTGAAAGACACAACAGGGCCGACCTCCTGGCAGATTTCTATGAGCTGCTCTTCAGTGGCATCGTAGGGTATATTACCAACTGTAACAGAAAGCCCATCAAATGAATCAATCTTCACATCCCTAATACCTTAACTTCACCAATTCCCATTTGGTTGCCATCGAAACCGTCCGGGAAAGATTGAAAAATTCAATCTTTTTCAATTGAATAGCCGTACTAAGATCCCGAGATTTATTTTCCGGCGATTTCTCGGCAACCAAACGGAGCATAGGCGAAAATTTCTTTAAAAGAGTAAGCAAAATAATCAATGATAATCAGAATTGAGAAGGAGAGAGAGAAGTAGGGACCAAAAACGCAGCGATGCTGAGAAGAGGCCATGAATCAGCAGAAGGAGAAGAAGGTGAAGCACTGCTTCATCTTCCACTCCCTTAGCATCCTTCTTCTAGTTCTTCCACTGCTCCTCCTCCTCCTCCTCCTCCGTCTCCTTGTTGGACTAGAGCTTCAAGCAAATTTGATACAAACACGTAGGCAAGTTGAGTAAGTATTGAGCGGGGAAGACAGATGAAGATGGCTCTTGCTCTATTGCGTCGCCAGCGACTGAGAAGGAGAGAGGGTCACGCTTTCGACAGGGTCCGATCCTACTTAACATCTGTCCCGTCCAAAGAAATATGTTGACGGTTCTCCCTTGTACTTTTTCCTTTTTCGTATTTTTCTCTTTTCATTTGCGACGAGTGATTTAATTTTTTTCATTTTTAAATTTCTTTAAAACTAATTTCTTAAGAAGAGAACCATCTATTTAAAAAAAATGTAAAAATTATATATGTTATAATAAGAAGATGGGACAAATGCATAAATATATAATATGAATGATATCTTGATAAATTTTATTAATAATAATAAAATTAGACATAATAATTATATTACGAATAAATATAAAAAATATAATATAAGTTTAATTCTTTTAAAAAATAAAATATTTATATATAAAATTATCTCATAAAATATTATATATATCTTGATTTGTTTTTCCTTTGAATTTAAGAGAGAGAATATTGGTATAAAATGAGAAAGATCGAAAGTCGCGGCGAATATGGGGGTTAAACTTGTAATCCAAGGCTCTGACAAGTGGTTTTGGTACGAATCTTTGACGAAAGTCGCCGCTTCGGAAGATCGGGAACTGGAGTGCGTGTCGGAGGTTCCGTCCCCGGGGGAAGGACAGAGCAATCACAACGAAAAGTTTCAGTTTACGAACATTACAACTGCAACGGCTTTTGGCGGAGTTACTTCGAAAGTAGCAATGGTAGAATGGTCATAAAATATTGCTCTTATTTAGGCGATTGTTACCCAAATAAAAATTAGTAAAAGATGTGGTATATATTGAAAGACTTCACATGATCAAGAAATTCTTCCTTTAATTGGGGCGGCAATCATCAAATTATTCATTTTATTTAGTTTAGTCAGAATGACTCACGGATACCCCTTATATGTGCCAAATAATTAATGATCATCTCACTCTTGTTTTAACGAGAGTTACCTTAAAAAAAACTATATATTTTTTTATCTATCAAAAGGAAAATGTTTTCGAATGGATTGAATAAGTTACCATTTTCAGTAAAGGGATAAGAGGGCTGCCTGCTATACATTTCTAGAAGTACTTTCTTTTTCATATTATAATCACAAATCCTAGATCTTTCCTTCAGATATTGTTCCTAAAGACCCACCTTTACATTCAAAATTCACAGAGCAATGTGAAAACTCATCTTCACAATCTGTTAGCATTCTATTGGTTCTGGCAATGACCAGAATAAATAGAACAGAAAATTTCCCATTTTTATTCTCAAGAGGATGTGCGAGACCCAAAGTGTGCCTCGGTTCCAAACAGCGCCCACAAGGCCGGCACAGAACACTCCAAGAACTGAGATGAACAGGAATCCCTTGATTTTGCCTACCCCTCTACTTGTTCCATTGCCATTGCTTGCAGAAATAGTTGTGTTTTTCACATTCACTCTCATCCTACTGAAGCTAGACATTCTCTCAAAAGCCCGGTTCACCAAAACATTCTCAGCAGCTGATGCAGGAGTAGTGGGTATTGATTCCACAAATGACCACAATGAAGAGGAGATCCAACTGGCAGCACCACTGCCCTGATCGCCATTTTGATTTTGAGTTTCTTGGGTAGGAAGATTTGTAGAGTCATATACAACACCTAAACATGACACAAGGCACCAACAATTAAGAAATATCTATAGCATAACACAAACCAATCTTTCAAAAACAGGTTTCATCTCGAGTATTTTTCTCCCAAAAGGTAGAGAAATCTATCAGAATTTCTAATCTACAAAATCATAAATTCCTAACAGTGGTTATGATGCACAAAAGGAATACTTGTTTGGAAGCCGCCTAGAAAACTGGCTTTCCCATTTTCATATCGATCTCTTGCCATGTTTGGTATGGCATGTCAACCAAAACCACCCATCTGACAAAGAGCTTTGTGTGTATGGAAGAATGGAGCCAGCAACTTCCGTGCAAATCAAAACAACTCAGTAAGAGAGGTAGAGTGATAACCAAACAAAAGGAGGGGAGCTGAAATCTCTGCATGTTCAATTACCTGAAGGAGGTAAACAAAGAGAACCTGCATTTGATTCTGACAAAGAAACAACGTTTCTTCCCAGATCATGTGTCCACAGCTGATTGTCAATCTCACCAGCGCCATCTAGATAGAGTTGCATCTGATAATCGATCTGGTCTAAGGCATTATTGCCAAGGGTATTCATATATGGATCAACACCTGCTCCCGGAGTCATTGGCCCCATCTCATTGATAAACATAGCTGCATCATGGTACAAGTCGAACTCACTTATTCCATCGTGCTCCTCAAACTGTACATTCTCTACAGCTCCATCATTGTTCGGAAAACTAGGATCAGGATCTAAGAGATCATTGATTTCCAGGAAGTCTTCTTCTTGTATTATGAGAGGTTCAGGTTCCTGAAGACTGGGGAAAGATCTAACTTCATTTGTCTCGATCAATTGGAATTGAGTAGTCACCGACTCTGTATTGCCAAAGCTGCCCTGCACATCATACAGCAGATCACCTGGGTACTGCACTCTGTTAGGTCCAGTAGTGATGATCTCTCTGGAGGCTGGATTCATCATAGTACTTTGTGCTTCATCCTCCCCAACCTATTTGATCATATTAATAAACCGTTAGTTAAAACAATCCACAACCAATTATACTACTCACACAAGAAGAGTAAATAATCAAAGCCTAAACAACAATTACCACAAAGGACGCACATGTAGATTCAATTCTATATGAATAGTTGGCAGGTCAGCATAACAAAAATGAGAAGTAACCATATCCTTTTTTCAAATAAACAATTTTCCAGTAAGAAAAAGTCAAATAGTATTGGGAATGATAACCTTCAGCAAAGAATGGTACTCAAAAAAGAAAAAGATTATGGTAGATTACCAACCTCAGATTGGATGTGAGAAGAATCATCAAATGGCAGCTGGTCAAGCTGAGGACCATTCAGAATTTGCTTCATGAATTCTGCATATTCATCAACTGCAGGAGGGACCTGATCATTGACTCCCGCAACAGGGACACAATTAATATTATTAGGTTGCATTGATGAGGTACTCCTGTCAGCAGAGTTGTTAAAATCCGGACATTCATCATCAGCCCAGTCTTCTTCTTTAAATGGAGCCCCATATTGCTCGCCATTTTTAGGGCCAGGTCCACTTTTTTTGTAAACCTTGTAAAGGGCATAGTACTCCTGAAATATAAAAAGCAGCCAATTTCAGTTAGCCAGCCAAAGAATAGAAAAAAATATTAAAATTATGTTACTCGAGGCAATACCTTTACATTCTGGCATCTCTTAAGCTCCTCTTCATCCACAGTATATTCATGCATAACCCAGTCAGTGCGTTCACCATTAGGTGCACGCCCTCTATAGAAAACTAGGGTCTTCTTCACTCCAACTGTCCGAGAGTTGCATGCAATGGTACGGTCCTTTCCTGTTGCTTTCCAGTATCCATTTCTGGTTGCCCTGTTTGACCTTCCCCCATTAGGGTACTTCCTATCTCTTGCACTGAAGAAGAACCATTGCCTATCTCCAGTTTTCAACACGGATTGAGCTGCATATCATGTTCAAAAACAAAAACTCAGTTAGCCCAACCATTGAGATGATAACCACCAAAAACATAGATATACTCTAACTACAGGTAAATTTTTAAAAAAAAAAAAAGAAAAAACTTCAGTACACGAACAAGAACCAAACAGCTAGCTTTGCTTGTACCCAAAACAATTACCAGAACGAAAGAAGAAAAAGAAAAAGGATGTTGCTAAGCATAAAGATACAATGGCATTTTCCAAAGAATTTCAGTCATTAGATACTTTCATACGCCGATCCTGACAATAAACAGAAAATTCTTCACGCAGATCCAAAACAATCCCACAATACAAACATCTAAAACCCCAGTCCTCAGCAAATAAAAATTCCCTCAAGTCAGATTTGGTAAGGAGAGCTTAACTCGATTTTTTAGTGCAATTTCCAGCTCTGATTCACCATTTGGTGGATTTCCCTCTAGATGACTTGAAAACCGTACTTAGCAATAGTAGTAACAAGGAAGTTATAATGAGTTATCGGGAATAAACCTGTAATATCTCATGTTTTGAAGGAAAATTAAAGTCTTTCATTGGCATCAATTGTAGACTAGCAAGCCAAATGAATACATATGTCAGCAAACACCAACCACAAATGTAGAAATATCAAACAAAAGCCACACCTGAAACAAAAAACTAACGTCAAAAAATTAAAACAATTATTAGGCAATCATTCCACATAGACAGCACATATGTGTCCAACCAGATTTCATAGCAAGTTCGAGTAAAACCCAAACAAAGTCAAACCTCAACACGAACACAAATGAATCCTACGCAAGGAGCCAATTTTACATCAAATCTTAACACCAAAGATAGAAGTCTTCTAAAAAACCCAGTTGAAATCAGGTCATAAGCAATCAACTAACAAAGAGGCTTAAATTAAAATCGACTGAATTTCAAATCCAATCAATCAAACCAAACAAAACTTTGACTTGAACTAATGGTCCAAATGGTCGAAAAGCAAGCCGATCCAAAACGCACACAACAAGAAATGAAAAATCCAAACAAAGTATTGAACTAATCCCAAAAATCCAACGGTTCAATCATCCCATAATCGTTCCACAAGCACAAAAAAAAAAGCAAAAGAGAGAAAAAACCATTTTCACGAGAAATCAAGGTCAACGATGCAAAGAAAAACCCACAAACATAAACAACAAATAGGGGGTCAAATCGATACCGGGCAATTCCTCTGGCTCCCACTTGTAAACATCGGTATCGCGGATGATATCGAGCTTGAGCTTTTTCCCACAGATCTTCCTCTTCAGATAGTAAAGGACCAACTCCTCGTCAGTTGGATGGAACCGAAAGCCCGGAGGCCAGACGTCATCCCCCAAACACGAATCCGGCTTCACCGTCATCGATCCTCAAAACAAAAGCCCTCACTGGAAAGCAAAAAGAACAACAAAAGAATTCAAGCTTTTTGAGAATTACAGATGAATCAAAGAGAACCAGGACGGGAATCTCAGAGAATAGGAACCCCTACCAGATAAGATTTTGGATGGGAGAGGGAAAAAGTGAGCGAGAGAGACCGAGGGAGAAGCAGTAGAGAGAGAGAGAACCAGAAGTGGTTGGGTCAAACAAGCTGCGGTCTTGAGTAAAAATAGTGGCGGGCGGGGGGAAACGAACCCGAAGTTTCCTTGGAAAAGAAGTTACTCTGGGGATTTCTTTATTTTTTCCCCCTTTTGATCAAGTAGGTGGCCGAGCACTCATAGTGTAGTGGGAGCGGGTATATGCGCGGCTGATGTGGAGTGATGAGTTGTAGCCATTTTGTATGATTGCGTACGAGGAACTTGACTGGACTGAGCAAAGGTACTAGGTGTGCGTGCTGCACAGTTAAACATCTCCTTTTTTATGACAATTCAATACTTTTGAACACTGTACTCAATCCAATAAAAATAAAATGTCGAAATTGTTAGCGTAGACTTGTCGGCAAAACCTCGTCGGTTTTTGCGCTGATCGTGCAAAAGACTAGTTGATTTTTGACATCCTCGTGAATAGTTATTTACTCAGGATCAAAATTTTGTGGTCCTCCAAAAAAGTTGTTGATATTTTGATTCTTTTAAATTAGAATAGTATTATGACGTCTTAAGTGTCTTCTTCATATACCAACAAAGAAAGAAAGACATGCGCCTGCATTTCAGCTTTTGCATGCATAAATTCCTAAGCTAATGTATTTCAATTTTGACTACTTAATAAGTATTTTACGTAGTCGATTATTTGTTAGTTAGTGGCAAAGCTACCAGATTCTTTTCTAAAAGTACATGAGTTTGAGTGTGTGTAAAAATATATATGTGATTGTGAAAAAAAAAAACTTAATTCTTTTTGTTGAGCTAATTAATTTATTTACTTTTTTCATGCTCAAATTTGAAATAAAATGTGAAAGAATCCAAATTCAACCATGTTTCTAATATATATTAGAAAAATTAGTTTCAATGTTGATATTTTGTAGCTTTTAACGTAATTGTTAAGTATCCATATATATCTTCGTGTCTTTATTCTCAATAGAAATGTCAAGTTTAATTTTTTTCTTAACATTTCAAAAGGAAGACTAGATAGCATTTTTCTTGTGGTACAAAATTGTGGTTGCATTAATAAGCTCCCTTATTTAACCTCTTGTTCCGATATCATTACTTTTATTAGAAGATATGATAAGAATGTATATTTTTTCATACCTCCATTCATTGAAAGGGAGGTAAATCTGGCACTTTCATTGAAAATAACAAAATTAAATAATTTTGCATGACAAAATACCTTACAAACCTTATACAAATTCATTACCCAACAAAGTTTGTACTAAGGTTTCCGATGTGCAATTACGAGTGCTAAAAAAATCATTAATCATAAGCCAAACACAAAGTTGTATTATTTAAAATTACAAATAATTCAAATTAATCACATGTAGCATGTAACTCAATCGTTAAGCACCTGCATGCATGCACACAGTATGTCCTTTTTGTGATGACGTGTAGCTGAATTTAATTTTTTACATTCCAAAAGGAGCATCTTTCGCTTACACCTCCATGATACGAAGGTAAATTTGGTACTTTAATTGAAAATGACAACTCTATATCAATTTTGTCTCACAGGATACCTTATAAATCTTGCACCAATTCATTATGCAACAAAGTTTGTCTAAGGTTTCCAATATTTGATTATTGGTGTTAATAAACCAAGCAAATAATTGGTCCCATATGATGTGAGTTGTAAAAAGGAAAAACTTTAAAAAAATTGAGCATACCAGGAAGGAAGCCTAAGTATCATAAGCCAAAATGCTTAAAGATAGTGCATTTGTAGTTTACCTTTTAGCATAAAATTTGTCATTAAAGACTCCCTCTTGTAGTCCTCTTTTTTGTTGGTATAGAAATTATTATTTTTATTTTGATATTACAATATACAAATTCAATTCACGCATATGATGTATGAATTATGGTTTTCATAGTTAGAATTTCTATAAACTTGCTACTAAACTAACTAGCCAAATGACTATACAAATCTTTTTTAACTTGTGCTTTCCATGTATATGCTCATTCCCAGTGTCTTGAATGGAAATGTCACAATAAAAAGTGCGAGTGAAAATGCGGCGTGTTAGGAACCAAATTAAACGGAAGCCCCAAGCGTGGCTCCTGTGCTTACTACTGTGCAAAAGTGGGTCTCAATGTCATGGTCTTAGAGGGTAGATTATGTTATAGGCAAGGTTTGGAAAGCTTTTATAAGAGTATACTTAAAAGTTGGAGGAACAATTATTGCATAACCCTAAATTAAAGGTCTTACTGTTCTCATGAAAATAAAGGTTATTGTATCCATTTGATGACCCAGAACTTTAGTTAATTCAAAATTCTCTTAAATCATTCCAAATGAGTGGTAATCAACCCAATCAAAGACTTGTTACGTGCTCCCAAATCATGGAAGTAACAGTTTTCTTATATTTTCTTTTAAAATTTTTTCAGCAGACTTGCTTCTTCTAATAACGGGAAACCTACAAGTAAGGCTTACCACAATTAGGAGAAATCATACTGTTTGTATCCACATTCAGCATGTACGGACGACTCAAATACGGAGACTGGTCCCCGCGCAAATCGACGGCTGGAGTTAACAAGAAAAAAATCTCGGGTAAAATCTTCTCCCTTGGTGGAATATCTAAACGAAGATATCCTGACGGTCATCCCACAGAAACCAACTGGACGCCACAACGTGTCCGCAGCCCTGAATCAACAAAAGCTCTTAAAACCTCTGACTCGTTAATGTCTCTCTGCAGATATTTTGCAAAAAAAAATGAAAAATGAAAAAAAGTAAAATCATATATATATATATCTTTATTTATTTATTTCTTACAAGAAGATCATTTAAAGAAATTAGTCTTTATAAGAGTCTCTTAAAGCAATTTCTGACCGTTGATCCAATTGAGTCCCAGATCTGAACCCGAAACGGACCCATTTTCCTCTTTCGAAGTTCAGAGAATACAGCGTTTTGGTCGACTCGGATCTCGGTGAGTGGTTTCTGCCTTAGAATGATTTCAATGGCAGTGCCGTTTTGTTTGTTTTCGGAGAAAATGTAGGAAAGGTTCTGAAATGTAAATTGGGGTTAATGCAGTTCTTTAGGCTTGATTCAACTTAAGTGGCATTGCGTTTCCTTTGCTCGTTTTGAAAACTTATACAGCATAAGATTGCGGTGAGATTGTGATATATATTTTTCCTATTACGTTACAGGTTATGGAGAAGAGGATAGATTTTAGATCTTGAGCTGCCATGTGGGTTCTAAATCCGATTCCTTGAGTTTATTCAAGCGTATCTCCTTTGATATTGTTCGCTAGAAAATTCGAGACTCTGCCATGGTTTTCTGGGAAGGGTATGTGAGTGACGAAGCCATGGGCACCTTTGCCCCAATCGTGGTGTACTGGTTGTATGCCGGGTTTTATCAGCTGCTCCCGCCTCTGGACCATTACCGATTGCACACTAGGAAGGAGGAGGAGGTGAAGAATTTGGTGCCGCTCCCGTCTGTGATTAAGGGTGTTCTGCTTCAGCAGCTCGTCCAGGCCACCGTGGCTCTGTTGCTCTTCTTGGTTAGTTGTGGAATTCACTATGTTGATTTTGTGTATTTCGTTGCAGTTTCTTAAGCATGTGGTTCCCTTTCTGTTTAATGGCGGAGAATATGCGCGATTGCTTAGTGTTACGATTTTTAGGGCTCGATCTTTCAGGTAGAATGCTAACGACGTAGGTTTTTTTTTTCCCCATTGTGAATGTCACGTGCTTCGGTTGCATTTCTGAGGGGTTACTCTGTTATCGGGTTTGTTGAACTTTATGACTACTGTGGCAAATTCTACTTTCCTCGAGCTTCGAAGAAATTGGCAGTTTGAGAGCTAATAAAGTATTTATCACGTCAACCACTTAAACATAGAGAGAAGTGGTAATGATCAGCTGTCTTGGGCTACTAAACTGAAGTTTTCTATAAAAGAGACAAAGGCTGTGAAAACTTATTAGAGGCACGATCTCGAGTTTAAAACCTGGAATCCTGTAGACAGGTAGGAAAGCCATTGTACATGGATAGAGTTCCGACGTTAAACACTACGGATGACATACTAAGAAGAAACTTTAGTGAGATCTTATAGCTCCTTGGGATGGGTAAATGTAAAACTTTCAAGTCTTTGGGATAAGTACGTCGAGCTTTTGAGTGAGACGATCTTCACTTCTACTTTGGCATGATATGTATTTCTATTTTGTTTCCCTCGTTAGGTGATCATTCTCTTGTGAAAGAAGTGGAGAGTTAGAAAAAAAAGAAAGAAAGGTTGTTGGTAGTTGTTTTTAAGGATAGCATTAGGAAAGCATTGGATTAAACCAAAGGGAAATTCCTAATGATCACTTCATCATTCACAATATTGTTTCCTAGTCAAGCATTGTCATCATTGACTATTATCTCACAAGAAAAATATTAAAGTTAGCTATCTTCTTTGGTGATAAAAATAACATTCAGAAAATAAAAAAAGATGTTCACAATTCTTGGCTCATACCTCACCTTTAGACTTTGTCATTGTTTAGAATAGATGGTCAAAGAGAATAGAAAAAAGTGTAGCGGTGTAATTTTTCACCCCTCATGAATATATGTGGGACCTTTTCTTTGCCAGTTGATTGTTGGATTAGATCCCACTTCCTTGCCATGCTGTCTGCAGTCTACGTATCCTGATGCGAATGCAGTTTAAAATTTAGAGAGTTGTGTAATGGATGGCACTACTAATTTTCTTCTAGGATAATGTGAAAATGCACCCACAGATAGTTTTAGTGCGTCTGAACAGAATTGGGTATGCTAAAAAATTTGGGTGTCACCATATCTAATGTCCACTTTGCATCATGTCTATCACATATCTAATGTGCAATCTCGGAGTGTTTGGAAATGCTTAATGGTGTCAAATTTAGCTTTGTAGTCTATGAGTTCTACTATGGCGGATGTCATGGATCTTCAACTTTTTGATTGTGGTTCATGGTGCAAAATCTAAGCTAGAGTGTGGCTTGAACTTAAAATTCAGCTTGTGTACCGCTTTCCCAGTTTGTATAACCAAAGGAAATGTTTGACATCCACATGGAACCTTTGTATGAAAATTTATTAATGATGGGATACAAGGCTTGAAAATGTGCTTGTTGGTTTCTACTTTTCCCTTCTGTTGCCTTATAATCTTTGCTTTTCTTGGGATTAGATTTGTTCCTGTGGTGAATGATGAGGCTGAAATTCCCCTTGGAGATAGTATACCAATGAATTTAACCATCAGCATTATAGAAAGTGAACAACTTGGGTCGTTCTATTTTCCAAGGAAATTGTATAAATTATCTAAAAATAGCAGTTTGGCGATGTCAGGACCAAACTCAGACCAAGTGATATTCCTGGAGTTTAGTGGACCAGTGAGCTAGGTTGTTTTCTAAGAAAAATCAATATCAGGAATGGGTTTTAAATTTCTCCTTCAAATAGATACTCTATATACTTGATACTTTCTGTTAGTTCGTTTTGACCATAAGAGAATCTTCCATCTTGGTGCCTTCTGTGAGGAAATATTTTTTTTTTTTTATCCAGATCAGAATTTGCCACTTAGACTCGGGTCAATTGAGGTTGAAAAGAGAAGTAGTTCTTGAAGTGAGTTAGCTTACAATTTTAGTGTTCCTGAATCTGCATTTCTATCGAAAGTGGCTTTTCTTATGGTGTGAAATGTTGAGTTACTGAATCACATAGGAAACTTGACCAAAACAAAACGAATTAGTGTACACCAATCCAAACACATCCTTCTGAGGCGAGAAGATTTGAAACTTATTTACCTGTGACAAAATGCATCAAACCATTCTAGTGCCTTTGGTGGAAGGTCTGATATGCTTTTGTGCTTGACATGGTATTGTGGAGATGATTGATTGATTGACTTATAGGAGACCTTAGATTAGTTCTCTCTCTTGTTTCTTATGGGAGCTCTTGAGAATTTATAACTCACTATTCTGTGTGTATTAATATGTCATCACTTTAAGAACCTAAGAGCTGTAACCATTTACTGCCTTTTGGATGATTTTGGGTGGACTGAGTCGCTTTACATTCTTATACGAGGCCTGCCCTTACTAGATATCAAGCATTTCACAGTGGTGTTGTTTCCATCATTTTTGGTATATTAATTGACCTTTAACAACATTAGTCTTTTTCCCGTTTTGGTACCTCTACTGTCTTGAATTCAACTAACGCTCTCGAATTTTTGCTACAGTTGACCTCAAAGGCTAATGCATCGGGGATCGTGGTCCAGCCCTCGATTCCTGTCCAAATTGGGCAGATTGTTGTTGCAATGCTTGTGATGGACACATGGCAGTACTTTGTGCATCGGTACATGCATCAGAACAAGTTTCTGTACCGCCATGTCCACTCCCAGCATCACAGGCTGATCGTACCATATGCAATCGGGGCCCTTTATAATCATCCGTTAGAGGGTCTCTTGCTTGATACTTTTGGTGGGGCAATCTCTTTTCTGGTATCAGGGATGACCGCACGAACTGCTGTTATTTTCTTCTGCTTTGCTGTGATTAAAACTGTCGATGATCACTGTGGCCTTTGGTTGCCTGGCAACATCTTCCATATCATCTTCCAGAACAACACTGCTTATCATGACATCCATCATCAACTTCAAGGCTTGAAGTACAACTATTCTCAACCATTCTTTCCGATATGGGATAAAGTTCTTGGAACCCATATGCCATACAGTCTTGTAAAGCGACCTGAAGGGGGATTTGAGGCAAGGGCAATGAAAGAGTAGAAAGTTCACTAACAATTTCTGTGCATTACTCTTAAGCTCCACTCAGCCGGGAACACGTTTTTTCGAGGTTGAACGATAGTGGAGAATCTGAGAAAACTATTCATTTGAGGCTGCATTGTAGGGAATCTAGTACCAGTTGATCTTGAGTTCATTTCTTTTCCGATTGTTTGACGATGTGCTCGCTTGTTTACCATGACTTCAACATCCTCTCATATGAATTGTAGTTGTGGTATTCTGTAGCATACTTGTGTCCTTCCTATGTTGCAATAGGATCTACAGGACTCCCAAACTTGTTGTACTTGGGCTTGTATGTTGCTTTAGAGGCTAAGAATTGTTTGCAGTTAAGAATTTGTAATTTGAAGTGTTCAACAGCCTGAATTCTGGCAATAGTTGTCAGTTGCATTTATATCTTCTTCTTCGCCATGTAAAACTGAGTTGTTTCATGTCTTCTGATTTTTCGATAGACTAACAAATCGTTTGGACTTGAGGAGTTCTTAAAAATGATAGTAATTATTTGTTAATTAATGATCAACAAGAATCATTTGGAGCATTTTGATTCAATTATGTTGTTAACGAAGTAAATGGGTGTCGTATTCCAATTGTATTTATACATCGTTTATTGAATTAAAAATGGTTATAATAAGTTTCTTAATTACTATTTAAAATGAAAAAAAAAATCAAAGCGTTGAACCTGAAAATCTTTATTTTCTATGTTATTTTATAGTTGTGTTTTTTTGTCAAGTAAAGAGAATTTAAAACTACGACATGGTAGACTCAAGACTTAATTAATAACAATATAATTATTTATGAAATTTACATAAAGAAAGAAGTCTGATTAGACCGCAACACGCCAAAGATCGCAGCGTGGCGCTCGGAGGTCGAAAGAACCATTGTGGGGCACACTTCACCGCCTTTGAAGCGATAAAGTTAGTTACTGAAATTCGATTTTTAAAAAAATTTACTAAATCGCTCTAAAACCCCTTCCCTTGTATCTTGCTACCAGCTCCAAAGCCTTATAATTCTTCCTATTCCTCTCCTCTCCTCTGCTCTCGCTCTCTGCAAGCTCTGTGGAACTGAGATTCTCCGAGCTTGTGGTTTTTGCTGAAACTGCGAAGATGAGGTGCGGTTCTTCGCGTTTTATGTGATTCTGTAATTTGTGGTATTTTTTGGATTGATTTTCTTTTCTTTGAAGGCTCGGGAAACCCTAAGATTGGATGTAGTGCGGGTAGAGAGTTTCTGGTTTGATTTCGCGGTTGGCTTAGTTGTATCGTGTTTTTTTTTTTTTTTCCCCCCTAGGCAAACAAACAGAGAGTTGTGGACGGAGATGAGTGATGTTAGATGGGAAAATGGAAGGTAATGAAACTCAGATGAAAATCTTAGCGTATCTTGTTTCCTATCAATTTCGTGCTACTTTTTTCTCTGAAACCCAACGGAGGGTTATCCTAAAGTGAAGTTGATATGGCCAAAACTATGATTCATTAGAGTTGAGTTAGGGTTCTACGTGATTATGAAATTGCTCAAGTATTATCGGCGACTTCTATAACTGTGAACCATCAGATTGATATTTTCATGTTGCATAGGTGGTGCCTGTGCCTGTGCGTGTCTCAGTTAGCTTTTATTAATTTTGTTGGCAAAAAAGTCCAACCATATTATGAATCGCTGTACCACTAAGAGATAACTTATCTATTGCTTTCTTTTTGAAGGTACGGAACTTTTGTTTACACTAGCACCATAATATCAGATTGAGGGGGAATATTAGAATTAGAGATTGGTAGAAAATCAAGGATATGGGCTTGTGTCTGTGGGAAACAAAAAATATCTTTTGTACATCAGCTATAGTAATATCTGTCCTACTTCAACCATTACACTTGTGTTGCACTTGGATTGTTGTTGGTCCATGCTATTTTCTATAGAACCGTTGTACGTGAATGTTTCATCATTCTGAACTTACCAAGGAAAGGTGTAGCTCCTTGGAATGTGGTGGATATAGATCTCTAAGGATAAACCACATGAGTGCTGTGTTCTTTCTCCCAGTTTTTCTTTATGTTATGAATGCTTATGACTTAGGACTGCAAGAAAGTGTTAGCACCAAGTTTCCAATACATTGTTATGAACAAGAAGCTCTGCCATTGACATTGTTCTGCTACCCGTTTCTATTAAATTGTTGAATGTGAAAGCAGGAAAATTGGTTGATGTTCTTATAAGGTTATTAGGACAAACAAAAATATTGTAATGTGTTAGTCCTTTGGTTGCGACCTTTCAAAGAGTTATCTTAAAGAAAGTTACTGCTATATTTGATACAAATCTCTTTTTGGCGTTGTCCTGTATGTGGTTAGTCTTAGCAATTATAATATCCATTAGCATGATGTGCTACAACTTGAAGATATAGCTGCTATTGATGGTTTTAGGAATATGGAAGTATTTCCTCTTGCCTTCATCTTGCGTTCTTGGTACTTGTTAGCCTTCTGCTTTGGGGTGTTTTTGGAAATGCATGCAACAATCAAGTGGACAAGATTGTGATTTTCATTCTTCTGCTTCATCAACGCATCTTTGTTGATTTTCTATGGCCTGCTATTCTTTCACCTTATTGCTCCTTACTACATTATTACTTCTGATTTGGATGCTCTGCTTTGGACTACTTGGTGAGGCTTGGCTGTATTTGGTAAATGGCTAAAGAAATGTTGTTAGTGGCACGCGTTGAAGACCCTTTTTCTTTTTATTCTTTGTGGTTCTCAAAAAATAAGAGTGATAAAGGTTTCGTGTTGACAATGTTTCTTGTCTTCCTAACTTATATTTGATATCCCAACTTTCAGCCGTCATCCTTTGGTGAAATGGGCCCAGAGGTCTGATAAGCTTTTCATTACTATCGAGTTGCCTGATGCCCAGGATGTGAAGCTTAAACTAGAACCTGAAGGAAAATTTTTCTTCTCTGCCACCAGTGGAGCGGAAAAAGTACCTTACGAAGTTGACTTAGAGCTCTACGACAAAGTTGATGTAAATGTATGATCCAAATCATAGCCATCTCTGTTGCAGTCGCATTCTATTAGACAGGCTTTGTATTAATATGCAAGTTTGCAGGAGAGCAAGGCTAGTGTTGGTTCCAGAAATATATGTTACCTGGTCAAAAAGGCTGAGAACAAGTGGTGGAGCAGATTGGTGAAGCAGCAGGGTAAACCTCCTGTTTTTTTGAAAGTTGATTGGGATAAGTGGGTTGATGAAGATGAGGAGCCGGAAAATAAATGTGAGTATATCTCTCCTTTGCTTTTGAAATTTGTTGTTATGCTCTTGATTTCTTGGCAAAACTTCAATTGATTGAGTTGTCTGAACTGTGGCCTTTTGGTTTCTAGCTGGAGCTGATATGGACTTTGGTGACTTCGATTTGTCTGTAAGTGCCCATACTATAACTTGAATCTCATTTTATTATGTTTTCTTGATTACTTACGCGAAGTACTTTGTGTCCCTCTCTACCAGAAAATGAACATGGGTGGGGATGAGGGTTTTGCCGCTGATGCAGCTGGTGGGGATTATGGTGAGTTTCATAATCCAATTTCTTGTAATTCCTTTATGCAAAAGTTTTCCATTGGGTCTGAATTTATATCTTGATATTCTTTTGTTCAATTTAAACTCATCTCAAGTCTCCTTTCCGTTTCTTCAGGGGATGATGATAGTGACACAGAGGAGGAAAAAATGGAAGAAGCAACATCTGCTGGTGCCGCGCCTGATGCAAAAGACTCTCATGGTGGTGAGGCTGATGCAAAAGCCTGAAGCTTTTGACCCAATGTGCTTAGATAACCCTATTCTCCCCCTTACTTTAATATATACCCTTTTCAGTCACATATTTTGCCTTTTCCATTTGCTTGAGGCGAGGGGTTGGTGAGTTTTAATTCTCGTTGTAGGTGAGCTTATATGCGTGGTCTACATATATTTATAAGCATATAACTACGTATTATGGTGTTCAGAATGACTCCTTGACAATCATATATCTCTAGATTTTGTATATTCGTGTAATATTTGAATTTCTTAGGCGTTTATTTGTGTAATTCACCGAGCCGCTTCTAACGGATGTCAATGGGTGCAGTATTCAAATTTAATGAGGATTATGTTAAAAATATCTGGTGAGAAGCTGAAATTCTATTTCGCATGGATTTTAGTATCTTGTATAACATGAAATTTTTGAAAAATTGGAATCTGTTTTATTTTAGTATCTTTCTTTTAGAGAGGAGTTAAAAGTGAATTTGACGTTTAGGGGGATGGCTTTCCAATTGATTGTGATCTTATGGTTACTATAGAAAAATGTTGTACACTACCTAATTGCTTCGACTTTAAGAGAGGAAAAGAGAACTAGTATGAATTGGGTGTATTAAATGTTAATAATAAAAACATAGGTATTTTGACGCAGATCATAGAAAAATGGAAAAACTAATTTTTCAGGGCCTAGGAGATTCGAGCCAATACCCAGGCGTGCTCATTGCCACGGCAGTTCTTTTTATACCTACTTATTTCATCACCCTGTAACTTTGCAAGCAAAGTACATTTTATTGATCCTGATGAATGCGGACTTGACTGACTCAGAAACACTTTTATCTATACACTGGCTTCTGCAACTTCTGAAATAAACGTCTCGAAAAGTATACATCGAGGGTACATCTTAACTTCCATTCTAAAAAGAATCAAGGATAAAGCACCCGTCTTCTAGTTGATGCATGAAAAGAATGTACTTAATGAAAAGAATGGTTAAGGTAATTGCCTGTTCTTTCCTTCTCTTGCTCGACCTGCGTAAAACATGAGGATCGCAGCCGAGAGATAAATAGCAGGAGAACATGTGAACAAAAAGATTGGAAAGGATGTAAACCGGGAGGGTTGAGTTGCATGAACCTTACAATATATCTACACCCAGAAGCTCATTCTCCATTCTGCATATCTTCCCTTGTATCTTGCTCTGTCTTGAGTGATTTTCATCCTCAGAAACGTGAATCAGCACAAAAGATTTTTTTTATTTTAATTTTCATCTGGTGGCTTCCGGGCATGAGAAAGCTTTAGTTCTGTATCTGAAAAGCAGGCTATAAATCTTTCATTGTCAATTTCCACTGATTTAAATCAACAAGCCACCACCTTCACTATCATGGGGAAAACTATTGGCTCAATTTCTGAGAAGTCAAGTGTCACCAATAATCTCTGCATGAACAAAGACCTTCTTTGAACCTGTGAAATCGAGCTCGATCTCGGACAATGATTTCTCTGTTATATATCTTTGATATAAGTTTAATCACAACATGACAGTCCCCGCATATCCTGAGGTTCTTAATGACTTGAATTTGGGTGCCTTCGCTTGTGCTAATCAAACCAAAAGCCACAGCTAACTTCTCGCTGTGATAACACAATGCATTCTCCTTGTCCTCTTGTGCAATATCATGCAAGACAAAGTTAGTCTCAGCGACGTACCCATAGGCCTTAATCCTGAAGTTAATCTCATCAAGCTTTGCATAAATCTCACGCCATTTGGAATGGCTCTGATCACCATTAATGAACTTATGTATGACACCGTCCACTTCAATGAAACTAAAACCTGGTATCTTCTTCACATCCCTGTTCTTCATTGCCTCCCTCACCTTACCCACATCGTTCCATCTCTCTTGAGCTGCATAAACATTCGACAACAACACAAAATCCCCACAACTATTAGACCCCATCTCCACCAGCTTCTGTGATGCAATTTCAGCCATTTCTACATTTCCATAAGTCTTGCAGGCACCAAGCAAACTCTGCCAAAGAACCACATCTGGAAACATAGGCATGGACTTTATAATATCATAAGCCTCTTTAAGCCGCCCTGCTCGACCCAACAGATCAACCACACTTCCATAATGCTTGACATTAGGTGTAACCCCATAACTTGCCATTGAATAGAACAACCGCACCCCATCATCAACTAAGCCTGCATGGTTGCACGCGCACAACACCGCAAGATATGATACCGCATCTGGATGTATGCCATCTGGAATCATTTGCTCAAAAAGCTCAAGTGCCTTATATCCATCGCCGTGCATAGCAAACGCCATGATCATGGAATTCCACGTAATAAGACTCTTTCTGCAGCACATGTTCTCAAACACCCAAAATGCCTTGTGAACGAGACCACATTTTGCATACATATCAATAACAGCATTACAGACGATGACGTTCATGTCTAGCTTCTCTTCCATAATATAGGCGTGAACCTTTTCACCTTCCTTCAAAGCACCCAGTTGCGAACACGCCGAAAGAGCTCCAAGAACGGTGACTTCATTAGGTTTCCAACCCTCTACTCTCATTCTATTAAACAACTCTATAGCTTCACTTGGCCGACTTCCCTGAGCCAACCCAGCAATCAAGGCGTTCCACGAGGCAATGTCTCTGACTTCCATTTCATCAAACACTTTGTCCGCACTGTCAAGATCGCCAGCTTTGGCATACACGTCCAGCAAAGTAGTCTGCAAAAGAACGTCCGCATAGAACCCAAAGCGTACTATCTGAGAATGCATCTGCACGGCCTCAGGGAGGGCCAGTGCGCGGGCACATGCCTTGAGAGCAAAAGAGCACGTTAGCGCGTCCACTCTACGTGACATAAGGAACATGGTTCGGTACCACGAGATGGCCTTCGTGGGCTCAGGGCCGGAGGCGAGACCCCGGACGACAGCGTTCCAGTCATTGGTTGATGGATTTCGTATTTGGCGGAAAATGAGGGTGGCATAAGAGAGGTCGCCGGCGGATGAGACGGCGCAGTGCTCGAGCAGCTTGGTGCGGGATGGGCAGAAGAGGAATTTGCCGGAGGTTATGAGTTGGGCCTGAAGCTGTCTAATTTTTTCGAAGGAGGAGCACTTCTGTACCAAGGACTCAAGGTAGGCCATTCCATGCTCCTCTCAGCCTCGGACCTGGAGCTCTGATTTGCAGTTCCCAGTTCCACTGCGGCTCTGCGCTTTCTCTTCTCCGATGTGGGACAAGAAAAAGCACCTAGGACAGAAGGATGTGAAAATCCTTGTTTTATCTGACTACTGAGACCACACTAATTCATCCGTATTAAGTTTAATGTTCTGTAGATTCCTTTAAGGGTTAGTAGAGATTTTCGTAGACAAGAAATTGTTTGGTTGAACACTAACACTTTGTCAATTTTCTTAGTACTTGAGGGATATTTATCCGTTCTAAAAGGAAGGAGATCATCGGCTAGGTTATGAGAAAAAGGGAAGATATTTGACTGCCTTCTTTCAATTTTTGCTAGTAGAAACTGTGAAAGGCATAGATGAAGTTGAATGTCTTCTAAATGATTCAAGAAACTGATTTGACTAGTAACTTTTTCTTTGCCCCCACTAGTATTGAGAAAACAGAATTATATGATTAGAACTTAGTAGAAAAAGCATGTACAGAACGGCAAATGAGTCTCCAAATCAGTGAGCATATCTTCTCAAGCACGCAGCACCACGTTTTTAGTCTACAACAGGTCGACGAACACTACACAAGTTCTTTGTCTAACAGATAGAAAATACATGAAAGATAATATGTTATGGGCTAGTGACAACACACTGCCAAGCGAATTGAAAAAAGGAATTTTAAGGCACCATCTCATGCCCTAGAATCCCACATCAACAATCAGGCAGTCTCATCACAACTTCAGCGGGTGGTCTTAAGGTGCAAACCATCTCTTTTGTCTTCCCAAAGTACACCTGCAGCATGAAGATACGAACTCGATGAACCCATAAATTATCTTATCTTCAACGGGGATACGAGATGACTCAGAGGCCACAAGGCTCATAACTCAGAAAGATTTTCTGTGCACAACTGAACATATTTCTATAGAATTGTACAAAGATATTCAGAGGAAAACTCAGAAATATTCATGGACCATGATATACCTGATCCAGTGAATTCCTCAGCTTACTCTCCATTTCTTCTATCATCTTTCCCATATTACAAAGATGTCCCTCTGCAACTGAGAGATTCATATCCATCTAGCAAAGGAAGAAAAAAGAAAAAGATTATCAGCAGATAATAAATATATTCCAAGACAAATAACTTGATAACGCTGAGGCTCCTCACGATTCTTGGAGAATACAGGATAAGGGGAAGAAAGGAAAAAAATTGAAAAAATACCCTTCATCGAGCATCTTCAGATATTTTAAGCTTTTTCCCTTTTGTTGGTATTGACCAAGAAACAATTAGAGAATAAAGGACCATGCAAGGAGACTAACTCTATGCCACCCCCATTACCAACTAAAAAAAGATAAGAACAGCTAAGGGATGGCAGATGATGCTGATCTCCAATCTGAAAAAACTTCCAACAGATTACAGCCAATGGATCAATTTTCGTCCAGATAAATTTCGTCATCCAATATTGCCATCACACTCACTCAATAGGCACAAAGGTGCATCACTCTTACATTTTGGATTTTGCAGACATACTCAAGGATGTGTCAATATTGGGAGTCTGGGGCTAAGTTTAGTTCCAAAGAATAGAAACGATCAAGCTTAAGTACCTGCCGTCTAATTGATCCAGACAAGCTAAATGTGCCTGATGACTCATTATCCGTGGTCAAAGAAAGCATGACAGTGCTGGTTAAACGGTAATGGGCATTTCCTTCCTCCTCTGGCCCCACCTAGATAAATGAGTTACAGCATGAATTACATAAGGAATGACAAGAAAATGTAAAGAGAACCGAAGGATAGTGAAAAGTGGGGGAGGGTAATTACAATGACATCCCCAATTTATACACGGGACATGAAAAATTATCTTCACCTCAATGACATGTATTGCATCCCATGCTCCCTCCTGCAGGTAACCCCTTCGACCATCCGCTGTCTTTGAGCCATCTTCATCCTCAGAAGTAGAAGCAAATCAGTAAAACATTCAAAACTCTGCTGACTGCCAATTCAGGAAAATAATTACCTTTCTTTATGAGAAAACACGCCACAAAACCTTCATTATCGTCTTCCCACATATAAACTGATGAAATGCCACCTTCATAGTACCTATCAGATTGTTGGTTAAATGAACTGCAACAATTTTTAGGACAAAAATAGCTGATTGAAAGAAAAAAATGACATAGAAAATTGAATTTAGTTTTGTTTCGGAAACCATAAAACTGTGGGGGAAGGTATACCGAGAAGAAGGTTTTTAAACACGAATATCAGACAGATGCAATGTGTTTCTTCCAAAGATGAGGTAAGTAAAGAACCTCACTGGTCACGATAAATTGCAAAGATGTCATTTGCTTCAACTTCAAGTTTCCTCAATTCTGCCGATGGAAGCGCCCCATCCTCCAATGGTGGATAGTATTTATTTGACCACGGTGATCTACAAGTAAACATCATAACACAGGACAATATAAATACGTGTTTACATAAAATTTGTATCTTATTTTTATTTTTATTTTATTTTATTTTCTTAAGTAGATACTACATGCAATGTGTTTCTTGTAGATGAAAGGTAATTAGGGGCAAAAGCCAGGTAGCTATTTAACCAAATGAAGACTATGTCCGTGAAATGGATCCTGAAAACAAGAAAATCAAAACCAGAAAACCATTAACTGGATGTATGACATGCTTAGCTACTACAGCACAAGGACACCCCGGCACTCCTTATATGTTTCCAAAGGTTCTTACATAAACATATATGGGTTAGTAATTATTTATAAACAGCATCAAAGATAGATCTCCAACGCCAATTAAGCCCATAAGAACCAAAAGGGTAATGATGTGTAGAAAAAAGGTATTGTAGTCACAAAATCATTCGTTACTAGAAGACAAGTGCTTCTCCTGTTACAAAACCAAAATTACCTTCAACAGACTTTTGCACAAAATGGCAGTGGGGCTGCAACGATCTGTGGATCAAATATAAGATCCACAAATAAAAACAGCTTAAGTATAAACATCAAACAGTGTGCATGCAGATTCACTTCCTCAGTATGATTCAAGCACTAATGCACCACTCTACAGCCTAAATCAAAATTCTCAAAGACGCCCAGATTGTTGAACACGTACCTATAAGAGTCAGCATCTCTGTTGTATTCACACAAAATAAACTCCTTCTCTGATTCCACGTCGCGTAAAACCTGCATAGTTAGTCCAAAAGTTATTTTCAAATAAAACAACAACGTCGAAAGGACATTCTCATAATTGAGAAGGCTAATGCATCATTCATCCATACAAAACTCACTTCAACATAGAATATTTGGTAGCAAGTTAGCGTGGTAAACCACATCCCCCAATATAAGAAGGATAATGAAAAGAAAAAAGGAAGAGAAATTCTAATTAAATGAAGAACAAATCGCAAGTATTGTTTGGCTAAGCATAATGACATCCTTCAGTTACCCTCATTCCATTAGGGCATATGAAAAAGCCTAAAATTTGCAGCACCTCACAAAATTGTTTGGCTATGCTAAATCATTTCTTCGTGACAAGCAAATCAGATGCATCGTAGTGGTGCGACTACTTGTCACCAAAATCAAAATTTGGTATCAAAAAACAGCATTCAATGCCATACATGGATAAACGAAATCCAGTTTTCTCCTCCGCTCCACTCTCTGTAAACTCAAAACCAAATAAGGAATAATAAAGACGAACAAACTACACAAATCCCCAACGAAAACAGCTTTTTCCTCCAAACAAACCTACTTTAAATTCAAAAACACGGAACTCCACGAAACTATTCAATCAACCAAAATTCAAACACAATTCACAAGCCAATCCCCCCAAAAAAAAAGACTGAAAGTCGTCCAAGGGATAGAGAAAGTGAGAACCTGAAGAGGCTGATCGACTTGAGCCAGGAGATCGGAGGAGTGGTGAGGCAGGAGGCTGAGGAGTGCTGAAAGCGCCGCGTCCGTGTGCTTCGGAGGCATTCTTCTCATCAATCCCATCGCTGCCTCCATTTCCGTTTCTCTCTGTTTCGCCTTTCGGATCTCTTTCCCAATTTCTACTACAAGACCATGAAATCGAAGATATCAAAGACAGGCAAGAGAGATTTTGCTTTCCTTTTCCTTCAATGCTAGAGGGAAGATAGAAAGAAGCGGCTAATTTGATCCGAGTTTCCCTCGCGGGAACCCACCGTTCCTATCTTGCTTCTTCTTTTCGTGGGCACACACTTCCTCAAAATTACATTATTAAAATATAGCGGTGCTTCGACGTTACGTTCCCTCGAGCGTTTTAACACAAAATAAATTTGTTTCGAGGTAAAGTATCTTTTTTTTTTTTTTTTCATATATGATATGATATTAAAATTCAACTTTAAATGCTACAGCTTACGATGATGTGTTCAAAATAAGTCCATATTCAAGATAGGATGATGTATTCAAAATAATTATCTAATATTTATTAATCTCTTAATTTAATCTCATCTCTTATATGTTTAAATGTAATTTTTTTAATCATTAATTTTAGAGGAAAATTAATAATATTTAATAATTGACATCTTTAATCTAATATCCTCGTCTTTCAAAAGAGTAATCGAAATCCTTTTCAACAATTATGACCAAAAGGAAAAAGAAAAAGATTGTACTTGCTTTTTAAAATGATTAGGTTGTCTTAATCAAACTGCTTACATGGGACCTAGTGCCTGGTGAGGCAGCTGACGCTCATGATTTGCCTCGCACGCAATTCGGAGTTGGGTGGAGATCTTGTAATGCAGCTTTTCACATGCCCATTGCCTTCTAATGACCCCTACGGCCAGGGAGGCATAAAGCAAGGGGAGGATTTTTATCTTGTTCTCCTTTTTCAAAGCCACGACCGGCGGTGGAGTGTCGAGACGAAGGTGGGGCGACAACCCGGGCTAGCGCGCTTGGCAATTAGCTTTTGTCCGGGTTGAAAATTTGGCTCCATAGGCCCCAGGAGCAGGTAAAATAATTGGCTATGGCTTTAATCATTCTCTCATGTGAAATGACTGGTTGAAAGTTACTTGCCTGTTATTAGATGTGGAGTTGGCATAAAGAACAAGGGAAAACTAATAGTTTTGCATGTAAGGCATAGAAATATGAGAGTTCAAAAATTTGTGTAGTACATCATTTGCTTGGAATGTTATGATGATCAAAGTAAGAAATCTGTCTAAAGAAGTACATTTTTTGATAATACATTTCACCTAATGAGAAACAGCAGCTGCCAACATCTACAACTCATTTCATGAAAATTACATAAAATTAGGAAAATAACATTATTTTGCCACAAAACGTTGCTGCTTTGGATACCACAAAAAGCAGAAAAGGTTAGAAACTCTTCAAGAGTATTGTGATAAACCATGCGTTTTGGAGTTCAATTTCATACGTCGCTCTTCGTATGATGCTGCAACCAGGAACAGAAAATGCTAAACATTAAGGAAGAAATCTTCTTATGCGGCAATAAAAATACTACAGAAGAGTAATGTTAAAGAAATTATTGAAGTAATATATTCATTCTTTTATGTGCTTGTTGAATATCAGCATACTGGAATTTAAAACTATATCCAATTCATGATAGATGAGTAACTGCAACTGGCTCAGTTGCCAAGAAGAATACGCATTCAACGTTCTACTTAACAAACTGCATGGCGTCCATTAAGTTAACAAAAAGAATCTTAAATGCAGGAAGTTTTTCGACAGAAATGAAGAATAGCAGATGATATGAGGTTGTTCTTGCTCGCAAGAAGTAGAACTCCATCTGAATGCAAGTTTCAACCAAGGTCTATTAACAAATCCTATTATGAAGAAGCAGGCCAGAGATTGCAAAATTAAACGAAAGCTCGTTTCTTTTTCCTCCTAAAAAACTACTCCTCCATATCCAAACGCTTAAAAAGAAAGTGGCATCTTTGATAGCAAGCAAGATATTGATCATTCAAACAGATCAAGATGAATGTTAATGAAACATATTGTGTAAATTGATTAAAGCACAGTATAACTTACGTTCAGTTGGCCGTGACATGAGAGCTACATGGGGAACTTTCTTCTTGGCTGTCCCGTTGTTTAATGAGAGCTGATCTGAAAGCACAAAGGCAGACGCAGCAATATTGAGCTACATAAACAATCATCTAGAAGGTAAAATTGGATTGTAGCAATGTGGTGAAACAAAGTAGTCTTTGCTTGCAGTTCCACCTGATATGGGCAAACAGCTTAGCAGAGCTTCATGAAATATTGCAGCTTGGAGCTGGTAATTGCGGCATTGATTCATCAAGTGCACACGCAGAGCTTCTCCAGCATCTAGATATATAAGCAATTCGAACATTATGAAGTAATAAACACACAAAAAAAAAAAAAACGAAGCATATGATAAATCATAAAAGAGTATGAAAGAGATTTGACAAAAATGCATGACTAGTCAATATCTGCTGAATTATGAGTCTTCAAAGAGGAATCAAGTCTGTTGCGTGCACTCGACATGTATGCTTTTTATGCTATAAGTACCTGCTGAGCAAATGAACTTGAGACCTTCAAATTCACAGGAATGAAGAACCAGAGGAAGCTCTGGAGCCATGGTGTACTGAGGTTTCCTTGGCGTCCCATCAGTATCCAGTAATTTGTCTATCACCTACAAACTAATACACTGAGCTTCTTTCTGATTGTAAAACAAAAAAGATGGATGCAGGAACAACTTCCAAGAGTTGAAAATCCAAGCGTCTTCATTGCTTGACACTTAATTTGAAGAGTTCTGTAGATGGGCTCATAAGCAAGAACCAGACTTAACATGGATAAGTAGCAGTAACCATGGGAATGAATCATTTTAGGATGACACGAGGCTTGGTTATTTTAGATGGTTTGAATATGTATGGAAACTCTCAAATAGGGCTATTAAAGAGTGACTACATGTCAATGTTAGAAAAGGAAAGGAACCAAAGAGACAAAAGCAAAACACATAAAAAGAGCAATTTTCTTAGAATGGTAGCTCGAGACATGTCACAAGAAGAAATAAAAAAATGACTTTAGAAAAGACTTGTAGCCAAACCCAATCATTTGGAAATTTTTAAACTTAATTGAGTTGGGTCGAGTATAATGAGGAAGTAATTCCCAAGTGTAATTTTACAGTGAGGGTGGTGCAGCTCACAGAAAGTTTTTTAGGTGATGGTTAAAGACATGGACATAAGAAGAAAGAACCTAATAAATAATATGCTGATTTCTTTTTTCCATAGCTTAAAAGAGCTACTTAACAGGTTCAAGAAACAAATAAAATCAAAGGGGAATAAAAGACATACATCAGGAGATTCAAGACCTTGGCCGATCATTAACAATACAGCAACCATGCAACGGACCTGGTGCCACAGAAAGGCACTACCTCTAATTCTAAATACCCAGAGTTGATCGCCATCGTACCTGTTGGGAATCACAGATTTTACAAGCAATACCCTGACATTGAAAAAAACTAAAGTAGACAGATATCTATGTCTTGTGAATTTCATTTGATTAGACGACCAAATAACGGGATAAAAAGAAGTTAGAAAACATATTAGCAATTTCATGAGAATTAGCAGAAATCAGTAGGAATTGCATCAAAATGTCCTAGAATACAAGTCAGAACAATTCAAACATATACATGTCCCACGTCTGCATGTGTACACACAGTATATAGATGCATATGAATATTATGCCTACCACAAATCTGAAATGGTACTTTTAAATAGGTTCCCCTAACTTTGACAGAAGCCTACGTTACATCTTTAAAACAAAAAAGTACTTTTGGTGCAGTCCAAAGTAACTCTACAGTCAAATTTGAAGGACAAACAAACTTCTCCCGTGCCAGGAATTTCATAAACTTGGTTTTCTTTAAAATCATAACCACTGTCCATTAGTATGAGAGACAGATAAAACGGAATAACACAAAAATTGACATACATCACCCCTAGTCCCAATTTGCTAATAATTATCAGTCCTCTTACCAGAGTTAATAATTCCATCATAATAGAACTTGACTTCATTATCAGGATAAGAAAAGGTGACATAACTAATCTTGTTAAACAAGAAAAGGGAGGGAAAAGACTTGTATACCAATCTCAACCTTACATCAGAACGAAAAATTTCAAATGATGTGATACGCCGCCTGTAGTTGTGCACATTTGCTGCATCCATTTTGCAAAAGTTTCTAAAGTCATGTTCCCCAATGAATTTCCTACAAGCACTCTCCATATCCTGGTCAAAGATGAACGAAAAAGAGGAAAGTAGCTCAGTTATATATACAGAACCGATATGGGTTCACAACATTTTACAAACCTGAGCAGCATATACCTACTTACCAAGAGATTCAGGTTTTCCCTCCAAAAAAAATATTTGTACTCCCTGCTCAAACAGCTAAACCTGCAAAAAACAAAAGTAGACTACTCAAACACAAAAGAAGGCTAAATTAGATTTGTGGCACCAGAAAGGTTTCACAACCCTAATTTCATAGCCCATGAATTGAAGGCTTTCACAAGATTGCCAAAACATAAATTCTCATCAAGCTGCTAGCTCTTAATTGACAGTACCCAAGGGTCTACTTCCGGTTATATGAACCTAAATTTAGAATTCACAATGCCGGTGGGGCCCAGTATACCCTCAGAGACTGAGCATTATCAATGAGGCAGAGCATAGCATCTTGTTGACCCCCAAGATTCTGAGGTCTTAACTTTTTTGCCTTATTGTCAGTTATAATTTGGGGATGCCTCGCCCTTTTGGAACTTGTACTCACTTGATAGCCTCTCCAAAGCACATCAGCATTGCATGTCCAATTAGAGCACAGGAACTATACAAGGAGAATCTATGACCAAAAAGCCATGCCAAAAATTTACCATTGACTAAGCTAATCCTCAAATTGTCTGGAAATTGCACGATAAATTCTAAACAGCTAGTGTGACCTCCAGTACAGTCCCTTGATCTTAGCAGTACTTGCTACAGTTAAATTTTAAAGGGGAACATACTAAAACAGAATCAACACCTTTTGGAGACTCGGAAATTTATTTCACAACTATAACATAATAAAGTGAGGAAATTCTCCAGAAAGTCAGACAAACCTAGCACTGAAGTCAACTGGCACTGGACACCAGCCTAGAACCCGAATATCATTAGGAAGGACTCGATTCAGCACCCTTACATAATCAATTTCTCCTTCTGTAAAAGAAATATTTGAAAAAAATAAGAGAAAAAGGGCATATTATAATCAAGATGATATTTGATATATTTTTAATGTTGAAACAATAAAAGATACATATGATCTAGGAAGTAAATATTAAATTAGTGAAAACCCATGCTTTCAATGTCAAGTAGTACGCAGCATTCCTCTATCTAGCTCTTTTTCTTATTTCTTTCCCAAAGAAAATAGGATGTTTAACAAAATCCATTGTACAATTAAAAAAAAAAACATACAATACGTTATTTTTTATTTTCTTGAGTTTAAGTTTAAGTTTAACTTAAGTTAAAAAAAAAAAAAAAAATTAACTTCTAACCAAGCACACCAGAAAAATAAAAGACTCAGTTCAGCCTAAATTTCTTGCTTGATTTTATCCTTATCCAACTAGATAAATGAATAATGTCTCTGATCCTACATAAGTCATAGTCCCCGGAGAATAATACAATGCTATCAACGTAGAGTAACACAAGCAATTGGGAAAAAATATATTAGTTCCGAGGAATAATATATGTACCATCATAACCCATTCAGTTGTTATTAACACAAACTACACCATAAGGACTTTACTGCAAAGAAAACTTTCACATCTTTCCTAAGTACATATCTTCTTTTTAATTTGCGTTGTTGCTTGTATGAACTTTCCCTGCATATGTCTAGTATCTTTTCACAATTCAATATTCATATAATTTTAGGCTCATAAGGGTAACAGTCAGAGTCCTAATTTGTAGAGCGTAAATGTTTCAAGAGGACAAAAAAGAAAAAGACAATTATTATTAGAAGTATTATACAAGACCATGCAAACATGTACTTGGTTCAAAAATCATTGGTTATTACCATAATCTCTTTCCATCCCCACTCCCCCCCACCCCTTTTTTTTTTGGTGACTTAGGAAACCCTAAAGATAAACATATCCACACCTCCACCAAATGAAGGTAAAAAACATGATAGTGCCATGTTCCTTAAAACAAGCAACAGAAATGCCAAATTTCACCAACATACACAAAATGATAAGTTTCTGAAGCTTCATATAAGCTTCATGTAAACCATAACCAACAAAAAAGCTCAACATTCTACATAGAGCTAGATAAAATGGATAATCTAGCTCACCAAGTTCATCTTCTATAACAATTTGTCCAGAATTTTCGCTGTTTGCACCAGTTCCCTTGAGTTTTGATCGTAAAAAGAGAGCAATCACCTGCATCAAGCAGGTGACATCTTCTCAATCAGCCGTGTCACAAGATTGCATATAAAATTATAGGATATTATTAGGACATCACCAATTCAAAGATCGAGCATGCCATCTTACAAGATTGAGGATGTGATTTTATAACAATGTTGTCTTTCCCACTACATAGTTTTGCAGGAATTGAAATTAGTACAATCAAATTTCATTCCTTGAAAACTCAAACTAGGAAAGTAAGTTCTACAAAGAAAATCAAGCTCACTAGAACACCTGACAATAGATGTCATTATGACACAGCCCTCCCTATCTCATTTGTACAAGCGGGAGGCATAAAATTTTGAGTCCGAAAGTAAATATGAACTCAAAGAGGTGCAAGAATTTAGGAAGAAAGACAAAAGATGACATCAGCACAGATTTTTACACAATCAACAACCTTTTCCCTCTATCAATAAAATTTTATGCCAAACCATAATTTTTCTTTGTTCCCCGTAAGCCAAGAAAGGACACATCTTGGAGTACAGGAAAGAAGACAGACAGCCTTTCTACAACAACCCCTCCCCCTCCCCCATACCCCCCCCCCCACCCACCCCCTCTTGTCCCCCTTGATATGGAGAGATAAAAGCTAGCACTTGCTTTATCTCTTCCCTCCTAGTTTCCCCATTAGTCCGTAAACAGAATTGGGAAGGAATTCCAGATTACCTAGACCAAAAGCGGGGAATGGATGGAACCAGAGGGAAGAAGGTAACAGTTTCAAAGGCTTGGTCAATTTCATAATCATGGATCATCAACAAATCCCTAAATGCTTCTTTACAGCCACCATGGAAAAGGTGTAGATAAGGAGAACTCCAAGATTATCTAGCTTTATAGACATTTTTATGAAAATGATTCAGCAAAAATACTAGAATGCCAGTAGTAACTTGAGCAGTCCCCGAATCTATCACCAAAATGAACAGCAAAGAATTTCCATTTACTTACTTGTCCAACGGAGGAAACCCCCTTATCTGTTCTGCCACACCTTGAGTACTGTGATTCCTTCTTGTTACCGACTAATAGCCTTGTTTTCTCAAAAGCATAAAAAATTTCAGACTGCAGAATAGTTCATGTCAGAAAGAAGTGTATCTGTGATACTAACCGATCTAGTTATATATCAGGTATGAAGTAGTTATCTTCTTGTTTCCTCGAAAATACATCTTTAAAGAGACAAAACAGTGAAAGACTCTCATGAGGTACACCAGCAGCGAAAAAAGAAGAAAAGGATAACCAAGACAAATAGGACACCGACAACCACTATAAAAGGAATGTAATAGTCTAGCCAATGGATAATTCTTTTATTTCAATGTAAAAGTGTAGGGAAGTGGACTTCTATTGTATACCCTTTCCTTTGAGCAGACATTGACAAACAGCGTCATTCCCATTTTACTTTTGTCTAGTGAGAAAATACAGTTTTAGTATCTGTTCTTCCTTACGCCTGACTTTCATTTCCAAAATGCATCTATTTTGAGCAGGACAGTTTGGTAGACCAAAAACCGCAGGCCCCTGTGGGAGTGGGAGCGGGGGGGTTGTGGGTGGTGAGTGGTTGGGGTCGTGGTGCTGGGGTGCAGGTGGTGTTGTGGTTGGGGGGATGACGAACTGGACACTGGAAATGAGAGAGAATTTGAGGTTCCTCTTCTTTTCTTCCAGGAAGAATCGCATAATGCCCAACAATAGTACATAGAAAAGCAACATCTACTGAAAGATAAGACTACACTGTTTCTACTCTTCTAAAAGCTAGAGAAGAACACTTGTGGAGACCTCTTGGAATATGGTAATAAATATATAAACTCATTAAAGCCAAGTCTTTTAAATGACCAAGTAATAAGCTGCTGGGTTTTGAAACAGGCACAGTCATGTTATTGCAGCAACAACTCTAGGATGGATGCTACAATGTTCATTGACATTTCTGATTCTAAGGTATAAGGTTGAACTAGAACTGCAGCTGGTTCTAGTTTTTGCCCTTTATCTGGCTATCCTGCCTGAAAGAAAACTAAGGAATATGAACAAGCAGCAAGACCTCACAGTGAAGAAAGACACAGACCAGCATCAAAGTTTCAACAGCTAAAACACAACTTAACCATACTTCTGCTCTTTTTATCACCTGAGGTGTACAGCAGGTCACCCAACCAAAGGTTTGGTTATGCTCAGTAGATGATCATTTAAAACTGCTATTTGACATTGCTCAATCATGAGGTAACTGGTGTTCAAAAATATTGAAGACAGCATTTTGAGGAGAAAATGGGCCCTTTTGCCACCACTACTTATATCAAAGACAGCACAGTTTATGTTGAGAAGCAGATTTGGGACAGAGGGGAAAGCAATATATCAATACTTTTTATCCAAAATCAGCACTTAATACTATTTATCAGGCCACAAGATCCTTAATTACAGAGCAAATCCTTCTTTAGGATAGATCAAACAGAAGGTTCTTCTCATCATATATAATATAAAGTCAAAATGTGCCATACTAGTTTGTGTCCAAAAATGAAAAAAAGGAACTGTACCTCAATAGTAGGATCCATTTGTGCCTCTGAAGCAAAACCATAGAACCTGTATTGTAGCAAAAAGTTTATTCAACAGTCTTGACGAAGAAAAATACAATGAAGATGAAGAGAATGCTCAAAAGAGGAAAACGACTTGGTTAAATCTAACAACACACGAAAGTTTTGTCTTTATAACACCTGAAAGTTTAAGATACTAATAAACTAACAATTGAAATGTTGTCTGACAAATATAATCTTAAATCTTATCAGCACATTTGCAACAGAAAATATACATAAAGGATTGCCATGATTTCCCCAAAACCAAAAAACAAAAACAGAACAGGAACAAGGAAGGAAAGATCACCCTATGCCAATCATCTCTTTTATCTAGCACTAGACATATTACCATAGCTGACGTGGATTTCAATAGAGTTTGTGGAGCATTAACTAGAATTCAGTAGTATTTTTAAGTAGCATTTTCATTATTCACTTCAAAATATGAATTACATGATGTGTTAATACATAATCAAATGTTTGTCAAGGGTAAAGATATCTAAAACTTGTAATACAGAATATAATAGCTACACAATGTACCTTTGCCCAAAATACATGAGTTTTAGAGCAACATATCGCTTGCAGTGGTGATTCATGGTCCTCATGTAATATCCTGTGCAGAGGTAAATACATTAAGTTAAATATGGACTTCCTTCTTTCCTTGATTGGCAAATTCAGATGTAGAAGTTGTTGCATTGCCAGCCATGTCCAACAGACTGATACTTTCACAAGCAGAACAAAGGATGGCAGGACAACCAATTACAATTTCATTGGAGTCATAACAGCCTAATGCAGAAAAGTTTCTGGTATGATTTTGAAAGCACAAAAGTCAACTGGGTCTGGAAATGAAAACAACTGGCCTATACCAAGAAAGGTGAGCAGCAATATGAAAGCAAAGGTAGAAAACGGGTGCCAACTTCAATAACATTACAACCACAAGAGAGAAACTGGAAAAAGAAAGGGAGAAAGAAGAGAATTTCATGGCACATTTTTGCTAAATAAGTAGTCTTGAAACAAAACCATCCAGAACTGCTGTTTTTGATTTTTATCATTTCTGCCAGTGCAAATTTCAGTTATCCCTGATAATAAAAAATGCAATCTTTACGATGGAAAACAAGCCATCCACTGACAATGATAGAGAAAGAATAATAAGAAGCAAAAAGAATCACACAGACATTCCATCACAATACATGGGAAATCTCTCTCGTGCCTGATGATGATAGAGAATTCATTTCATGCTGCAACCAATGTAGATGCACTTGGAATACAAAAGGAGTAGAGGCTAAAGTCAGACACTCAAGGCCATAGTAAGTCAGACACTCAAGGAATTTGATTTTTTAGCTTAACAAAAGCATCAAATACCATCACATGTGCAAGTTCCACAATCAATTCCTTCTCAATCATTTATGCTGGTTTTAATTACTACAAGTGCTGGTTCGCAATGATTAGAAATGTTAAGAAAAATCAATGGATAAGTACATAGCAGTAAACATAACCTGGAATTTCTTCAGCCATATTCTTCTTCGTGGTCCTAGCAGCACCTACTTTTGACCCCCCTCTTTCCTCAACAGGACTATCACAATCTATAACCACCCTGCTGCATGCTTCCTCGATCTGCAACACAACCATATAATAAATCCACCACACTGCTCACCTTCAAAAGTTCTAAATGTAATAAAGGGCATAAGAAATGAGATTTTCTTTTTCTTCTTCCATCTGTACTTTTTCCACAGCCAGAAACTTAAGTAAGCTTGAGTTTTAAAAAAAAAAAAAAAATTCTGTTATTAAAAATAAAACATACTTTTCTCAAACATGAACCCCACCAATACTCTTTTTAACTTTGTACCATGTCATCAACTTTTTCATGCCAAAAATAGAAATTGATAGAAAAAGTTTCATAACATTTAAAAGCATGAAAGTGCAACAAAGTTTTCCAATGACATTAAGAGCTACAATACTAGTGCCAAGAAAGAGGACACATCAAGAAGGGGAGGAAAAAAAAATAGAGTGAAAAGACTAGAATAGCTAACACAATTTACCACATTAAAGCTGAGAAGGCTTGCACTTCCAGTCATGAGCCATGGACGGAAAAATCATATTAAAATTTTTAGATGAAAACAAGACTTTTAACTTTGAGGTACGAAATTCACGTTTTTGGGATCAAAATTATATTTTAGTTAAGAAGGTTTAGAGTTGCGAACCTCGTGACAGCGACATTTTGAGAGTCGGGATGACAGCTTTGCATTCTCTGCCTCTAACTCCTGGTTTAAGAGTTCCAAACTGGTCATGCAAACCACATTAAGCAAAAATTTCAAGGCTTTTCGTTTGGTTGCTCGTGATGTCAAGGAATCAAAAGTATTTCGACGCTGTAGGTCCTAAGAATGAAATCCTAGATTCAGTGGAGGCTCTTGTTCATCTCCAAACAAAATTTGAAGCTTCTAGTTGCATTCATTTTTTCCGCAATCCAGCGAGCAATTGGTCTCCATGCGAACAAAGAATGGCATTACCAGATGCTTTATTACGATCGGGCTCTAAGAAGCAACCGAAGCAGCTCGAAACGATAGCCAGACTGAGTCTCGGAAGGATTAATAATCTAGAAGCTTAGTTGCAACCAAAGCAGCTTTGCGTCCTTCTAATTTTCTGCTCCAGTTGCTCAGCAACCCAAAAAAGCCAAGTAAAAGGCACATAACAAGGGCTCGGAGAAAAAGAGAGAAGGTACCTTGATTCTTTGCTGGAGAGAGTCTACGAGAGATTGCAGGCTGGGGACGAGCTCTGCATCAGGCAGGTGAGGCTCGCTCACTTCCTTCGACATGGTCGATTTGCGATGCTCACGTTTTCAGGGAAAAAGAGTGCGCGAGCGGCGACTGCGACCGGTAATAAGTGCTTTAACGGTAGAACTAAACCAAAATGACGTCGTTTTCTCAACACTCCGACATGACAACTAATTTTGACTCTTCTCCAATTCACTATCAGTTTAAGTTATATATATACATTTGCGTGTGTGTTTTACATTATTTTACCTAAATAATTCACCCACAATATTAGTAGGGCCCACTACTTTCCCCATTAATAAGTGGTTGCAAGCAATTGCAAACCAACTAGTTAAGCAACTTCCTTGGCGCAAACCTCAGGGACTTAAGTTTTATTTTAAAAGGTTAGCCTTTAAGTAAATGGAGTAACCATCTTATATGATCAAATCATCAAACTTATTTTTTCAAAAGTCTATGACATATCTCTCAACAATGATAAATTACAAGTCCTAAAAATATATGAATTTATTTATTAAAATAACATAATATCCTTAAATTTTTAATTATTATTATATTTATGTTTATTCCATAATCTACATCAATTTCTCAACACATTTCCTACATCTCGTCCTTTGCATACAAGTTACTAAAGACAATGACGTCAAACTTTGCATCCATAGCAAAAAAAGATAGAAATTTAATGTGCATAATCTTGTTTGAGGTCTTTTATGTGTGTGCAAGATAAAAGTTATTAAAAGATAAAAATCATAAAATGAAAAATTAAATAAAAAATAAAAAAATTAAACTTTCAAGTTAATTTTTAGATTAGACTTTCAATCTTTCAATACATTAAAATGATTTCAAAGATTTTTCATTTTCTGATTTTTATTGTTCAGTTTGCCCTCTTGTTAAGAAAACACGTAATCCATTTATTGTTTACACTAAAAATATCAAAAATCTTTTTGATTTAATTCATATGGATATTTAGAAACCATATCATGCCCCAAATTATGATGGCTCGAAATATTTTCTAATCATGGTTGATGATTTTCACAAGAGACTTGGATTTTCCTCATAAAACATAAGATTAAAACGGTATCACATTTGAAATGTTTCTTTAACACAATTAAAAATCATTTTAGCATTGAGATCAAACACATTCGTTCTAAGAATACAACTGATTTTTTTAATTCTTCTTGTGACAAATTGTTTTCATCATGAAGTATAATGCATGAAAATTCATGTGTATATATCTTGTAATAGAATGGTGCGGTAGAATGTAAGCATCGTTACTTATTGGTTGTTATATAGGCATTAAAATTTCAAAGTCACATGCCCACACAATTGATAATGAGAGATTTCTCATGTAAGCACTGTCACATACATTATCAATCGCATTCATTTTTCAGTCTTACATGGGAAATCTCTTTATGAAGTGATTCATAGGAAAGCTCATGACCTTTCTAGACTCCGAGTATTCAGTTATCTTTGTTATGCTTCAGTGATGGGGCATAAAGACAAATTTGCCCATCAAGCTATTTCCAGTATTTTCATGGGATACCCTTTTGGGTAAAAAAGGTATAAACTTTATGACATTAAAATAAAAAAGTTTTTTGTGAGTCGTGATGTTCACTTTCATGAAAATGTTTTTCCTTTTGCAAACATATAATCTAAGTCTCATTCTTCATAATTTCCTATGATATCATTTCGAGATAAGAGTTTGCTCAACAAGTTATCAGAGTTCACTTTGATTCAGATGCTTAGGTAACTCTCCTACACAATCAGATGTCATTCATGATACTCTTACTCATACTATACAAGATATTACCATTCCTAGTACATTAGGCAACAAACTGAATGATGTTACATTGGAGATTCCAAATCCTCCTTTTACGTTGCCTCATGCTTTCATTTATGATGAGATAGATGATGATCATTTCTTGCCACCCATGCTTGATCCCATAGTCTTTCCATCACTTCTTAGACAATCTACCAGAACATCGATATCACCCATATGACTCAAGATCATGTTTACAATATTATTGTCCGTCCATCTATACAATATCCCATCTATGAATATATATCTTATACACATATCTCATTTCACATTAGCACTTCATAGCTGCATTTCACCTGAAACATAACCCTTGTTCTACCATGAGGCAGTTAAGGATTCTAGATGGATGAGATACCATGGATAAGGCAATGAAAGCATTATAATCGAATGGAACATGAGAATTGGTAAACCTACCACCACGAAGAAAACTCATAAGATGTAATAGGTATACAAGATTAAGTATCATGTTGATAGGAGTATTGAACGCTTTAAGGCTCATCTAGTAGCCAAAAGTTATAGTCAGATAGAATGGATAGATTATCATGAGACTTTCTCTCCTATAGTAAAACTTGTGATGGTTAGAAATGCATTATCTATTACTACACAACGTATATGACTATTTGACTGATGAATATCTATAATGTGTTTCTACATGGAGACTTAGATGATGATGTATATATGAAACCCCTACCTGGGAGTTCGTTTAAGGGGGTCCAAAGTATGTCAGTTGAGGAGATCTTTATATGGGTTAAAGCAAGCCTCACGATAGTGGAATGCAAAGTTTATAGAAGCTTTAGTATCTACTAGTTATTGGCAGTCGTTGTATGATTATTCTTTTTTCACTAAATGACAAGATGGTAATATTATTTTAATGCTTATATATATAGATAACATTTTAATTATTGGTGATGACACACAAGAAATTGATGTTTTGTAGGCTTATCTTCATTCTACATTTTAAATTAAGGATTTGGGAGAATTCAAGTATTTTTTTGGGATCGAGATCCTTCGAGATTCAAATGACATGCATCTCAATTAATGTGAGTATATCACTAGAGTTGATTTCTGAATTGGGCACATAGGCTGTAAAGTTTGTTGAAAATTTCATGAAAACAAATGTCTTATTCACTAACTTGAAATATGACAAATGAGTCCATCCACAAATAGATGATCCATCATTTGAGAACATCTTAAGCTATCAGCGATTACTTGGTAAGCTAAATTATCTTGACATGACACACCCTAACATAACTTTTCTAATACATTTCTTGAGTTAATTTATGCATGCTCCTAAGCGATCACACTGGGAGACAGCTATTTGCATTGTTAAGTATCTCAAAGGAATAACAAGGGTTGGTTTATTCTTTCCTTCAGATGATGATTTTTTCTAGTGAGTTTTATGTGATGCCAACTATGCAAAATGCCCTATGGTCCTGCTAATCCACCACTAGTTCCTGTTTTACACTTGGTCATTTAGCAATTTCTTGGAAAAGTAATAAATAACTAGTTGTGACTTTTTATTTAATAGAGGCTGAATATAAGGCCACAACAACCATTACTTGTGAAATTGTTTGGGTGGTTGATCTATTAAAAGATATGAGAATTAATGTTTCACAGCCAATTCTATTATATTATGATAATAAGGCAGCGCAAAAATTGATCGAAAACCTAGTATGTCATCAAAAAACCAAACACATAGATGTTTATTGTCACTTTATTCGAGAGAAAAAATGCATCATGGTTTAATGAGTACAATACATGTTAGGAGTGATAACCAACTTGCAAATATTCTGACCAAGGCCTTAAGAACATATCAACATTATTATTTTAGGGTCTTAGACTTCTTTTGATCCTTAACTTGAAGAGGGATGTTAAAGATTGAAAATGTGTTAATTACACCTATCACATTACCATATTGGGTGACCTACCATGTTATCATGTTGAGTATAGAATAAGGTTCAATATATTATAGTTATTATATGTATTATTTTTCTTAAATATATTAGGTCCTATGTTTTATAAGTATAGAGTTTTAATCCTTGTAACTAAGTATTACCTAATCTTAACTATTATTCTAAAATCACCTATCCATGGTCATGGTTCAACATATTTTTTACTTTTGTTCTATTTTTTTTTTAATACATACACCCAAATTTATACATTTAAGTATTAAATTTAAGATTAGGAGGTTTTAAATAACATTTTCTTCCAAATAAGTCAAGTTCATATTAATATGTCTTGTATTACTTATAACTTTTTATGAAATTCTTTATATGTAAAAGTATTGTTCATTTTTTATAAGTTAGTTTAAGAAAACAAAGAGTTTTTATAACATGATATTAAAGCTTACAACTTAGACAAATAAGATTGAATTGTATGTAGTACATGTAAGTTCAAAATATACTAAAAGACATAAGAAGTAACATTATTGTCCGGAGACCTTGTAGCCTCCAAGCATCAAAATCCGGGAATTGAAGTTCTCGTTGCTTCGAAGTCCACAACCTAGAAGAAATTCAACCGTGAAACGGTTCAGGAAGTTACAAAGCTATATATATATATCGAACCAGCGACTGGTTGGCCCAAGCCTGACGGATATGGCAGAGAACGAGAACGAGCCGGAAATAGTCCCGGAAATCGATGAAAGGGACCCGGGCGCGGACAGTTCTCCGCCAGCGGAGCCGACCCAGAAGTCAAAGACAGTAAGGACCAAGGTGCCCGAGGTGGAGATTCACCTATTCCGACGTGGCAAGGGTCCGATCGACGTGTTCAAGGCGAGTCTGGGAGGGTGGGAGCAGAACCAGCTCGAGGTCCGGGACATCCTCGACAAATACGGGTTCAAGGCGTTATTCGCGTTCAATCCCGAGTCTGGGCGAGGCGTCGCGATCAGGTTCCACCCGAGGAACGGAAGGTCTCTGTTGTCTTACAGGGACGGATCCGTCGTGTTCATTGATGGGGAGCCCAAGGTAATGTCGGAGATATCGAAGTTTATATTTTGTTCAACTTTGTGCGTGTTGGCGATATATTGATTGTTTGGTTACTAAGAAAACGCTGTAAATGAAATTCAGTCATAAACTATGAGTTGAATTTAAGCGAAATTAACTACTCTGAAGCATGGATAGACATAAAGCTTGAGCTGTTAAGGCAAACACTGCAGGATTCTGTGAATTCCCTCGGTGTTTCTTTCAGTACCTAAAGCCTGGAAATTGTGGCAAAGGTCAAGGTTATGAAATGCCCTTTTCTTTCTTCCTAACTTGTTTTCAAGATGCCCGTAACTTTTTCTGACTAACAAATAGGCCGTTGTCTTGACTTCATATTTCAATGTAAATTCTTCGGTTTGTGAGTAGTTGAAGGATGAAGTGGCTATTTACTCGACATTTGTTAACTTGCTAATTGAGACTTCCCCCACAACCGAACTAAATCTTCTCCAATTTTACGTGCCCTGTTTGTGGACGAGTTGATGATCATGATGTGTCTAGATAAAAGCTTCTTGACACTAATTCGACACTGTTTTCTAATCAAATGCATTCTGTAAAGGGAAAATCATTGGGAGCAATCATACTTCGGATATCAAAACCTCATACTGGAGTATATACTTCTACAACCTTAGATTCTTCCTAGCCATCGGGGTAGTGCTTTTTGGAAAATTTAGGTGCTGCAAAGGACCTCCTAGAGATTGAGTCTTATCTATAAAACTTCTGGATAATGAACCATTCTGAACATGAAAATTCTTTTACCCCCATGAGGAAAACTAAGACCTCTTGTTTTGGCTTTGTCATGTTGAGTGCTCCTAGGCGTAATTGTTATGATTTGTGCCCTTAAGAACATCCAGTGATCCCCCTTCATGCTTGGATTATATGGGTAGAAACATTGTGAAGGTTAAGAAAACAGTACCCTGAAAACCAAATATATGCATTGCGGATCTGATTTTCTCTTTTTTGTTCTTTTTAGTAATTTGATTTCTTCTCTTTTCTTTTTCCCCTTTACAAATGCCATGATACTATGTTATCAAGGAGTTCTACAAAATCTATTACCGTCTTGTCCATCTCACGTTTCCTTCAAGTTTCTAATAAACATATAAAAAGTCCGTGTTTCAGATATCAAGGATCCATTAAGAGATTGTTATCCCGATCGGGAATAGAATCAAGGACATGATAGTAGAATGTAGCATCAATCTGAGTTGTGCCTTCCCTTCTTCTTTGCATGTGAGTGTTTGTGTGCGAGATGGCAGAAAGGCCTTCTGTTCCCTATTTTGGCTGATAATCTCATTTCCTTTAATCATCCCTGATTGCTGCAGGATTCCTTGATGAAACCAGTTACCAAAATCGTGGTTGGCGTAGCAGTTATAACCATTTTACTCGCATTGGTTTTGAAGGAAACTCCAGCATGGGCAGAGAAGTTTAACGTTTTTGGTGGGAGCTTCCCTCCATGGATCCTTGCTTGCATGGTTATCGTTTTCACACGCATGAGGAAAAGAACCAAGGACTTATTGAAAAAGTTTGGCTGGTGAAAGACAATTTTCTCTTCTTTAGAGCATTCAAGTTCTTTCGGTTCTGTCCAAGTTTTGTCTAGATTACGTTTTCCTCGTAATAATCCTCACATTCAACAGCAAAAGATGCTGGATGATATTTTCCCTCTGATTACTTCGGTGTTTTCCATGTTTCTGTTGGCTAAGAACCACCTCATGTTTCATAACCCCAGTGCCAGTGACTGGCATTGGGGCATGTGATGCCACAATTGATGTATGATGTAATATGTCAATGCAATATAAGCCGTGGGATGGATTGTGATATGTAGTATAAGTTTATTCATATGCATGTTTACCTTATGGGTAGTCCAATAGGTCTTAAGTTCGTTACCCCCTATCTTGTACCTGTTCTTTTTGCAAGTCCATTCTAAGCATTATTAGTCTGTATAGTTAAATATCATAGCCACTCCAAGCAGCTTTATAGACAACTACATTGCAGACGACGATAATCCATCTCTACATCCAAGCTATCCCACATTAACAATCGTGAAGCAGGAAAGTTGTGGAGAGCACAAGCATAACAGGGTTTGATTGATAATCATCACTTCTTAGTCGGGGAGATTTATCTCGAAATTATTTTTTACCTTGATATATTATTGAACACGTTAATGAGCTGGAAAATTGGCATACAATAATAATTAAAAATAATGGCCAAAAAAAAGGGAAGAGGGCTGTAAAAGAACATCAACCGGTGCTGGCAGACAAATCTCCGGAGAGTGCACTTCCATATGAAGCCGACCCTGTTTGTGAAGTGGCGCCTCGAGGTTTTGAAGCTGTACTTCCTCGGGCTTTCTGGATCTGCCGTATCCTGAAAGCATCTCTAGGAAGTGGCTGGCTTTGGACAGTTGCAGTTTCATCATCTTCTTGAGCTACAAAAATTCAAATGGTAGCATCAGTAAAATCTTCTCCATTATTCTTTCCTTGTGAGATACTGCATGAAATGTTTTGAGCTTGAGCTCAGACTACAATCGACTAGGCCCCAGGCTTGGGATCGATCAGATATAACAAAACAGGAGATGCAATCCCATGTGTGGGGCTAGCAATTTATCAAACATATCCAACTATTATCATTTCAAAATCTGATCAACAGGCAGAGGAAGTACTAGGAAAATTGGAAGAACTGGATAATCAACTCAAGCCAGATGCCACACAAGGTTTGAAGCATCCAATTTAGGTTGCCTGAAAACTGTTATTTCAACCTGTGAATATGTCTCGGCGAGTTATTCATGAGCATGAACTGATCTCTTAACTCATGAGATGAAAAAGATAACCAAGAACATGCTACAATTTTCTCCAAATCAATTGTGTATCCCATATCCTCTACAGATATTTCAGAAGTATTTGGAAGAAATCAAAAATTAATTACTTAACAAAGGCACGCTTAGACACATCAATATGGAGTATCATGTCTTATAACAGCATAAATATAATAACCGAGAAGGAAGGCCATACATACCATCTAGATCTTTCCTTTTCCCAGATTGTCTGTCCCTGATTGGTTTGAAAGATGAAGCACTTGGGATGGGACGGGTCTTGCTTGAGGCAGAGAGATCACTTGTACTATGTGCAGGACCTCCTGACATTTGCCCTGTGTAAGTCCCTGATTTGCCAATTTGCGCTGCTGGCATATCACTTTGCAAACAAATTGATAATACAATATCCACATCTGGCGATGGACCTGAAATTTGCGAAGAAAGCATACTTCACCTCAGCAAGGTAGGTGATTAGTGGCCATGAATCATTCATACACCTTCAATAACATCAATTCGAATAAAGTACATCCGGTTCAAAGAAAAGTAATTTTGTGTTCAAGAATGACTTCCATTTAAAATTATAAAAGTATTTACATGTAGACAAAGGCTGAAAATGTTCAGCTGAAACTGCTACACAATTTTTGACGCCCCATGTAGAATATGATGTTTCACTTTGATTTAAGCAATAAATTGGGTGTTGTTAAGGAGAAATCAAAGTGAAAATAGTTGGAAAGTACAGTGATTATCATCTTGAGAGTGGTCCCTAAATCATGGATATAAGTCAAAGAAGATTACCCTCAACAGCAGGCAAGCCAGATAAAAATGCTACCAATGCAGGTGGTGTTGCTTTCAGAATGTCATCAATTGCACTGGTTGTCCCATCGCCCCCTACTGAAATATTTGGATTTGGCAAGTTGCTGAATGTAGAAGGATTTCCAGATGCTGTAATGCTCGGAAGAATTTCCATCCCTGCAGTCAAACAAGTCAGCCATTAAGTTATAATTCTACATGCCGCAATAATATGAAAGAAATGTAGTAGGAGCATAACCATGCTACAAACATAATTTCCAATTCTCATGATACGTTCCCTGCTATCGCTTAAATGACTGGGTCACTATTTTTTCCCCTTCTATAGGTGATGGTAAACCACTAGAAAAGCACAGGAAGAATAAAAAAATCTGTGTCAATGTCATTCCCTTTCTATAAAAGCTTTCAGGGACTAATATTTCTCTTTTCACCGAATTAGTTCCTTTGTGTCAGTTTGATATTGTATATTCATTTTGGATGCCTGTGACAGCAGGCGAGCTACCGTGTCTATTTAGAGTTTTGATAATGTCATCCACTATGGAAGCAATCATCAACATTTACACCCCTCTGCAAAAATGGCTCTGATCCACAACCTTAACAAAAGGCAAAATATTTCCTGGGTTCTACAGTAATAAAAAATTAGAATATCAGATACCTAAGTTGTAATAGGCTGAAGTAAATCTAGATTTAGGGTTCAGACAGAGCCAATTATGTTAAATACAGTTTAACAGGAAAACATGCAATTCAATCAAAAATAAAGTGCAAAATTGGTCACAGTTTTTAAGGAAGCAAAAGCACCAAAAAAAACACCTTCTTTTTTTTAAAAAAAAAATTCCATTGAAATATAGATATCCAATTAAAAATAACCGTTGACGAGCAAAAAATCCACAATGACCATTAACCAGCGGCACCCATTTATTTTACGCATTTTTTTCTGTATATTTTCCAGAACTAGAACAACATTCAAACTCCAGTAAAGAACCATGCTACTATATCTATATAAGGACAGCTATAGAATGATGAACATGCACTTTCTTTTCATGATGTAATGTTCCATGGACAAATGATAGCAGGGTAAATTGGAAGATGATGTAAATAAAAGAAAATCCTGAGTAATCAGGAAAAAAGATTCCCCATACCGGATGTTTGGCTTGGATGATAAATCGCCATCTTAGAAGTGTCAGGATATACAACCTTGGCAGACGTAGTTGAATTTCTTATCAAGCCTGTAGGAACCTTATCTACACAAAGGGTGCAGTGAACCAGATAATACCCGCAAAGAATCAACCAAACATGTAAAAATAAAAATTACAACAGTACATAAGCACTATAATAATACCTGTAGCCCCAGAGCCATTAGGCAGAGCCAACCTCTCCACTCTCTTATTGATATTTTTGACAAGCCACTGAAAGCGTAAAACCAGAACTTTGCATTTAGATCAATATACAAACGCATATCTAGATATATAATCAACATGTGCAATAACCCTACACATTTTCAGTAGAGTCTTATATCTTTTTGCACCTTAATGATGAACTTATCATCCAAAAGATTAAATACCCCAGTATTGCCCGAGTAGCAATTGCACCTTTTTATAGTGGCTGCTGCTTACCAACCAGCAGACTGGCTACTGGGAGTGATCATTAAATCTTTTGAACTTCAGTTATATTGCCCCAGTTTCACTATCTCTTTCACTGCCTTCTAGAATAAATAGTTATTATCCAAAAGATGAAATACTCGAGAGACAATAGTTACAGCACAAAAAGCCTTCTAGAATAGTGTTACTTCTCTCCCTCTTCAACTTTGAAGGGAAGATCTAGAGCTCTATGGGATTAAGGGGATAAATACTTCTTCCATTATTTGTTAAAAAGAAAGGCACTTACAGGAACGTGTAGTTACAAGATAATATTATAACCCTGATTCTACTGATTCTACATAAAACAAACACATACATCTGGTCTGGTGCAAGGACACCCAGGTTGCAAATATGTTATCCCCAGCTCTAAAGAACAAAGAACAAATGAAGGCCGTTCAATGTTCCTTGCTAACCAATAAAACAGAAAGAAACAATGGTAGTTGGTAGCTCCAAGTTGAGTGCTTCATCAAACCTTCTTTTTCCTCGACAAGTATACAAATGTCTATTGTGGGGATCTTACTTTCACATACATATTACATCACATAGGATGCAAAGTGGGAGAACCCTATTCTATCCTATCTTTCTAGCATCCACACACCATTTTACTTCAACTAGTCATATGAACAAAAAAGACAATTTTAACAGAACGTACCTCCTGCCGCGCCAAATGATCCAAATCCTTGGAAGAGCATGGCCAAAGATCCATGAAACTATAACGTGATACAACATCTTGCAATGATCCCTCTAATGCTGATGTTCCCTCTTCCCCTGTTCTAGAAAGAGCTTCTTTCTTTCTTTGTTCAACCTAGATGACATTAACAAGTTCCTAAACATCTAGTTGATGACATTATCAGGCGCTAACAATATAGAAATTTACCCATATGGTTACTCAAACATTGATGAGGGAGCTAGTGCCTTCAACCATTAAAAGTTATCAAAGCATTAAAATAAGATGAAAAGAACCAATTGCCAAGCATTATTTACAGGGCTTGCACACCCCCACCCCCCCCCCCCCGCCCGCCCAAAAAAAAAAAGGAAAAAGAAATTATTTCTATGGCATATGATAAATTTGCAGTGGTTAGGGCACCATCACACAATCTGTTCTGAGAGCTTGTAAGTGAAAGAGAAAGAAACCACAGATTCACATAATGCAAACAACACCAGAGAGAAGCTAAAGGTTCCAGACTAAAAAATAAGTTAAATTAAAAAAGAAAAAGCTTCATATATCTTCACTTACAACCAATGGCAATGAAAATTCATTTCGTTGTTATCTGGTTATAAATCAAAATCATTCAATATACTTTGGGTATAGAGTTTATTAATAGAAAAGTCTTTCATGTTCAAGGCTCTGGGAGATTATTAACAGAAAAGTCTTTCACCAATATTATCTAGCAATGATGCTTGATTCTGATAGAAAATTACTTTGTTATAGGAATCAGGAAAGCAACAAGAAGATCTAAACACACTGATAAATACACAGCATTGCACCGCAAAGAATTTGAGGCTTGACATTATTCTCATTTATATACTTAAGCAACAGAATCTTAAAAAAAAAAAGTCCCTGCTAATCAAGAAATGGTATAGCAGCTTTTGAATCTAACAATGCACAGCTAACATAAAAGGAAACATTTTCTTTGCTGATTTCTACAGATGACAGAGCAAAACAACTTGGATATGGTTTTCTAAGTTAAAGAGAAAAAGGTAAATCTAGCTTTGAGAAACTCTCAATTCCAGATGTAATGGAGTATAATGCGTAGAGAAAGGAGAAGAATATTGGTATTCAGAAAATGCAGTTCAGAGCAAAGTAACTACCTTCAACATGCTAGCCAGATCTCCATAAGTTTGTTCAAAAAGGGTGAACCGTTTCCAGACCTATCAGAACCACATAAAAACCCTCAATAAAGCAATAACATAAATTGGGTATAGGATAATATCTTGAAGATAAAATCCGGACATGAAAAGTGGGAGAACAAAGGAAAAATGGCATCAGAAAATTTGGTCTCATAAGGTGGCAAGAATAAACCTGAGTTTTTAAGAACACTACAACTTAAATCTACGAATGCCAAGAAGTGTTTTCTTAAGGCACTGATCACATTAAGAATTATATGTACCGAAGATGAAAGGATCCAAAGGCGTTCTGGAAAACAACTTTCTCTTTCAAAGTTTTTGCAGTCATTCGGAAGATTCATATCCTTAGAACTGAGAATTAAATTCCCTTTGCACATTCAACATGATATTCCAGAAAATTAGCCAACTGTTTGTAGCATTTCCACATATATCTGAAAGATCAAGAAATCACTATATGTGGAAACACAAACATGTAAACGGAATTCTCTTACAAACTATTTGTTCTGAATGCACGGAATGAGGAACATCCCAAAGAAGAAGATGGAGACAAATGCACTGGGCAACCATGTTTCAATACTCAATACAGCAAGAGCATATTTGGGACTCCAAATGCAACTAATTTGAAGTACAACAAATCAGAAACATGTTTGGCATTCATAACTGATATTAAGACTGGTTTTAGAGCTGTTTCCCAGTCCCATTTATTCTATTTCTCTACATCTTTAAATGTATAAAGAACAGAAAGGCTCAGGCTATAACAGTACCTCTTAGGAGAAAATCATAAACTAACTTTGTTGAGTGACAAATTACCAGGAATCCAAGATAAAGTAACATAATATATGTATGGACATCTATTAGTATGTGAGCTTGCATTGGGTTTCACCTCAACAGATTCTTCTGGTGGCAGTGAACTTAAAGCTCGCTCAAATAAGGCCCGGATATTTCTATCATCATTCAAACGTGTCAAAAAGTCTGCATATCTGTAAGATTAAGGACAATGATAAATGATATTATCAATAAGACAAGAAGATCTAAGTGCATGTAGTTCATCTGCAACATGCATGATTTATGGTTTAAGAGGTAGAATAACTCACTCAAGAATGTATAGAGGCTCATGCATAAACCGTTTCAATCCCGCTTCAAAAACATTATGTGCAATCTGCATGGTGGGAAAATAGAAGGATGACTTATACATATTTATTTATTATCAAACATAGCTTAACAAATCATTAGAATTGCGCAAATAAACATTAATTAGTTGCTGAACTATCCAAGCTTGGAGAATGCTTGAGCAAGTCACAAATATGTGTGTACCGTAATAAATCAGGAAACCGAGTTGGGGCAAAGGACAGAGAACAATGATTAATGGCACTTATCATCCTAGTTAAATATCTTTTCAAACACCATATTTAGGTTTCAACTATGTTTAGCATAAATTACAGTTTATGAGGATCAGTAAGAAACTTTTGGTTTTTTCAATTTGATGGCTAATATTAGTAACACTAAGTAAGCCAGTAATTTTGCAGAATATGTAAGCTAGAACCAATGCAGATAGCATTTTATACATTAGCTCCTAAGTTAAACACGAAAGCTTAACAGAAAAGAAAAGAAGGACCTCCGGATCCTTGTCAAGACAAAAGGCCATCATTGCATAAGCCACATAAACATGGTAAGTGCAGTTTGGGGATTTTCGTGCATCTAAAAAGTATTTGCGAGCTGCTTCAACACCCTCAGTCCTCCTTAGAAAGCGAATAAACTGCAGAATGAAACAGAAAAGTGTTATCTGAAAATATTTTTAAGGACAAAATGTGGAACATTAATGCTAACAGATTTCTTTTCTCAACCAAAAAAATTCTGGGAAAAAAAAATTGAAGACCTCTATGTTGCACGGTAGGCCAAACAAATAAGGAATGAAATTCTTCATCATGTCTTTCAGTTCAAAATTTTTTGGTACACACATTTTAAGCTTGACTCTACGACTAGTCTTCTCCTACATTTTCTAAGTTGTTTACTTCTTCAGTTGTTATACATACTTTCTTTTCAAAAATCTTCCTCTCCCTCCTTTTGGCTTTCCCTTCACTCATCATAATTTTGTTTTCTATACAGGAAAGCCAAAGGCTTGGCTTTGGACTGACCCTAATGCAGTCCTAGGCTGCAGACCTTCAAAGATTTTGTACTAGGAAGTTTTTGCTTCTCTTGAACCAGCATACAGACTCACTTCATAATTTCAGAAGTAAAGATCATGTGCTTGCTAAGATTTCTTCTGTCTTAACACCCCCCCATTGAGACACACGAGAGAGTCATCTCTATCTCTCACGATCATTGTCAACTGCTCTATGTACTCTGAAGAAAAAGGTCCGCTAAACAATTCAAAGATACTTACTTGTATATGTGAAAGTGTTGTTGTGTTAACACCATCCCCTAATAGGCCCTCATAGATTTTCTTTGCAGACTGCAACAAAGCAGAAGAAAAGTTCAAAGACCTAAAACAAAGGAATTGAGCATGTGGAAGAGATGCTGGACCCTCCATACCTGAATCGCCCCACGAGATTCCTCCACCTCTGCATATGCATACCTTAGCATCTCTGAGTCTGACGATAAATATGAAGAAACAAAATTACATGACATAAACATCAACAAAGGGTTCAAAGAAAAAAGGCATAAATTATTGAGGCCTTGCCCTACAGAAAGCTTAGGCAAAAATAAAATCCTAAAGCAAAATTACATCAAATAATAGAAGCTTATGTGCTACAAGTTAATAAAAGAAGTAAGCATTACTCAGGGATAACAGAAACCTCTAAGTGAGTGAAAGGCAGAAAAACGAGAAGCAAATTACCAGGAAGAGCCTTCAAAGCTCGCTGGAACACTTTGACTGCCGCATCAATTGACCCACTTTTTGCATGCCATGTAGCATAGTCATACCATATATCAGGATAATGGTATAGATACATGAGACACTGAACAACAGCAATGCAATTAGCTTATAACAATAATAAAACCACAGAGATAGTGGATCTGAAAGTTAGAATTAGAAGAGACATCAGAATACAATCAAACAGAATCCAGCCATTTAAAATGACAAAAGAACTCAAAATATGCCCTCGGATCTAGCAAAAATCAAGAGAGAGATGTAAAACAATTATAGATCAAAATAGAGTGATGACCCCACAGATTTAGGAAAGTCTGACAAAATTAAGCAAGCAGCTGGGGTCTTTGAGAAGCAAGAAGATAAATAAGTTTTATGACATTTTTTATCTGGTGAGGTAATATCCAACTATATTACTTGCCCACCAGTTCATTTAATTATGGGGAGGTTCATAGTTGGGATTTTTGGTTTATGAACGATTGAGTTGTATCTTTGAATTGTCTCTTCAAAACTGCTTTCAGTTATTCTAATTCTTCCTGACCAGAAAGAAAATAAGGATCCTCCGTTTCAAATGAAATTAGGTACTGTCAAAGACATTATTTTGCAATCTTCTTTTCCATTTACTTGTTCCTTTTAATATCCAACAAATACATAACATCTCTGCATATGCTCGTATATAGGCATCCGGCTGTATAGATAGACAGAGAGAGAGAGAGATGTTTTCTAGTTTTTTTTTCCATCTGCATTTAACCAGATGGATAGCACATATCAGATACATATTGTCTCATCATCTTAGAGAATAAAAGTATTAAAATACAATCCACAGCATTGAAGGACAGCTCAAAAATTTGAGAAGAAAACTAAAGTTTCAAACATAGACACTGAAAAATGTATCTCTGCAATTAAAGAGACTAGCAATAAACAAGGTTCCAATTGCCTCAGGCACTGAACAAATAAGATAGCTAAGTCTACAAGACAATAGAAATTCTTGTCATCTAGGACAATTCATAAGATCTGAACAGCAAGGTAGTTTGGTCTTCCATATATAGAAAGTCAAAAAATTCAACACATTAGTTTACAAAAGAGATACTTTATACTAAACAACTATATTTTCCCACTACCTGTTCATACGTGAATATGATTCGCTTGTTTGAGGATGCACTGTCTATCCTTTGTGGGTTTCCTCTGAAATGCAAAATGTAGTTAGAAAGAATCCTTCTTTTTTTTTTTTTTTTTTGTTCAATGCAGTTTTCTAGCATTAAAGACCTTGAGCCATACAGGAACTTTATCCAAATAATAAAAGTTATATGAGTTTTGGCACAGGTATTTCCACACCAATAGAATGGGTGAACAGTGAGTTCTGAGTTCAAAAGCTGTTGAACGCATGCGTAAAAAGTAATAAAAAAAAATCTGGGCAGAAAGTCTTTTATTTATTTTAAAAAAACCCCATTCACCATTAACCAATCCAAGTGATAATAGACCTTCAACCACAATATAGAGAAGTAAATGTGAAGATCTCCAAACATAATAACATGAAATTGCATCTAAGGCGAATGTAAATGCTTGCAGCTAATATGAAAGGACACCAACGCTCTGCTTCTTACTTCTCAAAAGCTAACAACCGTTTCCAGGCCATCCATTGCATTTCTTCCTGTGAAAACATGATGAATTAGAATCTCCATAACAAATCCAACTGACAACATTAAGATGTTTCCCGGGAAAATTATCAGCTAATGAGCTGCAGAACTTTTATAGCCTTCCAATTCCATCCAAATGATACTCTGAAGTTAGTCAATATATGTCATGGGCTCAAATTCACTCCCAACAATGTGCTATTTGTTTCCAAAACCAAATTATGCGGACAAGGCAGCATCTTCTTTAAATTATATAAACCTCTTTCATAGAAAATAGAGGCCAGTCCTTGCAGCATATTTTCTTAGACGGCCAACTTGGACACAAAAGTCACCCAATGTCGAATGCCAATAAGCAATGTTAAAGAAAAGAAAAGTTGGTCACAAGTGCTTTCTGGCTCTTAAAATCAATAGCCATACAAGCATATTTGCAGCTTGTCTGGATAACAGAGACCAGCTACGACTAAAACCAGCCCACTTATCAGGCTCCAACCCACCAGCACAGGTAATGGACAAAGTTTTCCCTATTACCTGGGCAAGCAGGATCTTGTCCAAAAACTGTCCAAAATGGATGGATTGCAGTTAAGTGTATCACAACAGGTTCTCCTGCTTATGTGACATTATACCCTATCAAATACATTATCAATACAATACCAGTTAAAAAGCTATATGATTTCCGTTATTTGGACACAATTGCATGTACTATTAAAAAAATTTAGCCCAAACACTTTTTAACTGGCCTAAGAACAAAGGCCTGATTAGGTGTACTAAATAAATTTAAGGGGCCTCCAAACCAGATAGGCCAGAATGGAGGTATGTAAAATTTGGGCTCAGAATTGACAGATCCACAGAAAAGAGAAAAGAAAAGACCAGAACATAAAGTTTGCAGGTCTGTAGGTGACAGAAGGGACCTAAGAAGATACATGTCCACTGAAGGTTGGTACAGACAGGCGGTTCCTCAAAGCAGGAGGTGGGCACAGGGTGCAATGCAATCTGCCCATAGGGGTGGGTGCTCAGCATTAACTAAACTAATCCGTGGCTTGACAATTACAATAGAACTACAAGCACCAGATATTTGCCTTGTAAGAGCCAGATGGTGGTACAGCAAGCATATTCCAATCAACTTCATCAAAATATTTCTTCCGCTCTCTGTATACAGCCCTGGCACTGTTATATTTTTGTTGGTATTCAGATAACAGTCCTTTTGCCTGCAAAAGCCATACCATCATATGTCAGCTTTAATTAGTATATTGCTTCAGAACAAAAGAATAGAAAGAACATATGCATGCAAAACATGTAGGTAACCATATACATTACATTTACCACCAAGTAGTGCAGATCGGAAACACAACAATCATCCAAACCAAAAAAGTTACCAGTTGACGGCTAACAGAATTTTCAAAATTCTCATATTCCTTCCAAAGTTGTTCAATGTGGTGTGTAGGAGTAACAATAGCTCTTTGGTATACTTTTCTAACAGCAGTCATCCTTTGTGACTCTTCCTGAGCGTTCAGAGCCTGCATGACAATCTCACAGTCAACATGGAAAATGAAAACAACGACAATGAGAAGTGAACGGTATCACTGCTTTGTACTATTCAACCCATAGTGCAACCATAACATGTAGAAAAGATAAAGGGAGACTTCAACAAACCGGCAATGTCTTCAAAAAGGTGATGTATTCCATCCAGACAGGCCCAGATGCTATATCTGCTCCTGGAAGCACAGGCATTGAATATAAGCACAAGGACATCACTCTGAGTCAGTGACTTACTTCAGTCTTTTCAGCACATCAATCCATTTTCATATAAATCTACTTGTACAAGTTTTTCCTGCTTTCTTCAAATTGTACAAGAAGTAAGCTTTATGGTTGATTCATGATATAAACCAGTCACTACTTTCTGCACATAAAGAAACCAGCAGATTGGATATTCCACCTGCATACACCTTTGCAACTTCCTCACCCCTTCCCTTGCAGGTGTTTCGTGAATACAACAATAACTACATAAACACATACGAGGAAGATAGAGACGTAATTTTACTCCATCTAGTAGTGTAATGAATTCTTACTCATCTTGTGATGACTTTTTTGCATTAGAAAACAACCCATTGCCTTTAAACTTTATCCCGTATCCTTTTGGAGAAGTATACATCAACTCATTCCAGTCTCAAGAGTTTTGGATCTAGACTGACGTATTTCCTAAGCAATGGCTTATGGTATGCTAATCATTTCAAACCCTTAGTTCTCTCTAACGCAATTCTAAGACAATTAAGACACCACTTATCTGAATCTTACATGTTATGCAATCTCAACAAGTATAAGAAGAGAGTAATCAACTCTGGCTCTAAAAATAGAAAATCATCACCACTAGAACAACCACTCTTGTCAAAAATGTTGAACCATTACATTAACACTCCTCAAAAGCATGCCAACTTCCCAACATTGGTTATGAAAATTTAAAAATTTAAAAATTTGAAAAAAAAAAACTTGGTCTAGCTGCAGAAAACTTATTGGCAGAAGAACTAATCAATTATATATTAGAATGGAACACTATTACAAGGAAAATTCTAAAGGCTTAAGAGAGAGAGCAGACCAACATAGCTAAGCATAAAATCAAAAGCCTTTCTAGTTTCTTCTTGACCCTCAACCCCCTTTTTCTCATTGACCCTTTTGATGAAGCGAATGTAGCACCGCCTACAAAACCAATGAGTGACAGAATTAAAAGTGTCACAGTATATATTTAAAATAATTTGTAGCCTTCCAGCAACAAAATTCACCCCACTTGAAAATTCAACTACAAATTTAAATGCATATCTCCACACCCACCCATCTCCCCCCCCCCCCCAAAACACACACATTTTGTAAGGAAAAAGGTGAGCAATAGAGATTTCTTGTTGAGGATATTGACAAATAAAATTAAACTTCAACTGATAAATGTCCAATAAAGGAAAACATAATTAGAAATATTGCACATCATAAGGCAGATGGGAGTTCCCAACTTGCAGAAGAAATTGATAAAGAGAGCATCAATCACTCAAGGCTGTGAAATTTGAGGCAGCAAGCAGGCACTTTCTAAAAATAAAAGCATATTAATATTCCTATAGGATTCACAATTAATCATACAGAGCAGAAAAAATCATAATCCACCAAGATGTAATAGATACAGAAAATCTACGCCAATTTACCCTCAAGCAAGTATTGATCAATGAATCTCATTGGAATGTGATACAGATAACATACCACAGAGGTATTTGGAGACAGTTTAATAAGCAGCGGCTAAAGATCTGCTTGGTAGCATCATCATTATTAACAGCCATGTGCGCCTCCACATACTGCTTCCAGTATTTTGCCTGGAAAACAAGGGAAGCTAACTTCAGCAACCTACGCCACCACACTTTCAAGACAATCAAATTTAACAAGTGATCAGGTTGCAGGCATTGGTGCACAAAATCCAACAAAATATACAACTGGAATGTTTGAATGCAAAGTGAAACATCACATATTTACCCATAAGATTTCTTCTTCGTGATAAGAATTCAATAGCCTACATGATAGTCATGAGAAATATTCACTAAATAAGTGCAGCTTTAGAATGACCTAGGATGAAGTAGCCATTGACCAGTACAAGGAAATATTCACAACTTTCCCTCCGAAAGCAATAGCAGCATTTTTAACCATGTTCATATTGGATTGAAGTTGCTCCAAATTGAGATTCAGACTCAATTTCATTTAACCCATAAAATTGGCTTTAAACACATTAAGTAAAAATATTGAAGTTAGCCTTGAACAAGAAGTAACATGCTCAACCAAGAACTACGCTGACCACATCAACCACCAAATGGAAATAGAAAGGGTAATGCTAACTCCTGAATAAAGCCCTTGAGAATCAGTAAAGCAATTTTTAGGGTTACAATTGATGTTTTTATAAAGTGCTTAAAGTAAAAAAAAAAAAAAAACGTCTCGCCTACTAGCCCATGAAGTGCCACCCCTAAACACGGTGATTCCAACAAAACCTCTTTCATGGTATCTTTTGGATGAAACAATGAATCTAAGCCTCTTGCTCTTCTCAACACCACTTCGCTGATTTCTCCTCTTGTACCACTCAAAAGGCTTCCTTCTATCTGCCTTACCAGAATGTAGCAAGTCCTCCACAACCAGCTCTAACTGAACACATGAATACTCTCCCCTCCACTCAAATATTGAGGCTATCAAGCATAGCCTTTGGGAAACTTCGGGCTCTTCTCTTGAGAATAACAAATGTTTAGCCCAAGGTAGAGCAATCTTTCCAGCAAACTTGTGATACAGTCGAACTACCGAACAAAGTTTATCACAAAGAAAAAATAATCCGATAGAGCTTCTAGTATCTAATCAAGTGGGATAATTGAAGACATACGCCACATATACAGTAAAGTAACCAAGCAAAAGGATGCCACAGTATATAACATTGAAGCGAGAGAACTATAAAGACATAAAGACTGTTAGATGAACTCACTGCTGTTGGGAACAGCGCCAGAAGTTGCTCATATATCGGTGCGGCCTCCGCAATAGGCAAATGCTAAAGAAAGACACGGACACAAAAGGAAATTTTGTGAAATTTAGTAGCCCTTATCAAACATCATAAGTCTTACAGGGTTCCAAAAATAAGCCAAAACTCAGGAATCTGTTTGATACCTGCGCCTCGTTGGCTAGAATTTCTGCGGATTCAACGTTATACTTATCATCCGTGGCTTTATTGTCGCCCATTGCTCCACCCTAAAATTCAAGACAGTAGTACAAAAGAAAGGACCCCGTGTTCTGGATTAAAAAGCCCTCGCTTATAACGGCGCGGGAGATGAAAAGGTTTCAGAGGAGGAATTCTTCTCGTTTATGCCCTCCAATGGCGTCCGGCGCCGATGGTTAGCTGGCTAAAACATCTACTGATACTTGCAGAGTCTGTTATAACGAGTTTTCTACAGTTGAGGCTCGTTCCGAAGAGCTCTTCTTAGCAGATTTGTCTCCGGCAATGTCTTCCGTGGCTCTTCAATGTCTTGGGCACTTAATATACCGCCAATCTGGACTCGTATCAAGTCGATGAATTTACAAAAAAACTTCCCCCTGCTTTGTCAGGTAAGCCTCCTGTCCTGTAATGCTTCAAATTTTGTTCTGGTTAAATTCTTACATTAGAGTTTGATTATCACACAGACTTAACCATTAAACAAAGACAAAAAGTCCAATCAAATTGCTGAATTTATCGTGATCTAGATGTGAGTTCTGTCTAATTTGACACTTAAAATTAATTGAAAAAAATAAAAATAAAGGTACTAATAAAGGCCCGAAAACTTCAACTTCTGAGATAAAAGCATTAACACGGGTAATTCAACACTTTAAATCAATAGCAACAAAAAAAAATAGTGTGAACAAAAGTTAATCAGGACTAAAACTGAGATTTTGTTGTTTGAGGACGATTTTTTAAAATGAATGGTAGTTTCAGATGGAGAGTAAATGCTTCATATTGTTTCCAACACCTCGTAAAATGTTTTTATGTGAATGAATTGCTTTGACTCTTTGTGATCTGGTTTTAAGAGCTAAATTTGGTTTGCAACATAATATTAGAGTTTCTGTTTTAGGTAAAAACAATTTATTATAACATGTAGTTCAAGTATAAAATTTCATTTGTTATGAGAATCTATAATTTCATTTTATAGTTATTAAAAGCCCAATCCACAAGCCAATAATTTATTTCATTTCTTTATATTTGGCTTAATGTTTGCTTAGATAATGAGAACTCCATAAAAATTAGAGTATATTATTTATCAATATCTTACCCATGATTCTTCATATACCCTAATGTATATTATGAGAGGTATATGGTAAAAGACCATCTCGTCAATTATGGACATACCATATGTAGATGACTATTTTTAACCAACTTATTGTGCTGCATCATCTATTCTTAGAAGTCTTTGTTAAGGATTAGCTAAAATTAAGCAATTATAGGCCATTATAGGGTTTAATAAATATATTGTTCAATGTATTTCATGTTTTATTTATTTTAAATGTCAATGAAATTTGTACACGATATACCGCTTATACAGTCATTTATATTATCTAATATATAGTTATTATATCAAGCATGCTTTTCCATGTTAGCAGCGAAGGCCAACTCAGCATTACACACCACTCACTTTTGCAATGTTAATTGCCCGCACCAGCTCAGCTCTATGCGAACTCCCTCCTTGCAACGCACTGCAATTGCGCTCTTTCTCACACGATAACCAGATTGCGCATTTTGCTCTCCTCTGCCTCAGCAAGGAGTGGACGTTGTCTTGGGTGTCTAATGGTTCCAAACTCTCAAGCTAGTGTTATGGGATTTCAAGAAACTTGGGTTGGATTTCTCTATTCCAAACTCTTCAGGGTGCTCCTATTCCTTCGGATTGACTGATGGACGGGGAGCAAATGTATAAGGCTTTGATCGAGGAGAGTTATAGGGTCCCGCCATAGATCAACTAGGTCAGTTTGGGCAGATACGAGGACCGATCAACTGAAAATTAAGGACTCAAAGTAGCAATCTAAATAAAGAAAATATCAGTTAGCTAACTAGCTCGTTAGTGAGCTAATAGGAACCTTAGTCGCAAGGTATCGTCAATTATTGAGACATTTTTAAGGAGCCCACTAAATTGCATTTGGAATGAACCAAAATCATAGAATTGTACTTACTGACTCAACTCGGCCCTTATATGTTCAACCCTTTCAGTAATACAAGAGACAATTATATAAAAATCTGTAAGAAAACTTTAGGTCTCATAAAGATGAAAACAAACTTGATGTGAATCTTATGGTGGGCTTGAGTGAGCTCGGGTTAAGAAAATAACTAAAAATCGTTTTTTTTTTGTGTTTTTGGGTTTTCTATGGGAAAAGTGAGTGTTTGGTAGGGAAAAGGGGATAAAAATGAACATACAAAGAACAAAGAACAAAAAATAGATTCCAATAAGCTCCAAGACATAAAGACAACGCCACCAGTCAAGGTGCTCCACCACCAATCCCTGATAAGAATTGGATAAATGATGCAAAAGTTGATCACACAACTTAGGGGTTTCTATTCTCTGGAAAACAAATATGTTTACAACTAAAACAATGCTTCCTTTAAATAGATAGCTAAACCTAACCCAGATAAATTAGGAACCTAGACAATTAAGGAAAACTAAACAAAAGGAAATATTCTCAGACAATAAAGAAAACTTAAGAAATTAAGGATTCAACAACTATTTAGGAAACTCCCTATATTAAAGATTATAGAGATGCTATGAAATATTCTTTGGCTGCTCTTCAATTTTGGCCTTCTTGGACCCATTGGGTTACATTGTGGACTCTTAATTCTTTGATATTAGAACTTGTAATATTTGGCCTTAAGTGCATCCACATCAAAACTTTTATGGGATCTACATAGTCAAATCTAAAACACCATTCTTGACTAAACAATAAAATGAAAATAGAGAAAAAAATATTATTCTTCAATCCATTCTCTCTGTATTGAAGACCCACAAATGCGAAAAGGTTTTCTAGTTTAGGTGATTATCCTTTATTCTCATATGAAAGCATTGACTCAATGGGAAAACCTAGGGTTACATTTTTGTAAAAGTAAACAAACTATATAACCTAAAGCTGTATAGTACAAATTTATATTATGAGCTAGAGAATAAGACCTAGCCTTAATTTTATGTGCTACCCAATTAAGCCTAGTCATCATAACTCTATTTAGCTAGCCACAGCCCACACTAGCCAGTTCATATTCTAGAACTCATAGACCAACTTAATATAGCCCACCTTTAGGTAAGCCTAATAAAATTAGGCTAACAAGATCATGATCTCTCTATTAAAAAAAAATTAAATGACAGACATGATAGTAACAACCTATCTCGAATATGAAAATCTTTTACTTATTTTAAGTTTGAAAATACTTTACTACTTTATGAGGAAGAAGATAACCAACCTTCTGATTTTGAACAAGAAGTTAAAATATTTAGTGAAGACGAGGATAAACAATCCAAGTCCAAAAAAGAAGAAAAAACTTATTCGAGAAAGAAAAAGGGAAGATCCATTAGATCCAAAAACATTTGTAGATTATGGGCTTAATGATGATAGTTATGATGGTTATGTAGGAAACATAAAAATAGGTGCTTCTACTAGTAGAGTAAAAGAAGGAACACCTAATTCCACATATTCTAGAAGAGATGATATAATAAATAAAATATAGCCTATCATGACATATTTAAATCTTATTAATGTTTCTTTTAAGGACCAATTAAAAGTTATAGATGATTGGGCACAATCCCTTTTAATAATAGTGACCAAATACAAGAACACATGGACAAAATAAATATTTCTAGATTATATTACCTCTACATTCCAAGGAAACACCTTGTAATGGCTACAACAATGGGAAAAGACTAAAGTAAGAAAGCAGTAAAAAATTGCTTTACTGTCAAATTTCTTAAACTTTGACGATAAATTAGGAGAATTTGCAAGAATCTATTGATAGCATTTGGCACTCCAAGAAGACATTATCACTAGAATATAATGCCTTTTGGACTCAATATAACTCCTCAAGTTTTTCAAAGGTGGATGTATAAAATCTTTAAAGACTTTAAAGATTTTTATGTTGTTTATACATATGTATTAATGACACCTACATACACACATTTATTATAAGATGGAGACCTCATAACTAATAATAAATGGCTCATAATTATACCATTGACAAGTGTCACTGTTTATGACATGTGCCTCCTCTTGTCCACCACGTTCCGTAACATTGTGTCAATCTTCATCCACAAGTTGTTGCATTGACATTTTTTGCTCTTCTTTAAATAAGTGCTCTAGCTCTTGATCATATTCATCCAATTCCTCTTTTGTGGCCATGTTTCTTGACAAGTTGAGATCTGTTCTTGTTGCTAGTGTTTTTGCTTCCAGAATTGTCTCGAAATTATGGGTGTAATTAGTTTTTAACGAAGTGACAAATAATCTTCTCCTATATGAGACCCTAAGAGGTTTTTCCTTTTGGTCTTGAACCGGCTTTCTAGACTATTAATGGTACCTAAAACCATCTATGTGCTTTTTGGTGCCTAAAATCAAAGTTCCCTTAATGTCAAACACGCCACACATAGTCTTAAAGGGTAACAAGAAGATATATGCTTTCAAGCAACACAAATATATGGGGCTTTCAACAACTAGAAATGAAACAACACAAAAGTAACAACAAATAGACATAAAAAACTTTTAAAGTACATATATAATATAAGTGTACCTTAATTTACCTTTATAAGTGCTATGTCTAGTTTGTTTACTAGACTCTTAAGACATTCTTTGGTCTCTTGTGTGAGATCCAAATCAATTATTATACCAAGATTACCCATCTTATTTTCTATTTTATTAACGACTATATTTACAAACTTTAGAGTAAACTCAACATAGTTTTAGTTAACTTGTTGAGCATTTTCTAACTTCTTAAACTAAGAGTGCATACTATTAGTAATATTATTTAGACTATCACTAATAACTCTTAGATTGTTTTTGGTTTTTTCATTTATATGTAGTACATGCTTATAATTATTACGACTAAAGAAAGTTCCCACATAATTTATTTTTTCATTACTTGGAGATGTCGTTCTGGATTGTTAATGGTGCTTAAAACCGTCTATGTGCTTTTTGGTGCCTAAAACTAAAGTTTTCTTAATGCCAAACATGCCACACACAACCTTAAAGGCTAACATGTAGATACAGACTTTCAAGCAACATATATGAGTTTTTCAACAACTAGAAAAGTAGGTAAAGGCTTGATGTGGGAAAATGGGCGATGCCCTCCAAATGAGGGAACCCTTCTATTTATATACAAAACATGGATTGTAGGATTATAAAAGTCTTTGACTTGAAAAATCTTGTTTAGAATCTTGTTTAGAATCTTGTTTAGTATTGATAAAGAAATCTTGCATAATCATTGACTTGGTTGAAATAGGCTTCCCAAGTGGTATGGATTCTTGGTTGGAATCTTTTGAATACCAAGTACATTGGAGTTGGGCATTCATGTTTCTTTACTATTGTAACCTAATCACCTTGTTTAGGCTCCATGAAGTAGCTTTTGACTTATCTACTTGGTTGACAACTCTTCTTTTGCAAAAATTTGAAGCATCTCATTCAATAATGAGTTTGTCTCGTTGTTAAGGAAAATAAACTTTTAGAAATTATCTAATTCTTTCTTAATTTGTTTTATTAATTCCATGTCTCTGTTAGACCAAGAAAATCCTTTATCTTTCCTAATTTTTTCAAATAAAAGAATTTATTTTTAGATAAATCCTTTATATAATTTCTTCCATAATTAAGAATTCCTAGAAAACTTTAAACTTTTAGTGAGCTGTTATCAATTCAGATGACATCACTATAATGACATTTTGCACTTAACGCGAGCACCATAAATTATTGGTCATGTCATTTGTGCTCATAAATTCCATTTATGTTCCAAGTGTCAATGAATTAGTTATTGTTTAGAAAGTCCTCCATAAATAAAGGTATGAATCTTTTATCATCAAATTTCGAATAGGCTAACACAAAATGCGAAAAATGATGTCACGTGTTTCAAAATGTATTCATTTATTCACTTTAAAGTTTGAGCCCAAGAACACAACCGGAGAAGAAGATGGTCTATCGGGTTGAAACCCGGCTCATTTTCTTTGGATAATTCCGGTTCTCTTTGCTTGGGCTTTTTTTAGGTAAGACCTTTTGGAAGAAAATATAAGAAAATCATGTGATGGATTCATCGTGCATTCATTTATTAAATTTAAAGTTTGACGACAAGTACCCATAGAGCATGCACAAGTCCCATCAATAGGGAGATAAGAACCGAAAACAAGAAAAGTGCCGAGAGAAGTTTTAATTAATGTGTTCACCATGAATTCTTCCATGCATTTCTCAACAAATCTATCCAAAATTACTTCTTTCCAGATCTCTTCCACGTGAACCTTATTAATTATTCGGGAGGTTTTCAATTATTAACAACAAACGAAAACGCGACCGAGAACCTTCCTCCTTTTGCTGTCGGCCTTGCCCTTTGCGCTGGTAAAGACTGTAAAAGGTCGGCTGCGCACGAGCGTCCTGGCCAGCTGTGAGGCCCACAGGCTAGCAAAAGGCTACATCCTATAACGCCCCAACGCCCAAATTCAATTCAGTCGTGGGAAAGCAGAAAGCGATCGAAATTGGCGCTCCCTCCTGTTCTCTCCCTCTTTAATTCGTTACAAAGACGAAGGAAGACAAAAGCAGGAGCCAGATTTCTGAAAGTCTCCGAATCCTCGCTGTAATCTGATTCGTCATGTCAGTGCGTAGGCGCACCTTGCTCAAGGTCATCGTTCTTGGCGACAGTGGGTACGCTTCTCAGGCTTCATATATATGTATTTATGTGCGCATATATATATAAATATAGTGCGTTTGTGTGTGGGAAAGTGTGGAATAATGTATATGTTCGTGGGTTTTGATTGTTTTCAGTTTCGGATTTCAGGGTTGGCAAGACCTCGCTGATGAATCAGTATCCTTTCAACTATGGCATCAGTTAATCCGTGAGATAGCTTTTTGTGATTTCGTTTATAGGCACATGTACGTGCCAAGATACATGGGATCTCAATATCTATGATTTTATTTTTTTTCCTTACTAATTTTTTTGCTGATTTGTCTGCTCTCTAATCCAATATTTGGCCTAGCACTGCCTACTTCATTCTCGATGCGTTTCTTGCTTTAGATATATTAGGATTTCCATGGTGCATTGTGGCCAAAACATCTTTTGTGCCGTGACTTTGCTTTATGAATATATTATTCTATGTTGACATTTTATTTTCCGCAATTTGTATTTGTGGGTCGTTTAACTAGTTAATAGATATGTACATAAGAGGTTCAGTCAGCAGTATAAAGCCACAATTGGTGCAGATTTTGTCACGAAAGAGCTCCAAATAGATGACAGGCTCGTCACTCTACAAGTGGGTAATGGTATTTGGGCATGCTATACGAGTTTAATTCTTATTTGCTCGGAAGAAACAAATTTTTTCATTATGTATTTTTCAGCTAATCTTTTCTGGATTATGTCATTAGATATGGGACACGGCCGGGCAAGAACGGTTTCAAAGTCTTGGAGTTGCATTCTATAGAGGGGCAGATTGCTGTGTACTAGTCTATGATGTTAACGTGATGAAATCTTTTGATACTCTTGACAACTGGCATGAGGAGTTTCTTAAACAGGTTGCTGATGCCTTGATTCTTTAAGTTGTTGCCATTCTCAATGATTTGCTATCTAATGATTATCTTTTTGTCACTGTTCATTTTATGGCCTAAAACATATCATTTCAAAATGATTTGGCTATGTTTTATTGACATCTGTCAATCAGTTATCACATGAGGAATTATAATGTCTTAAAGATGTGAAATAATTCAGCGGCAGTATTCTAACTAGTAATGATAATGTAAGAAATACCATAAGCTAAGTGTTACCGTCTCTCTAATATTGTTCTCAGAGAGAACTTTCTCCTCCACTTGTAGCAACTGATTCGGAAAAAAGTTCTGTGACAGGGATAGGAAAAGGGGCCAAGCTTTTTAGATTTAGTTGCTGTTGCAATTGACGTTGCCTTCCTAGTATCCAGTATCTTGTTGGGGTCTTTGGAAAACAGTAGGAAGGGATACTGGGGAAAGCTTGGTTGCTGTTCCTTACGAAAAATAAATGTTATATTCTTGGAACTACAGTAGTATGTTGGTTAACTGACACTATAAGTTCATTTGATATTATGCGTGACTATGTACTGTGCTTTAGCATACCTGTAAACTTATTTGATTAGACTCTACCAGTGTTCAATGTTTGGCTATAGCTTAGTAAAGCATCCTTGCATACTGATGTGCTATGTTTTAGATGATGCAATTGTCCCTACCTGGAGTTGAAGCAATAACAAGAATATTTCTAGTTGAACGTCTTTCACAATCCCTGGAGAGATAGCTGCTTTTGGACTCACTGGATTTGTGCAGATGAGATTGACATAGCATCTGTAGTAATAAGTCATTTGTCGGAGAGGTTAAGGCCATGACATTGGAAACTGAAAATTTCAAACTTTATAGCTTCCTTTCCGAAAGTTTAATGAGTTACATTGGATCTCAAATGTCTCAGTCTTGAAATATGTAGGTATATACATATGCTAGATATGTCTGAGGAGGATCTTTCACAGTGCATCATCTTGACACTTTTTGGTTACTTCACTTCTTTTTCACTGGGATTCGTCTGTTTTGCACTTTGTACTTTCAAGGGTGATTGATTTCTTCATTTCATATACCATATAACTCAGGGACAATGGAGCCCGTGTTATGGTAGCTATCCAATATTCACTTTTCTTTTTTTGGACCCACCTGTCAACCAGTAGTAGATTGCCAAATACTAACTTTTGAAAAATTTCATTTCTTTTGTGAGTTTTGAAACTTGTAAAATATGATGCTCTTTTGTTTGTTGAAGCAATGTTATCGATGCAGTTTTCCTCTGTTTTCGGTTGCCCTTGTCTTTAAGTTTGAAATTTCATTTTATATCTTAAATATTCAGTCTTTGCACGTTGAAGTGTTGCATCATATTGAATGCTTCTTCTGTCTCTGAGAACAAACCTCGTGCTCTTGTAGTGGTCAGCAATAATAGACATATACATACTGTCATGCAAATTAAGAGCCATTCCAACATCTGTTTATTGCATCTGTGTAGACGATTATTTTCAATCCTGTAATTTGAAGAATTTAATCGATTATTCACTTTTCCTAGTTTTCTTCAAAAGATGCTTTTCTATCTTTTCAGTTTGGGTATTTACTTGTTTCCCTTTTTCATTGTTGTCCCAGGCAAACCCACCTGACCCAAGGACTTTTCCATTTATATTGCTTGGAAACAAGATTGATGTTGATGGTGGGAATAGTCGAGTGGTGAGGATATATACTATTGCATTGCAATCTATCTTTCTTTGTTCCTTACATGTTGGTCTAAGTATTGTCTGTCCAGGTTTCTGAGAAGAAAGCAAAGGATTGGTGTGCTTCAAAAGGCAACATCCCTTACTTTGAGACCTCAGCAAAAGAGGATTATAATGTTGATGCTGCATTTTTGTGTATTGCCAAGACTGCTCTTGCTAGTGAGCGGGAACAGGATATGTAAGTTTATTTGGCGGGTTGATGTCATTTCTCTTTTGGTTTTGCATAATATCTTAGTATTTGATTATGGAACAGTTGTAGATTTCTCTTATGATTATAGCTGATAATAATATTCAAGAACTGCTTGGGTTGTTCAGTATTTTGCTTCTTGCATGGTGTATATTCTCTTTTTGTCTTTTGTAGCATCTATGTTCATTCATATGTTTTTGTAAAAGCCAGCATAGGGCAGACTGGAATGTTCTATATCCAAGTCCAACCAACATGGATACTGTGATTTGAAATTGTTTGATCATACAAGATGCTATTTATATCTATTGGAGCATTTGCAATCCATTGTCTCCCTCTGTCCTGTTATTCAACTTAATATGTTACGGTGGAACAAGGCGTTTGCTTTTATTCACAGATATTACCACAACCATGTTTATTTGTTTCTTTATGCTATTGCTGTTATGATCCAGTACTACTCAGATTTTGAAGCTGATTATTAAATTCATCAATGACCTACTTGAAATTGCAGATATTTCCAGGGCATACCGGAAGCTGTTACAGAGGCCGAGCCTGCAGGTGGTTGTGCATGTTGATCCGGCACATCAAATGCTGCCGGAGATCCAGTGGTTTTGGTTGCGACACCTTTTTTCCTTTTGGGGTCCTTTTGATTCATACCATTTTTTGGTTGTGTATGCACTGTATTCCTTGGATCGACTAACTACGTACTGTTCTAAGCATAGATTAGGAAAAGAATGCTCCAATTTGTAGTTTTCATGCCCAGCATCTAAGGGCACGAAACTGTCGAGTGTCATTGAATGATGACGATTGCAGTCGTTTCATTTATTCAATAGCCAGTTGTTTCAGTAGGAATACAATGTTTTAGTACTCTGCCAAAATTGCACTGAAGAGGTATGTAGACTTGAATGGCAATAATTCAGCAAGGTTTCTTCTTGTCAGCAAGGCTTTTCTCAGTAGAATGAGTTTGCATATATCTGGAACTTTGGTCCCAAATAGAACGAATGATTTGAATGATGTAAATTTTAGAATCATGGCTTTTTTTTTCCCCCCATCCCTCATATACAGAGTCTTGGAGAGTCAAAATTGATAATTTTGTTGGTTACAATTCTTTTATGTCGTTTATTAATATGTTAATATGTCGTTTATTTAATTTGATGAAACGTTGCAGTGGCCAGAGAGAAACAATTGTTAAATCGGAAAAAAATAATTTTTCAGGTTTTACATGCTGACATCTCAACCTCCTTTATCTAACCAAAAGAGAAAGAAAAAAAGAAGGTCCAATTATGCTCCTCCCCACCCCTTCCCCCTCCTTTGTGGCTCACTGCAACATCATCATTATTAATTATAGAGTTAGAATTACGGAAGATTAGAATAATCCTTTTGAGAAGTTAATACAAATTATGTTTTTCGGTAAGCTGCTTTAGTGTTAAAAATAGAATTGTTAAAAGAAGAAAAAAGAATTGAAGATATATGAAAGATCTTAAATAGGAAAAAAATGTTGTCTCTAAAAATGTAAAGATTAGTTTATTTCGTATCATGTCAACTCTTTGATGTACCCCAATTAAATTAATATGCTCAGAGAAAATAGGTGCAAAATAGCTCCTTTCACAAAGTTAGCTAGTAATAGACCATCGTTGACTCTTTTGGGCCGATGAACCGAAAGCTTTTGGGCTTTGACCTTTCGATGCAGTTATTAACCACAAATGGCTACTGTTCTCTGCACATTGGGCAATCACCGAGTTTTGTGAAAAGTCAAGCCCCTGACCGGGAAATATAAAAGCAACGTGGCGCGCTGGTGTCCATGTTTGAATTACGACGGTAGCTTAACCGTTTTCCCCACTGCGTCCCCGTCGCTCTTCTTCATTTGCTCTACGACTCTCCGAGAAGAGATGGCGAATTCGTTTGAGTTACGGACTCTGTTCGCAGCGTTGGGATGTTTCATGGTTGCCACTCTCATCTTCACCATCGCCGTCGACGGTCTTCCGTTTCGCAAGGACCTCCTTACCCCGTACGCTCACTCTCTCTCTCTGATACACACACACTCACTATCGCAGTTTTCTTTCGATTAATATGCTTGTTTTCATTTACACTTTATCTCGTCAATTTCATGAAGTTATGGGTTCATATACTTGTGTAAAACGTAAATGGTTATTAATCACTAGTCCATTGGAAGATTTCTCATACTTGCGTGGTACGTAACGGGATCGTTCTTCCGGGATCCGTACAAATTTACTCATATTTTTGCGTAAAGAAGATTAAAATTAGTATTTCATTTTCATGAATGGGTGTCTGATCCACGCGCCATGTCTTAGCTTTGTCTTCTTCATGGTTGCTTGCTCTCTAAGAAATGGATGCAACTGCAAAATGACAGCCATTTAATTTAACCTTCAAAGCAAAGAAATAAGATTTTTTTTTTCTTTTTTTGGAATTTAATTCAGGTGGATGGCAGCAACCTTGGTTGACTTCTATATTAATGTTGTTCCTTTGGCGGTATGTTGACTATATTTTTTTTTTTCCTCCTCTCTATTTTCTTTGATTCTTTAAGTTGTTGGTGAGCTTAATAAAACCTTAACATGGTAGATTGAGTGCAGTTACCAGAAAAATCTTGAAATTATTTTTATATATTTGGTTGTACCAATAACCACTTAGAACTTCCTTACATCTATTAGCGCATCTCATCTGCTATCATATTCTATTGAGACCACTTTCGTAGAATGTCTAAATTCAAGTCGATATAGACTAACCTTAATTCTACTGGATCATAATTTTGGTGAACTCATGCCTCCTGGTTGAATTATCTCAAATCTTTTACTCTCTTCAAGTTGTTGGATTATCTCATTGCTCATTGTTTTTCTTCAATCACTAGCTCTTTATTGTGCTCTTGGTTTTGAACTGGAAGCATGGAGATATCCTTTAATTGTTGCAGAATTTTATTGTATATATCAAATTTTGAATCATACTAATGTCAATATTAGGCATGGGTTCTCTATAAGGAATCTAATTGGCTCAGTGCAATACTCTGGATAATTCTGCTAGTCTGCTTTGGCAGGTACGTTTCCTCTTTTAAATCTGTTGAAGTTTGTTTGTTCTTTGGAGAAAAGATATGATTTGAAGGTCTAACAGCGCAAATGAGATAATTTCAAGCACATGATGTTTAGCATCAAACTGTTACTGGTCCTCATGACCTATATTTAAGAGGGTGGTGAACTTTTGCAAATGTTGTAGGCCATTTTTTATTTAGTTTTGACGCTTTTCTAAACCATTTCCTGAGTCAAATGAAAATTAGACCATGAGTAATTATCGCTATTATTTACTTACTTATTTTTTTCATTTGTTATTTTCCTTTAGTGTCATTGTTGAATTACTAGAGTCGTGAAGGAAATTCTGATCATTACTTCTTTCATATTATGACACTTGCAATTTCTTGATGACATTCTACTCTATTATGTGATCCAGTTCATTGTTAATTTCCAAAATCTGGTTATGGTATCTAATTTTTTGTTGTTCTTATTGCAGTATTACTACGTGTGGCTATATTGTTTTGCAATTCTCAAAGCTGTCAACTCAAGAATATTTACAAGATCCAATTTATCATGTTCTCTTGCAGCATGCTGACAAGTACGAATACAAAACTATGGGTATATATTTTCTGTGGACATGTGGGGATTCTCAGCCAAACAATCTATTTCCTCAATTTTTTTCAATAGTTGGGCATGAGGATGCTCCTATCCACTTTTTGTTTTTGAGATTTTCAGATTGCGGACCATTTTTGGCATGGATCTTAGAATTACACTATTTTTTGGGTTCAGAAAATCAGAGAAATCAATTTTCTTTATCATTGTGTAGATTCTAATCCTTTTAGTTGGTGTTATGGCTGACGGTATCACTGGGAATTTGAAACCACCATCTATTTAGGTATATATTCTTTTCATAGGATTTGATAGTGACTAGTGTACCTGGCGTACTGAAATTCTAAGAGAAGTTGCTTTGAGACCATCTTAACCAAGGACAAAATCACTGAAAGGAATATTAGTTCGATTAATTACTGTTGACTGTGAATAAAGCAGTGTGCCACTAGATCCTTTCCTGCTTGATTGTTCTTTTGTGAGACTTTGATTTGTCTGCTTTCACTTTATTTGGAGGTCAATGGCTAAGTGCCAAAGAAAGTTGTTAATTTCTTGGTCAGTTGGGATGGAAAGTTTGACAGGCCAGTTGGTGTTGCTTATGCATCATGTCCATTATCGTTTTGTCTTGCAAAAGATTAACCATGTCAAGCTTTCGTGGTTCAGTTGAGATCTTTGGGATGGATACTGGTCTTTGGCAGTAATCGCAGTTCTTTTCTTGACTTTTTTTGGCGATTTAGATGGTTGCTTTTTAGGTAATCACTTTTTTAAATAGTACTATCTTATCCATGAAGAGAAAAAAAGAAAGTTTACATATATGTTATCTCTTGATAATTGCTCCAATTGTCACCACTGAAACAAGTGGGTAAGGACTGACATAGGGATTTTACCTTTTCATAAGAGTCTTTAAACTTCGTTGTGGTACTGCCACCTATTAATGGATGAGCATTGTTTTGTACAGAACTTCCAAATCCACCATTTTAGAAGGAATACGGAACCTATCTACAACTTTTTTCATGAACTAACATGTGTTGTCCGAATCATAGTAGATGATACCATGAATGGTATTACTCCATTTTGTAAACCTTTGTTCATTTAAATTCACTTTGGGGGTGAACCCGTGGGCTTAATGGCAAAAAGCCAAGGAGCCCCTGATCTGCGAGTCCACCAGGTCAGGGGTTTCACACCCCCCTCCCCCTCCCTTGTGTGCATGCGTTAAAAAAAAAAACAAAAAATGAATGGAAACTGTAAATTATGGGGCTTATCCTTAAGATATAAATTTGGGTTGGAGCTGTTCCTTCACTTTTCCTAAGCTTCTACATATAATCCCATCACCTTCCCTGGTGGATAAATAGGTAGATAATACCTTCTTGTGCTGGAGAATGTTTGTTGATGAGGAAGAATGTGATAAATTTCAGTGAGCATTTTTATTTTCTCCATTTGCCCATTACAATTGACAGGAGAGATTAACTTTGAGAGCACGTTTTACATAGGGATGGCACGGAGCAGAGGAAGAAGCACTCTTATGTTTGGACTCTCAGAATCCTTTTCATTGCTTTGGGTTGTTTGATGCTGGGAACTTTAACTTATACTCTCTTGACAGATGGTTCTCCCTTCCGCAGAGAGCTATTTACTCCGTAAGCTTTTTCTTTTCTCCACAACATCATTGCTTTGTTTGTTACTTGTGAATATTTTTATGCTGCTTATGAATAAATTATTATGGTTTCTAGGTATAATCAGGTCCTTCACATTTTGTTGAAAATTAAAAATTAACTTGTACCAAGTAAAAGAGGACAGAGTTCTTGGATGCATTATATTTATGCATCTAAGATTCTGCTTTGTTTTTTGACTAATGCTGGGGTAAGGGTAATATTCACTGCTTCATGGAAGAATTATTTACATAATTGTCAGATACTCCAAAAAATCCAACAAAAGTTTATACGCTGGATACTTGATGGTATCTCTGGTCATGCCCGTAAAGGCTGGCTACCATTTTAGTTGGTTTTATCTTATACAGAATAACAAATTTCTAAATTCCTTTATGTGACTGAAAATTCTAATATCATCAGTTTTATGTGTAAGTGACTTTCTTTTGGATTAATTCACACTTGATATCTGTTATGCCATGGCAATCTTGTTGGTGGTCCATGTCCTTGCGGATGTCTTTCTGCTCTCAAGCCGAGAAAATGGAATCGGGCATGACTCAATTTTATTACCTGTGTGTGGAGTTAGTGTGAGAGACCAGAAATGTCTTCTGCATTCCATCCTGTCTCTTAGGAAGCATATGAAACTTGTAGGGTTATCTTGACCCCAACTTCAAAGTTTAGTAGTTTCAAGTCATAGGTAGACTTCTCCTGCATTTTTCTCAGTTTTATTCACTAGATGAAGCCTCTTGTGGTTGTACATGCGAATATTACAATAATTCTGTGAGCCACCAACTATGTGGATTACTCCTCCACATTAAAGGAATTGGTCACATAATATGACAGCTAGCATAAGATAATGTGGTTTCATGGCCGCTTAGATGAATTGGTATTTCACTTTGGTCTCAAATTAGGAACTGACGACCTAGTCAAGCAAGTTGTGAAATATGTACACCCTATTTAGTGTGTTATTAACCGCTGAAGGAGGGTACTCCACTAAATTTTATCAGATATGTCTGGTTGTAAGTTTCTTTTCAGTATCATGAGTGTTCTGTATTTTCATATAGTGGAGGATATTAAGTACTAGTCGACTAAACCTTACGAGGGTGCTCTGATGAAGAGTTTATCTGGTTCTCCCCCCTCCCGCTCCTCCCTCCCTCTCTTTCTTTAAGATTCAGGTTACTGGCCTTACATTTCTCTATTATAGTTAGAGTATAACTAAAATCTAGAGTTGGCGTTATGAATGGTCTCCCACTTCCTGGTGGATCTGGCCAAAACTTGGGAGATATTATAGAAGGATAGTGAAATGTTATTGTTGCCTTTTGGTTTAATTCTATTTGGCTGTTAATTTTTCTCTCATTTATGTTTCTACCAAATAAGAGGATTTTCCTTCAATACGTCACTACCACGCTCATGGTGTTTACTGTTTTTTTTTTTTTTTTTTTTGCATGGATTATTAAGCCCTTCCAGCCCAACTATTTTTTCCAATTTTGGAACTTGATTAGACAAAGGGGGCTGGTTACCTTTTACAGTTGGCTTACAAATAGTCTTGTTTAGGTTTGAGACTCGGTACTTAATGCATCATGACTATGTCCAATGTTAATTTATCATTTAATAGTCTTACTCAAAATATTTATGTCTATACTTATAAATGGTTTCCATTATTGAAAGTAATTAGATTACTATTGTATAGAACTTCTTTTTGGATGTTACTTGTACATGAATCTATTGTGTTTAATACTCCTGATCTCCCCCTCTATCCTGTTCTTAAGAAGGTAGATGATGCCATTTGAGCCGAAGCTGATTTTCAACTATTTTGCTTACTAATTCTGCATGCTTTGTTCCCTTTTCAAGTTTCTGTTTATGAAGGTCATTTATCTGTAATATGAACACACTGATTCTGATATAATGTTTGCAGGTGGATGCTGGCAACCCTAATTGACTTCTATATCAATGTTGTGGTTCTATCGGTGTGTCTCAAGTGCCTTCACTTTTGTGGTTCCGTTGTCTCTTGAAAGTGAATGATGCCACCACTAATTTGTTACGAAGAGGAATAAGTGATTGATCAACTTTTACTAGATAATCAAAAAGCAACTATGTGTTGCATGATGACTTTCTTCATCTGAGTAGACATCTAATTAGTTTTATGCTGCAGCGATCTAGAATCAGGTTTAGTAAATAAAGAAAAAAACCTTTCCTGGATAGTTCAGCCACCTCTAGGTTCCACATCTGGAAACCGTTTAGCGGAAGCATCATGTTTGCTTCTTTTCGGTATAATTTGTGATTTATATTCTCTATCAGGAGCGAAATGTAGTAAAAGAATGTGAATGCATTACTTCTACAAGATGATCTGAGTTATTTATATAATGCAGTTTTACATGGCCTTAGTACATCAGAAATGTTACTCCTACAAATGGTGCTTCCTGTCAAAATCATTATCCAAAGCATATCAACCTTTTAAGAATGGACAACTGAAAAAGAATTTGCGAATTTTGATTGGATTTTGTCTCCTCTATTTGACTGCAATTCGTAAGTTGTGTAAAATTTCAGATGCCAAAAACTAAGGCTAGGTATGATTCTCATGCTGGAAAGTTGCCACTTCTATAGATTTCTTTCATATGTGTCGTAAATGTCACTCAGTTTAGAGAAGGGAAAATTGAGAATCCATTTTCCCTTTTCATCTTTGTTTTTGGACAGCCGTAAAGGTCGGGAGGTTGTCTCCTATTTAGCCGTGGTATATTGGTCTTCAAGTTGGACTGAAACCCATGCATCTTGTCTGTAAGCAAGCAGTTATGAGAAAATAATTTTTTTACGGAAGCAAATTTTTTATATAAGATTCTAAATTTGTGTTGATCCATTGCTTTAGGCTCCATATATGTTGTGCATTAGTGTTAATGTAACATTGTATGGGGAACATTTTTTCGCACCTAGAATTAGGCACTGTATTTACTGCCCGAATTATCTGCTAAAAATTAATCAAACTAGTAGTGGAAGGCTATTGAATCAATTTGCTTTTGTAACAAACAAAAGCGTAATGATGCAATCTGATATTTGGTAGGGCACCATATAGGTCAAGTTGACCCCTGTAACATTAAGCACTTACTCAAACTAAACTCCTAGATTTTTTGAGCCTCTAATAAAAATATTCTAGTGTGGCTGCACAAGTTGGTTGAGTCATGGACTTTTATTTGATTTATCATTTTGACTTGGACCTCCGACTTAGTGATAAATGGGATAAATGGCATCAGTAGAATGTTTCTGACCAATGAGTTCTCTTTGAATTCAACTTTTTCCTTCTTCTCTTAATATTCTTTCCCTTTCTTAAAAGGATTGTCAGATAGTTAAACATAACAATATGTATCTGAAGATATACCTAAGGCTGCAAAGGTCTGGCATTTATGGATTTTTATTGTCTTGTCCAATTAGTGTGTGCATACTTTTATTTTGAATACCAGGTTTGGGTTAACTACAAGGAATCAAGTTGGATTGGCGCAATGTTTTGGACAATTCTATTGATATGTTTTGGCAGGTAGCTTTTCACTCATGATTTTAAAATTATCCTCCCTTGATTTATCTGATTATGGAAACATTTGATTTTTTTAGGTGTGTAATGTTATGAAGCTAGGATTTCACCTTCTTTTTTTTCTAGGATCTTATTGACTGAAATGCCTTCTGGAATTGAATATGAGGATTCTTTTTTTTTTCTAGAAAGCTTTGTGAAGGTATATAAGTATGCATCTTTTTTCAGTTGTAACTATAAGACATCATGTGTTGCAAACTTTTGGAATAGCTCTGATGTAAAGATAAAACTTATAAATGAAATGTTTCTTGTTCTGTCAGTAGTGCATTACTAGCATGGATGCTCACAAATTGGATTCTAGCAAAATAATCCCATTTTGTTTGTTACATTTATATTGCGTGGACTGCTTAGTTCCATTCCTGCTGTCTGTTGTTTGTTAACAACAATGGTTTTGACGTCTACTTTGTTGCTGCTACTATTCCTACCTTGTATGGGAACCCCGATACTATGTTGTTTTTTATACTTCCTATCTTGGGCTGAAACTATGATTTAAGCAATTCAATAAGTTTTCGTAGCTTTCTACTTTCTCCGAATTTATGCCTTTTGCGAAGATCTTTTGTTTGACTATGCATGGAAATTTATGGATGTATGTTTCAGTTCCGTCAGACAATATTCTTAAACAAACCGTATTTGTGAAAGTTTTTCATTGGGCACATCCCTTTTTTGTTGTTATATTACGTGTCCATACTTCTAAAATCAGCATGGGGCTACTATTTTCCTTTTAAGCGCCGCAATATAGTCCTATTTCTGACTACTATTTTCGTTTGTCCAATGTTTAGTATTACTACATGTTTCTACATTGCCTGGAAGCTGTTCCAGCTGACTTCCCAAGATCATGTCTACATTGTTTTACTGGACGGTGGCAAGAGGCAAGTTTAATTACATGTTTAACTTTGAAATTTTACATTACATATAATTAAAAAGACCTGGTTTACCCTTTTCCTTGCGATTATCTTGGGCTCATGAAAGTCTCGCATGCATATTTTGGAGTCCTGTTTCTGTGTGCACATATATACGTATCTAGAAGAAAGCCTGCTTGATTTGACCCTGTACCTGCTGTGCACATGGCTTGGTACTACGTTTTAGCTTTTCATGCCTCTCACAACTTTTTACGTGCTGAGTCTCTACAAGGACAATTTTTGGTAGCATGTATGGATGACACCAAAATTTTTTTTGCTCTAAACTTATATGATCCTATTATCATACATTATGAATAACCTCTTCTCTAATCATCCCCATCAATACTAGAATCCTGGTGTAGATTTCTGTAATTTCTGGAAAGAAACCTTTAGGTCGGATAATAATATTAATTTTAAAATGAGTACTTTACTGTGGTCATTTGCTTGATAATAGTAAAGTATGTGTCAACCTGATGGTGACTATATTTTTCCTAGGACTGTACATATCAGAGGAATATGCTTATACCAGAATGTTTATGTCTGGTCATCCCACTGAAAAAGACTACAGTGACAGTTTGGGAATGAAGCAAGCATAACGAAATAACTTTTTTTACAATCTTTAGGATGACCGAGCTCAAGAATTAAGATCTTAGGTTCATCACCAAGTTTGTAACTCGCCAACATTGAAACTAGATTATGTTATTTAATAAATTTTTAAGTATTAATAACAATGGAATCTAAAACTTTAATAGTTGCCGACTAACTTTTGTAGTTGCTGACTATCCATCCGTTTTGTACTACGTGTAACCTATCTACGGGATGGAGCCCAATTCAAGCACATTGCATGTCCTCTTTTGCTGTAATCATGCTTGTTGGAGCACAGTCATCTATATAACAAAGAGTCGTTGTGTCAAAATTACCATTCCCTGGTTCTGAGGTCAAACTGTTGTTAAATTTGATTTATTCCCAGCTACAGCTCATTTCCAAAAATGTTTTTCTTCTCTCTCTTTCCCTTTTCATAACTTTCTAATTAGGTTCTGTATAAATCAGGATTTGAATTCTGATATTCCAATGTGGTCCTAAAGCTTCTTTTGTCCTTTATTTTCTCATTCCTATTGCCGTTATTCTATCCTTTCTGTTGCGGTTGATTAATTTCTTCATAATTGCTCATGGTAGGGCAGAAAACAAGTATAAGGGGCTTTGTGGTGAAACAGTGTAACACTGTTCTTGATAAGCAAGAGGGCTTTCAGCCAATCTGGTGCACTTGAAATTCAGAATAGACAATTCTGACATACACATTTACAAACAACAGAATCTCCGAAGAAACGGCCTTTAGATTGTTTAATTTCTAAGTCTGTGAACAGTTTCTGTTATATTGGAGTTTCTTTAGTGGTTGGCACACAGTTATCAGTTCAGCAGTTCTGCAGCACAGGTTAACTAATATGAGGATATTTTGGGTAAGAAATGAATCTTGTAATCTTCATATAGCTTGATTTGCTGATCACGAAAATTGAGTACTTCTTTTTATAGGCTGACTTGAATACTTGAAATGTGAAGCAGTTGCAATTGTAATTGTTTATGTTTTTATTATGCGAACATACACATATCCAGAACTTCAACTTCTACGAGTTCCTACCTAAAGAACTAGCACCGATTTTACTTCAGGATTGCTGATGTTTTCATCATGCGAACAAATTACCCTATTACAAAATTAAAATTTTCCTTTTTCGTTTTTTAAAAGAAAATTGTATTGTCCTTTCTCAAATTTACCCTTTGACCCTTAACCAGCATTATTTTTTGTTCATAATAAATAGATGCTTCATCTAACCAATTTATGGAACTGTTCATCTTTAGTCTAACTATTCACGTGTACGAGTGGGTAAGGCAGGGGTAGCAATTAGTAAGCATTGAAAACGAATCCCCAAGAAAAAGTAATTGGGTTTTGTTACGAGAACGTGAGGAAAATCGGGTCACCAACCCATTTAAGGACTGATCGTGGATAAGTAGCGGGTTGAAATGGTGTTTCTTCCCAATTTTGACGTTCAGAGGATACAGATGGTGGGAGAAAGTTGGGAAATCTTGATTGAAACATAGTAAAAATGATTACAAAAGACTATCTTTTGCCTTTTATGAACCCCCTTAAATAGACTCTTCATACTATCCTACCCACAGGGATCTATTGGTCTATTTCATGCATGAAATCAACCCTGCCAATCATGTTTGCACGTTATTTCTCTTATTATTGCAATCCTATGTTATTCAGCTATTACAGAACCTACTCTACCATTAATCCCAATTATAGAGAACCCGTAGCCATTCTAGGGAGTCCAAAACCTGTGCAAGCATGTGCCGCACTTTCAGAGTTCTTGGTTCTTTCACAACTTCACAGTGTAATGGGTGGGATTGAGTCTCCTACTCGATTGTCCATGTCTTCTTCGACCACCTTGCATCTTGTGACACTATGAAAAGTTCTTTGATAGGAGGCATGAGGTTTGGTTGCCCCATGGTGGTTGCATGCAGTTGTTGGTTTGACAAATCATTCACCTTCTTTTCTTGCTTCAATTGCTTTTGTGTGGCTTGGTTATGGTCACATAACATTACTTCCCTATAGATTGAGACCTTGCCCCTAAGGTCGAATTAGGGAAAATGAGAATGAATGGCCATATTGGAAATTTACAAAGCATCTTTGGGAGGAAGGTCCTCCCATTAAATCAATGATTGAGGTAGACCTTTGTAAGTTCACTAAGCAAGTACCAGAGTAGGAGGTAGCAACAAGGCGTAGTCCTCATTTGAACCTTGAGGAAGAGTGGGAAGGATTGTAGCACATGGGGAAATAAACTTCTTGAGTAGGGAAACATGGAAGATGGGGTGGATCTTGGTAATTAGGGGAAATTAGAGATGATAGGCCATCATACCAACTTTTCATTCAACCAAAAAAGGACCATAAAATTAAGCAACAAGTTTGAGATTATGACAAGCGACCATGGAGAGTTGGCAGTAGAGTTGAAGCTTAAGAAAAACCAAGTCTCCTTCATTGAACTCAATTTTAGAGTAATGGAAATCATAGAATTTCTTCATGCACTGTTAAGCAAGGTCCAAGTGAGTTTTGAGCTCAAGTAGAACTTACGGTTAGTGAGCTCCCAGTTGACTTCTTGAAGTTGGGACAAACAGGGAACATAGGAAAGTAGACTGGGTGTAGGTCAGGCATAAACCACCTTGTAAGGGATTTTGTTAGTTAAGCTATGGAAGCTAGAATTATAGGAATATTCAACAAAGGGCAGCCACCAAGTCCATTCACAAGGTCGGTCACTAAAACACTAAAGATACATTTCCAAGGTGTAGTTGGTTGCTTCCATCTAGCCATCCGACTGAGGATGGTATGAAGATGTGAAGTTGAAGGAAGTTCATTGCAAACGAAACAGTTCATGCTAGAAGAAACTTGTAAAGGTGGCATCTCAATATGATACTATGGACTTGGGCATATTGTGAAGCTTGACTAGATGCTCAAAGAAACATTATGTCATGGAACTTGTAGTGTAAGGGTAGGTGAGAGCAACAAAATAGGCATACTTCAAAAGTCAGTCAACAACAACAAGAATTGAAGTTTTGCCTTTGGAAGGAGACAAGCCATCGATAAAATCTTAAGAAAAGTCTTATCATATTTAATCCAGGATAGGTAGCGAAACTAAAAGCTTGAATGGGTGTGTGTGCTCCCATTTGTTATGTTGACAAATGATGTAGTTGTGGATGCAATGAAGTATTGAAGCCCACATTTTGCGCTAGTAAAAAATCGCTTGAACATACTGTTATGTTTTGAGAATGCTTTCATGGCTGCTTGCGTGGAACTTGTCAATTATAGTGGGAATGAGCTTCAAAGTTGGTGGAAGGAATATTCATCCTTTAAAGTAAACAATTCCATCATGTAGCTTCCAAGAACCTACGGCCTTGTCGGTGTTAATCTTTGTGACTAACTCTTGTAAAAAGCAGTGTTATGCAACACTTCCTAGTGAACCGTGTCCAATTACAACAATACTAGGTTACCAACAAGGAAACTAAAGGTCTTGTCAAGGGAGGACTCATGAAAATGTGAAAGGCCATCAATTACATGGTTCTTAACTTTAGGTTGGTATTCACTGCGAAAGTCAAAATCTATGTAGCTTAGCAAGCTAGTGCTATTGTGTAAGTGTTAAGATATGCTACTCCCACAAATACTTTAAACTATGCTAGTCAATTTTTATCATAAAAGGACGTCTTAATAAGTAATGGAGTTGTGCTGAACAACCAATACCAAAGCCAAAAGTTCACACTCATAGGTAGAAAAGAGTAAATGTCTCCATACAACACTTTATTAAAGATGCCAAAGCATACTTGTCTTATGTTAAGCTAGTGCTAGTGCCTTCACTAGAGGCATCACATTAATAATGAATGTTTTGTTGAAGTTGGGAAGTAAGAGAATTGATGCTTGAATCATGGCTTGTTTGAGAAGCAAAGGTTGTCGATGCCATGTCATTCCAAGAGAAATGACCCTTTTTAAGCAAAGCTATTAGTGGCCTTGCAATGTTGTCATAATTTTGGATGAACCACTGGTAGTACTTAGTGAAGTTGAAAAAGCCACGTAGGGTGTTAATGTTTCGGGCTGGGACCAGTCCATTATTGTTTTAATCTTTTCCTAATCCATAGATAGGCTTTTGAGTCCCACTAGATGCCCAAAAAAACATATAGAAACTAAGCCAAACTCACACTTTGATGTTTGGCAAATAGCTTGTGTTGTTGTAAAATGTAGAGCACTTCTTTTAAGTGTTTATTGTGTTTTGTCCAAGAGTTGTTAAAAACCAAACTGTCATAAAAAAATATGAGAAAAATTTATGGAGTTGCTTTCTAAATACCATATTCACTAGGGCCTAAAACTTTGAAAGGCATAACTAAATACTTGAAGTGCCCCTGGTGAGTACGAAAGGCTATCTTTGGTATGTCTTCTTTCTTCATGTGGATTTGGTCGTAACTAGAGCAAATATCCATTTTTAAAAATACCTTGGTGTCATTGAGTTCATCATGTTATTTGTTAACTATAGCAAAAGGAAATTTATCCTTCTCAATGACTTGGTTTAGGGCATGATAGTTGACGCATAGGTGCTAACTTTCATCCTTCTTCCAAACCAAAGTATAGGGGATGAAAATGGGCTTTAGCTTAGATGAATAATCTCGTCATTCAATAGCTCTGCCACTATCTTCTCAATGGCTTCCTTTTGAAAGTGCAAATACTAGTGAGTATGCATTTTTACTAACTTACTCTCAGATTTGAAAGGGATGGAGTGATTGAAGTCTCGAGTAGGTGGAAATCCCTTAGGGGTATTGAAGACATTTTGATACTTCTGCAATACCTCCCTTAAAAGGGCATAGTGCAATGTTGTTGTTGCCTTTATACTTGGTGCATTAACATCATTTTCCAATTTGTAGACCTCTAATATTTATAGTAAAATGCCTTCTTTGCTCTTATTGACATCCTTGGCAAATTGACTAGCTTTGACCAATTCGTTTGTTTCATATGTATCATCTTGTAACTCAAATGTTTTACCGTGCACTGTAAACAACCTATGCAATCGATCATAGTCCTAAACTATTGGTTCTAGCATGCAAAGCTACTAGGTCCTTCGTACTACATCAATGCCCTTTAGAGGGAAGTAAGAAGAAATCGAAAGTTATTAAGACACTCTGCAAATGCACCTTAACTCCCTCACGCTTGCCTTCGCTTACCAGTGTGTCACCATTAGCCATATAAACCTTGAACTTGCCCTTTTTATTAGGCTGTAGCCCCATATGTTTAGCCAAACTACTTAAAAAGTTATGAAAGTTGCAACTATCGATCAACACATAAATTCTAGTATTATGATTTAGCAATCTATTACATACCCACATAGTGGGAAGAGTAGATTCCCCATTCAAAGTATGGATGGAAATATTTGGAACTAGTTCCAAACCAAATGGTTCTTTAGTATTATAGGTTTGGACATCCTCTAGGTCTCACTCTAATTTTGCGTGATTGACATCGGTCGGCCATAAGCCTTCCAACAAGAACAACTTGCGACTACAATGACCCAGTAGAAACTTCATGTTGCAATTAGAATATAAGCAATTGGCCTACTTATTGGAAAGCTTAATGGGTGAAAGTTTCCTAATTGGAGTATGCTTTGGTCTTTGATTACAGCTTCCATAATTGCTTCACTGAAACATGCTAGAGGCAATAGGGGAATGTGCCTTGCACACCTAGCCCAAGGGTCCTTTGTGGTCATCGAAATATCTTTCCTTCCACTATTAATCTTGGTTTGGACTTGAACAATCATTCATTGCATTACATCCATCATCTCTTGGAAATGTCACTTGGTATTGACATAAAGTTTCTTGTATGATGAGTTAGCCATTGCCAAACATGTTTTTGATACCATTTTGTTCTGAGCATAAGAGGAAGAGTGGGTCACTAGCCTATTCAAGGGTTGATCGTGGATGAGCAACGGGTTGAAACAATGTTTCTTCCCAATTTTGATGTTCAAAGGATACACACAAGATAATGTGAAAAAGTTAGAAAATGTTGATTGAATTACAAAAGATTTTATCCTTTACCATTTATGAACTTCCCTTAAATAAACACTTTTCATACTATCCTGCTTGCAAGGATCTACTGGTCTACTTTATGCATGAAACCAATCCTGCCAATCATGTCTATGTGCCATCTCCTTTATTATTGCTATCTTATATTATCTAGCTACTATAGAACCTACTCTACCCTTAATCCTAATTATAAAGAGTTCGTACCCATTCTAAGGAGTCTAAAACTTGTGCAAGCATATGCCGCACTTTCAGAGTTCTTGGTTATTTGGCAACTTCATAGTGCAACAAGCAAGATTGAGTTGCCCACTTAATTGTCCATGGGCCAAAAAAACTTATGACGTATAAAGGGAATTCCTATTCTTTAACTGCCTACACCTTGACATATTAATCAGAAAGCTCCCATGATTAACCACATATTCAAGGAAGTGTATCTCTTACATGATGAAAGGAAAATTTCTCCTTCGTCAAGTATAATTAGTTCTCCCAAGACGCTTTGAACACCATTCTCAAGTGCTTATGTGTTCCTTCAATAAGCCATTATAGACTACTATGTTATTAAGGTAAACAATTACAAATTTGTCCAAGAATGGATGGAAGGAACACATCAACCTCTTGCACAACTAGGGCTAAGAGGTATTGACTTAAGTCTTGTTAAGTGGCTTCAAGTTCCCTTTTTAGGGATTCCACTTACTCATTCAATTGAGCTGGGAGATCGATCAACATGATAATCATATTCTTTTCAAGTCCTAACACTTTCTTGATGCTTCTCTGAATTGGTTAGCACTCTTAACTCCAATGGCTTGAAGTTATCCACAAATTTCCAAAGTGCTCCATCTACATTTTGTTATGGAAGAGAGACTCTCCCTTATAAAGCAACTTCTCTACCTTGGGACTAAATCACTCTCCCTTGTGGTCACTTTCTTGCTTTAGACTTCCACCGTCTCTTAAGAATTACTTCATTTTTTTCTTTTTCTTTTTTCTTTTTTTTTTTTTGCTTCAGAACTTTGAAGCTTTAATACCACCTGAAGCCAACTTAGGACAAGATTGTTCATTGATAAATGTTTGGTTTAATTGAAAGCAAGTGATATCTAGAACTTCTTGGTCTCAAGTTTAATATCCAAGGTGTGAATTTGAGTATGAGCATAAAAAAGACATGACTATTCGACACATAACTTATTTCACAAAGCTAAGTTAGCCTTTAGAGAGACCACCTTGATGGGGAGGTTTTGGAAAAAAGAAAGTGAGGAAGTTAAGAGAGAAGAGGAAGGTTGGTATAGAGAGAGAAGTAGTTCTCCTTTGACAAATAGTTCTCTTTCAACAAAGAGAGAGCTTGTGCAAAATGACAAGAAGGAACTTCCCTTGTAACATATTGATTGAGCAATTAAGATGCAACCGTTAAACATCATTAGATAATGGTATCGAGACACTTAAAGATCCAAAATGGTCACACGCCAACATTTGTAACGTTCCAACATTGAATATCGTCTCATCAAAAATAATAACGGTTCAATAGGGGCCGTAATACCATACATCAAATAGGATCGTAAAATCCTTGCACAAAATAAGGACTGTAATGCCCCCTGCATTAAAGATCCCTTTTCCACTTAGTGTTAGGGCACCACAACAACACAAGAAAACTCAAAAGTCTAGGAGGTGGCCTTTCATAACGCTGACCGAAACGTTGCTGCTTGGAAGTTTAGTTGTCAGTCCTGGAATTTAATAGTAAATTTGAGTTCGTTGAACGGAAGATGCGTACTTATTTTGTCAGGTGTCTCTCCTCACGAGAAAAATGCGGTTCAGCCAAATTTTGTCATTTTCCTAGCACTTCAATAGTACAATTGCAGTTTCAGAGCCGTACCAAAGTTGGACGTCACTTTTTTGAAAAAAAGAAAATTTAAGTAAAATAAAATGGGTTGAATTGTCTCTAGCCCCCTTCTTTTTTGTTAGAATTTCTCTTCACTTAAGTTTCCAAGTAATGAACTTCTGTCCTTAAAATTGATCGACAAAAAGAGGTACATTATTAGATATAAGGTAAATTGTCAGTTAATATATTAATAATATAGGATAATCGTTATTTTAAAATGCCCATCATTTTAAATGTGTCACATTTAAACCTGAATTTTGGTATCATGATAAAAATATTTTTTTCTACATTAAAAAATTGATTGTTAAAAAAGAAGAATACTCTCACCTATAAGGAAGATTGATAATATAAAAGAACACCATTTGCAACAATGGTAAAGAAATATATTCTTATCTAAATGTTTATCTTGCTCTAATTGTAAGGACGATTGGAAAGCATTTTTACCAATAAATGTTTTGATTAACTATCATTCAGAACTACAATCTCCGCACTTTCTAAATTAAACAAGTACTCTAATTTCTATCCTCCTGATTAATCCTGTTTTATCTGTTTTATCCGAGTTGCCAGGATCATCAGATAATGGGTTGTTATTAGTCTAACATGTACTCGAACATGATTTTATTCTAATTACTCATCAGTTATTCACGTAACAATACACTTATAACTATCACATATACTCAAACATGATTACTCATCATACATTCACGTAGCAATACTCATCAAATAGCAGTTTGTCATCATTAAAATTCTGTATTTCGAAACAAATACTTCTTTTTTTTAGCACAATAACATCAGAGCTTGATTTTCTTCATCTATCTTATCATCTATATTTTGTAGATCCATAATGATCTTATTATATTCATCTAGATGTTTATCTTCTTTTTTTTTTTTCAAAACTTGTGCAAACATTACATAGGATAAGGCATTGAACCTAATCCTTTAATATATTATTTTCAGGTAGTAATAAAAGCCAAGTAAATGTTAACATTCTTATAGAACCATGCAATGAAATAATAAATAAAACAATAAAAGGATCCAAAAATTGATAATCTCAAGGGGGCCTATAATGTTCTAGACCTAATTGATCTTTCCAGGTTATTTTGCTACAATGTGTTGGTAGTGATCCCAATGTTAATAAGACTCGTATACCTATGATCGAGTGATCAAAGTTTGCCAATTCATCTACTAGGAAATTGGCCTCACAAAAGATATGAAAGATCTTAACATTCGGAGGTAGATAAGCCAAACATTGATACATTTTATATTCTAAATTCCATGGGATTGAAAAGTTTCCATGAATTGAGAATCAGCTTCATCATAGCTTCTTATTTAATATTACAATCTACTTAAACGAGTACTTCAAATCTATCCAACTAATTAATGCCGTTTAATTTGTTTTGATCTGAGTTGCCAAAACGTATGAGCCTAATCTTTGATGAATCGCTGCACGGCGGCAAGTAAGGTGGAGGTGCTCGTATACTCGTCTCCGGCGTGCCGCCATCTTTCACTATAAGGACAGTGTCCATGCCCCAACTTAGATGCCGGTCCAAATGGCAGTGCCACAGCCATACTCCTGCAAGAATTTATCCATTTACCAAACAAAGTACATGGTTATTGGGTGTTTTATGAAGAAAGTAAGAAAACATAAGATAAAAGTTCTGAAATACAAAAGATTGAATGCTTAAAATCTAGAAAGTATTACCATTATTGTTAATATAAACAAGAATGTGAAAGACAGAATTTAAATCTGAAATTATTAAAAAACTTACCAGGATTACTTGCTTGGAACCTAACAGCGACCCATCCTTTCTTTGGCAGCGAAACAGTATTCATCTTAGGAGGATCAACCAGATTGTAGCTGTCTGGGTCAGTCTCGTTATCGAAGTTTCCATAACCCGAGCCAACGACATAGAAGGTGTAGCCATGGAGGTGCATTGGATGGTCCTCGGATGCATCAAACACATTGGTACCCTGGAATACTATCTCTACCTCTTCATTATAATCAAGCACCTTCACCCTCGTCCCTTGGACAGTGTACGTGGTGTAATCCGGCACGTCCTCCGCTGTGAAGTCGAAGAAAGCCGGTGGATAGTCTGGAAAATCTGCAGTGTAAAATCCACTCATGTTCCTATAGGAAAGTTTCATAACATCATTTCAACCATACATGTTAAAAAATCCGTTAAATAATGTGAAATTATTTTCTCAGATAAATTAATGTGAAGAAACAAAAACATATAATTGTTGAGGGGAAACAAAGAAGAAGGTTATAAGCATGTACCTGTAGTAGGCAAGTAGTACATCTGTGGAGGGATTAATCCAACTGACGTTGTTTAAGCTCGAAGATAGAGCGGTTTTCGTTGCTCCCTCATAGTCGAAGATGACGTTGTTCATTTCGACTGTTACGTACATTCTGGTAGTGATGTTTTTCGGGACATTTACTGGGTGTTCTCGGTTCGCTAAGCTCCGAAGACGATTCGTGAAGTTAATTGCAGGTTGGAATTCCTCGTAGGACGGAAGAGTGCTGGGAAAAATTGGACTTGACGAGTGACTATAATTCCCACTATATTCAATAATTGCTGTGGCGTTGGTTTGGTCGTAGTCTGTAACATCCGGCCGAACACTATCATACTGTCTAGCGGCCATGTAATAACGGCCGGGAGGCTGGTTTGCTTTGACCAGAATGTCCATTGTCTGTCCCGGGGCTATCATGACATAATTGGTGGCCACGGGCTTTAGGTACGATCCGTCCATTCCTACCACGGTGAGATCATGTTCAGCAATCGCAAAATAGAGCTCTGCGTTCATGGCTGCATTGAGTAGACGAAGAAGATAGGTCTTGCCATAATCCACTTGCCACCGATATGTACTTTCTGCAACACAAAACTTACTACATTTAGCAACAACGGTTGACAGTAATTCCTTAAGAGCAAAACGGGTTTATTTTCTTAAAAAAGAATAGCAAAGATCTAAAAGGACTGAACCAAACTACGATACTTTTTTCTCAGAAATGTCTATCCAAGCTCTTTTATGTGTGTGTCGTGGCTCAACCTACCATTAGAACATGGCAAGAAGTCTCCCGGTTGGCCGTTGATAATGTAGCAATCTGAGCGTGGAGTGTCGGATCCAGCTTCAAGGTCCTCAGCAACTTCTTCGTTCACGTCACCCTTGTACCAAGATCCTGAAAGTTCAAAAATAGAATCGCATGACATTGATAAGTCTATGTTTATTGTTTCAGAACGTCCCAGCGGAATCAACTGCTATATTTAGTGCTCTATTTCCTGTACCCAACTCGAAGAGACAAAGCTTTTAATGCATCAATGCATGTTGCGTACCGAGAACGACAATTTCTTCTCCATCGGGCTGTTGAAATGGAAAACCAGTCTCGTTCTTTGGAAGAACAACAATGGCGCCATGAACACCAGCACGCGTCCAGTCACTGTGGGCATGCCACCAAAGGGTTCCTTCCTCGTCAGAAAATATAATCTCGTAGGTGAAGTTTGATCCTGCTGGTATTGGACACTGTGTGATGTACTCTGGCCCATCTGACCACGGGTTCCTTGGTTGATGTACCCCGTGCCTGAGCAAAAATTGATGTCATGTGCATCTTCTTTACACCATCCTTCAGTAAAAGTGCTTGTACAGTAAACCACGATCCATATTGTATTTGACTGTCTGTTCTTCACCTTTTGTTTTCAAATTCTAACTATACTTTCCGAGAAAATGGAATTACAGTTAGAGCTGAATGTCAATAGATGGAGTCTTACAGTTAGACCACAGTTTACACTACGTCCCTGGCTCGAATATCTGCTAGCGACCATCCTTGCATTCACCTAACAGTCAAGGTTTTGTTTCAAATAGAAGATGGGTGATCCACAGAATGGAGGATACTTTTTCATGGATTTCGCAGACTATAGATCGGTATTTGATGGAGAAGACACTTTAGAAAGGGTTATCTAAAAATGGCTACTTAATTAAGGTCAGAATATAATAAATTAGAGTATGAGCTGCTATAGAATGGGCGACGGTGAGGCCGCTTATGAGAGCCTATAACAAATTTAGGTTTATAACATCCAAATAAATAAATATATTGAAATCAGCCTTCACACTTAAATTTTTAATTTTTTTGACGAAAGTCATCGAGACTTGTGACACTATGTAAACAATATCTTCAAACATGCAGGAATGGATGCCTGGTCGACACCCAAGGTTGAGAGAGACAAGTCATTACCAGTGAATAGTAACACCGTAGTCTCCTTGATTATGCACATTTACAAAAACTGTATCCCCTTTTGTCACACAAATCACAGGGCCTGGAAGGCTTTCATTCACGACCAACATGCTCTTGCTGCTACACAGCCTCGTGAAGTTAGTCTCCTTCAGCTGCATGATTTAACGAACAAAGTTTTAGAAAATGGAGTAAAACGATTATGGTAATCCTTCAAGTTTTAAGAACCTAATCTTCTAATATATTATTAAATCTCATTTCAAATTGAACATTCTTTTATTCATTCACATTATATATATATATATGTTGTATTTTTTTTACATGTGAATGTATTTATATTTTTTTATAAGTTAATTTTTTTTTTTAAAAAAAAACGAACCTTTTAACAATATATAACAAAAGAAGAAAGATGCATGCATTTATATCGGATTAAAAACAACAGGAAAGCATGAGAGAGAGGGGGATAGTACTAACAACGAAGTCATGGTAATGGACAGCCCCTTGAGCCAGAATAAGGAACAGCAAGTGAAGAAGCAGAAGACCCAGAATCCCAGAAAAAATGCTCATATTCTCGATTCTCAAGACCTGCTTAGTTTCTTTCTTGAAGGAAAACGCACTACTCTTAATCTGCTCCAAAATGTCGCCGACTGAGCTGTATATAAAGCCACTTGCAAAGTTTGTTTCTGTTATACTGTTAGGTTTGCGTAGGACATTTTAGCTGCCCCTCATGTTGAAAGCTTGTTGAAGTACAAATTGGCGGATAGATGCAGAATTCTGGTTGTAGGTTAGATGGAGGTTGAGAGCCGTCTTTAAAATATCACGGGCCATCCATCCTTCCAGGCTTCTCGAATCACATGCCCTTTGATTTACAATCCCATAAATCTCAAGCGTTGATGATGAAAATCATACGATAAAGAGATACGAATTTAGGATAATATATAAATACAAAAATTTTCATCTCAGTTCATGATATTATAGTTTAATTTAATCTATTTAATTCTTATTCAACCTTAGAGTCCTAAAATGTATTTAATATGTGAGGAGCATCTATTCTACCTAGTTAAATATTGAGTCCAAAATATTAGTATGTGGAAAAGTATTAGAGACAAAAGTCACACATTAAAAAAATAGAATTATTAAATAATGTTTAAGTAATAAAAAATAAGTCTCATAACTCATAAGCTAATTTTTTAATGTTGGAAACATAAATCTTACATTGAAAAAATACCATATTTGAGTAATGTTTAATATAATAAAAAAAATTCAACTAATGAGTTAACTTTTAAATTGTATTATGAACTTTTTGATATGATATATATTTAGTGGATAAATACCTACCTTAGTTGGAAGTAAGTAGTACTATATCAAGAGGTTTTAGGTTTGACATCCAAAGGTGTATAAGTGGGTGTATGAGTAAAAAATAATAATAATAAACAAATACATATAGTATAGATTTTAAGTTGATTTCTACAACTTCCACTTAACTTTAAATTCGTTGAGTAAGTTTGGTATTTGAAAGAGTATTCATTCTATACCTTATTCAACATTGAATTCAAGGTATACTTAGTTTGTGGGGAACATGGGAGACAAAAGTCTTACATTAAAAAAATATAAGCTTTACATAATATTTAAATATAAAAATATTTTCTTACTTTATAATCTAACTTTTGAATTTAACATTTAAATCTTCTAACGATATGTTAAAGTTTAAATCCATTTCTAATAGCAAGTTCCAAGTCGATTCCATCATGGTTATTTTGAATATCTTCTTTTGCTTATGAAAAATTTGATCTTTAAGGTAAAATGTCCAATGTTTTCTAACTTATAAGTTAACTTTTAAATTTAACATTTAGATCTTCTAATGATATTATAGGTTTTGAATCTATTTCTAATGCCAAGTTCTAAGTCGATTCCATCATGCTTATTTAAATCTCTTCTTTTGCTTTTGCGAAAGTTTGATCTCTGGGGTAAAATGTCGCCTGGAAAACGTGAAGTGAAAACAGTGCGCGAAGAAAAAAATGAAGAAAATCTGATGGGTTTTTTGATGGCTTACTGTTCTCACCCTGGCCATCCTTTACAGGGCTCCTCTGATCACATACTCTTTGATTTATTTAAATATAAATAAATAAAAAACGAATTTTAGATGGTATCTAATATCATAAAATGTCCTCGTAATTTTACATTTTTAATATGATATTAGAGTTTAAGTTAATTTTCTTTTCAAAATCTCATTCAATTTCAAATTCTTAAAATATACTCAATGTGTGAGGAGCATATATTTTATCCCTTAAAACTTAAACTTAAGATATGTTTGGTATATGAAATAATATTAAAGACAAAAGTTTTATGCGAAAAAAATACAATTTTTTAGCAGTGTTTAAATAAAAAAATATCTTTTTAATACATTAACTAATTTTTATATTAGACTTTAAATTTATTCCTAACACCTAAACAGCAAGACGATTCCATCGTGGTTATTTTAAATCTCTTCTTTTGCTTCCATGAAAGTTCTTTATGATCTTTCAGGTAAAACGTTGCATGGAAAACGGAAAGCGAACACAGTGTGCAAAAAAAGAAAGTAAGAACTTCTGATGTACTTCTTGACGGTCTTCGGTCGTTTCCTCAAAACTTAAATAGCACAATGGAAAGCTTTAAAAGGGTATCATGTTATCCATGTCCAGATCTTGCTCTGTGTGGGAACGATGACCAGCAAGCATTCGTTACCGTTACGTGTTTCTTTCCATTCTTGAATACTAAAATCTCCTTCAAGTTCTAAACAAAATAAAGTCTTGAGTTCTGTCCTACTAGTTAATCATGTTTAATTGGTTTTCATCCGAGTTGCCAAAACCTTGGAGCGAACTACTACACGGCGGCATGTGAGGAGGAGGTTCTCGTGTACTTGTCTCCGGGGTGCCGCCATCTTTCACTATAAGGACAGTGTCCATCCCCCAACTTAGATGTCGATCCAAATGGCAGTGTCATAGCCATACTCCTGCAAGAATTTATCCATTTGCAAAACGAAGTGATTATTAAAAAGAAAATTAAGTAAAAGGTTATTTTGTGCGTGTGTGTCCTTTTTTTCCTTTATTAAGTAAAATTTATATACTACCTGGTAGTTCATAGCCATTGAGAGATTTTTATCTAAATGGTGGGGGTTCAAGATATCCTAAGTCCCTATTTGTCTAACTAAAACAGAAAAATATACAAGATAGGATTAAGGCATATCCTTGAGATGAAATCATTCACAAATCAAAATAGATTAAAGATGGTATCTTTTAATCTCCAAATATACTAAATATATAAGTTTTCCAAAATTTGGTTTTTTTTTTTTTTTTGGAGTGAAAGAATTTATTTCCAATAAGTCTTTTGATAATTTCAAAAGTAAAAATCTCAAACAAGTAAACATTTAAAAAAAAAAAACTCTTTGCAGCTAGCATAAATAAATGAGACAAACACATATTTAAATATCTAATACCGAAGCTTGTTGTATGTTATGGAACAGAAGTCAGAAAACATACCAGGATTATTCGCTTTGAATCTAACAGAAACCCATCCTTTCTAGGCAGCGAAACAGTGTTCATCTTAGGAGGATCAACCAGATTGTACCCTTTTGGGTCGATCTCGTTATCAAAGTTTCCAGCACCCGAGCCAGCTATATAAAAGGTGTAGCCATGCAGGTGCGTTGGATGATCCTCGGATGCATCGCACACATTAGTACCCAGAAACACTATCTCCACCTCTTCATTATAATCAAGCACCTTCACCCTCATCCCTTTGCTGGTGACACTGGTGGATTCTGGTATCCGTGAAATTGAACAAAGCCGGTGGATAGTCTGGAAAATCTGTCGTGTAAAATCTACCCATGTTCCTGTAATAGAGTTTCATAACATCATTTCAACCATATGCTTTTCACATAACTATTTGCAATGTATTATTTGTCTAATTTGACTATTAAATAAATAAAATAAGTAATAACTAAAATGTTAATAAGGCGACTTCTTCTCTTAAAATTAGGTTATAAGAGAAAGGAACACTTTCATTTATAAAAATATAACAAACCTATATCTTGATAGTACGAAATACACACCATATTTCAACATCCCTTCTCACAGTAAGCGTAGGAAACCACTTCCCAGTAAATCCATCAAAATTCACGAAACAGAAGCTCTCTTTCTTCTTTAAAACCAATTTATTAAAAAGAACAGCACCCCATGTATAAGAACTCGACAACCTTGGTTTCAATATAAAGAAAAGAAAATTTAAAAGTAATGTTGTTAACCCAACTGATGTTGGGTGAGTTGGGTGAAGCGAGCAGTGCATCTGTGGAGGGGTTCACCCAACTGATGTTGTTCAAGCTCGAAGAAAGACTGTTGTCGGTCGTTCCATTATACTCGAAGCCACTATTCGTAGAACTGTCACAAACATCCTGGTTGTGATGTCCTTTGGCACATTTACCGGGTGGTCTTTGTTCGCTTAGCTCCGAAGATGATTCGTGAAGTTGATTGCAGGTAAGTACTGAAAGAATAAGTAGAGTAGGATCGGATTGCCGGAATTTGAATTCCGGCGAAGGAGGAGAAGATGAACAGACAATAATCTACAAACCCTAGATTGTGAAAAATTCAATTGATTGATATTTCCCAATTCATTGTTTACAGAGTGATTACAGAATATATGTATAAACACCAATTTACAAAATCAAAAGCTTTACAAAACAAATCCTAGCAAATATGGAAGGAAATCATTCGACGGCGCTGGAGAGATCTTCGAAGGAGAGCGACGAGCGCGAGCGTGGGCGGAACCGGGTCATGAAGCGGGTTGTGCGTTCATGTCGGGTTGCCCGGTTCCGCTAGGGTTTAGGCTGACGTGGCTGGTCTGCGAACGTGGCGCTGACGTGGCGCCACGTGGGGGTGACATGTCCTTTAACATCCCCCCGTAAGCTGAAGGGGCAGATTGCACCGTCAGCTTGGAGCGAAGAAGACGAAAGAGAGTTGAGGAGAGACCTTTAGTGAAGATGTCTGCAGGCTGGTCGACGGTGGAGATGAACTGTAGGTGAAGTTGACCACGAGCAAGACGTTCTCGGACAAAGTGAAAGTCAATTTCAATGTGTTTAGTGCGAGCATGAAAGACTGGATTGGCTGTCAAGTATAGAGCAGAGAGATTGTCACACCACAGAGTCGGGGAATGAGGCGGTAGAGCATAAAGATCACGAAGGAGATACTCAATCCACATAAGTTCAGCAGTGGTGTTAGCAAGAGATTTGTACTTGGCTTCGGTGCTGGAGCGAGCGACAGTGCGTTGCTTGCGAGAACTCCAGGAGATAAGATTCTTGCCCAAGAAGATACAGAAGCCACCGACAGAGCGCCGATCATCACGATCACCAGCCCATCCAGCATCAGAGAAGGCATGAAGGGCAGTAGAGGGGCTGTGAGTGAGAAGAAGACCCAGGCGGGGAGTGTCAGCCAAGTAGCGTAAAATGCGTTTCACAGCTTGCCAATGAGCAGTAGTAGGGTGATGCAGAAATTGGCAGGCGGTGTTAACAGCATAGGCAATGTCTGGCCGAGTGAGAGTAAGATACTGAAGAGCACCAACAATGCTGCGGTAGAGAACGGGATCAGCAAGGGGCTCGCCACTCCATAGAGAGAGCGGCTCATCGGTGGTGCAGGGAGTGGAGACGGCTTTGGCATCCGTCATCTTGGCATGAGCCAGGATGTCATGTGTGAACTTAGCCTGATGAAGTAGAAGGCCATCAGAGGTAGGTTGCACCTCAACACCAAGGAAGTAAAGTATAGGGCCGAGGTCCTTGAGAGCAAACTCATGTTGGAGAATCTATAAAAGAGCAGCAATGGGGGCCTGGGGGGACCCCGTGAGAATAATGTCATCAACATAAACTAGAAGGATGATGCTGTATCGGGGAGTGTGGCGAGTGAACAAAGAGGTGTCAGCAGCAGAGATCACAAAGCCGATGGAGGTGAGAAAGGAACTCAGCCGCTGGTACCAGGCTCGAGGGGCCTGTTTAAGACCGTAAAAGGAGCGGTGAAGGCGACACACATGAGATGGCTGATCGAGATCAACAAAGCCTGGGGGTTGCTACATGTAGACGACTTCACTGAGATGGCCATGAAGAAAGGCATTGGAGACATCCAGTTGACGGATAGTCCAACCACGGGAGTAGGCAAGAGAGAGAACTGTACGAACAGTAACGGGCTTGGCGACGGGGTTGAAGGTCTCCGTGAAGTTGATGCCCTCTTGCTGATGAAAGCCCTTGGCTACAAGGCGAGCCTTGTAGCGCTCAAGAGAACCATCCGAGCAAAGTTTGACTTTAAAGATCCACTTGCAACCAATGGGACGGATGCTAGGAGGGGGGGAAACCAGGGTCCAAGTGCCATTGCGGATGAGAGCAGAGTACTCGGCAGCCATAGCTTCACGTCATTGGGGGTCACGAGCAGCCTGGGTGTAGCAAGTGGGCTCTGGGTGAGGATGGGCGGAAGCGGTAAGGGCATAGGTATGGTGACGGGTGAGGGTGCGGCGGGCAAGGGTGCCATCCTGAAGTCGGGTGACTGGGCGAGGTGGGGGAGCTGGGGGAGACGGGGGTGGGGAGGAGGATGGAGGGGAAGTATCCGGGGGAGGGGACGACTCAGGATCAGGGCAGTTGTCTGTGGAGGAGGGTAGTATAGGGGATGGTACCGGGACAGGGATGGGAACAATAGTGGGGGATGGGGGGGAGGGTGAGGAAGGAGTGGGTTGGTGGTAAGGGAAGACCTCTTCATGGAACACGGCATCGGCAACAATAAAAATGCGCCGAGTCTGGGGATTGTAGTAGCGGTAGCCTCAATAGCCGAGGGGGTAGCCAAGGAAGATGCATGCCTGAGAGCGCGGAGCGAGCTTGTGGGGAGCATAGGGGCGAAGGTAGGGGAATACAGCACAGCCGAATACTCAGAGGCGGGAGATATCGGGAGGATGGGGAAACAACATCTGCCACGGGGAACGATTGTTGAGTAGGGGAGTCGGGAGGCGGTTGATGAGGAACACCGCCGTCTCAAAAGCAAAGTCCCAAAAATGAGGTGGAACAGCAGCCTGGGTGAGAAGAGTGAGACCAGTCTCCACAATATGCCGGTGTTTACGTTCAGCGGCACCATTCTGGAATGGAGAGTAGGGGCAGGAGAGGCGCTGATGGATGCCATGTTGCTGAAGATAGGCATGGAACGCCGTGGAGAGAAAGTCAGGAGCACCATCACACTGAATAGCCTGGAGGCGCCCATTCAGTTGATTTTCAACAAATTTGTGGAAGGCAACGAAAATAGTAAAGAAATGAGAGCGAGTAGAGAAAGTGTATAGCCAGGTAAATCGGGAAAAATCATCAATGAAACACACATAGTATTTATTGCCATGAAAAGAGTCAACGGGAGCAGGACCCCAAATATCAAAATGAACTAATTATAGCGGGGAAGACGACCTAGAGGGAGAAGTGGGGTGGGGGTGGCGGTGACTCTTACTAAGAGCACACGCCGTACAAGGAGGATTAGGGGGGGAGGTGTATTTTATTGAGGACGTCTTCAAAAATGGAAGGAGAATAGCTGCAGAGGGGTGCCCAAGACTGCGATGCCAGAGAGAGAGACTACGAGGACTGGAGGCAATAAAAGCACGGGGAGGACATGGACCATCAGGCGGAGCAACGCGGTAGAGGCCATGACCAAGCGTGCCGTGGAGGAGTACCTGTCCCGAGTGGGAGGAGATAGCCCAGAAGTGAGTAGGAGAAAAAAGGAAATGACAGTTATTTTCGGAAGTAAATTGAGAGACATAGAGAAGATTTTTGGTGATGAATGGAACAACTAAAACATGGGACAAAGTAAAGGTGGGAGTGCGAAGAGTACCTGTGTGAGTGATAGGGAGAGAGACCCCATCACCGACAGTGAGTTGGTGAGATCCAGTGTACGGGGCCACATGAGTGAGACCGGTGGTGGAGTCAGTGACATGATGAGATGCACTAGAATCGGGAAGCCAAGAGGCAGTGTCAAGGGCGGAAGGAGGGGGATTTGGGGGGCCATAGTGGGCAAGTGGGGGGGGAAGAGAGAAGTCAAGTAAGCTGAGGGACCGGATCCAGTGTGGTAAGGTGTAGCGTAGCTATGGTAGGGAGGCGGGGGAGGTGGGGATTCGGTGGGCGGGGGTGCACCGTAGCTATAGTGGGCATGCGGAGAGGGGTGGGATTCGGTGGGGTAGGGCGCATGGTAGCTATAGTGGGCATGCAGGGGAAGGAGAGATTCAGTGGGGTAAGGTGCAGGATAGGTGTAGTGAGGTGGCGGAGGGGAGGATCCAGTGTGGTAAGGTGTGGGGGAGGTATAGTGGGCATGCGGGTTATGCGGGTTGTGAGTCGGGTGGTGTCGGGGCGGGTTGAACCGCTTCGGGCAACTGGACCCGTGGTGTCCAGCCCGTTTGCATAACCCGCAAAAGGGCCCATTTTTACGTCGGCCTCGTGGGTTGGAGCGATTGGGCCAGGCCTGAGACGAAGGGGTCGGAAGAAGGCCGTCTCGGGTGGGCGGGTTGGAGGAGGGGTAGGCCGGGTGGGGATTAGGGTGGCGGGGTGAGTGAGGTAAGAGCGGGTCGGGTGTGGGGTGCCCCTGAAAGGCACCCGGGTAGCTTGCGAACGCCGCCGGTGTGACGGCAGCGACGCCACGGCCGCGTAAGTGGCCTTCTTGGGCAAGGATTTGGCCGTGGATGGCTTCACGGGTGAGGGGGTTTGTCTCGTGTTGAACGGAGACGGTGGTGGCTAGGGTGTTGTAATCGTCCCCTAGCCCCCGGAAAAGTTGGCCGATATACTCATCGTCGTCAATCGTGATGCTGATGGCGGCCAACTGGTCCAAGAGGGATTTCACCTCATGAAGGAACTCGGTCACAGACCGAGAGCCCTTCGTGAGGGTGTGAAGTTGGAAGTGAAGGGAGGAGGCACGGGCGGAGGACTGGGTGGCGTAGGATTTCCCGAAGGAAAGTCCACGCCGCTGCCGACGACCGAAGGTCGGAGAGTTGGGTGACAACCGTGTTTGTTAAGGTCGCCAGAATCCAACTCAGGGTCGTTTGGTCGCGGATGAGCCAGTCGGTGTAGGCGGGGTTGGGTTTTTCGGGGTCGTCCGCGGTGGGGAGGGTGCGGGGAGGGGCGGGTTCCGTTCCTTCCATAATGGGAAGCAAACGGTGGGAGAGGAGAAAGGGAAGCAGCCGGGTCCGCCATACGACGAAATTGGAGCCGTCGAAACGCTCCTGGAGGGACGAGGATGGGGCGGCGGGTTGAGAGGAGGTGGGAGTGGCCGGCATGGTGGGAAATTCGGGAAGGGCAGAAGAGGAGGTGGAGTCGGAAACAGGATTCAGGGCCATTGGTCGGATCGGGAGGGGGCGTTAGCCGGTGAGGCACTTTGATACCATGAAAGAATGAGTAGAGTAGGATCGGATTGCCGGAATTTGAATTCCGGCGAAGGAGGAGAAGATGAACATACAATAATCTACGAACCCTAGATTGTGAAAAATTCAATTGATTGATATTTCCCAATTCATTGTTTACAGAGTGATTACAGAATATATGTATAAACACCAATTTACAAAATCAAAAGCTTTACAAAACAAATCCTAGCAAATATGGAAGGAAATCATTCAGCGGCGCTGGAGAGATCTTCGAAGGAGAGCGACGAGCGTGAGCGCGGGCGGAACCGGGTCATGAAGCGGGTTGCGCGTTCATGTCGGGTCGCCCGGTTCCGCTAGGGTTTAGGCTGACGTGGCTGGTCTGCGAACGTGGTGCTGACGTGGCGCCACGTGGGGGTGACGTGTCCTTTAACAAGTACTCCTCGTAGGATGGAAGGGTGCTGGGAAAAATCGGAGTTGAGGAGTGAGAACAGCTGCCACTATATTCAAGAATTGCTGTCACGTTTGTTTTGTCGTAGTCCTGGACAATCGACTTGGCCGTATCATACTGTCTTAGCAGCCATGTTGCGGCCAGGAGGCTGGTTAGTTTTGAACAGAATCCATTGTTTGTCCCGGCGTTGTCATCACATAATTGGAGACCACTGGCTTTACGTACAATCCATCCAGTCCTACCACGATGAGTTCATACTCAGCAATTGAAAAATAGAGCTCTGCGTTCATAACTGCATTGTTGACTAAACGAAGAAGATGGGTCTTCCCATGGTCCACTTGCCACTGATATGTACTTCCTGCAACAATAAATGGGGTTTATTTCTTTTTCATATTGTAGTATGGACTCTATATCATGAATACAAAAGAATACTAACAATTTATGTGGTTTAAGAAAAGCAATTACCAATGTGTGCTCGATGTTCAAGAGGATATTAATGATGAAAGTTTTACAAGAAAAAGTTTTAGTCCCAGAATCCCTGCCCACATGCTCGTACTCTCAGTTCCCAACCCCTGCTTTGTTTCTTGATCGTAATAAAGCTCCCTCCCTACTCTAGCAGCTAGGCACTTCTGACGACGGCCTAGGTGCAGAGCCAGATACTTATGGGCCTCCATCGTATTGTTATGTTGAATGCTTAACACGACAACGTTGGTTGACATTTTGGTACACATAGCCGAACCTAAAAAAGGAAAGCTAACACTAATCTCCATCTAACTTTCCGTGTCAAATCATTTTATGCGATTTCCAGAAAGGGATTAAATAGAGACAGCGTACAATAAACAGACAAATTGGACTTCCGGTTGTACTCAGTCCGGTCCAGGGATTAGTTTTTATACCTCCTCAAAGCATGGATATGATAAGCTTCGTCAAGATAACGTTCATGGATATGATAAGTTTCGTCAAGATAACGTTCTTTCGTTGGATGAAAATGGGTGGATCGTGCAGACAGAAATCATAAACACAATATTAAATTGATTATGGCTGTGGATTCATTTATTAAATGAGGTTATGAGAATTTCTAAATAATAACAGGTTGCTAATTCGGTAGATGTAGCGGTTGATTTATCTTGAAACATGTAAAAAGCTCTCAATTTTTTATTTTTTTTTGTCATTTGTCATTAATTTTATTTATATTACACAATTTATGATATGAAATAGTTCAATCAATCATCTATTACTTAGGTTTAAAAATAAAATTTTAAAATTTTAGAAGTTTTAACAAAAATTTATCATAATTTATAAGTATGGCTTTTTTATTTTATTTTATTTTATTTTTTTAAGGGTACGCTTCCTTGATAATTCCACTTGTAAAACTGGGCTAAGCCCTTGCACTATATGGGCCACATAAGCCTAACATTACAGATTGAAGATTTACTCTTTAGGTGAGTTTTGGTTGCTAAAATAAATCCATTTTCTTGTTCTGCATATCTTTCTCCCACTTGGGCAGCTTATAGAAAGCTTCTTTGGTCATCCCAAATGTGGTCTGGAACTCGGACGACGACAGATAGGCCTCCCTCCTTTAAAAACATGTGGTGTTTAGGGGAGTAATCAGATGCAATTACATCAAACATATTATATTTATATTTAAAAATATAATATCCGAAAAGGGTTTCCCAACTTTCGAAAAGTGGCCACCTCCATGTGTAGGGGAACATGTCCGCCAAGTTTTGGGGAACAAACTGATCCGATCCGAAGCCACTGTCCAACTCAGCGCCAATCACCCGTCGCTGCGTCTTCCGGTACCCGGCTTCCCTACTCTTTACCTTCCAAAACCGAAAACCCTGCTGCTAGGGTTTCATTTTTTGGTAGGAGTAACATTGATGTTCTCTTTTGTGAGTTTGGTTGCAGTCAATTTAATTGTTGTAGCATTGCAATGGTGCTTCTTTGAACAAACAGAAAAATAAATGGTGCTTATTAGAACAAACAGAGAAATGACCACCAGATCCTGCTTTTGTCACATCCTTCCTTCAATTGCTACTACCTATCTATAGCTACTAGTCTCAGCTGCTTATACTATTCTCCACCAAGACTTACTTGAACCATTGGCTCTTAGATTCTTAAACTGTACGGTGAGCCTCTGTTGTCACTGCTTTATTCTCCACTCAAACCATCCTTCTCATCTCCAAATTTTCCTCATATGATCAACATCATTGCTCCAAGTCTTTACCTATTTTTCAATTTGCCAGTCAAGAAACATTGTGGAAATTAGACCACAATGTTTTATTCTGATTTTGTGGGGCTAGGATTGGGGTTTGGGCTAGTGATGCAGTTATAGTGGATGTATGATGAGAAGAATGTGTTGAAGGGGTTAAGTGTGTCAAATTTTTATGAGAAAAATGGGAGTAAGTTGGGAGCCCCAAATTGGGAGAAATCTTGAGCTGGCTTGTTTGGTAGTTGGATTCTTTTGAAGCAACTATTCTGCCTCCATTGTGCAGTCAAATAGCAAGAGTTGTTCCTGTAGACTATCTTTTATTCAAACCATTATTTTATCTGTGATATATATGCTAAAATGTTCAAAAAATTTAATATATGTCTAAGTTGCTAAGTTTTTATTGCTACCTATAGTATGTGAGCATACTTATTCACTGGCCCAAAATTTGGATCCTAATAATAAAGGAAAAGGTGTTTTACAATTCAAGACTAGATTGATGTCAGTCATCAAGGTGAAGTTTTGTCTAAAATGCTAAATTTTGACTTAAGATGATGTAGGAACAACTATACTAGTCCAAACTAACAACTCAGCCCACATGTTGAGTGTCTTAGCAATTACATATTTAGGCCACAACATCATCTAATGGGTTCAAGAAGCCCAAACTTGAAGGACATCTCAGAGATTCTCTAGGAATTTTAATATTTTTAGGACTCCTTAATTATTGTTTTAGGATTTTTAAATTGTCAAGGTTCTTAATTATCTAGGATTTCCTTATTTATTGAGATCCCTAATTTGTTGAGATCTTGATTTTATTTTATTTTATTTTTTCCTTGATTTTAGGGATCCTAGATCTTACTAGAATTAGGTTTTAAGAATTTCATATCCTTTAAGGATTAGGTTTAGTTGTCTATTTAAAGAGAGTGTTATTTTAGTTGTAAGAAGGGCTTTTGAGATAAAAAAGAATTTCATTTTTTTTTTAACTTGATGCATTTGGTGATGGGCAATGGGGTGAGCTTATGGATAATAAAGCGATTCGAATGGAATAACAACTGGAACTTAGGAAATTTAAAGTGATAAAAAGGTAAAGACTGGAAAATAAACTATTGAAACGTAAATACAATAATTTAAGTGTAGGAATTAAAATAATTGAAAGGTAAAAGGTTGGAAAATAAGAACATGCTATTTAGAAAGCAAAGTTGAAAAGAAAAATGAAATTCTTTCTAATATCAAAAGTTCTTCCCCCAAAAGTTTTTCTTACAATTAAAATAACACTCTCTTTAAACAGACAACTAAACTTAATCTTAGAAGGATCTAGAATCCTTAAAACCTAATTCTAACAAGATCCAGATCCCTAAAATCAAGGAAAATCAAATCAAGATCCCAACAAATTAAGAATAAGATCCTAACAAATCAAGGATCTCAACAAATAATGAAATTCTAGATAATTAAGAATCTTAACAATTTAAAAATCCTAAAACAACAATTAAAGAGTTTTAAACATATCAAAATTTTTAGAGAATCTTTGAGACACCTTTCAAGTTTGAGCTTCTTGGACTCATTGGATGACATTGTGGCCTAAACATGTAATTGCTAAAACACTCAAAATATAAACTGGGTCATTAGTGTGGGCTGGCATAGTTGCTCCCACATTATAAGAGACTTGGAAATTTTAGTTTGTGCATCATGGAAAAGCTTGGATATTTTGTGGGTGGCCTTCCATCTGTATGCAAGTGTCATGCTTTTTTCTATTGCACTCTTGCATTTTAGTTATTGACTTATGGAATATCTATATATCCAAATATTTTTTAGTAAGAGCTTGTCCAATTGAAATTTATTCACTTTTTGGATTTGTTCTTTGTTGTGGGACTTTTCTCTTGGACATGTCTTTCAATTTAACGTTATCTGCAATTTTTTGTCTGTTTAAGCAATTTTTTAACAAAAGTTGGCAAAGAGGAAAGCTAGGATTACATTGTGGCCCAAACAAGTATTGATTGACATGCTCCACATATGGGCTGGGCCAATAGCTTGAGCTGACGTAGTTGCTCCTGCATCATGGAACCATAGATAGAAGTCAGGACATTGTGCACTTACAACAGTTCTACAAGCTGTGTAGAGTGAAGAATAATGTTGAGAAGCTGTGGGAAGAAGAAATGAAATTGAAGGACTCCGGTGTATTCAATGGAAATATTGGCGAGTATGTTTCTGAGCTAGAAGAGAACATATTGATCATTCTAGATTAAACTGTATTCTTGAAACCATTGAACTCTCTTTCTCTCTATCACACCTCTCTTTTGAAGTTTAACTATTAGTTATACTTTTGCCTCCTCCTCCTTCTTTACGGCTATGGTTTCTGACTGTGGCTAGACACTTGAAGAAAAGATGTGTTTGCCACTGGATTGTCCTTTAGGCTTATGATTTGGTAAAAAATGTTTTTTTGCTGTGTCATTTATTTCTAGTAGTCCTATCAGTGCAGGGTGTATAAGTAAAGAATTACCATTACATTTCCTTTACAACTCTATTAACCAGACAAGGCATGCAGTTTAAGGAAGTCACATTAGTTTTTTCCCTGTCCTCACATCATTATATTTGATAGTAGGACATCTCACTATAAACTTGCAGAACTTTGTCGTTGTATCAGAATGCATTGATCTTCTTAGTTTTAGTTATTAATTGGTTTAAAAGTTTTGAGATGATTGATTTATGACACTTTTTTTTGTTCTTGATGTTAGATTCCTTGAGATATGCTTCAACATTGTTGGTGGGTTTGGCGATTGTACTTGTGGCAATCACGGCAGGGGTAGCAACTGCTAAAATGATGGAGGGGAGCATTGAAATGCCTTGTTTGATGCCTGAGATTGTTGATCAGGCATCGTTTTGGAAGCTTTTCACAACTATTCAAGTTCTACTCATTGCCTAATCTGCCACCATGATGGTAAGTTCTGGAATTTCACTTAAGTTTACAACAACAGTGACAGTTACTGATGTCCACCTTATAAAATTTAACCATTGGGTTAGTGCTATTTCTTTTTAAAGTTTTTTTCTAATTATTCTCAGAACATCATGGTGGAAAAATATCTTTTTTGCTAATGTTGAAATATAATGAATGCATTTTGATATCACTGGGAAAGGATTTTTGAGAAATATCTAGATGTGTTTTGTGTTTGGGAACTTTGTGGTTTGAGTAGTCATGTTAATATGTTATTGGCAGAAAATCTCGTGTTAGTTTATGTTTTATTATTAAAAAAATTAAAAAGAGAGAAGACAGACCTCTTGATTTACTTTTATTTCAGCGGAAAATGTTTTTTAAAGGATTTGATACAAGTTATGTGTCTAGCTTAATTTGCCTTCCAATAAAATGTCCACCATCACAGCCACTTGTCTTTGTGATCCATAAGTTGACTCGGAAACCATATTTCCAATCAAAGCCCTCAATGGACGCTTGTGGCCCTTCTTTTTCTTCTGCTTTGCAAACACACACATGTGGGGGCAATTCACTTCATTTTTGGTATCTCTTTCGTGAATTCCATTGATACTTACTTTTACTTGAATATTCCAACAGCCTCATGCTGGGAAAGTTGTCGAGAGGCACTGGTATGAAAAGAAGAAGCATATTTTCACTGCTTGAAGATGGGAGGGGGGTTTCTCTCTTCGTTCTATCCACACTTCTTCTTAGATGGAGCTTTTCAGAAAGATGAGACATGTAGGTGATATTGTGTTCATGATGCTGCTGAGGATGTTTTCTAATCACTTTCATTTATCCTTTGGTTTGGAAGGTATATGACTCAACGAAAAAATGGAAGCGCAATACTATCCATGGGGACTGATTAATTGTTGCAGACAGTACAGGATGGGGATTTTTGAAATATGCTTTTAAGGCTGTGGAAGCCGAAGTTGTCGATTTTTGGCTTGTAATTCTCACCACACTTGATTTTGATGTTTGACTGTCATATCTTGTTCTTGGGAAGTTGTGTTGTATTAAACGACCCTGGTTGTTGCTTGGCCATATAAGAAATGCCTGTTTTATTTAAACGACCTGAGTTCTTCTTCAATGTATGTTTGATGACCACCATGTGGAATATTAGGTGCTGGTGTGCCTTCTTCTTTAGAAAGTTCAAGAGCTGCTCTGCGCGCTTATGTTCTCAAATGCTCCAACAATGGGTTTAGCTTAGGACTTTTAGCTATCTGGCCAGGACCGTCTAGGTGTTGTGAAACATCTAGCTGAATCCATTCTTGGGTTGGTTACTCTGTAAGGAAAATTTCAAATAAATCACTCATGTGTTGCTCAAAATTCATTTATACGTAATAATGCATCTGGATGTTTACTCTGGGAAGGTCACGAGCAGGTGCTGATTTGTGTTGATAGCTTTGTCTTTTGCATTTTACCTCTTAGTTCTAGCTTTGTCAGTGCTAGAATGTTCTTGTTGATTTTTTTATTTTTTCATTAAGTCTTGCTGCACTGATAGCCCTGGGAACAGAAAAACACCGTGGAGTGCTGGATTTCCTTAATGTTAAGTAGTTGATTGCTGTCAAGAGCTTTTCTGAATTTTCACTGAACTCAGATCCTTGGTATTTTAGTAGTTTCTTAAAGATCTTGTCTCTGTCCTTCGCTTCTGAGAGTTGAAAGTGGGATGGATGCCAACTATTATAACTTCATTACTGCTTCTCTTTATTTCGTATTTTAAAGTAATACTTTTACTTGTCCCTTTGTAGCTTTCCAATCAAAGAAGTTTTGTCATGGCAAATTTGGTAACGATCCAACAGCGGAAACGAGCTTTCTGACAGATAGGTATGGCAACTCTCCCTACTCCCTTTCTCCCTTCCCCCTCCCTCTGTGGTTTTCTACTAACGTTTGATGTTAGAGGTGATGAGGATGCGCTTTCAGTGAGCGGGGGGCAGAGCAGCATGCTGAGAGCGAAAGGCTGGGCATACAGTGGCTTCTTGAGCAGGAGCAGATTCGAAGTAATTCTGTGATCTGACACTTGATATCTTTTATGAACATGTGAAACCTAATTTTTTTTTTCCGAATTAGGCTTTTTCATGTATTTCAGATGAACGTCTTGAAATTACATACAGCTATTGGGATGGTGCTGGCCATAGACGCGTGATCCAGGTGAGTGCTGTTTACCAGAAACTGTGTTGTCTATGCTACTCGTGATTTTCTCCTTGCATTTAATGTTGGTACTTACGTTTAGATATATAATTATTCTCCTTCACTTGTTCTTGACCTTGTTCGTTTTTGTTTAGTCCGTTTATGGAATTGTGAATAACGTAGTTTGGTGTGACACATCAACTCTTGCCTTGTACTTTTTTCAAAAAATGTGATTGGAAAACCAGTGTATACATACGACAGTATGTAATACCAAGTAATGGAGCATAGCCCAGGTGGCGCTTCCACCCCATTGCATCTGATGGGTGAGAGGTCAAGGGTCTTTATCATTTCTGGCAACTCTTTTATGTATACCATTGATACTTACTTTTTCTTGAATATCCCAAACAGTCTTGTGCTGGGAGAGTTGTCGAGAGGCACTGGTACGAAAATAACAAGCATATTTTCCCTGCTTCAAGATCTGAGGTAGGTTTCTCTCTTCTTTTCCATCCATACATATCAATCTATGTTGTCAATAGATACAAAGGGCCTAGCAGTTCACCTTCGAAATCAGTTGTTTGAGAAATATTCGGTTGAACGCTTATATATTTTCAGAAAGATGAGACATGTGGGTGATTAATGTTCATGATGCTGGTCAGAATGTTTTCTAACCACTTCCATTTATCCTTTGGGTTGGCAGATAAATTGTCGCAGACAGCACAGGATGGAGCTTTTCGTAACATGCTGTTAAAGCAGTGGAAGCTGAAGTTAGTCATTGGATGCTTAGGCTCAATGTTGGAATTGTTTGGGAGATGTTTTGTGATGGATTTTAGAGACTATTTTAGTTATAAATGCCATCATTAATCTCCCACCACTCTCTCCTTGGTTCTTGTGTAAAATATATGGTAATGGACAGCAGGCATATGTTCCATCCTAGTGTTGTCAGAACCGTGAGGCGACTCTATTTATATCCTTAATGATTGTTTAAGAGGTGCATTAATTCTTCGGTGGGCAACAATTTGTCATATTTTCGTCCCAAGCACAAACGGAATGAGTGGTGTGAAGCTTTTTGCCTAGTTCACTCGGATCTCGCTTGGACTGCATCGAAAAGGAATGACCAAGGGACGTTATATCCACCTGGCTCGTTCGGATTTTGCTTGGATTACATGAAGAACACTCGAATCTCACCTTAATAACATCAAGAATGAATGAACCAAGGTGCTCACTCAGATCTCGTTTGGAGCTAGGAACACAATTTGGGCTGGGTTGGGCGTTAAGACCAATGTAAGCAGAGTTTTGATCCCCTACGTATTTCAGTTCATAAGCACGGTTTGAATTCTGCAACATTCCGCTTAGTTTAATGGCATCGCTTGTTGTTGGGCTGCACTCCGAAACGTGGCATAGAGTTGAACGGTTGGGATTCTGGTATCGGTGTAAGAAGTTTTTTTTTTTTAAAAAAAATAATAATCAAAGTTTTAGATGCTATTTTATTTAATGTTCAAGATAATATTATCAATTAAAAAATATAAAGTTAACAAGTGTTTAGTTCAGTTAAAAATATATGTTACTTAAGGCTTTTTAGTCTTAAGTTTAATATTTAGATATGTAAACTGGTATGTATAAGTAAGAAAAAAAAATGTATAATGGAATCCGAGGGACCAATTTGCAGATTCGCTTCCGTTGTTTTGTTTCTAATTAAGAGTTAAAAAGGAAAACATAAAAAAGGACCACAGATTTATCGAATATTGAAGATTTTGTTTCCTTAACTACATGAAATGGCAGAAAGAAGATGAATCTAGAGAAGAAAATATAGAAATAAATCAAAAATTAGAATTTATGGTAAGATTCTCAGAAACCAATACGGTTCAGAGATTTTTTTTTGGTTCTTTGTCTTTTTTCCATTTACGTATAAGCGAACAAGAAAACTGGTGGGGACATAAAGCGCCGAACCCGGGAGAAAAGTACAATGGTAGGATGCCACGTCATCGCTTATGCATGGGGCTTCCTCAAACGCTACGAAGTCGAAACGCACCGGTTCTTCGTCTCCCACACTACCCCCACGTATATATGTTCTTCTCTTCGCCGTCTCTGTTTTTCCTCTCCTATGTCTCTCGCCTTCTCGCTATTTCCAGAGAGAGAAACCAAAAAAAACAAAAAACCAAAAAAAAAATTCTTCAGCTGTTCGGAGAGGGAAACCATAGCCTCTCTCCCTCCTTATTCGTCGATCGCAAACCCCTAACCCTAAGGGCGTATCTTTTTTCGTTGTATATTTTTGTTTATCGAGGCTTTGTTTTTGTCGTGTGTTTTGGTTTCGGGGATACCAATGGCAGCGGCAATTTCGGCTCCGGCTACTCCGACGGTGGCTTCTCAGCCTGATTCTGCGGCGCCGGCACAGGGGAACCCATCGCTGTACGTCGGGGATCTGGACCCGAGCGTGGACGAGGGGCAGCTCTTCGACGTGTTCGGGCAAGTGGCTCAAGTGGTGTCCATTAGGGTTTGCAGGGATCAGACTCGGAGGTCCTCTCTCGGCTACGCTTATGTCAATTATGCCAATGCCCAAGACGGTCCGTGACTGTTCTATTGCCCGTCGCCTTTGTTTTTCCTATTCGATTCTTGCCTTTTTCTTCTTCTTTTTTTTAACAAGCCGTTGATTTTAGTGAATAGTTTTCAATATCTGATCTTTTTGCTTCGGGTTTGATCAGTATTTGTTTTGTTTCTTGAGTTTGGAGTTTGTGTGTCTTCAGCGTGAAGTGGGGTTTTTGGTGTGTTATCTGTTTGCGTATTTCGTAATATTTATTTATTTGTTTTTGGTTTCAGAAGTACTACCTTTTCGGTGAATCTTTAAACGGTTTTGTTTTGTGGTTTATGCTTTTAGAACTCTGAAGACAGCGATTTGGGTATCATCGTTGCGGGCTTTGCTTTTCTAAGTTTGAAGCTTTTGTATGTGAAGGTGTCCTTTTCTCGGTAGATTCTTCAGCCGCATCTTTTGTTGGATGTGATTTTTATGAGAATTGTTTTAAGTCTTTTGAAGAATTTCTTTCTTTTGTTTATGGGGAATATTCTATTTTTTGGTATATGAATGTCATATGATTGAACAAACTAGTTCTAATTAAGAAAGAAAGAAAACAAGGGACATTTAAATGTTTAGTTGTTATGCCTCTATATTCAAAAGTAGAAGTCTTGAGTAGATTTTTTCTTTCATAAACTTGTTGAGATTTAGAAATGAGCTTTATGGTCTGTTTTCATTTTTGGTTGAAGTGTGAAAAAAAAAATTAATGTGTATATTTTTAATAGTTGCTTTCTTATTATTTTATGATTATGGATTCTGCCACACAAAAGTAATCTTTGGTATATTTCGTATCTTTTAAGTAGATCCTTTGTTTTGAGTAGTGAATTTCTTTGACTTTTTATGGTCAGTATAGTGCTTTATGCTCTACCTTTTTATTTAACCTCATTTTCATCAAGTGCCAGTACTTCCCACTACTTCCATAACTCTGAACTGGGTTAATTGACTACTGAACTTGTGGATCAATGCTTGTGAATTTTCTGTGTTGCAAACATACATTTGGTATTGAGTATATTATGTGATCTCTTTGAGAATTTACACTATACATTTATGTATGTAAATATTGGGTTATATTTTCATATATGTTATATGAATGTATAGATGTATATCTTTATGTTTATGAGATTGTATCATAAAAAATGTTAGAAAGTTGCTCAAAGTGTAAAAATTTAATATGGTTTTATCATTTGAATTCTATGCATTTTTTTGTAATAAAACATTTCAGGCTTTTCTTTTAGTGCATTTCATCAAAAGACTTGGAGCATGTGATCCTTGTTTTTGTTTCTTTTTCTTTTGAATTAATTTTTCCAGCCAAGCTTTTTGACCTTGATCGGGTTACTTGCATTGCAGCTGCTCGTGCTTTGGGTGTTTTGAATTTTACTCCTATCAATGGGAAACCTATCAGGATTATGTTTTCTCATAGAGATCCTAGCATCCGTAAAAGTGGATATGCCAACATTTTTATTAAGAATCTCGACACATCAATAGATAATAAGGCATTGCAGGATACTTTCGCTACTTTTGGGAATGTACTTTCTTGCAAGGTGGCAGTTGATAGCAATGGCCAGTCAAAAGGTTATGGATTTGTACAGTTTGATAATGAGGAGTCTGCACAAAGTGCAATCAACCAGTTGAATGGCATGCTGCTAAATGATAAAAAAGTCTATGTTGGGCTTTTTATTCGACGTCAAGAAAGGACTCAAGCAAATGGGTCACCTAAATTCACTAATGTCTATGTGAAAAATTTGCCCGAAACAACTACTGATCAGGACCTTGAGAAACTTTTTGGCGCTTATGGTTCAATCACCAGTGCAGTTGTTATGAGGGATGCCAATGGGAAGTCTAGATGTTTTGGTTTTGTAAACTTCCAAAGCCCAGATGCTGCTGCTGCTGCAGTTGAGAAGTTGAATGGGACCACTGCTAGTGATGACAAGATTTTGTATGTGGGGAGAGCTCAGAGTAAAGCAGAAAGAGAAGCAGAGTTGAAGGCCAAGTTTGAACAAGAAAGAATTAGTAGATATGAAAAGTTACGAGGTGCCAACTTATATCTGAAAAATCTTGATGATGACATAAACGATGAAAAACTGAAGGATTTGTTCTCTGCTTTTGGAACAATAACATCATGCAAGGTATCTATTTTTATGCTTCAAGTGATGTGATTTTTTCCTTTCTTTCCTTGGAGGTCCTTAATTGTACACCCCTGAGTAAATTAACTAATTGCTTTAAAAGTACTAGCTTTTAACTTTTGGTTTGCTTTATATAATCCTTTCAGGTCATGCTTGATCCACAAGGTCACAGCAAGGGATCTGGTTTTGTGGCCTTTTCTACACCAGAGGAAGCCACTAAAGCTGTGAGTTATTAATTCTTTTTCACGAGGCACTTCTCAGACCCTCCTTTTGCACTTATTCACACAGCTTTCTCATGCACTTGTCAATTTTTCTTCTTTTTTCTTTTTCAGTTGGATGAAATGAATGGAAAGATGATTGGACGCAAACCCCTTTATGTTGCTGTGGCCCAGCGTAAAGAAGAGAGGAAGGTCCGGCTTCAGGTGATTTTTCTTCACATATATCCTGATGGGAAAAACATACTTCTGCATTTTAAAAGAGCAGTAGTGCTTGCTCATTTTTTTGCACTTTAGATGCCGGTGTTTTAAGGAAGATCTTGCTTATTGTACCTATCAGCTGAAAAGTTGCCTACTTTTTGATTTTACAGCCGGTGTCTTGCAGCCTTTTGCATCTATTAGTACAAAAAGTATTGCTAAGATACTCAAAGTGCTATTCATTTCTGTTAAATTAGGATTATGAATCTCTGCTGTGTTTTCTTCCTAACTGTGGAGGAAGACAAGTAAAGGAAAGAATCGTTGTCAACCCTAGACTTACTACTTGCACTACTGGAATAAAGACGGTCTTTTTGTTTTATACCAAATGCACATGTGTTTCTTTGCCCAAGTTGTGTGCAGGAGATATTTCATGACTGAACAGAAGTTGGGCAGCATAAGTTTCAGTTTAGGAGTTTTGGATTGCAAAGATATTTGCAATCCGCGAATTTGTTCTTATATTTCAATATAATGTTTATGCATTGTTTGCTTTAAAGCTATCCAACCATTGAATGGTTTTCCAATTCATTGTCACCTAATTTCGCAATAAACCTAAATAAAATTATTTCTCTCTATGACTTTGTTCCCTCTGGACTTCCATATTGAAAATTTAGTAGCACAAGATTGAAAGATTCTTTAAAATTTAATCTTCGCATGGAAATTGGCCTTCCAAATGGCATACTTGCTTCCGGCACAATATGTGTGTGTAAATTATAATAAAAAAGAGTTGGCCTCTCACTTCTTATCATGAAGGAAATTTTTGTCATAGGTTATGTTCTTATTCTTTTAAATCTGGTGGCTGAATATATAAATGATCTCTTTTGAAGGCACAATTTTCTCAAGTCCGAGCACCTGGTGGTATTGCACCTTTATCTCCTGGAATTCCTGGATTTCATCCTGGGGCCCCTAGATTTCCCTCGCAACATTTATATTTTGGTCAAGGCAATCCTGGTATGCTACCACCTCAGCCTATGGGTTATGGCTTCCAGCAGCAACTTCTGCCAGGAATGCGCCCAGGTGTTGCTCCAAACTTTATTGTTTCATACCAGCTTCAGCGGCAAGGACAGCCAGGTCAGCAGATGGGTATGCGACGAGGTGGAAACCTTCAACCGGTGCAACAACAGCAGGTGATATGATTAACCTTCTTTTTCCTTTCACTTTTCACTCCATTTCTCATTTCCTCTTAGTTTATAACTTGGATGTAAGTAATTTTCATCAGCATTTATTTACTCATCCCTGTAGTTCAGATGGGTTTTGTTTATATATTTCATAGTCCAAATATACAGATTTGTATTTTCTGATGTTTGTATATATAATCTGATTCAGCAATGGATAGTTTAAAAGCCTTGTAATGTAAAAGATTCCTTGTTGCCTCTAATGTTTCTTCACCATTTTCCCAAAATCAGTTGATGCATCGGAACTCCAACCAACGCTTTAGATATATGGGAAATTCTCGAAGTGGCATGGATGCATCCGTGGCTCCTCAAGGTGCTGTGGGTCAAGTGATGCCATTGTCTATTGATGGTGCTGCGACTCCAATTGATGTCCAGCGACCTGCACAAGTGCATATTTCAACACTTCTATCAGCTTTGGCTTCTGCTAGCCCAGATAATCAGCGAGCAGTATGTTTTTCTTTTCCTTCATTCTATGATTATGAGATATGATTTGTCAAGCATTGTTTTCTCACTAGCATATTGTCGCTAGTCACCATATACTTGAGTTTGTTCCGATGTTTTAACCTTCTATTATGTGGAATCGCGCATCAACCTGTTGAGATATCAATGAACTTCCGCCTTATCTCTAGTTATTTTTTCGAATTTTAGTCACCCCTTGACTATCTATCCAACAATCTGTGGTCCAAGATCCAAACAGAGTTATCTAAAAGGATCTTGTTAATTCTAGATTTGTGGACTGTACAGAAATCACTTACTTGAGTTTGAAATTCAACTGCGAAATTTAATTGTTGCACTCATTGTTTCCTAAAAATCACAGATGCTGGGTGAGCAACTGTATCCTCATGTGGAGAATCTTGAGCCCAACCATGCAGCAAAGGTGACTGGGATGTTGCTGGAGATGGACCAATCAGAGGTAATTCACCTCCTGGAGTCTCCAGATGCACTGAAGCAGAAGGTGTCTGAGGCAATGGAAGTCCTCCATAAAGCTGCATCAGAGTCTGCTGTTAGTGATCAGCTTGGTTCACTAGTGTTGAATGCTTGAAGCAGAAATTTTCTTTTCCAAGGGTAAATACATTATTATGTGGTGTGAGCCCGTATTTTACAGGGCATGATGAGCTGTCAATGTATCTGGGGTTTTCTCCAAAATTTTTGGTTTATTTTGTGGTCTTATCTGTGGTGGCAACTTAATTTCTATCATTTTTTTTCTTAATTAAAGGCCCCTGTTGGGATGGATGGGATTTGAAGACCTAAGATTATTAGGATTTTTGTGTTTGCCTTATGACTAAAATTATTGTTATTACTGTTATGATATATCTGAGGAATTAAGCTGAGATTATGGTTGTTCTCTTTTGATCTCTCTCTACGTCTATTGTTGGTTACTAACCCAATTGTTGTAGAATTGGAATTTCCTTGAAATTGTTTCCGACTGTGGGCTTATTATTAAGTCTGTTTTATCTGAAAACGGAAACAGCGAGCAGGAAATTCCTTACTCTTGAAGTGATGGTAAGCATGGAAGTCTTGTAGACTTCTCAGATCTGATATGACCATCATCATTCTCCACCCCACCAATACTTGTGTGCCTCGTTTTTGCCACATCGTTTATGACCAAGTTTGTAGGTTAGTTATCTTAAAAAATGTATCTTATATGCTGCTTAAATCTTATCTTGGCTTCTTCCATTTGAAATGATCGTTTTCTTTAAAAGCTTCGGTTTAAGTAAAAAACACGCCTTTGATTATAAACAAAAAAGTTAGTCTTCGTAATATTATGTCATATATATTTAAATTTGTCTTGATATCTTCTGTATAAAAAAATATAGACATATTTTTCTGATATAAGAGTTTGGAAAAAGAAATGAACCTTTTCCCACAAAGGCATTACTAGCTCAAAAAAGACAATGTTTTAAGCTTACAAAGCTCGGATTGTTTTTCAGTCCTGCTTCCATCCGAAAGTATGGAAATTATGTTCTCAAATTTTTTGTTGCAAGTAAAAGAGGAGCTCTCAATGCCAGCCTATGGTCATCAGATTTGGTTCCTGATGGGGAAAGAGAGTAGACACAATGCCGGAAGCACAAGGCAAGCGACGAAAAGAGAGCTTCATACGATGAAATCTGGGTGGACATCATCTTCTACCTTTTGATCGTCTGTTATGGTCTCGAAGTCCAGCAGAGCATAATCTGCCCGGCCACCCATATAGTCCCCGAACTTCATTTTGCTTTCCAATTTTAAGTCATCATCGTCTTCATTTATGTAGTCATTCCATTTGGATGCCCTTCTGCCAGTTGCTGACAGCAGTGGGACCTTCCTCTTTCTCCCCCGTCGCATCTTTTGCCATGTTTTCATTCCCTTTCGAAGAGCCCTTGGCTACCACTGGCTGATATCTCCCATGCTCCTTGCCTTAAGAAGATTCGGATAAAAATGAGGTCACAACAGTGCACGACACTCAGCTCTATGTTTTGGTTATACAAAGTGCTTGCTTGATTGAAGCGTTCAAGGTGAGACGCATTTGAATTGTTTATATGACGAAGCAATATTCGCATTGTTAAAGGGACGGGAATTATACAAGTGAATCAAAGCATGAAGTTCAATAATGAAACAAGAGACCAACAAAACTCGAAACAATACCTTGGAAGACAACGGTTTGGCTGCCGAAATTTGTCTTAGAGATATCACCTGCCACATCTGAACAATTGTTCCTTCTCCGTTTCTTGAACATTGCCTCCGGCAACTCAGTCACAATCTCGGTCTCAAAATCACCACCTTCTGTACAAAACCGAGAAAAAAAAATGTTGAATCATTTCAATTTGCTCAACTTACTAAGATTGGAGAGTACCGGTATCTTCTTCTTTGACGCGATCGAGCTCGTCCGAGTCAAGGTACTCGCTCCAGTCGCTTCGTCTCTTGTCACGATCGTTCTGCGGTAATCGGTCATCGCGGATCCCCTCTTGGTCATTGAAATATTGAGGTGGCGCCTGAAGATCGTCGGACAAACTGCGGGACATGTTGAAGGACTGGACGAAGCTGCGGAGGTCCTTGGCCATGAAGCCCTGAGCGAAGACCTTCCGCAGGGACTGCTTCTGATTGCACACCACGCAGCTCCACTTGCTGATGCTCTTGCTCTTTCTCTTCTGCTTCACCTGTCATGGACCAAATGCCACCCGTTACCAATCACATTTACCACCACAATACAATACATCTCAACATAGACATAGTGAGAGGACGATGCCTGCATTGTCGAGCATTGGCAGCACTGAACCGCGATGAAAATTGTCGACATTGTTGCAATTGCTCTCCCTCTCTCTCTCTCTCTCTCCCTCTCCCTCTCTTCCCCAGCGATTTTGATTTAGGGATTTTGGCGCCAACGTCTTGGGAACTATAAAATGAGATTTGGATTTGGGCCTGAGACTTCTGGGCTTGCATGGCAAATAGTTGACCATGAAGAATATAACGGCGAAAGCTAATATATGTCAGCTTGCTCTTTTATGACAAAAAGATAAAGCTTTAAGAATTTTAAATATTTCATCATTATAATACTGTAGCTGTCAACAAGGATTTAAATGGTTTGAATTAATATTGTACCTTAGTTAGTAATTGATATAAATACAATCTCCTTAATACTTGTTACAAAATCTATTTCTTCTTAAAATAGTTTGTAAATAAACAAATATTTAGTTCATATATGTTAATCTATAAGCAATTTTTTTTTATTTATAAATTGACAGGACATGAAAGGAGGTTGATAAATTCATAACCTGATAGACTCACAAGTTAAGACTCCTTTACTTACCACTAAGTCAAGGGGACACCCCTCATCTATAAAGCATTACAATAAGTTAAAAATAATATTAAATATTTGAATATTTATCTCAAAATTACTATAAGATAAAATTTGCAACTTTAAAAATAATATCATAGGAAATGTGCTCCACCAAAACTATAAAATTCAAGTATCATGTTATAAAATTAATTTTTTGTGAAAAAAAATACATTTTGTCAATATGTAACAGATTTTAAAATACATCAACACTTTATTTATGTGACTGATAAGTGTGCTCTTATGAAGTTTTTTATAAAAAAAAATTAAAAGATTGTACAGAATATTACAAACTAGAGAGGATATTCCAAAAATATTTCATTTAATTCGACAAATAAGACAAGAAAAGAACCATTACTTCGAGGAATAAGACAAGAAAAGAACAAAGTGGTCATAAAGCTACCAAATGGCCTTAGGTTTACGCAAGCCAAGTCGCTGAATGCCATGGCCTTACACTCCCATATAGAAAAAGTCCTATGGACCCAGGCCGAAATCGCTAGCCGAGTCGCCGAGCTCGCATCCGAAATCTCGGCTGATTTCGGTGCCAATGATTCCGTTCATCCTCCCCGGCCGCCACCAGTACTCGTAGGCGTCGCCACCGGGGCCTTCCTCTTCCTGGCCGACCTCGTCAGGACCATTAACTTGCCCATCTCCGTCGATTTTATTCGTGCCCAATCCTACGGCTCCGGCACCATCTCCAGTGGCGCCCCCGTCCTCTCCCTCGACCTCAAAGTCAATGTCAAGGGGAAGCACGTTATTCTGGTACCACTGCTTGTCCCGTCGATTTCCATGCAAATGATTGGTTGTTCCTTGTTCCTGACAAATACTGTGTTGGTTCTTGATGGAGCTTTGATATGGAGGGACCATGTAGATGTTTATAATGAGACTTCTTTAATTGTTGACATCAGGTGGAGGACATTGTTGATACGGGAAGTACTGTCTCCTCTCTGATTACGCATTTGCAAGTGAAGGGAGCATCCTCCGTTTCAGTGTGTACATTCCTCGACAAACCAGCTAGAAGAAAGGTTCATTTTGAGCTGGTGGGTGAAGGAAAATTTTACCGAGGGTTTGAGGTAAACATCTTAATTGAAGAGTTTTTGTCTTTGTGATTTTCACGTTAGCATGGAGAATCGAGTTGATAAAGGAACTACAAGTATAATAAATGAATTAGAGGAAGAGAAAAATCTAGGCTAAATTACCAAGGAAAGAACTTTTTTCTGTTAAATTAAAGTCTTGGGGGCTATTTTGGATCATGTAATATGTTGTAAGACAATGTCCCAATTTGTATAAATGAAGATAAAATCTAGAGTGGAGGAAGACCAAGGAAGAAGTTCACTAGAGGGGACCATCACTCTTGAGCTTACTTAGGAACTAGCAAGCGTTATCACTTAGTTGCAGATTGGAGGAAGAAAGCGTACGATGAGGTTCACTTGAGGAGTGGTTAGTTCTTGGTTGTTCTTGGGATTCTAAAGGTTAGGAGGAGCTTGGGCTTGCACACTAGCTAGAGGACTGCTAATTTTGTGGGTGAGAATTGGTTTAGTTCCAAGAAAGAAACATGTTGCATTTGATTTCTATTTTACAAAAGGGAAAGAAGAAAAACAGAGTAAGAGGAGAACAGATAGTTATTTCACCTCCCTCATCGTTTAGAAGAAGCGGAGGAGAATAAAGAGTAAATTTTGGTGTCTGTTAAAGGCCCAGGTCCATTTTTTCTTAGAACACTTCATTGCGCTCGTTTTTGGAATTGTGTTGGATTACACGAGAAAGGATTGACTTCGATATGATGTAAAAGCACCAAATTTACCTCTCTTCAAGAGGTCTTATTGAAGAGAGGAATTGCCTAAGTTTATAAAGCATATTATAAGTGTTCTCCTTTCAAATGTGAAACTTTTTTGTTAAGTAACACCTGCAATACAGATTCTATGTGATGGAGTTAGATAGAGAAAGTAGTAAAAAAAACATGTTTTCTGGTAAACTATATGTTTGCCCAAGTCTTTTTATTGCGCTTGGATGCTGTAATTGTGACAGAACTGCTATACATATTTGTCGTTTTACCATGAGTTTCGTGAGACTGATCCTTATTGAATACACAGGAATCATTCTTAGAAACAATGATTTCATTATTTTCATCTACAGTCTCCACTCACCCCAACTCTTCATAATAGGAATGATAGAGCTACTGAATAAGGTCTTGGGCCTTCAGCGAGAAGACTACTAATTATACTATAATTAGAACACTCTGGAAATATTTGATTTTAGCTGTAGACTTATGTGAATGTTTGCTTGGTCTGAACTGCCATAAGGTCATAATTCTTGAATTTCATGGTCTGTTTGCCAAAGTGACATCATTTTGTTTCTCTGTTTTGCAGTGTCCAGATTACTTTGTAGTGGGTTACGGAATGGACTTCGCGGAATTATATAGGAACTTGCCTTACGTCGGTGTGCTGAAACCTGAATACTACAATTGATTTTATAGGCTACCCAAAATTCAGGTCTGTTGAGACTTTATGTCTCTGCATTTTCTGGTTCATCCCACTCCACATTTTGGAACCATAATAATTTCATAATTGCATAATTGCATTTTGTCAGCTGTTGGTTGGATTTCCTTTGTGCTTACTGCTTGTACTGTATAATTCAACTTGTAAACCGAAAAAGAAAAGGAAAAAGATCCTTCACTTTCTAAATTCTTAACCTTTTACTTTCATTTTGGACGGTTCCTTGAGCTCTATTAAAAATTTCATCAGCAAGGCCAGCTACCAACATATGAGGGGATAAAAAATAAAAATAAAAATAAAATTGATTCAACATTGCAAGCAACATAATTGGGTAGTGTTCCTTGTAATTAATTGGTTGAAAAAAATAATCGACAGTTTGAGCAAGGTATAATCCACCATCAAACTAGAAATAATGTAGAATAATTTTTAAGTTTTCAAGATTCGCAATCATTCAACTTGTATAAGTTGCAGTTATAACTCAAAAAAATTAAAGATTTTGATATTGTATTTGAAATTCAGGCTGATACTAGTTTACAAGGAGATAACATGACGAAAAAATTATAAAAAATGACTTAATTTTCTTCTTCGAAGTCAATGTTAAGAGAAAGATAAAAACTTAAACATATAAAAATAATATTAAATTAATACACGGATAACGGGTAACAATCATTATTTACAATATATTATCAATTTTAAAATAAGAAAATTATGATAATTCAACCTATAATTGACAAAGTAAAAGTAAAATATAGAGATTTAATTCATAATAAAATGTCACGTTAGAAAATGAGTTGTAATTAATTTAGTGATTGATTACAAGAATGAGATACTAGTGGATAAATACATAAATAAAAAATAAAAATAAAAAGATTTGAAATAATATAGAATAATATATTAATTACAATAATATATGAAATAATATGAACCAAAGTTGAAATAATATTTGAAATAATATGAAATAATATCGAATGCATGAACCGGCCCACTTTCCCACGCGTTCGTTCCTGCAGCCGACGAGACCCCCAAAATCGCAAGCAGAGAGACAGGTTAGAGAATGTAAGGAAGCAGCGGCAAAACCACCGTATCGGCCTGCAATGAGAGGGAAGAGCAAAGCCCTTCTCAGCCTCCCTTTTTCTTTCCTCTTCCCGATTAAACGTTGTTCATTTGCCAAACCACCAATACCCACTTCGTCTCTTCTTGGTTTTTGCCCTCTTTCCACCACGACCAACTCCCCTGACAATGACAAAGCATCGAAGTCAGAGCCCGAGAAAAGGGACTCGGTCCTTCTTGAGAAGTTCAGACAGAGGAAACTCAAAGGGTCGTCCACAATCACCCATCAAAGCGAAGCCCCAGTGTCACCAACACTGACACCAGGATCAAGTTCTGCTGCTGAGAAGGAAGGTGAGAATGGTTTGCAGAATGACGGTGGAGACACCATGGTGGTGAGCAGCTTTAAAGAGTTGAATCTGAGTGAGGAGTTGATTGAGGCTGCGGATGAGATGGGTGTCTTTGTTCCTTCTGAGATTCAGTGCGTTGGGATTCCTGCCGTGTTGGAAGGGAAGAATGTCGTTTTGAGTGCGCCGCCAAAGTCTGGCCGGACTTTGGCCTACTTGTTGCCTCTTGTTCAGGTAATTTATTATCACACATCCTTATTCTTTCGATTATTTCGTTTGTTTGGTGGGATTTTGAAGTGTTATGCCTGCTTTTCTTTTGCGATTTAGTTTTGTATATGTATCTGCTTGGGCGTTTTACATGTCTTGTGATTTGAAAAGGAAATGCAGACACGCTCTGCACTACTTTTCTCGTGACTTCTAATCTTTCTCTTTTGTGGCATTATTTTGCTACTAATTTTCTTCAGAGGATTTCTACTGAGAAACGGCAGAATTTCGCCTGTAGCATCTTGGGTCTCTGATATGTTGTTGTTGAAGTTTTTAAGCTGTGTTAAAAGTAAATTCCTAGACTTCTCAGACATTCCCGCCTCTGATAAAAGCATCTTGGTTGAATTTATCGTGCGTGCTTGTATTATTGGTCCATCAAGATTTCAAAATTTAATCTCCTTTTCAGCTTGGTCCTCTTTTGCTTAAACACGGAAGCTGTTCATTTGCTATATAATGGCGGCGATGTTACAATATTGATACTAGAACACAACTATGTTGTACTAAGCGGATGTGAGTGACCCCACTAAACTAAATAATCTTTTGTAGCTGCTAAGGCGGGATACAGAGCCCAAGCATCCCCGAGCTGTAGTGCTATGCCCCACCGAAGAGCTGTCTGATGAGGTTTCCCTTCCCCTCGTTTTCTCGAGCACATTTATATAAATTTGCTTCTAACATAAACCTTAAGGTTCATTCACCTCCCATAGTTAACTCTGGATGCACTTCACAGGTGTTTCACATGGCAAAGTTTATCAGTGATAAGGCACAGCAGAAGTCTGTAAAGGAAAGTGGTTCAGCCCAGGAGAGTTTGCCAAATGTACCAATTGGCATGACAGTTGGGACCCCTAGTGAGGTTCTTCAACAAATTGAGGAGGGGATCGTTGTTCTGGATGAAATCAAGTACTTGGTTAGTATCCTAAACCACATATTGGGAATGAATCTAATTGTCTTCTTATCATGGATATGAACACTAGCGTCATGGTCTTGAAGTGTTTGTCTGTGCCACGCTTAACCCGTGACATCCACTGATGGAAACAATTCTATTTGTAGGTATTGGATGAGGTTGATGCTATGTTTGGTTGTGGACTCGGGTCCTGAAATTCAGAAGTTAATAAGCCCAGTAAAAAATCGTGCATCAAAATCTAACCAAGGACTTCAAACTGTTTTGGTGACTTCTTCAATAGCAAAGGTATTGGGGTAGCTTCGCTCGTGTTGATATGTTTCCATATTTAAAATGTCTCTTTATGATTTTGGAATATGCGTGAAAGTTTGAGGCTTTGAAATTTTGTAATTATGGACCACTGTTTATGCGTTGCTTTGCTTGCACCAAAATGACAGATTCTGGGTGAAGAACTGTCTCCTTTGGAGCAGCGTCTGAAGCATGATCATGCAGGACAAATTGCGGCGGTGATTCTGGAGCTGGATCAAACAGAAGTATTTCATCTGACCGAGTCTCTGGATGCTCTGAAGAAGAAAGTGGCTGAGGCTATGGATTCGCTTACTATAAATACATCAGAATCTTGACATTACATTTCATTGTCTCGCCACTGCATAAATGGAGCTCGTCTGTTCTCGCCTGGGACAGATCTTCCTGTATATATGTTATTTTGAGTCTCACCGTATTTAACTTTCTAGGACACGTTGCCCTCTGACTCTTGGGGAACTATAGAGTTGAAGTAAGCTGGATTTGCGCCATTTTATCTATGTTTCTTCGTAAGTGGTTCTTAATTGTAGACATGGTCTTTGGTTTGGTTTGTCCCGTACTTCGACTCTGTAGAACTAATTGGAGCTGATTTCACAAATTAAATTCTGGTTGAAGTTCATCTTGATCGTAGATGTTTGAGGATATGGCTTTTTGTAGGGATTTTAGGTGGACAAGGAAAGAATATCAAGCACTGGGTTGCTTGTAAATCACTGTGGCTGCTTTGCAGGCTGTTTTTTGGCTATAATTAGTTGTTAGTGTTAGTTGTGAAGTTAAAATTAAGGATAAAGCCAAAATAAGAATTTCGATAGTTGGAGTAGCACAAGTCTTTATATATGTGGTGTCATTTTGATAAGTAGTCAAAGAAAAAGTAGTTAGAGAGAAAAATTTCTCTAGCGAATCATTGATATATAAAGCTTTAAAATAAAATAAGCTAAACTAAGAGAGAACATTGGAAGGTAGTTTTGAGTGTATTGCGAATAAAGATAGAGTTGGTAGGAAAGAAAATGGTGAAATGGAAATTTAAACAAAAACTTAAAAGATAAATGTCAAGTAAGCAAGTTTTGTTATACCACCAATCAAGGAGGTGTTTTATCACCAATTTTGACAACAACAAAAAAAAAATTAGATAAATGATGTAACTTAAACAAAAAACTCAATTTCTTTTACCTGGTTTCAATTTAATCTTACTCTATAAATAAAAGATTAGGACTTTATAATTAAAAAATACACTAATATATGTGGAAATCTCAAATATGAGTTCTAAAAATGAGGCTTAATAACTATTAAGCCCAACAACTATTGAGCAGAAGTTGATAGTCCCAAATCACGTCAATCGATTTTTTGACCAAAAAGATAAGAGATTATGCAAAGATGCTTCTTAATTTTAGGTGTTTTAGATCCATTGAATTATGTTATGACTTTGCCGGTATGAAAAACATATATATTGGATTGTTAGCTTGAGTTAAACTTATAACTGGGACCCTTTGGTTCTCCCACGTCAGTGGTTCAATTTGAGTTGAATTTGACGCCCCCGCGTTATAAATGGAATATCATAAACGAACCAAATTAATTAATTTGGTCGAATTTAAATGGTACTAGGTACTGACAAGTTAAGATAAACATGAACACCAAAAGGGCAAATGCTTGTAGAAATTTCGGATCACACTAGCAAATTTTCTTCTAAAAATTGGATTAAATGTGAGAAATACAAGCAAAATCTAACATTCTGAATGTTATCATGCTTCAGTTATGTCAGCTGATGCCATCTAAGGGAACTTTTTGACGTCGAATTGGGAATGGATCATCAACTATTTCTTTCCTCATAAATTTAGAGATTGAAATTTAGGTTTTGAGTTTTTCATTATACATTTTCACAGAACTGAGCTCAACCAAAATATCAAGCGGAAGAGGTTAGATGCTGGAGGATAACTGCAAGCATCCACAGATATTTCCTTAGGTTCACGGAAAACCAGTTCGGCTGCTCTGCTGGAAGGATCAAATCCGCGCGAACAGAGGAAGTTGAACCTGCAGAAACTGGAAAGCCATGGGAGGCACGGCAAGAGCTCTCCTTTCCATCTCCCTCTCCTCAGACCTTCTCGCTCTGACTCGCCTCCGTCCGTTACCCAAATACTTCCCGCTCAAACCCGCTAAACCCACTAGGGTTTTACCAGGGTTTAGGCCTCTTTGCACGGCCACCGCCATTACCCCCGAAGCACCCACCACAGAACCAGAGCAAATGAAGCACTCGATTCTCCTTGAGAGGCTGAGGCTCAGACACCTCAAGGAGTCTGCCAAACTCCCGCAGACTAGAGACCCAAAACGAGTCAGTGCTGCTGAGACTGAAAATGAGGATGGGCTAAAGAAGAAGAAGAAGGAAAAGAGTGTTGTTGGGAGTTTTGCAGAGTTGGGTCTGAGTGAGGAGGTCATGGGAGCTGTGAAGGAGATGGGTATTGAGGTTCCTACTGAGATTCAGTGTATTGGGGTCCCTGCTGTCTTGGAGGGGAAGAATGTGGTTTTGGGTTCTCACACTGGGTCTGGCAAAACTCTGGCTTACATGCTGCCCCTTGTTCAGGTACTTCTTCTTCGCGTTCCCTCTTGAACTTATATATTTGCTTCTTATTTAACAAAGTGTATGTTCTTAAATTTTGTTTTGTGGATCAGTAACTGTTGGGTTTTTGGGATTGATTTTAGTTATGTCGCATGTTGTTGTCTAAAATCTTGTTAGTGAATGTAGATTATCTATGGAATTTCAGGGTTCGATGTTTGCGCTGGCTTTGTTATGGTTTTGCATCCATCCCATTGAAGTGGGATCCTTTTCTTATCTATGATACATTTAGTTCGTTCAATTGCCAGAATTAGCTGTGCGGGGTGATTTGTAAGTGTTCTCTAAGCATGAACCATATACAATCATACGTATTGGGTGGATTGAAGTTTTCCAAACGGTACTGCTTTTAAGACTTTTTATTTGATCCATTTCTCTATTGCTTTTGGGTTTCACTTATGTTCAGAAACACATAATATGATCCCTGTAAATCATGTTAATATTCCGAGTATTATATAGTTGTCAATTTGTTGATCTTGCAGTTGCTGAGGCGGGATGAAGAACTGTATGGCAGACTAATGAGGCCCAGGCGTCCACGAGCTGTTGTGCTATGTCCAACGAGGGAGTTGTCTGAGCAGGTATCTCTGGGATTTCTTCAGAATGTGAAGCTCACTTTCCTGTGTGGACTTATTATTTTCAATTGAAGGTGGATTGGTTTTTCTAGGTATTTCGTGTTGCAAAGTCTATCAGCCATCATGCACGGTTCCGTACGACAATGGTAAGTGGTGGTGGCCGACTAAGACCCCAGGAGGATTCATTAAATAACCCAATTGATATGGTTGTTGGAACCCCTGGTAGGGTTCTTCAACATATTGAGGAGGGAAACATAGTATATGGTGACATTAAATACTTGGTGAGTATCATATTACATAGAATCCCACCATTTTATATTTCGGACTCTCCAAATTTTTAGTTCTGTGAGTATTGAGACCTGTGAGAAAACTGCAAAGTCTAGTTTGTCCTTATTAGTAAGGTGGTGCATTTAATGATGTTGATAATGTCTTAGTAGGTTTTGGATGAGGCTGACACCATGTTTGATCGTGGATTTGGTCCTGACATTCGGAAGTTTCTTGCCCCATTAAAAAATCGTGCATCAAAACCTGATGGCCAAGAGTTTCAAACTGTTTTGGTAACTGCAACGATGACAAAGGTATGCTAACTTTCACTGTCATGTTACTGCAAATGAAATTGTTCGTGACCTCCATCATTATCAGGTGGATCCTTTTTTTTTTTGAAGAGGGGGGGGGTGTTAAGGGTAATCAGGATAAGCTTTTTTTGTCTATCTTTGTCACTAACTCTAAAGTTGCAAGGCTGCACAAGAAGAAAAATAAAATAGAATCCCCTTTTCCATATTTATGTTCTATTAACGCTTTTGGCTCTTATTCTGTTCCATTTACTTGCTTGAACTTGTTATATGAATGCCAATCGGATTTATTTTACACGCATATTCTGTCATCTTTTTTATTTTCCTTTTGCGGCTTTTGGTTTCCTCATTTCTGGTATGTATCTGTGGAGGGAAGAGGGAGCGAGAGAGAATTTTGTGAAGATACTAGAAACTACAAAAAATTTGTGGTTGTGGTGAATCAGGCCTTTTTTCTCTGCTTTAATATCCTGAAAAGGATTCACGCCCAACGTTGCCTGCCCTTCAGCAATTCACGCCCAGTCTTTTTTTTGATATCTGTGGGAATAAACTAATACTATAGCAGAGTTATGAAACACTTAAGAAAAGTGCTTCTGCTGACTTCAGCTCTACACTGAGTCCTGTATCACTTTAATCTGGTATCCTTATTTTAACATACGACATTTCCTTTTGAGTTGCAACTAATGGAATTTCCTCTATACATGTTTTTATTGATAAAAAATTTAACTTCGACATTTGCAGGCAGTGCAAATGCTGATTGATGAGGAATTTCAAGGCATTTTACATTTGCGCACATCAACACTGCATAGGAAAGTTGCATCTGCTCGTCATGATTTCATCAAACTTTCTGGATCGGAAAACAAGCTGGAATCTTTATTACAGGCATATTTCTCTTGGGATTTTACATCTTTCTATATCATCTAAAGTAAATAGTTTGTCTGCTAATTTTTCAGCTGTTGATAGTTAAACTTGATTTCATATCAGTTAGTCCTTTCCCTTCAAAAAACAAAACAATGTTTTGAGCTAGGACATCTTACATTCAACGAAGATCCATGACAATTTGGAAAAATTACATGCAAGTGCAAATGTTTCTTTTATTGACATCCGGGCGCTGCTCTTTTATATCATGGAATCCCAAAAGAAAGGCTCCATCCAATTGGACACTGCCTGTTCGGTTGCAAGAACAGAAGTAAAACGATGGAAGTGCTAGTCCATAAGATATGTGTCCCTCAAATATGCAAACACACCATATTACATGCAATGTAGGGGCAATCAGAAACTTATCTCACCCTTGGAGTTGGTTTCATATGCACCCAAACTCCCTGATAGCATTTTTTTTTCCCTTTTTTGTTCTTCTGGTCTATGATTGTGTGCTGGGAGCCCGTGACAGCTTCTGCCTTTTCGCTATTAACTTTACCATCAATGATCACTGTCGGACTTGTTCTTCCAATAGGTAGTTTAGCTAAGGCATTTTAAGCATGTCTAAAAATTTTCAGTTTGGGTGAATTTAGCTGGCAAATTCAATTCTCCAAACAAAACTTATATGCATTAAATGGTGATAAAAAGCAGGTACTGGAGCCAAGTTTGGCAAAGGGAAATAGGGTGATGGTGTTCTGTAACACATTAAATTCTAGCCGAGCTGTGGATCACTTTCTCAGTGAAAATCAGATTTCAACAGTCAATTATCATGGCGAGGTGCCTGCTGAGCAAAGGTGATATGCCATGACATGTTTGATTCCTCCTCCGGCAACCCTGCCCTGCATAGATATATTTATATTTGCAATTTATAGACACATATTCAGTCTAGAAATAATGAAAGCTTGTTGAGATACCTAATATTTTAAACTGCCACAAACATAGCTCTCTATAGGAGGGTGCTGAATTATGCGTAGAGCTTCTGGTAAAGGACACCATCAAATATTTGGTTCTTTTATGAATCTTTTTCAGTCAAACTATCTATATAGCTTTATGGCTGACTGCTTATAATGAATGCTACTAGCATAGATAGTGGGTATCTTTTAAGTTTAGGGCCTTGTATGGGCCACCATTTTTTTCTTTTATAGGTTCTAAGTTCTCATCTTAATTTTAGATTTATTCTGAAATCAAAATTCAATTTGGTTGGAAGTTTATTTTTCTCTAGATGTTGTTGAGGTATTCTGCTATCGATTTTATTTTATGCATTGAAGATCTGATTTTACTTGAGCTCAATATTCTGTACAAAACTGTTAATCTGGTCTGTTAATTTTCAATTGAGCCTGTTCTTTTGTTCCAAAGGCCAGGCTATATACTTTTTGCATTAACGTGCATAATATCAATTTATATTACATATCCTCATTGTTTTCCTCCTAAACCAGGGTTGAAAACCTCAAAAAGTTTAAGAGTAATGAGGGAGATTGCCCCACATTAGTGTGCACAGACCTGGCTGCCAGGGGACTCGACTTGGATGTAGATCATGTTATCATGTTTGATTTTCCTTTGAACTCTGTAAGCATTCCTCATATGGTCTCCTCTGGGTTTCTTTTGGTTTCCCTTTTGTTCTGAGTATTGTTTCTGTCTAATTCTTCATTTGGTGCTTTACCTTTTAGATTGATTACCTTCATCGCACTGGAAGAACTGCTCGTATGGGTGCTAAAGGTGTGCTACAAACTTTGCCCACATAATGTCTCTTTATCCTTGTCCCCTCAAGGAAGATAAATAAACAAAAATCATACTTGTCTTAAAAGTTTACACTAATAAGAACTATGGAGGGAATCTACTTAGGCTTGTGTACTTGCCCTTGTAAGTATGTAAATCATTTCTTTAATAATAGTTTAGGTGGGGGACAGGAAAGAGCACTGAAGGAAGAACTCTTTTTTTTCTCTTTTTTAGTGCATAGATTTGTTTAGTTTTCCCTCCAAGTTTGAGGAAGAGAGAAAATAAAGAAACGGAAAAGGAAAATAGAGAAGAAAAGTAACGTATGGAGAAGTAAAACAAAACAGTTCATTCAACTGCATCTACGTCTGAGTTGTGATTTTTCAAGTGTGAGGATCACTATGTTTCACTTTTGGTGGCTGGAGGCTGAAAGTAACAGATCACATGTTCATAATAGAACACACTCTTCTTGCAGGAAAAGTGACGAGTTTGGTTGCAAAAAAGGACCACTTATTGGCCACCAGAATAGAGGAGGCCATGAGGAAGAATGAAAGCTTGGAATCTCTTACTGTAGATAATGTTCGGAGGGATGTTGCTAGGGCCAAAATAACTGGAAAGACTGGTCTGAATTCTAAATCAGTTAAGGGTCCAAACCAAAAGAATAAGGTTGCAGTGAAAGGTAAAAGGGTATCTCCTGGAAAATCTTCCAAGCCAGTAGTTCAAGTCTCCAAGTCGATAAAGTCATCCAGTGCAAGTAGCACAAGAAAAGCATCATCTTCAGGTGGGAAGAAGCAAACAGGCAGCAAAAAGTCAAGCTCTGTGAAATCTACAGCTTCTAAACTCAATGTAGTTGGGTTTAGGGGGCGCAGTTCTTGGTCTAATAGAAAAGAATCATTGAAGTCCAGTTGAATGTAGTTAAATTTTTGGATTAAATTTGCCGTTCCAGTTTTGAGCATTTATGTAAGTTTGACATGTGAATTATCTGTTTTGGTAATAATACCAGTCCTACAGGGTTTCACAAGTACCTATGCAAATATCTGCACTTGAGAAGGAACCAGAAAAGCAGGGAGACATGGAAGCCACCACCCTTTTCTTTCAGAAACGAGGAATATTGAGAAGTTTTTCTTGCTGAGTACAAGATTTTGGAAAATCTTATGAATGTTGGTTTTGATGAGCTAGCACAATGACTTAAAGAAAGGAAAAAAAATAAAAATAAAAGGTCCCGAGAGAAATTTTAATCAAAGCTTCGGAAAAAAAAACCATTTATTGCTTTGCCAATGTAGGAACTGACTTGTCCCAATCACAATATCTTTGATATTCTTGAGTTCTGATATGCGTGTTTACTATTAAATCCGTTTAATCTCTTAGTAACTATAACAAGTTGAATTCGTCTTGAGGACATAGGCAAAGCGAGGGAGCCTGCATGTGAAGAATTGGCAAGTTTATTTCCACGCTAAACATGTTAAAGACCTGACTTTTGCAACAGTAAAGAGCTTTGTAACAACAGTGAACATAATGTTTCATAGTAGGCGTCCTGCTTAAATCTTCACTATTTCCAGGTGAGTAAAGGGCGAGGGGTTTTGGCAGGGACGATATTCCCATCGTCGTCGTAGATTATCACACCAGAGAAATCCGGAAGCTCGCACTTCCCTCCCATCAGAATGTTCTTCTTCCACAGTGAGAGATCGCCGCTGAACATGCTTTCACTGCCATTACCAGGTTGAATACCATGGACCATCCCATCAGCGTTGAGCTCTATCACAGGTTCGTCGTAGCCGGAACCATAACACGCCCTCCATCCTCGACGCCATTTCCGGGAATGAGAAGCACACATGAGCAACGCAACGGCACATACAAGAAGAGACATCACCGCAAGGACAAGTTGAAATGTGCTTTGCAGAGGATGCATCAATGGAAGATGGCGAGCCATGGGATGTGTGATGATGAGTTATGCCTGAAACCGAAAGGATTTATATAATCTCCTTGTTGCCCAAATGGGGTTGCTGGATTAGGAAGATTCGTTGGAGTTTAGCTTCAGATTTTTGGGTTAGTAGTGTGGTTTTGGTGATTGTTGATAAGAACGTGGTCTTGGTAATATTTGACCTCTCCTGTTCCATGAGATGTAGACTTTTCTTTGCTTCTTTTCTTCTTGTACAAACCCTTTCTTTATTTTAACGTCAAAGCACTAAAAGCCATGCAACTTCTAGCACAATGTGTTTGCAAACTAATACCTTTTGACTTGTTAGCAAGATGAAAGTTTAGACTGGCTCCTTGCTGATGAAAGGGTTTAGTCAAAAACTATAACCCTCCCAACCACTTTCTTGTGGATGACAAGTTTCTTTTGTCAAATCCATTTAAGGGATGACCTTATTTTGAGAATCTGGATATGGCTCGTCACCATGTTGCAGTAGAAATCTCCATCTTTAAAATTAGTTTCTAAATCTAGGTATTCATCAACTTTGTCTGCAACAAAAAAGGACATTTTGCTAATGAGTGTCTACATAAAAAGGGGAAAACTTAGCTTTTTGAGTTTCTAAACCAAGTTATACTTTAGAAAGACAATCTAGATTTAAATTCATATTCTCTTAAAAATATGAGCCGAATCTAGCATTTATCCTAAAAGTAGTTGAGGAATACTTAGATTCAAAAATTGATAATGATGCTAATTGTTAGAAATATATCTCATCCTCTTTAAAATCATTGGTCAATGTAGGAGGATGTTAAGTATTTATAAATATAAAAAAATACAAGAATAAAATACTTGTTATATGGGACGACTATTGTCTTTAAATGTTATGATATCCTACTAGAGAAGGTCTATTTTTGTCCTTAAAACTCGTAATTAAGAAATGAATAATAAGAAAATCAAATTATGATATTAAGATGCAAAAAAAAACTATTATTTTTAATGTTAATTTTTACTTCAAGGCACTATTACTTTGCTGAATTTTGTGGTTTTTTTTTGGCTTTTGGGTAAAATGAACAGATATACATCTCTGTTGCCACTTCTCAACTGAAAATTTGATAGAACTGGTGAATGAAGTCAACTAACAGCTACACTAATTGGATAAATAAAATAAAAGAAATGAACAACCTAACCCATTGTTGTGGTCTAGAGGATTTGGGCCCGATCCAGGCCCACAAGTTGCTTCTCATGAACGCCTATACATTGTTGAGGTCGAGGCCACTACCTACCGCCTCTGCTCTGGTTGTGTTGCAGAGAATTGGGAAGAGTGAAAATGCATCAACGTTTACAAATTTCTCTCTGCAAATTGTTTTCCGGAGGCCCTTTTCCACTATTTCCGAAACCCAGTTCTTCATCTTCCCTTAACTCGCTCGCAGCGGCTCCCGCTCAGCTCGTTTCGGGCTTGGTTTTGTTTCAAAGACCGGAGTTTGCCGTTCCAGCTGCTTCAAGTTTCCACCATGTCCCTCATCTAAGTCTCTCGAAATCGCCGACCCAGTTGAGGAAGTACAGTGCTGAGACTAGTGACTCAGTGACGAAGGCGGAACAGAATAGAGTGGTGGACATGATCAACCTCAAGTTCGCCGAAGCTAGAGAGGAGGTAGAGATGGCTATGGATTCCAAAGAGACTGTGTATTTTAATGAGGAAGCCGAGTGTGCTCGGGCTGCGGTGAAGGAAGTGTTGGACATGTTTGAGGGCCTATTGGCGAAGTTACCGGAGAGCGAAAGGTCGGCGTTGCAGAGGTCAATGGGATTGAAAATTGAGCAGCTGAAGGCAGAGCTTCAGCAGTTGGATGAGTAATGAGGTTGGTGGAAATGGAGTTTTATCCATTTTTCATTTGGATCCGCTGAATTTCTTCTTTTTTGGCTTTGTATTTGTTGAGGACAATTTGGAACCTTATCCTTTAGGTGAAGAGCTGCTGATTACGGCGACAATTTGTTCTAGTTAAAAAAGAGACCAATTTTGAAAAATAATTTCTGTTTGTTATTGAAACTGGATGGTGCTAACTCTGAAATTGATGGATTTGTAATTGGTAGTGCATTGAATGGTTTATGGAAATTATTAACACATGGTTTGTTTCTCCGTAATTGTTACGTTCCCACTTAGCTACGTTTGTTATGTTTTTATAGATGATTACAACCGCTTGAAATGGATATCCCGAATGGTGTATGCTTTTTAGATATTTATTCATCCATAGATCATATGTTGCTTGTCACTGTTAGAGCTAAGTCAGTATGAAAGTATCATTCAGCTTTAGTAAGGTGATTATTGCGAGTATCATTGTTAGGGTTTCTTGGCCGTAGCCGAATTATATAATAAGGTGGTTATTGATTCTGACAACTGTAGAAGAAATGAGTAACTTAAGGATAAACTCATGCTCAAGTTGTCCTAATGATCTAGTAGAAAATGACGACGGTAGATCATAATATTCGCACCGGCAGACTATGCTTTTAACCAATATTAGTTCCACATTGCTGATCTATCATGCAAGTTATCAGCTATTTAAACTACTTTTCAGGTATTACATGATTTGTAAAACCATATCTTCCCCTGTCCTAGTGCAAAGGACCTAAATTTTCTCGTTGATCAACCAAAAAACTAAAGGTAGTTCTTTGATGGCAACCGGAACTTCACTTTTGTAATATGCTTCTTCGCTACTACACAATAGGGTTGCCCCATATGTTCTTTGGTGCTATTTGTCTGCTTGTTTACACCATTTAACGGTTAAGCAGCTAATGGGTGCTGTTTGTTTTGTGTAGCTCAAGGCTGATACAGCTTAAAGAAAGGCCAAAATCTTTAAAAGAATTCTATATCTTGAACATGGCTGTTGCAAATTATGGTCTTGACATTTTGTATCTCTTATGGTTTTTGGCACTCTGATCTGACACTCTTGATCATAACAAAAGTTTTAAAATTTTGTCCTGTTTGTAGGAATAGATTACTTTGTCGCTAATATAAGACGATACTCTCCTATGACGCTGACTGGAACTATGCTATAGTTGCTATGCAGAAAGTAGAAGTGAGCTAGTTGGGAGGACCTCTTACCATGGAGACTTCTCAACTTCAACAGCTACTTTCATTTCCCTTTTGCTGGTTTCAAGCTAGAGTGTCTTAAGAGTCAGAGTATAGAATCCAAAGTTATACTTTTCCCCTATTAAAAAAGATTTGAAGGTTGTAAACTATTGTCAACTCCATAAGAGATGATATATTTTAACATTTGATGCAGTTAACAATTTGCACCTGTTTGATATTTGTTAGACAGTAACAGGAGTAGGTTACCTTTTCATTTCTTGATAATAGGCCATGAATCTTCCCTCTATTCAGCATTGTTTGAATAGTAATCTGCAACTTAAATCATCGACTGATCAGTGGGCTGAGTACCATCATCTCGACTATTTATCCTCTGGACCTCCAATGGCAACGAGCTATCTGAAATGGAATCCACGCCATTGTTTTTATAGAGTCTGATTTGATTTCTGGTAGTTTTTGGAAGATTCTTCTTAAAATGATGTACTTTTAGAAACTGCAATAAAGTTGATATTAGGATTATTACCGGATGCAACCATGGGAGAAAAAGACAGTGATTTTCAATTTTTGCAACTTATCAATATCGTATGTGAGAGGCAAGGCAGCAGTGCAACTGCTGATGTAAGCAAGAGCTATATTTTCCAAGCTTACATTTCAAATGTTTCTCTGTTAAGGTAGATTTTTGGTTTGAGTCTTTAGTTTATAAGTTATGACCATTTTTTCTGTGCAAATGAAGATTAGATTTTCATGAAATCTTACTTATGAAACAGCCCTTAGATTCATATATTCTAAACCTTAAGATTCTAAAATTTCCTAAACCCTTAGCCTTCCATAAAGACATGTAAAAGATTCCATCAATTTCTTCCACACATCATGGCATGTCCAAAACTCAAACTGTGGGGTGGTGAAGAATTTAAACGTGAAACTATTTGAACACTTACATGGAGACCTTCAGATTCATTAAGCGGTTTTTGTTTCCAAAGCTTTAATTCATTAGTATTGTTTTCATGCAAACTCACAATACTTTTACTAAATTCTCAGTATTATGGCTCTCTTGCTTTCCCAAGGTCATTTTTGTGGATTTGATTTTCAATTTCACCCGTTTGGAAGCAACCCCATGAGTTCCTTATAAGAGCCATGGAAACAATTTCTTCTGTCAATCACTTGAAATGGACCATACTAAAATTACTTCCGTCACTCACTTGAGATGAACCATACTAAAATTCCTCTGTCACCCACTTGAGGGGGAGTATACTAAAATTTCTTTGTCACTCACTTGAGATGGACTATACTAAAACTTGGGCTCGCAAAAGATGGCTGTAGTAAATGTGGGAGTTTGATCTGTAATAGTGTAGATTCATTATATTCTTTCTCAAACTCTATGGTTGAAGTCAGAATCTATCCGAAAGAGTAGCTCGGGGAAAATACTTTGGAGGTAGTTGAATGATTCTGATTTTTATTGATTGAATGGTTAAAAAAGTGGTGAGTCAGGGACCTCTTTTGAACGGGTGATCTCAAGTATGGCATCCTTTAGTTGCATTGCTGTTTTCTGACTCCCCCCAAAATGGATAAGAAAACGCTTCATGTTTTCATTTATACGGTAGCTTGTGTTTGACGATTAGATTTACTTGAATTTTGATCTGCAGAAATATTGTTATGTTTTTGCCAAGTGGGGAAAAGAAGAAAAAGAAAGAGTAGAAGGCGTGTGATAAGAACATCAGAAACAGCCAAAGCTGCTAAGTGACGGAATGCCATGTGGGGAACAACGGGAGGTGGAATGCCTGTCTTTAAGGGACAAGGCGAGGAGCTTAAATATGTACTTTGTCCTGCCCTTCTCTTTCTGGATACTTTGATGTCCACAATGAGAAAGAAAGAGTTTTGTATGTTATGAAACGGAGAAAATTTTGTTTTTATGAAGTTTTTAAATGGAAGTTAGTCCCATTTTTTATTGTCTTAAACATTCATTGAGAAGATGGTTAATCATGTTTAAGATTTTCTAAAGATGAGGTTAACAGCCTCCACGGTAGCATTTTCCTTCTCTCACCAGGATAGCAGCTAGCAAACAATGTTTTTTCTTCATCCTTCATGGTTTCTTGCTTCTTTGCCAAATTCATAACCCCTAGACTCAATTATGTTTTATGTACTTTTGCCTGTAAGTAAACAACATGTTACATGTCTTGGAACTCAGACATCTTTGTCTGATGTAATGAGTTCTCCAATTGTGCCTTTCAACATAGGTGTGGTTGTTATGTTGCCACGACTGTGCCTCTATCTTAAAAACGAATGGGGTTGATGTTGTTTGTCTTTGCGGTATCACATCCACTTCTGCTGCATGATAACTGTCTTCTCTTCTTCTTCTACTTCTTCAGAGAAATCTGAAGATTTAAATACAGTATGCACGTACTTTTTAGTCAGGATGGCCAGTCGAATGTGGCAATTATGTTGAAGCATCAAATGGCATCTCTCGAAAGGAATTGGTAGTTGACAGTATGCATCAAATAACTAGACCTTTGGCGATTCATACTTTTGATCAATGGAGTCACGTGTTTGGCATCAACATAAGGTCTTCTAAAAGCAATACGGAGATTTAGGTTACTCATCTTCAGATGAACAAAGAAATCCTTGAACTTGTGCAGTAATCTTATGTTTAAGAATTTCTGCACAGTTCTTATTCTGCCCATAGATCAGCATGATCTCTTTAGCCCAAGTGTACCTGCACTCTGTAGTCAGACATTTTATCCTTTTAAGCAGGTGTAGATAGGCCAGGAATGTTGTTACATCTAAATGGACTCTCATTTTGGTCCATGGAAAAAAAATAAGACATTTGTCAATAGCTTAATCTTTTAGTCTATGGTACAAATTTTACACTGAAAAATAAGATCATTATGTAAAATTTAAATAAAAAGGTAAACTTTCAATTTTTGAGTTATTATTAAGTTAGGCACTTGACGCTTTTAACACCCAATCACATTTTTCCTGTATGAACAATATATAATTAATTTAAAGGAGGTCTAAGTCCATGTTCTGCACGGGTAGAAAGCTAGATTTCTTGGGAAAGGAAAGCCTACGAGGAGGACATAGGAAATAGAGAAGGACTGGCTTTATGGACACAGATTTCAAGTCTTTTAACCATATGATTTTTGCTCTGCCTGTTTTTTAATCTATTTTTTTGCCTAATTTTGCATTCCAAATCATCTCTTTCTCTTTTGAATTCTATAACCTTATTCCAAGTTCCCTCCACCACTACTTATACCCCCCTGTTTACTGAAATCTGTCTTTAGAACTCTTTATGCTGTAATAAAAGCAAGTTCAAGTGGATAAGAATTCTCCCTCTTCCTAAATGCCAAAGCCCGACAAGTATAGACTAGACAAGACCAAAGAAGAGACAACTGAAAAAGAAAATGAGAAAAGAGACCATTTACTCTGAACGGGACATGGTCTCTTTCTAGTGAAAGTGGGTTGTCTAGGCCTGCCTATTGGGTTTACCTTTCAAGCACCCTCCCCACCATGGGAGTTCAGAAACAAGATTGAATGTTTTCTGGCTTTGCCTTTATCTTTTTGTGCATGATATCAAACAAACAAAAAGAGAAGCATATTGAATCAATCATAGATCCTGCGGTGTCTGTTGGCGGTGTATGTGCGTGGTACCATCTTTTCATGTTGCAATGATTAACTTTATATTAGAATATGAGTTTAACCTGGTGAAGACCTGTGTACATTCCTGTTTTGTCCTCTTTTTGACCAGGGACTTCTGAGAAATCAAGAGGGAATGGTCCAGGTGAGAGGATTTGAAGACATGGGAGACAAATCTGATGTCTGAGCAAGGCATGTGGGGCAGAGAATGGAAGCATGGCCTCATTTCTGACCATCTCTTTTGATCCTGCAGCACAGGACCTGCACAAAAGTACATATATGTTCAGGCGGTGCTTAGTTTCTATAGTTTTGTATTGATTCTTATATCATATTGAATTTTTTTTTTGACAAATTTTAGGATAAAAATAATACTTATCTTATGTTATTAATATCTTGATTTAATATCATTCTAATGTGTTTTAATATAATATCCAAGTTCATATTTAAATGCAACATCTACTAAATCTTTGTTATTTAATCTCATTAGCTTTTACTTATGAGTTAAATTTTTGTAATTTTTTACATTTGAGACGAGATGATGCATTGAAATTGATGATTTTCTTAGCTAAAGAGATGAGGCGATAGTCTCACATTGTGGATATGTTAATCTATTATCCTTTTTTAATCTATTTAAGTATTCCTTCGAAGTTGAATCATTTTTAGACACTTTGTTTCAAAAATTCAGAAACCAGGAAGAACTTGTTTAAAGAAAGGCAGCCAAATTGCTGAAAAATAGGTAATTACTTTACAATTCATCCAAATATTCAACTATCGATGGTAACATGAAAAATGACAAGGAAATCACACGGCAAGAGACCATTTTGATGAAGATTTTAGCAGAACAGGAACTGTGGAGCATAATTAAAATGAAGCAGAGTCAACTACATTCATTTTTTGAACTGTACAAGCCAAAGACCAGCATCCAAACTCAACAGAGCTACTGCACTAAGCTTCTTCCTCATTTCCCACACTAACATCAAGCATTTCTTCTCATCTCGGGATAGGAAGGAAATCCAATCATTGAAACCCCTGGAAGGAAAAGGAAAACAAAAAGAGAAATCGAAAAAAGAAATCAACTTTGATTTGAGGGCTGCTTTATCAGAGGTTGAGATGTCTTCCCCCATTCTTCCGGCGGGCTCTTCACCTCCATTAACAGAGCCACCACTTCCTTCATGGTTGGCCGTTCTGCCGGTGAAGAGTTCACGCAGAACATAGCAATACCGAGTGTTTGAAGCATCTCTTGAACCATTTGATCCGGTAAGCCTTGGAGCTTTGTGTCTAGAATCGATACGGCCGGCTCAAAGCTTCCCATCTTCTTCTTCACCCACTCAACGATATGGAGCCCGTCACCCGCTTGGGGCTGAATCGCGCTACGTCCACTTAAAATCTCCAGCAGTACCACCCCGTAGCTGTAGACATCGCTCTTCTCTGTTATGTTCATGGTGTATCCATATTCTGCATTGTTGATTGAGATATCATTAGAAATTATATTGACAATGCAGTTGATAAAACATGAATATGTGATGGGCCTGGAGGATCTTTCTTCTTTTCCAGCAACATAAAGAGCTTAATGCCATACAAAACAAGATTCTGTGTAACAACCGGTTGAATCAAAGCAGAAAAAAATGATATGGCTTTCCAATTATCAAAGGATAATCATTTTTGGATCATCGTATAAGGTAAGCACTATAAATGCAACGGGGGAAATGAAGATCAAGAATACTTGCCTGGGGCAATATAACCATAAGATCCAGCTACTCTTGACATTGCATGATTATAGTTCGGGGAGTTCATCAGTTTTGCTAGACCAAAATCTGCTAGATAAGCCTCGAACTTGGAATCTAAAAGTATGTTATTGCACTTAACATCTCTGTGAAGAATTGGTGGCACGCAATCATGATGCAGATAAGCAAGACCCTGAGCTGACCCAACTGCAATCTTATACCTAATTTCCCAATCCAAGTTCCTATTCCCCAGCAAAAGCTGTTGTAGGTTGCCATTTGAAATGTAATTGTAGAGAAGTAGCTTGACACTCCTATTGGAACAGTAACCCAGCAGCTTCACAATGTTCCTATGCCGAATGTGCCCAAGGATTTGAATTTCTGCTGCGAAAGAGTCCACTGCTTCTTCTCGTTTTGTTTTCCACAACTTCTTCACTGCAATCAACTCTCCATTGGGCATTTCTGCCTTATAGACAACTCCAGAGCATCCTTTCCCAATAATATTTTCATCTTTCAAGCAATCCAGTATGTTGTCAATGCTAAAGTTTAGCTTCTGAAATGGGATAAAAGTCCATGGATAAGAGAAATCTTCAGCCCCAGATGAAGTTGGTGATGCTCCTGAAGATTTCTCTACCACATACCTGTGATTACGCATTATTAGAATCCACGATGCAAGAAGTAGAACGGTTACTGAAGCGAGAACAACCGAAATCAGAGCTATAGTTTTGGAAGATGTCAATCCATTTCTTCGGCTTGAACTTGAAGAACACGTGGAGCCATCAAGGGACTCGCAAAGATTTGGGTTTTGGAGGTATGAATTCAAAGACAGAGTTCGGAGGAAAGGTGTCACAGGAATTGGACCTGAGAAATTGTTGTAGGAAATATTAAGGGAGGTTAGACTAGTTAAGGAACCCAAAACTTCTATTCTCCCATAAAGCATATTATGAGAAAGATCTAGTGACTGTAACAGGGTCAAATACGCCATTGTCCCAGGAATTTCCCCTGTAAAACCATTGAAGCTCAAATCCAAACTGATAGTCAAGCTTTTCACATAACCGATTTCAGGTGGAATTGCACCAGAGAGACTGTTGTAGCTCAAATCCAGAAGTGTGAGTTTCTGCAAGTTCCTTATGGATTTCGGGATTGAACCTGTCAATAGATTATTGTTGAGAATGAGCTTGTTCAAGTAACTGAAGTTCCCAAAGCTCCAAGGAATTTCACCGTTGAAGCTGTTTCTGCTCAGATCAAGCTGCTCTAAATTCACAAGCTCTCCGAACTGAGACGGGATTTTCCCAGTAATGTAATTGTTGTGCACATCCAACAGCTCAAGAACCGTGATGTTGGCAATCTCCATTGGAAGTCCACCTGAGAAATGGTTCATGTACAAGTCAAGAAAGACAAGATTCTGAAGTTGACCTATCTCCTTTGGAATCTGACCTGAGAGCTGGTTCTCTCCAAGCCTCAATCTCACTAGAGACTGACAATTGGCAACACTTCGCGGCAATCCTCCTGATAATGAGTTCCCCAGAAGCAGAAGCTTGCTCAGCTTCTTCAAACTGAAAATCTCTTCCGGTATGGACCCTGTAAGCTTATTTCTGGAAAGGTCAAGCGAGTAGAGTTCTGTGCAGTTACCAAACGAAGATGGTATGGTTCCGGAAACCGAATTACCCCACAAGAAAAAGCTCTGTAAGTACTTCAGCTTACCAATCTGCCATGGAATGGTACCTGATATCTGATTCTTATCAAGCTGAATAGCAGTGAGGCTTGTACAATTGCTCAACTGCCGTGGTATACTTCCCTTAAGAACATTGTCTGACAGATGAAGCTGTTCAAGAGCCCCAAGCTTCCCCAAGTCACCCGAGATTTCTCCAGAAAGATAGTTGGCAGAGATGTCAAGAACCACAAGTGATGAACAATTGGAAAGCTCAGCTGGGATTGATCCGGATAGTGAATTGCCCCAAAGAAGCAAGCTAGTGAGCTTTTGCAACTTACCCAAATGAGGAGGGATTGAACCAGTAAGCTTGTTCAGGTGCAAATACAAGTTACTCAGCTCAGAACATAGCCCAAGCTCAGGCGGTATAGAACCCGATACATCAGTATCGTAAAGTGCCAATGTCTGGAGATTGATCAAGTTCCCGAATGTTGATGGTATCATACCAGAAAGGCCAGTTGCCGCGGCGCCAAATGTTGTGAGATTGGTGAGTAGTCCTAGCTGTGCAGGAATATCTCCAGTTAGGTATGGGTTACCCCCTATTCGAAACTGTTGGAGGGCAACCAAAGAGCCTAGTTGTGATGGTATTGACCCATTAAGAAGATTGTCTTGAAGGCAAAGAACTTGGAGTGAGGTAAGGTTAGCAAGCTGCTGAGGAATCCTTCCAGATAATCTGTTAGAATTCAAGAAAAGGAATTGGAGGGAAGAGAGGGTGCCGAGTTCTGGAGGGATGGAACCGGAGAGGGAATTGCATGAGAGGTCAAGGAGGCGAAGATGAGTGAGTAGGCCAAACGAAGGGGGTATGGTTCCAGAGACGTTGGTGGAGGAGAGGTTGAGGAGTTGCAGTGATGATAGAGAGGAAAGCTCTGCGGGAAGAAAGGAAAGGTTGAGAAATGTGTTGGGAAGAGAGAGGGAGATGACTCTGTCTTGTGGAGAGCAAGTGATGCCTTGCCATGAACATGGCGTCGGGCTTGAAGTGTTCCACGAAGAAAGAACAGAAGACGATGCTTTGGCAGAAGGGTCAGCTCCAGAGAGAAGGGAGAGAAGGGCCTTTCCATCAGGTGAGAGAGAGGAAACCAGCAATGTCTTGCTCATGCTTATGTAGTAGAAGAAGAATATGGAAAATCTGACAAAATGGGTTGTCTTCTTCATTTGGGCCATGAAAATAGCTTGGTGATGGATGCAAGTCAAGAAACGGAGTTGGGTTAATGGCTCTTGCGGTGGTGGTGGTACCGGCGGTGAAGGTAAAAGTCCACTCTAGTAGACAACGACCATGTGAGGAAGGTTAGCGATGTGAGAAGGACGCTTGCACTTCACACTACCCTGTCGAACCCATGCATGTTAAAGAAAAGATGGTGTCATTGTCATGAATCTTCTCGGTCGAACATAGTGTTGAATATAGTCAAAGAACGATAGTGTAGTTCTGTTGTTCTTACCGGAAAATGCCCACAACTCTCGCCGCAGCCGGAAATGACACCGGCGGAAGCTATTCTGCTCGAACTAGCGGTGGCGGCGGCGGCGAAAAGCTATGTCCAAGCTCTTCCATGCATGACACTGAAATGGTTGGAGTGATTTCAGGGTTCGCAGCAGCGGTTTTGGTGGTGGCGGCTTCAGCTTCGAGTTGGAGAGACTCTCCTTGTTTGTGTCAGAGAGATTTTGAAGTCCATTTAAGTACCAACGTAATGGTTCTGCTGCAACTGGTGTTTGGCCAGTGTCCCAAACTGCCCTTACACCCGTTGATGAGGAGAATGGCATTCAGCTTTCCTGGGGGGCATTGTCGATATTTTGCAGTGGAGGTGCTCATATGACCCACCAATCCCATTTCCGAATTTAGCTATATCACCGGCTTGATCCAACGGCCAGGGTTACTCTAAACAGGATAACATCTTCTGGCACATGGCTGACACATTAACCCGTTTATACATCACGTTTAAACTCAACACCAACCCTTTATGCAAATGACAGATATTGTAACCTCCAAATCATGAACTATGTAAACAAGTCAGTAGTGGGATTACAAATCATTCAAGTCTTTTTAAGTCTTGAATTGAAACTCAAATTCCTGTTTATGAAATGGTGTTGGTGGGTCAGTTTTTCCGGAAAATGGGTAGGACAAAAGCAAAAGATTCAGAGCTCCATGTCCATGGTAGTGGCACCGTGAGAGTGCCTGCTTAGGTGCCTTGGGAAGAGGAAGACTTTGATGATAATATGGTAGCGACGCAGCTTGGGAGATTGTGAAAGGTAAAGGGTTGGAGTAAGCAAACCAATTTCAATGTCTTTTTCCTGCATAATCTATGCAGCCTAAAACGTGACCCCAGTGATATTATAAGCAAAGGACTGGAGGTGGCGTGGATTTAGAGGGAAGTTTTAATTGGAGCATCTGGTTTGGAGGCCAAATTTGGCGTTTAAAATTGGTGGGTAACTTTTTTTTATGGTTTTCACAGTGTGTTTACTATAGGGAGGTGAAGTTTTCTGGGATGGATAACTTCATTACCGAGGAATAGGAGGTGGGTTTGTTTTGGGAGGGGAGCAAAAGAAAATGTCCAGGATCACATGAGAGAGAGAAACTGGAAGCCTCTGGTTTTTGAATAGTTTAGGGCACAAGTAACGATTAGGGCTTTTTATAGGCATTTTAGGTTTTGACTGTATTCTAACAGTTCAGCCGCACGAGACAGATCTCCCATTAATGTCTCAAAATCTTCATTTGGGTGTTTGATTTTTACACCCAATGCAGTGAAAAGGCTGTTCTGACCCTCCGGAGACAACCTTATCACAGTCCTTTTCATTGGCATTCTTAGGAGACCCATGTTCTTAACTTGAAGGAGTGCTCAAATTAAGTGAGCAAAACCCTAGTGATTGTCCTTTGTTTTCTCCTAGGTGTTTGTACTTTTAGCTTTGCTTGGTTGCTTCAAGTCAAAACAGATAATAATTGGGCTCGGATACCCATTGAAGGCCCAAGTGATTGTCATGGGCTTCATTGATTACTCATTTAATGATATGTTCAATTTTCGGACCACAAGAAAGTTTTACCGGGAAACAAACAGCCTCACTATCTGTGCTGCATGACATGATTGGACTCCTCTTAATCAAGGAAATACCGCAGCAGTAGCAGGTCTCCTGGAAATACTACACGCCATTCGTCTTAGTGGCCACTTACATTGTTAAGCATCTTTTTGATTAATGTATACGCAACATAGATGATCTTTTTCATCAAAATCATGGATGCAGAAAACCTTTTCAGTACCAAGTTGTCGTGCATCGATGAGGTTACAGCAAATCAAAAGCTGATGCATTTTTAAGCATTTTCAAGCATTTTCAAGCCTCACCCACATGCAGAATCATAAAAGATCGACAATGTGGAAAGACAAGATATGGGTTTGCATTTCTTAAGGTTGAAGTATATGGTTAACTCATGCACTGATGTCCAAAAAATAAAGCTTACTTCAGATAGGCGAAAGATAGAAACGTAAGTCGCTCATATAATGTTTCCTGGGATAATAAAGAAAAGTAGTAGAATATTGTGATAGGTACGATAGATTCAGAGCTATAGTTATAAATAATGAGGACTAATCTAACGAGATAAAATTAGAATATATAAGCACTTAATTTGAACTTTAATATTATATTACAAAATTTTCAACTTCTTTTCTTAAAATCAATCAACCAACAAAAAAGAAAAGAAAAAAAAGAAATTGCTGAATGTATAAAGAAATAATAAATTAAGAAATTAGTAACGTTAGACAATCATTATTTTTTAATAATTAAGATTAAATATGTGAGTGAGTGTAGAGGGATCCAGCTCAAAGGACATCAATGCGCCGCTACATGTCTCCTAACAGCACGTACAATAATTGTATGTACAATAGAATACCTGCTTCTCAGATTTAGTAGGTTTAAGCTCCCCTGCTCTCAGGGATTCAACTCTGCAGTGTCTCTCATTCCAGTCTCCTCTCTCTAAGCGGTATTATCTAGGATATAATGAGTATACTTGGAATGACCCCATTAGTGAGCCCATAAAGAGAAGAGGGAGCTATGGAGCTGAAGTTAAGCCTGCGAACATGGACAGAAACCTGTACTTTTCAGGTCAGTAGATACGAAACCAAGTTGTTGTCTTTGACGGACAAGGCTGTCAACAACCTAACCCAGAACATAGACATTTCTGTAGCCTCAGTACATTGTTTATTGCTCGCAATGGTAGGAACTGTTTGTTTTTTATCTATAAAGTTACACTACGTATCTACCAGAGGCGCTAAAGTCGCACTTTACGTTATTTAAATCTTACCCAGTATCATTTATATATGAAACCTTGTTATATATCAGTTCTAAGGAGGAAAATAGCTTTTATACAGTATGTGTCCAAATTGCAATCAAGGTTCTGTCTAGTAGAGATAGAGATAAAAGTTCTCTGTTAAGTGTTTCCTTAAATCTGAGCTTGAAGCTTATACATCTATGGATGCATTAATACCCACTTCTGCCTACAACAGAAACTAGGAATGGAAGAAAGAAAAAAGATCACAAGCACAAGACTCAGATATGTTATTTCTTTCTTAAAAAATCTCCTGGATTCTACCTCAGTTTGATTCAACAGTAATTAACAATCAATTTACCCTCCTAGTTTGAAAAGAGGGCCTCACTAATTATTACCATCTGGTGTAGGTAGGTAATTTTTTTTCCACCCCATAGACCGACTTTACCGTAGTTTTTTCTTTTACTTTTATCATCTCCATGTTTGGGGCAGCTTTCTTGGCATATAGATTTCCTTAGAATATGTTCATGGAGCCCCAAACCCTACTATGGTGCAACATGCCAACTTGGCTTGGATTCTCTATCTTTACAATAATCTTTTATAGAAATAAAGACGCTTTTTAAGCCATAATGTAAGAAAGCATGAAGCTGACAAAAGAGGTGCCGCTTACCCCTTGGAGATGCGGCGCAGGCCGTTATTAAATACAGTGATAACAGAAGAGATAATCATCTAGGACTGCTGAACCAAGACAAAGAGAGTCCAAATAGAAGACATGCTGCTGGAATCCTGCTCCCGAGTCAATAGGATATAGGACCTTGCTGGAAACCAGACCATTTTTTTGACATTTTGTGTCGCATGACATCATCTCTTCTGATCTTTTCAAGGCTTAGTGAAACCAGAGGCAGCAAAGCAGATCAGTACTCCAAAAGAAACATCTATTGTCTCTCTTTCACAAGATTGAGTGCCACAGATGAATTTCATAATAAGATCCATTGTTCTTAAGAGAGAATAGTTCCTGAAATTCCATAATTTTCCTTTCTGCAGACAGATTGATGGTACCCAGAGCCTTTTTTAATTGCTTCAAACCGTAAACATTATTCAACTAGTTATCAAATAAGTTAATCATTGACTCGAGATCACTTCATCCCCCATTTGCCTTCAATGCCTATGCAACGATCAAGAAATGTAACCACTTTTGTACCTACCATAAGCAAAACCTGTATATAGCAATGAACTTGACCGAAATTTCCTTAAACAGCAAGATAAAGTACCAAAAACCGATTTCAAACCAACTTAGACCGAGCAGTTATCTTGGATCAAAACGAAATTTCTGTGCGCCAAAGTAAATCCAAGTCAGCAAGTAAATAGTAGAGCTGATTCTGATCATACATAGAAAACGAATTTGCTTGTTTCTATAGATAAAACAAGAATAACACCAACCAAACGGCTATGCTACTGCAATTGAGAATGCTTTGTTCATCATGGTACAAATTTGTATAGAACATTACAGGGGGGATATCTTGTGGACAAGGAAACATCAAGCAGTCATATCAAATAGATTTTCATATGGCCTGTGATCTAAATGCAACGCCGTATAACTTGATTTTATTTCCATGAATCAAAGAGTATAATGGCCCAAACATAAGTGATTCACTTTTGCTGTTATCGGGTGCAACAGGAGCAAGGGTGGGCCGCAGGTCTGAGCCCTCCCTTATTACCAAGCTGACCATGTCACAGGGTAACTGCAAGGATCACAGTGGTTTGTTTTCTCCTTCAAACTTGAACCATTTCCAATTTGCATACATGCTTGCTTCATTGTCAAAAGGTAAAGTACTGGTTAGAGGGCTTCCTAACTTGCTAGGGACTAAACCAGCAGGTAGCTTTTCCCTGTACTTCTTTGCCATCAGTTCGGCCTCTGCAAATACTCTCTGCCCAAATGAAGTAATTTCTAAATTCAGAAAATTTGATAGACCAAATGTATAGACCATCCATGGAATCACAGTTCCCAGACAATGACTAACAAATTACAAATACCTCTTTGTCTGATATAAATAGGCCAGGCTCACTTTCAAGGTCAGCAATACTGAAACACGAAAAAAGCAAAATTATCAATACCAGCAACATAGCTCCACTATCATTATTGAAGTTTCCTAAACGAAAAAAGTTCTAAGAGATAAGAGAAATACAATCAGTTAAGGCAGTCACTTGTTCAGCAGAACACAACCAATTGTCTAGGCCAATACTATAAGGCATTACCCTTTTATCAGGTAATGAACCCAAATCAAACCCATCGTTAAATTCTCTGGAAGCCCATGCTTTCCAACATCATAAACAAACCTCAATGACCACCAAATTTATAAGGGAATGCAAAGCAAAATAAAACAACTTCCAGATCACTAGAAGACAACCACAAAACCGGTAAGTAAATACTATGATGGTGGTCTTAGTTCTGGGTCCCTATCAAGTATATCCACAAATCACTGAAACCAGATACCTTTGTATTAATCACTTGTATTAATTGAAACCCTGAATGCTTACTGCACGACTCATTTCGCATACACAGACAGGCAGTGGAAGGATTTGATATTGGCTTGAACGACTCACTAAAACAAAATCATTCCATTGTGTCCTAAATTGGATAAGATACAACCCCACATCCAAAACAATATCAGATAAAATAAAATACTGACCTCCGGAATTCCAACATCCACACCTCAAGTCCTACAATGACATATAAACAATCAAGAGGCCCAATTTTTCACAGGTAACTCCAACAAGAATGGGGTTTATGACTTGTTGTAAAACATTACAATGGGGATACCCTCACTCTTTCAGGAAACGTTCTTGAACACACTTGTTATTTCAATTATCTGCCATGATGTGCCAATAATCCACAAGAACCAGCACCACGGGATCAAAGGACACCCAAATTTTGAACTAATAATGATCCAATCAATAATATGAATCACCACCAGACACTCCTATGCCAGGGGAACTCCTTTTATCAACCATTAAATGGTCTGTGAGTGTTAGGAAGATACAATTGAGATTGTAACTCCCAGTAATTCGAGCTTTAGTTTTTCAGCTTCTCCATTACAGCCGACTCTTTTGGATGCCATAAATAACTCATAAACCATTGTGGCTGAAAGTAAGTTATGCTCGGGTCCTTCTTAATTTGCTTAAACTTCAATGACCAAGAATGATGCTTCTTTTTTTCTTTTTTTCAACTTGTCTAACTAAAATAGTGCAAGTACGGAGGAAATGCAATAAGCACAAGTAACGAAGCTGGCTGAAAGGGGACCTAAGATTATGTGGATAGTAGGGGAAGGGAAAGGAGAGAATCTATGTCATTAATTGCTAAATAACATTTTATACCAAAAAATTGAAATTAATGGAAAATAATTAATTTATTAATTAATCTCTTAACACTCTCTCTTAATAAGTGAAATCCTTCGCGTGAGTCATCTAATTGAAATGACAAATAAATTATAAAGCAGAGTTGAACTCAAAATATCCACTCTAATACCATATTAAATAACCAGTTACCTTAACAGTTTAAATTGATAGAACATAATGAACTTAATTAATGATCTAGGCAGCTGTAAATCAACTATGAACTATTGACATTTACTTGTTCAGAACAAAGGGTATCTTCCTTTTGGATGTATTTGCAAACACAACCAACTACTAACAAATATCAACTTGAGCTCTGCCCAAGTTCGTATAATTATTTTATCCTTCAAAATCAACTCTGGGATCAAGTAAGGTGTTAATTCATCATTTACCAACATCTAATTCAAAAATAGTAAGTTCCAGATAGCTGACAAAAATAAATGATTATGCCCAACAAGTAAAAGCTTTTTCACATCAAAAGCCCAGGAACTCAACCCTCAATTACCTCAAAGATATTTTGTCAGGAAACATTGACTTCACAACCAGAACTTTGACCTTCTCGTCAACTGTAAGTAAGTCGCCAACTGAAGAAATTCGGGAGCGGCTGATGTTTGACACATGCAGCAACCCACTGTGATTCATAGAGAAAGTTTAGGACAATGCTCCACTATCGATAAACAGAGTAAAACCATAAAGCAAATGTTCACATCTATAGGGCATCAAAGTCTACACAATGTAAAGAATAGAAACCAACCAAAGCTCTGTCAATGCCTATCGTCCTAATTAAAATTAGCAAAGCACATTGATCCACTAACAGATCACACCAGACGTCCAATATAATAAAGGACCATTTTTCTGAGCTATAATTATTAATATGGTTCAGATATCCTTAAATTAGAAGGAAAATGAAATTCGTATGCAGGGAGCAAATCTACAACTGTAGCTACTAATCTTTTTCTACTGATGCAAGCAAGCATACTTTAATTAGGTATAGACATAATAGTAGAGGTTTAATCTCAAGTTATCAGGAATTTGGTTAGGAAGCTTCTCTATTTTATACTGGTTTAGGTTTAGTGTTAACCTTGTCTGGTCATAGAAAGTCTTTTCCTTGCCCAAGTGGAAGCTTCTAATGCAGAGCTCTTTTAATTTCTATTCAAGCCAATATGGACAGATAAAAATAACTTTTATTACTAATATTTCAGTGCAAATATTGCACTCTTTAAGTGTCCAGACGCCATCCTAAGTTATCCTTGTTGGTACCCAGAAATCCTAGTCACAAATGTTACCCGCCATTGTAAGTATACTCTCACTGGAACCAAAAACCTGTAAGTTCCATTGCTTCCAAATATTCCTACACCATTTTCTTCTAGATCAGCACATTAACCTTAATTCTTTGTTTCCGCACATAGACCAAGTTAAAGCACTAGCCCGGCCATTTGGATCACCCCCTATTTCCACTTCTGTGGGTTGCCAAACACCATAATTATAATTGAAGCTTAACATTAATAATGCTAAAGTCCTGGAATGCACAAAAGTTCGGCCACACCAAAGACAGCCTATGAGACAAATCATAAAGAAAATACTTTTTTTATCCTCCTCTTTCCTCTTGGTTCAAAGCTTATACTTGCCAGGTACCTTTTGAATTCAACAGTTTGTCTAGCTTCCTTGTTCCATGACAAAGGAAAAAAATGAACCCAAAAAATGCCAACTGCGATGAAACATTTCTTTCTTATGTTTTGTCTATTTTCTTTTTCTTCAGACTGCAAATTCTCCCAGTATCACAGCAGCACTTCCAAATCACACCTTCTTTATCAAGCAATGAACAGATAAACAAATCCACTTTTATGATAGAGTGCAAACTCTGTATATTAGTGCAGCTGAAAATAGAAAGAGGATAATAGACTAGTAATTGTCTCGGACACTCTATCTTCCCATTCCTGGTTATTCCACAATCAGCAACTTTTCTTTCCTACCACCACAATATCCCGTAATATTTCAGAGAGTCCTGGTGCATGGGAAGTATCCCAGGAACTGACGTTGAAAAAACCAACTATTCTTGTCAGTTTTCACAATCTTGGTATCAGTCTTTTTCATTACACTATCCATATATAGCATTTTTGTGTATATTTGTCGTCTTTTTCCACATTTATGTTGCTTTCATTTTACAAGAACCCCCACACAGTATCTTTCTATTTATCCCTTTGCCTTCTTGCTCTAATCTTAACTCACACAGAGAATATTTTCTTTTCCAGAAGTGGAAAGATCAAGAAAAACACATATTTCAACTCTCTTCCAGGGTAAAGAAAATTAAAATAGTTCCTTACCTTCTGTTAGTTTCACCTATCCTTATCTGAGCCCCATATGGGAAGATCTTTTTAACAGTCCCATCCAAAAGTGTCCCCTCTCTGAGGTATAACTTTTCCTGTAAATTTAGGTTCAAGGATAGAAAGCACTTTTCAGAAAAATCAAAAAGATGCAAACTAAATAAGAAATAGCAAGGAGATTGCACACAACAAAAGGAGCAAGAGCACACCAAATACTATAAGAAAAACTAACCCAAGCTTCTCTCTCACTCAATATTAAGTCATTTTTATTTTCATCTATTCGAGTAATCTGCACATATATCCGCCGTCCAACCTACATCAGAAAGAAACAAATTATTCTAAAATGCAGATAAGGATCACATCAAACCTAAGTTTATATGAAGACAAACAAAGCGTAGTAAACTACGTGAGCTTCTAAACCAAATTATCACTACAGCTAACATTTCAGTATGTGATGTTTGATCTTCCTCATATTTCTTGCATGATGGCCTAAAAAAATACGGTAGCCAGGCAGCTAAACAGATGGTCTGTTGTCATGATTTCTTTTGGTTTAGTGATGTTTGTTTTACTCAAATTTCAACATTGTGAGCAAGTATGCAAAAATAAAAATTCCTACCATCTTAGCTGACATGCTAAGAGGAATGGTAGTATTCACTGTGCCCAAATAGACCTCTAGCTCCAGCCTTGAGGCATAGAATAAACATATTATCCTGGGAGGTTTGAATATGACGCAGAAGCAGTAGATTGCTCAGCTCGAATGGACCACTAACTCTCAAAATTAGGGTCTAAAACACATATAGTAGCCAAGCAGTTGACCAGATGATGCATTTTCTCCCTCTACTTTTGATTGAATAATCTCATCAGTAATGTCAGTAATAATTCAATCTCGTTATATTTTTACGTCAGCTTATATCTAATTCAAATATCTTCTGCAGCTATTAAAAGATAAAGTAAACATTACTATAATGACTGAACGAATATTATATTAGATAGGCATATCAATTCGACACATCTAAAAAATGTTTGAGTAATTCTCATAACTTCTGCCAATCATGCATGATAGTATTGTAGAATGACAGGTTGAGGGCATCATGCAGAAAAGGAAACACAAACCAAGTTGCTGATTAATGAAAAATAATTCTTTGAAGAAAACTCACATTTTCTTTCAACTCAGAGAAGCTGCGAACCCTATTCAATAACTCTGCTTTTGGAAGAAAAGCTCGCAGTCCCTGCAAATTAAATATCAAAAAACAATAGTCACTGACAAAATGCATAAGTAAATAAACTCAAATCAGGCATACAGAAACGGGGGGGAAAAAACCTCGATTCTTGTAAGAAGCCCCCCGGTATTCCACTGTATTATGTTCACCTCAATGGGTTCATTGAGTTGTTTTATCTGCTCAATAGAAAACAAATAATTGTATCCTATCGTCAAACAGAATCATCTATAAGAGATTTTAAAACTAATAGCAGCTACTCTAGGTGGTAACAATGGTACAAGGAAGATGACAACTATAGTCATCAATCAATCCCGCCTTATTTCAGAGGTTATATTGTCTCCCGACTTATCTTGATTGAAAAAAAAAGGGGAAAAAAAAAAACTCTTCTCGAAAATGCTTAACATCGTCTTGACATACAAGGAATTTCCAAAGAGAATTCTAAAAAGAGTCATGTACAAGCTCTAGATTCTGCATAAAGGTTTCCAAATCAATTAAACAGAAAGTAAAAAGCAAGAAAAGAACCTGCCTCACTCGATGCCAGGCTATCTGCCGAAAGAACCGCCTAGTTGAAAGCAATGGCCGACCACTAAGCGTTCTCCCAAGAACCTCAGCAAACAAAACAGTTCCATCCTCCACAACAGGCCTTCCAGTCACCGGTCCCCTGCTTAAGGCCTCATCATTCTTCACAATTCCCATCTTCCCCCGAACCATAAACTCGTTGGCGTCCTTATCGGTGTCACACAATAAGTATTCCATCTCCTTTTCATACAAAGGAAGTACCTCCTTCGTCAACATTGTACCCAATAAGTCCGCCCCGACATTCACATCAAGCTTATTCTCGTTCCCTGAAACCACCACCCCCACGACAAAATCACCGGGTTTAGGCTCGTAATACTCAATAGCGACCTTCTTAGTCTCCTCATTCCTGTCGTCCTTCTCACTTTTTTCCTCTATTACACCTCCCTCTTCTTTAACTTCTTCCCCAGACTCTTTTCCCTTGAAAAACTTAAGAAAAGGCGCCAAAGCCTCGTCTTTATCGAGTTTTTCAGATTCCTTGCTCAATTCTGAGACAACACCATTGTGTACAGGCACTGGGGAAGGCTTATTTAGCAATTCAAGCTCTTCTTTCTCTTCTGTAGCTTGGCTTTGAGGCTCTTCGGGCAACTGGGTACTCGAAAAACCATCAAAAACGTCATTTCTAGCGCAAAATGAAACCTGGGCACCTCCCCCAGCTGGAAAATTCTTAGAAATTATCAGATTTTGAGCAGAACCATGAGTGGAAAATGATTTAAATTTCGAGGGTTTTGGAGCTGCGCATTTGGGGTTGCTCGAAAACGCTTTGCTTTGGACAGTGTTGAATACAACAGTAAAGTTCGCAACTGGTAAAGCATAGCTGGGGGAGCAAAGAGACGTACAGTATCGAAAAAGAACTGGCATTTTCCTATCCTGCACACCTCATAAGCTTCGTTTCTTGGACCTTCGAGCTTCGAACTGATTTTTCTCTCTCAAAATCTCTTTCGCGGCTTGTTTTATCCGTTCGCAGCTTTTCTATTAAATCTTTTTCTTAGGGTGTTTCACTTTGCCTATGTCCAAATCGGCATTCGCCTGAATATCAGACCCATTTGGGGTTGGCCCAATCTTTTCCAACAGCGAGCTTGGGCTCAGATGCCTACGAGTCTCCGATTTCTTGTTTCTCTTCGTGGTTTCGTCCTAGAGCGTACATTCTCGACAAACTTTCCTATCAAGCCAAAATCAAAGACACATGTTATCAGAATAAGTACCAAAATAGCATAAAGGGGTCAACCAATGAATAGACGTCGGATTCTTCAGCATCACAAAGGAAATAATTACTGAACCAAAAAGCTTAAACCTATCAACATGTCAAGTTTAGTTATTTTTGTATACCATCAATTATTAAGCTCCCATAAATCCGTAAAAGACTTTGGTTGGAAAATGTTGAAATACACCCTTTTTCTCGTTTATTTACACAGATTTTCAAAATGGTCACGGGCATACAGGTCGATGAAAAACACCTTTGGTTTTCTTTATGCTTTCGTTCTCATGGCGACAGAAGTTGACTTTCTCTTTTGATAATCAACGAAGTATTATTGCTACTTGGCACATTGTTGGCCGTTCTTGGCATAATCTAATCCAAATCTATCGACATTAGGTAGAGTGTTTGAAGAAAATAAACAACGCACATGGTACTCCTATCTCCAGTGAGAACTTTGGTTGGTACATGTGGATGGTTTGTCACGAAACCTAGAGGGTATCAGCATAATTAATCCATGACAAGACAAGGTATACCTTTCCCACATCGCCATTTACCATTAACGATAATAATAACAATTGACGCCCCCAGGGGTGTGGTTCAACTGACAAAAGCTCGTGTGGGATTCCCTATAAAGTAGGGGTCTTGGGTTCAAAACCAGTTAGCTGCATTCTTGACATGAAATGGACAAAATGCTTTGGGGTGAGTGTTAGGCCCTCCAGTTTGAGCCACCATGTAAGTGGTGGGGGTTATGGGTCATCAAAAAAAATATATATATTTGGTATTTTTATTTTAGTTTTATGCATCGAGACAACAACAACTTGCAATTAAACATTCAAAATAGAATATTTTGGATTTATTTGAAAATTTTCTATAAAAAAATTAGCTATATGACAAATTTTTTAACATGATATAAAATTTTAATTTAACATGTATCATATTTTGTGTAAAGATCTTATAGTTTACATTAACTGTGATGATATAATCATATATAAAGTAGAATTGAACTTCCTTTATATTTTATGTCATAAATCATCAAATTTTTTACAATTGCTATCTAGAGATAACAAAAAAAGTATTGCATGAAGATGAAAATAAAAGTACAAAGTAAAAATAATTGTAAATATTACAACTTCATCATGATCCACTGATGAGTATGAATAAGAAAACATATATCGATCACTTGTTGGTACTAATAAGATATGAAATTAAGAGGTTTTAAATTAAACACTTAAGTGGAAGTTCGGAAATAAATAAATAAATAGAGGGAAACACGTGTCAACAGCCGCTCGCTGATATGGAAGATGAAATAATCTTCTGCTGGCCCAGCGAGGGTGATCAATGGGGTAACGGATCCCGGAGTCCAGGATAAGGTTTATCAGTTTCGAGATCTTTCCCAATTTGTTACGACGATAGTTTCTATGAATGGAAGTTAAATAAGAAGAAATGGAAATATTACGACAACGGAAGTCAGGCTGTGACAGTAAGTCGCGATCTCAGTGGACCATGCTAAGCACGCGCTGTTTTATACCTTAAAGCCTTTGAAACTTCTCGGCATCCTTTGAAAGGAACTAACTAAAACACCAATTCCACATGTTACCGTGCGGTCTAACTTGGATGGCTTTTGTTGGAAGACCCAACAATCCTTTTAAATTTATTATAAAGAGAACCTAACTCGTGTATGACTATTTTATTGAGTTAATATAAATTTATATTTTAACAATTCTTATTGGATAAATAAAGAATATAAACCTTTGAGATTGCGGTAAAAAAACATTTTATTATTTTTCTTATAGATTGATTTATTAGAAATATATATATTTCATTATATAATTAATTTAATTAATTTTTAAGTTAGATAATAAATATATTAATATGATATTAGAGTCAAATTTTTCGTTAATACTCTTACAAGTTTATGTTATTTTGAGTGCACATATTTTCCATGTAACATGGCATGAGAATTGACAATTACTAAGATGTAGATAATAAGTTTTACATCCTTAAGAAAGTTATTAAATTTTTTACTTATAATATAATAAATTTTACTATTTCTTGAGTTAATTTTTAAACTAAATAATCATCATTTTAATAATGTAATACTTATTTTTTGTATATGTATTCTAAACTTGATTATGATTTTATGATTTGAGAGATTACTTTTTTGATATTTTATTTTAAAAAAATTAAGATTTAAGTAATATGATTTTTTATAGATTTAGTTTAAACGAAAAAAAGAAAAGAATGGAATAGAATAGAATAGGATAGAATGGGAAAATTGAACAGTGTCATGAACGTATTCGTACGACAACGCGTGGGGACCACTTTACGTAAAACAAGGTCCTGAAAGGGACGACGCTTTTATCTTCCGACTTTATAAGAACAGCAGCGCCGAGCCACCAGCATCATGCCCAGGGCCTGGGAGTTCTACTCTTTAGAGGCGCAAGAACTGGTCTCCTGACTTCGAAGTGATTTTGGGTAAGTTGCTTCCACTTATACGAAAGTCAAGGGACAAGAATATAAAGCGAAACGAAGAAGATTTCTTTAGCAGAGAACGGGATCTTTCTACTCTGAAGCACCGGATCAGATATCTTACTAAGCCTGAGGTATGGTCGATCCTAAGAATTTGCTTTTTCTTACTTCGATCTTTCTGTCTCTGCATCCTCCGCTTGCATCTTTGTTTTCCGAGCCACATAGGGAGAATAAATGCTTCTGGTGTGGGAAGCTTGCATTTGGCCTGTTGATCGGAGGTTTTGTGAAGAGTTTTTCTTGTTTCTTTCTCGCTGATAGTCGATTATGCCGATAATTATCTTTTTTTGCCATTATCTTCTCTGGTTTTCGGGTTGATTTACTGGTTAGAGGGCGTGAACACGTGGGGTCATCGTCTTGGTATCTTGATCGAAAGGAACAACTCAAAAATAAGCAGCTGAAACCAATTAGAAAAGTCCAGCCATGGCAGAATCTAAGTGACTGGTGTGTTCTCATCATTGCCATCGCTTTGAAAAGGAAGTAGACTGGCCTATCTGGGAAAGCTAGAACTTGATTCAACGCCACCATTGTTGATTCTGCCCGACAACCTGAGATAATTTTTAACAAATTTTTTTAAAGCGCTTGATGGCTAAGCACCAAGCGTCACATGCATGGGTCCCATAATACATCAACCTTCGCCAGCGGGGCTGATCGGCTTGATGGTTACGCATCAAATCGTGAATCAAACTCGGCGGTGAATTACCTTTTGCTGTAGCTCGGATTGGATATAAAGTCAAAATGATTTGACAAAAGCTGATCAATCATATCAGTGAGTTAGGAAAGGTGTCACTGGAAAGGGAATCAACGGTTGTTCTAGCTTGCAAGAGGGCTTTCGTAATCGTGAGGCTTCTTCCTGACCAGAATAAATGGCTTCTTCGTAATTATGTCGGAAGTGGGTTCTATTTGTTTCCCAAGAAAAAAAAAAAAAACATTTTCTCCGTAACCAAACAAATGATAGCCCCCAAACTTCATCGAATCAACATCTGGTGCTATGGGCCGTTTGCGCAGTTGTCTTTTCCTTTCGGAACATGATGAATTGCATTGGATTCGATATGTGCACCTTTCGTGAAACATGCCGCTTTTGGGGAATTGTTTTGTACGCTGTTATTTTCCTCCTCTTGTTTGCTTCCTGGGAAGGAAGTACGATCTAAGACATGCAGGCAGCCTTTCACTTTCATTTCATTTATTTGAGTGTTAGATTTAGTTGTCTACCTTTAAGCATAGATAGATATCACATGATAAATTGACCTCATTTCTAATCTTTCTTCTTCAAGCCCCTCCTTCTTTGGGTTGGTCTAGCATTCAATGTGTCAATTGCCAAAATTTCAACTTGTGAATATACCACAACCAATTGGATTTATCATCTTCGTTAAAAATAGAAGTTATTTTACATTATCACTGTCGTATTTTATTTTTTTATATATGTTTAATTATTTTATAGGTCATTAATTTTGAAAAATAAGCTATATCATATCATAACTGAAGTTTAAGTATTGTATTTTATTATTTATAAAACAAGTACTTATAATTTTATTTTATTAATCCATACAAGTGAAGCTCAGTTGATAGTCAAAGTGTCTTGAAGTCTTTTGGTCTTAAATTTAATGTCCCTCTTCATACTGAGTTTAGAGAGAGTCAAATCATTTTACGCGTAATCTGTAGTATCTTTGCCTGGATTAATCCTTAAATCTGCTCTAATCACCCATCACTGATGAACACCCTCTGGTTATGAAGGCTAATGCATTGCCTCCTAAGGGCAGGGCGGGACGGGTAAGCAGTGTCGGTCATAGAAAGACCGACTTACGAGGTCTGTTCTGGGGCAGGCCGAGGTTGTCATGTGGGATAATGACCGCCGGGCCAGTCGTATTAAATAGTCCGGCGGCGGGGTTAGGCAATTGAATCAACCGACCAATGAAATGAATTTGAGTAAGGATAAGAGACTCTGTTGCTATGTTCGAGTGAATCAATGGACGCCAAACAAATGCCAAAAGGCCACTTTTATGCTTCTCTGCCTACCCCTGTTGCTTCCGCTCTTCTATAGAAGACTTTTTATTTTTATCTTCATCTTATCTTATATTTTTCTTTATCACTCGTCTCAAATTTATATACTTAGAAGTTAATTTTGGAAACATAAGATTTCAAATCTTATTAGTTTAGTATTGAATAAACCAAATTTATACGTTTGGATTTCTATTTGGGAACAAAAGATTTCAAATCCTATTAGCTTATTATTGCATTATAAGGTGATTGATTTATCTTCATCTTATTGCATTGTTATAAAAATTTGTGCACATAGTAAATTAAAGAAATGCCATTTATCTTCGAGGCATTAAATGGAGAATTCTTATCACTTATAAGATCATATGTCCATCCTCTAACTTCCAATATGGGATAACACCAACTTTCAACAGTTAGCCTTTCAAGCAAATAGATTAGAATGAGATTACTAGAAATTCAATTTTTATTTGATTTTATTTTGGTGAATCTAAACAAAATAAGAAACGTAAGAAAGAAAAAATTAATTAAATAATAAAAGACCGAGATAGGTGTCTTAGGACATGGTCCATTTGCATTTTATTGGAGCTCATAATTACTCTACCTTGTTTTGCTTTCCACGAAGTGATTATGGATAATGATGTGTAATTATTATTAATTATTCATTGTTAGTGATAAAATAATCTGGGAGTCAGAGCGCGGACAGCTGCCGTTGTTCCGGAACGAAGGTGGTTACTCTTTCTTGCTCTCCAGCTTGGTCGTCCTCTTCGTTTTATATTCTCTCTAGCTCGACTGCAACCTTAGCTTCATATTCTTCTTCTTTCTTCTTTTGCACCATTTTTGTTCCTGGTCAATTTCTGTCCTTACAGACATGAAGCTAGGTTCAAAGCACCAGCCGGAGGTATTCCTATTACTCTCTCTTGATCGGAACTGTTCTTTGTTGCTTTTTTTTTTTTTTTTTCTGGATGTGTTTTGGATTTCTGTTGTTGGATAAAGATATTGAGGAAAACTTGCAGAGAGGTAGGGCTGAAATATGTTGTTTGGATTGGTGGTGCGTACAGTTCTTCTGGCCCAGAGTGGTGATCCGCAAATGGCTCAACATCAGCACCGAGGACTCTGAATTCAGCGCGGACGAAGATGACTACAATAACGATTCTGGTTCAGATTTAGAAGATGAAGGTCACAGAACATCTCTCTTTTGCGATTTTCGACTAGTTTTCTGTGCTGCTTACTGTCTTTAGGATGTAGTTATGTCAATGTTACTGGGAGTATAGTATGGCATTTTGGGACTGATTTGAGGTTTTTAAGAGTCCCTTTTCCAGGTTTAAGCCTGACTATCAAGTGGGTGTTTTCAGGATTCTGTCAAAGCGGAAACAAAGGGGATGATGCTCGGCTTGATCCTAACGGTAATGCTAAAAGTACACGGAACTGTTCTGTATGTAGACCCCATGCCGTCAGTCGGTTATATTTCCGAATTCTAAGCAGCTTCTTGAAATTGAAGTTATACTTGTGCTGATGAGAAAGTTTAATTCTTGAATTAAGATTATCGATCCTGTTTGATGTGTGCGATTGGAATTTCCAATTATTTGGAATTTGGAAGTTTTGATCTTGAATAGGAACTTCTCTCTCGAATTGGGTTGACGAAGTTGAAATAGTTGAATTGGGGATTGCTTCTTATTGCTGATTAAATGCAACCCAGCGTGGTTCAAGTGTCAAGAGAAGATTAGTTGATGTAATAATCACCCATCTATCCTGTATTGCCATTAGTTTAGTTCATTAAAAATAAATATCCATATTAAATTATTAACTGAAGCTTGGTACTAATTAACTAGCATTTCTTTATCTAAAAGTTGGAAAAACGCTTCAAACTGTGACTGGCTTTTCCTAGATGGCTCTTGTGATTGGGCATTGCGGTCTTCTTCATGTTCATTCTATTTAATGCAATAGTAGGAAGCTATTAGAATGAGTTTACATTTGGGGACTGGGAAGAGACTCTGTCCCACAGGGAGGTGGAATCATCTGGTAGAGCCAGATATGAGTTAGTTCAAAGTTAATTGCATTATCCTTTTGGGGACTGACTCGATTACATTTCACCAAAAAACCGATTTTTTCAAGTTAGTAGTTAATTCTTCTGATATTCCTTAGTAAGCACCCCCCCCCCCCCCACCCCCTCTTTTTTTCTTTCAAGATTTTGGATTCCTTCTTTATTCTTCTTTGTGTTAGGATAATTTCTGTTATATTGCTTTAGTAACTTTTAGGCTGACCTTTTCTTTTACTCCTGTGGACTTCAGTTTTTCCAAAGATAAGAAGAAGAAGAAAATCAGAAACTTTTAGAGCACAGTACATAAACGCAGAGGAATTGAGGTATGACACCACTAACATAAGAGGGAAAACTAGGTGCACTGGTTCTTAAAGGACCAAAACTTATGTTCTACCAGTTAGTCTGTTATTCTTATCTAGCTCCGTTTTTGTGCTAGAATATGTGTTGGGACTTGGAATGTTGGAGGGAAACTTCCACCTAACGACCTAGAGCTTGATGATTGGCTAGATATCGATGAGCCAGCAGATATCTATGTGCTTGGGTGAGTGTCTATTTTCAGATTTTTCCTTAGTTACTCATTTAAAATTAGATACAACACGGTGCTTATTTCATATAATTTTAATTTATGATTTATGCTGTTCTGCATTTTTAATCTGTGATATATGCGAAAAGTTTTAGTGGATCTTCCATGTTTAGAGAAATTTGTATGGTAGAATGTTCTCTTTATCTCTTGTTTATGTCTGCGGCAGGCCTTCAAATCATGACTTCTGCTTCATTTTTACAGCCTTCAGGAGATTGTGCCATTAAATGCTGGGAATATCTTTGGTGCGGAAGATGGCCGCGCAGTTACAAGGTGGGAAAACATTATTCGTGAAACGCTGAATAGAATCCAGTCTCAATCGAAGAAGATAAAATGCTATAGTGATCCTCCATCTCCATCAAAATTTAAGCTATCTGATGATGTCCCAAGTATAGAAGAGGAGATGTTGCTTGAAAGTGACAGTGATATAGGTGAGGAAGTTCACCCGTTGGATGAAGAAATAAATGGTTCTGATGAAGTTAAGGATAGAAAAATCACAGAGAAAAATACAAATATGAGTTCTGGAGATTTAGATTCTTCTGGAAGTGCCATAGATATGCTGGGTTCACAAGAGCTAGAGAGGCAATTTTCTTCTCCAAAGAGGTTGAATAGGTTAAATTGTTTGCGGCCTGAAGATTCAGGAGGTGCGGAAATTTCATTTGCTCAAAGCACTGGCAAATTAACCAGAATGCTTAGTGGATCTGAAAGGATTGGTTTGAGCTGGCCAGAACGCCCTCTAAACTTGGTATCTGCACGGATATTAGAGAGACCGAATTCCTTCAAATCAGTTAAATCTTTTAAAGCATCCAGGTCTTTTGGAAAGTACAGTTCTTTCAAGTTAACTACAAATGAAGTGCCATCAGATATGCCGTTGCTTGCAGAAATTGACCTTGAATCACTCTTGAAGAGGAAACGAAAATCATCATTTGTAAGGATAGTAAGTAAGCAGATGGTTGGGGTTTTCCTCACCATATGGGTTCGCAGGAGCCTGCGTAGACATATCCATAATGTAAAGGTGTCTACTGTAGGTGTTGGTGTTATGGGCTATATTGGAAACAAGGTTTGTTTCTCCTCCTAATGGTTCTCCAGTTTTTTGGAATTTCTTTTTGACTATAAGGATTTTCTTCTTAGAGTTTCACCTTGGGATGCACACTTCATTCTTATTTTTATTTTTATTTTTTATTTTTTATTTGGTGTTCTCTTGATCTCTTTGGTCATGCTTTGTGTTTTTTCTTGAATTGCTTTCAATTTGACGCTTTATTATCCTGGGTGACATAAACATTCTGTAGATTTGATTTACTTATTTACTTATATCTTTGCTTTTTGAAAATATTTCCCCTATTTCTTCCATACAATTGCATAAGTTGGTGGTAGTTTTTGGAAACCCGATTGCTGAAGGTTTGGTATCGTTATTGGAATTGCTATCCAAATTGCTGCAGTTCTATCAATGAAGATCTTTATACGTAGATGATAAACTCATAGTAGAACCTATGTAGTTTGACAACCACTTAAACCTGGAAATTGTTTCTTTTAAGTGCGTTTGCTACTAGTTGAGCACTACTTGGTTGCTATCCAAGAAATCATCCTTTATTTTCAACCTTGTAGAATCCATATCAATTATCATCTGCATACTTTCTTGAAATTTTCTGGATTACTAGGACAGACCATGTGTGTAATTATTTGTTGAAATTAGGAGAAGAAATCATATCTTCTTGATACTCAGCACACATATAGTTATTACTTACTAATCTAATTCCATAATACTGATTGGTTTGTTTTCATTTTGGAAATGTATTAGTCACTACAGTTATTATATACTGGTCTTTCAGACTTCAAACCTGTTCTTTGATTTTTCAGGGATCAATATCTGTCAGCATGTCCATATATCAGACTCTTTTTTGCTTTATCTGTACTCACCTGACATCAGGTGAAAAAGATGGAGATGAATTAAAAAGAAACGCTGATGTACGGGAAATACATCGTAGAACTCATTTTCATTCAGTTTCTGACATTGGGCTTCCCCGGAACATCCTTGATCATGAGTGAGTATATGGCATACTATTGCAAAACTGACCTTATGAGTTTTATTTGCACTATTGAATCATCATTGAAGTACGGTTCACGTGATCAGTAATATTTGTTGCTATTTTTAAGCTTCAATTCATTAATGTGAAACATCTCTTCTGCTATAGTCTGTGCTAACTATTATTTAGAGCTTAGCCTCTGATCCTGGCTCAGCAGGTAAATAGATAGGTTCGGTTTGTTGTGACATTCTACCTTCGTCAAAAAAATTGATGTGTATTTTATCCTTTCTGTAGAAAAATAATCTGGTTGGGTGATCTCAACTACCGCATAAGCATGTCATATGAACAAACACGAGAACTTATTCGCAACAAGGAGTGGTCCAAGTTGGTTGAGAAGGACCAGGTATGAAGTCGGTTTCATATGATCATGTGTCTTACTCAAGGAATTGATATCTGTGCAACACTCTAAAACTGTAAAGTAAACAGGGCTTACTTCATTTCTTCTGCTATTCTGACTAAAGAATATATACTGGAGACAGCAAGAATCATGTAGTAGATTTTAAAAATGCAATGTAATTAAGTAGTTAATAATAATAATCAACCATTTGAAATTCCGTTAGTTAATTCTTGTTACAGGTGTGGGAAAGATTTGTTAGACCTATTTCTCTTTTCTCCCATTGACATTAGTATGCACTTAACTATGGAAAACAGAAGTTTATTTTTTGGATGACAGTTACTCTTAAACCTATAACTTTTCAGCTTATTTGTTCATAAATTGAGAATTTGATTGGATTTTCGAATGACAGAAAAGGAAAATTTTGTAATGTATGCATAGCTTACTTATGACTTCTATCAAAATTTCTTTTCTATTTTGTCTCACATACCTGGTTATTTCTTAGAGTACTATTGGCGAAAGATTCACATTTAAATTTATAGTGTTTGTCTTCTTATGCTTTGAAACTCTGAGTCAGTATTTATTTTTTAAATTATCTGCAATTGCAAAGGGAAAGCCATTTTTCTCAGTTAATATTAGATATCAGTTTGAAGAAAAGTCAAGGTATAGTATGCTGATCTGCCTTTTAATTGCATTGACATCTTATTCTGACAGCTTGTACGACAACTTAGAAAAGGCTGTACATTTGATGGATGGTCTGAGGGTCCTTTAAATTTTCCACCTACATATAAATATGAGATCAACTCAGAGAAGTATTATGGAGAGGATCCAAAGGTTGGCAGGCGTACGCCAGCATGGTACGCTTTGATTTGCCTAGTCCAAGGGTTTGATCCCTGCTTCTTCTAATGCTATGCTTATTCTTCACCAAATAATTCTTTCATCGTGTTGGAGAAATGTTACGATTTTAGGGTTGAACTAAGTCTTGTCCATTAATTTCTTAAGTTCAGTCAGTTTCCTGTAGATTTGTGTGAGCATGCAGTGACTTTAATACAGATTCTTGCAGGTTTATCAGGTTCTTTGCTTGTCTAATACAGATTCATTTTACCATTTCCGCTTGTTTGTCACCAGAAGTGCTTAGTTAAGATTCCCCAACACCCCCCCCCCCCCCCGCTCCAAAATAAAAAAAGAGAGAGAGAAGATTGACTGCTGGTCAAAACAAAGCATGATTGAGTTTGTGCTAAATTAATTTCCTGTCGTTACTTTATATCTGTGAGTATTGAATAGCGTGTGCTCTTGTTCCAGGTGTGATCGCATTCTTTCATATGGTAAGGGAATGAAGCTGTTGAGTTATAGGAGAACTGAACTTAAACTTTCAGATCACCGACCTGTGATGGCCACATATATGGCTGAGGTTGAAGTGTTTTCTCCGAGGAAACTACAGAAGGCACTCACATTCACAGATGCAGAGATTGAACATGAGAACGCAGATTTGGCTATTGATGTTGGAATGAGCTGCTTAAGATTTGAAGAGGCAAGTACTTTGCCATTTGTGTATCATAAGGTCCATTTGTGTTTCCTGCAAGGCTTTGAGTAATTTATTTTGGGAAAACTTAGATCCAGGATATGAGTCGATTATTTACATCAGTTAAACAGCTCCAATTGCATAGAAGTTTTGCTTCAATCATCTTTTTACCAATTCTCAGCTTCGGTTCCTGTTTGTTTGAGCTCTGAAATCTCTTTAGATTATTGGAGTCCCCCTAGAGATGGCTAATCCAGCAATCTTTATGAACCTTACAAGCTTACTGGCAGGCTTTGGCATGACTATTCGGATTTGAGACTTTTATCCAGCTAATGTGTGATTTGGGTGGGGGTGGGGGGTTCATTTGGTGATCTGATTGGTTCTGGTCACTTCTCTCTTTCTACTTGAATACGCATAATGATGTTCTTTAGTACCAGGCAGGGTAGAATACAGGATATAGTGAGACCTAGTGCTAACTTTTACACCAAACAAGAAAAGCAGTGCTAAAGCCGAAGTTCACCATTGGATTACATGCTCTTGGTCATGTTATGTAGGTTAACCTTACACAAACTGCAACTTAATCTCTAGAAGTGCATATTCTTACCCTTTGACACCCGAATTTGAACCAGCAATGCAAATGCCATTTTTTCTTTCTTTTTTATTTTTCACAGGTGGTTTAAGCATGCGTTTAGTGCAAATTAGAAGAAGTTCATCATCTTCAATCTATTCCAGTTTTGCTTTTGTCATGCATGATGTACTTCTCACTAGACGTAAACTTTCCTTCTGATGCAGGACACACCTGGTTGGGAGCGTTAAGGGACAACAAATTGACTGGCTTTGGGTAAAAGCTCCAGCAACATGTAATTCTCAACATCATGACCATGCTTCCGATCCTGGGTGAGAGCTACTGCATTCAATTGATTTCATTGATTTTCATGATTTAATATATGCTGCAGTTAGGGTGTAAAGAAAGGTCTTAGTAGAGAGGTTTTTACCCATAGATTTCATAGAGCATATTTTGTTGTGGAGATGGATATCCACATGTGGATTAGTTTTAGTCCCGTTGTGTATTGTCAGGTATTTGTGGAAAGCGTATATTGTAAAAATAATTAACGCATGTTTTCATGAGATGGTGCTACTGTATTCAGAGTTATATCTTAATAAAGTTCCCCATTTCAGATTCATTTGAAAACCAAGTTCCATTTTGTGGAAGTTCCCTGAATTCCATCCTTCAGTCTTTTCTTCGTGCATTTGCTATCTCAAGCTTTGTACCATTTCATTCCCCCAAGTCAGCCCGAAGGTTAAAATTCTATGTCTCCATCCCAAAACTTAATAACTGTACAATACCAAGTTTTAACTAACTGTTTATGACATAACAGCAAGATAATCACCTTCATAGGTTTTGGAAGCATCCACGGCTACTTGGCCATCAAAATTGTTACGTCGATGCGGCATGTCTATTAAAAGCCTGCGAAGTATTCAATTGGAGCTTACTGTATTCGTTTGTTTATATAAACAGAAATAAATGTGGGATAATGAGAAAGAAAAAAAAATTGGGGAATTGCTTATCAAACAATTGTATCAAAAAACGATTATTTTTCAAGTTGACTTTTTTATTTAATAGTGTTCAATTAATTAAAAACATTTAAAAACCTAAATCAAGCAAACTTTAGAAGTTTGTAAAACTCATCTATTTTTATATTGAGTCAAAATTGATTAGAATTAAAGATTTTACCACCCTAATTAATAAACTTTTAAAAAGTTATCAAAGTTAAAAAATTAAAGGATAACTGTGACATATATGATTGTTTTTATATTTTAAGGGATGAGTTTGGAATCATGTTCAAACAAAAAATTACTAATTTTTGAATTAGATAATAAGTCTTTTAACATAATATCAAAATTTAGATTATTTTTTAATACTCTTATGAGCTCAAAAGGTGAATCAATACAATTGAGTGATATCATAATTAATCTAAATGGATTGTCATGATAAAAAGGTTGATTAAGATATTAATAATTGTTCTCACGTTGCTAAGGATTGAGTTTAGAATCTTATTTAAATGAAGGAGATATCAATAACTCTTAAGTCGAACTTTAAGATTAGGTAATAAATCTTTTAACAAGAAGGATAAAAGAAATCAATATACCTTGCAAAGTCTTTAAATGTGAATGTTAACTGACCGAAAAGTATTACAACGTTAACATCTTTTGAACTGGGCCCAAAGCCCACGTTTTGGTGGTCTTCCAAGCCCAGGAAGAGGAGTGGCTGACATTCTTCGCGACGTGGCAAAACACGAGGCCACCTTTCGTCCCTGTGTGCACGTTTGAGAGTCGCGCTATATTCGAGCACACTTCAAGAACATGAAAAGTATTGCGACACTGCAAATTCAAGCTCACATAATCATTCCATCGCTCGTCATGTTCCTTCTCAAGGTGGCACATTCCCAATCCTTTGTTCATGTCTAATTTCCTTCTTTTGTTTATTATGTGATCATCTTTTGTTGGATGCAGACATGGAGATCAACGGCTTTTGGGATTTACGGGTACCTGAATTTCACCAAAGCTGGTTTCATGTGAGCCCAATTTGTCTTTTTTCGTTTTCTTGGCTTTTTGGGCCGCTAGGAAATGAAGAAAGTGTTGTAGTTAAATTATTGTAATGTGAACGCTTATTCTGAATTTCATTTATATTTGTTCTTGCTACCTTGAGCTCATATAGATAAGTTCTGGCTCCATTGATGCTGAATGTAATTATGCCCGTTGTTTGTTCAAGTTGGCTCTGAACCTTTGATTTGATTTATCTGTTTCCTGACATATTATGCTTAATTTAAAAGAAACAATGAAAAAAGTGAAGATGTTTGAATGTATTCTTTTTGTGGTCTTCTTCTTTATGCATCGGGAAGCCTGGGTTTGAGATTAAGAAAATGCACTTCTTTACTTGCCTTGACAAATATTTTCCCGAACACTCTAAAGTTTCCATGTTTCCCCATTTTAATCACAATGTTCTGTATACCAAAGTTTTTTATGAGAGAATTTATTGTTGAGATTGATAATTCATGTAAAAAGAATTCTTTGTTTTTAATTTCAGATTTATTTATGAATCTTTTGCTGAGCAGTGAACATTCGAAGAAGTTCAAAAAAGAGGATACGGAGAGAAGAATAGATGGGAAGAATTGCGTAGTCACAGGAGCAAATTCTGGCATTGGTTATGCAACTGCGGAGGGTCTTGCCTCGCGGTGCTCATCATGATCTGACTTCTCATTGTATTCAAATATTTTGAGCTCAGGTTGTTTGCTTGCTAATATATATCTGTCTTCTTGTATTTATACATTTATATTCCAGTGGTGCCACTGTCTTCATGGTATGTCGTAATAAGGAAAGAGGTGAAGCTGCACTTTCTAAAATTCAGTCGACAACAGGGAACAATAATGTACATTTGGAGGTATTCTACTTCATCCAAATCAAAACTTCTTTCTGTTTTTCCCCTATTTATCCTTCTCCTTCTTAGTTGTGGTTTAAGGTTCCTCTTGAGAAATGAAAGTGGTGGACAGACTGTGTGCAGAGTTTATGTGTTGAGAGAAGGATAGTGAAGAGTGGATAGGATTCCAAGGAGACTTTCATTCAGTATGAAAACGAAGTCCAAGTTATTGGCCCTTACATAGGCTTTACACACAACTTACAGAGAAACAAGACAGTTAATAAGACGCTACATGATAGAGTAAATAAGGCAAAACAACAAAAGCAGCAAGGTGTGCATTAGCCCTTGCTTAAACGTGCACTCAAGGAGAAGCACGTTGTGAAGATTGACTTTTTGCTGCATATGGTTTGGTGTGAGACCCCATTCTTGAAGACGTGCTGCATGCTGTCCTCTATTCCAGAAGCTTGTGATTATCAGTTGCTTGGTTCTTTAATGGGTATGGCTTTGACAAGGTTAGATGACTGCTGGGGGCAGGAGTGACTTGAGCAGAGTGATGTATGTTGAGTGGATATGGTGAGATCGGTGGTCTGACTACGACTCTGCGTGACATCTTCTTCTGTAACGGGTAAAGCTCAGTCAAAGACTTGGCGGAGTGACTGTGCTGGTTGGGAGCTTTTTATCTCCCAAAGTTCCGATCATTTCCGATCTGATCGCACGAGGGGGGAGAAATTGTTACAGAATTAGTTTCTTGGATTGGAGAGAATTCTGATTTTGAGCTCCAATTTATTGAGGTAGTAAGACATCAATTCATCTGGAAACGAGAAACATGGTTTATCACTCTAGTTTTGTTGATGAGGAGGGTATCACTAAGGCCTGTAGGTGCCCCTTACTTCCTCTAAAAAGCCATATTAAGGGTCCTGCTCCAGCTTCTGGTCAAGATGCAACTGACATTGTTGATGAAGCAATCACATTCTTTCGGGCTAATGTATTCTTCCGTAATTTTGATATCAAGAGCTTGGCGGATAAGCTCCTCATCTATTGACGTTGTACATTAATGTGGCTTTGAAGAGGCTTGAAGGTTGCAGAACTTTGGCCGAAGGAACCAAAGCGATAATCAACTTGGGTCTGGAAAAGGTTCCGGTGCCTGGGGAGTATGGATTTCCCTTTCCAGACCTTTTTCCCCTTCCTCAGTCTCAGCAGGAAGCAGAGCTATTGAGGAATTATCTGAAGCAGATAAGGGAGGAAACAAGTGAGAGATTGTTGAGTGTTGCATACAGACCCAATGGTACTCCAAATAAATGGTGGCTGGCTTTTTCCAAGAGGGAATTCATGAGTATCATTGTACCATGAACATCAATATGACGAATTATGAACACCACCTGTGCAGTTTGTTGTAATAAAAAATTGGACGACCAGATCTAGTGCCACACTTCTTCTTCTTCTCTTTAAGGAATCTCGAACCAAATAGTTGAAATAGTGGATAGTGCTCTCTTTTGCGATAAAAAAAAAAAAAAAAACTGTGCTGGTTGGCAGTGGTCCTATGAACCTATGAACGTATGAAGGTTGACTCCGTTGACTGAGCTTGTATAGTTAATATTGAGGGCCTTATGTATATAATCATAGTCTGTGAATCCACTTACACTATATCTTTCTGACTATTCAATGGTTGATACCTACAATGGTACACTTAAGTGCTATGATCTCAAGAATTTGGTGTTTTGCTCTTGTGGCTTATAAAATTTGGCATGCAGGTCTGTGATCTTTCTTCAGTCAATGACATCAAGTCATTTGTGTCAAGACTTTCAACAAAGGATTTACCAATTCATGTACTGGTAAAGATACCTTTTTCCTCCTACAAACATAATCTCGTTCTGATAAGGTGCATAATTTTCAAAATTAGCCTTCTATATTGATTGGTCCACCAGTAGTGAAAACCTTTGTAATCTCATATCCTTCTCACAATTTATGTAGAGTTCTTTCTCTTTAATTTATCTCCTTTTCTCTGACAATATTTAACTGCAAACCATCCATCTGGGTAAATCTTGAAATTCTTTTAATGCATTTTTTTGTAATTTATATCAAGTCAACTGGACATCTAATATAGAAAACAAACATAATCCCTGTAGGTTAACAATGCTGGCTTGATGGAAAATAAACGAGTTACTACATCAGAAGGGTGTGTTATTTTCAACTAGTGCAAAAATATTCTTTCATGGTATCTTTTCTGAACGTGGAAAATTGATGTGTTTGCACAATAACTTGTAACGTTCCAGGTTCGAGTTAAATTTTGCTGTAAATGTTTTAGGCACCTATGCCATGACAGAGTTAATGCTACCATTACTGGAGAAAGCTGCACCTGATTCCCGTGTTATCACAGTGTCCTCTGGAGGAATGTACACAGTTCCTCTGACTAAGGATCTACAGGTACTTCATTTTCTAATTTTCCAGAGGCTTCAATTTAGGTATTGTGTGCTTATGAAATTTCCACTTATTTGTCCTAATGCAGTTTAGTGATAGCAACTTCAATGGAGTGGAACAGTATGCTCGAAACAAGCGAGTTCAAGTCAGTTTGAATTATATATCTACCCATAGACTCTTAAATCTGGCATTACAATTTTTTTTTTCTCTGTCTTATAACATCTAGTGTGATTTCTGAATTCTAGATTTTTGTTTTGCAAGTTTTAGTGCTTGATAGCTGGCAGCCGCTCTAGGTTCATGTCTTTTATGTACTCCTTGTGTGTTTCGATTTCATGCCTTTATTAAATCTCTTGTCGATGAAAAACATGTTTAAATGGCTAAATTTGCTGGTTTTGGTACCAATATACTTACTAAAATTTGAAACAAAAAAAAAATGTTAGAATAGTATGCTCAAGTTCGCTTTATGGTAGAGGTAACCGAACTTTGCTAATTACTGTTATGCAGAATGAAGGATAAATCAGAAGCTGCTTTCACTAATATATTTTGTTCAACAACTTAGATTACCTAGAGAACATAAATGTACACCTTAGATTGGTGTAAATGTTTAGGCACTCTATATTGAGTGACTGAACATGAGTATAAGCACGAATTTTTGACTTAAGCTTGAGGTTCTTTCCCAATAGCTTGTTTTTTGGTGCTACACAGTTTAAAAATTTGCGAAGTCAATTATATTTGGATAATCACTCGTATTATTCTTTGTCAGGTAGCACTAACAGAAAGATGGGCTGACATATACAAGAACAAAGGGATTGGTTTCTATTCGATGCATCCCGGTTGGGCTGAGACACCAGGAGTTGCTAAGAGTTTGCCTAATTTCTCTAAAACGTGAGGATCTCATCCTTCTTCTAATACGTTTTGTATTCTTCCCCTACGTCTATGTTTGTATTGAGGACAAAAATTTTACATGAGAAATAAATGATTATTGATTAGCATTTAAATATAAAAATTATCTGTCCATCCAACTCTTAACTTTTGAGTTGGGTAATGAGCCTATTTTTAATAGTCTACTACCCAATTCCCTCCTTTATTTTCTTGTTTGTAATTGTTTTTGACTGAATGCTTCCAGGTTATCAGGAAAGCTCAGAACAAGTGAGGAAGGTGCGGACACCATTCTTTGGTTGGCTACACAACCAAAAGAAAAATTGGTGCCGGGTGCATTTTATTTTGATAGAGCTGAAGCACCTAAACACCTTATGTTTGCAGCAACTGCTGGTTCTCATGCAGCAATCGATCCAATTGTTGACAGTCTCCGTTCCTTGTGCCCCTTATCTTCTTAGAGTTGACGGTACTTCCATTTGCTTCCGAGCTATTCGATGTTAAATCGTTGAAGATAGCTTTGGCCAAATTATTGAGAGGATGGTGCTGGGTTTTCTGTTTTTTACCCTTCATTGCATCTTCAATCTGCTCCAACATGTTCACTTGATTCTGCGTGTTTGTAAAGATATAGTTTATTGCTTGTTACATCTCTCTCTTAGAACAAAGAGGTTAGTTTAATCTTTAAATTCAGATCCAGAACTCACATCATGCACAGGCCAACTAGTTTTTTATTGAAAGTTGAGTTCAGTGTTTGATTTTACGTATAAACTTCATAACATGCATCAGCCGTGAATGGAATCGTGTCTGCGTGCCTTGGCAGGTAGCTTCCTTCCTTTGAAGTTCGTACTCCTCTCTTTTTCATAGAAAGAGATCATCTTCAATCCAACCATCTCTTCCTTAACCTTCAATAATTGCATCGCTATAGAAGTCAACCACTCCTCATAAAGATCCCATCCAAATCTTTCTTTCGTCTTCCGTGTTTTAGAAATCATCATCTCAGAACTCTCTTCTACCTCCATGTTGGACCATCTGTATTATGCCACTACATCCGTGGTGCTTGATGTGAATCATCTGTAGACAACTTTTGAAGAAGTGCTAGATACTTCACATTTACAGACAATTTTTAAAGAAATTCTAAATAAGTTATATGTTTTGTATTATTTAAATCTCATTTTAACATTTTTATAGTTGAAAAGATTGTTCTTTTCCTTACAAACTAATTTTAATAGACAAGGACCTAAATCTTAGGTTCAACACCTCATATCCCTAAACCTTCCTTTACCCAAAAAAAAAAAAAAAAACTAATTTCAAGGAGGGAATAAGTACACAATATCCCAATTTAGGTTCAAGTGTAACATTGATTTGTTAAAGAATACTTAGTGTCTTTGCACTTGAGACAAAGGGATAAGTTAAAAACATAACATATCTAATATTTCTTAAATCTTATATTAATATCTTTTAGATATTAAAAAAGATTATTTTTCTATATGAGTTAGTTTTAAGGAAAAAGTGAGTTTCTTACAAGAAGGAAAAATCTTAGTTAAAAGGATTTAAGTTTTGAGGGTTGACATGCAGCACAGTTCAGCCAATGTTTTAATGAGTTTCTTTAGTAATGAAACTGTTACTCGGAGTGACTGCCGTCAAGTTGTAAAGTTGGATTCGTTCTGAACGTCGTATTCCTTCTTTGCTGATCAGATCGAGATAGCCTCCCAAACTAACATTTCCAAATTTCAGAGACGTTCTGTTTTAAGTTGTTTGATTTCCCCCAATGACGTATGGTTGGGTAAGAACAAAGGAGGCTAAAATGGAAAAGGATACACACACTTTCATAATGAGTTATTATGATGTTACAACGGCGATCACACAGCATTAACAGCAACTCTGCCGGTTATTCTTCAGATTCCTATCAAAACTAAGAACTCCATTAAAATGGAAGATTTAGATGAGTTCATCACTAAGATTTCCACGCACTTCATATGTTATATGCTACAGAAACGTTCAAAATGTCATCATCGGACATGCATGAAGAACCCAATAACGCCGGCTTCCTCAACCAGTATTGATGAAATCTCTGCCTCGCATACTCCAAGTAGTCGAAATCAATCTTGTTCACATAATCCTGCAGAAAAGCAGAAGGTTTTTCTTACTCTTTAAATCTCTGAAGCAGATAATTAACAGAGAAGCGAGAAGTAGGAATGCTTACTGAAATGATTCCCCACAAGCCCCAGAAAAGATGGTTTGCCAGAGTGTATTTCTCAATATCGAGGAGTAGCTGCTCCACTTCTTTGCTTGTGGGTTCGTCGCCTGTACAGAAAAGATGGAGACGTTTTAAAGCATAAGAAAAATGAGAATCACTACTGATTGTCAGAGGATAAACAAAAATTCTAAAATCGCAAAGATAATTCCCAGAGCCTTGTTGTTCATAAACATTTTTGGAAAGGATAAGAGCTAGTGGGCTAACCTGTTGAACTCAAATATATGCGGACAAATCTTTGGCGCTCCTCAATATCTGATACCAAATGGAATGAAGCAAAACAAACCGATTAGTCCCAAGTTGCTCCTCAATCATGTCTTACTTATTGAAGTACAACAGTGAAAGTTTCTGTCGGTATCCACATTTACCTGGATATTTGCTGTAGTCTAAAACATGCGGTGTCTCTGAATGGTAATCTGCTGCCATTTCACAGAAATGATTGGCTATGTCATATACAACAGGGTTGTAACTTGCATACTCGTAATCCTGTGAAAATGAATGCACAAAATCAAGGGTTAATTGCCAACCTAGAGACGTAGAGAATTTGCATGAAGTCAATAAATCTCATGTCAAAGAGAAATTGATTTACTTTAGGTCAGGTATAAAGAAAATCCTGTTCTCACAAACCATGGTGGAAGAGGACAAGTTCATTCATACACAAAAAAGGGGCATTGGTATAATTTAAAGATCCAATGCTAATATAAAAACATTATTTCATTAGTTACCAACAAAGAAAGAACTACATATCATCAGGTTGAATTGTTTAAGGTTAGAACACGTTTGGGAAGAATGTATAGGACATACGGAGTTGGAGACTTACGATGATAGTGATTGATCTTGTCTCTTCATCCATCATTATGTTACCATATTGCAGGTCATTATGACAAAACCCAACTTCTAGATAGTCACGTGTCAATTCTTCCTGCAGCATACTGATTTCCTCTCCTAAAGTATCCAAGCAAAATTCCTTTGCGTCTTGGGAGGAACACAAACGTTTGGCCTCACAAATCCAGTTTCTGAGGAAGGAAAAGATGGGCATCAGATATCTTCATATTTGCGAGTGAAATTTTAACTTTAGATTGTACATACTCTTTTAATATCTACCTCATTCTGTCCCAAATGAGTACATTCTTCGGACCAGGCATATCCAGACTGTGGAACTCTCTCATCTTAGCAGCTATGAGGGCAGAGATTTCAGGATCTCGGAGGTCGGCAGCTGATAATGTCTGAAGATCACCAGAAAGGAGTAAAAAAATATTATTCAAATCAATCTTCTTCAAGGATAAGTAATAGATGAGGTAATAACACTGAGTCCTCAGCACTATTTTTCTCTGAAGTAATTAATTTCGAGTCCTCGATCTAAAGACGTGAACTTTTTGAGTTAAAATTCAGGAGATTTCTCGGACTTAATTCTTCTTGTTAGTCTCAATTCCTATGAAAAAGCATATGTCCTTGCAGTTAGAAACCATAAGAAGGCTAATAGAGAAATGGAGACTGAAAGAGAAGTGATGATTTATAAACACAACTGATCAATCCAATAATTGAGTGTACTATCATGAATAATAGAGAAAATAGCTCTCAGGTGCATCACAATGATTATTGACTGCACTAAATCCACCATTATTGACAAAATTTCTTGTTTAATATATATCCACAGGAATGAAAGGAGAATATAAGAATATACAAATGCCATAAACTAGCACCAAACAAATCTGGAAAAGGACGGCCACGGATTTCATTTTAAAGAAGCCTTGACAGCTTTATCATTTTAGTTAAATAATCGCAGTTAGCCAACAAAACAGCAAGAGAATAAGTAAAAAGAAGCAAAAGAAAACAGCAGAAAGAGAGAAGCAATTATGACCAAAACATGTATAACTATGTCAACAGAAGAATATAATAATTAAAGTTGTACAGAACAATATAATCATTAAAGTTCTTCCATCTCTCTAATCGATTCTAAGTCATGCTTCCACACCTTGAACTTTAGCCAAAGTAAACACCAAAATTCACAGTAGCAGATAACCATATGCATCAAGAATTCACATACTCTGGCATGGATGAACTCTTCGACCCGCCCTTCCGCGAACCGCCCGAGAAGGCGCGGTCCCTGCCCGTGCTTTGAAAGGCACTCAAACGTCCGAATCTCATCCTCCCTGTTGAAGAAAACTTCCACTCCTTCGCCGTAAACGCGAACTAAGACCTTTCTGACCACCTCGCCGTTCTTTGTAGGCCAGTTGATCTGGTAAACCTTGTTGGTCATTGCACCGCTTAGTTGGATCACACGCAAGGCCTCCATATCATCGATCACGTCCCCCCAGTTGGCAGCCACTGATCGCAGCACTTTCTTTAGTTCCTCTGGAAGAAAGCCTTTGACAAACCCATTTGTCTTCGTCACCATGGCGATTCAGTATTACAAGCGAATTATACCTATGACAAAAAACAGAGACAATTACCATCTCCAAAGTTGCATATATGAACCTTAATCTTAACCTAAAAGCCACACCAGATTCAAATCCTTAAGCAAAAGATAATTTGAAGCGCACGTCAAACCATCAAGCAATGAATTACCTTAAGAGTTCAGACCAATATAACAACACAAGGAAACGAAAGAACCCAGTTCAAGAAAACTAGTGAGACCTTGAAAACAGCTCTCACAGAACGGGACAACCAACGGGAATTGAATAAAGACGAAGCAGAAATGAAACTTACCGGATAAGCGCAAGTGAGAGACTGCCGTTTAGGAAGAATGTTGCAAGAGCTGCCGCTGGACTTGTGGAGAGCTTATATAAGAAGAGTTCGAGAGGGAATCGGGCATGAAAGTCACGGTAAGCAAAAGAATAAGCACTTTAGAATCAGATTTAATAAAGTGTGCGGCTTTGATCTTGCGAAGACACCAAGAACTTCCTTTTCCTTCGTCGCTAAAGAAGCAGAGAGCGATACAATATCCTGCGGGAACTATTACTGTCACGCAATCGTTGTCAGTGACTCAGGACCGTCCAACAGCAGTTTGCCACGTTTAGAACACCTAACATGAGTTGAATCTTGTTGAAGATTCCAGCACAGTGCCGACTCTTTCCAACCGAGTAAAAGTCTGGCGCCAATGGGAAACGACCAAGTGTCACAACGTTTTCTTGCACGACAAAGTTTGTTAAGTAAGAAGTTGATAACGCCCGCTGCTTCGTGGTACCCACCGTGGAAATCCCGAAGGACGGTCGGAGGATAAGGCGCCGGGACTCGCTTGCCCATGACGCGTAAGATATTAATTACCACGCCTACCATTTCGCGTTGAAGATGTGTATGGCCGGTTTGTGTCGTCGATGTCCTCCCAAACCGGAACGATTGGCAAAGCTTCCTAACGCCGATTACGCCTTTTAACAGAAAGCCTAAGATTTCTGAATATGATGAATTAATTAAATTTTAGACTTTCAGGATTTCGAATCTGAGTTAAAGAATATAATATTTTTACGAAACTGTTATTCCTTCCGGATAATATATAGTTTTAGTAACGTACGACTTTTGTAGCTTTGTAGAGATGGCAGGAAATAATCAACGGAGTTTGTGTGTGCGGGAATTCTTTCCATGACCGCACGTATTTATCTTCTTACGGCGCGTAGCTTTCACGAAACTGTACAATGACGTTGACAGCGCCTCACGACATCTCCAATCGTCTATTCAATGGGGAATCTCATGCGGTTTCGCTCTCAGGGCATCTCACCACTGAATAAAATATCTCATCTTTTTGGAACTTCCATCGATCACCCTTGCTTTTATCTCCATCTCTGACTTCGTCTCTTAACTTTTCTTGAACGGCTTTTTTGACTAAAACATCTGTTCTTTTCGGAACTTTGAACCAGCACCCTTGCTTCGTCTTCTTTGGAATCGATCCCTGACTTTGTTTCTGGCTTCCGCCTTGACCGGGTTATGAGGAGACATTGTATAATAAGGCTTCTCTCTGTTGCATAGTTGGCTGACTTCGTTCCAATTGTCTTCCAGCTCCAGCTCCAGCTCCTCTCCCATGTGGAAGATGCAATTATGCAAGCAATTAGAGAGCGGAAAAGACAACTTAGTCTGGTCCTTGGACAAAAATGGTAAACTCAGTCAAGTTGGCATTCAAAGGTATTGTTTGTTGATAAGGCCAAAAGATCAGTCCCTACCTGTTTGTGATCCACGAGGAAAACGAAGAAAGAGGGTAGATCGCTTGAGATGGACCCTACCCACCACATCATCCTTATCCTCTGCAGAGATAGGTTTAGGAGACACATTATGGGTTCAAGCCTAATTCTACTTATATTAGCAGTAGTATTAATACTGATGACATTGCACATGTGTAACTACTACAGATTCAATACAAAGGATTTCTCCTAATTTGTTAGCCTCTCTTTTGTCCTGTCTCCACCTCTTGAGACATATGGTTTCAAGTAGGAGTTAAGATCGAATGGAAGTGAATGCAAGCCACTAAAAATGCACATTGATGCCCACATGTGTACCGAAAAATAAAATAAAATAAAATAAAATACACATTGATGATTAAACTTCTTAACCATAAGCCACGACTTCAAGAATTGATATTCCAGGGGGCTTCCTTGTAACACCAAAGATGGGGAAAGTAAGCATATGACTTAAGCCCACTAGAGCACTCCCTTGAGGATGCAATCTGTACAAATATGAGCTCCACATCATCAGCCAGGTCACCACCCCCGACAATGGGGTCAGAGACGTGCTGCACAAGCTTCCCCTACATTCAGAGGCGTGCTTCGCAGCTCCCTCTACAACCCTAGACTGGACACAAAGTTGCAGAGCAGAGAGAACACGCGTGACAGTGACAACCATTTGAATTTTGAATCTGATCTTTGAGAACTCTATTTAATCAAGTAGATAGCTTTCTTTTGTAATTATCACGGGAACAATTTCTCCCGGACATCATGTATTTCGGTTTGCTTGTTAATACAATCAACAAGATTCACCCAATCTCGTGGTTTAGTCTCTCATTTTGACATGGTATCCGCGCCCAAGTTTTGAGAAGCTGTGTTTTTTTCTCTCAAACGAAAAATCGCACTCCATACCTGTTGGTTTTCCGATCCATACCCAAACACGCTTCCGCACCTCAAAAATCCTCCATTTTCGGCCTTTTCTGTGTTTTTTTTATCTCGCCATTTTTGGCCACAGAACTGTACTCCGTCGAAACTTTTACCTTCTCCGGCACACGCAGAACCACTCTGCACCGGCTCCGACTCATCCATCTTTACGACGTCGTTTATTCATACAACCACGTTCGTAAGACGAAATGACGTCGTCCAACTTTGTGCCCTAACAACACCCACCAAACGACGTCGCCACATTTTTGCCCTAATTTGGGTAATACGACGTCGCCCCAGCCATTCCTCACCACACGACGTCGTCACAGTTTTTTGCCCTAACTTGTGCACTACGACGTCGTTCATACTCCTGCTTCATCACAGCCACAAATGACGTCGCATCATTCTGTGCCCTAAACGAGCCAGAACAATACGACCTCGTTTTTGCTTCGTGCCCTAACCGACGGCCGACGACCGCTCCATCCGCACCGGCAGCCCATCCAGCAACGTCCCACGGTACGTTCCGCCACATCGGAGCTACAATAGGCGAAATGCTCCTCACATCGAGCCGCCTCTAGACAACCAAACTCCGCCGCGCGATCTCACTCCACCGCGCCGGAATCAAGCAGAACCAGAGCGCCGGGCACGGGTTGAACCCGATTTCACCGACCCGCTCTATCTCCCCACCGGAGACACCAACTCTCTCACTCTTGTGACCGTAAAACTGGTCGGAAGTTCGAATTACGCCGTCTGGTACGAAACCATGGTGATTTCCCTCTCCATCAAGAACAAATTGGTGTTCGTCGACGGCTCTTACCCGAAACCGGAAGACGGGTCCCCCCTCCTACCGCTTTGGGAGCGATGCAACCAGGTCTGCCGGGGCTGGATCCTGAACTCTATCTCCGAAGAACTTCACGGCGGGCTAATCTTCACTCGCTCCGCCGCAAAACTGTGGGAAGAACTCCGAGCTCGATACAATCAAGTCGATCAGAGTCGAATTTACGACCTGATTACCCGACTTTGGCACATACGGCAAGGGGGTAGCTCGATTTCGGTCTTCTTCGGCCATCTCCGTGAGCTCTGGGAGGAGTATGAGTCACTGATGGAGCTCGAGTCGCCGGAGATGCTCGTGTATCCGCCGTGGGTTCGCCATCAAGAAACCCTAAAATTTTACCAGTTCATGCATGGGATTGATTCGGCCTATTCGACCATCCGAGACCAGATTTTCATGATGCAGCCGCGCCCCGACGTTCTGAAGGCCTATTCTATGCTGACCAAGGCGGAGTATCGCCGGACGGAGGCGGGGAAGACAACGGCTAATTTCAGTTTTGTTGCGGCGAAATCCTCGCCCGACTTAACAAACACAGCCCCCCATGCAGGACCTATTACGGCGGGACGACCTAACGGGTCGACTTACGCGCAGTCAGCGCTGACCGAGCACAACGCGTCGTTCTTCTTAAAGCTGCGCAGAACGACAGGTCGTTTAGGGGAAACGACACGTCGTTTAGGGCAGCTGAAAAATGCCCAATTTGTGGACGCAAAAACCACACTCGGGAAAATTGCTACCGCCTCACTGGTCCCCAATGTGAATATTGCAAGAATTATGGGCACGAGCGCAAGGAGTGTTACAAACTGAATGGATTTCCTCCTGGGCACAAGCACTACAAGGAGGAGGCTAAGGCTAATTTAGTAGCTGATGATTCAGATCAGGTCTTCATCACTAAGACTGATTTTCAGCGATTCATGAAATTTGTAAAAGATGACTCCCAAGCTAGCCATGCATATTTGGCTGAAGGTACTTCTACTTCCCTAAATCGTGTTTGGATTATTGATTCCGGTGCGAGTGATCATATTACTGCTGATTTAAACTGCTTAGAATCCATTGTTCCATGTGCATCCAAATCTAGGAAAGTTAAATTCCCTAATGGTGATAGTGCATTGGTTACTCATACTGGCAACACTCATATATCCAAACATCTTAAATTGAACACAGTTTTATATTCCCCTGATTTTCAGTTCAATTTAATATCTGTTTCCAAATTTTGCCTTAATAACAACTGCCGAATTATCCTCTACACTGAATTCTGTGTATTTCAGGACCTTTCGACGAGTGATGTCAAAGGACTAGGTAGGATGAGAAATGGGCTTTACTTCTTTGTTGCAATACCCACCAGAAAAGCCCCAGCCATGTCTGTAATTTCACATCCACATTTTGTGAATTCTTGTACTGCTTTTAATTTCAAACTATGGCATTGTCGCTTTGGCCACATGTCCAATGCAAAATTTAAATTTATCAAAGAACTTCCTTTTCAAAATTCCTCTCTTGATGAATGTTGCGACATTTGCCACCTTGCGAAACAAACTCGCAACCCCTTTCCGACGCGCGACCATACCGCGCAACGGTTTTTTGACTTGATCCACATTGATGTTTGGGGGCCATACCGAACTCCCAATCATGACGGATCACGATATTTTCTCACCATCGTGGATGACTTTTCTCGAGGAACATGGACGTTTCTCATGAAAGCCAAGGATGAAACCTTTTACAAAATAGAAGAATTTCTAAACCTTGTCCAGAATCAATTTGACACTAACGTCAAAAGGATTCGCACTGACAATGCTCTTGATTTTTTCAATCACAATACCAAACAACTTTTTTCATCCAGGGGTATCACACATGAAAGCTCATGTGTACACACCCCTCAGCAGAATGGTGTTGTAGAGCGCAAACATCGTCACATCTTAAATGTTGCACGAGCGCTAAAATTCCAGAGCCATCTCCCCATCAAATTTTGGGGGGAATGCATTCTCACAGCCACATACCTCATTAATAGAATGCCATCATCGGTTTTAGATGGGGTCACTCCATATGAGAAACTTTTTGGAAAAACTCCAAAAATTTCTCACCTTAGGGTTTTTGGATGTCTCTGCTACGCCACCACAGTTGGCCCTAGAGACAAATTTGCTCCACGAGCAACACTTTGCATACTTATGGGATATGCATCTAGCCAGAAGGGCTATTGACTTTACAACCCTGAAACTTTGTTAGTAGGGATGTCAAATTCCATGAGGACACATTCCCATTTTCTCGATCCAACCATGGATCGCAGTCCACACTACCTCCTCCTTTGACAGATCACATCGCGGAGGTTCCAAAGATACATCCACCATCAGCGCCCATTGGCGAATGCTCTACCTCATCCCCAACAGCAGGTGAGCACGCTTCCGCTCCATCTGAGCCACCTTCGGTACCCCACACAAATCGGATACCCATTTCTCCTCCACCTTCAGCTGAGCCCTATGACTTCTTTTCGGATGAAGACGAACCAGACTCTTCTCAACCATTAGCTCCACAAGAGCCTCCAGCCCCCATCATCACGAGGCGCTCCACTAGAGTCTCTCGGCCCCCACTTTGGTCCAATGACTACATATGTCCCACCATTAATGCTCTTGAAAGCACATCATCTGAATACCCAATTTCAGCTTTCATTTCATATGATCACCTCCCATCTCTCACTCAAGCCTTTATTGCCTCCATCTCCACTGCAATTGAACCAACCTATCACCATGAGGCAGTTCGCGATCCTAGATGGCAAGATGCCATGGATAAAGAGATCAAGGCATTGGAGGAAAATAATACTTGGGATATTGTGACTCTTCCACCTGGGAGAAAGGCCATTGGATGTAAATGGGTCTACAAAATTAAGTACAATGTTGATGGGACAGTTGAGAGATACAAAGCCCGTCTTGTGGCTAAAGGTTTCAGCCAAAAGGAAGGAGTTGATTATCATGACATTTTTGCCCCCGTTGTGAAGCATATCACAGTCCGCTGTGCACTTTCACTAGCGGCCCAGAATCATTGGGACATTTACCAGATGGACGTTAGTAATGCCTTTCTGCAAGGCGATCTGCATGAGGAGGTTTACATGCGCCCTCCTCCGGGCAATCCCCATGAGCATAGTGGACATGTTTGCAAGCTCAAGAGATCTATTTATGGACTGAAGCAAGCTGCTCGGCAATGGTATGACAAATTCACCGCGGCCTTACTAGCAGCTGGATATCAGGACTCCATGCACGACACTTCTCTCTTCATCAAGAAGCGAGGTACTCTCATTACTCTCCTTATGATTTATGTTGATGATATCCTCATTACTGGCAGCGACATTGACGGCATCAAGGAATTAAAGGCCTATCTACATTCCTCCTTCCACATAAAGGACTTGAGAGATCTCAAGTATTTTCTTGGGGTTGAGGTCCTGAGAGATGAGAAAGGCCTCCATTTGAGCCAGAGAAAATACATTCTCGAGTTGATAGGTGAGTTTGGGCTTGGGGGAGCCAAACCAGTGGACAACCCTATGGATACAAATTTATCCTTAACAACAGCTAAGCATGATCAAGGAGCCCGTGTCCCAAGAGACGATGATCCACTTCTACTGGATCCCCTTAAGTATCAACAGCTTATAGGGAAACTGAACTATCTCACTGTTACACGACCAGATATCTTCTACACAGTTCATAATCTAGCTCAGTTTATGCACAAGCCCAAGAAATCTCATTGGGAAGCTGCCATCCGACTAGTGAAATATCTGAAGAGCTGTCCAGGTACCGGATTACTTATCCCTTCCTCAGGTGGTTATCAGATGCGAGCCTACTGTGACTCCGACTATGCCACGTGTAAGGTAGGACGAAAGTCTCTGATAGGCTTTTGCATTATGATCGGTGATGCTCTCATTTCTTGGAAAAGCAAGAAGCAAGGAGTAGTTTCCAAATCCTCCACAGAGGCTGAATATCGAGCCATGGCAGTTACATCATGTGAGATATTGTGGTTACTAGGACTCCTTGAGGATATGGGGATCACCATTCCTTGACCAGTGACTTTATTTTGTGACAATAAAGCTGCCATGGAACTTGCTGCTAATCCCATGGTGCACCAGCGCACCAAACATATAGATGTGGATTGTCATTTCATCCGTGAGAAGATACGCCGACGAATCATTAAGACCACTCATGTCGGCACCAAAGATCAACCAGCTGACCTCCTAACCAAGGCCTTAGGAGCAAACCAGCATGCTCATCTCCTTTCCAAGCTAGGTGTTATTAATACATACCGACCATTAGCTTGAGGGGGCCTGTACGAATATGAGCTCCACATCATCAGCCAGGTCACCACCCCCGACAATGGGGTCAGAGACGTGCTGCACAAGCTTCCCCTACATTCAGAGGCGTGCTTCGCAGCTCCCTCTACAACCCTAGACTGGACACAAAGTTGCAGAGCAGAGAGAACACGCGTGACAGTGACAACCATTTGAATTTTGAATATGATCTTTGAGAACTCTATTTAATCAAGTAGATAGCTTTCTTTTGTAATTATCACGGGAACAATTTCTCCCGAACATCATGTATTTCGGTTTGCTTGTTAATACAATCAACAAGATTCACCCAATCTCGTGGTTTAGTCTCTCATTTTGACACAATCTTTACTGTTCTGCTCTGCACATTCAGAATGAACCAAAGGCAACTCCATTTGAGACAACAAAAGTGTCATGAACACTTTTTCCTTCCCTTTTCGTTCTTCTCTTTTTGGCCAAAGCCATGTAATAGAAAAGAGCCTTTGATCTCGTCAGCACAAAATAGAACTCCTTTCCGCACAAGTACATAGCATATATAAGACAACAAACCTGCAGCAGCCAATCTATGGCTGAGTTTTAATGGAGGGGAAAGATTTAATTTATGTTTTCTCATGATTGAAACATATATCATCCATCGCCGAAAAAAGAAAATGAAGAGCATTTAAGCCCCAAGGCTCTTTGTCACTCCTATGTTTCTGCGTTTTGAAGGGTTAGTGTTCATTCTCCTCCGAAGTAAAGAGCAAACAAACACAACTGGAACAATCAAAATCAAAAAAATAACCGGGGGGTACCCCCAAAGGGAGCTCATAAATTCGAGCCTGCTCTTATAGCCACAATCCCATTCAAAGCCAGTTCGTCGTCCATTCCCCTTGAGCGTGACTTCTGGATCAAGAACAAAATCCAATGTCGTCGGAGTTTTTTCCAACCAGATACGAGTGCTTTTTGGTTTGTACCCAGGCATGTTGGCGATAACTGCACTCAAATTCAATTTTATCAAGATCAGAATCTCCGAGCCAAAGGCATATCTTGAACCAAAAGGAAACACAAGAAAATCGATACATACATATAAACCAAAAAAAATGTCTGCATACTAAACAATGCTTCACCTACTTCTCGTTTAAAAATAGTCTGGTGCTGTGAGATTGTTTTTTCTGTGATGGTCGAAGAACAAATAGTTAAGAATTTGGCATCTTTTTATTTTTTTCCTTTCCACTGTGGTACGTTTCTTTCATTTCCCTCTCTCTCTTCACCCATAAACTAAAAGAGTCTGGCTATTATCTGCACCGCCATCTTCTTCTCATCCATGTCCAAATGTATAGACGTAAAAATCTGTGATCATATTTCCCCATGTGGTGACCAAAAAGCAAATACTTGAGATCTAGGGACCTTTTTTCACTACAACTGGTAAACTTTTATTTTCTCTCCAATCACCCCTCCCCGAAACCTTAAAAGAAAAGAGAAGAAAAAAAAAAGCATGGAAAAATAACTCAACAGAAGCCCCATATACCTATATAATCTCTCATTTTTCAATCCTCCAATCATGATGCCTAACATTTTAAAACTTCCCTTAGGATAGATTTTTGGAAGGAAATGATGAAATCACAACATATATCCTTTCACCAGTGAAGTTCGCAGAAGGAGAACACAAGCCCCATAACTTTCTTTAAGATACAAAATTCACCCAAACTTAGCATTTCGAATTTTAGGGAGCATAATACCTTCATATCGACCTGCGGGAGCAAGCAAGCGATGATAGTCACCAAATGTTCTGCCTGCTTTGACCTGTCAACAAAGTTAAGGAAATGTAAGACGGCACATTATGAAACAGAATAACTCAACTACCACTAAATCAATTATTGGTTAACAGTTTAGAAGAGGACCAATTAAAGGTTAATAGTTCACGTACAAAGTTTCCACTAGACACTTCTTCCATATTCATGAGATAATTCATGAATCAGAACTGGTAGAGGTAAATATGCAATCACGACTTGAAATAAATATATGTGTCGATGTAGAATATTTAAGAGCACTGGAACATGAATTTAGAAAAACAAACAACAAATCCATGTGCATGAACCTTAAGACGATAAAAAGTTCTACTATCTTGTAGTTCATATCAAACGAAGGTATCATTGTTAGGCCAAAAAATGTTATACAGTTGAAACAAGGATGCAATTTACAACAATTGCATAGCACACATATATCATGCATTCTTACTTACAGTAGGACCACGTGAGAGGTGAAAGTTTGACTGACGAAATGCAACCAAGTAATCTCATTCACTATTTTATATCAACTTGTTTACTGGAACTAGATAAGGCTAATAACAAGCATATAATTTTTCTTTGCTAATATACTGGAGGCAAGTTCAAACCCACCAAACAAAATTAGCATGAATTTTGATTGCATAATACTTGGGGGAAACCAAGAAATGGACATAGATCTTCCATATATGACAAAATTTAAACGTTCAAGTTCTTTAATGATGTCACACTCTATGGGATCCAGCTAGTCCTTAAAAGAGATACTAGAAGATTAAAATGGCTTTTTTTGTGGGGTAGAGTGACTTATATGTCAATGCCTATAATGAATTTAAAACTCTTAACTTACAAGATATATATTAAAAAGCGAAAAACAAAATGATCACCACAAGATACAATTGTGTGAGCAACTGAAGTGTGTGTGCGTGCGCGTGTGTGCTGGGGTGGGGATGGAGGTGGGTCCATTTTGTGCCATACCGTGTAATTTATTCCCTTTACAGTAACAGAGCCTGCGAGTGGCCTTCCATCATCCGATGAAAAGATTCTTCCATGTACTCCTGTCTAAAGAGAGATATAATTAACAATTTCATGCACTATGTGAGATTAACTTTAAGAAAAAAATTACATAATTAAAACGGTTCCAGTAATAATTCTAAATGGCTCATTCTAGTTATATGATCAAGGAAAATACCCTTCGACAAATATATATCATGGAATGTGCACCATTATTATCATTTCATCAGAAAGTCTACTAACAGAAACCATGAGAAGTAAAAATCAGGTCTCTGTTATGAATTCGTAAGAGGAATAAGTTAGCAGTCAAACCACAGCATACCTTCACAAGGCTTGCAACAAGATTAAGCATGCTCATTTTGTTGTATTCCCAAAGAATAGGAAGCTGCATACCAACATAAGGTAAAGGAGAGGACATATTAAGCAACTAGATAAAAGTAAGTCAAGAAAAGAAAGAGGAGAGATAAAGTCGCCTGTATCAATTAAATACCCACAGAGACAGACTTCCATTAAACATAGGGGTACTAATTATTGCAGGAGAAAAAGGAAGAGAACATTAGCGTAAGATAATTGTCTGCAACAAAACCATAAAAACTACTTATAGTAGATCAAACTAAATGCATAAGAGAAGAGACATAATTTTGGATCGGTAGAGAATGCAATTCTGAGAGTTAAACTTGAAAATGCCATACAAACCAAAGCCAAAAACCCCAATAGATTACCACAGCATCGGTAACAGTTCTTTCAAAAAATTGTCATCCTCAATGCATGCAATATGTTACCATATGTAACAAAATGCAATTTGACCAAGGTATCCCATGCTCCTAAAGATATATCCTAATCAAGTTACATATAACGATTGTAGTTCTCCCCTCTTTTCAAGTTTCCACATGATGTCCAAGAGTCAAGACATTGAAGACTCTCTTCCTCAGCATCTGTTATACTGAACACTTGAAAGGATTTGCATAGTCGACATGACTGCTTAAATAATGTATAATTTAGGAGTCTCAAGAGGGTCTTCCGTTCATTTTGTTGGATTTGGCCAAGCTTGTTAACTCTCTAAGGGCGGAAAGATGTGCATAAGATTTTGGATTCGTTACATTGGTCAAAAGCTAACAAATTTTCCCTTCTATGTAAAGGTTTTTCCTTGATAAGAAACTTCCCCTAAACAGCAGCTTCGTTTGGTACTTCCTTGCATGGAAGGGGACGCCATAATAAGAGATACATCATTTATCACATTTCCCTTTACCAGAGGTAATTTTCTTTTTCCTGATTAACAAGTGCACCAAGATACCCCCCAACCCAAAACCCTTCTTCCTTTCTCCCTGTTACACAATGAAAGAATCTGTTTAATAATTTACTTGAGCAAAGAAAATGAACACCACCAATCGCCTTCTCAATTGAATGTTATCTGGAGTCACAACCAATCCAACTAAGTTTAAGCAAGTTTATTAATCTCTGTTAGTCATGTTCTAAATTTATAGCTAGTAAAACACATGATCTCAATTAGCAGTGAGCTAAAAGTATGATAATACCAAGTAAAACATAAGTCATTGTGAGATCATTGCCTCTTGCACCTACAATCTGAAACCTAAAGGATAAGCCTATCGGTATTACTCTTCATGACTAAATTCTGTAGTAATTGAGAGAGGCCATCATTACCTATATTAATAGATTCAAAGTTACTCTTTATCGTATATAAAGCAGCAATGTGACTACAAGGTTTTATCATAAACTACTCTAATTCTTCCTTTCCCCCCAAAAAATAAAGAATTTCCGGGAGTCTGACAAAAACATCAACAGTAACATATGAATCTAAATATAACAAGAATTGCATGAAAGCAAAAGGCAAAGAGAATCAAATTGATATCTAACCTCACTAGCAAAAGGCCATTTATTATCACTTATCTCCAAGGTTAACTCAAAACAACCACCATGTATATAGTTCCAGTCTTGCATGCCACCATATATGGGATACCTGAAGAAAAAAATCTTGTGAAACTACTGCAAGAAATATCTATGAGACAGAAAAAAGAAAAAAAAAACAAATATTTAGGACAAGACAAAGTGAGTAAAAGTGAAAAATGGCCTGAACAATCAGCGATTCAATGTACTTTTTCAATCAAAGACTTCTTCCATATTACTTTCGTGTTGCCATACCAAGATGCCCCATTTGTAATTCCTCTTTTAAATTCCTTGCTCAACGACATGTTGTGGTGAGAATGACTATAAATACTTGCGATAAACCGGAATGTTTCATCATCGGGACATCCAAAGTACGATCTCCTGAAATTGATTCACACCATCAGAAAAGGCTAAATACAAGATGAAAAGCCATGCTCACAAAAATCTGCAGCAATGCACAAAGAGAATGTAGCCTGGGATCACAGTCCAAACTGGATTTTTTTGGATATCTTTTTAAAAAGTTCACGGAGCAAAGAGATGTGATGCAGTTTAAACAGATAGCAACACTCCAACACCTAGTATTTAGGTCACCATGACATGGATGACACTAGAAAGGGCATTGGCTGAACCAAAATCACTCAGTACTGCAGAAATGCATAAGGGAAAATGCCCTTTGCCATCTTTTGGAAAATCAAATAATAGCAGCAAGACCAAAAATACAATACATATTGAACTAACCCAAACCCCAGCTGTCATAGAATAGAACACTGAGGAACAAGATGGTGATGAAGTACTTTAGCAAATACAGCATGCAGTTATCATTCTAATTGTTTGACACAAAAGCAAAAGATAGTCATACAAATTGAAGATAAGGTGGATGGGTTGGACAAAGTAACTTCTATACAGGAGGCTGGACACATATCAAATTACAAGATTGTGATCTTATCTGGACAAAATGACAACAATGAAGGGAAAGGATAGAACAATAAGTGTACAAGAAGAGAGCAATTTGAAGTTACAAAAGTAAACATAATACAGGAGACAACTAGTCATCAACATAAACTCATCACCTTTTGTCCCAAGTGCCATCCCATGGATAATTTGCAACAAGTGCTCCCTGTAAATAACAGATGACAATTTTAGGAATTCATCTCTCTAATCTATCTGAGAAGAACTGAGAAGATACACAAAACAATGCATGTTTGACCAAGCCCCTTGAAACACAATCACATTATTGGAAGTTGGTATAGCTGAAAGAGCCAATCAAGCTAATACAGGATGAAAATAGGTAGATTTTAGTACAGGGAATCTAAGAAAAAGTTCTATTAAAGTGATATTACAGAAACACTAGAAGACCTTGTCTTTATTTATTTATTTATTTTCTCTCTTTTAATGGAATTTTTCAAGAAATCTTTGATTAGAAAAGAAACGAACTCAAAAACAAAACATCTCTGATAATGGGAAATATGCACTAGATGCTGGTTATGCTGTAAATTTCCAGAATGGAACTAGTTTCAGTCCTCAGCAATGTAGTGTTTCCACCCTTTTTCCACATGCTAAAACAATTGTACTTTATTTACATCCTTCCTCATCCCCAGAATTAAAAGAAAACAGAGTACAGCAAGGAGAGATTGCTCCCTGGTGTACGAGGTTCTGCTTTTCCCTCGCAAAAGAATACTTTTCAGGATGAAGGCTAATTCAGCCAATAATCTTTTAGAAAACGTTTTCCCATGCTAGAAGGTAGAACATCAATGTTCTTCATGCATAATCAACATTGAGAAAGTATGTATATCAAATGGAGTAGATTGAATACAGTTGCACTGAGGCTAATAACATAAGAAATCACAAAGTATTACCCCATGCAAACTGGCAGATGCTGTGAAATGGATGTCTCTCAACCAACTCATTATTGCCATGGTTTCAGGTTGCCGTGCATCCACATCATTATTCACAGGAAAGAACTGTGATTCGACGCAAGTCAATTTCTTTCATCATTAGCACATCACCATAATGAAAATGAAGAGCAAAAGCATTACTTTGTTAATTATCATTTTGAAAGGATGCTTGAACATCTCACTTTTTGCTGATAGGAGCTCTATGGTGTAAATTGAATCTTGAACAAATAGTATAATTTCCAGTTTCAATGCCTTGATTACAACAGGACATATCAAGCAATAGAATATAAATTCAATTCTCAACTCTAACAGAAAAATTGCTAGTTAAACCCATATAATTTACATTTTCAATGCTAAGATTGATACTCTCTTGAACTCTGCTTCGAGCTTGAGTTCACTCAACAGTAACAAACAATACCAAAGCGTGACCTCTGCTTCAAGTCTTTCTTCCTTTGGCTGAACAGCAAACACTCCATAATTCTCAAAGTAGCTCCTTTTAAAAAGATGTATCTAAAGCCCTTTAGCTTAAAATAATATTATCCTAAGAACCTTAAAGTCCCAAGGTGCTATCCTACATCAACTACTATTATTCTTTTTTATAGTTTAATAAAGATTTATCGACCTGCAGTCCTAGGCAATGCCAAGGACAACTATCCCCGAGTCTAGGATGAAATGTCACTGTTTAGATAAAGCCCACTGAAAGATTTCAAGCGAGACTACACAACTATAAAAAAGAAATCCAATGTCATAAACATAGTACCTGATCTGGAAAATCTCGATTTAGATCAACATTTTTTGCATTACCACGCCTCCTAAGTGAAAATCCATCAGGATTCATGGATGGGAGAATATGAAGGTGAATATTCTCTACAATTGTTGTAGCCTGATAAAACCAATGGACATTTCCATATATTAACCAGTTTACAATAATCATGTGACTGCAGATGTATCAATACCATTATCAACAACACAAAGCACACAAGATTGGAGAAGATTTAATACATAACTATAACATCATCAACCTCAATGCCTGTAATCAAAGGAATGAAACAAACACGAGACTTAAAAAATAAAGGTAAATTTATGATTATTGAGCATATCTCTTTCTATTTAAGCAGTTACCATTACTACGCTCAATTTGGGTGAATGGTTAGTTTGTGTTTCAAGTTCAAAAAATGGGAAAAAAAAACTGGAAGTGCATAAACTATTCAGGAAGCCTTTTGAAGGACCTTTGAATCAAAGAGAGATCTTATAGCTTCTTCTCGTACCCCTCACTTAGGAGACAAAAAAGACGAAGAGGATTAGAACCTAAATCACCAAAGACTCCCTGCAGCTTAACTCTGATCTTTGATGGTCACCTCTTGGAATTCAAAATTCCGGCAACTTAAATAAAGGATCTGTGGCCTTTCATTTTCCAAAGCCTATCCATTACACAACGCAGCATAAAGGTATAAAGAAACTACAAAAACATGCAAAGAGAAACACTGAAAAGTAACCAGTTATTGGAAACTTTTTTAATTAAATCATAGAAGATACAATACTGGGATCTCATAACAGAATAGAATTTTAAAATAACTATGTGCATGGGCAAAGTCAAAGGAAATTCAAGAAGAAAGGAAAAAATAGGACGAAGAAGAAGAAAGTCGAAAGAAGCCAAAAAGTCAAAATGCTTTAAAAAATTTATTACGTTAGGGAAGAAGGAGATGCAAAAATCAGCAACGCCACTCATAAGGGGGAAAAAAAAAAAAAAAAAAAATCAAGTTTATGTGTGACAAAAGTAAATAAAAAGTACCAAGGGATCCTTCAGATAATTGTCACATATCCAATTGGCAAGAAGCAGCAGCAGTTCACGGCCTACAGGTTCATCTCCATGCACATTCCCAATGTACTGCATTATCAAGTAAATTGGTCGCCAAGTTTCTTTGGCTAGAATTTATAGATTTCTCAAAACAATCAACTAAATAACTACATTTGCAAAGAAAAAAGTACATTGAATATCAGTGCAATGTAATGTATCAGAGCAAACGTACACACAAAATTTTCTGGATTAGGCCATTTAAGGATAAGTACATTGCGTCGATGTCTGTAAAATTATGCATATTACTTGACCACGATGAGGGGGAGCAGATTACCAAATAAAAGTGTATCTTTAACTTCACAGAAAACCAGCAAATCCAACAAGAGAAAATTGAGAGAGATTCTTAGGGCCAATGGTTCTTGGCACATATTACATCTCCTCCCCAAAAGTAAAATCATGTGCAGGGTGGTGTAGTTGTGCCTTTAACTATGTAAAGAATGGAACTGAATTGTCAAGATAGGAATCATTTGAACCAGCCAAATCATAAGTATGGATGAGAAATATGGGTCCAAAGACATAATACAAACAGAGGGCTTGATATAATCCAGCAGAAAGTTGGGCACAACATTCAAGTATCAAGGACATTAGCTTTGACACCCGATCACTTGTTGCAGAGATATCAGGCCAATGAAATAAAGGAAAAGATGACAGTTAAATGGTTTTGTAACTGAAATTTAGAAATAAGGGCAATCATAAATGTCTGAAGATGCCAAATGCACACGTGGTTTCAAGTCCTAAGAGCAGCCACTTCATGCAAAAATGCTGAAGGATGTGATGCTATCTAAGCCACCCCTCTCGGGACTACTCTTCAGAGGATCATCACTAGCATTGAGCTTATGTTACGTCTCTGCTTTATCAAGAGCTTTCTGGACTGTAACAAATCCTCAGATTCGCTATCATCGCTTAAAGAAAAAACTGGTTCAATGACAAAAAGCTTTACGTCTGCACATTCACTTGGACTTGCCAACACATGCACCAGAGAAAAAGAAGAGGGCATATATGTATTTCTGCTCATTAACTGATACTTGTGTAGCTATGGTTGCACAGTAGGATTAGTGATTATGCTTTCGCGAATGACTTTTCTGAGTTGTGGCATCATAGAGACATTCAAATCTTACCTGCTTTGCCCCAAATAATTAACCATAGTCTTACCTATATTAATGACATTATGGCCGTTATTGCTACCATAGATTTATTGCAGAGATATCCACTATCAATTTATCCTTTAGGTTGTTGGTAACAATCCAGAGAATCAATTTCTTATTTCTGCATCCCCAAAATTTCCCGGTGACTGAAGCAGTCAAGTTCATATACAGTCTTTCCTTTCCCCTTTTTTTTGGTAAACTTTATCACATCTGTCAGATATTCAAGCCAATGCAGTGGCTGAACCCTTTTAGTTAGGTCCAAACAGGTTCAGAAACACCTACCACACTAGAAAAGAAGGAAAAATCCAATATGATGCCCAATAAAATTCATAAATTATAGCCTTCAAGATTACATCAATATGAACAAATTTACAAATGATAAATTGTGTGTCCATATTCTTGGACCAATAACAGATTATTCACCTTGAATGCAGGTTCAGCCTCTTCCTCTCCAGGCTTGTCAGAAATTTCTATCACCCACTAGAGGCAACAAAATAGACAAACTAATTTAGTAACGTATCATTCACAGCTCAAACAAAAACCTTTTTTATACATAACTTCAATAAAAGAGGAAAAAAATCAAAATTAATTTCTAAGCTTTCCTGCAACTTCAACCAAAGCTCGAGTTTTCTAGTTCTCTCTGTCACAGGAAAATTTGCCACCTCAACACGCTACCATATCAAAATTGTCTATGATTTGCACACCACATCATATACCGTTAAAAATAAGAAATAAAAAGAAAGGGGCTTTTGGAGCGGCTCAACTGAGTGATCAAATCCAATTCCTACCCTCCTCAAACCCTATCTTCTTAAGTTCTGTTGGAAAACACAAGACAATGTCATGTCGGCAAGTGTAACAGGAGAATTGTCCACATGAAAGAAAAATTATTCATTATTTTGAAAATAACAGAATGATCGATTTAAAACACTGCCAAAAACCTAATGAGAAAAATAGTCTAAAGCAAAAACACAGACTCAATTAGAGTTGCAAAGAAAACCGGAAACTAATTTTGATTTTTCCTTGGGACAAAAATAACGGAAATGGAACTAAATTCAGTGAAATGATTACCAGCGGAACCCCATTGACACTCTTCCCAATACTGATTGGCCATTCCAAAAATCCCTCAAAGAGAGAACATAAAACAAATCAGCATAAACACTACAGAAAGCAGGAAAACAAAACTTTTGCTTACATTAGTCCACTAATTTGAACAAAATCATTTCTTCTAATTATGTCATTCGGTTAATTCACCAGTACGTGTAAAACGAACGTCTTATGAATCACCTGTATATACGAGAAATGTTACTGCATCTTCGGCCAAATGCCTTAATGGCCTTCTCGAGGTCAGAATTAGTCTTGTAACCTCGAGCCACTTCATCACTGTGGCACAAACAAATCCCATGCGTTACTTAGTAAAAAGGATTGAAACTGTCATCCAATAAACGCAGATTGTGAATAATACCGAATATGAAACAAGTCCACCTCAAACAAGTGCCGAGCAGAACCCTCAAGACTTCCCTCTTTAAAGCCTACTAAAATCAACGCATAATTACGGTCATAAGCAATTCCAAAGCAAAACAAACTCTGCCCATAAAGGTTAGCATTTACGGTTGAAAATAAACGATTTACATGATACAGAATTTCCTAGGATCCCACTTTTGTTGTTGGGTTTATTTCCTATGGTGAAAAAGAGTTCTGAGCTTCGTCAACTTAGACTAGACCGAGTTTGAGGAATCAGGCTCAGTCCCAACTCAAATTCTGATTTCCAGAAAGTCAAGACCAACGAAGGGAAGGATGCGAGATTCCAAATTTCCATTTCTTTTCCTCTCTTTCTACACTTTCCCAGCAACCAACCAAAAGCGAACACATTCACCTTCAGATACATATAGAGTATGAGAGAAAGAGGGACCTGAAGGAAGAGAGGCGTTTAGCCCGCCTCTAGCAAAGGCCGGTTGAAGAATAGAGTAGAAACTGAGATAAACGATAAGCAGAGACAAGCAAAGCTCCATTTCTGTGAGTTTTGATCGTGATGGAAAAATTGATCTTCACATATTTCCGCTGTCTGTGCGCACTGGTTTTTTACTTTTGTTCCTTCGATGCGAGAAACCGAACGTGCGGGAGCCGGCAAGAAGCCACAGCACCTGGTGTCGTCACGTGAGGAGTACGCGGTCCAGAGCGGGACGCTGCACGATTAGGCCCATGATCTGTTTTATCTTCTTGATTATTAGATCGCCTGCCCACGCATCACAGCTTTGTTGACTAATCCAAGTCTTCTTCTTCTTTTTCTCCTTATTTGATCTTTCAAGCCGTGATAAGTCTAGATTCCCGCCGCCTCCCAAACTCTACTTCTTCTTCTTCTTCTTCTTTTTTTTTTGCATATTTGATCTTTCAAGCATCCAAAATGCTAACTATGGGATTTTGGTCATGGATTATGTCAGGCTTGAGCCTGTGGAGTTTAAATCGATAATTCTATTTAAATGAAATATGATTCAACTAGTCTTTGAACTTATATTATGAATTTAGTAGGAAGCTCGTCCCAATAAGTGGGGTTAATGATATTTGTCCCAAATTGGATAAGAGTAAAGAGATTTTAGTGCTTATAAAGAAATGGTTACTCTTTCTAATAAGATTAGTTTTTTAGGATAAAATTCAAGCCGTCTCAAACCCACCTTAGTCTAACTGTAATGCTAATGCCAAGCACTCAAAGTAAGTAGGAGATTTCCAAAGCTACTAAGAAATGGTTTATGTTAAAAGAGAATTGAAATTTCTAGCCATAAAAAATGATTTGACTACTTTTCTATTAGATTGACTTATTAAGATAGAACTTAAACCTATAACACATGACCACATTAGAGGTGATATGGATTGAGATATGAAATAATGTTACAGGTTTAGTAGGAGGCTTAGCCTGATAAGGAGGATTAGTAAAATTTATCTCACATTAGATAGAAGGGAAAGGATATTGGTACTTATAAATAACTTGATTACTCCTTTTAATAAAACTAATATTTTAGGTTGAAATTTAAGTATGTTATACATATCAAAGCCACCTTAGGGGGTAATTACATCAAAGAAAACATGAGTTGAAGCTTGTAACACTTAAAAATCTTTTGACACAATGGTTAAAATATGTAATAAATGGTATTAGAGTTAATCATATATTTCAAATTCAAATTATAGAATAAGTAACCCATGAAAACGGCTACTTGAGTTAAGTCAAATTAAGAATTGCCATAAAACGAGAGTCACTATAGAGTTGGTCATTAAGGTGTCAATTACAAAGTATGGGGGACTATTTCCGTCTTAGAGTGTAATGAGCTTAGGCTTATCAAGACTCAAATTGATAATAATATTCAAATAAAATACATTTTGATTTGCCTTCAAACTTAATTCTTTTAGCATAATGATTTAGGCACAACAACACTTAGATCGTTAGCGGTGGTAGCTGCGGGGCTTATAAATTTGGTTTCTATCGGTTTTTGTTGCGGAGTAAAAATAATGAATGAGGATCACCGAATTTTTTTATCAGGATTAACTGTGTTTCGCACGAGATATGGATGGATAGGTAAGACTAGTGCATCTCGTGTCACTCGAACGTTGTTATCCATTGTTTGGTGAAAGGTGGTGACAATGGTAAAGAGACATCATCATTGCTTTGCCAACACGGCTTGGCTTCCACTCTAGGCGACAAATAGCGTGCCAGGATCGCAATTAATGGCCAACATGACTAAACCCAAATGCAACACTACTTTAATCAATGAAGCCTTCCATACATCGAAAGGTTCATTACGTACAAACTTCCTAAAGGTGTTTTTAGTATCTGCAAGAAACACTTGCCGTTGAGATCTCGATAAGCCTTTCGTTGACTTCCTTCAGATCGTGGCCCCCAACTGCAGAGAGAGGTCAAACACGAGCCCGTCCCTTGGAAGATTTGTAAAAGAAGAATGTTAAGAGCAGATTGGATGGGGTGGAACTAACATGCAACCAGAGGAAGTTTCGTCAACTAAAAACTTAGAACCTCGACCTTTCCATTTGTTTAACGATGGCAAGGAAAAATAAATAACAGCAAAATTGTCCGTAGAGAACTGAAATTCAGGAGTCAAGACTATGAAATCGGCTCAATAATAATTACTTTAAAAAGTCAAGTTTATGGGACATATTAAATCTAAAAGTTAATTATTTAACAAGTTGGGCATCTTGTGCTGGCCAATGCTGGAGCAATGAAAGAAATATGTTCTTCTTAATTAGTGTTTCTCCCGTATTTTCCATAAATATGTGAATAAAAAAAATTATAAGTAGGTATGGATCATTTGGTAAGATGTCATAATCCCAGTGAATGATGATGTTTAAATAAATATATTGATACCAACCTTTAAACCTAAATCTTTTAGCACCATAGTTGAGACATTTAACAAAAAAATCAATACCATACTCATGTCTCAAGTTCAAATTACAAAGAAACTGAACATAAGTTGGACTAGAGTGAGAGTAATTGCAGTGTCAATCACATGGCATGGTGGGTTGTTTTGGTCTTGAATTGTAGTGGATATTGACTTATAGGAGTCTAAGGATGGTGATTCCAAATAAAATATGACCAACTAGCTTATGAGTTTAAGTCTTTTAACATGATAGTCGAGGCATATAACATAAGGTTTTGTAGTAATTAAAATGAAAAAAAATTGTTAAAGGAGACTTTTTAATTTTTAATATAAAAAATTTCATTTGGGGCTCTATCAAATGGGATACTAGAGTTTGAGCCTCCCCTCTCCCAATAAAATCTCTAAATCCCTCCAACCTCATCTCTGATATTAAAAAAAAATCAATAAGAATCTAACTTAATTGACAACAACTACTATCTAAGGTTTTTTAATTCAAAGTTCAACATTAGTGTGTGCATCGTCTGTGTGTTTTAAAAAAAAAAAAAAAAGGCCAAGATACCTTAGCCTAGTGCTCAACTTGGAACCAAGGTTTGACACTTAGGTACATATGTTTATAAAATATGTGTGTATAATGTTACTTGGTAAAAATCTTAATTATTATTTTTTAATAAAAGCCCATCAACAAATTACAGTTCCTACGTAACAAAGCCCATTACCCCAGGGCCACGAGAAGATCCAATTGCAAAAACCCAATGAATGAGCCAAACATTTTGGGCCTTTAAGTTCAAAATACTTTGTATGGTGGTGGAGTCCACTCTGGGCCCAACGCTACGTGTTATGAGCAATCGGGTTTCTCTCCACTTCCGATCGGATGTAAAGATGGGACGTTTCTTAATGCTCCCGAAGCAGCGTCCCCTCGTCGTCTTGGAAGCACATAGCGCGTTGGGGTCGTTAACGTCAGGTGGAGTCAGCTAATCATGGTGCGTGTAACTATCTTCGGCCGCCCAAATCTCTTCACATAACCTATCATTGGTCGAGAGAGCTGACCGCGGTCTACGGGCCCAGCGAAGATGGCCCGCTATCCTAATCAGGACACGTTCGCGGCTCTGACGACGACACGTTACCAGTTATGCTCCGGTTTTCGAAGAAATTGCGACTTTATTACTAATTTATTTACCAGTTTCGGTTTGCTGGCACCGACAAGTAGTTACGTGATTGCTTATTTTATTGTCAGTGCGTGGACCATTCGCTCGCCTCGTCAGTGGTTCTAGATCGTTCCATTCTGGCCTAGTTTCTTAATTCACCGCGTGTCCTCCGCCCCCGAATCGTGCCAAAACCGTCAGAGATCACTGGGTTCGGACGTGACTGCTCGTGTCGCTTGGTTGGAATCGTGACTCAGTACCTCGTAATGTACATCGTGACTTAATTCTCCGGTTTTTAGGTAAGATGTATCTGGGACGATTTGGGTGGCTCGGTTCCCCAGGAAGTACGATAGTGGTATTCATCACCAACACTGTGGTTTTACCCTTGATCGGAAACTTCTGTATTCAGCACTCAGAGTGTACTTTTGTATTTATCATATAACTTTTTAAGAATGGTAAGAGAAAATTGACAGAACTTGCTAAAATATGTTATCTAGCATAATTGTGTTACCAATAGAGAAACGTTGCAAAATCACTTCTTTTTGACCAAAGGACTTCTAGAATGTCATAAATAATGTTCAAATTATTGTGAAAGCCTTACATTTTAAGGCTTTAGGTCTGAATCAGTTAAAACGGATTTTAAGTTCACCAAATGTTTTAAAAAAATTGATTAATAATTTTACTTACTTCCTATTAACCTCCCTCGCTTCAAAAAAGAAAGAAAAAATATCTTAAGAGTTTGTCCACGTTTTTTTTTGCTCTAACATAATAGTAACCAATAACTTGTATACTCTCTTCTTCTACATTATAATAAATTACGGTCTTTTTTTTCATTAACATCACAACTGTGAGTTTTAACTATCCAAATTCATAAATTGGTATTTTGTTAGATAATTAAAATTCACATATCATACTTCTTGAACATCTGTTGCAACATTTATTTTCCTATGAAAAATTTCAAATAGTATAGATGCTCCAACTTTAGAAGAAATAAAAAAGATTATTCATTTGAAGAAAATACATAGTTTTTTACACAAATAGTTCCCTTGAATAAAGTCCTTAGAATATTGAACACTATGGCATGTTCAAGTGCAATTTGAATTGATTTTTAATAACCTGAGCATATCTTAACCATTTTTATTACGCTAAGCATATCTTAATCATTTTGATTGTGATCAAGGTTTGATTATGCTAAGCATATCTTAACCATTTTGATTATGATCAAGGTTTTGATTATGCTAAGCATATCTTGACCATTTTGATTAAGATCAAGGTTTTGATTATGCTAAGCGTATCTTAACCATTTTGATTATGCTTTCACCTTGATCTTCCTAGGGATTCGTTTCAATCTTACTTTACTAAATTCATCATTTAATACGGTCTAAATGTCAATGAAACTTTTTGCTTAACCCATGATGATCATACCATATGCATAATATTATAATCATCATAGTTTAATGATAGAGTTTCAATAATTCACCTATCGCAGATGCCATTCCCACCCTTTCCCTATTTACTTCCACGAAAGTAACCACAAGAGGAAACATTTCCTGTTTCGGACAAAAAGAAAGTGCGTAACATGTATATCGGAGGTCATATTCGTCAGTTTTGAAGATAAAAAGGTGATCGCACACGACAGCAAGAAGAGAAATCCCGTTAACTTACGCAACAAGTAAGAAAGAAGCACGTATGACACGAACCCATACCCATGTACGTTCCCCATAAATGCGTCATGACTCATGCCGTGTCCCGACCATCCAAGTGGGGTCCACACGGATCACGAGCGTTGTTGGGTTGCAAGGGGATCACGCGCTGGAACCTGGAAGATATATTCCTCGCAAAGTATTGGGCCAGGTGTGTGTTAGGCCGGATCCGAAGGGCATATATCTGGAGCTGCGCTCTGATTGGTCCTCCAGCAAGTGGTATCAGAAGGAAATATCTAGAGGATGCTAAAGGAGTGGTGCCTCTGGCGTCAGATATTTGTGGTCTGACCGTAAGGGCAACCTTTTGTTCGCAGCCACTTCTCTGACCACGTGGCCAGAAACTGGTGGAACGATGCTTTTGGGGCAGTTCCCGCTCCGACCTTTTCCACTTTGCTCCGAAATGGACTCGGGCCCACGCCTGCGGATCAGTTCTTGTACACGTAAACTTCGATTTTTTTTTCCCTTTTTTTGAAAAACATTTTGCCATGTTTAGAGTGCAAAATTTATATTAACTCGTTACACCTTGATTAATGACTACAAATCTAATATTCACGTGATGAAGATGTGTATTAAGCAAGCATAGAGTCTTTTCTAATATAGTTATGAATTCATTTAAAGTTAAATTTAAATATGAAAAAATACCACTTCTATTACTTTATGGTTTAAAGAAAAATATAATTTTATATCACGTAATGTATCAAGATATCTACATATTTCTTAATAAATATGAAATGTGTACATGTAAGCATATAAGTAGAAATTTTTGTGGCATATGAAATGAACAACTAGGATTTGAAGCAGAGCACGTGGCTTGCTTGGCTTGTAGATTGATGATAAGGATAGTCAATCCCTTAACCCATTCAAAAATATGCTTTCCACCGAGCACTTATCAACAAGATTGAAAAATCTTGGCTCCTTGATCTTTATGTAAACACCAACCAAATCTCACGCTAGTGTGTTTCTCCACTTTGGAACAAATTGAGGTGGAGCCCTTGGTTTACTGGTTTTAGCTATAGCACATGGTTTCGGCACCATCGCAATTCAATCAATGAAAACCATCTTTTGTGCTCTCTCACTCTCAACCCACTTCTAATTTTTTTAAGCATTAATTTAGCGACAAGTCAACTCTGTTCCACTTTGAGTTGAAAAAAAAGAAAAGTCAATGGGAAATGTAGTTAAAGTTCCATTCACAACTTTCCGCAGATGTCAAAGGGAGCACTCAGATCGTAGTCAACTGGCTCCTATGGATTAAGAATTGTTAGATAGTACACCCAAAACCATTTCTTTTTTATTTTTGAAGCTTGGCAGCAAATTGCTTGCAGTGGAACTTCCACAAACTCTTAACAGATAGCAACTTATGCTTGCTTGCACATATAGAAGTGACAGTATCCTTTCGGGGAGGAATCTGCAAAGAAGAGAAGGTATCAAGGATGCTTTAGACTTTAGCTCATTTTGACTTTTTAAAGACGACAATTAGACTATAATAAATTCTCCGAAATGACTGCCGAAAGTGGTCGTTTGAGGAGTCATTCGATACTGCAATCAGTATTCTGTTTATTATTGTTTATCTGGATGGAGGAGTCACACCAGTGGAAGTGCTTGGTTTAAAAAACAACAAAGTAAAACAAACCAATTGGAGAAGCACAGCATTGAAGCAAATTTGTCCGTAAGCACTTTGAATCGGCCAGTAAGAGCATCCGATGCACGCGAGTCTGTCGGAGTATGTTTTGTGCTATTCTTTTGAACCTTTCTCGGCAGCCCATCTAATATATTTTAAAGTGCGCTTCTTCAGTGTGCTTCACACATATTTATCCTCCGTGTTTCACCCAAATTGTTGTATCATAATGACATTAATAATATTGAAGCATAAGTTAAAATGCTAATAATATTGAAGCATAAGTTAAAATGCTAATAATATTGAGCGTTTAAACACCTAATTTCCTTAAACTCTCTCTGTTTCCAACCAAAAAGAAAAAGTCAAGTAATTGATAATTAATCACTTAGGATATAAGTTTTGGGTTCAACATTTTATACATTGATATTTTAAGGGACTAGTAAGAAAAGGGTTAGAGTAGTCATCGAAGAGCTTTTATTAAAAGTGATTTATGCAAGTTTTATATTATTTTAAAAATATTTTTTACTTCAAAAATACCCATACTCTTGATTGTACTTTCTGATAAAACTTCAATATGTTTTCATGTATGGGGTAACTGTTTGAAAAGATCATACCAAGTGTCAATCAAGTTGTATAAAGTCGAAATACCAATAATTCAATATTTTGACGTATCTTTGAATGATATTTGATAACTCCAAAACGAGGAAAACAAATTTTTACAGCATTTCGTGAGGAATAAGCAGCCATAGAAATATAGATTTGCAGTCACATCTAAACCAGTAATTTTGGAATGAACTGCATCTTTTACATATAAAATAGTCATCCATGTTAGTTTAGCATTAGTTTTATTACAAAATTTATAATGGTTTTTCAAAAGCAATCGAACGGTCCAAACACGTGTAAGGCGGACACCTACACAACGTGGTCAAGCCAGACTCCAGCAAAAATATCTCGCACCGGCCACTTCAACGACCCAGTTTTTTTATTGTCCACGCGTCCCCACAATCATTCTGATTTGGAAGCTTAAATATTTATGTTCGGCAAGACGGGGGGTAATGTGGTCATTTTATAACCGCTCACTGTCCGAGCATCTGTGTTCGTTTTCGTCGTTTGTGGTTCCCGAGAAGTAAACAATCCCGTATGTATGCAGCGGATGTATGTGATGAGGCATGTATGGGGTATGCGGATGGTAGTGAGTCACATGACGTGACAGCCAGCCTCTGAGGCGAGCGGAAAATATCATTGCCACGTACGCAGCCAAATCTTAAGCTCGGCAGCGCAGGCCTCTAAAGATATTCTTTCTGCGCCTCACCACCAAAAACTTCAACTCCCTAATATTTCTAAGAGAGAAAAGAACTAGAAACAGGAGAGAGAAAGAACTGGTTTCACGGCCAAGGCTTCTCAGCGTAGAAATTCTGAAAGATTTCGTTAGGATAAATCTGCTCGCTGAGAACTATCAGGTGCTTCTTTCTTGTGGTTTCTCTTGGAAAATTTTTCGTTATTTTTTTTATTTTATTTTTTCATTTTTCATTGTTGTCTTCTATGTAGTTTGAGTGTTATCGTCTGATTATTTAAGCTGTATTTTTGCATGAGAAAAAAGTTTCAATTTCGAGCTAGATTTTTGTGTGATTCAAGAAGATACGTTAAATTTACCAGCTGGAGGAAGCTTGATTGAGCTTGTTCGGTACTGGTTGTAACCGATTTTATTTTATTTTATTTTATAAAAGTTTCATTCGAAATTTCCATTTCCAGTTTTTTGTTCTATTTTGCTGTTCTCGCTCTCACAGTCGGAATCTTTTTTTTTTTCTTTTTTTGTGAATAATTCTGTTTTATATCTTTCTTTCAGTTATCGCTCAACCGAGATTTCAATCATAAGTATTGTAACAATACCGAGATTTGTAGGTCTGAAGCTGTTGAGAGGAACAGAAGTTTTTGAATTCTGTTTCTCGAATTTATCTCTTTTTTTTTTCCGCGTTGAGCTCAATTCTTGGTAGCAAATGGATCTCAGGGAAGCATCGGGGGCCGGAATGCTGAATTACGATATTTTGATTCTTGACTGGTAGCGGTTTAAGTGGCGGTTACGGTTTAACTTTTGCAAGTAGGAGGGTAGTGTTCTGTTCTATGGCTGTTTCGTGCGAGAGGTGGATCGATGGGCTTCAGTACTCCTCCTTGTTCTGGCATCCGCCACAAGATGCGCAACAACGGAAGGTGCAGCAAATGTTTAATTCTAATTTTCCGGGTTTTGTTAGTTAATTTTATTTCACTTGTTGTACTTTATTCGCATTATTTTCGTTTTGAATTTACTTTCTTTTTTTCCCCGTCTGGCTTGCTCGTATTCAAGCCGCTGAAATGTTTGCTTTCGAATAAGTAAGTTCATAGGATGTACTCAATATTGAGGAGCTTATGGTTTTCGATACGAGTGCATGGTTGAAAATTATTTGGTTCCTGGGAGTGCCTTAGACAGAGGGCGATCCCGTGAAGTGTTCACTGCCGAAAGTTGCTTGATTTTGTACCGTGTGATGTACCTAAGTGCGAAGCTTAATTTTGATTTTCAGTCTGCATCGGGAAGATTATGTTTTAAGTTCTTTTTGTTCATACAAAGTTTGTGGTCGGGTTTCTGGTTATCCCACTCACTTATTCTCTTTCTTCTTTCCTCATTTACATTCTTAATCTTTTGAAAGTTATTTCTGTACGTTAAGAAACATTAACGTCTTCAAAAACTTTTGAAACAGTATTAAGCCACACCATTATTGTGCAATAACTAATGCGGATATTTTCTGCAGCTTGAATGGTTGAGTTTAGTTGAGAAAGCTGGAAAGCTTAAGTTTGGTTTGTGTTAGAAGGCTATAATTGTACTGGAAGGAAAATGGTACTTCTGTCATCTATCATATTTTCACTATACATATGATAGAATTGTGAAAGTACTAGAGTTTATCTCTAATTTCAGTTTCGAACTATAAATCCGCAGTTTAGTTTAGTTGAATAGAAAACATCTTAGACCTTATTTGTGGAGGAAAAGTCAAAAGTGTTAAGACCACTAATTAGGTTATTAAATTCACAGTTTGCCACCAACTTATTGTTGTCTGTGCTGAATGACAAGGCATTGAGAACTTGCTCTCTAGAGGAATTTGTATGCCTCTAAAAATGATTGATTGCTTGCTAGTTTCTTTAGACTTTTTCTATGTTGTATGTTTGCAACTTTATTTATTTATTTATTTTTGCTTATATGGTTTTCGTCTCACTTGAGTCAATTTCCTAAAATATTTGAGACACTTGCTTCCATTATTTCTTTTTCTCCCAGGCTCAAATTACTGCATATGTTGAGTACTTTGGTCAGTTTACATCAGAACAATTTCCAGAGGATATTGCTGAGGTATTCCCTTCTTTAATGAATTTGACGTGAAAAGTGAAAAGAGAATTTACTCAACTAACACAATTAATTTAGAGGATGAAAGAAATGTTAATTCTTGGAGACTCTGGGTATCAAGTGCTTATAACTGATTTTTCTTACTCGTCTAATGATATATGTTCTTTAACAGTTGATCCGGAACCGATATCCATCAAGGGAAAAGCGTCTTTTTGATGATGTTCTGGGTATTTATGCTCTCCCATTTAGTTTTTCAATAATTGATAAAACCTGTGAGTTTTCATTTGAAAATATTTTCTTGTAGTTGCATAATTACTGCTTTCTGTATTTGGATCTATTTCCAGCTACCTTCGTCCTTCATCATCCAGAGCATGGGCATGCTGTTGTTCTTCCAATTATTTCGTGTATCATTGATGGTACATTGGTGTACGATAGGACAAATCCTCCGTTTGCTTCTTTCATATCTTTGGTCTGCCCAAGTAGTGAGGTATGATCCTTAAGCAGTTTTAACCCCATTTTCAAAACTATTGATTTTTTTGTTGAATCCTTTACTTACTGATGAACTGTATTTGCTTCCTTCATTTCTTGACATGTTTATCCATTCTCTCTCTTAGTTTCTTATTTTTTCCGTGGAGACAGCAATATGCTTTACAAATTGCAGAAGATATTCATATGAATCTTTTACTCCCTCCTTTTTTACAGAATGAATATTCTGAGCAGTGGGCTCTGGCATGTGGGGAGATCTTACGAGTTCTAACTCACTACAATCGCCCAATATATAAGGTGGAACAACATAATAATGATACAGAAAGGAGCAGTAGTGGCTGCCATGCCACTACAAGCTCTGCAACCAACAAGGAATCCAGCCATAGTCCTTTGGTACAACAAGAGAGGAAACCTCTTCGGCCATTGTCTCCCTGGATTACAGATATATTGCTAGCTGCGCCTCTTGCTATCAGAAGTGACTACTTCCGCTGGTAAGTTCATCATATAAGTGTAGACTGTTGCTGCCAAAATACAACAAGATTAGGAATATTCTTGCAAAACTTATTACGATAATGCCCTTTATGACACTAACCACTCCCCCCTGGTGCGGGGGTCTTATGGTGAAGGGTACATATGTGGAAAAGAAAAAGAAGTTGGTCTGCAGATTTCACAAATGGAATAGATGTATCTTCTTTTTAAACTTTATCTTTCAAAGAGTGACTGCAATCTCAATATATTTGGTCCTTTAATAAATCTCAATATGTCGGATCAAAAATAATCCAGAAAGGCATGTATTGGAAAGTGGCATCAAGTTCATCAAAAAGCTGTCTAGGTAAGAGATGCACCAAAAATCTTAAATGGCGTGGAAAATATAGGAGATGAAATAAGAGAGAATATGGGGACACTAGAACTAGGATAGAGGAAAATATCTGATTAGTAAGTTAGGAGGTAGTGAGAGTTGCATCACTCCAAAAACATTTGGGGACATGCATGCAAAACAGGAGAGTTCATACAACTTCCAGCAGATGGCAATTTCTGTACTAAGGCAATGCTATATGTGTTTTTACTTTCTGGAAGCAAATGCTGAAAACATGTAATTTTAAGTCATGATTGCAACATAATCTAATGATACTCTTTTTTCATTTTTGCCTTTTTTCCATCTCAGTTAAGAAACTTTACTGTTTCACTGGGAATAGACAACTGTAATTGATGGTTTGACTAGGTCCCGTGTCCTTTTTCCTCTTTTCAATTTTTTTATTTTAATTGGTTTATGCCAATTTGTCAAAGTCGACTTAGAGGACTTGAGAAATTTCTGTTGATGGTCCGCTTATTGCTTTCTGTAAAATTCCGAAATTAGCACCATATTGGTTTCAACTTTGAACAGCATGCCGATGGATCAGTGGTTAACAATTCCAAGTGTAAACTAGAGTGTTGTTTTGATTATGGGATCATTAGGTAGTACACATTTTTACACTGTTGACATGGAAGACATTTAATCCTCCTGTTCGCATTTGCTCTTAGTTAGGCTAACAAAAGTTTCATGCTCTTACAGGTGCAGTGGTGTTATGGGTAAATATGCTGCTGGAGAACTGAAGCCACCTACAACTGGTAAGTTAAATTTCTCTATAAAATACAGATGTGACTTTGGAATCTGCAATTATTTTATTTTACAATTTAGAATAATCTAAGCCGGTGTTAACAATGAGATAAAGATAATTACATTGAAATGCATTAATTTACAAAAAATAATTGTATGTGGAATGACTGGACAAATAGTATGACATGAGTCAATATAGAAAGGACTAAAGTTCTTTGTTGATTTATAAAAGTTTTGTGAAAACAGAGTAATTAAATTGCTGAATATTGGAAAACAGAGGTGGTATGATCTTTCTTAGCTTTATATTCATTAATTTACAGAAAACAAATGCCTGTGTTTTGCTGAATTAATCAGCAAGGAACAGAAGCCTCTAATCTTTGATCCCACAGTCCAACCATCACCAATTTTTAGTTGATTTAATGTTAGCTTGTCAAGTAGTCCATTTGCTGCAACAGAGCTTCAAAACTTATGTTTTCTCAAAGGCTAAGGAGATCTGGAAGCTAGACGCATTCAGGATGTCATAAAAGGTCCACACATGTCTAGGTGAACTAGCGGTATACTGATGCATTTACTGGTCAAACTGGAGTTTATAGATATAACATTTAAGATTTTATAGGTTGAAGAATTAGGAGAGAAAAAATCTTGATTCTAATGTCTTCTTTATGAATTACTTTGAGCAGATGCTCCTTTACTAAGAATTTCGCTGTCATTGTTGGATAATCATCCACATATTGCCGGTGCAGTAGTTGTATTAGTCTTGAAAGAATGGGAGGGGTCCTACAGTGGATATATAATCCACTCATTCTACGATAGTTTACCAATTGTTGATGGTACGACTATCACCTCCATGGTAGGTGCACTTCGAACCATTTCCTCAACCAAGTCTATCTAGGTTCCAACCTTTACCATGAATTCAGCCATCATCAGCGCCCTAGACTGAAATCCAACTCCTCTGTCATTCCACTACCGCTTGAAGCTTTATCATGCGACCACTATTATGATCATTGCTGTACCTTCTTTTGAGGAAAATCATGAAACATATGAAGCTTCGAGGACATGACCACACACACTACTAAGAGGTAAAATAATAGCATATGCCCACAAAGATTTGGAAGCTGTGGAGGGAGACCAAAGAAGAAGTAAGAAACATAAAATTTCCCCCCCGTTGTGGCTGACCATTGATGTCAATAGTTAGATACTCATTTGGCTTACCCGTATGCCTATGGAAGTGGTAAAAAAATCTCTTACTGCAATTGGAAAAAAAAAAAAAAAAATTCCTGTCATGCAAGTTAGGCATTTGACAAGTTTTCCTCTCCCCAGTGGTTCATTTCACAGTATTCCAAATTTTCTTAGCATGTTAAGTCATAAGATTAGCATTAAATTTGTTTTTTCTCTGGCCCGCAGGGATGCTTGAGCCCATGAAGGATTCATTTCTTCCTTTCTTAGATAATAAGTTGTAAACCTTGAATCATTTTTGATAATCTATGGTATTCAATCGCATTGTTGATGTGACTGATTATATGCTGTCCACAGCACTAATCTGAGCAAAAACCAGAAGAATCCTCTTCAAAGTCCCGCAACAAATGGTGCAACTGTCACTACTTTGCCCAGTTTGAAATCTTGGGAGTTAATTGACACAATCGGTATCAGCTTGCTGTCATAATAAAGCAGGAAGATTAACAAAAATAAAAACAGTAGGTGTTTTCTGAAATTCTCACCGGTGTAGTCAGTGGATGGATACATCTAATTATTTAATCTCACTGAAAACCTTCAATATTTTCGCATAACTGATCCAGAACCCCAAAAGCATGTTGGTAACATGAAACAAAATCAAAAGGAGTTTGAGCAAATGAAACTTCACTAGAATCCCAACCACTAAGAAATGGTTCTGTACTCTTAAGCATACTGAAGTCAGCAGAAATCATTTGAATTGTGCGAACTGTCTGCATGGTTATCTGGTTTTAATCTACCTGGCATTAAGCTTGACTCTTTTGGATTCTAGGTCAAGTAGTTTAGTGTGAAAAAAAAAGAAAAACTAGTGGGAAAAAAGGGATAAAAAGATAGGAACTCTTGATGGTTGGGTTAAGGGGAGACTGTGACACCACGGGGTGTTGATGGCTTAAGATAGGACTAGGAAGAAAAGTAGTAAAGATCACACTCCTAGAGTGGTCATTACTAAATCCAGTGGTTGCCTTCTCTGTACACATATTCTACTTGGTGAAGAGAGGCAAAAGTTAACATTATCCTTTCCTAAAAATGTATTCACTAATAGTTTTCCTAAATTCTAAATTAAGAAGGCACTTTACTGAAGGCAGAGATGGAGGCTCAGTTGACCTTTTCTTTTTCAGCATCTTCTCGTGGATCTGGAAAGCATCCTCAGCTCATGCCATCAACTCCAAGATGGGCTGTTGCTAATGGTGCTGGTGTAATATTAAGTGTTTGTGATGAGGAAGTTGCTCGCTATGAGACTGCTACTTTAACAGCAGCTGCAGTACCTGCACTTCTGCTTCCTCCTCCAACAACAGCTTTGGATGAGCATCTAGTTGCAGGACTACCAGCCCTTGAGCCATATGCACGTTTATTTCATAGGTAAAATATCTGAACCTTAATACTTTTTCTATACAAAAGTGAGGAAAGAAAAAGAAAAAGAATACAAAAGACTTGAAGCTATCAGTGAACTCTTGAGTTTTTGCTGAATATACTTGTTATATTTGCTCTCTTGGGTGGCAGGTATTATGCCATTGCTACTCCAAGTGCTACCCAGAGACTTCTTCTTGGACTTCTAGAAGCACCACCATCATGGGCACCAGATGCACTTGATGCTGCTGTCCAGCTTGTTGAACTCCTTCGGGCTGCTGAAGACTATGTATCTGGCATTAGGGTAAGCTAGATTATTTAGGTTACAAAATTTATATAGCCGTGGTAACATGCTATTACTCAAATATAATTGAAGTCAGTTAAGGCGATGCATTTTTCTTTTCTGTCTAGCCATGAATAACCTGCTTCAGGAGATATCCCTGTTTGTATAATTCAATCTATGGGAATATTTGGAGAACGAAAACGAAAACTACACCCAAAAAAAAATTTACATGGCGACTCCAGGATTGTAATTATATTAGTCAATCTACAGATTCTGAACTGGGGTAGAGTAAAAGAAGAAGCAGAAGAAGAAACAATATACATCCTCCCCCTATATTGGATCTGTACCTTTTCTCAACATGCTTTGATTTATGTGTTTGACAAATCTTTGACTTCAATTGCTTGAAGCTGGAAAGTGCGTCTTCCTTTGTTTAAGTATTGTTTATGTGGGTCCATATCTAGCCCAATATAGACTTTCCCTAGTGTCCGAGTCTATTACATCAATTGTCATTATGGGAAACTTTCCTCTCAGTTGATTTGCCAAAATTCTGGCTAGCTCACTATAGTTTTAATTCAGCCAAATTCATCTTAAGGCACTGGACCAACAGTTCAAGTTCAACCAAACTTTGGAAAAAGTATGTTCAACTTAACAGCGAGGCATGGTGTCAAATATGAGAATTGATAGTCCTAGCACCTAGCTTATGGAATGGGCAGAAAAGCAAATAGCCTGCAGAAAAAAAGGCGACACATTCATAGTTATCATATCTCCTGTGCTTCACCTCAAGTTGGGGTATTGATGGAAGGAAAGTCAGAAGCACTTCATGCATTCTTTTCTGGACAAACATGCGGATTCATCGTATCTTTTGGAACTAATCGATCTAAATGCATATTGTGCCTTGTGTTATTGTAATATATCACTTATTTTCTTTTTTTTGGTGATGTAGCTTCCTAGGAACTGGATGCATTTGCATTTCTTGCGGGCAATTGGGACTGCAATGTCCATGAGAGCAGGAATAGCAGCTGATGCTGCAGCTGCTTTACTTTTCCGCATACTCTCTCAGCCTGCATTGCTTTTCCCTCCACTCCGGCAGGTTGAAGGAGTTGAAGTTCAACATGAACCATTAGGAGGCTACATTTCATGCTATAAAAAGCAGGTACAAGTGGTAATTGTTGTCCTTTCTTATCTTTCTGAATTTTGTATGATGTCAGACACTGAAAAGCACTTTGCTACAGTTTTACTTGATATCGTGATTTCTTCCTTTTCTTTTGGTATTTCATTAGTAAAAGACGGTATCCAGCCTAAATACAATATCAAAAACTACTTTGATCAGATTGAAGTGCCTGCGGCTGAAGCAACTATTGAAGCTACTGCTCAGGGGATTGCGTCAATGCTTTGTGCCCATGGCCCTGAGGTTGAATGGAGAATTTGTACCATATGGGAAGCTGCCTATGGCCTGATTCCATTGAGTTCATCCGCGGTTGATCTTCCTGAAATCATAGTTGCAACTCCGTTGCAGCCACCCATATTATCGTGGAATCTTTACATACCTCTCCTGAAGGTCCTGGAATATCTTCCTCGAGGAAGTCCATCAGAAGCATGTCTCATGAAGATATTTGTTGCTACTGTTGAAGCGATTCTTCAGAGAACGTTTCCCCCTGAGTCTTCTAAAGAAGAAGCAAGAAAAACAAGAAACCATTCTGGCATAGGGTCTGCCTCCAAAAACCTTGCTGTAGCTGAGCTTCGTACGATGGTCCATTCACTTTTCTTAGAATCATGTGCATCTGTAGAGCTTTCTTCACGACTACTTTTTGTTGTGTTAACTGTGTGTGTTAGTCATGAAGCTCACTCCAATGGGAGTAAGAGGCCAAGAGGTGAAGAAAGTTATCCATCTAATGAAAGCATTGAGGAATTACAAGCCATATCTGAAAAGCAAAGGCCGATGAAAAGTAGAAAGTTGAAAAGGCAAGGGCCTGTGGCTGCATTTGATTCATACGTTCTAGCTGCTGTTTGTGCTCTTGCCTGTGAACTTCAGTTGTTTACTCTGATTTCAAGGCCAAGTAATCATTCAAAGTGTAAGGATGTGTCACAAGTGGCCAAGCCTGTTAAAATCAATGGCACTTCTGATGAGTTCAGGGTTAGCATTGACTCAGCAGTTCGTCATACTCACAGAATCTTAGCAATTTTAGAGGCTCTCTTTTCTCTGAAGCCATCTTCTGTTGGCACATCATGGAGTTACAGCTCAAATGAGATAGTTGCTGCAGCAATGGTTGCTGCTCATGTTTCTGAACTATTCAGACGATCAAAGGCTTGTATGCATGCTCTCTCTGTCTTGATGCGGTGCAAGTGGGACAATGAAATTTACACCAGGGCATCATCACTATACAACCTCATCGATATTCACGGCAAAGCTGTTGCATCCATCGTTAACAAGGCTGAACCTTTAGAAGCACACTTGATACATGCAACGGTGTGGAAGGACTCTCGGAGTTCTGATGGCAAAACAGAAAGTCGATGTGAAAATGGTGATTGCTTTGATCCAGGGCAGCCATCTACCCCGCATACTTTCGGTTCAGCCCATTCAGATGCCAAATTTAAGTCTGATAGAGCATCATATTCAAGTGAAAGTTCAGGATTTACGCTGGGTAAAGGTATTGCCAATTTCCCATTAGATGCTTCAGACCTGGCCAACTTCCTCACAATGGACAGGCATATAGGCTTTAATTGCAGCGCTCAAGTTCTTCTAAGATCAGTACTTGCAGAGAAACAAGAGTTATGTTTCTCTGTTGTGTCATTGCTGTGGCATAAGTTGATTGCAGCTCCTGAAACCCAACCATGTGCAGAAAGCACTTCTGCCCAACAAGGATGGAGGCAGGTAACATGACGCATCATTTCTGCAGTGGCAGTCTTCTCTTTTTTTTTTTTTTTTTTTTTTTCCTTTGGGCTCATCTTTAGTCATCTAAGCTCGTGAGTTGAAGCAACGGAACTTGCTGCTATAATTTCTGAGTGTTGGAATCATATTTGCGCAATATTTGGAGGTCATATTAGAAGTCCAACAATGCCTCATTGCAACACAGTACAGATTGGACGTACAAAACATTCTTGTCATGTTATAGGAACATGTGTTTGCCATAGTTTTTTCCTACTTTTCCTTCACCAAGAATTTTCATGGGTAACTTCAACCTTTGCGTGTAATAAGAGTAAGATATTGATAAATAGGTTCCATATTCTAGTTAGAGGAGAAGATAATCAGTATTAACGATAGGCACCTCTGTGGCTGTTAACTTGTCCAATGTATTTTTGCTACTGTTTATTTAAAACCAGCTATATTATGTATGCAAAGTTATTTCACTGACTAGCATTTGGATGTATTTAGGTTGTTGATGCGCTATCCAATGTTGTATCAGCATTACCAGCAAAAGCAGCTACTGCAGTTGTCCTTCAGGTCCAAACTTCTGTTCAACTTTGTCTAAATCTATACTTACTTTCGCTTTTATCCCTTATCTTGAAACCACCTATTTTTGCTAATGCTAATGAAACTTCCAAACTACCTTTGTGATATGCTAAAAACAAAGCTTATTATGAAAATCTATTTGCTGTGGTAATGGAGGCACTGCCTGGCTGGTGTTAAAAACGCCAGTCTTGTTACTGGTATATTTAAATTCCATATGATTTGCTTGTTTCGTCACTTTCATTGCGTTGTGCGCTTGTCAGGCGGAAAGGGAATTGCAGCCTTGGATTGCCAAAGATGATGATCAAGGCCAGAAGATGTGGAGAATCAACCAACGGATTGTAAAATTGATTGTGGAGCTCATGAGAAATCATGATAGCTCAGAATCGTTGGTTATCTTGGCAAGTGCATCAGATCTACTTCTGCGCGCCACAGATGGGATGCTTGTTGATGGAGAAGCTTGCACCTTGCCGCAGCTGGAGGTAACATCTCACTGTATTAGATTTTGCGTTTGCTGTTCTTTGACTTTACAATACTGCCAGCGAAGATGATTTACAAAATTGCAAAATAGTAAATCCCTGTTTTTCCTAAATTTATCCTTAAATCTGTAATATTGTATTGATATTCCAATCATGAAAAATGAATTGCCAGCTACTGGAGGCAACAGCTAGAGCAGTTCGACCAGTGCTGGAGTGGGGAGAATCTGGATTGCTAGTCGCTGATGGTCTTTCAAACCTCTTAAAGGTAAACATGCTGGCTCTCCATTGCACACTGGGTCAAGTTAGATTCCAGGCTAATGTAAAACGTACCGTGAACTGCAAATTTGAGATTTCAAAATGCCGGATTAAGTGGCAACCTCCTCTCATTAATCATTGATAAGAAAACAAAGTGTTGCAAAATGAAAATAAGCTGTATTCTATTGATTTATGCCCCTGAAACATCTACCAACTTCTGCTGCTTGGCCCAATACTGCAGTGTCGCCTACCTGCTACCGTTCGATGCCTTTCTCATCCAAGTGCACATGTCCGGGCCCTGAGCACATCAGTTCTTCGTGATATTCTGCATACTGGTTCAATCAAATCTAGTTCTAAACCAGTGGAGATAAATGGGATGTGCGGACCCTCTTATCAGTACTTTAGTTTAGGTGTAATTGACTGGCAAGCTGACATTGAAAAGTGCTTAGCATGGGAAGCTCACAGCAGACTTGCAACCGGAATGCCTATTCAATATCTTGATACTGCCGCAAAGGAATTAGGCTGTACTATTTCCTTATGACATCAAGTAGCTTTTTCGGTCTTTTTAGGTTGTATTTTTTCTTTTCATTTTTCAGAGGAGACATACATTATTTATTGCCTTGAAGAACATAGGTGTGTAGGCAAGTAATTACGTCTTCTGTTGTCGTCAATATAAAAACTTGAGACTATTAAACACAGTGCTTTCATTAACCAAACATTAATATCCTTCTACAAGCATCTGATTTTTCAGTTGTTTTGGGTGGGCTTATTTATTTCTGTAAGTCGGAGAAAAGGCACTGATATGTTTTGATAGTTCCAACAGCTCTTCGTGTTGGCCTGGCATTTAATGCCTTTTCCATTCAACTCGCTTTTGTTTGATAAATTATAACGAAATTTAACCTCAGATTCGTTAGATTTAAGTTTGATTTCTTTGCCGAGAGCGGAAAAGCAAACAGGATTGATTTAAACAAGTTGGGATTTTTTTTCCAGATCCTATAAGTCACCTGGAGAGCTGAAGCTACAGTCATATTGTTATAACAAGATTCTCCACTGCCACATAGTCTTGTACTTAATCTGAACATATTCTGTAACAAGGCTTTTTCACAATATTCGCTTTCTTAAATAAATATTTATAAGAAATTTATGCGTTAAAATTACTAAATTAATTTTTTGAGATTTCATAATGTTTTAGTTCGATGTTCCGGTACCAGGTTTAATTTGATACGAAAACTATAGTTTTATTTTTGTGTAAAGAAAGACGAGCTATGAAATTCAGTAGAGGGTAAAATGGTCCAAGCGTGCAAGAAGATATACAAAACCCTAACTACATGGTCTGCGGAGTCACAATATAAGAGGGAAGAACGCAGCGGAAAACCTAACACCTCAGAGCTACCACACAGCTTGCTCGGGCCGCCGCCTAGCTACGCTCTCTGCCTTTGAAAATGGTAATAACTATGCTTGAATTTTCGCTCTCTTTCGTGGTGAATTTTTTGAGTGCATACGGATTTGGATTTTTGATGTACCTGGTGGTGTGTGGAAACCGCAGTCTCTCGTAGCGAATGAGGAATTCCAGCACATTCTGCGTGTGCTCAATACCAACGTGGATGGGAAGCAGAAGATAATGTTTGCCCTCACCTCCATCAAAGGTATCGGTCGCCGTTTCGCCAATATTGTCTGCAAGAAGGCCGACGTCGACATGAACAAGAGGTTCCTCTCTCTCTCTCTCTCTCTCCCTCTCCCCTCTTTCATTCTTTTTCACTGTTTTTAATGACCGTAAATGAATGTTAGCGAACTTAAGATAAATGAATTAAAGTAATCCAATTTAACATGTTTCGTCTTTTGTTGCTTGGGTATCTATGTCAGCTTTGGTGATTTACATGATGAATTTTTGATTGGGAACTTCTCCCTCAATGACTAGACTTGGTTTTTGGAGCTGGGAGTTCTTTTGGCTTGTTTTAAATAGTTGGAACCTACACACACATCTGTGACGGTTCAACGACCTGGCTTGATGTTTATTAGCTTGTTTTGTACTTAATTACTTGAAATAACGGATGATTTGAAAGATTTCTCCGAATTACATGAAAGACTGCTGGTATTGGATTGAGGTGTTCCCATGTAATTTATCTGTTATTAGTTTGCTATATACCATGCCATTTGTCATTTGTACGATCTGAATATTTGCGAGGTTGATGAATTTTCGTCTCCAATTTGTTTTATTTCAAATTGATCTTGATTTGTTTGTTATAATATGACATCATTGGCAGAGCTGGTGAACTAAGTGCTGCAGAGCTGGACAATCTTATGGTTATTGTTGCCAACCCTCGGCAGTTCAAAATCCCAGACTGGTTCTTGAATAGGAAGAAGGATTACAAGGATGGGAAGTACTCTCAGGTGGTTTCCAATGCATTGGACATGAAGTTGAGAGATGATTTGGAACGTTTGAAGAAGATCAGGTGACTATAGAACAGTCTTTCACACTCGTACATTTATATGGTAATATGATGCTTATGCAGGGATACTCATGGATACTAAAAAAAAATGTTGTCTAAACCCGACCTGTATTTTCCTTAGTTCTTGACAATGATCCACTTTTGGTTGTTACCACTTGCGGCCATGCATCTTACTAGAGGACTATTAATAATGCCAGCTGCAACTACAGCATGGGAGACATGCTTCTGCTTGTTTACTTGTATGCTTGAGACCTAGGATGATTACCTTCATTCTGTATATAGATTTTAGGCAGTCAACATAAATCCTGTGGAATTTGAGTTAGTTTGAGGGTCTTCTCTACATGTTGAGCCCATTCCACACAAGGTCCTCCTGGCAGCAACTTGAATGAGAAGGATAACATAGTGGATTTTATTTGTACTGCTGGAGAATAATTTCTATCGTGAATATCATTGGAATTTGTGAGGTTAAACGGTCATACAGCAGAGGAAATTTAGGAAATTTGCAGAATGTACCAAATAGCGGATCTAGTTCTCTATTGCCAGATCTCTGTGGTAGTTGCTTTCAAGAAACTGATTATTGAAGACTGCTGTAGTGAGAATTATGGTTTCTGAACTGAGTTCCTTATAGCTTTCTGGTTGATTTTGAACAGTGAAATATTTCTGTGCTGTGTCTTGTAGCTAATGTTGTGAAGTTGTCGTATGGGAATTCAGTTCCAGTGGATTCATAAATGGTCGCAATTCAACTCATTTGCCTGGTGAAACATAAGGCTGACTTGGAGTATCATTTGCAGGAACCATCGTGGTCTGAGGCACTACTGGGGCCTTCGTGTTCGTGGACAGCACACCAAAACTACAGGCCGCAGGGGGAAGACTGTTGGTGTCTCTAAGAAGCGTTGAGCTTTTCTTTTTATTGTTTTAAACAATTAACTATATGTCTGGGCAATCCAAGGTTTTTGCTATTTAGTATGTTCGATCAGACATCTTTAGAATTTTTGTTTGTTCTGCGGTTCTGGTTGTGTTTCAGTATTGGTAGGGTTTTAAACCTTGTACGCGTATCATCTTAAGTCCTCAATTTTGATTTTGCGACGATTCAAGCTATTGTGTTTGTACCTCTGTTCCCCATTTGTGGTAATGCGGAAAATATTCGAGAACCTCATCTTACTTTCATTATTATTTTGAAAATTCGATTATCTAACTTGATAATCTTATGACGAGAGTACAAAGATTTTTAAATATAATTCTTCATTTATTTGAGGAAACAGAAGATAAAGTTTAAAGGGGGAGAAATAACCGAGGGTAATCACTCAGAGCCCCAACTCCTGGTTTAGAATAATTTCACTGAAGGGTTACTGATTTTAGATGGGAGAGCGCACTCATTAGAACGCGGGCTTGTCACAGTAGGATTTTAACATGCGAGGGACGGATTAAAGTCTCAAAGACAACCCGAGCTAGGGGCGGGGGCCCTGGCTCAGTGGTTAAAGACACTGAGTCAAACCCTGACCGGCGAGTCCACCCGGTCGTGGGTTCGAACCCCGTCCCTCCCCCTCCCCCGGGTGCGTGTGTTAAAAAAAAAAAAAAAAAAAAAAAAAAAAAAAAGACAACCCGAGCTGAGACTATCACAAAACAACCATCTTACAGATATTTTACACAAAAGGACGAGGGCAAGTTGCATTTGTTGGCGGTGGAATATAAGTGAATGTGCGCTCAACAAATGTAGGTGGCCATCTATACACTGCGAGGTAGGTGGCTTACCTTCTCTTAAGGTTGTCATAAGTAAGTTGTGCTGGATCGGTTGAAGAGGCTGCACGGGTTGCAACTTGTATTATTGAGCTAAGCGGAAGTGAGTGAGTGGCCATATTGATTGTTACATAATGAAGGCGTGTCATCCATGAGGGAGATGTCCCTCTTCTTGCCATGTCGGTGGGGGCTGGAGGCTAAGCAACTCCTAATTGATGAGGTGGTTGCCAAGTCATTCCACGCTACTTCTTCAGATGTGGGAATATCAGCTTCGATAGGTTATGTAGTGCTAACATCCCCCTTCAAACTTGGCCGGGTGAGGTCAAATTTTCGTCGGAGCATGGCAAAATTGTCCTTGGAGAGTAGCTTTATTAAGATATCACCAATTTGGTCAACGGAAGGAATGTAGGCTATGATAAAAGAACATTGAGCAATTTTCTCTCGGACAAAATGATGGTCAACCCCCAAATGTTTAGATTGACTATGAAAGATTGATTTGGTAGTTAGGTTAAGAGATGAGGTATTATCACAAAATAATTGAATAGGATTTGTCTGCAAGGCTCTCGGTCACATAGCACACGGAGAATCTAGACAGTTTTAGCTGTGGCAGCAACTAAGGCTCGGTATTTGGCTCTTGCATATGATCATGAGACCGTTGGTTACTGTTTTGAACACCAAGATATCATATTTGCGCTAATAAACAGGCAAAAGCCTATGGTGGAATAGCAAGTCTTAGTACAACCTGGCCAATCAAAACTAGTGAAATTGTCACGTGCTTCCTCCTAAAGGGACTCCCAGCTATGGGTAACTACAGCACTATGTGGGGAACCTTTTATCAAACACCAGACACAGCTGAGACGAAAGGAAAATCATTGGTATGAAGGTAGTAGTTGCGTGGTATTTAGTAAGCTATTACTATTTGTATAAAAATCAACTGTCTTGAAACAATGATTTAAGAAAGGTTGAAAAAACACAAGGTACAAGGTTAACATGGCAAGCTTGTTGTAAATCTCTTGTAACAGGAGGTTATGTATCCCTTGAGTAAGATGTTTAATCCAATTTGATATATCTATTATTGATTTTCGTTTCATTTTCCTTTCTAATCGGTCCATCATAAGTCATAGGAAGCAGTCTGAGTCTTTATTACTATGGGATTCTCCGCTTATAAAACCACGAACTCGCCCATCAATGTCAGTGCATCTTAATTTGGTATCTGAGCATTTTGATCTTGATACCATTGAACAATGAGTAGGAAGAATGGAGTCCGAATTGAATTGTTGATTCAATAAACTATCTAAAGACATCCAACAATTGGTCAAACAAATTCATTCCAAGCAGGAGCAAAACATTGAGAAAAGAGAGAATTATGGAGGACCACCTTTAGAACGAACATATAGAACAAAGAACCATTCTAGTTGGAGTAGAGCGATAAAAATGAATTATCCTTGGTATGATGATAACAATGGCCTCATAGTTTGGATCTGTCAAGTAAACCATCTCTTCGTCTTTCACAACATTCTTGATGAAGACAAAGTCTCTATTGTAGCGTGGGATTTAGAAAAAGATATCCACATTTGGTATCAACTTTTAAGGGAAGAACATACCGATGCATGTCTTACATGGAAGATTCTTACTGATAGTTTGTGTAAATGTTATGGGCCGTTAAGTTTTCAAGACATCTTTAAAGAATTGAGTAAACTCCATTAGTCGAGCACAATTGTTGAATGCTTTGATCAATTTCACAGCTATAGTTAGGGGTTGGGTGTCTCACTGTCGACCAACAGGTTAGGTGCTTCATTAGTAGCTTCCATGACAATATATGGGTTAACATCTCGGCAAATCAGCACTTCAATTTATCTTTTGCAGTAGGTGTTGCAAGGTTGTATGAGACATACAACCTTACATGAAGAAATGTCCAACCATGGTTAGCCAAGAAAATAAAAAACCTACCAATTACTCAAGCAAAGCCTCCCTTATTAGTGAAGCAATTGTCCTTGTTCGAAATGGCTGAGAGGTGAGCATGGGGTTTGTGTTGCAGTTATGGTGAATAATACAACTTAGGTCACAAGTACAAGTAACTATTCCTAATTGCAGGTGTGGCATTTGTCAGAGCATAGAAAGGAGCAAAGGAGATAAGGGAACATATGAAGACCAAAGGCGGTGATGGAGAAGTACATAAACCTTTCTACATGCTATCCAAAGGACACCATCTCCAAGAACAATGAAACTGGAAAGAAAACTAGTTGAACCGAAGAAGATCATTCCGGTGCTAGTAGACTTAGGAAGTTCTCATAACTTCTTAAGTGATCAACTGGCTTAAGAGATGGGTATTCATCAAAATTAGGAGAGAGAATTAGAAGTGATGATTGCCAACACAAATTAAATTCGAAGCATAGGTCAATGCAAGGGAGTGGGGATAATTTTACATGGAATTTTCCTTAAGATAGATCCCTTTCTGTCACCTTTACAAGGAGTCATTATCATGTTGGGTGTCTAATGGTTGGTACCCTTAGGCCAATCATGTGGGACCTTTCACAATTAAAAATGGAGTTTCTATCGTACAAGAATAAGGTGCATCTTTATGGAAAAGATTAGGCATCTCACCAAATAGTTGATGATGATCATATCTGCAAGGAGATTCTTAAGGAGAAAGGAGGTGTGTTACCACAACTGGTTTTGTTCCAAATCAAAAGCAACGATATAGAAGTTCAAATGGTGGGTCTAAAGAAAGAAAGCTACATGAAATCTTACAAAACTTCCTTGATGTGTTCGAAGAACTTAAAGGATTGCACCCAAAAAAGAGTCATAACCACCACATACTTTTAAAAGAGACCCAAAGAAATGTTTCTATACACCCATACTGATACCCTTATTGTCAACAGACAAGTAGAAATGATGGTGGTTGGTTTATTGAAGTAAAGAGTGATTCACCCAAGCACTAGCTCATTGGTTTCATTAGTATTATTGGTTAAGAAAAAAGATAGTTGTGGTGATTATGTATTAATTTTAGGGTAGTAAACCATGAGATTATAAAGGATTGCTTTTCAATACCAATGGTGGATGAACTTCTACATGAATTGGAAATGGCTAGCTTTCTTTCAAATTAAATCAAAGGTCTAGGTACTATCAAGTTTAGATGCACCCGAGAGATGCATAAATAGATTTTCGTACACATAATGGACATTATGAATTTCATGATGCAATTTGGGTTATCAAATGCACTTCAAAATTTTAGTCCGTATTGAATACATATTCCAACCTTTTCTACATAAATTTGTCTTAGTGTTTTTTGACAATATCCTAAGTTATACAAAAATCAGGAAGAACATTTTAGTCATGTGAGAATAGTATTTTCCACCCTATGAGTTTATTGTCATGTTAATATTTTCTATTTCAAAACTAAAGCAAGCATCTTCAGCAATGTCAACATGTTTGTAGCCTAAATCTGAACATGTATCACCTATAGAACGTACATCATATTTCATACAAATATCCTCGAATGCTCTATGATTTTCATGTACACAAGATGATGTCACAATAGCTTTATCTTGAATTGTTTCAGCCTTTAGCAATTTATATTTTGCTTTTAATTTTCTGTATTTATCTTTCATTTTATTTGCATATTCAACTAAATCAATGAAAATAGTTTCTATATCACAATTTACATCATTTTGAAGTTCAGTGTCACTTACCCCAAGTTCTTCTATAGTTGTTGTTGCGGTCAAGCATAAATGTGCAACTTGTTCTTGTTCTTCCTCATCCAATGAAGAGCTTTCATCATCCCAAGTAGCAATCATTGCTTTCTTTTTATTTTTATTATTATTATTTTTGAATAAAGGGCAATCAACCTTAATATGTCCAAATTTTTTACACTTATAACATAGATTCTCCCTAGGGTCATGTGTTTCTTTCCTCTTAGATTGTCCTACATTCTTGCTTAAACCTTTTCTAAGAAATTTTCTAAATCTTCTAGCTATAAAGGCAATTTCATCATTTTTGGACTCTAATTCATTAACCTTTTCTACTTCTACTCTAAGCAAGTGACTTCTTATTTTCTTTCCCTTTTTCTTTTCTCATTAATTGCATTTCATGGGTTTTTAGTGATCTTAACATATCATCTGAGGTCAATTTTTCTAAGTCATGTGCTTCATTTATGGCCATTTTCTTGTTGGAAAAAGGTGTTTTGTTGTGACAAATTGTTGGTTGCATATAATATTTGTATAAATATTTTTCATATGATTATGTGCAGTATTAAACATCAAGGAAGTAAAAGGTGTGCAAATTATAATATCAATAAATGATATTATAAAGTAGCCGTGTTCCTACATTCATTCACAAATTAACTTCATACAATGCCTTGAGAAATATTTTGTATGAAAAAAGAGCTAAAGGAATATTTGATTATTTGAAGAAAAATGATACTTGGGTTTATGTACTTGTAGGTATATGTGAATCAAGAATCATACTATGAAGGCCAAAATCAAAATCATAATACTTGGTTTTACTTAGCTTGAAGTAGACCTGAGCAAGGCTATTTACTTAGCTGGTTCAAGCTTAAGTGAGGATCTTTATTAAGTGGATCAAGTCCATGGGAAGAAGCCCGCAAGCTCAACTCGTAAGCTAAGCTCACAAGACTTAACCCACTTGATGTCTTAATCCGAAGCATGTGACACCATTTCACTTATGTGTGAAACACGACCATTTCATTTATTTGTGAAACATGACCGTTTCACTTAAGAGAAAATCTCTTAAGTGATTGTAAGGAGAATAACCTTAACCCCAAATCACTGAGCTGCTCTCTCGCCTCTCTCTCTTGCCGATTCTCAAACAAAAAGAAATATGAAGTGATGGTGTTGTCAGAACATCTATGAAGATCATTAATCACTGTTTGCACTATTGTTTGATGGAGCTTCTATCAAGTCTCAATGAAAAAATTGAAATGGGCATCTCAAGTTTGAACATAAATCCTAGAAAGCTAGTTTGCTTTATGTCTTCTATAAAGAGATGTTCTTAGGAGTTTTTTGAAGCAGAGTGGTGGACAAGATTTTGTTGAGAAATTAAGAATACATTGAAACTTGTGAAAGATCATACACTCATGACATTCTTCATCGATTTGTAAAGGAAGTTTGAATCTTCGGTGATATTCTTACATATTAATATTCTTGTGAATATTTACTGTTAGATTAAGTTGTTTATATGCTAATTAAACTCTAATTATTATTTTCACATAAACTCCTTTGTAAATCTAAAACCCTAAATTTGTGATAATTGGGGGTTTCATGATTAGAGCTTAAATTAAGTTTGTATATCTTCAATTAGCTCTCTGATAAGCAATACTCCTCACAAATCTTATATATTTAAGGACTCACTAAGGTACTAAGGTTGGTTCAACCTTATCATTGTAACCATGGATCATTTAACTCCTTGAGGAGAAGTTAGAAAGTGTATGAGAGTTTTCTCTTAGGTTTGAAGTAAAGTAGACTTCAATCAGTTGTGTTGAAGGAGAAGAGGGTGGAAGTAGGTGAAAAGGGCCAAACCACCGTGTAAACTTGTGTTTCTTCCTTTCTATGTTTAACTATTTATTTATGTGATCTTGATATGCTAGAATACTCTCTTAGAATTGCATGAAAAGTATTTGAACACAAAATTAGGAAAGAAATCGAGATAACCAATTCAACCCCCTCCCTTCTTGGTTAATTATAAAACCTAATACTTCTTAGGATTCCAACTTTCAAGTAAGGATACTAACTATTTTTTAACCATTTCTTCATTTATGTATGTCTTTCCCAGCAATTTAAGTTCAAAAACTATCTTAGTAAATCTACCAAACATTTCACTAATAGTTTTAGAATCATGCATAGCAAATAATTCATAATCATGGGTAAGCATAGTAACTTTAGAATATTTAACCTTCTTAGTACCTTTATATATGACCTCTAACTTATCTCAGATTTCTTTACAGGTGATGCAAGAAGAAACTTTATTAAACTCATCAGCTTTTAGATCACTATATATCATGTTCATAGCCTTAGCATTCAATTCCATGACTTTAGCTTCATTTTTACTCCACTCATCAATTTCAAGTAACACAATACTCTTCCTGATAGCCTGCCAAGCTTTAGGATCTTGACCAATAATGAATACTTGCATTAGTTACTTCTAATGCCTATAGTTTATTCCATAAAAAAAAAGGTGGTTTGTTGAACTTTGTGATAGAAACACCCTTTTCTACAGTCATTATAAGGATCTACTCTAAGATGTTGAGCCTTTAAATCAGAGAACCTGGCTCCAATACCAATTGTTAGGTATAATAGCTAACCAAGAAAAGGGGCGGGGGGGGGGTTGAATTGGTTATCACAATTGATGCGGATCGCGATGGGTAATGGAGTGAGCTTTGGATTATAGAGAGCTTGGAACGGAATAATAGTAGGAAAATTTAAATATATAAAAGGCTAGAAAGGTAAAGACTGGAAAAATAAATGACTGAAAGGTAAAAGACAGTAATTTAAGTGCAAGAATTAAGATAATTGGAATATAAAGGTTGGAAAGTAAATGCATGAAATTTAAAAGGCAAAGCTTAAGGGAAAACAAAATTCAATAACTTTTCCAATCTCCACGATTCTCATTACAACTGAAGGAACAATGTCCTTAAATAGACGACTAAGACTAATCATAGAAGGATCTAGAATTCATAAAACCTAATCCTGGTAGAATTCATATCCCTAAAATTAAGGAAAATCAAACTAACTATAGAAGGATCTAGAATTCATAAAACCTAAGTCTAGTAGAATTTAGATCCTAAAATTAAGGAAAAATCGAACTAACCAAATTAAGATAAGATCCCAACAAATTAGGGATTTTAAAACAGTATGAATCTTGATTGGTATGGAAATTCTAGTTAAGTCAGAATTCTTCTGTTTGGGCTTGAGCCAATCGAAGTACATTGTAGCCCCAATTTCTTGTCATAGGAATCAACAAAACTTGGGCTTTCTCGTTACCTTGGCCTTTGGATGTGTCCACATCAACAACTTAAGTCTGTCAATCAGGTTTTTAAACATTCACAATGAAAGCAGACAAAGCATAACAAGTGAATATGAACAACTAAATAAAGCACACACACAGAGCAAAGATAGACACAGATTTTCCATGGTGGTTCGGCCTTTTTCACATGCTTCCACCCTCTTATTCCTCCAACCCATCTAGTTGAAGTCCTCTTCACTCATAAAGTAGGAGAAAACATTCTCCTAACTTTCCAACTCCTCCTTAAGGAGTTATACAAGTAGCTGATTACAAGAGAAGGTTGACTCAACCTTTTTACAATTAGCAAATCCCCAAATAATGTGAAATGTGTGAGGGATATTGCTTATCAAAGAGATTATTTAAGATATTGAACAAGTATCTAAGCTCTAATCACAAAACCCCCAAATATCATCAAGTTAGGGTTTTGGATTTATAACAATATTTATGTGCATATGATGAATAGAGTTTAATTAGCACATAAACAAGTGCGTACAAGTATAGATGATCACAAAAAAATGATCTTGGGAGAGTATCATCGAATATCACCAAAGATCAGAGAGTATCATGGAAGCTGATAGAGATAGTAGTGTATGAGCAACTTCAAATCCTTCTCACGATTTTCAGTAGTATTTCATCAAAGGACCTCTAATCAATCATCAAGAAGAGCTTTTATATTAAATTTGAATAACATGAGCTCATTAGGGTTTCTTGTCAAACATGACACCTTCGTAGCTATCAAGCCATTAGAAAGTGAAGAGATTTCCATCAATCCATAGTTAAAGCTTTCATTAATGCTTGCAGAGGATCATTCTAACACTTCAATCCTTTCACGAATCTTCTTGTTGGAGAATTGGTAGCTTAGAGAGAGAGAGAGAGAGAGAGAGAGAGAGAGAGAGAGAGAGAGAGAGAGAGAGAGATAGATAGAGTTGTGCGAAGCTATTTAGAGATTTGGGGTTAGGGCTTTAGTCGAATTAGTTGAGAGCTTTTTAAGGTCGTTTAGATCACTTAATTGAAATAACATTGTTAAACTCTTAAATAGTGTTAGGCTCAGATCAACAAGTCTTTAAACCACACAGGCTGAGCCTTTTACAATAGCATAGATTGAGCTTCTTAAAACACCATGGGTTGAGCTTGTTAAGACAACACAGGTTGAGCTTCTTAGATAAGCTCTTAAGTAAGTCTTAGTTAGCATGCTTCAAGTAGGCTGTGGATCAGCTCTTAATCAAGACTTAATTGGCATGCTTTAAGCGAACTCTGATAAGTCCTTAAGTGGACTTTAAGTGGCCTACAAATATAAAATCCAACATCACTTTTTCTTTAAAAGAATTGTTATGTAACTAATATTCCATCAATTTTTATTGCATAAAAATATTCCTTTTGAGCATATATGAGGTTGCATTATATAGGAATGTAGGAACCTAGTTACTTTATAATATCATTAATTGATATTATAATTTTCACACATTTTACTTCCTTGAAGTTCAATTTTGCACATAAACATACGAAAAACATTTATATATTATATGCAATCAAAATTTGTCACAAAAAAATATATCTTTTTCCAACAAAATGAAATTCTTGAGCCATAAGATTGTTAAAGAAGGCATGGCAGTAGATAATGACAAAGTCAAGGCCACACTCAATTGGGAATGACCAAACACAATAAGAATGCTATAGGGTTCACTTAGTTTAGCTGAATATTATTATAGGTTTATAGCTAGCCCTTCAACTAATTTACTTAAGAAAGATATGTTCTAGTGGGGAGAAAGATTAGAAAAAACATTTGTTCAACTTAAACAAGTCATAAGTATAGCTTCTATCTTAGCTTTGCTTAACTTCAATAAGTAATTTGTCATCCCATGTGATGCTTTTGGAGAAGGGTTGAGAGCTATTTTAATATAAGCAACTAGACCTATGGCATTTATAAGTAAAGTTATTCGTGAAAAGTACTTGTTTGTATCAAACTATGCGAAAGAATTAGTGGCCTTAGTATTTGCCATTAAAAAATGGAGACATTACTTCTTAGGATGCCTTGTGTAATTGAACTAGAAAACCATTCACTTGACTCAATAGAAATGGCTTGCCAAATTTATAGGCTATGACTTCACTAAGCAAAGCAAATACTATAACTAACACACCATGTAGGAAAGGAAATTAGGAGAAGTGGAAGAAAGTTTAGAAGCAAAAAAGGGATGGCACAAAAAGAAAAGCTAGTAAAAAAACCAACAACTAGAAGAAAGTAATGAGAACTTTAAAGATGAGGAAAAGGAATCTGAAGAAGGATATCAAACCAAGAACAACAAGTTGACATAATCTATCTTCACTCATGAGAGGATAGGTGCAAGGAATAAGGAAGACCCTAGTTAACAAGTTGAAAAAAAAAGGAACCAAATAGTGGCAAAAGTCTAGCTATATCAATGCCTACACTTAGGCAACTAAGCCTATTCATGAGGAGAATCATATGGATCCATATCTCGAGGCTATCGTTCAAATAATTCAATAAGGGGAAGCATTTGGGCCTTAGAAATTGAAGGATGGCATAATATTTTTTGTGGAAAGAATTTTCTTGGTCAAGCACTTTACTTTATGTTGTGTGAAAATAATTTCCCTATGTATTTGTGGGGTGAAACTGTAAATACTGCATGTTATGTCTCAAATAAGGTTCTGATTAGACTTATATTAGAGAAAACCCATATGAATTGTTTTATGGAAAAAGGCCAAATGTAGCATATTTTTACATATTTGATTGTAAATGTTTTATGCATAATAATGGAAAAAAATGGGTAAATTGATTCTAAAATTGATGAAAGAATTTTTCTAGGATACTTTAGTAGCAGTAAAGCATTTAAAGTCCTAAATAGAAGAACATTGATTGTTGAGAAATCAGTACATGTAATTTTTGATGAAATTATTAACTCCCAAGCAAGAGAAAAGATGATTACATATGTAAATGAAGATCCAGTGCTTGTACCATTGTTGGATGCTTCACAAAGTAATCATTCTAGTACAAGTAAAGATTCAAAATCTGTACCATTGCTGGAAGCCCTAGACAATAACTCTCCTACTGCTATTATCACATAAAATGAAAGGGAAAAATGGCTAGAACATATGCAAAGAGACCCCATTTATCCAAGGGCATGAAATGAGATAACTCCTACCAATATTATTGGAAATTCCTTGGATAAGGTCAATACACATTCCTCAACCTATAATATTTGTACATTTGCTGCATTCTTATCACAAGAAAAACCTAGGAACATTAAAGAAGCATTACTTGATAGTAATTAGATTATTTCCATGCAAAAAGAGCTAAATTAGTTTCAAAGAAGTAAAGTTTGGGAATTAACCCCTAGACCAAAAAGTGACACAATGTGAATAGCAAAGAAAGGAAAACATGGAAAAGGGTTTTTGTATTCGGTGAAAAGTGTACATTGACCTAAAATAATATAGGTCTATTTATAATACAAGCATTTGTATGTAAGAAAGGAAAACAAAATAATTCCTATTTGTACAATACCCAATTTCCTATTATGTAACATGAATTTCCCTAAATTAGGTAGAAAATAATTAGGGACATTAACCACGGATCTCTGACACTCCCCCTTAAGCTGGCGGCCTATAAACGTTTAGGGCACCAAGCTTGCTTAATAGATACGTGTGTTGCCTCTGACATAGTGGTTTGGTGAAAATATTTGCAGGTTGTTCTATCATCCTTATCCCTCTAGTCTTGATAATTCCCTCTTGAATCTTGTCTCGGGTAAAATGGTAGTCAATCTCAATGTGTTTCATTCTCTCGTGTACCATTGGATTAGCTGCTAATTTAAGTGCTGCATCATTATCACAAAACAATGTAGTTGGACTTTTTATCTTTAATCCAAGGTCTTGAAGTAAACCTCGCATCCAAACTACCTCACAAACTGTCTTGGCCATCGCTCGATACTCAACCTCAACCGAAGACAAAGATACGGTTGACTGTTTCTTTGTCTTCTAGGACAATAAAGAATTGCCTAAATTTACACATAAACTAATAATGCATCTTCTGGTCATTGGGCAATTTGCATAGTCAGAATCACAATAGGCTTGTATATCCGAATCACATTACCGAGATAAAAGTATCCCTAGTCCTAGAAATCCTTTCAAAAACTTCTATACTTTAAGGGCAGTCTCCATGTGAGATTGTTTCGGATTTGTCATGAATTGACTTAAAATCTGCACAACATAGCTAATATTGGGTCTGGTCATTGTGAGATAAATGAGTTTTCCCACAACTCGTTGATAACTTGAGGGATCCTTAAGCAAAGGGTCTTCATCCAATGATGATACTCTCTCATCATACTCAATTGTTGTTAATTTTGAATTTTGTTCGATTGGAATGACTGCTGGTTTGCATCCTGATAAGCTTGCTTCAAAGATAATCTCCAAAATGAACTTGCGTTGGCTCAGGCATATGCATTTCTTAAAATGAGCTATTTCGGTGCCAAAGAAATATTTGGAAGTGCCCAAGTCCTTAATATGAAAAGTTGCATGCAAATAGGACTTGAAATCTTGGATAACGATCTCATTGTTGGACATAATCAAGATATCATTCACATAAACCAACAGATAAATGGATGAATTACCACGTGTCCAAATGAAGAGAGTATAATCATATCTAGATTGGTGAAAGTGAGTAATGAGGAAAGCTTGAGTGAATTTTGCATACTACTAACGAGAAGCTTGTTTGAGACCATACAAGGATTTACGAAGGAGACATACTCGATCCTCCCCCTAGTTGCATAATCCATGTAAAAGGTCCATGTAAATTTCCTCTTCTAAGTCACCATGGAGAAATGTGTTGTTAACATCCATCTAATGAAGAGACCAATCACGGATGGCAAAAATGGTAAGAAATGAACGAACAATGACATACTTAGCAACAGGAGAGAAGGTGTCCACAAAATTAAAACCAGGATGTTGAGTGAAGCCCTTAGCCATGAGGCGGACTTTGTAACGTTCAATAGATTCATCAGCCTGATACTTGATCTTGTAAACCCATTTGCAACCAATGGGCTTATGATGAGAAGGTCAAGGGACAAGCTTCCAAGTATGATTCTCAATAAAGGCATGAAGCTCAGCCTCCATAGCCTGTTGCCAACGGGGATTCTGAGCAGCTTCTGAGTAGGAGGACGGTTCATGATCCTCAGAAATACGGCTATGTAATAAAAATGAGTTGGAGACAAGTGATCAAAACTAACATAAGCAGTAATAGGATAATAAGTACCAGAAGAAGTAAAGTTGGAACATATATAGTCCTTAGTTCAAGTGGGAGGCCATGTGGCACGCTCAGAACGATGTGGAGGTGTTGCTAGAGTCAGATGGGTAACAATAACCAATAAGTCATCAAAAGAAGCCTTAGGAGTCGTAGCAGAAGAAACCAAGGAGGTAGGAGCTAAAGAAGAGGAATCCAAAGAGGCAAGTCCAAAGGCCTCAACATCAAGATGAGGAATCGCCGAATCAAATTGAGGAGCCAAGCTAAAAGATGGTGGAACCAAAGAAACACTAAGAGGCTCTAGAGAAATAATAGGAGCTAAGGGAGCAACATCGTCATCAGCTGAAAATGGGCAATTAAGTGAGGACAGAGTTGAAGAAGTCTGTGTGAGCTAAGAAGCAAAAGGAAAAGTATCATCCTGAAAGGTGACATCATGGCTAATAAAGAATTGCCCAGTAGAGGGATCCAAGACTCAATAACCATTCTGAAGAGAAGGATATCCCATGAAAACACAACGAGTAGCTTGAGGGCTAAACTTGTTGCGAGGGTCGACAATAGTAGCATAACATAAGCAACTAAAGATATGGAGATGACGAATATTCTAAGACTTGCCAAAAAGCTCAAAAGGAGTTCGACCACCAAGGAGGCGAGTTGACATTTGATTGATTAGGTACACAGCAATGACCACACAATTGCCCCAAAAACATTCTAGAATAGAGGCTTGGTATTTAAGGGCACGAGCAACCTTGAAGAGGTGACGATGTTTATGCTCAACCGCCCCATATTGTTGAGGTGTGTAAGGGTAAGAACTCTCATGAAAGATGCCATGAGAAGAGAGAAAAGATGAACACTCGTGATTGAAAAAATCCTGGACATTATCAAAATGAAGGCGTTGGATAGAGGTGTGAAATTGATTTTGGACTAAGTGGTGGAAGTAAGTGAGAATAGGAAAAATTTGAGTTTTCGAGGCCATTAAGAAAACCAAAGTGCTATGAGAAAAATCATCAATAATGGTGAGAAAAAATCAAGAACCATCATGATGAGGAGTGTGATAGCGTCCCCAAACATCGAGATGAAGGAGAGAAAAAAGAAAATGGCTCGATATTGACTGGAAGGGAATGGGACATGAGATTGTTTAGCCAAAGAACAGGGCATTTGGGATAAGGAAAAGATGCACTATGACCCAATCTTTGATGAGAAATAAAATTTTTATTATTGAAATTGGCATTACAAAAACCATTCCGAGGAAAGGAAATACAAGATTTAGAATAAAAAAGTTGAGGAAGTGGAGTCCAAAAATAAAGTCCATTATGAATGCTACCCAAGCCCATCAGTGTTCCAGTCGAACTAGCATGAAAAAAAAAAATGTCAAGTTACCTTTGATTAGCAATGTCTAGAACACCAAGATGGTTGATGGCAAACATGATCTTCTCAAATTAAGCATCAGAAAGTGTCGGATGAGGGGCAGCTGCAGTCATGGACTGAACTTGATTGCTGGAAGCATCTCGGTCCTTAGAGTCTTTGTCAGCAGGTTTGCTGTGAAGTTTCCACCAGGTCTTGCGGGTATGATATATGAGCTTACAATGATCACAAAATTTCCCATTATAATTACTACGAGAACCATTAGACGGATTTGCTGATGTGGCACCATGTCTATCGTTAGATGACTTAAAAACCGGGGTTGACGTGGCAGTCAGTGAGCCAGCTATAGCGGGTGTGTGAAATGAAGAGAGGTGATTGTCAGATCGACTAGGTGCATTTGGACCGTGAGATCCACAAAGAGTAGCCTCAGTCTCATTAAAGGTTGAAAACCCTAAGCGAGAAAGGAGAGCGTTGCTGACTAGGGTTTGTGTAGCGACAATGTGGCGCTGTGTTGGTGTTGCACGTGAGGCAAACATAACAGAGTCACCTACCTGAAAGTATCCCAAGCTGGCAAGTGGTTGATTCTCCTCTTGGATGGCCATAAAGAAAATCCAGCGAAGAGAAGGCTCAAGTTCCATTGCAAGGATTTGAGAATGCAAAGGTAAGTAAGAATCATTTAAAATTAGGAGAAAATGACTAATCCTTGGCACTCTCCTTGATTCTTTGGTATTGTTGAATTGTTGTGTCGAGGCCGATTAAGGGCTCTTCGGCAGCATCAATCTCATTCCAAATTGCAAAGAGACGATTGAAGCAAGCGGTGACTTTTAGTTCACTTTTGGCCTGGAAAAGGGGAAAACGTTTAACATAATCAAATTTTCCATTCATCTTTGCAAGATAATCCCAAAGCTGTTTAGCATCGTTGGTATAGGGTAGGTCGGCAAAAACTTCCTTGATGAGGCAGTTTTTGATCCAAGTCTGAACTAGTTGATTGCAATGGTGCCAATAATGAGTCAAGCGGTCATCCGTCAGGCATGGGAAGGTATTGTTGATAGAGGAGTCCTTGTCTTTTGTTACCAAGGCTCGGTGGAAATCTTTTGCGCAGGATGAATAATCTGATTGATCGAAAAACGGCTAAGCAATTAGCCAAAGTTTGGGTCCATCAGTGACACTGGTAAAGAGGGGGTCACCAGGCTCTAGTAAGCTAGTGGGAATGCTGAGATAGCGAAACCCAAGCGGGTTGCCATGTGGGTAGGGATCCGAAACCCCAAAACTCGGTGGAACAAAACCTAGAGTTGGGTTGGAGCCCTGGTAGACCCAGCTTGAAATAAGACTTGGGGTTGGCCCTACAAAGGACCTTACCTTAGTTGGGCCGAATCCATAATAAACAGCCTAGGCAGGGGTGCAGAAATAGGAAGAACAAGCCATGTGTTAGGCAAATTGGGTTGTGGTAATGGAGGCGCAAAGAAAGGTGGGACAGACCCAGGAGTAGTCAAACTAGGTTGTGGCAAGTGGGGAGAATGAGGGTTTGAATCATCCTTCAATCTTCAACGACATGCATGTCAGAGTCAACAATAGGGTTCGACATGTTAAGCTATCAAAAGGAGAAAGGACAAAAAAGGTAAGGTGTTTCGGGAAAGGTAAAAGGTCTGAGTTACTTTTTATGAGAATTGGCAAAAGACAAAAAATCTGGGAAAGACTAAGTTCACCACTGAAAATGTTTCAGGAAAAGTAAAAAATGTGGGTGGCTTTCTATGAGAATTGACAAAAAGACAAAAATCTAGGAAAAAGCTAAGTTCATCGTTGGAGATGTCTAACTTTCTTTTGCACGTTCTTAATGAACCATACAAATGAAAGCAAGAAGAAAAAAATGGCCGGAAGGTGAGAAAAAAAATTGCGAAAGCTTAGGCCAAAGGAAAGAAAACGATGGCTCTTGATACCATGACACAATATGAATAACAGAAAGAGGAAAACATGGAAAATGGCTTTTGTATTTGGTGGAAAGTGTACATTGACCTAAAACAAGATAGGCCTATTTATAATACAAGCATTTGTATGTAAGAAAGGAAACAAAATAATTCCTGTTTATACAATACCCAATTTCCTATTATGTAACATGAATTTCCCTGAATTAGGTAGAAAATAATTAGGGACATTAACCACAGATCTCCAACAGAAAGTATAACCATTATTGGAACGAAATGGGTGTATAGGAATAAAATGGATGAACATGGAACAATAGTTAGAAATAAGGTTAGACTAGTTGCACAAGGATATAACCAAGAATTGTTCGGTGAAATTTATATGCAAGTGAACATGTCGAACAAGTAATATAATGATGAGAAAGATATCGTCCCACAAAGATTGGTGATTACTAGACCAACTAATTACTAACGGTGAACAACTCCTAGAATTTATCTAGCAAACCAAATTGATAGATGATAAACTAACCAACTAAATCTAAGAAAACTAAATACGCAAAATATGTTAGAGTGTCCGATTTCACCATAACTATGAGGTACTAATATTAATTATTTATGCTTGCAAGAGGGATAATATCTATGTGATGGCGGAATTTCCTAATTTATTTACTATCCTATGTCTAGGTATAGCAAACCTACTTAGTTCATTAACTCACTATATCTCTATATGTGAATTGAAACAAACCAAATGCATTAGGATCTGTGAATATTCCTGGTTTACAATAAATCTTTTGATCATCTTATCACCAAAAGCCACACAAATAACATGGTATATGTCTATCCACATTTAATCTATGGTTGCATATTACAAGAAGCAACTGCATGCTATTTCCTGTCGGTCTTTAACATGCAAATCAAGTCATTCAAGTGGTAGCTAATCACCTAAAAGCATTAAACACAGTAATATGTAACTTCACATAAATAAAATATCTTGCAAAACATAATAATCATAAGATTCATACCATCATAATTAGGTTACATCGTAGCTCTAACAAAAATAAACTAAAACATAAAGAAATAATGAGGAAGAACAATAATAAGAAATAAAGAAGGCATCTTGAATCAAAGAACAAGAAGTCTATCACCCTTTTTGTCTTCTCTTCAAGAAAACCTTGAATTCTTGGCCTCTTTCTTGAGTTGTGCTCAATTTCCTCCTCCTCCTTCTTTTGCCTATTCTCTTATCTTAAATAGGGTTTGGATTTAGACCTATCTCCTATCCTAGTAAAATTGGGTTTTAGAGACCTAAAACAATTGGGTTTTAGAGACCTAAAACAATTGGGTTTTGAACTTCTAAATTAATTAGGATTTGAATTCCTAACATGACTGGGTTTTCTAAATAAATAGAAAACCCAAGAACAATAGAAAATCTAATAACAATCATCCAAAGCCCAAGCCCATCTTGACTCTTTTGATCTTGATATTACGATTTTGCCACACAATAAGCATCAGGTTCTCCATGTTCATTCATTTTCTCCTTGCCTCCTTGTGCTACAAAAACAAGATAAATTTAGGTAAATAAAGAGGAATTCAAATATTTTCTCATAAGCATTGCATTGCTTATTGCCTAAAAATAGGTCAAATAACTCTATAAAAATAGAGTTATCAAGAAGGCATAGACTATGATCAAACTTTTGCACCCTTAGCTAGATTGGAATCCATTCGCATGCTTTTAACTTATGCATCTCATGAGAATTTTAAATTGTTTCAAATGGATGTCAAAAGTGCAATTTTGAATGGTTACATATATGAGGAAGTATATATTGAACAACTTCTTGGTTTTGAAGATCTTTTGTTTCTAAATCATGTTTTTAAACTCACTAAGGCATTGTATGGTTTGAAACAAACTCTAAGAGCTTGGTATGATCATTTGAGTACATACTTAGTGGAAAACAACTTCAAAAAGGGTGTTGTAGACATTACTTTATACATCAAGTCACATGATTATGATATTCTTTTAGTTCAAATATATGTAGATGACATCATTTTTGGTTCATCTAATTCATCTTTGTGCATTGAATTTGCTAAACTTATGGAGAAAGAATTTGAAATGAGCATGATGGGAGAACTTAGTTATTTTCTAGGATTGCAAATCAAGCAAACAATACATGGTATTTTTATTTCTTAAAGTAAATTCACATATGAACTCTTTAAGAAGTTCAATTTTGATCATGTTAAAGAAATAGACACTCCTATGGGTACTTTACTCATATACATGTTGATCCCAAAAGTACTTCCATTGATCAAAAGACTTATAGAAGCACGATAAAATCCTTGTTATACCTCACTGCTTCTCTTAATTGCTACTCAAGGGGAGCTCTTGATTCATTATATCTAGTATGATCTTTCCAATTTTTGTTGCTTGTTGATACAACACATGACTCCAATTCCAAGCTAGTATTTTCTCAACTCCGAAGTCTTCAAACTTATGTTCTAATCATAAAGCCTAGTTTTACATTAATAAGTGAATCCCAGGGAATATTAATTGGAAGCTAAATACCCATAAAGAAGTAAACGGATCCCTTTCACGCGTGCTTACACCACATTAGCATATAAATTGGCGTGCACCTTTGGTAAGCTACCTGAGCAGCTTAATAATTTGTTAAATTTCGTTTGTCTACGTGAATGACTCGAGCTTCATCCTAAGCTTAGCTTAAATGATCAAATTGGATTTTTTTTTTTTTTTTAAAAAAAAAAGCCTACAATGTTGGGTCAGAAGAAAGAATGTCGTCGGCAAACATTGCCTGAAAGTAAATGGTATAAAAAAATTTTGATTACTATTTAATATAATCATGAGACAGAAAAAATTTGAAGGAGCCTATGCCTATCCAGAGATATCCATTCCCGAGACGGGAAATTCAAAACAAAGTAATAAAAGTAGGAATTACGAAAAAGGTTCGAAAAATAATTAGAACCGAACGGGTGGTTTTCTAATCTCAAATAATTAGTCTGCCTGGGTATGCTCAACTTTCCCTTTGAAACACTTATTCTTTACCACCATGCTCAGCGGATTCTGACAACCCGCTGTGTTTTTGTTGTCGAGTGGTGGGGAGTGAATGGCTCCGTCGCTCCTTTCCACCGGGTTTAGATGATGCGTTGCCGTACCAAATCATGCCAATTACAGCTATGATCATCCCGAAAACCACGTGTAGATTCAGACCTTCCTTCCCGAAGAAAAAGAATCCCATAATTAAAACCAGGATTGTCTTCATATGACCTAGTACTTGGAAAGAGACTGCTGTAAATCTGCCGATGCATATAAATTGGCTGAGGTTTGTCCCCACAGCGATAGTGCAAGAAAGAATAATAAACATCTGTTGAGACCAAATTAAGGGGAACTGTGAGTTATTATCCGATAAAGTCCGACAATCCAACAAAAAGCAGAGTATAACCAGCCATCTATGCATATGAATAAAGACACCATGGAAACTAAAATAGTCATTTTGAACAGAACCTGCTGCAAACAATTATAGAAAAGCTTCACTTTAAGAAAAGGAAAAAGAAGAACAACCGCAAGGAGATTTATTTTTAAAAAGCAAGTTTGTGGGTCATGCAGGCATGACAATAGAGAGTGAGAGAGAGAGAGAGGGAGAGAGCACTTCCTGAAAGAGTGATGTTTGAAGTCCCATCTCTCTCTACTCATGAAAATAAACTTTTTCTTCTTCCCGTTACTAGGGAAAACAATTCGAGGAAATTATTAACTACTTAATTACGTAAAAGAAATGGACGGTATATGTCACTTATGTTATGCCTGTAATGCCATAATATAAAACTGTAGGTGCAATTTTCATTCGCCTATTATCTAGATAAATTGCAACAACTGCGCACAAAAAATACAGAAGACATCATAAATTACTGCTGTACTTACCAAAGATGTTGCATTATAGTCATAAGCGTCAACCCTTTTGTTTGTCAACCAATAGTCCAGAAAGGGCCCTAATACCAGCAGTGAAGCAGCCTGTGCTGGAGCTGTATGTCCCAACAGGTTGAAAGAGCTAAGTTGATACTTCCGCTGAAGAAAATGAACATACTGCACATAGATTCATTAATAAGCCTTCTAAACAATATCGAGGACAATTTAGGAGAAGGAAGTGAAGGGTGAGAGAAAGAGTTTTTAGACAACTCCTGTTTGTGAGTTTAACAATAAAAGACCACGGCATAACAGCAATTAGAATGTTGAAAATATTCCTCAAATTATGATGTCATGTAGTTTAATACATAAATACCAAAGAATATGATGTCTAACTACATAGAGTGGATCCTAACATATGAAATTATATGCCTAGAGATAGTATAACTGCATATGAATGTGTAGAGGTATGGTCAACTTACATATTGTTGCATAGAGGTGCTCCATACTGCAATAAAAGCTGCAATGAAGCCTTTGGCATTAACACTCACATCAGTGACAGTGCAAACACCAACACCCAATAGAACAACTACTATGCTCAGCTTTGTATCTCTGGAGTATCGAATTTTGTCCAACACAACTTCCAAAAGGCAGGACACAGGAATCATACTCAGCTTAGCAATCTGCATAGAAGATAATTCATAACATTCAAAATCATGGCAATAGATCAGCAAATGAGAACCTAAACACAAATCATCCAAATTACCTGATAGAATCCAACCGAGTTCCACATTAGACTAACATTCATTCCAACAATTGAGAAATTGGCAAAGATAACAAATTTTAGGAGCTCTCGAATTGGTAGAGTAGAGGGTTGGATATATCCCAGCCACCTTAGAACAAGTGTCATCAGTGTTGTCATTGCAAAATGCAAACCAGTTAACGTTGTAGCTGCAAAGATAGCAATTACTTAGAACTGTAAAAAGAGACAAAATTACAAGGAACAGTGAACAGATTAATGATGACAAGCATGCTTATAGCCATAACATGTTCTCAGATTAGTTGCCAATGACAACATAAATCACTGTTGTATGAATCAAAGGTCAATAATGAAAACATCATTCACCGTCCTAATCCAAAACATGAATGCTTATCTTCATGTCTAGTGGCTTAACTCTTTCCAATGCAAAATTCAAACACATGAGCTCCAGGTTTCAGCCTCAACTTTTAGCCAACTCAAATCTTAAACAAAAGCTGGTTTTTACTAGAGCTCTTATAATCACCATAGAATATTCCTCGGGCCATCCATTAAAGGGATTCTTGCAAATTGTTGTCATGTAGAAGTCCCCTTCAATCCTTTCAAGTAATACCACTCAACCAAGTTCTTTCCAGCGAAAAAACCTACTGTTGTTGAAAATCACGCTCCTTTTTTAAAAAGATAAAATAATTTTTCGTTTCTCTTTTGTATTGGCAAGTTACAGATACAGCAAGTTTCGTTCCTCTTTACTTCACCCTCCACATCATTTTAAGGGGAGAAGAAGTGTTAATTGAGCCAAAACTCATTGGTCCATCAGGCTCCTTGTGGCTGACTGATCAAATTGTTTCCTCACTAGTTTGATTCAAGCAATTGTTCACATAGCATTCAGAAATCATCCATTCATTTCCCACAAGCTCCAGTCATATTCTAATGTACAAGATAAAAACAAGTTCTTGTTCAGGTCTAGTACACATTCTAAAATATCACTTGGTATGGACAAATGACCCAAGATTTGAAACACTCTCAACATGCTCCGCGTCAATTTTAGATACTAGGAGAAAAGTATCTCAATACAAAACATCCAATCATAATCCCCGTTCAAGCCTATATCTGATAATCCTGTCACTTAGAACTATCATGTCAGAAGACCAAGCTTTCACCTGAGCTGATGCCCAATAATTTTCACAATTAGAGGGAAAGGAAATTTCAAGAAAAGCATCAGATACTGGAACACATATACCTACAAATACAGCCTAATTAATAAACTAGACACTTCAGATTATGAGAAACCACAGAAAGCAAGACACCCACCAAAAGCGATCCACTGTCATGGAAATCTAATCAATTACTTGCAGCAAACTATTTAAAGTATACATAAAACGAACCTATCTATCTTTTTTTTTTTTTCCTTGAAAAAAGAAGAAATAAGAACAGAAAATTAGAACTTAAAAGTGCACAAAAATAGTTGTCAAAATATTAAGAGGTAAAAAGAAAATGATAGAAAAAAAGTTATAAAAGAAAGAAGAAAGAGTAACATACCAAAGCTGAAGCCATATGTAGCCATCAGAGCTTTATTGACAAGGATAATCCCAACAGAAGTGACAACATTGAACATCCACGCGGCTGCATCGGCTGCAGCCTTCTCCTCAGCCTTGCTAGATGGAGCCATTACCATGTATTTTCCAACAATTTTGACCACTCTGAAGTCCTTATACTTCAGCTTCCGTAGAGAAATCCATCCACTACCACATACCAAGTCCAAGAGTCCTGGTCACTTGGCAACAACGTAATCTACATAGATGAAATGGGAAAGAGTAAGAGAAAATCGCTCAAATGAAAAATAAAAGGAAAAATCACTAAAACTGAAATCCGGATAACCATAGTGATCCGCAACATTATCGACCTCTCTCCCGTAAGAATATATGCCTATTTTATTTTTGTCTATATATATACATATATAAATAAAGGATGTCAAAATTGAATTCTTCTTCAGGTCAGCCAAAAGACTGGAAAAAAATAACTCTGCTTTGATTAAATCTAGACAGCCAACTTCAGCGTAACCACGGCTGAACTCAAGAACAAGTCATCCTGCCAAACAAACTAAAGCTCATTTCTGAAGGATCACAGAGCAACAGAAATTGTACATTTCACAGATCCATGACCAAAATTTCTCATCAATCACGATCAGATCCAAAAGGAGTCAGATCACTCGCAAAAACTCCACACTTTTATCTCACAGAAGGCAAAGATTTCCGACAACCGGATCCAGATTTCAACACAAAATCACGTTTGGATCCAAAGCACCGCACAATTTCGAGCCAATTAGGCAACCAAAAGACAGATCTATGATAAAAGGAAACACACCAACATATCGAATGCATTATGAATCGTCACTGTCCGGTTTCGAAACCTACCGGCGAAGTGGACCGAGCTAAATGAGAGCAAGCAAGTGGTTTCGAAGACAAAAGTGAAAGTGGTGCAACACTTATGATGCGCTCTCTTGTGCTGCAGTCAGTTACAAGAGAGTTCGAGGGTGCGTTGGGAGAGTGGAAGTGCCCCTGCTCTTCCTCCTGGATTTCCACGCTGCTTTTTCTCGTTTTTGTAGAGGGAGAGAGAATTCGTTAGGCAATGAGGAGCTCGTGCAGATGCGTTTACCGCCGGCCAATTAGAGTTTATATGAATTTTATTATGCGATGAATTATGCCATTTTTTGTTTTTCCCGACTTTTCATCCCAAGTAGAGAACATACTATCAATCTAGGATAGAGACCCATATTTTTTTGTTTGTTGGTTTTTTACGTATGAAATCTTCTGCTTCCTAAAGAGATTTGAGATATTATATGAATTGTACATCAAACACTCACATATAATAATCACAAAAAGAAAGTCAAAATTTACATAGTTTAAGATAAAATTAATTTTATGTTCATAGCACAATAATCTATCATTATTTGCAATTTTTATATTCTAATACAAATAATATCTTAATAGTTTACAAAGAATAAAGCTTAGCATATAATTCTTTAAAATTTCATATATATTGAACATCTAAGAGAATGACTATTTTATTTTTATTTTTAAGTTTGACCGACTAAATGACTTGTAGCATTAAATGAATCACCCTCCTACTAATGTCACCATAGTTTATTTCTGTTGCATTTAATTTTATACTTAATAATTTTTTTACTGTTAAAAATTATATAAAAATAATATATATCTAATTTAAATCATAAATATTAGGTAAAATATATTTTTTATAAATTAATTTTGAAGTTTTTATATTTTGTATATAAGACTTAATTTGCTTAGTCTCCCGAGCATGGAGCAACAGTTTTTTTTTTAAAAGTAATGTTTGTTTATAGACAAAGGGAGAAAAGATGAATTATAAATTTTTAGTGGACTTTTTAGTAATGTTGAATAATAATTTTATACTATTTATTTAATGTTGATTAATTTCAATTAAATGCTTTGTTAAGTAAACTAAATGTATAAAAAGAAAAAAAGAAATCTTCCTGTTTCTCTCAAAAGCAATTTCTTAGAATAAAACATGGAAAACATTCCCGAGGGTTATTGCCGCCCTGATTCACTCATGCGTTTCAATTTTGCGACGGCTTTAAGCGGTAGACAACTCGTCATAATAGCTTTGGCAACCGAGAACGACAATTGTTTTTAGCTTTTAACCGATATAAAAGGAGGAGTTAAGAAGGGCATAAAAGCAAAAGTCGTGGTCCAATACATATAGGTATTGATGCAATTAGCACGTGGGTGGTATTGCCACGATAGGTAGCATGTGTCCCTTCCTTCTGCAACTGTGCTCTCCTTGCCAAGTACAAAAAGGCCACCCCCCTCTTCCGCATTGGCCTCCTCTCTTATAATTCCGAAAGCCTCAATATCGCAACGTAAAAGCAAGAGGTTAGAATACACAATCTTCGATCCCCGAATCGAATTGCAGTACCAAACACAGGGATGGCGAAGAAGAGGAAGTCCGTAGCCACGAGCCTCGACGAGGTGGATCGGACCATGTACGCGTCGTTTTGCAGCGCGGCCAACTCCCTCTCTCAACTCTACACCCATGCCATGAACCACCAGAAGTTCTCTTTCCAGGCGGGCGAACGCCACGGCCTTGTATATATCACTCTTCTCTCTTAATTTTTGCTTGATATTTCGATTCTGATGATATTCGGTGTCTGTTTGTTCCGCGATTTTCGTTTTTATGTACTTGCTTGGACATAAAACTTGATGGATATAGCTGCTGTTTTAGATTACCTCGTTTGTGTTTCGATTGTTAATTAGATTCCATTACACTAGTCAATGGAAGTATTGTGTCAATTTCATCTTAATTTTCCCGATACGAGGTTTCGCTTGTTGTTTGGATAACAGTACTTCGGGAGAGACAATGGTGGAGTTAGACTTGGAAGAAGAAAAGCTTCAATTATTTAAAAGAACTATTTTCACCATACCATTGCATATCCAGGATTTTGGAATTGTAATTAGGCGAGAATAACTATCACTTTATAAATTCGAGATAAGCATATGTCAAGACCTCGAACAAGCGTGCTCTTGTCTCACAATATGAGAGTATGTGACTTCTTTTACCATAGAGAAGCATTGATTGGAATTGATACATGCTGGAATTAATGTTTCTTTTCAAGTTTTTCAAAGATTTAGCCCGTCATTTGGCATTGTGGCTACGAGCATTAGAAATAAAGCAAATCAAGGTCAAGGTAGAAAGGTTGCATTCTAATTATGTTGGTATGTATTGAGTAAGAACTTCACCGAAAATTGACCTTTAAACCCGTTGCTAGTTGGGAATGATACATGCTACGAACATCATCTGGTACGGTATGCAAGTGGGCTTTATCAAATTTATAGTACATGAGAAACATGAGCATATATTGCAGGATTGTCAATGTTCCACTATGGTTGAATACTATTTAATATCTATACTCTAAACAGAAGTTTCTGCCTGAAATTGTTTATCTTTAGCAATATTTTTCTATATGAAGTTTTTGTAACACTTTATACTAATGCCTAATAAGGTTTGTAAGAGGGAGGGAGGGAGAGGGGGGGGGGGGGGGGGGGGAATCTCAAGAGTAATGGATGATATTTAACTGTGTCGTAAGGTAACTTTTGCTCATATGTGATTGATAGTTGCTCACATAAATAAATGTAGAGGTTGCTGATTGATTTTGGAAGTTGATTTAGGATTTTATTTGCAGAAGCTCTTACTTAATGGCATTACATCTCTTCCTTTTATTGCAGTAACAGTATGAAAGATACTTTAGTCGTGACTTTGGAAGCTTGATAGAAAGTATGATATCATACATGGCAAGACTGAGTTCTCAAAATTGTTGAATTCAAATGCAAATTGTTGTCTAAGAGGAGTTTGGAATTTGTATTATTTTAAGAGTTTCACTGATTTCAAAGGATTTGGTGTATTCCAGGTCAAGTTCTTGTGTATACAAAGTACTTTTGTTTTATCAAGAGGCCCTTCCTAGTTAGAAATTATAATATATATGACTACATGTGGAATATTGGTTCTCAGTTGTTTGTCCTGACGATTAGGACTATGTCAGGTTTAGAGTGAAGTTAAGATTATAGGGTGCTTCTTCTACAGAGCTTGCACATGTGTGGTTTTTAAACTTTTCCATATTTGAGAATAAAATTTTAATTTGGAAATGTGCACGTTAGTTCTTAGCTCTCCTAACATGTTTGAAATATCTGTAAACAATTAGAACATAACTTCGTTTAAATTGGAATTCAGACACATTTATTGTGAGATATTCAGTACTCGTGCATTCTTTCTTTTTCAAATCAGGAATGCTTGAACTTTCGTATGTAATGAATTAGGACTCACCATGTCAATCCCATACCTGAAATCTGCTTTTCAGGGATTTAAGCCATACGAGGACTACTAGGGTTTAGTAATAGGATGGCCAATGGGCTGCTAAGCATGATAGTGGAGGGGAATGAATTTTGAAACTGAAAAATCCTTCTAGAACAAGCTTAGAAAGTGCAATGTCCGAACGTTTTGGTCAAGAGCTTCTTTGTCTTTATCTTTTATTTAGTGATCAAGTTTCTAGAAGTTGAATTCTTATATTGTCCGATCCACTGAAAGATTTAAAGCATGATGTTGCTTTCTTTCCCTTTTTATAACTGATCTAGTTGTTGTCTTCTTCTTGTAGCCCTATTACCGGAGCCGTACAGGTGCTTCTTTTCTGCCTTTCTGTCTTTATTACGAGCATGGCCAGCTTGGATGTCACCACAACAGTTAAATTTACCTTCTCAAGCAAACCATATATAAGGCTGAGGTTGGCAACTCTTGATGTTTATCATCAAGTAGTTTGGCATCAAAAGTGAAAGTAGAAATCTCTCTAAATACTCATTGCTCAAGTATTCTCTTCCTTATTCTTGTGAACCTTGAAGTAACATCTGAAAGGATTTTAAGCCCAAACCTAAGCTAGCTCTCCCAAAAACCCCTATACAGAAAGTTTTTTGTTGATTTACCCTCAAAAAGATTTGCACAATAATTTTACTACATAATTGTTGAGATAAGAAGTTATTCAATTTTTAAGCCTAAACATAGAAAGCCCCAAAAGTAACTACGATTATAAAAAATGGTGATCTATGTCCTTGAAAAAATAGATTATATCTAATGACTTCTTAAATCTAGATGATATGTTCTTACACATTTTTTATTAATCCATCACTATTCGTCAGAGATTTATTTTCTTTTTGGCAGTTCAATTCTTCCTTCTTGCAATTTTTTATTTTAAAAATTTCTATCTTTGCGTCCTTCTTCCCCTCCCCCCCCCCCATTAATGAATGCAAAAGTTTAAAAAATATACATTATAAAGGACTAAAACCTTAAGTTGACTTGCTATCTGATAAATTTAATTCCTCTTTTAGTCATAATCTTCTTTTCCTTCTCCTTCTACGTTTGGCTATTGTCATCATATTCTGGTATTTTGACCCAGTTATTGATAGAGTTAACTACAGTTGTATCCAGTGGTTGTCAGATATCCACACAAGCAACAACCATGGATACATTGATGGATAATAAAGATTTGTTAAATTAACAGGCTATTTAATGTTTTATTGTTTAGGTAGTAAGTGAAAGTTATTATGAAATCTTGTTTATGAAATCTTGTTTATGTTGTTAACTTTTTTATGTGGACTGTCATGATTCGATCCTTTTTTTTTTTTTTTTTTTCAGGCCTAGGCACATTATATTGATTGTTGATGCAGTGGTTTTTTGACTTTTCTTTTTCTCTTTTTCTCTTTTCTGGTTACTTGCTCAGTAGTTTTATCTCAGGTGATTTAGATATACCAAAATACATATGTTGTTTTATTAATCGTCTTCTCTCTTTTCTGGTTGTTGACATATGATTGATGCTTTACTTTTTCTGCATCATAAACCATTGAATTTTCTTATCTACATGTGTCTTACACATGCGGATATGCAAATTTCTTCCTTTTTTTTTTTTTTTTTGGTTGGAATTATTTTGGATTGTCATTTGGACATCCACGCGTAAACCTAAGACAAATTAGAAGGATGTGATATATTGGATGGCACTGAACATTTTTGTATGGTTAAAGAATCTGCTGCGTGTTCCTTTTGCTTTATTTATAACAACGAGATAGATCGTTGTTTGGAATTTCTTATAGCAGCTTAGGCAAAATGCTGTGAAGAGTTTAGTATTAATATCGTGTTCCTGTTGGGCCTTTGTCACTAAATCTATATCTCCTAATAGTCTGATTATTGATGTCCTTGACATTTTTTTGATATACCTGGTCAATTTTTCCTTTCAGGAAAAACTCTATCAATGGATCCGGAGACAACAAGAGGAAGGATCTAGAGTTGCAACAATTGATATTCTCAATTACATCCAGGTATTTTTGAAATATTGACCTGGCCGATTGGTTTATGATCTTTTATCATGCATGTAAGTGGACTCCTATAACACATTTTACATACATGTGATCTGAGTTTACTTTGAAAAATCTGTATATTTGGTGATATGTTATAAGGTGCCCCAATATAGAGTTCTATTATTTGAGAATACTGACATTCACATAGCTTTTTGTGTTGTTTTAGCTGAATCTGAAAATGGGAAATTTTCTGATTTCTGAACAGAATGAGCTGGACTACTGTGCGGAGGAGCCATCAATGTCCCCTAGAGCGCAAGTGCAACATCAGCACTCTCAACCGGCAATGCATGTCTCGAATTTAGGATTCCCAGTTTCTTCAGGTTCATCTGGCGTAACAACTGCTGGACAGGGAATTCGTTCTGAGCAATGTGATCAGCAACCAAAGAATTCGGTCTTCTCAAATGCTTTATCAAGCCCTCTTCGCCAGAGTCTTCAGCACTATCACATCGCTCGGGGAGATTACTGTCCGAATGGTGGCCTGCCTTTGGGAAATGGGACGAGGAACAACGAACCAACCTTTCTTCAACACCAGAACAGGGATTCTAGTGCTCTCAGTTCCAACGACTCTGCGATGGATATGCACGCAGACAGTCCAGCTAATGACTCCAGTTACTGAAATTTCGCGTTTGACTACCCTCTTGCCATGCAGTCGTCAAAAGATATGGAAAAGTTATGGTGATTACAAAGCTCTTTTGTGCATTTTCATTTAAGGAATGAAAGTACAAGATGGAACTGATAACATAACCTCTTATCTTACTTCTTGAGTTTGGGTCTTCTGTATCTTCTGTAAAGTGTTGTCGTCGAAAACATCTAAAATATTTAAATTTGCAACAATGGTTTTGCTGTATTTTCTTTCCTTAACATATATTTATCTTCTTATTCTGGAGCTTTACTTTATGTTCAAAGTTATTTTTTGTGAGCTTTAGCCATGACGCAGTAAATGGCTAATTAACGATAGGTTACTCGTGTCAGAGTTGGTTTGGCAATGATGTCTTGTTTGAGTTATTGACGGTTTAGCATAGAAAGGAGAAAAAGAAAATCCGTGTAGTCTTGCTTTCTTAGTCCTATTCGACTTGGAACAGATGAGGATTGTACTAGAAACTCCATTAGCATCAGGAATTATCGTCTAACTCATTTGCCGCTTACAAAAATACGTAGTTGATGGTAATTTATCGCCATGGCCTTGCTAAGTTTGTACTGTTAAATTTCTGTTGATCGATTTATGGTGGTTTACAAGGAAGATTAATATTCATAATATTTGTAACCTAGTTTTCTTTATTTTCTGCGTTTCCCCCCCTCTAAACCGAGGTCCCAATCCATTGATCTGACCCAACGGGTATGACATGACGGGTTTGCATTGAGAAGCTTCGCTGGGCTCGGGACCTGTCGTCCCGTACTGCGGGCGACTGTTTTGTCAATCGGGGAGATTGATTTTTCTCACTGCCTCACGCGCTGTAGTGAATGTCGTTGATCCGCTACACGCAACGGGCCGCTCCGACGCAACCACTATAATATTAGACAAAAACATTCCTCATTGAAGTTAGAATATACGGACACTTCATATGATATTAGAGTCAATTATTAATTTAACATAAAAAATAATTAATTTTTATTAGTAAAAGATCAAACTTAGATTACAAAAAAAAATCGAGCAAAAAGTCTTATATTAAAAAGAGAATATTTGTAATGTATCTTATAAGTTTAGATAACCATCTTCTTAAGAAAGATTATTGAGAAGTAATAGTTATATATAGTTCTTTGATAAGTAATTATAATATTAAATATATACATATATGATATTTTATATAAAATAATAATTTTACTAGTTAAAATTTGCTTGAAAGTACTTATAAGTATGCTATGTTGTTTGATTAATTATCGTGGTAAAATAAAAGCATTTTCTATGCATGGGAATGTGTATGCAGGAGAGAAGGAGCCAAAAACCTTGGACTCACTTTAACATACATACTCGTAAAACTTTGCCCCGTTATAGCCGCTTCCGACGGAGGGGAGAGGTTTATTGATTTGGCAGATCCAAAATCACAGAAGAATGAATGGGTCCTACCACGTTTAGCCCATACACACCAATCTCTTTGACATGAAATGAATATGCAGCTCACCTACCAACACCGCCCTCCCAATCAGTTCTTACAACGGGAGAATCCCATGCAAGTTGTTGGCCTTTTTAGGGCCGCAGGAGCTGGTTCTTCTTCTTTCTTCTTTGCCTTCCTTTTCTTTTTTTAATTCCTAAGCTGACCCAAGTTTTTTTGCTAGACATACCCATTAAAAAGTAAAACCGTAGACTTAGAGATAAAGAAAGGGAGAGATTTTTTTTTTCTTTTTGACCACTCAATCATGCACCCAACAGGACTGCCTTCTTTCTTGCTACAAACAATTCTTACTGGAATTTTTAATGAATGTGTCATACGAAGACACGATCTAAAAGGTTGAAGAAATTTTCATTTTACTTTTTTATTTAAACCTTATTTTCAATGATCTTATCTCTTGATATGGAACTATTATCCTACATATAAATGAGTCTAAAACAAAGGATAGATTACTTAAGAACTACACTAAAAACTAGAATAGAAGTTGGTGAGAAAATCAAAACTTGGAATTCTTTGATATTATTGATTACATGCTCAACTTATAATTAATAAGTATAAACTCGTAGAAGAAATCTCATAGAAATCCTACAAAAATCTTTTATTTTAAAAGATTTCATTGGTTTCCATATCAATCTAGGATGACAATTTAGGAAGCTTGAGATACGTTTAGTTGAATTTACGCCAATTGATCGTCAATACCAAACACCGATTGACATCAACGCTTGCACCTGAAACAACCAAGGGATTCGATCGCATCCTAACCCAGGAACCCTGGAAAATGATTATGCTTGTCGTGAAGAACCCAGTTGAACATGGAGGCTGCAACTTTTCTGGCGTTAGACGGTTGGAGGAAACGCAAAAGAGGGCTAGAAAAGAGAAAATTCTTTAAAGTACTCTGGAGAAGATGGTGGCTTGGCAGATGAATGGAGAGATCACAGAGCACGAGATTTAGAAAGAATAAAAAATAAAAATAAAAAGACAAAGAAGAATGAAAAAGAAGTGCAATCATTAGGTCCATCCTTACAGTATCACATAGGCTATGAAAATTGACCGCCGCTGGCCGGTGGTTAGTCCTTGGCGATGGTACATCGCAGTCCCAGAAGAAAAGGCAGCAGGTGGGATTCAGAGCCACTTACGCGAAAAAGATGGCCGACAAATGAGGGGGCCCAGGGTGATATTCGATCTTTTTTGCACACTGCCTGAAAGAAAGAAGAAAAGAACGCGGATAGACGTAAAAGAACTTTCATGAATTACGTATGATTGTACGACACACCATGGACCTTCTTTGGCACTATTTTGCGCTATTCTATTGATGAAATTTGAATATGGGTTTCCTATTATTTATATTTACAAAGCCCCACTTAACCATAAAAAAGAAAGATCCTTTTTAAGTGATGTAGGGCAGGATATTAACACGTCTTCTCATTGGAATAATTTGATTTAGACTATTTCACAATATTGTTTTTATTGGGTAGATTATAAACTTACCCATATTTATTTATAAGGTTGTTAACTAGGACTTACTTTAATATCATGTTATAAAGTTCAATCATTTTATATAATTAATTTAAGAAGATGGAGTGCTAGTTACATATAAATTTTGTCAACATTTCGAGATATTAATTTATTTTATTTTTTAGAAACTACTTTTTGAAAAATAAATAAAACCTGGAACCCAAAACTCCAAGGCATCGAATCCCGTGGATCTTCAACTTCAGAAGCCCTGTTTGGAAGTTGAGCTACCGACTTGATCCAAGCCCTGTTTGACCCAATCTCCTCAAGCGCCTTTTCACAGAGCCCGATGCAGTGATTTCAACGAACACTTTTTACCAATATTGGCAACGGCCGCTGGAACTCTAGACCGGCACCATCCTTCTGGGGCAGGGGTTGCGGCGGACTGCAGATTTGACTATCCACTACTATTGGGTCAGAAGTCAAGTTATGGACACTTTCCAAGCGAAGACTCGTCCCTCCCTATTAATATAATCAAAGGGGACCAATCTCGATCGGATAGCTTAAAACATTCTTGGCTTTAGAATTTTCCACACAAAAAGTAACTCCTTTTAAGATTCGAGTTTGCATACTTTAACTTACCCGTCCAAACTTTTGTTACACAGGAAAGTCACTAATATTTACAGTTCATTGGGACTTTGAGAAATGATAAAGAATTAAATATCTTTTAAAAGATTAAGAGTAAGATTAACCCATGTGATTTATGAAAATCTTGACCTCAAATCTTACTATTTTTACTACTTTAAGATTCTCATGGGTAGATTGATCCTCTTATATAGTGTTAAAGTTACCAGGCAGCCAGTGGTAGGTGGAATTGCAAGTCAAGAACATCTCTTTTTTCTTCTCAGGCTGCTGCGAAACGTGTAAATGGAGGCACGGAAAGCAACGTATGAATTGGAAGGCGATGGGGCGTGAGATCATTTCCATAACGTCACACCGTCCTCATCCAGTAGAGGTCAGTCCTTCACGTAAATGTCTGCATTTAATGCTTTTCGGTTTATCCCATTCCTTGCAGCGCTTTGGAAACTTTTATGATCCTCCGCCCCTCGTTTTGCTTTCACAGTTTTTCGCTCTCCTTGCTGTCTGCGAAACATGGTCCCAGGCCACAAAACAAAGCCTTGCATCGTGACTGCACGCGGTGGTCAAAAACCTATGTAATTCATGAGCAAACAAGTATTTTACTTGAAAACTAAGTTTGATATTATGTCAAAATATAATATTATTTCTTTGAAATTAGTTTATAAGAATAAAGAATAACAACAAATTCGTCCATTAACCGCGTTGAAAAGAGAATTCTATCATCTACTTTTACAAATTATTGTCCTTTTTCTTTTTTTTTGAACATGATGGACCTCAATCACTGGGTGGAGCACGCGCTTTTATGATGGATTTTTCTCTGTTCAGTGTGGAGCAGTTGGATAGGACAGGAAAACTTCAGAGAGAAACCAAGTTGGGTTTAGAGTTCCAACAATATTTTCACTTTCAGTTTGTACTGTTATGTTTATATAAAAACTAATTCAATTTTAAATCACAAAGCAAATTATTTATTCAAAAACCCATTTTATGTTATAAATTGACCTATAAATAAAGATGTTATCTAGTATTTATTTATGATTAATAAATTTACTACTTTTTAATATAGTAATTGAGAAGCATAATTACTATAATTGAGAACTTTGCGATTATTAAAGTAATAGAATGGGTTAAAGCAGGCATAGACAATGAAACAAAAGCAGCCTTTCCTCCTTTAATCACAATTTCCAAAACACCATGCTTGAATATTTATATAATTTCTCAAAAGGGAGAGGAAATTGAAATTAAGAAGGGGTCCCATCGCTATCATGCGCCCTGGGAGTCACTATCACTATCCACCTTTTAAATAACTGCGTCCAGAGCCTCACTCAAATCTTTTTTATTTTATTTTTTATTTTTAGTTCCTCTCCATTTGCTCGGCGACTTTATCCTACGAGCGCCTCGATCGGAGATTCGTAGCCGCCGACGATTTCACCACCCGCTGCTGCCTTTCGGTTTACTCGCCAGGGATCTTACTTGGACTACGCATTCCTTTCAGGTGTTGCACGCTTCTCCCACTCGCTCGATCTGATTCCCCGGTTGGTTCTGGAGAAACGGAGCGAGAAAATTTCAATTCCTTTGATTTACTGATGTGTTTTTCATTTCTTTTCTTTTTAGTTTGAAGAATATGAAATTCAGCTCAGTGAAATCAATCGGTTGAGTAATAGATGAAGAAGATTAAAGATTCTCAATTTGAACTTTGTTTCTTTTCCTGCATTTTCTTTTGCAAACAAAGAAAGCACCAGTAGAAGTGGATTTCAGCTTCGGTGAAGTGGAGTGTTTTGTCATACTTCTTTGTCTTTTTGCTCATTAAATAACTGTTAATTTAAGTAGAAACTTCTCTGTGAGTTGGTAATGAAGTTTGTTATCAATTTTTCTTTGCTCTTATTATTTTGAAGCAAAGGAGATCTCAACCTACCTCGTCATTCTCGAGTGATCTTTTATAGGTATCTTTGGGTTATCAATTTTTTTTTCTTCGCAACATGTTAGGTTAGAGTTCATATTAATAAAGTGTCATGGCGTAGCCAAGTTTGCTACTTTTTTTTTTTTTTTTTTTTGTTTCGAAATTCTGTTGATTTCTGTGGAACTCTTTTTTGTCATCCTACACTCTTTCAGGTGATAATGATATTTGTAATGTGTATTGAATTACAGATAGTTCATTGAAAAATAGATGACGATTAATTTCCTGCTGAATTTCTTTTCTTTTTGGTTTTCTTTCTATCTCCGTTGCAGAGGCCAATTTGTCGTATGCTTACTTGGTCGATCTCTCTCTCTCTCTCTCTATATATATATATTTCTTTTTTGTTACGTTTTTTCTTCCCCTCTACCTGTTGTATACTCTGAAAACTAGCAATTGCTAGAGAATCCCGATAATTTTTCCATAATACTTGGCATCCTTCACAATTTTTGATGATACTGTATTCTAGTCACACCCTTTCTGAGTTTTGCAATTTACTGCTAACCACGTTCCTTACAAGTCTGGATTTTTGTCAGATTTTGATTTGAAGTTTTCATGCTGTGTTATCAAGTGAATCTATTGTTCTTTTAACGTAACAAATTTAGTTTTCTAAGATGTAGGAATTCTCACTACACCCTAATTCTTATGATTATTTTGGTCAACGTTGTAGATGCTTAAAGAAATACGACTGGTTCAGTTGGACATCTGCACATAATAAAAGAAAAAGGAAAAGAAAATTTTAGAACCGGATGTACTTCAGTTATTCTCTGAAAATGCCAATGCTGATGCTTTTGAAAACTATAACAGGTTAATTTGGTCCTTCGAAGGGAGTGAGCTGTGTAAAGGAATTTTTCCTGGGTGCCCTCATGTGCAGAACTGATGTTATTGGCAGTAGAAGGAGGAGGATTCTTCTCTTCTTCAGCTTCTGGGTATAGCAAGGGTCTTACCCTTCTCCTTTTTGGTCATAAGAACGAAGACAAACCCATGAGAGTTTCGCCGTGGAATCAGTACCAGTTGGTGGACCAAGAATCCGATCCTAACCTCCAGCTGGCTTCCACGAAGAACTGGATTTCCCGAGGGTGCGCCTCCTTTGTCTGCTTTGGTCGCACTTCTGCAGGGCTTGACACCTCATCAGCTCTTAAAGTGGGCCCTGCCCATCAGCAAGATGTCTTGCCGGGGCCTCTTGTTTCTGACAACGGCAAGAATTGTTCGACCGATGCAGATGATGGTAGCAATGCAAGAAAGGTTGCTCTTAAAAGTAGCTTAAGGAAGCGATCAAATAAAGCTTCTGTCTCTGTTGAATATGCAAATGAACGTGAAGCATCGGTCAAAAGGGATAGTGATATCCCTGGTCATACAGAAAGGAGGAAAGTGCAGTGGACAGATGCTTGTGGGAGCGAGCTTGTTGAGATCAGGGAATTTGAGCCCAGGTATGGAAATTTGTTTTTTTTTTTCTTTTTGTTAAGAGATGGGATTTAATGTTAACTCATTTGTATTTTTATAAATGTGCGAGTTTTGATTCCTTCCACCCTGATGATGTCCAGCCTTGTGTGTGATGTAGAAATGTTAGGAGGTCCAGATATTTAAATGTCTGTGCCAGGGATGCTAAGCTAATAACTATTGTTTCTCAGATTATAGCAAAAACCATGAGTTCTCTGAGCTAGTTCTCAGCCTTAGGCATCATTACATTGCATAAGATATCTTCATTCTTTTCCATTAGTCCTAACAAGTTTCAATTTTGGAGTTTAGCGTCCTAATATTCCTTTAAAAGGAAAAAAAAAAAGGTCTTAATTTAGAAAGCTATCCAGAACATGGGGAGCCGACTCCATACTTTTAAGTGTTTTTGAAGGATTCTCCAAAGTTACTGTCAAGATGAAAACATATATGTTGATATTAAACCAGAGGACGAGAAAAAGAGATACTGGAAATTAAGGAGAGACAAAAATGATGTGGACATAGAAAAAGAATCCAAAAAGTAAAAAGTAAAATAGTTGGTCAAAAAGAAGTTCGAGAAAAATACGAGATATCTTAGAAAGTTCGAGATAGAGACAGAAATGAAAGACCAGTAGCAGTGGTAGAAGAAAAGAAACCTCCATGTGCTTTACATGTGAGTAGTTGCGACTTGAGGACACATGAAATACAGGTCAGGTTATAAGGATGGATCAACACTTGGTAGATTTTTTTGTTTTCTCTTTAAATGGACTGTGTTTATTATTACTGGAAAATATGCACTTAGAACTTAAATGTTTCCATTCGAATGCTAAGATAATGGTTTTCAGATCCATTGTCCCCCATCCTTAATCCTTGTCTGTTAAGAAGGTTAAAACACAAGGGACTCTCCTGTAAGCTTAAAGGTCGGTGACTATCCTAGTGATAAAATTTCTTCTTGTATCGCAGTTTAGCAATAGTTCACAGCAATTCACTGAAAGTTTTCTGACATTTAATGTTCTTACTTTGCAACTTTGAACAACTATTTCCCAGCACTTGTACCCTACACTTTATTCGAGGACAATTTCCTTTGATCAATTATGTTATTCTCGTAATCTAGTGGCTGAAGTATGGGTTCCTCATGATTGTGTTCTAAATAATTTTCAGATGGAAAATATTGATGAATGTTAAGATTTTTGTACGTGCCAAATTTCATTTTCAGGCCCTGTAAATGATTATGTTTTTGAGGGCTTGGCAAAGGTTAAACTCTTCGATGATTCTCAATCGTTAGACACTGATTAATAGTTCTCATTACCTTTTATTTATTTATTTTTTTTGGTTTTTGTTTTTTTTTGTTGTTGTTGTGTGTTTTGGGGGGGGGGGGGGTGGTTTGGTCTTGGTCTTGGTGAGCGCTTTCCCTCATAAAAGTAGCCTTACAACCTTTCTGAAAAGCTGAAAACAATCCCTTTGCTTCTCCCCTCAGCCGAAGATCACTAGGAAAAAAAAAAAAACCATGATCTTCTTAAAATCTGCAAAAATCCTTGATCCATCAATGTGGATTTTTGTTAAAACACAAAAAGCGTGCACCCTGTTCTTCTTCTTTTTATTTTTATTTTATTTTTTAAATGTGATCCCTTTTCAAGGGTTTTTTTTTTTCCCCCTTCTTTAACTCATCCTATATTCTTAATTGGCCAAACTTGTGATGAAGTTGTTTTCTTGAAAAGTAATGAACCATATTTTTACTGTTCTTATCTTTTGTTGCTGCTCATGTAGGAGCTTATGATTCTATATGAGAATAGTTTTGCTTTGCATCAACAGGAAGTTAAAAGTATCAATTTTGTTTTCAAACCTACTGTATTTTGGTAAATAAAATTCTTGTTTTGTTCATGTTCTGATAGATTCTTGTAAAGTTTTTCATGTTCAACTCATCAAGTCTGCGAGTTTTCCTTTTCTTGAAAAATGAGTGAAAAAATTACCAATCATCTCTAGGCTCCACAATAACTGTGGCATTTAATTTAGATAAATAACCACTTACGTTGGTTTTGAGTATTTTATTCCACTTGGTAAATAGAACTTGTTTTGTTCATGTTATGATATGTTATTGTAAAGCTTTTCATGTTTAACTCATCAAGTCTACAAGTTTTACTTTTCTTGAAAAACAAGTGAAGAAATCATCAATGATCTCTTAGCTCCACAATAACAGTGGCATTTAATATAGGTATATAATCACTTACCTTCGTTCAGAGTATTTTATTCCACTTAGTAAATAAAATTTTTGTTTTGTTCATGTTCTGATAGATTATTGTAAAGCTTTTCATATTCAACTCATCAAGTCTACAAGTTTTACTTTTCTTGAAAGACAAATGAAAAAATTCATCAATAATCTCTTGGCTCTGCACTAACATTGGCATTTAATCTTGGTAAATAACCACTTACTTCGTTATGAGTATTTTATTCCATCCAAAATCCCACTTTTTGCCCTACTGGCTCACCAGTAGTATGCTGTTGTGTACGTTATAGTCTAATAAAGCCTTGCGAATGCGGTTTTTTCAGGAACTAGGACAGGGTTCACATGCTGCACTCGTTTTTCCAAAGTCTAGTATTCAAACCTAGACTTTTTTCAGAAAATAATAATAAAAAAGAACACAAGCAACGGGTGCTAACTTTAATGTTACAGTGCTGTTTGCTACTCTGGAATACATCTCCTGTCTGAAAATTTTGGAAGCTCAGATTTAATTTTTTTTAATTTTTTTCAAAGAGTTTCTATATAAAACAATGTTTTCGGACCTCCTTCCATTGGACGCTGTGGCAGGTGTGCTTTATACAGGGAGTGTAGGAGGTCTTTTCCCCCAGCCCTTTTACTTAGTTCTTTCTTGTTTGTTTCCTTGCATCTCATAATCTTGAATTCCTTTGCTGAAATAAGCTTGATCTAATGGCAGCGAAGCAGATGGATCAGATGACGACTTCGATAATGGAAATGAAAGAAGTTGTTCATGTGCAATTATGTAGTTTGTCTTTTACCCAAAGACGATGTGGGCTTAACTTCTATCCAAGTGGATCGATGCATCTGCTGCCAAAGTTTGTTCGCGTTGTCATCTGTTGAACTTCCTGGGGGGTAACATTGCAGCAGGTTTTTGAGCCTGAAAATCAAATCATGGCTAAAGTTCTATTTCTGGCGACGCATGTTAGACTGTTATTTTTGTGTCTATATTAGTTTGCTGCGGGTTTCAATTTTGTCACTCTTGGCTTTATTTCATTTTGTTTATCATTCTTCTCTTTGCGTGTGACTTAATTGTCTATTGTTCCATCGTAATTAGTATGAAAATTCTTTCTCTTTTACCTTTTCGGTTAATAAATCTTTAGTCATTTCTTCTTCTCCTAGGTATATGTAGAAGAAAAATACTGCGAATTTAAGATGCTTGGGGGGTTGAGGCCATTGTCCAGTGGAAAAGAAGCTATACCTTAATGTTTTTGTGATATACGCCGTAGCATTCCCTCGCTTTTGGCTTTGGGGTGCTATAACTTGTTCCGATGATATCAGCTCAGCTTTGATCTTTTCTGGGTCTGATTATCATATTCTCATCTCAGTTAGCATTTCTGTTCACTCCCTCCCATTCTTTGGGTCAGTTGGATTGAGTGATTCCCCTCTCTCATCAAGTGAAGTGCATGGAATGTCGCTAGGAAAGGTGTGAAAGATTTTGCCCCCTCTCGTAGGATTGATTTTTAAATAATTCTATAAATAGTAAACTAAAAAAAAAAAAAAATAGAGTGCACAAAAGGAAGGTCCATCAATTTTAAAAACAAAAATAGATTGGTGGTAGGCGCAAAAAGAGCTCTAGAGCTTATAACTATATGTCAATTGATTTCATCCACCAACGTGGCATAATTTTGTCAAAGAAAAAATAGCATAGCAAGTTTTATGTTTTCTGAATCTTACTTAAGGGCTTTTATCTTTTTTCTTTTTTATAATGAAAAAATGGATTATTTACATTTTTACATTAATTTTTAAGTAAGAATAAATATTCTAACATGATACTAGTGTTTAGATTTAAGTATTATATATTTTTAATTATCAATAAATATTTTTGTGGATGAGAGTGTATGTTAGAAATAACATGTTATAAGTCCTACATTATTTAAATTTAACTAAAATTTTTTATCAGATTCTTTTAGATAAATTTAAAGATCCAAGAACATTCAAATCATGTTGTTGATTATGCGAATTGGAAATGTCTTCCCATTTATAAGCATTCAGAGCCATTGATGTCGAAATAGAGACCATGGAACTGAAGGAGGCGTGTCTCCGCTGAAATTTGGCGACATCTTATCCACAATCGCACACCACTTGAACACCACGTCCAGCCGTGATAAACAAAACCAACCGTAACCCAGAACCTACAGGGCAAGAATTTGAGCGTGAAGAGAGAAAATGTCATTAACATCCTCAATCCCATGTATCAAAATCAAAATCCCAACTTCCTCTCCACCATCTTCTTCTTCATCATCGTCCTCTTCATCCGCCTCTTCTTCTTACTGCTTTAGTTTCTCTTCAAGTAGGCCTCACGTAGTCTCAATCCGGAGCTCCCAGACTGAGGGACCTCTTAGAAGACCTGTGGCTCCTCCGGTCAGAGAACCCTCTCCTCCTGGACCTCTAAAACCCGTCCCTCCTTCTCCTGCTTCGTCGTCTACGGTGGCTCAGCCGCCGAAGCCTGCTGCAGTGGTCGTTGGGGATGATAAGAATGTAATTACTTTGGAGTTTCAGAGGCAGAAGGCGAAGGAGCTTCAGGATTATTTTAAGCAGAAGAAGCTTGACGAAGCAGATCGAGGGCCATTCTTTGGGTTCATTGGAAAGAATGAAATTGCGAATGGAAGGTAAGGTTCTCCTGTTAAGTGACTTCCTTTCAAATTCGTAAGGGAATTACCAATTAATTTAGTTCTATTGCGAAGTTGGGCAATTTGCCGGGATGAAGATGATGTCATATTCCTGGGGGCTTAAGCCTGAATGAAATTGAAGTAGTTTTTCTAATGAGAATCACTTGGAAAGGAATTAGCTTCCCTCTACTTTTATTAGGCGCCGTAATATCCCAGCTGTCCTAATGCACTGTCATTTCAAAATATAGTCAGCTCAAATAAGTAATTATAGGGATTGAATCTAGAAAAACTTACTCCTAGAAAGTCCCACATCTGCTTGTGCAGTCAAAAGGGGATTGAATCTGTAAAAAGATGAGATACATATATGGACATTCGTTGAGATTGGATCTTGCATATTTTCGATATTGTACCAGTGCTGTCTTTTAGTGTGTACCAAGTTAGTATTACCTATCCTTGTTTTTTCCGAGACATCAATGCAATTTTTAGAATCAGTATTGAAATGAGTTAAATATGTTTTTATTTTTTCTTAATGCTTGTTGTTTTCGAATTTTATACCATCCCCCATAAGATCCCTCAAAAGAGACCGAAAAGAAAACCCCCTTAAGTAATTTCCATACTTTTTCAAACGATGCAAATCTTGCTTTTAATTCCTCTCCTCGCTGGGATGGCCTTTGGTGACTGTAATATAGGTCCTTTATGCCTCTAAATCGACTTCCGTGGGATGGAGGAATTTTTCACTAGTCGCGGGGTAAAAAGAATGGCTAGTTGATACACGTGTAGCTGACTTGGGATTTTTGGAATTCATTCCCCTTTGCCTCTCCACTCTTTTGGCTAAACCCTAGAATGTTCAGAATTGCATGTTTATCTTATTAAACTGAGCAACTAATTAAACTGTTCTGCAGATGCTTAAGTGCTGTTAATTATCATACATCAATCCTAACTGTTGCAGTCTAGATGGCAGGTATCCTGGATATGCCTATCGCATGATTCAATTTTTGCATGATTACATGATTGTTACGTATTTCACAGTGTTTCATGAAATTTCGTTCCTAGATGCAAAAATACCAACAAAACCATCTGGTCGTTTTAGCATCTTATTAATTTTTATTTTAAGGTTCAGCTCTTTGCATCTCCTGTGAAAAAATTATTCAGTCCGGGTTGCATGAGTTTGTAGTTCCTTGGATAGATTCTATTCATATAGGTCTTTTTGTTTGAATGATCCATCGGATTTATTTCTTGAAACTGGAGTATTGGCGTGTAGTTAATACAATATGTTAGACACTTCTGTCCTTGTTGCTTAGTCCTAATGTCACCACCATTAATCTAGTGGTGGAAGATGCAAAGCAAGGCTATTCACTGACTACCCAACTTGGCTGATAGTAATGGACTCCAAATGGTTATTGGAGGTTCTGTTCTTTTCCTTTCTTTAGGAAAACTGTAAAACTCGATAAAGCTATGGTACTCTTCTATGGAAAATAAATGCATAGTTGTAAAATTGTAGTTGTTTATTCGCATAAGTTTTACCCTTGCTTTTTTACTTGTCATCAAGAAAATCATCTTTTCAAATGTTAAAGTTTTGTATTCCCCTATCCTCTTTAGAATACTCGAAGAGTCCAATTCCTCAATTTTAGGCTTCTATCCATGACTTCATGAGCACTTATATTGTCCTTTGAAAATAAGTACTTCGTATTATTTTATTTATTTTTTATATTCTTGGGATGTGGGAGGCAAAGCTTCTGCTTCTGCTTTATTCTAAAATGATTCTGAAGTTTTTTGTATTAACCAGATTTTATGAGTTTTACGAAGCTCCCACTTGAGCATTTCTGAGGGTCCTTCAATTTAAGTTCAAGCTTCAATGACCTTAAGAAAAAGTTAAAAAAAAAAAAAAAGGACTGGAAATGAAAGAAAAAAAAAATGAAAAAGGGAGAAGTGAGCTTGCAACGTACTTTGGACTAAACAACTAGAATTCTATGATGAGTTTATTTGTTATGTGATCTCCTGTTGAACAAACCTCATCCCATGGCCTAGGTTCGACCATAACAATCCTGTATGAAATGCTATTCTCCTTATTGTATCAGTATGCGTAGTTTTGTATCTTTACCAAGATTTTGATCTGGTTCTTTCATTTGTCTGTATCTCGGATACTTGTCAAACAGATGGGCGATGTTTGGTTTTGCCGTTGGCATGCTAACGGAGTATGCAACAGGCTCGGACTTTGTTGACCAAGTAAAGATACTTCTCTCCAATTTCGGGATAGTAGATCTTGAATAACCCTTTTGCTTAATGCTCAATGCCATCGGTACTTTCTTGTTGTTGTAACAACTGTAGTCACATCCTCTGCTTGATTCGCGAACCTGAGTTTGTTTAATTTTATATCTTATCATCAAACTGTACTTTCACTACCGTATATATTTACTTGGTCCCATTAATACAAGTTCATTATTTTTTGACTGCATCTTTTCAGTATATCTATTGATGCCAAAATCGGATATAACTTGTACTCCTTTGTGTTTGCTCATTTCGAAGTCATAAAATGATTGATATCACGAGGATGGAAGTTTCAGAACACAGATTGAACCATTTAGAGACTGCAATCCAATCCGTAAAGGGGGTTCAGTCTGCCTTTTCTGGTTGCTAAATATAGCAGCAAATTACGGAACTTAAAAAAAAGAAAAAGAAAAAAAAACGAGATAATTTTTTCTGGACTTTGACTTTGCACAAAATTATGTGCTGCAAAACATGCATGAACTGCATTTTATATATCTCATGAAACAGGAGTGCAGTTGCATATAGAACACAAAACAGCAGCCAACAGCATACAACACCCATTCCCCTCTGCAGCTGCAGCAATGTGGCCTCAAGTCTTTCCCCTCGAGCCCTGAGCCTTGCTATTCCTTCCTCCAACATTGCCATCCGGCTTTCCCACATTCCGTGCAGATGCTCCATCTCATTTTCAGTTCTTTCTACGGAATCTTGAATCTGGGGTGAACCCATTTCCCATGTTCATTGACACATTTCATTGGGTGGATTGCTGCAGTAATGCCCAAAATACAAAGCTAAGATCTCCCTAAATGCCCATTCCCATTTGACTCTAATGAAGTGGATGATGATTTCTGGTCCTAGAACACCAGATGGTAACAAAAGTACAAGTTGCTTCATTTTGGATCGGAATTATATGACAGACAAGAACTTCAGCTCAAAGTGCTACATCAGGGCTTCCGGAATAATTCAATCCACACATATCTCACATACATCGGATTACATGTGTAGAAAAGATGAATATAATAATGTAGGGATTGAAAATCTAAAGTTTGATTCAAACTTGTAAAGATGTCCCCAGCAATCAATAAAAGCTTGAAACAGATTCCGGTTTGCGATCTTGAAACTGAGAAAGAAAATCAAAGACAAACCTGTTGACACCCCAAATAGAGCAAGACCCACAATTTCATTCTCCACGGATCCAACGTCCCAAATTTCGGAGTGTTTTAAGAATGCCGACACCAGAAAACGCGAGAAGTAGAGAACCGAAAGAGCTTTTTTCCTGCAATTGAGGAAATCAGGACAGAGCAGGCAAAGTAACCGTTTGAGGGACGATGTCGTGCCAGCATGTCATATTGGACCCCACGTCGTGGGCACCACACACGACCCCATCCGTAGATTTGGGTAGACGATGTCGTGAGCTTCATATTCGTATTTTCATTTGTAGGTAGGCCGTTTCTCTCTATTTCCTACAACTTATCTTTTAAATAAATAATGATATTTAGTGTTAGTTGGGACCACTCTAATGTGCTGAATAATGACACTCTTCCTAATGGTTAGAAATGATTTTAGCAAATTTTTTTAAATCAATAATTAAGAGAAGGATACTCAAATATATAAAATGATATTAAGTCAAAATGTTGTCGATATAAGATATCACTATTTTAATGCATTTTTTTGGTCCCTTGTATTATACTTGAGTTTGAATTTTGATATTATACAAGAAAATATTCAATTTCTTTCCTTAAAATGATTATTTTTAAATAATGATATCTAAACATAAAATAAGAAAATTAAATTTCAACATTAATGACATGAAACTACTAATATTTCTAATACTAGTCACATTTAATATCAAACTATTATTGTAGCTCTACATCATCTCATACTCAAAAAACCAGATTGGTTTCGCAGTATGAATATTGTCTCTCAATCTGTGTGCATAATCCTACCAAGCCCACTTGCAGACGGTGAAGTGTATCTATCGATGTGTATACGGCATGACATCCATTTCCTTTTCCATCTACTTTTAATTTATATGATTGTAAGATGACAATTGGACAGGCTACCCACGAACTTGTCGAGCAGATTCCAGTCATTGTCCATTTTGGAGCAGTAGTTAGATGTCTTGGTTTGAAGAAAAGTGAGGAACAATTTCTTACTCAAGCATGGAGGCATCTTGTCAGGACATGGCACACCACCAAAAACTTGGATATCCCACCTAGGTGAAGGATTAAACAATGATCCAACATTATTTTATGATATCACGGGTGCCTCATACACATGACCTTCAATTCAGGTTTTCATTCAAGAAGTGAGAATATCATTTGTTTGTGGAATATGTATATACTTTGGATTTGTATGTGTTCAGATGAGTGACTGGAAACAAATTTTATTTATTTATTTATATATATATTTTTAATATTTTCTGTAATCTGATTGTTATCCCAAAAGTTTTTGTAAGTTTTTAAAAGTTTGTCAATAAGTGTTTATTTTAGTTGGGACATGAAATTTCTTGGTCTTAAGTTTAATATCTAGATATGTGAATTTAGATACATGCGTTAAAAAAAAAAAGAGTTAAAAAGTTGCATATTAAAAAAAAAAGAAAAAAAGCTTTTTCGAGATGTGTTTGCAAGTGTTTAGGATTATGTAGGTGTTTCTTGGATCCGAAGGTAAGTTGGTCTATAGATATTTCAGGTTTTAGGACTTTTTGTCCTGCACAGCTCGAGGTTTAAGAGCTGGCGCTGCTTTCATTGATTCCAAATTTAAGGTTTGATTTGTGAGAATATATTATGGCTGCATATTTAATTCTCTTATGCAGTTTATTCCGAAAAGCGTCGTTGTACTGAAGCGGAGAAATCTATAACTAGTCTCAAACTACAAAGAAAAGGTCCTCAGTTTCTCCCACCGTGTGAAGCCAAAAAGCCGGCCCAGGACGGCCAAGCTAATCTCCGGTTTCTCTTTCTCTCCTAAACTCGACACATGCCGTCTTCTTGTTTTTCATTTTCTTCTTCTTCTTCTCCTCTCCACGTTCCTATGTTGCTCACTGTGTTCGATAACATTTCAGGAACTAGGAGTCTTGGGACTGGACCCAAGAGGCATGGGAAGTGTTCAGGCCAAGCCTTCACAGAGGTCATCATATAGAAGCTTAGGTAAGTTGAAATCAGAAAATATATACGTTCAGAAAGGAGAATTGATGGGCGATGGACGATCAACAGGACCGAGAGACGTGCATAAGGAGTCTACTGGGCGTCATAGGTCTCAGTCCAGGAAGCAAAATGGTGATGTAGGACATCGTAGAGGAGAAGGGAAGTTGGCCAATGAGGAAAAGAAAGATGTTGGTGATGGTGGGCATGTTTTGCAGAAAACGTCAACGGGGAGACGAGTTGAAGAAGTTGAGTTGGTGGATGGATGGCCAAAATGGCTCGTTGATAATGTACCGAGTGAGGTGTTGATTGGGATGGTTCCAAAAAGTGCCGACTCTTTTCTTATGCTTAAGAAGGTACTTGCAATATGGATCCTTATGTGTGTTCGAAGTCTGTTTTATTTTTATTGTCAAAATTCTATATGTTGGACTGATTGTTAGTGCGTATTAAGGAAACGAATTTCAAATAAGGAAATGATTTGACATATGAATGTAGAAGAAAATGTTTATGATCCTAAAAACGAAATCCAAACGAGTTTTAAGCAAGGAAACAGCTAAGCCAGGAACAATGTATCATTTTCCCTGTTCGAAGCTCCCTTGGATTTCGTTCCTTAACTATATGCAACATGGCTGCTTTCTTTGCTAAGAATAATAATCGATGTGGTTTGTCATTTTTGTGGCTTTCAGTTTCGATTTCATTGTTGCTAACCAGAAAACAATATTTTATGTGAAAGTTCAAATAGTTGCGGGTGCGAATGCAAGCAGCGTCCTCTGTTTAGATCTTTGTTGAATCACAAACTCAGAGAACTTGTTTCTATCGACCTGTTTAGTAAAGCAATTCAGAAGTTGGCAGTTTCTCAAAAGTCTTCCTTGAGCTCAAAAATAGAACCTGCTTGATGGATGAAAGACTCCAAATTTAGATCTTTTGCCTTCTCTTTTCTGAGTTTGTAAAATAAGAAAAGTCAAAGTAACTATAATACATGATCCAAAACTTGGATTTCTTTTCTTTTCCTTCATATGCTTGGCAGCCAAACGGCTCCCATCTTTTGTTGGAATTGGTTACGGAAGAAGGGGATCAGCCTATTGATTTTTTTTTTTGTGTATGTTTTGCATTACAGGTAGGCCAGGGAACTTACAGCAATGTGTATAAGGCTCGAGATAGAAACACGAACAAAATTGTGGCTCTAAAGAAGGTCCGATTTGACACATCAGAACCTGAGAGTGTTAAATTTATGGCTCGAGAAATAATGATGTTACAGAAGTTGGATCATCCCAACATAATAAAGCTAGAAGGATTGGCTACATCAAGACTGCAATACAGTCTTTATCTGGTTTTCGATTTCATGCAGACAGATTTGTCAACTGTTATCTCTCGTTCTGAAGGGACTCTTACAGAATCGCAGGTCACAATTCCTTTTCTCATCTTCGGAAATTCTTCAAAAATTTAGATGTATCTCCATTCCCGGTTCCTGATTTGAACCAACAATGCAGGTCAAGTGCTATATGCATCAACTTCTGTCAGGTCTGCAGCACTGCCACGAAAGGGGAATTTTACATCGAGATATTAAAGGATCAAACTTATTGATAGATAAAAATGGAGTGCTAAAAATTGCAGATTTTGGGCTTGCAAATTATTATAATCCACTCCACCGACGTCCTCTCACGAGCCTAGTGGTGACACTATGGTACAGAGCCCCTGAACTGTTGCTAGGAGCTAATGATTATGGAGTTGGTATTGATCTTTGGAGTGCTGGGTGCCTCTTGGCAGAAATGTTTGCACGAAGACCTATTATGCCTGGTACAACAGAGGTAAAAACCTCCAAAAATTCAGTACCAAAACTACCAAAGTATCTCTGTGGTTTGTTTTATGGGGCATTTAGTTTGATGATTTTACCCTTGGCACCTAGTTATTCAACTCAACAAGTTTCCTGCCATGCAATCAGATTGAGCAACTTCACAGGATTTGCAAATTATGCGGCACACCCTCGGAGGAATACTGGAAAAAGTTCAAACACTCTGCAAAATACAAAATTCCACACTTCAAACCTAGGCTTAAAGAGGTTTTCGGGAAGTTCCCTGCATCTTCTTTGGATCTACTGGGCACTCTTCTTGATTTGGAACCCGCAAATCGTGGCTCGGCATCTTCGGCTCTCCGAAGTGAAGTAAGCAAACTGGAATGCTTATCCAGTAATCCCAAGTTCTTTTGAATGACATAATATAATATTGAAGATGTCTCACTCATAACTTGGATCATTTTGAATCATCAAACTAGAATATTAGTTCAATTCATTATTCTTAGAACTTTGAAATATTTATATACTTAATTCGTCTGCTCAAAAGCATCTGGAGTTACATATTCGTGGTAATTAACCAGTTATATTTGAGCGTTCGAATTTTAGCACACTCTATTCCACAATGAAGTCTGCTAGTTCTCTTGCATACTTTTTTACTTGGCTGCGTACTGCATCTAAACTTACACCATGTGAAACTACCGTGCAAATTTTGGCTGAATTGATAGTGCAGATTCAGACCTGATGGAACTTTTCAGTAAATGTAATTTTGGAGTTTATGCCAATTAGATTTCAACAAATCAACTCAGTGGCTTGCATAGTGGTGTCGAGTTTAAATTGCAAGTACCTTATGCAGAGTTCATTGCTGAAAATGTTATGCCAAGTACACTCTGAGTGGAAATTCATTCTGCTTGCAGTTTTTCCTCGCAAGTCCATTAGCGTGCAATCCCTCAGAGCTGCCTGTATTCCACAACAAAGACGATGAACTGGAGGATGCAAATGAAGATAAAAGGTAAGTGCCTTTCCTATTTAGCCAGCAAAGTTTTTGCTGTGTAGCAAACAAAATTCTCTCCTGGTTAATATTTGATCTTGTAGAAGTCTATTTGGTAGGAGTTTTGAAGCAATGCATGAGCCCCCAAACACCTATTCACTGATCACCCTTTTTTTGCAGACAATTTAACATCACTGTGATTTTGAGAAAAGCTCCAAGGAATTCTAATTGAATCAATTTATTCCCAAAACTAAGCAACTTTTGAGTTTCGATAGCCAAGTATATTTCACAATTGAATCCATATTGGATCAATTACTTAGGGACAGCAGGTGGCCTGTATTGGTATAGTCTTTTCTTCCTCACTTTTTAACAACTGCAAACTATTAATCAAGAGTTGCCCTTATACAGTTATCCTGATTTATCATACAATACGTCTGTATTCTCCATAAATATAAACAAGTGCAACTTTTAGTGATGCTAATGTTTAACCGGTCAAGGGTATTCAATTACTTCTTTTCTACAGGCCCAGGTCTAGGATGAAGCAACGGTCTAGGACAGTTCGCGACCGCTGGAAAAAAGATCCAGCCACCACACGGCCTGAGGAAAATGCTGAAACTTCTGAGAAGGTATATTTCAAGGAAGGCCTTTATATCAGCCTCCCCCCAGACATTAACAACTTGGGCCGCTAACCAAGACTGTTAATTTTACTCTTCAAAGAAGCAAGAGAAGATAAAATTTGGGGACCATAACTGTTGCTGCATTTAGCCTAGTATATACCATAGGACAGCATGTTTCCAGACAAAAGTTCTGGTTGAATTAAATGCAACCTTTAACATTTATTTACAGTGATGGAATCAAAAAAGAAAAAAAATTTCATGGGACCAAGGCTACTCATTGGTCCGAAGGGTGCTACTGTGAATTACTTGCAGAGCCTCTATTCAATTAAGAAGATGAGATTTCAGTACTCAATTTACGATATGCATATGTCATAATGGCATGCTGGTTAAACTGTGACTGATATCGATCAACAAGACTCCCACTAATATATGGGTTTTAAGTTTCAATGTCTAAGTTCTGTTCTTTAGAATGGAATGTGAAATCTTAAAAAACAAGGTTAACTTTTAAGAGATGGAGAAGTAAGACTACCAACGAAAGCCAAAGCAAATTTGAAAAGTAGTGCTGTAATTCAGGGAAAACTATTTCTAGAAATCAAGGGTTAAACCCCTTCCCACCTTCCTCTCTCCTTTTCTTGTGATCAATGTTGTGCATCATTGTTGGCTCATGTTACGCAATCGCTACTACTGAAATATGTTGCATTTGATGTTTTCTGTCTAAGAACTTGTTCGAGGATCCGGCGAAGACTGCTGCCGAGCGAAAATTCCAAAGCCAAAAACCGAGTAGCACTACCAGTAGTAGCTCCTCCAGTGGAAAGCTAACCAGCCAAACAGAGAGCCCGCTCTTCACTACAACTAGCAACTCCTCTGGTGCAAGGCTCTCCAGCCAAACGGAAAGTTCGCCTTTCTTGGTCTCCCCAGAGGTGTCGCCTGATCAAAGGATGTCGTCAAAAACGCAGGGTCATGCCCATGCTGAAAAGAACGGCATTGAAGTGCCTCAACCACCCACCTCAAGAACACGCATCCCCAAGCATGTCAGAGGCAATGACATTCACATAATAGATTCTGTACAAAGGTCAGCATCCACTAGAGATTTCAGAAGAATGAGATCTTAGGAATCGTTTGTAGTCTATGCAGTTGATGATTTCTGACATGAGGGAGGACTACGTGAAGCTGAGACAATTCTATTTCCTAGGTCACCACTCACTGTATCTCCAAATTTTCTTAGCTATGCATCTGTCTACTTCATGGACCTAAACAAATAGGCTTATATTGCTTGTCGGTATTCTGTTATAATTGGTAACCTATTTTTGCTCTTGAGGGATCTACAAGGTACTTTCATCGTAGATTATTGGAGAATGATCTATTCTTTTGTAGAATATGTTGATGGATTAAGCAAGCCAACCATGGAAGAATGTGGGAGAAGGAAAGCAGCAAGCTGAGGGTACATTTGTCCGAGAATGAGCTTTCTAGTCTGTACAAGAGTTTCATCAGACGTTATTGACTAGTTCGTATATTCATTTTGTTAACTATCTCAAAATTTGATTCATGCATTTGCTAACAGAAAGAGTGGTTGTCTGGTTTTAATAGAGGTAAAACTCATATTTGGCCATCGAAGCCTGCCTGCAGAACATCTAGTCTCCTATGAGAATAAAGAAGAATTCTCGCTCAAAAACATATGGCAGCATCATTTATTTTTGGTTCTATTCTTACATGGAAGCTGTAAAGTAAGGACTAGAAACTAAAGGCGCATCTATCCTTTTAAAATGATTTTAGTTGTTATGTTAAAGCAACTAAAATAAACTCGCAGTATTGCTTTCTGATGTCTCTCTTCTTTGCCTCTCTTTCCTTTAAATCGACTTACAAGAATTGAGATTTATATTTGTGTATATACATATATACAAGAGACCAAGACAAGATTTAGATTAGGTAAGACACTGTTTTTAACTCACTTGTTTATCTTGGGACTAGGTAAGAAGAGAAGCATTTCTTTATGGAGAATAGTATGATTCAAGTAACATGAAACGCTAACTACAGTCTATTTCTATTAGCTGCTAACTCGTTGCTTCACATTCATGACCTATATTATCTTTTCGTAGGATTACTTTCACAACCCTAGCCTATGCTCGATATACAATAATTAGGGATAAGAAGAGGTGATGTGAGGTGGGGCGTCATTTTCTATCAGAAAGTCTCCTCAGATTGTCCTCCACTACCAGTCTTGGCTCTAGCCTCTCTGTTTTTGGCTTTTAGTTCTACCCATGTTTCTAATGACTACTACACCTATTCATTTCCTACTTCATTGGTCTAATAACCGATTTTTAATTGTTCGGCTTGAGGCCCACAGATAACAAAATCATAGTGGGGATAAACCAGAATATGTAGTACTATTCCTGTAGCTCTTTCACCGAAGGAAGAGATCTTTGTAGGTAGGTTTGTTTGTTTGTTTGTGAATTTATTTTTATTTATTTATTTATTTATTTTTGTTGTGTCTTCCATAAGCCGCGTCTGCCCAATCTTCTGATTTGGCTTGGGCTGGAAATTTGGCCAAACCTGAACCTATTTAATGCAGACCTTGTCCAGGAATTTTTTTTTTTTTTTTTGAAAGATAAAGAGGATTTGAAGGTATGGGTTGTCAAATCCAAAACTTAAGTTTTGAGCGACTAATAATCAACCATTAAGTTATTGACTTGTTGACATTGTCTAGGAAGCTTTTAGATCTCCTAGAGTAAGGAGAATCTAAACGTGGTGATTCTTACCACATGAAACCAAATCCAAAGAAGAAGATGCGACCTGGTTGGGTGGATTCATTCAGCTTTGCAACCCCTAGAAGTTCTTCAAGATCCGTCTCACCTTTAGTTTTTGTCCCCATCGTAATACCGCATGCTTCTACCTTCCATAAAATGCAGCTCCAATTTCTATCTCCGTGACTAAAAAAAATAACAAGTTTGAGATGTTATTAGTATGGTTAGGATTGTTCCATGTCATGCTCATCCACAATTTTGCTCCCGCAATTCATTCTGTCTTAAATTAATTCTTGGTTACATGATAAAAATTAAAGCAAAATTATTTTGATTACTTGTTGCTGCTATATATTTCATGTAGAAGATGAAAAGGGGAAAGCAAAGAAATGAAATACTCAACTACATATGCATCACAGAAACATATTACACCGCAAGTGACCATCCTCTTATGATGCATGGCATTCATACTCTCCACGCAAGGGATCTACACAAAATATCAAACATCATGACACTTTTGACATGTGTTTTCAACGAGGGGAAGCTTGCCCTCTCTTCCTTTTTTTTTTTCCTTGGTGGAATTCTTCCCTTGATCTTGACAATTATGAGTTCTACAAGACCATGACCCGAATACACAGAATGAAACTGAGAAGCGATAAAGAACGTAGGAGAGGTACCCGACCCTCTTCTTGGACTCAAACGCCATAACGTATATCGCTAAACTTGTCCTTGATCCACTTGAGGCTGCTCCTCACGTTTGATTTGAGCTTACCTTCCATGGTGAAGACGTTATAAGAAGCAATCCTCTTCTTCCTCTTCAGCTCTGGATCGCTCGAGGTAGCGAAGCCGTTTCCTTTATCACATGGCCCGTTAAAGCTGTACGAATTTGACCGTTCCCGGAAACCAAATTCCCCAGAATAGGACGAGGAGTACTCGGGGAATGATTTGCTCTTTTCCATGACCAAAATCAATATCAGCTCTGTCAGGAACGCATATTCTCCATGCCTTGTATATATGTGTGGAAATGAAGTTGCTGTTGTGCATCACTGATTCGGCGGGGATCGTGTGGTGGCAGCCCATGTGTGATGTTGGTAGGTTGTTTTTGGTTTGTCATGGGTCGGAATCATGAGGGTCAGTGGCGGTGATGGTGGCTGCGGGGCCATGGCGCTGGAGATGCCATCATCAGTCACAGCAAAAATGTGTTCACAAGGTGCTTACTACTGATGGTGCAGCCAATCTGGGTACTTTTTTAATCCTTTTTGGGGATAAGATTTGCTAAAGCCAAGCATTTCTGTTGTTTAGTCAATTAATAGGAGGACAACTTTGTGAGTCAGCAGACTCAACCTTTATGAAAAGCAATGGAGTCACCTCCCACTTTATGCTGTAGTTGCTGCTTTAATGCCCTGTGGGCCTTGCTGTTTCTTGCACGAGCCATTATCACAACCACTCTTCTTTATCGTATACGTTTGGGTTCTTTCAAGTTCTGAGTTTTGTGGTAAGATAATCTCTACCGTTAGAGTGCAGTGGCTTTGAAATGAGTTCTGGTCTTGATAGGATCCTTGAGCCCGAGAGCCAGTTCGTCAAGTGCATCTAGATTCTGTTGTCTGGGAGAATTAGTCTCACGTCCTAAAAGTGGATACGTGCATGCAGAAAGCAATCTTAAAGGAGACCAGGTTCGTTTCTCTTCGCCAAGTGCTGTCATTGGTCGTGCTAGCCTGGCCATGCCCGATTAACTCAGGGAAAAGGCAAACACCATCATGGCATTCGTGACCCGGCAAGAATTCTTTGTGCTTTGCTATTATTTATCAAGACTGAACTTTCGAGGTTGGCTTAACAGGGAATTTTTTATTTTTTATTTTGCCTTTCTCTACTTTCAGGGGTATAAAGAATATAGGACATGTCTGCTCGAAATGATTAAACATCTCCCCTTTGAAATTGATAATTTTAGAAAGTGGAATAGTTGAATAATATCATGTTAAGATATTGTTAATATGAGATAATCACTATTTGTAACTCGCCTCTTATCCAGAGTGTTGAAAAATTATGAATATCCAGTTCACGAGTTATGAAAAGTTATTCTTAAAACTTAGTTATCATATTGTGATAAAAATGACCAAAATTTTCTTTTTAAAATCGGTTGTTAAGAGAAGAATATATTAAATCAGTATATCAAGGATTGTGTAATCTTATTCCACCTCGCCATTTAAATAAGTTTTGGCGAGCGACATGCTAATTGCCGATGAAAGATTTTAGATAAGATTGTTAAATGGACATATAAGTGACAAGCTTCAATCATCTTCCTGCTGCCGTAGAAATAAGTTACTCCTACACCACGACACAAGTAGAGAGATTAAGCATCCACTTGTCCCCTCCACCCTTATCAACTCTTGCCCCTTCGTGAGAGTGGTACCGACCGGATCGTGAGCCTTCCACGAGACCGAGTGAACCAGAGCTCGTCTTCACCACAAAATCTCCTTCTTGCCAAAGGGCGTTCGACTTATCATGACAATCAGAGACACACATGAAATCACACAAATAACCGTTTTTACGGAGCGAAACGAGACCTCACTTTACAGTTTCAATGGAGGCAAATTCTGACCTCACCAAGTTTTTCTTCAACATTCAGAACCATCCCCAAATACAAAGCTAGCCCTAAATTTTATCAATCGGGCAAATTCCATCACAAATGGGTCTCACGGTTCACATGTCCAACAACTGTTCTGGTGGGCCGGGTCTTAACTACAAACATTAATGCAACAACAACAAAAGCCTACATTACAACAACCACTAATTTTGGCTGCTTATTCCTTGGGCCTAACTGGGTTCTATAATATAGAGCAGTAAAGGTCTAGAAGAAATGAGTTTTCACTACTTTTATGCCTTTGTGAAAGGTCAGGAGCGAATTGGTATGCAATTCTATATGAGATTAGACATCAACCAATGGCATAGATTGCTACATGCTTGACTTCTAGGTTAGCAAATTTTAACAGATTAGTCCAAAGGATCGAAAACACAAATGCCAAAGTCCATATCACCCTCTGAAGAGTTGGTAATGCTCTAGAAATAGAGTACGGGATGGTTTGATGGGGAGAACGGGGGACATGTTCGTACGTGTGGCTCTTTATGTTGTAAGGTTGTGTGTAAGGGATATGGTAAGGGGAAGGAGTGTAGAGTACCCAATTTTGTAGGTTGTAATGGGAAAATATTGTCAATTATTTTGTATACGCCTATAACAATCACGTGAAAAAAACAGGCTGTATATGTGTAACCTAAGATCATGAATGGAAAGGCTGAAAAATTCCATTGTGTCAACTAGTTCATAGGCGGAGTCTCCCTTTTAAGGCCTGAGGTTGCAGTCTCCTTCTCTCGAGTTGCAATTCACCTTTGTTAACTATCAACATAGGTTACCCAAACGCACCAACCACAACCACAACCACAACCACACCCCCCTCCCTTCCCTCCCTCCCAACCCCCCATCTCCCAAAAAAAAAAAAAAAAAAAAAAGAAAAAAAAGAAAAAAAAGAAAAGAGATATGTCCTGACTAACTTCAAGTCAAACACTCCAATAGACGCTAGTTTTATCTAAGACCATAAAAAAGAAATGCGTACAATGAAAATATTGTTTCAACTCTGTAGATGGCAAAAGTGTGGCTATTGAGAAAATCATGGTCCCATACTTGCCGATGAAAAATAGAGTTTTGGCAAAAGTAAAATATAACATAAATAAAGTGTAAAAGTAAAAAAGAAATAAAGAGAGAAGAAGGAAACTCCATCACCACAAGACCAAACAACCTCACTACTATGAAGGAAACCATAAACTTGCTTTTATCTATATTATTAAGCACATGCTTGCTAGTCCTTACACAACCATCCTCTTATACAAAGGATAAATGGAGAAAGTGATAAATGAAATTAATAACATTGAACAAATTATTAAGCCAACATCATTAAAACACCTCGACATCGTCACCATCATTATGAAGAAAGGACAAAAGATCATTATGAGGAAATATCATCATGATAGCCTAACATCATCTAACATCATCTAACATCATCTAGGATCACTTTTCATTGTTGAAAATCATGTGCTTGTATGTTTTGATTGAGAAAATTTTTATTTGAATATATGTTAAATATAAAATTATATTTGCATATATGATAGAATATATGAAATTGTGAGTGCACATATTAAAACTCAAAGAAAGTAAAAGGTGTGCAAATTATAATATCAATTAATGATATTATAAAGTAGCCGGGTTCCTACATTTTATTATCAAACATCAAATATGAAGTTAATTTGATTTACTCTATGAATATCTTAATTAATAGATTAATTTATATTATTGGTTATGTTAAAAGAATTTTGATACTTGGAATTGGTATGCTTATAGGTGTATTTGAAGAGCAAAAGCTTATGATAGTGGAGTATACATATTCGTTGGACCGACCATATATCTATATATATATGGGTACATGAAACTTATTTATATGCATGGCCCGTGAAAAGAGTTGAGCCCGTGAAGAGAGTTCAGCTCGCGAAGCTTGAAGCCCAGCGTAGTTCACTTATCCAAAACGGCAGCGTCTTGAGCAGATAAAAGCTTAAGCTCTTATGATTGAATGCCTGAAGCCCTAGCCGCATCTTTCGACCTAGAGCTATCCTCCTCCTCTCGATCTCTCTCTTGCGACGTTGGCTCTAGCGGGAAGAATGTTGAGGCGACTGAGTGTCAGAACGGTTATCTTGCTGGAAAATCACCATTTGCAGTAGTACAACGTCGTATCCATCAAATCTCAACGGAAGGATTTCGAAAAGGTTTGAATCGAAACACTAATATGTTCAACGTTTGAGTATATGCTATAAAAGAGAGCTTCAGATGAACTTTGTGTGCTTGTTGAGATATATTCTTGCTGATTTGATTAAAAGAGATAAAAGCCCTCATTGATTTGCTCTTGTTGCCATGTTTGGTAACATTTGAAGGGAAAGGAAATCTTCGGTGATATTCCCTAAACTTGTTATCTTGTGAATATCATTTGATAGATTGATCTTTGTATGTGCTAGATTATTTATAACATTATTTGCACATAAAGATTACTGTAAATCTGAAACCCTAGATTTGTGAAATTGGGGCTTTCGAGATTAGAGCTTGAATTGACTATGTATACAATCGATTAGCTCTCTGATAAGCTTAAATCCTCACTCATATCATATATTTGAGGAATGAGCTTGATGTATTAAGGTTTTTGTAAACCTAACTTTGTAACCATGAGCTGTATAACTCCTTTTGAGGAGTTGCGGGGTGAAAGAGAGGTGCTCTCCTTGTTTGAAGTAAAGCAGACTGCAACTTGGTTTGAGTTGAAGGAGAAGAGGGTGGAAGTAGGTGAAAAGTGCCGAACCACCGTGAAATTCTTGATTGTGAATTTTTTGATCTAATTTATTCTTTTATGCTTTAGTATCATTGTGATATTTTATCTTGCTGTGATTGCTAGAAAGAAATCAAAAAGGAAAATCATTTAAATTAGCTAAGCTTCTAAATATCCAATTCAACCCCCCCTTCTTGGATAGCCATAAAACCTTACAGTCATTATTGTGATAAGAAAACATCATCTTCATTATGATAAGACAAACATAAGCTAAACATTGACGTCATCTTATAAATTTAACAACATTATATCTACACATAATTTAAGTCTCCTAAGCATTCATTGTTAGAAGATGCTAATATAATATTTTTAAAGAATGAAGCATTTCTATGACATGTAGTGCAATAGCCTAATAGGTCTTCTTCATCTTTAGGTATTGGTAGCCTACTTACCATTAGGCCCAACATTGTTTGTGTTGATATACCCTTTTTTAATTGAGCATGGTGATGCGTAGTTTACTATCCTTGATTAGATATCTATAGCAACAGTTGAGTGAATTGTAACAAGACTTTAAATTAACATTGATGTGACAGATTTAAGTTGACCACATCTCTTCTTCAATTTGTTCCCAAATAATATGCATTAGCAAATCAATAGCTCAAATTGAAATCGATGTGGTAGATCTAGATTGGCCACATCACTTCTTTGGTTCAATTTGAAGTTGACACGGATGGATCTAGGTTGGCCATATCTTTTCTTTGGTTTGATCCCAAAGAGTGTACATTTTTGTTCAAAATAATGTCTTTAACAATGAAATGAACATGTGGTCACCATTCTTAAGAATTTTTGAGTTGTGATGGGTTACTTGTTAAGTTTTATGCTTACCAAGAAGCGGGGATTTAAATTGGTTATCTCGGTTTCTTTACTAATTTTGTGTTCTAACACTTTTCATGCAATTCTAAGAGAGTATTCTAGCATATTAGGATCACACAAATAGATAGTTAAATAGAGAAAGGAAGAAACACAAGTTTACATGGTGGTTCGACCCTTTTCACCTACTTTCACTCTCTTCTCCTTCAACACAACTGGTTGAAGTCTACTTTACTTCAAAGCTAGGAGAAAACCTTCTCTTATACTTTTCAACTCCTCCTCAAGGAGTTAAATGGTCCATGATTACAATGATAAGGTTGAACCAACTAGTACATTAGCAAGTCCTCAAATATATAAGGCTTGACCTAACAGTGAATATTCACAAGAATATTAATGTGTAAGAATATCACCAAAGATTCAAATTTCCTTTACAGATCAATGAAGAATGTCATGAGTGTATGATCTTTCATAAGCTTCAATGTATTCTCAATTTCTCCACAAAATCTTGTCCACCACTATGCTTCAAAGAACTCCCAAGAACATCTCTTTATAGAAGATATAAAGCATACTAGCTTTCTAGGGTTTTTATTCAAACCTGAGATGCCCATTGCAATTTTTTTGTTGAGACTTGATAGAAGCTCCATTAAACAACAACGCAAATGGTGATTAATGATCTTCATAGCCGTTCTGACAACACCATCAGAATTCTCCCCGTTGGAGAATCGGTAACAGAGAGAGGCGAGTGAGTAACTCGATGAGTTGGGGTTAGGGCTCTTCTCCTCACGATCGCTTAACAGAGTTTCTCTTAAATGAAACAGCCATGTTTCACACAAAAGTGAAATAGTGTTGCATGCTTTAGATTAAGACATCAGGTGGGCTAAGTTTTATAGTCTGAGCTTGGGGGCTTAGCTTGCGGGCTTCTTCCCATGGTCTTGATCCAATTAATAAAGATCCTTACTTAAGCTTGAACCAGCTAAGTAAATAGCCTTACTCGAGTATGCTTTAAGCTAAGTAAAACCAAGTATTATGATTTTGATTTTGGCCTTCATATTATGATTCTTGATTCACATGTACCTATAAGTACATAAATCCAAGTATCATTTTTCTTCAAATAATCAAATATTTCTTTAGCTTTTTTTCCATACAAAATGTTTCTCAAGGCATTGTATGAAGTTAAATTGTGACGGACTATTGGAACCCGGCTACTTTATAATATCATTTATTGATATTATAATTTGTACACCTTTTACTTTTTTGATATTCAGTATTGCACACAATCATATGAAAAACATTTATATAAATATTATATGCAGTCAACAGTTTGTCACAACAAAGCACAACTTTTTCCAACAATCTCTCTCCTTTTGATGATGACAAAATTTACAAAGTTTGAGCATATAATAGCACATGTCATCAATCGAATGATCATGATTTGCATTCTAGATACAACATGTTCATGTTTAACTATACAACCAATGTATATGACAGTCAATAATATGTTTTTCATTTATCATGGCAATATGTTTTTCATCATGACAGCCATCATGAAGAGATATATACTTTTCCAAACATTATACAAGAAACATACATTAAGGGTGCTGGAGAGTTATCCGACTTTCTGCATTATAAGTCAGAAATGGAACATTCATTCATGTGCTAAATGCTTTCTCTCTCCCTTTTTTTTTATCATAAGCTCAAAGAGCATGCACAATAGAAGTAAAGTGATAAAAGAATAACAACAAGAAGAAGAGCTAAGGAGTGCAAATCGCTGACCTGATGAGCAAATTCAGGCGCACATTGCTCCCCTTCAAGGTAAGTGCTCAGGCATAAAATAAAAGGATATAATAGAGCAGAGCAGAATAAAACATAGTATAGAGAGAAGGAGAATTCAAGAAACATATTCAAGTAATGACATACCAAGCTCTTTTTGGAGAGTATAAAATCTTTTTTTATCCAATGGCTTGGTGAAAATGTTAGCCAATTGTTGATCAATATGCACAAACTCAAGTGAAATATCATTTTTCTGCATATGATCTCTAATGAAGTGATGTTAAATTTCAATATGCTTGGTTTTAGAGTGTTGCATAGGATTCTTTGTTAAATTTATAGCACTAGTGTTATCACATTTTAATGGAACATTTGAAGAACTAATTCCATAGTCCTCTAATTGTTGTTTCATCCATAGAATTTGCGCACAATAGCTAGCAACAACAATATATTTAGCCTCAATAGAGATAATGCTACACTGTTTTGCTTCTTAGAATACCAAGAAACAAGCATGTTCCAAAGAAAGTGGCAAGCACCACTTGTGCTTTTCCTATCTATTTTACAACCAACATAATCAAAATCATTAAAAGCATGTAGATCAAGAGTTGTATCTCTAGAATACCAAATTCCTAGATAGATCTTGTCTTTTAAATATCTAAATATTCTCTTAACAACAGTTAAGTATTGTTCTTTAGGATTAGATTGATATCTAGCACACAAACACACACTGAACATGATATCAGGTTAAGAAGCAGTCAAGTATAACAAAGAACCAATCATTCCTCTATAGAGTTTTGAATTTACTCTAACCTCGTGCTTATCATGTGATAAAGATGAGGTTATGCTCATGAGAGTGTTTATTGGTTAGAATCATGCATCTTGTATTTCTTGAGTAGTTCATTTGCATATTTGATTTGACTTATAAAAGTTCCTTTAGGAGTTTGCTTAACTTGCAAACCTAGAAAATAGTTTAATTCACCCATCATGCTCATTTCAAATTCATGTTGTATAGAATCAACAAATTATTCACATATAATAAAATTTGTAAAACCAAACACAATATCATCAACATATATTTGAACAATCAAGATATCTTTTCCTTGTGATTTAATAAACAATGTGTTATCTACTTTACCTTTTCTGAAATTGGTATTAAGTAGAAAAACACTTAACTTATCATACTAGGCTCATGGGGCTTGTTTAAGTCTATATAAAGCTTTGGAAAGCTTAAATACATGATTTGGATAAGTTAGATCTTCAAATCCGGGTGGTTGTTCAACATATTCTTCTTCTTTTACAATACCATTCAAAAATACACTTTTTACATCCATTTGAAATAAAGTAAAATTCATATAGCAAGCAAAGGAAAGCAACATTCAGATTGCTTTTAATCTAGCTACCGGCGCAAAGTTTTCATTATAGTCAATCCCTTCTTCTTAACTATAAACTAATCTAGCCTTATTTCTTTTTATTCTTGGCCACTTATTTTTGGGTCATTTCACATTGCATAGGACAAGTTATCCTTCACAATATCCTTAATCATGGGCTCATTGGGTCTCTTCCTTAGGTGCTCCTTCACCTACTCATGCCTTTATTGTCATTCGTACCAATTTTTTTTTTTGTGGCATCCTCGGCTGGTTCATCCTTTGACTAATGTACTTGTTCATCTATTAAAGTCTTCCTACCTTAATTTTTCACCTTTTTCATTTCCACCTTATACTAATTGTGTCCTTAGTAAGGCTCACCACCAACCCTATCCATCAACTTAGTTTAGATCTTTTTCTCCTTTCCAGCTCATCCATTTGATGTATGGATTTGTCTTCAGTTGAGTTAGTAAATGATAATAAATTTTATGTGTTTTATTGATGATTTCCTCTTATTTTCTTTGCTATATAATTTTACTACACTATCTCAATTTCTCACTATTTTCATTACCTTTCACAAATTTGTGAAAAATCTATTACAGTGTGGGTTGTAAGCTATTTGGTGTGACAATGTTGTAGGGTTATTATCCTTTACCCTACATACTTATCTCCAACAATATGGCATCATCAACGAATCTTTTGTCCTTACTCCCTTTTTTAAAATGATACTATAGAGTGTAAACACTACCATATAGTTGAAACGGTTGTCTTTTTGATCAATTAGCTTCCAACCTCAGTTTTTGGCAATATCTTCACCTAGCAGGCCTTTTTTCACTACCCTTTTAATGTCCTTTATTTATAAGTTTTTGGTTGTGCAATTTTTGATTACCTTTGACCATATGCTCCATACAAAATGGCACCTTCCTCTTACTTGTTTGTCTTTTTGGGCTATAAATGGTACTAGTGTTATTGTCTAATAACTTGAAGCCTTTTCATTGTTACTCATGTTGTCTTTTATAATGAAGTCTTTCCTTATCACATTGCCTCCTAACTCCCACTTGCTAGATTTGAACCTTCAATCTACCTACCTTCCCACTCATAAAGGTCCCTATTGTACTTGCCCCATCGATTACACCCTACTTGGCACTATTGCACAAGGACCCTTACCTAATGAGAACACTTTACCTAAATTACCGCCTCTATCCCCTAATGACCCCATCTTGCCCCTTCTACCCTCATAGACATCTACTTATCATGTGACTCATCTTCAAAATGGTACCGTCACTTGTCGTACTCTTACCCATCACCATACCTTTGCTTTCATCACCACTACTTATCACTTTCTAAAACTAATTTACTTTACCCAAGTTATTTGTGATCCTTATTAGTAGAAGGACATGGTGGCTAAGTATACCATGATTATTCATAATGGGACTTAGGGGTTAATACCATTCATTACCTATTGGTGCTCATCCTAATTAGCTATAAATGGATCTACAAAGTCAAACTTTATGTTAATGGTTCATTAGAGCATTATAAGGCCTAACTTGTGGCCAAGGGGTTTCATCAACAAGAAGACATTGATTTCATCAAGCCTTCCAAACCAATCATAGTGCTACAATTTTATCTCTTGCCTACTCCTAAGACTAGCCAATACAACAACTTTACATGTCCAATACTTTCCTTCATAGGTACCTATCAAAACTTGTTTACATGGAGCAAGCTCCTTATGCCCTTGGTATAGCAACACTAAGGTTTTGTGAACTCTACTTCACCCTTACATGTTTATTGCTTATATTGATTTTTGTATGACTTAAAGCAAGCTTTTCATGCTTGGTATCAAAACCTAAGCTCCTTCTTGATGTCTATTGGCTTCACTCATTGTAGTTGACATATAATTTTTACACAACACATTCCTTGGTATAGTATCATCTTACTTGTCTATGTGGATTATTTTATTTTCATTGGCTCTTTGCAAGCCCCACTTTTGAATCTTCTTCATGTCCTTCAACAATAATTTGTCATCAAGGGCCTTGATTTGATCCATTATTTTCTTGGTGTTGAAGTTAGTCCATTTCTAATGGATTTTTTCTTCATTAGGTAAGTTTACTCATGATATTCTTATTCATGCAAAGTTGATTGATGCTAAGATAATATCTAAATCTTGTACTATTGATGAAACTTTCTTTCTCTAGAGTGATGAATCATTTGTTGATTTATTCTCTATTGCGGCATTATAGGTGCTCTATAGTATCTTACCCTTACTTACCTTGACATTGAATATGCAATTAACATTGTCTATCAATTCTTATATCAATCGACCATTGATCATTGGTAGTTGACGATATTCACCCTGACATTGTAAATTCAATTAACATTGTTTGTCAGATCTTTTGTTACTTGGCTGACACCTTGTGCCAAGGTTTACTTTTTATACAAAGCCCTTCCATTTCTCTTCATGCATTTTTTGATGCCGATTGAATGAGCAAGCATGATGATCACTGCTTAGTTGTTCACTTTTGTGTCTTTCTTGGTAGGAATCTCATCTTATGGAGTTTTCAAAAATAGTACACTGTTGTTCATTCCAATACTAAGGCCGAATATAAGTCATTAGCAAATGCCACTGCTAAGCTTATGTGGGTTAAGTATCTTCTTTGTGTTCTTTGAGTGCTTCCACCTTTTCCACCAATGCTTTATGTGACGACTTATTAGACCTATACTTGACTACAAATTTAGTGTTTCATGCACACACCAAACTTATTAAAATTGACTTCCATTTTATCCAAGAATACTTTGGCTATAGTTAACTTCACTTGTAATTCATCTTATTCATGGATCAATTTGTTGAGATCTTTACCAAGGGCCTTTCGTCTGTGTGGTTTCACATTCTCCAATCCAAGCTAATTGTAAATGTTTCTTTGCACCTTCAACTTGTGGGGGAATGTTAGAGGATACTTCTTCCTCATGCATGTGGTTGTATTTGCACCCTCACACGTTACATTGTATTCCACCATGGTGCCATGTGTGCCTTAGCACGACACATGAGCACGACCCAACGTAACTTGAAATTTTGTTTTCCTCTACCAACCAAAAATCCTTTTCAAATTTGCATAAATCTTGTTCCTTTCCCTTTTTTGAATCTTTGTATAAGTTTTATAAGATCAATTTGTACCTAAAATTGAATTATCGGGTCTTCTTAATAAAATTGCACAAGTTTTCCACCATTCATTCTTTCTGAATCTATATGTGTGTTTTCCAATGCCTTGATTTCCATCATCTATCTCTCATGTTTTTTTTTTGCTCTCATTCACCATTATGAGAGTACTTTGCAAAAGCAGCACCATTTCAGCAAGTGGGTCTTTGTGTAAAACAATTTTTCTCCCTTTTTGTGTGTGCTATCAAACTATTCATATTTTTCTTTTTGATGGTAACTTTCTAGATATAAGCTTTAGTTTATTCATCACATAAACTTTCTAGATGTCACAACAATTGTCTCTGACTAGCTTCAACACATTGGAAATATTTTTCATTTTTTTTAAGAAGCTTCATGTGAGTAAGGAGCATGTGCGTAAGGAGCTTCTTTCAAATGGAAGTGATAACTCTACTTTTTATAGAGTTATTTTGTTTATTTTAGGTAAAATATAATATAGTATTTGTGCAATTATATTTGTATTCATCTATGTTGATTCAAGTTTTGATTGTTTATTTAGTAAACCTAAATAGAAGGAAAAGAAGCAACAAATCAAGAAAAAGGAGAGAAAATAAAGTAGATTGTCAAATGTGAGAGCAAAGGAAGAAAAAAAAGAAAAGAAAAGGTGTGTTTAAGAGAAAAAAGAGGCATGCGAGTGGGAGGCTATTATCGAAGAAAGTAGAGGAGAGAGTGAGACCCAAGCAAGGGGAGGTCGATTATTTGATAGTTGGGTCATAGGCAAGAGAGAGAGAGAGAGAGAGAGAGAGAGAGAGAGAGAGAGAGAGGAGGAGGAGGAGGAGGAGGAAGAGGACAAACACCGGTGCAGGACGGTCGTGCAATTGCCAATTGGAATGCTGTCTGCGTTTCTCTCCTTCGACGACCAGAATCTGAGTGAAAAAGGGGTCATATGACAATGTGACCCATTTTTAGCTATGGGAGGATGATTTTCTGGGCGATATGACTTTAGTTTGGTAATCTACAACCATTTTCGGTGATATATTCCCCAGTTTGATTGATTTGCAGTAGTTTTTAGCCATGAGGATGGTGAATACCATCTAGACTTTTTATGGCAGATCTGCACTTCTTTTTAGTAGATTTGGGTACCTTTTTGACAAATCAGTGTTTTTTGCTTCTTTTTCGATAAATTCTATGAAAAGTGACAATAGCACATGGCAGTGGCATGTGGCAGCGCATGGCAGTGGCACATCCAGCGTGTTTTCTCCCCCTCTTTCCAGATAGCTTCTTCCCCTCTTCCTAATGTGTAGATTTGTGCAAAATTTTCTTGAATTGCAGACATTTTGGTGACATGTTTCATGTTTTTAATTTGAAGAATGCTTTGTTCAATTTCTTGCACTATTTTTGTTTATGTAAATATGATGTTTTAGTTTATCTAGTTAAAGCTATGATGTAACTTGATTATAATGGTATGAATGTTTGATTATTGTGTTTTGTGAGATATTTTATGAATGTCAAGTTGCATGTTATTGAGCTTAATGCATTTGAATGATTAGCTACCACTTAGATGAGTTAATTTGCATGTTAGAGACCGACATGAAATGACATGTAGCTGATTTTTGTAATGTGTAACCATAGATTAATATAGATAGACATATACCATGTGGTTTGTGTAGCTTTAGGTGTAAATTGGAATATTTACAAATCTTAATGCACTTAGTTGATTTCAATTCACATGTAGAATTACAATGAGTTAATGCGCTAAGTAGGTTTATTATACCTAGACATAGGATAATGAATAAATTAGGAAATTCCACCATCATATGAGTAGAATCAATCTTATAGGCATAATTGATATACATTCATATCTAGTAATTAGGTGAAATCGGATGCTCAAGCATCTTTCATTAATCAAGTTTAGATTATATTTAGTTATTTAATCCATGTTTTACTATTTCAATTTGCTAGATAAACTTTAAGAAAATTTCACCATTAGTAATTAGTTAGTTTAGTAATCACCAATCTCTGTGGGATGATACTCACATTCATCATTATATTATTTGTTCAACATGTACACTTACATGTAGAATTTCACCGAATAAGTTTTTGGCGTCATTGCCAGGGATTAGTTGTTTTACTACTGATTAATATTAATACCAAATAGCTTCTAAGTTTAATCTAGCTTTTGTTGCTTTTAGTTTACTTCTACTTCTAATCTTTTGTTTTGTTTCAAAAAGAAAGACAAAAGAATTTGTTGTTAAGCAACAAGGATGGAGAACAATGATGGTACACGTAGAGTCCTGAGAGACTATGCTACACCAACATTTTATAATGCCACATTAAGGTTCCAGAGGCCTGCAAGTCAGGCAATCTACTTTGAGATCGAGCCAACACATAAAGTAGATACCCTCGCTAACTTGCATATAGAATGGGAAGTGTTCTTGAAGAATATAGAATGAGAATTTTGTGGTGGAGCACATGCGAGCACATAATGTTCAGTAGGTAACCATTATGTTCAATATAATGAATATGCTAATAGTGTTGGGAATGTAAGCAAGTCGCACAATGATCCTTACTCCAATGTGTACAATTTGAAATGGGACAACCACCAAAATTTTTCATGGAGTAACTTGAATAAAATGAGACTGCCACCAACATTTGAGCAAAGAGAAGCGGTAAAGCCTAACTTGGAGGACATGATCAATAAGATGGCCACCACCATAGAGCACTTTATGAAGAGCACTGAAGTGATATTGGGCATAACAAAAGAGGTAAAGCTTAATTTGGAGAAATTAGTTATCGACCTGGCCATTACCACCTAGAACTTTATGAAAAGTATTGAAGCGAGACTTCTGAACCAAGAAGTGGTATTGCAAAACCAAAAAGTAAGCCTTCAGAATCAAGAAGCTTCAATTAGAAATTTAGAGGTGCAAATTGGTTAATTGGTTGATATGATTTCAGAGAGAGAATAGGGTATTCTGCATAGCAATATGGAGAAAAGCCCTAGAGATGATATAGTTATTGATGTGGCCATCGTCACATAAAACTTTATGAAGAATACTGAAGCTTGAATGTTCAACTGAGAGGTGAGCCTTTAAAATCAAGAGGTGAGCCTTCAAAACCAAGAAGCTTCAATCAAAAAATTGGAGATATAGATGGGTCAATTGATCGACATGATCTTAGAGAGACATGAGGGTTATTTGCTTTGCAACATGGAGAAAAGCCTTGAAGATACCACATAAGAAATAACCCTAACAAGTGGCATGCAAGTGGGAAACGATGATGCTGACAAGGAGATTGTTAAAGATTTGGATAAGGATGTTAGCATGTAACTTGAGGATGCACCTAGGAGCAAACCAATTCCCAAAAATCCTAAGCCATTTATGCCTCTAACTCCATCTCCCCAAAAATTCCATCAACGCGAAAAAGATAAGCAGTTTTTGGAATTCCTAGATATATCTTTAACATTTTTTTTGTAGAGGCTCTAGTTCAAATGTCTAGTTGTGCATAATTGTTGAAAGAGATACTAAAGAACATAAGGAAGCTGGAACTACATGAGATAGTTGTGTTTATTGAAGAATGCTCAACCATCATGCAACATAAGCTGCTGTCTCCTAAATTATTGGAGTTCCATCCCCCTTGAGCAACAATATGGATGATAGTTTGGTTGAAAACTATAAAGCAAACACTTATTAGAAGGCAACCCAAGTACTTTATGGTCTTTTGGTTAGAAATATGTCACCATAGATTCATCATAGCTCACATGGACATAGCCTACAATTAGGGGAGTTTTCCTTGTTCCTTCCTTATTATTACTTTATTTTCTTTTAGTATTGAGGAGAATGCTTCATTCAAGTTTGGGGGTGTTTCTATTATTGTTGGAAGTGTGCTGTTTTGTTGGGTTGTGTTGGAGGTTGTGTGTTGTGATAGTTGTGATTGTGTTGGAAGTATATTGGAAGTGTATTGGAAGTGTTTTCTATTGTGTTGGAAGCATGCTATGTTGTGTTGTGTTGAAATTTTCTATTTTATGTTAAAAGTTGTGTTAGAAGTCTATTTGTTGATGAATATTTTTTTTTGTTTTTTGGGTTGGACCATGATTACCATGATTTGATTCTTTATTGTGAATTCTTGGTGATTCTTAAGGAGATGTAGATTTTGTTGAAACCTGCAATTGTGGTATGATGTAAGTGTGATTTTGATTATGTTAATTCACTTGTTGAGCACTAAAATTTACATTTATTTGAAATTATGTGTATCTTTAAAGAACATTCATGTGAAGTGTGTGATTTTTTTGTATCTCACCCAAATATTAGAATTTGCTTGATTTTCTCTTAAGACGAAATCCTAGGTTGCATCTAATTGAGAAAATGGTTTAGGCCATCTTTGGATTGATTGAGCCTTTCAAGCCAACCTAATTTACTTATCCCTAGTTATCCCTATGAGCCTTATTCTTATCCTAATTTTGTTGAATGACACCTATATATGATATCTCTTACCTTTTTGATCAATTTATCTCATTGTCCTATTCCCATGAACATATTGACTTTTGGTGTGTATGAGTTAATTTGATCATAAGAAAAGTTGAGGAGAAGGATGTAGCATGGGAAGAAATTGATTGGAATGATTGTGTGTAGCATAATTTTTTACTTCTATAAATGCTTTTTCAAATGCAAATGCAAATGCAAATGAAAAAAAAAAGAAGAAAAGAATAAAAAAAGAATAAAAAAAGAAGGAAAAAAAAACATTTGCTTTAGGATGGAATAATACCATCATCTTTTGTAGATTTAAATCACACAGTTCTCTAAAAGAGACCTTTGAGCATTATTATAAATTATCATTGGAAAGGGAGGATTGAGTGGCTATACTTAAGTAATTTTGTTTTGCTTTATTGTTGCATACATGATTGTGGCTTTTGGTTGTGTCAAAGCATGCTTAGACAAGAAAGAATAAGCACAATGGGTGGTAGGAATATCATCTTTATATAGTAAAAATGTAGAAAGGGGCTAGAGTTTTAATGAGATTCTAAAAAGTATCTTTGTGTTCATGGGTTATTTGAGCCTAAATGACTTCCATCTTACCCTTAGCTTAACCTTACATTATAAGCTTATGAAAGTTCTATTGATTCTTGGTTAGATGATTGACTTACATTAGTGGAAAGAATGAAGAGCAAACTTATAAGATTTGATTAAAGATTTTGAGAGGTCGCATACCAATGTGGATCTATTTACAGTGCATATAATTGAGAAAAAATGTGGATTCACACATACATATGGTTAACATAGTTGAGAATTTATCTTACCTTATAAACCAATTGCAATGTTTGGATGAAAGTTTTGTTTTTCTTTTAATTTTCAACTTAAGCAATTATGGGAGAAGATCATGGAAGGATTGATTATTAGTATATGTTGTTTAGTACTTTTGCTCGAGGACAAGCAAAATGTTAACTTTAGGGGTGTTTGGGAGAATATTATAAAGTGATAGGTTGTTTTGTGAGAATATGTTGTTTAGTGTTTTTTTTTTTTTGGTAATTTTTTTTTTTTGTGTTGTCATAATATGTTGTTTAGAGCTTTTGCTTGAGAACGAGCAAAATGTTAAGTTTAGGGGTGTTGAAAACTTGTTTGGTGAAATTCTACATGCAAGTCTATATGTCAAACAAGTAATATAATAATGAGTATGAGTATTGTCCTATAGCTATTGGTGATTACTAAATTAACTAATTACTAATGGTGAACAATTTCTAAAGTTTATCTAGAAAATTGAAATGGTAAAACATGGATTAAATAACTAAATTTAACCTAAACTTGATTAACAAAACATGCTAGAATGTTTGATTTCACCTAATTACTAGATATGAATGTAGATCAATTATGCATGTAAGATTGATTCTACTTATGTGATAGCAAAATTTCTTAATTTATTCACTATCTTATGTCTAGGTATAACGAATGTACTTAGCTCATTAACTCACTATAGTTATACATGTGAATTAAAATCAACTAAGTGCATTAAGATTTGTGAATAGTCCAGTTTACACCTAAAGCCACAGAAACTACATGGTATATATTTATCCATATTAATCTATGGTTGCTCATTACAAGAATCAATTACATGTCATTTTTTGTCGGTTTCTAATATGCAAATCAACTCATCTAAGTGGTAGCTAATCACTCAAATATATTAAGCTCAATAACATGCAACTTCACATTCAAAAAATATCTCACAAAATAAAATAATCAAACATTCATAACATTATAATTAAGTTACATAGTAGCTCTAACCAAATAAACTAAAACATCTTATTTATATAAACAGAAATAGTGTAAAAAATTGAACAAAACATTCTTCAAATTAAAAACATGAAAGCTGTCACCAAAATGTCTTCAATTTAAGGAAAGTTTGCACAAATATGCACATCAGGAAGATAGGAAGAAGCTGTCTAGAAAGAGAGGGAGAAAACACGCCACACATGCCACCACATGCCACCGCCATGCATTGTCATGCGTCACTGCCATGCACCACTGTACGTCACCATGCGCCGCCACCACTCTTCATAGAAACTATCGAAAAAGAAGCAAAAAACGCCGATTTATTGAAAGGGTACACATATCTTCTAAAAGGAAGTGCAGATCTGCTAGAAAATTACAGAAAAAAGTCTAGATGGCGTTTACCATCCTTGTGGTTGGAAACTGCTACAAATTAACTAAACTGGGGAATAGATCGTCGGAAATGGTTGTAGATCGCCAAACTAAAGTCATATCAGTCGAAAAATCATCCTTTCTATTGAGTTTATATGTTTATTTGGGTTGGGCCGTATACAGTGGCCCAACACATTCATTATTTGGGTGTCGGGTTTGGGCTTGTCCAACCCGGCCCAAGGGCGCGATGTGTCTATGCGTCGCGTCTTCAACCTATTTCATCACCGAAATAGGTTGATTTTTCTTTTAATTGAGTTTAAACCAAATTTAAGAGAAGAGAGCCTTTTTCAGTTTCCGTCTACGATCTTGGTTTCCTTAGATGTTTTTGGTTTCTTAGATGGTACCGAAGCCTTCCTAAGGATTTAGTTTTCATTCGGTAAGCTTTTTTTTTTCTCGTTTTTCTGGCCTATTTTTTTCCTCTACACCGTTTAGAGCTCAAGTAGGTTGTTTTTTATTTTTTATTTTTTATCTTGATTCTTTGTTAGAAGCACCGATCTACGTTTAGATAGTGTTTTCTCAATCATCTTTGAATCGATTGGCTTCTTTTCCAGTTGTTTTTTAGTCGATTTTGTCTTCCGTTGCAACTCTGATCGGAATCACGACTGCCATTCAAAACGGAGCGTTTTGATTTAGGGTTAGGGTTTTCCTCCCTTAAACGCACCCTTTTGATCTAGGTTTTCATCTCATTTGTAAAACTCACCGTTTTGTCCTACACGGTGTGTTTTATCTTAGGGTTCGGTTTTATGCATCTAAACGCTCTATTTCACTTAACTTTGACATGCACTGTTTTGCTTTTGGTTATGTGCACCGTTTTGCCAATTAAGGTTAGGGTTTCCTTCACCCCTCCTAAACACACCGTTTCACTACATGGTTTGGCGCACCGTTTTGGCCTAGGGTTAGGGTTTCTTCGCCGGTCCTAAACGCACCGTTTTTCCCAGTCCCTTTGCTCACCGTTTTGACGTGATATCGGAGTGCACCGTTTCATTACATAGAGCATACCGTATTATTACATGGTTTAAATGCACCATTTTATCTGGTTTGGGCTCCTCATTGGGTCACGAATTCGGATCCCTTTTCTCGGATCCCTACCCGGTTCAGAGACCCAGGTCACATATTCACGGCCGCCGCTCACTGTCACATGTTTGTCACCGTTTCGGCCAATTTTTCTGCCACCACTGTCGTCGTTTCTCGGCCGCTGCTCTCCGCTGCCATCGGCGGTCGTCTGCCACCGTTTATGGCCATTTTTGCTGCCGTTTCTTTCCGCCACCGATTTTGTTTTTCGCCATTTTCGCTGCCGTTTGCACCACAACACGTTTCTACAATCATGAGCTCTCGATCTAAGACTTCCAAGCCTGGAAATTCAGCCGAAATGCCGGATCCACTTCACCTCACTACCGGTGATGTTTCTACCTCCGTTTTGGTTCCCTAACTTCTCACAGGATCCTTGGATTACTTCCCTTGGAGGCACAAGATGCTCATTGCCCTTGGCTTTAGGGATAAACTTGCTTTCTTGAATGGAAAGTTGCCCAAGCCTGCTGATGATGACCCTCGGGCAACTTTTTGGGATAAATGCAACATGATCGTGCTGTCTTGGTTGATGCACTCGTCTTGTCCTGAGATTGGAAATTTGATTTCTATGAACTGTACTGTTAGTGCTGCTTGGAAGATGTTGGAGACTTATTATTCTAAAATTACGGGGACTCGTCGTTATGATCTGGAACAACGAATTGGAGAAGTCAAGCAACAACCGGATGAACCTGTCGCCACATATTTTTCTTGACTTAGTGATCTTTGGGCTAAACTGGATAAGTGTCTCCCGACCATCAAATGCAAGTGTACAAAATGCACTTGTGATTTTCTGGCATTATTGACAGCCAAGAGAGAATTTGGACGGGTCATTCGCTTTCTTTTAGGTCTTCAACTTATATATATTACTGTGTGCAATAACGTCACTTCCTATACCACTATGCCATCTTTGGATGAGGTTTTTCTGTTGATCATTGATGAAGAACATCAACGTAGTTTGCATGTTGATAATGCCAAACCTGACTTATCTGCCTTCACTGTACAAACTCTCATATCACTTGGAAGGGGGTTTGGGACTAGTCGGCATGATAATCGTTCTTTTACGACTGGTAATTCGCGATCTTCCTCTAGTGTTGGATCTGGCCAAGGGGGGTCCAATTCATTTTTTTATGATCACTGTTAGCGTCCGGGTCACACCAAGGACATATGTTATCAGTTGGTTGGATATCCTAATCGTCCTAGAAATCAGAAGAAGAAAGGCGGCAACAGTAGTTCAGCACATGCAGTGAGTGCTGATTTAGGAGAGCAATCCTCACCTCTTATGAGTAATACTACCCCGGTGCAGTAAGTTACTCCTTTTGGCCAGACTCTCACACCTGAGCAATATCAGTAGGTGGTTCAGCTCCTTAGCTGCTTTGGGCCTACTGAGTTAATGGCAAACTTCGCAGGTATTGTTTCTTCCTTACAAACTTCGTCTTTATTTGATTGGTTAATTGACTCAGGGCCTAGTGACCACATTACGTGTGACCTCTCATGCATAGATAACATTAGGTCCTACACATCCAACCCTATTCCAATGCGGCGTCATCCTCGATGTTGTGTGCGCCTTACGTTTTCAGGCTGATCTTCTTGATCGTTTTTGGGGAGAGTGTGTCTTTACTGCTACTCACATTGTCAATCGTCTTCCTTCCCCGGTCATCGATGGGAAAACCCTTTTTTACATTCTCTTTGGTAAAGCACCATGTGTCTCACACCTCAGGGTTTTTGGGTACTTATGTTATGTTACAGTCATTCCGCATGGGGACAAATTTGCACTCCGTGCTCGCCCTTGCATTTTCATGGGATACCCTTTTTTACAAAAGGGCTATCGTGTTTTTGACCTTACCACACACACCTTTTCCGTTGCCTGTGATGTCGTGTTTCATGAGTCAGTTTTTCCCTTTGCTCACTCTCAGTCACCTTCATCTCTCCCTTCACCTAATATTGACTCTTCTTTTGTCGCTCTAGATCCTGATCCCTATATTGTTCCGTGCAAGACCGATTCTCCTCGTTCTCCAACACCTGTTGTTGCACCTTTGGATTCACCCACTTTGAATTCTCCTATTGTGACACCATCCACTGTGGAGTCATCCATTACAGCATTACCCACTGTGGTGTCGCCTACTGTGGCGTCACCCACTGCGGCATTGCTCACTACGGCGTCACCCCCTACGGCGTCGCCCACTGCGGCGTCACCTACTGAGATGTCACCCACTATGGCGTCAAATCCTGTAGACTCATCTTTTCCAATGTTGCATGTTGTTCCTATTTCACCTGTTCGATGTTCTCAACGTGCATCCAAACCTCCCATTTGAACCCAAGATTATCATTGTAACTCTGTAGTCTCCCTTCTTGGTGGATCTCATTCCATATTCCATTTAACAATTTGTGACTCTTGGTAATTTATCTCCCACACATCGAGCATTTATTGCTTCCATATCCGCCATTACAAAGCCATTCTACTATCATGAGGCTGTTAGGGATCTCAAGTGGGTGGATGCTATGTCTAGGAACTTCATGCATTACAGGCAAATCAAACGTGGAAGTTGGTCGACTTACCCCCAAGTCATAAGCCGATTGGATGTAAGTGGGTTTACAAGGTAAAGTATCGTGCAGACGGTTCTATTGAGCGCTATAAAGCTCGGCTTGTAGCCAAGGGCTTCACTCAGCGTTATGACATCGATTATGAGGAGACTTTCTCTCCTGTGGCCAAGATGGTGACTGTCAGATGCGTCATGGCCATGACCTCCATGTTTCGTTGTCCGCTTCACTAGATGGATGTTTATAATGTCTTCCTTCATGGTGACTTGCATGAGCAGGTATACATGTCTTTAGCTCCCGGGATTCGGCATTTCCTCCCCGCCGAAAGTTTGTCGTCTTCTTAAGTCCATTTATGGACTCAAGCAGGCATCTCGACAGTGGTATGCCAAATTTGCTTCTGCTCTTCTTGACACTAGTTTTAAGCAATATTGGCATGATTACGCACTGTTTACACTTCGGCGTAGTTCTACCGTTGTTGCTGTTCTGCTCTACGTTGACGATATGCTTATCACCAGTAATAGTGAGGAGGCCATCGCTTAGGTCAAGTCTCATCTTAGCTCTCGATTTCACATGAAAGATTTAGGACAAGCTAAATTCTTTCTTAGGATCGAAATTACTCGTTTAGCACGTAATATTTGCCTTAGCCAATGCAAATACGCATTGGAGTTAGTTTCTAAAGCTAGCCTTTTTGGTGCATGCCCATGTAAGATTCCCATGGATCAGAATATTAAGCTTACCTCTTTGGACTACGATGCCAGTGCTCTAGTTCTGATTGATGATCCTCCCTTAGCTGACTTGACTCCGTATCAACGACTTCTTGGGCGGTTGATTTATCTCACACATACTCAACCTGATATTAACTATTCGGTTCATATACTCAGCCAGTTCATGCATTCTCCCAAAGTCTCTCGCATGAATATGGCTTTGAAGGTTGTTAAGTACTTGAAAGGCACTCTCAGATTAAGGTTATTCATGTCCTCCACCAAGGACTTTCAGTTGACTGGTTTTTGTGACTCTGATTGGGTGGTTTGTCCCATCTCTCGCCGTTCTCTCACAGGTTTTTGCGTCAAGCTGGGAAGTTCTTTGATCTCTTGGAAAAGCAAGAAACAAGCCACAATTTTTTTATCTTCATCTGAGGCTAAATATCATGCTATGGCGACTACTGTTTGAGAGATTGTTTGGCTATTTGGGCTTCTTGGCGACTTATGAGTGATTGTTCATCGACCTATTTCTTTATATTGTGACAATAAAGCTGCTATTCACATTGCCACCAATCCTATCTTTCATGAACGCACCAAACACATTGAGACTGACTGTCATTTCATCCGTGAGAAGCAACAGAAGGGTTTGATTCAGACACGTAGCATTCGCACTTACGAGCAACTGACAGATTTGTTAACTAAAGCTTTATGTAGTAGACAACATAATTATCTTTTTTGCAAGCTTGGTGTATTTGATTTGTACAAATCACCAACTTGAGGGGGGATGTTGAGTTTATATGTTTATTTAGGTTGGGCTGTATACAGCGGCCCAACGCATTCATTATTTGGGTGCCAGGTTTGGGCCTGTCCAACTCGGCCCAAGGGCGCAACGTGTCTATGCGTCGCGTCTTCAACCTATTTCATCACCAAAATAGGTTGATTTTTCTTTTAATCGAGTTTAAACCAAATTTGAGAAAAGAGAACCTTTTTCAGTTTCTGTTTGTGATCTCAGTTTCCTTGGATGTCTTTTGGTTTCTTAGACTTTCATTGTCAAAAATGGGTCACGTTGTCGCGTGACCCCTTTTTTGCTCAGATTCTGGTCGCCGGAGGAGACAAATGCAAACAACGTTCTGGTTGGCGGTCGCACGACCGTCCTGCATCGGTGTTTCTCCTCCTTATTCTCTCTCTTGCCTATGACCAACTATCAAATAATCGACCTCCCCTTGCTTGGCTCTCACTCTCTCCTCTAGTTTCTTTGATAGTAGCCTCCCACTTGCACACCTCTTTTATCTCTTAAATGCACCTTTTCTTTTTTCTTTTCTTCCTCTACTCTCACATTTGACAATCTACTTTATTTTCTCTCTTTTTTCTTGATTTGTTGCTTCTTTTCCTTCTATTTGGTTTTCTTACATAAACAATCAAACTTGAATCAACATAGATGAATATAAATATAATTGCACAAATACTATATTATATTTTACCTAAAATAAACAAAATACCTCTATAAAAAATAGAGTTATCACTTCCCATTTGAAAGAAGCTCCTCACGCACATGCTCCTTACTCACGTGAAGCTTCTTAAAAAAATGAAAAATATTTCCGATGTGTTGAAGCTAGTTAGAGAAAATTGTTGTGACATCTAGAAGGTTTATGTGATGAATAAACTAAAGCTTATATCTGGAAAGTTACCATGACAAAGAAGAATATGAATAGTTTGATAGCACGCACAAAAAGGGAGAAAAACTGTTCTACACAAACCCACTTGCTGAAGTGGTGCTGTTTTTGCAAAGTACTCTCACGATGGTGAATGAGGGAAAAACAAAAAACATGAGAGACAGATGATGGAAATCAGGGCGTTTGGAAAACACACACACAGAGATTCAGAAAGAATGAATGGTGTAAAACTTGTGCAATTTTCTTTGCTTCATTTTTTTTTTCTCCATTTCAACATAAAGGATTTTGCGTTCTTTTGAAAGATACAAATAAAAACCGAAAAGGCCGTTGAATATTATCAAAGAGTCCATTAAAAGCCTTAGGCTTTCAGACTAATATAAGTAGCATTGACTAGACTGAGATCTTGACCAACCAAAACAAGCACACCTCCAAAGCGCCCCAATCTTTTTTTCACATAGGAAGAAAAACACGTCATTCCTTTGCTGAAATCCAAATAAAATCATTCAGGTCGTGACACCAATGCTAATGGCGGTACACCTCTAACTCTTAACCAGCTGCCTACTCCACTTCCACTTGCCGCATCTTCTCTGCTAAGGCATGCCAACATTTTGCTCGGTCTGCAAACCAGTCCCTACAAAATGTCATATTACGAGGAGCAAACCCACGACAAGATGAATCCTGTAACAGTGGGAGGCAACGTAAATGGATTATGTTCCACAGAAGCAATGTGATGGCAACCCCTGAGGACAGAAGTTCATGAATAGGGACAAATAAAAGGACGGTAGCAGTTCGCACCGTCTCATTATTTGTCTGCCTCTTTTTGCGTCCTTGTGGGCGATTTATTATTGTAGAGGTCCTTTGCCTTTGGGCAGTCTTGTTTTTAAGTGGTTATTTGTTCATCTTTTTGTTCTTCTCGAATTTTCAGTAATTGTTACTTATCTGAAAGACAACCACAATGCCATTTACAAGGACATGAGACATGGATATGACTTTCTAAGCATGCTCAGTTGATTATTTGAAATACGAAGTAAAAGTGGGAACTTGGATGCCCAAAATTTATGATGATGTACATTGTCTTTCCAGAGTTAAATGATTCGATTTCTTCTTAAAATTGGTTTGAAGGAAAAACAATATTTTTGTGTCTAAAAAGTGCAATGGATAAATATATTGATAATGTAAGATCGATAATAGATTTCAACATTCACCAATGAAAATGATCTCTTGATGTGGTTTGTTTAGACTTCCTAATGGTATATCTATTGCAATAAACATTATCAAAGCTATCAAAGATTAAGATGGACAGCATAATCCACAAAGTTCTATCTTTTTCTTTTCTTTCCCTTATGAGTTGGCAGATTGGCACATAATGACAATGTCTTATTCAAATTGCTTAAAATAGTGGAAGCTAGATACAGTTCTTTCTCAACCATAAACTTACAAATCTACACGGCCTCTTTTCAATTTGGTTTTGGTGGAGGACGGGAAATGTAATAGGAAAAAACAATGCTTGAACATTCTGATAGTCGACAACACACTAGCTGGAGAAAGCTTCTTTCCCATGTTTGGCCTAGCATTTGTTGGCTTGGCAGCCACACTCTTGAGTTTGTGGAACAAGCTGTGGAAGTGGTCATTTTGCGGAGGTGTGATTCCTGTCCCATAGGAGACTAGAAGGCAAAGCAAGCATCATTTATGCTTGAAGTATGCAAATTCTGAAGCGATCCCTTTATCTTTTATGTTTACATAAAACAAACAGAAGAAGTTCGTTTATGCATGAAATATGACAGGATTCTTTTATTGGGTTTTAAAAGACTCAACAAGTATAAAATCATCGGGGAAGTACCCTTGGCTTGAGCAAACACAGGAGAAACCCCATTTCAAAAGAACTACATCGTGAAAAGGGGGACCCATTAGAGCTCGGACCTAAGGAGATTAGAAGGCAAGCCCAACGAGTGCGAGAACCAGGTATTCTCCTGTGAGAAAATGTCGATGCAAGAACTGATTCTAGCTCTGATCTAATACATAGTTTCTTATTAGATATTAGCACACCATTTTCTTTATCTGGATGTTTCTTGCCCACCAAATACCATAAATCACGTGAGAGAGGAGACCCCAGATCCCGTGCCCTCCTCCCCTCGCACCCCCATCGCCCCCCCCCCCATCGCCGGCCCCGTCCCCAGACTTCCCGTCGTTCCCAGATCCCGTCGCTCCCCCCCTCCCCCCATCGCACCCCCATCGCGTGGTCGCCGGCGGAAGGCAGAGCTGGTCGGTAGGAGGTAGAGCAGGTCAGCGGGAGACAAGATCCTGACGGCTGATCGCCGGTTTTCCTAGGCTCGGAGGTAAGTGTAAAAAATAAAAAATAAAAAAATAAAAAAATAAAAAATTCTGCATATTAGATTATAATTGGAATAGACTATGCTGTAGTGAGTGTTGTTTTTATGTGTTTTAGTTTTCTATTTTATTTTTATGTTTTATATTGGATTTGCAATTTGGAAGTAGAAGTTGGTGTAGTGAGTGTTAGGTGTGAATTTTGTTGTTCGTGGTTTGTTTTGATTTAATGATTGTTTAGTTAAGATATTTGTTTTGAAGTGATAAGAAAAGGATATACCTACCAAAAGCCATGTTTCTATTAAATTAAGTTAAAGGGATTTTAAGTAGATTGTTGGTAGAAGAAGGCAGAATCTATCAGGTCTATATACTGAGTAGATTATGAACTTTTGGTACATCTTACCAAAATCCTGTCTATCAAATTAGTTAATTACTAAGTTGGTAACTGCTGATGGTCAAGGATTTCCAAAGGATAGACCCAGAGAGTGCTGAGTTTGAGAGAAGAGAGAAAAGGAAAATAAGGAAACTTGAAGATTGTTGGAAATCTTTAGGAGAAAATACTGATACAGAAGTTAAAATAATGAAATCTGGATGAATAACCCTTGCAAATAGGAACATGGCTAAAGGAAATATGACCAAGGATAATGTAGCTCAACAGGACAAGGAGAGAATTGAACAAGAAATCCAAGAAAGTTTATTCCAAGGGCCTACAAGAAATAAGGAGGAAAATGAGAGGCTAGAAGAAACAAACAACATTATCTTTAAGGAGAGCTTCGAACATAAAGGAAAACATGATTCTTGGAGTAAGGTTGTAGTAGGAGGATTAGCACAAAATGCTCATATGAAATACTAGCCACCGGTATTAAATGATGGGAAAATTAGAGTTGCCCCTCCTAAGGAAGTTATTGAAGAAGGAAGTAAATTCTATGAAAATTGTGTTGTGGGTTTCTTCTTGGGCTCAAAATTACCATTTTCTGTAGTAAAAGGAATTGTAGAAAAGCAATGGGGAAAACAAAGCTTAATAGATATTTCTGCAACAGACAATGGTTTCTTCTTTTTTAAATTTTCTGATAAACAAAAGATGGAGGAAGTATTAGAAGCAGGAGTTTGTGATGTGGTAGGAAAACCAATGTTTCTGCAAAAATGGCATAACACTATTAGACTACAGAAAGAAAAAATCACTTCAATACCAATTTGGATAAAGTTGCACAATGTCCCACATGCTTTATGGGATGAGATTGGTATGAGTTATGTAGATAGTGCTGTTGGAAAGCCACTATACATGGATAAAGCTACCAAACATAGACAGAGGATATCATATGCAAAAGTATGTGTTGAAATAGATACAAAGTGTTCTCTACCAACTTCATTTGAAATTGACATGGGAAATGGTGCTATTTTTGAGGTAGGAGTGGAGTATTGTTGGTTACCTGAAATATGCAAGAAATGTGATTGCTTTGGACATAAAGAATGTGTTACAAAGAAAAAAGAGATATGGGTTCCAGTACAAAAGCCATTAAGTCAGACGGAGAACTATGATGAAGGACGTGAGGATAAAGAACATTTGGATAAAGGTAATGAAGATCAAGTTCATGAGGACCAAGGACATGAGGACATAAGAGATAAGATTGTAAATTCAATAACACATGAAGTTGAATCCACCAAAAGTCCAAAAGCCAAATTAGAACAAAGCAATAAAGCAAGTGTGAATGGAAGGAGAAACAAAAGGAGCCCTAAAAGGAATACATGTGAGAAGGACAATACCAATAATAGATTTAGTGTGCTGATAAATAATCATCAAGAACCAAATGAAGCAAGATGCAATGATATTGTAGGTTTTGAAGGTGTTGAAGGAGAAAACACTATACCCCCAGACAAATGATCATATTCTCATGGAATGTCAGGGGCTTGAATAAAAGTCCTAAACAAAAGGAGGTACGAGAAGTTATCAAGAATGCTAAAGCTGACATTGTCATTCTATTAGAACACAAAATAAAAAAAGATAAAGCACAATGGGTGATAGATTCTCTTTTTCCCCAATAGGGGTTTGTCCACAATTATAGAGATAATGAAAATGGAAGGATTTGGATTATATGGAAAAAGCCATAGCTCAACATCACAGTGCTTAGTAGTTCTAAACAGGTAGTGAATTGTAAAGTGGAAGAGGGACATGAAGTATGGTACTTATCTGCCATCTATGCAGCAAATGCAGCAAATGAACGGAAGGATCTTTGGAGTAACCTCACACAATGTTATAACAGTTATGAAAAGGACACTCAATGGCTACTAGTAGGTGATTTTAATACAGTGAGGAATCTAAATGAAAGGGTCAGTGTAGCTAGTAGATGGATAGAAGGAATAGAAGATTTCAACAAGTTCATAAGTGATGCAGAACTTATAGAACCAAACTTTGTAGGACCTCTTCTATCATGGACGAACAAAGGTAAAGGAATAGGGTTCAAAGGCAGTAAATTGGATAGATGTTTGGTAAACCCTAAATGGTTGCAAAGTAATATGGATTTCTCCATTGAATTTAGTACTCCTGGATTGTCAGATCACAGTCCTTGCACTATCAAGGTGGGCTATAATAGACCAAGACAGAAAAAGACCTTTAGATTTTTCAACTTCTAGCCAAACAATTCCCAATTTATGACAATAGTAAAGAATATTTGGCAACAAAGGGTTGAGGGCACTATAATGTACAGAATAATGATAAAGTTGAAGGAAATGAAAAAAGAGTTGAGAAAGCTAAATAGAGAGGAATTTGGAGAACTACCAAGGAAAACAGAGGTAGCAAGGAAGCAGCTACAAATAGCACAAGCAAAGATCTTTGATGACCCTTCAAATACCCAATTGCGCAATGAAGAAAAGGAGTGGTTAGATAAGTTACTAATACATAGCAAGCATGAAGAAATATTTCTGAAACAAAAATCAATGAATAATTGGCTGAAAGAGGGAGATTGTAATAGTAAAGTCTTTTTCAGAAGCATGATGAAGAGGAGAGCAAAAAACCACATTGTCAAGCTGGAAATAGATGATGGGCAACTTACTAAAGATCCTGAAATGATAAAGAATAAAATTCTAAGTTACTATCAAAACTTGCTAGGGAGGGCAAACAATCTTCAACCATCAGAAACAAGATTAAGAGAGTTATTTCCTATGGAAATTCCAGAAGAGATAAAGAGAAGCATTATAGTAGATGTTCAAAGAGAAGATATACAAAAGGTCCTTAATACTTTTGGTGATTACAAAGCTCCAGGTCCTGATGGATATAATAGCTTCTTCTTCAAGAAAGCGTGGAGTATTATAGGGAGTGACATAGAAGATGCAGTAATAGCTTTATTTCAGAGGAGACAGCTACTGCGGAGCATAAATTCAACAGTAATCTCCCTTGTCCCTAAGAAAATTAATGCCACCAATATGAAAGACTTTAGACCAATATCTTGTTGCAATGTGTTGTACAAGATCATATCTAAAATTGTGGCAGAAAGATTAAGTCTAGCTTTGCCTCATTTCATACATCCTTGTCAGACAGCTTTTGTGCTAGGAAGGAACATTAAGGAAAATATTTTGTTATGTCAAGAGTTAATACACAATTATCACAAAGATATTCATGGGAAAAGGGTGGCAATTAAGGTTGATATTATGAAAGCATATGATTCAATAGACTGGAATGCAATCCTAAATACTCTGAAAGTTTTGAAGTTCCCAGACAAATTTAGATTGTTGATTGAAAGCTGCATCACTACTGTGGGATATTCTGTGAACATCAATGGCTCTCATACAGGTTTTTTTAAGGGGGCAAAGGGACTTAGACAAGGAGACCCTCTCTCTCCTTTTCTCTTTGTTATTGTGATGGAGATTCTTAACAGAATTATACAAAAGAAAGTATCTTCTGGAAGGTTTAAATTTCACTGGAAATGCGCTAAAGAAAAGATCACTCATTTATGCTTTGCTGATGATCTCTTTTTGTTTGCTCATGGAGATATTGAGTCTATATTGTGTTTACTAGATGCTATGCAAGAATTTGAAGATATAACAGGTTTGAAGATGCATCCAGAAAAGTGTCAAATTTTCTTTTCAGGCTTGTCTGAACAGGAAAAGGCTCTAATACTTGATCATATTCCTATCCAAGAAGGCCAACTTCCCATAAAATACTTGGGAGTGCCATTGATTACTAAAAGATTCTTCAACCTAGATTGTACTATCCTGACAGAAAAGATATTGAGAAGAATTGAAGGTTGGGAGTCTAAGCATATTAGTTATGGGGGGAGACTGCAGCTAGCAAAAAGTGTTCTGTTCTCATTGCAAACATATTGGATGCAAATTTTTCTATTGCCAAAACAGACTCTTTATGAAATTGAAAAAAAGATTAGAACTTTCCTTTGGACAGGTAAATCTAATGGACGATGTATAGCAAAAGTGGCATGGAAAGAAGTTTGTTGGCCTAAAATTTCTGGAGGACTAGGATTGATAGACATTCACACTTGGAATAAGGCGGCAATTGGAAAACTCCTATGGTCTCTTGTGCACCCCAATTCAAACTCTTTATGGGTTAAATGGATGATAACAGAAAATTTGAAGGAAAGGAATGTATTAGAAGTTGAGATGAAAGGATCACTAGCTTGGAGTTTTAGGAATATTTTACAAGAAAGAAGTGAACTCACACAACTAGTGACGGACTCATAATACAATATTGCCAAAAGTTATGTAGCACTAAGAGAGAACAGAGAAGATGCCAAATGGGCAACACTTGTTTGGAAAGAAGGAGTACCAAAGCATAATTTTATCTGTTAGATCATTTTAAGAAACAAACTATCCACAGCAGATCGGGTGGCTAAATGGAATAGTTCAATGGATCTACAATGCAACCTCTGCCAACAAGAAGAAGAATCACAGGAACATTTATTTTTTAAGTGCAGGTTCACAAACTACATCTCGAAGGCTTTGTTAGGCATGAATGGATTAACTCGAAGAATTGAACATTGGAGAGCTGAAATATGTTGGATGATCAAGACTGTTAAGAGGAAGAGCTTTGCAGCAACTTTGCTTAGTATATCTTTCAAGGCCGTATTGTATCACATTTGGAGCGAAAGGAATAGAAGAAGATTCAGCAATACAAGTCTAGAAAACTCAACCATTATTGCTAAAATCAAGAAGGATGTGAGAGTGAAGATTTCATCTACAAGAGAAGTCAAGCTTACAAATTGTAATAAATTTTTACTAGAGCTTTGGAATTTGCCAAGTGCAATATTTGAGCTTAGATGATGATATGTTGTAATCGAACAATCTTGTAAATTTTTTTACGGGTGATATATAATTTGACCTTTCACCAAAAAAAAAAAAAAAAAACCATAAATCACCATTTTAGCAACCAAGCTAGAGAAGGATTGGTCTTTGTATTTCTAAGCTATCTATTGGAGGGCATTTTCTGAACATTATAACTTAAGTTTATTTATTTATTCTTAAAATTAGTTTGTAAGATAGGAAAATATTTTTAGGTATAAGAATCATATCTGTGTAGTATATTAGTAATGTGAGATACACAAAATTTTAATATGCCTCAATCTTAATTCATAAGCAAAAGGGTATTTTATCTAAAACTTGGGTTTTAATATCACGTTAGAAGCTTTACATGCTCTTTTAATATACCTTGTAAGAAAGGAGAACACCTTTCGTATTCTTTAGTGAGAAAAGGCACAAGAGACAGTGATCGATGATTCTTTGCTTGACTGCATGAGGCTAAGATACGGTTTACATACAAAGAAAACCTGCGATTGCTTCGCAGAACTTTTCTGCAAGAGGAGCCAGGTCGCTCCCCTTATTCTCAAACAAAGACGTAGTGTGATTGATCTCCATATTTCCAACCAAATCCTTGTCCACCACTTTTCAAAGTCTCTAAGGCTGTCGTTATGCTTGGAAGTATCTACTTCGTCTGTGCATGGCAATCAGATATTTTGCCATATATAAGCATCATGTTTGAACACGTCGCTCAATTGCGTAGCTACGATAATGTTGAAGTGACTCTCGCGCTCTCTGGCTCGAGATATCTCAGAAGCCGGATGTATTGAGTGACGATCATTGTTTCTTATTCAGATAAGACTGCCAAGATATAGCACGTCGGCATTGCAATTTGTGATGCAAGAGAGGCACGCAGTAATAGGTACCCTCCTAACATGAACTGGCCCACCAACTGTCACTTAAGGCTCACCCGAGGCACTTCTGGCAATCTTGGGTTTATTGGTTTTAGTCTAAATGTAAGTGTGAAAAGCCACCTTTCCTCTATAATCCACATGATCAAGTTTATAAGAATTGTTTTTAAACCATATATGCTTACATGACTTTAAATAACTGGATGGATAAGCTTGGGACCTGATTCTGTAGCGCACAAATTTCTCCATGCAAATGATGATTGCACGACATCAACAAAATCTTTGCAGAAGATTTGCATCATATTGCTTCTTCGTTTCATTTTTTGTATCTGGGCAACTTGCGTTTGTAGCTTGAATGTATTAGCACTGATGTTTTTCAAGCCACGATCTTGGTACAAAAGAAGGATTGATGTGAAAAACAATAATGCGATTCAATGATGGGCTTACTTCGACACCTTGGAGGGGACAGAAATGGTACAGAATCCGAATACGGTGGATTGTGCTCGTCCAGGCGTTTCCATGTACATGACCTCTGAGGCTCTGACTCATTGACTTAAACGACGATTAGCTTTGGTCCCTGGCTGGTCCCTGGCTGGTCCCCTTGCATCGTTCTGCCCACTTTTGTTCACATCTATTGTTTGTTTCCTTCATTAAATGTGATCCACAGCGATTAACTTGTCGATTTCGATAGGCTTACTGTAGCAGTCCAACCGACTCCCGACATGCTGCTCCAAATCAGTGCGTAAGAAAAGAATCTTATCGTACAAAAATATAAAATATTTGAAGAACACAAAAACATAGAGTAGTCAACTGCTTGGACATGTTAAGTTGATAGTTATCCCCTACTTAAGTGGCTTTTATGTGTCTGTGTGGCTGCAATTGCAGATGGGAATGACTGTTTGAATTGCAGTTCTCCATGTCGCTGAATCGCTGCCTCGTCATAGAAGAGAAAAAAGAAAAAAGAAAGAGTTAGAAGAATTGCATTAAAATAAAACTCGGGGCGCGTCTTTAGATTTTCAGGTCGATAGCCGATAAGAACCATCTGTAACACTCTTGTTGCCTTGTCCTATACATTTACAAAAGACCCAGTCTGGCTGCTACATGCCCAGCCAAGCTAACAACTTGTTAGATGGTTTAGTTGGGGCCAGCTACCCAATTGAAATGATTCCCTTCCGTGCCACTTGCAGTGGATCTGCATCTCAACGCAACCCGGCCATGCCAGCTTGGTGGTCAGAGTATTTCTAACCGGAAGCCAAATGCCTGAAAAACATTTCTCAGCAGCCAATCACTTAATTTGTTTTTTTTGGCACACTATAAAGATGATCAAATCAAACCTTTTGTTGGATTGTTCTTCGAACATGGATTTTCCGTGTCGTTATTCAGCTGAATCAGCACTTCATACCTACATATAGTTTTCTTTCAATGCTGTGTTACGTGGCTACTTTTCAGCCATAAAGACCTATATGAGTCGATCTATACTGCCCTAATGACCCCTCAAAACCGTCCCACTTCATCATCATAATGCGATTCTTGCTGCAAAATAAAAATAGAAGTCAACAGTTAGATGAAAAACTGATCCAACCAAAATAAGGTATTTTGATTCTATGTAATATTGGAACTTCTTTTAAAATTTAAATTGATAAAATATGATGAAAATAATCATTTATGTAATACTAATATCATAAAAATATAATGATTAGTATTCTTCACAGAAAAGATAATGTCTAGTACTGCCTATTGCCCAGACAAAGACAATGAGCTCAGTACTGTGCCAGATGTTCAAGGACTGAACCTACTAGTACCTCTCTATATATGCAAGAAAGTTGGGGAAGCATAGGCGAGACCACAAACCCAATTTCGTTTCTGCTGGAAGACTTGCATACTGAAATGAAGCCAGCTGTGGCACGAAGGGCTCGGATTCAGGCAGTGGCATTTTTCTTTCTTTGCTTTTGTTCTCTTGTCATTGAAGGTACTCTGTAGTAAGTTTTGCTTGAGTAATTGCTTTGTAGGAAATCAAATGCACAACGGTGGTCTAATGAAGCAGATTTTAGTTCTCAGATAACCATCTTCTGTCTTTGGCAGCAGAGAGTATCAGACTGGATCCCTATGGCATGGATGGAACTGACCTGGGTCATCGCAATCCATTTATGACCAGAGAAGAGCGGTACTCTAATGGCGAAGGAGATCTGATTTCCATTGACTACGCAACAGCTAGGAAGAATCCTCCAATTCATAACTAGCGGCTACATTTGCCTCCAGTTATACCGGCTACAGTGTCACTTCGTGACAAAGGTCTAGGGGAAGAGACTATTCGGTACGGCAGCCAGTCGCTGCTGTTATTGATTTGGAGCGACTGAATAATGGCTCCTTGTAAGTTGGGAAAAGGTCTAGGTTACGTGAGCATTGTTAATGAATATGAAGATTTTTTCTTATATGTTGTCTCTATAGTTTGTAATATTCCTAGAATTATTCCATGTCATTCAATGTATTTAATTGCGTTCTTTACTTAGAATAAGATTAAAACCTATAAGTTCAGGCTTATTGTTGTACATTTGATATAACAGAATATACAATATTTGTCACATACTTGTTGGCTTTCCCAATCTCTCATTTTCTTACCAGCACCACTAAAAAGGAGGTCCAAAGTTTAAATCACCTCTTGCATGTAACGAAGAAAGTTTCTCTTGAAGAATGAACTTTCATTGACTGAAGAACTACGAAGCATAAAGGAGAGCATTAAGGCTTTCCTGATTAACCTTTTCATGCCATACAGTTGCGTCTGATTCTACTTTTCAGGAAGTCTGCCGCGCATTTTTAACAAAGAAATAGTCAAAAGGATCCTTCACCCATTGCAAATTGTCTTCTTTCGTAAGACTTGTCTTCTTTAAGACCAAGCTTCAGATCTTTAAGGAATAACAGATCCGATCACCATAATCAAATATGCGCTTTCTTTTTGTTTTTGAACAACTACTTTTTGATGATTTGGTCTGCAAATTTATTTTGATAATAGTTTCTAAAAGCTATTTTTTGCTTTGAGGAGCAAAATGGATTCTTGAAAATATATGATATAGAGGCCAATGAGCTTCCAAAAGCCTTTATGAGAAACGTGTTCTAATCAGTTTTATCATCTATGGTAAAGAACTTTATTTGGCGGATAATTAGACACACAGTAATTGAGAAATGACAAATGAGGATGCTGTGATTTTTATAAGCACATTTATGGAACTTTCTAGTCATTCAACGGATGAAGTATTCTTGATATTATATCTTTCTAAAGTTTTACGGTTTATGATTCTAGGTGTCATATGTCATCTGATATGATCACTATAGTGAAACTCATATGTCATTTGACCAATATAGTGAAACTTATATGCCATCTAATCACTATAGTGAAAACAAGTCCATAAGAAAAATGAAAGGATGAATGAAGGAAATCATATTTACACTAATTGTATTTATGAAGAAAATGTGGCCAAATGTAGAATATAGTACCTAAAAGTGAAAAGCTAGATGTTGAAATCCTAGTGAGTATTGAAAAAGGTTAGCATGTAAAAATTTTTCTTTGTCAAATATACAATACTAAGCATAACCAACCGAAGTGAGAATGACTCGCTCTCCAATTCTACTATCAAGAGGTTCTTCAAGTAGCAAATAGTCATCCCATAGCAAGATTGATTTATCATTTCTAACTATTTGCTTCTTTTGGTCTACAAAAAGCATCTAGTCTTAAGAATCTTTTTGCATGTCCAAATAGCATTTCTTATTTGTACACGCCAAAAAGATTGGTTTTTGACAAGAAAGGAGTTTACCCATGACGCCCATATAGACTTAGAGGTTATTAATTCTATATATGCTTTGTATGTGCAATTCTATTCCAATCCTTAACCTTCAAAATTCCTAAACCACCTTCAGCTTTAGTAGCTCACACTTAGTCCCAAGCCACTTTAGCCCTATGCATCTTTAACTTTGGGCCAAACCACAAAAATCTTCCTATCACTTAGTCCAATTGGTTTGATATTTTACTAGGAAGTATGACAAGGGATGTCCAATATGTTTGCTTTGAAAATAAGATTATTTTTATGAGCCAAATTGTCATGCCTATGACAAAAACTTACTAGTTCATTGTTGTATTTTTGCAAGGACCTTCTCCACCAAGAATTTACAATTTGAGTCTTCAATTTTATAAACAATGTGTAATTCTTGAAACTATTAAAAGTCTTGTAAGAGATAGATTTTGTTGTGTTAAAAAGATTCCCAAAATTATTGAAAACTATTTATTTAATATGCTTGGAGGCTTGAGGAGACCATCTTTTATGTAATGTAATGTTGTGTAAGGTCTTTTCATGGAGGCTTTTAACTCTCTTATATTAATGTATTTTATATATAAATTTTTTTTTTTTAAAAAAATAAGCATTACTAGCCATTCATTAGAGTTGTAATATGATACACAAGAAGTAATTTACAAGGTTTGAAATGCACAAATATTCCTCCCACAAAAGAGAAGAAGAAAAAAGATAGTTAAACATGATCACAATCACCATTATAGTTTTTTTGTACTCTTCTCATCATCTTTCACCAAAATGTCAAATTTCATAAAGATTTGCAAGAATTTCTCCTTGGGTACCTATCAATGCATTCAATTGCCCTATCTAATTGTGGGCAACATATAGTGTACAAAGAACAACTTCTCATCATGAAAAATAAGCTAATATCCCTTGTCCAACAATCTATGTAGGAAGGGGGGTGGTGGTGGTGGCCGTGGCCGGGGGGGGGGGGTGTTGCGCAGCGCGGTGGGGGTGGTTGGGAGGAAGGAAAGGGAGGGAAAGGAAGATGGGTCACGTGGGTGAGGGCGGGAAGGTTTTGGGTTTGGGGTAAGGGTGGCCAGTCATAAGCTGAGATGCCCTAGCAACTCCACTTGAGCTACCAAGTAGATAATATCCATCTAACTAGAGCAATCCTTTGTAGTTCACGAGATCAATGAAGTACCTGTTATCAAATTTATTGTGTTCTTTATAGTAGTGGTGTTTGTAGAAGTTTTCAAGGGACAAATGGCTTTGAGATGATAGGCAAAATTTTCATCCATGGTGGGTCTTGGTTGGATAGAGTTGGTTAGTTAACGCCAATCCCAATGTAGTGTTCACTTGGGAAGGCTACCAAGTTTTTGGTGGACAAAAGCCATGAGAAGAGCACTAGTGCTGTCTACGGGCGGCAGGAGATAAGCCAATGCATCTTATTTTAATAAGTAAATGGATTTATGTATATAATAGCTAACTGTACATGATGATACTAAAGGCATTCCTTTAGATTAACCTCACATATAATATCAAATCAAATAAATATAGACCCATCTAACCTCCAAGCTTGTTGAATATCTAACATTTTAGTTGTTTTGAAAATCTTCCTTAAATTTAAAATTGTATCTCTAATCAACCTATCAGTACCATTAAAAGTAGTAATTTCTAAACTAGTAATGTATCAAAAAAATTTGTTGTTCCATTTTTATTTTTTTCCAAATAGCACAAGGAAATGAATAAAAAAATGGATTTAAAGATACTTGCTTTGAAACTCTTCCTTTTCACGTGATGAATTATCCAACTAGTTCTTGCATTCCATGATAGATAGTATGGATATAGGATATGCATAGTCTCCAAATATTCCGAGCACCATGTGAAGATATGGTCCCTAGATTCATTTGATGTGCAACATAAGCAACAACTCTTATCTTTATTGTATACCCATATGATTTCATATCAATCTACTTTAGGGCTCTAAGGAGTAGTAGTTGTCCAAGTTGATTCAATTGAATACCTTCCAGACAAGCTTATCTTTTATTACATTATTATGTTCAAGAAAAATATTGATAATACTTGTAAATGTATGCTATAGAAATCTTCTATTGGTAGGTAAGTTCTACTACCTTTGCATTCCTAAATATTATAGACTTGAAAATGGCTTGCTCTTCAGTTTTATTGGCTATAGGGCCTTTTGACAACCAAAAATTATACCATAGAGACACTAACTTCTCATTACCTATTACCCATTTCATTTACCAGCAACTATGGTCTTGCATTGAGGCTTTTCTCCAAGTCCAAGTACTATTACCTAATTCTTTTACATTTAAAGAACACCAATTTTTGATAAGATAAGTGTTCACTTATGTTGAACATATAGATTTTGATGATAATAATTTTCACATATGTTTTGTTTTGGCTATTATATTCCAACCCCTAGCTCTTTTTTAACACCCAACCTCTTTTCAACTTTTCAACTTTGCAAACACAAAAAATGATTTCAAATTACTTTAGCCTTATGCATCTTCATTTTTAGGCCTAACCAAAGAAATCTCCCCTATTATTTGGCCCATTTGTTTTGAAATTTTGCTCAAAAGTATGAAAAGAGATGAGCTAAACTTACCTACATATGACAGAAACTTACTAATACTGAATTTCAACTAATATCATTTCCATCAAAAACTGACAATTATAAGGCTTTAGTGTTTTAGAAGACAAAGGTACCCCTAAGTACTTAGCTGAGAGTGTTCCAAATGAATGGCTTAGCAATAAGATGAAATTTTGCATCTCTTGAAACATATTACATATAAAAGTTAGTCTCATTTGCATTGGGCTTGAGTCTCGAGTACACCATCCATCATAGTAGTATGCTAGGTCTCAACCATAAGGGGTAAGAACTCCTCACGAGTTTTTACATATCAAAGAACTTAAATGGTTTCTTTGTTTTGGGCACATATGAAATTGATCTTGGTAATAATAAGAGCATGAACTAACATTCCAAGATTTAAGGATGGAGCTCTAGATTCTATCTATTATTAATTAAGACTCTATTAAGTTTCCTAATGATGGCATGTTCGATTCTCCTATTAGTCCATGTGAACAATGGGCTTGAAAATGCAAGATCTCCAAATTTACTTCCCTAAGACATTGAGCTATATTCCTTATCCTAAGGCTCCATGCTTTTAGGCCACCTCTTCTATCTTGTGGACATGTTATAACATTAGATTCATTATTTAAGATCTATGGTTAGCCACCACGTGGGTTTTGCTTGTGTCACAATGTGTATTCAAAGAATTTGCCTCTTCATTGGATGCTTTGACCAATAAACAAATGTACTGAAATACCAACTTTAGAGGACACTTCAGAATGCATAGCTTGGATAGAGTATCTAAATAGATTAAGAGACACCTAACCAGGAACCCATCCTAACAAATTTCTTCCATGACCATACGGTGTGTCATTTTTGCAAAAAGATCAAGCATTGTAGATAGCATGCTTGAACCTTACTTTTAGTTGCTTGCTTGACTTTATCATCCAGCAATGCAAAATAGAAAACTTATATTCTTGGATAAATAGTTTAACTACTTTTTGTTTAGAGGAACCATTTAACCCTTTAATATTCTAAGAAGCTATAATTATTTGAATGTATAAGTAGTAGTTCTATTGTTTGTTTTGTTCTTCTTTTTCTTGGCCAATCCTCCAGTACCAATGTTACCTGGATTACCTCTACCAACATTCATGCTTCAACGGAATCTTGTATCTCTCTACCCCAAGTTTGATTCTTCTCCACCAATTGTGAGCCTTCCTTCAACATTGGAGTGGTAGTTATAATTTGGGATTTGATTACTCTTGTTAAGCACACCTGATTCAATTTGTTTCTTAGCCAAATCACTTGAGTTGAGATCACTTCCAAAATTTACCTCGTCACACTGCACATTCTCTAGCTCCTTAAGTTGGTTATTATTTGACTTCTACGCTTTTGGGGAAGGTGGACCTGATTGCCTTTTTTTTTTTTTTTTCTTTATTAATGTAGTCCGTTCTTCCCTGTTCTGTTTTTCTACTTCTAGTGTCTACGCATCTATTATTCCTTTTTGGATTCTAAGGGCATGTATTAAATAAGTAAACCAAACACTTCGCAATTCTTGTATACCTCTGGTTTCCATTGGTATTATACTTTCATTGATATTAACTAATCATTCTAGTTTAAAAGGTGAAATTCTTCAACAATTGCTTTGTAGTATCCACTTTTATGCATATTTTCGCATTATTTAGTCTTTTCATATCTTCTGTTGAACCCACCAAGGCATTATCCCATTCTTTCTTCCCCTTTCTTGGCCAATGTTGCATTGTTTGTAGCGAAGGTTAGACCATCCCTCCTTCCTAGTAGCAGATGGCAAACGGGGCCTCTTGACTGCAACAAATATAATGCAGAGAAAGAACAGATTGTTTAAGATACAACTCTCGGACTTGCTTTACAGGCCAAATACCTAATTCTACAGGTGACACATGCGTTGAAAAGTAGATTTTCTCAAGCAAAAGCTATATTGATTGGTTGATATGTTCTTAAGTTGCAATTGTCTGACCATGACGAATACAGTATTCACGAAGCCAAGGGACATAGTAGAAGTCGGTTTTATATTACAAATGGATCGAGTATGTCACATCTTTTAAAATGTTAAGATTAAGACAAGGATATCATAGTTGATAAGATTTAATATGAATTTCTCTGAACTCTAAATTTGAAATTCATTTACATTTTTACTTTGTTTGAATGGTATATAGTATTAAAGTTCAACAACCACAGACAAGTAGTGATAAACCTAACCATCAAAGCCATTTAATATGTTGAAAGTAACAAGATAAAAATAAGTGACCAATATTTTAAAGAGTTATATGCTTATCAATGACATAAGTTGACAGTTACATGTGAAATTTAGGAAGAAAAAAAATAGACTTACACATACTATAGTTATTTAGTGTCTATATGAAATCATCGAATTGGTCCCCGAAGTCAAACTTCCACTTGCCAAGAGGGAAGATCTAAGCATTGAAGCCCAAAAGACATTAAGAGGAAAAAGAATTGAAAATCGTTTGGAAACAAAGCAAATATTGCGACATCACTTTAGTCGGAAAGATCCCTTGTCGGAAGATGCAAGCAGCAATCGTTTACCAGAAAAACAGCATGGCGAGCTGATACGGCGGAGATATCAGGGCAAGAGACGGCTCTTCCACAGTGCTCTTCTACCTGCTCTTAAATTAAAGACAATTGAATTCAAGTATGGCTTTACACTTGGAAAGCATTGGCGCCTTGAATAATAGAAGACGCTAACTCAAAATTTCAACAGTTATCAATTTTCAGATAGCAACTTGGATTAAAAGATACTAACGACCTCGTCAATTGGAGACAACTTGGCCCCCAAGAATACAAATAATCTCTGAAAATGACAAAGATTGTTTCTTGTACTTTAAGATTTAAACCAAATCCTACCCACAACCATTCACATTGTCTTTTTTTTGTTATCGTCCTCGCAAATTGTTGACTTATATCCTTTCCATGGAAACATGGTCCCCACTTTGCTGTGTTGGGTTACACAAGCACCCCTGGAGATTAAAAAAATAAAGTTCAAAAAGATATACACCACTTGGTTTTGAAACCAAACCCAAAACCTGAAGGGACTTGACGTTTGCAAAGAAGTTAAATATGAACAAAGACTCAAGCAACACTATTAAGAATCCAAATGGAACCAAGTTGCTCATGTAGAGGGAATCTACACTCGTACGCCAATTAGTGGCATTGAATCAATTTTCGTTTCTAGAAATGCGTATAAAACTAATCTGAAGAGGTGTGTCAGCAGCTTCCTCTTATTCAATGCCAGGGAAGATTATAGGAGGATTAGTTCAGAAGTAGCTTTTTTTTTTTTTTTTGGTCCCTTTCAGGTCTAACTGAAAGGCAGGTTCATGTCCGTTTTGAAGTATTAAAAAAAAACGATTATAACTAAAGAGTTGAAAAAATAAAAATATAATAGAGCATGCTTACCTCATAAATTGACATCCTATTACTAAAATATTTTTATAAATTATCGGTTAAGTATAATTTGACGTTGGTGTTAAAATGAACAGGAAATTACACACATGATACGTTCATGCAAACTTTTGACTGAAAAAGTCGAATTATCCCTAAAAGATTTTTCTAAAAAGTAGTAATGGTGGAGAACAAGATGGTTCACCATTCTTTTAATGTTGGAAAAGTAGACCAGTCTATTGACCCAAAAAAAAAAAAAAAAAAGTAAACTCTTTTTCCCATTTTGAGCAACATTTATTTAGGATAGAAATTGATATTTTACAAGTATTCAGTTGAAGAAAATATCAATGAAAGAATTTATTTAATAAAGGCATATACAAAAGGAATCCACAAGCGTCCTGCTCTTGCTCATTATGTTGGGCAAACGAAAATTGATTGCAAACCACTGTTGGCGTACAAGTGCAGAGTCCCTCTACATGAGCAACATGGTCGTCCATTTGCATTCTTAATACTGTTGCTTGTATCAAAACTTGACGATTTAGGGGAAATTTTGACGACTAATTTCCACAAGCGTCCTAAGCTTGCTTATTATGTTGAATGAATCAGTATAGAATTAGTTTAGGAATTGCATCTCATTTGGAAACGGTTAAATTGCATCTCCTATCTCATTTTATTTTTTCATAAATTTGATTCTTGTCCAATGAGGCTATTTTAACATCTCGCGTAAGCATCCATGAATCCATTTTTGTTGCTAATAATGAGGTTGGAGATCCTCTATTGAGACTATCTTGATCCTTGTTGCCATGCAAAATTAGACTACCTTGAAGTTTTGTATTTAGTAATAGTTAACAATATGGATTGTCCAATATTATGAATATATAAACCTAAAAAATTGTTTAAATTAAAGAAGTTTCTTCTTATTTTTGAACTAATTTTTAGGTTATGTTTTAAGCATTTTAATATCTTCATATCTTAAGATGGTATTGGAGTTAACTTTATCCTTTAAGTGTATTGTCTAGCAGTATTAATGACCAATATCCATTTATCATGAGAAAAGAAATTGTTAATAGTGTAAATTATTTCACATTGTCAAGACATGCATTTAAGAAATTGTTTAGATTAAAAAAGTTTCTCTTACTGTTTACTCAAGCTTTTAAGCCTTCTAATATTTTAATATCTCTTAACCGCAACCAATGATGCTTCCAGAAGATCATCTCTAATTGATGGAACTGTTCTCTTATTTTTTTCAACAAAATGAGCTTAACAAAGCCAAGTACTGAAACAAACAGGTACAACGTTAAAGAAGCAATAAGTCTGAGACACAAACAAGTCCCTAAATCCCCCCGGCCCATTTCATCTTCCTAGGTAAAGAAATAGAACAAGTTAAGAACTGTTAACAAACAGGTAAAGCAATGGCGCACTCCCTTACAGCTCAGAATGAGCCGCCTCTTCTTCTTCCACCACCGTTTTCAGTTTTATGTTATCAGAGTTCTTGACATTGCAAGTCGCACGAATTTCCCCCTTCTTGCCAGTCAGCACGCTCAATTGCCCCATTTTAATCATGGACTTGGCGAACTGCTCGAAGAACAGATCCTCGTCAACAGCAAAGCTCTTGACAATTTCTTTTGTCGCTTTATCCGTGTACAAGTCCTGGTCTGATGTGAATAGGCCTTGGCGATTCATGAGGTCAACATAGTACTTGTTATCAAATTTGTTGGGCGATCGGATATCCAACACTTGGGTGTTGGTGGAATCTTCCGTGGGACAAGTTTCTTTGAGGTCATTAGCAAAGGTTTTGTCCATGGTAGGGTCCTGAGTTGGGTAGAGCCGAGGAGTAAACGCGGGGCAGTGAGCAATACCAATGGTGTGGCCACCAGAGAGGGCAACCACGTCGGTGGCATCAAGGTTTTTGGTGGCCAAAGAGGTAAGAATGACACTGGCGTTGCTTGAGGGTGAGGGAAGATTCGCCACTGTCACTTCCGTTGTAGCGAAGCTTAGTCCATCCCTCCTTCCCAGTGGCACATCATAGTCCGGACCTCCTGACTGAAACAGACAAAGACAGAGGTTTAGCGAATAACAGACCGAAAGAAGTTTTGGTATCTGCCAGTCGCTAATCTAATTGCAGATTTTAATCCCGTAGCTAGCATGGCTCTACAAAGTGAAGAAAGAGCTAAGGTCTAGCGTGTTTACAAGGTGAACCGCGTCACGAGCAGCGAGAGCAGTGATGTCAGCGCAAGAGACAACCCTTCCGCACTTTTCGTGGACAAGCTCACGGAGGTCGTCGATGATCTCAAATGCCTTCGCCCTCAAGCTGAGGTTAGGAGGCGCTTCCTTCTCGCTTGCTGTTCCATCAAGCAGGACCGAACCGTCACATCCCTGCATTAGCAAGTTGCATCATTAAAACCAAACCCAGCTGCTCCCACAAATTGGTGCTAGTACTTCAGGACAAGTAAACAAGAATACCAAAAAACCCAATAATCCAGTTAAGTTGAAGAAAGTTTCAGTTGGGAGGACCAACAAGTAAAGTAGAGGCTCTAAAGGGAATAACAATTTAACCTCAAAATTAGTTGCTTTTTATTTTTTTTATAACTTATGCATTTGGGGTGTTAAACCTGACAGTAAGAGGTCCTAATCAGTTCAGTTAGCAGCTAAGTGTATTCTTACTACTAGTTCAGTTGAATATATCTGTTCTTGTTTCCAGTTCGCACACGTGATCAAGTAAGCATACTGAAGATGTTCCCCATCTACAGTGAGAATCAACCTTTTCCCCCGATCAGTGTGGATCAACGTACTAAACTAAGCAAATCTTTACTACGAAGGAAAATCCCTAAATGAACCTACATACACAGTTTCTCAGAAAACAGTGAGCTCAACCAAGCGAGAAAGAAGATGGGTAAAGCGCATGGAAGGAACGGAAGTGACCTTCTTCACATAAATTAAAAGCCTTTGATCATGGTCCAAAGATCTACCTCATGAGCTTATACTTAATATTGTTCTTACCTGTACAAAGCAGTCATGGAAATGAAGGCGCAGCAGGCCAGCGGCTTGGCCGACGTCCTCCTTGAAGACCTTCTTGAGATGTTTCCTGACGATGGATTCAAGCTTAGGACAGCTGGAGTCGTAGAATGACCATGAAAGCCCCTTCACTATAGGAGCAGAAGTCTCGACCTTGTCGCCCCAAGCGCAGGAAGCCAGAAAAAGCGAAGAGATCAGAAGCAGAGAGGAAAAAGAAGCAAAACGAGCCATTGTGGGTTTGTTGCCGAGAAAGAGAGCAGAAGGGTGCTCTATATAAAGGCGTATGAAGCTTTGATGAAAAGGTCGGAATCTTAGTGCTACCGAATTTGAATAGTCTACGGTCCGGCTGGCTTAAGAAGAAAGAGTTAAAAAGATTGTGCCAAGACTTCTTTAAAATATCTGAAACCCAAGTGGCGACACACGTCTTAACTATTCTGTTTCACACAGCCAGTTGCAATGCTTCGTTTGAAGCTCAGTAATGGCGATCCATTGGACCTGGAGCAGCGAAATACCGATAGTCAAAGTCATTTTCTTTTGGGTTAACCAATCAAACTTGGCATCCAATAATACAACGGCAGCTTCGAGGAAACCCTTCGGGCAAGACTTCCCATACCCTGTTATCCGTCAACGATCTTGTCCTTGCCACATTTATTCCCGTTAACTCTTCACAATAGAATCATTGAATTGATGACCAAAGTAATTAACCTTTTTAACTTTGAAAAACTTAAATGGACTTCAAAAAAATAAAAAAGTATGTTGAAATATCTGTTCCGTAGCTATTTATTAAGGGAAAAGTAGTGGATGTTGGGTGTTTTTCAACTTAAAGTATGACCCACCCACTCAGATCATCTTTGCCAAAGCAAAAGTGACTGAGATGTCCCCAAAACCAGTAACATCGATCGGAGAGTTACCCAGATTGGTTTTTGCAAGTTGGAGTCTTTCCAAGTTTCAATTTCTTCATGATCTGCACCCTTCTTTTCCATCCATCCACAGTAGTTACCTGGAAATTTTGCCAAGTTCAAACCTTTTTTCATCATCGAGAAAAGAGACGAAGAGATAGATGCAACGTCATCATTATATCACGTGTGAAACCGAACAATGGTACGTAATTGAAAAAGTCAAGAGTCGCTGCATTCGAGGTCCTTATGGCTTTTTTTTTCTGTTTTCTAGGACAACTCCGCCGCGGGACCTTTATCCCTCATCTCAACTTTCGCAGCCCACGTGCCGAAAGCAGGAAATATTTATATGAAGCAGCGTCAGACCAATAAAATTTCCATGGATAAGAGCAAGCATGGGAACCATTGAAGGCAGGAACGTTTTCGGAACCGACTGTCAGAGCCTAAGGTTGCTTTGGGAATCCAGAACTGACAACTATATTAAGAAAGAACCACTTGTTAAATAATTGTCCTAAAATATATCTAAAAAGGTTAGTGATGGAAGAAGATAGACAAATTTATTAAAATTATTTTTTTTAAAAAACCAGCTCATAAGAAAAAAATTGATTCATTTACACACAAACAAAACATAAATAATATTAAGTTAACCCCAACTGCTTCAGAGGTCAACATCGATTGCTCTCAAACTTTCAAACCATGGCACTAAAATTCAAAGCCCATCAAGCTGAAAAAGCTGAAAAAGCTGTAAAACTATAAAATCAATTTTTCCACCCGTCGGTAGGGCTCCTTCTAGATTGGTGGCGGTTGTGTGATTGTATTATTGCAAGCAATTGCAAATAAATAGTGTGGGTGGGAGTTGTTTAGTGCTTTGATAAAGTCGCTCTTTGTTTTCTTTTCTATCTAAAGGGAGATGATATGACACCGTTACAATCCACTATTCTTTGCAAAGGATTGAATGGTTTTTCTTTGGCGTCAGATATCGTCAAATTCATCTTTTATCAGACATGCTTACATGGATATAAGGAATTAGAAACAAAATAAAAATAAAAATGGAGGGCTGTTAAGCTAAGGGTCAGTCCAGCATGTCATTTTATTTTTATTTTGAATTTATGCCTCTTTTAGAAGTTGAATTTCAGATTAAGAAATCAAAACAATGCTTATTTACCACTAAATTAAGAACTTAACAACCCAACATGTCACTTTGAATACCCATAAAGGAGTTGGTAGGAAGTTGATTATCAATCGATCGCCCCAGATTTCAAACGAGTACGACGGATGAAACAGGTAGTTGCTGTCAGCTGTGTTCCTCACGGACTAGAGGACACAAAATTCACGATATTTTTCCATGGAGGAATCCGAAGGAACAGTCGCATTCTCGACTAACTTCCGCTAAAAGGGATAAGATATGCTTGGAGATATTCGAACATTTTGAGTCCTTCTATGCTGAAGTTTGGTACGTGTCTCATCCATATATTAGCATATTATATTTTTTATATGTAAAAATATTTTTTTGTTATTAATTAATTTTTTTTAAAAAGTATTTCAATATAATATTAGAATTTATTTCCACCAATACCTAAGATTTTATAAGAATAGACCCAATTGAAGGAATGGGCCACTTTTGATGTTTGGGCCCGCCCCAATAATGTCATGCCTAATAGACGGTCAGTTTCCCAAGAGTTAATTAATCATCCTTGTCTGGTTCCACCTTGAAGAGTTGATCCGCCACCACTCCTGACAACAACACATGTAGCACTACAATCTTGATACGAGGAAGCTGTGCCTAGATCAAACTTGGAACCAGTCCTTCAGATAAATCCAGGCTAGGAGTGTCTAAGTTGATGAACTGAAGCTTTGTTTAATGGATATCAAGGGATTGAGCTCTCTATTCTTAAGAGCTTTAGAGTTACAGGCTTTCCAAACAACTCCTCTCCTCTGCGACTGACTTTGCAAGAAGAGTATCTTCATCAAGAAAAGTTGGACGCAAATTCCATTTGATCGCAACCAAAGAGACATAAAAGTAAAGGATATTCATATTCTATAATGGTGATGGCTGCTTGGAAAGAAAAGCATTTGAAAATAGATAATATCAAATAGATACTACTGTTGTAACCAAACTTATATCAAATAGAAAAGTACAGTGAAATAAGTAATAATGAAGGTTTTGTTGAGCTAGGCGGAAACCACAGGCTGCTTCAATCTTTTCAGAGACTTGTGGATCTTACTCAGTTTAAGAATAACTCTAAATAAGCCTACTCCCACTTATTTTCTACTCTACAATAAACTATTTACATACCTTTCCTGCAACAAAGAACCTGAACTACAACAATACTCACCCCCCACAGCCTTCCAAAGCAAATTTCAGCTTGGAATTCGACTCAACAATTCAACAACCTCTGCCATTGTAGGCCTGTCTCTTGGACTATCCCTGGTACACGCACCAGCAATCTCAAAATACTCCTTCACAAACGCTTCCACTAGTCCTTCCCTCAAGATATTCCCATCCACCATTTCCATTTCCCCATTTTGGCTCACCATTTTCGCCGCCCATTGCACCAGCAAAACCTGTTTTCCGTCCATCGCTATCGGCAGGTTGGGTCGCTTCCCCGTCGCAATCTCTAGCATTAGTACACCGAAACTATACACGTCCGCCTTCACCGTCGCTGCCGTGAGCCCGTCCTTGTACTCCGGTGGCATGTACCCCATCGTGCCGGCCACCTGTGTCAACACGTGAGAACGCGAGGAGTCGATGCTCCTTGCCAACCCAAAATCCGCAATATGGGCCTCAAACTCGGAGTCCAATAACACATTGCTAGCCTTTATGTCTCGATGAACAATGGGCTTCTCCAACCCATGGCAATACGCGAGCCCTTTAGCCACACCTTTGACGATCTTCACCCTCGTCTCCCAACTCAACGGTCTCCGTGCACCCCACAGCGGTGCCGACGCCAAGTCATCGTTCGCCGGTGACGTGTCTTGCAACCATTGATCCAGGCTTCCTTTGTCTATATACTCGTATACCAAGACCCTATCGGGACCGGAGGCGCAGAAGCCGAGAATCTTGACGATGTTCTGGTGTTGGAGCTTGGCCAGAGTCTCCATCTCCGCCCGGAATTCGCGAAACCCTTGAAAAGCGTCCGGGTCGAGCTTCTTGATGGCCACGGTGACGCCGTTGGAGAGCTGGGCCTTGTAAACGAGGCCGAAGCTGCCATCGCCGACGACTAGGTCGGAGGAGAAGTTCTTGGTGGCGTTGGTGAGCTCGGCCATGTCGATTCGGAGCCTTGGATCGAAGGACGCGCTCTCATCGACGGAGATGGTGGAGAGCTCGGTCTTAGTTCGACCGGGAAGAGCCCGGGCTTGGACACGGCGTTGATCTCGAGCCTGATGACGTTGGTGCTTGTTCAATTTACAGAGGAAAAGCAAGATAGCGAAGAGGATGGTTACAACGAGGAAGCTTGCAGCGGCTGCGATAATTGCTTCGAAGGTTTTATCCATAGGGAACAAAAAACAGCAAGAAAGAGAGGGGTTGGAACTCAGAAAGAGAGCCGGGGGTTGGGCGAGGAACGGGTTACGGGCGTCAAGGAATCGGTGGGGGAAGGGAAAAAAGAGCCGCCATAGGGGGTCGGTTTCGAGGAACTTGGATCGGTCGCTGTAAGTCCTTCCAAGTCTTGGCTTTGCGGAGAGAGTGAGTCAACGTCTACTTATGCTCAGGTCGAGGGATCGGTTGAGGCCGAAGTTGAGGGGGAAAATAAAAGAGACCAAGAAACTGAAGAGAAACCTCTCGTCAATTAATAATTACATTCAAGGAAAAGATGGGTGGAAGAAGGAAGGAGGAAGGAGGAAGGAGGAAGGTGGGCGGTGGATGGTGGATGGTGGATGGTGGGTGGTTGATGGTGGGTGGCGGAGGACGACGCTGATGTGTCTTTCTATCATGGGACCGAACACACTAACGGCGGTAAATCCTATGGTCGCGCAGGATTAATATAATGAAAGTCAGATACTGGTTAAAACAAAAATGGAGTCTCCCCTCCGTGGCTTCTCTGATTTGGAGTCACAATGGAAGTAGAAAGGCTGGCCAAGAAAAATCGCAATGATTGATTTGAATTGTCGGCCCCTCCCATCCAATCAAATCCTATGCAGCTCGAGTTCAGAGGTGCGAAGGTTCCGAGAAATAGCTATTGAATTACAAAGCAAGTGTCCACGAGAGGACCCACACGGCATTCTACAGTCTTCAGTTCTGACCGGTTCAACCCATTTTACGTAAGAATGACTCCCTTCAAAATCTTTTACTACCCGGCAGAGGGATCTCTATCAGTCGAAGCTCTATACCTTTCTTTGATAAATCGCAGTTTATGCTGTCTAATACACTCATTAGATTGTTGTTAATTCCTTGGTTCCCTCCTCTATGTCTCCTTCGGGAGGTTTTGCTTGAGTGTGTGGCCTTCGAGGAGTGCAGGCAACATGTTTGACGATGGAGGAATAAAGATCAAATTCAGCCTTGAGTTTCAAGCAGCAGGCGGCTATCCACTTCTCTGCCACACTAGTGGCTACACTGTCTTGGCTGTCCCTCTCATATTCTTCTATGGCTGGTCGGATTTCATTGTAGAGGGAATCAAGCTCGCTGGTGCCATCTTTCTTAATTTCCTGCATACAAAGTGATCATTTTCAACATGAATTTTTATCAAACAGACAATGACTTGGACGACGAAACTTTATAAAAAATTCATTCTGATTCATGTTTCATATAGCAACCTAGACTTGAGTCGACTTTTGCCCAGTATTAGAGGCTTTCATTTCCCCTTGTTGACACAAGTCATGGGCCACATCAACAATTTCTGAACTTTGACTTGATGGCAAGGATAACATTTACGTAATTTGACAAACAAAAGGACTGAATTGAACTGACTGAATGTTCAAGGGCTGAATTGAATAGAAGCACAAAGTTATACGAAAAGCTCAGCAAAGATAAAGCACAACAGAAACACAGAAAGAAGTCAATACCTCATATCTCAGGATTTCCTCTTTTGCTTCTTTTGATGTCAAAAGTAGGGCAGCAGATTTTGCATCAACTTGCTTCTCTGCAAGTTGTTTCAACCTTCCATTGGAATCGTGTTTTGACCTTTTCTTCGGCAAGGAACCTGGTCCAATGTGATAGTTCCGGCATGCACTATTACTTCGTATACGAGATATCATTGCATTCTTTTGTGAAAAGGCCTGTTGAGGATCCTGCGGATACAGTTGCATCTCCTCACTTGCTTCAGCTTTTATTTCATTAACAACTATCCCCTGCATAGGTACTGGAGCAGGAGAGCTTTCGTTTCAAATTGGAGCTCAGATCCCACGCTGCCACTCACTGTCACAGAGTATTTAATTTGCCCATCAACATTAATTTCAGATTTTGAGGAGTCCACAGTTTTGAGGAGCTTAGAAAAAGGTTCATCTTCTGCAGAATCGTAGAGTGGGATTTTCTCAACCGAGTATCTGTAACCAAATAAGCATCTCATGAAATGAGAACAGAATTTGAATAACAAAGGTCTATTGCACACAAACAGAATTAACAAATAGAGCAGCTATTGGATCCCAGAATTGGTTAGAGATACCTCCACTATCCATTAAATCAACCTTTTGAATCACACGAGTAGCAAATGATTGAAAGAACTACAAACAAGTGATCAGGAAACCAAGCTGATAAGCTAGACGAGATCATAATCAGAAATTGTCAATAGGACAATTACATACATCTAAATATGAAATTTTCACCTGAAACAATTTCCAGGACTTGACTGAGCAAACCACCAAGCACAAGATAATTTGGCCATAGCAATTAATACAGTTGGACAATCCTTGTGAACCTGGCTACAAGTTTTACCTGAACTATGGAGCTATGAATTACTAATTTTCAACCAAGTTCTCAAATTTTTGTTTCAACTCCAACCAACTCAGCCTTTAAACTAATAGAATGTTCACCTGAGTTCTCGTTTCAGCATGTCTGCACCTGACTTTTTGGTGGTGTTCTGGTCTCATGAGTCAGAAAGGTTGGATATTTTTTCCCATCAATTCGTGATTTTTCCATTTAACTTTTTTATTTATATCAAGAAAAATATTGTAAACGTAAGCATAAAAGTGGAGGTGATATCAGATATACTGTGTCAGTTTCAGTCAAATTGAGAAAAAGATTGGAGACCCATCAGCATCAATTTTATCTTGGAACCTAATAAAGAATGGAGACACAAATGCATGCACACAATCAGACTCGTTAAGTGAAGTCCGATTAACTAAAATCCAGAAAATAAAAAAGATTTGACATGTAAGTATTGAAAACTTCAAATTTAATCACTGGTACATTGTTCCAGATTATACCCACCACTTGCAACTGCAAGAGAAAAAGCTGCATATATTTCCGGCAATAAAAGCAATAATGCATTACCTGTCATCATCATCTTCCCACAGATAAGTATCCTCCTGTCAAAGAGGTTGTACACATGTTACAAACCACTGGAATAAAAGAAAACCAGTTCCCACAAAAATATAAAAAGAAGGGGACACAATAAAAATCCATCGAGAAAACTATAACGGGAAAATGCTAAAATAGTCAAACAACATAAGATCATTGTGAAATATATCCTACAACGCAATAAACTTATATAAACCAGATTATAGTTCCAACAACTACATCAGCCAAGATTGCACTGCTCACGAAACTGGTGAATTTTATAAGAGTGTGTCAAAACATAGTTTGGACAGTCAGAAGTATGGGTTTGCGATCAATTTGGTCAATGAAGTTTCAATCTTGTCAGTTCCGCCCCTGAATTGTGTGTTTGTTATCAGTAAAGTCCTCCCCTCCAAAACAGTTAACCTTTCAACTGTTGCCATGTGACATGCAGATGAGTTGAAAACAGCATTGTTTTAGTAAAAGATACTCTGAGAAAAGATAAACTTGAAAATAAATAAACAAAGACTCTTTTTTCTCAAATTTCCTATTACTTCATTTGTGAATGAATTTTTATCTCACTGTAGATTACAAGAGATCTATCTGTCAATATAATTGATTTGAATGGGAAGGTTACATTCTAAATGAATACTAACTTAAATGACTCAGAGGGACCAGAAGTAATTTAGCCAACATTTTACTTCCAAGGATGTGCAACTTAGCATCTATATGCATAAATGGATTTTCAAGAAATAAATACCCATAAAATAAATAATAATGAAAACATTATTGCATCCAACATGAACTACATTACTCCAACAGATAGCACCACCAATGTTTATGTCAATATCTGAGTTATTTGGGAGGTGGTGGCAAAAGAAAACCAGTTCCATATCACCCACTGCTTAAGTGTACTAGGGACAACGTTACATACAAGTCAGGTAAGTCAGTATGTTGACTCTCTTGACTTGGATGCCTTAGAATTGGATGAGGGGGACGTCTATAAATGTTTGCAGCCAAGGATGCATGTCAGCTAGTCCGTCAAGGTCAGTGAAACAGACCTATGTTCAAGATTTCTTCACCAAATATGAAGAGCCATATTCCCAATTAATATTGCCAAGTATAAAGCAGTTTGTTACCAATATATCTAACATCCCCTTTCAAAGGTTTTTCTGACTTCAGGTTCTTGTGAGTTAAAGGAGGAGGCTAGCCCCCAGAAAGTGCTCATTCATTTGTTGTTAGGGTGAAGATGTCAGGCACTCCCTTACTTAAAGGATGACTTTGGTTACAGGCAAAACATTCTTGTAGTTGCAGAACTCGGTCATGAAAAGGGTTATAATCCTGTCCAAGAAGCTCATTGAGGGAAGGGGAAGGCTCTTTACTAAGTTCTATCTATCATCAAGTGCACAATTTTTCATCCTGATATGTTCTTCTGTATGTTCATGTGTATAGAAGATGCCAAAACAAATGAAGGACACCACAATCATTAAACAGCTGGCCCAAAGCCTCAGATCAATTAGCTTAACCACAATGGTGCAGTTTCATAGGAGATGTTTTATCTTAAGTTGGCTAATTTCCACAGATTTGTAACTAAATTACAGCTGAAATGAAGAATATAGTAAGAGAGAGCATTCTGTACTATTAACCACCACAAATCAACAAATATGCTATTAGATGAATCTTTCAAAAAAGTCATTATGAAGTAAATGTCTTCATTATACAGAGTGAAATGCATGAGCTTTGGCCTGAAGAGGGAGCATGTGCTTCACAGAAAGATAGGTTTTCTTCCTGGAGATCTAATAGTCCTTCACAACTCTTTATGATAATTTTTTCACTGTAAGAGGATACAGTTAGCAACCTCCAAGAGCAGTGACCAAGTTGACACAGCCAGATCAACTGCAAGTAGAACCTCCAACTAAACAATCCATATTATGCAGCTATAATTATCCATAGTTTGAATTTTGGACGATCATGCAACACTGCCACCTGAAGAATTCTCCTAGCTCATGGTTGATAACTACAACATCAATATTTCAGCAATAAAAAACTTTTAATTGTACTAACAACGACATGTTTAAGCAAAAGTGAAGAAATAGTTAATAATTACAAAATAACCACAACCTCTATTATAACTTGAGACTATACCAAAAGCCAAAGCTCGTGACTTCCTTGAAAGAGGGGTCCCTTTGATCCTAAAAAGTTAATCTCCGTGACATGGACGTGATATACTTTCGGTCAACCTGCACATTTCCACCCTGCACACTTTCAGGGGATCCTCAATTGTCTGTTTCCTTAAAACCTTGTAAGATCCTTCATTGTCTATTCATTACACTAAATGGGCTTTGCCAGTCTCCAACTATAGGACCAAAGTTGAATTTGTTGTTCGCTACTTGTAGGACATCATGAAATACAGTACAGAAACTACAAAGGATGGGCAGTAATGATTTTGGGCAACTTGGAACAAAACCATTTTCTGATAAAGAATACACAGTTGATGTATTAGAAGTTAAACCAACAACTAACTACTGATAATTCAATGAGCAAGAAAGTCATCTTCCTTACCCTAGCCTTAGTTCCAGCACGAAATTAAAGTTCAAAAGCCACAATTAAAATTACCAACCCACTGAGAGGTGTTTAACATTAGAAAGGAATACATTATCCATGCTGAAGCATTCAACAAGCAGAAGCAATTACCTATAACTTACACCATAATTATATGTCTGTAAAACTATGTCAAGACTAACAGAATAACAGCATCACTATGGTATAAGCATGCCATCCACCTCAACAGTCTGCATTCCAGTCAAATTTTTTTTTTTTCCTTTTTTTTTTTTTCCCTTTTTTCTCTTTTCTGATTTAGATTCTCTAAGCAGAACAGAATGTTCAAAACTATAGATTAACTTGATCAAAATCTACCTGAAAACCCCGAGATTTTGCCCCAAGAAATCCACAACAGTTTGCTGCACCACAGAGGCAGCGAACCTTGGCACCACCATACCATTCAAAATTGTAGTCATATCCCAATTCTGTTCCTTTAGATATATCTTCCTTCGCAAATATTCCAACCCTAATTTCCCCCAACACAGTCCATTTCCTTGTCTCACAATTTGGTTGGCTGCAAATGAAGAGAGGACTTAGTTAATGTCAAATTCAAGCACAAGAAGCAAAAATTGTTTATACAAGCATTTTGTATCAAGAGGCTAACCATGAATGGTTAATAAACCTAGCAAGACTTCCCTTTTTAGTAGCATCAATTGATTCAGAACCATTCAGAGAAATGATAAATGCATCCCTTAGACCTGCATCAATGAGCATGATAGTGAAACGGGCTTGAAGATTAAAGTAACACAGACTTATGAGGGACAAACTTGTTCTTTACCTTGAATTTCATAAGCTTGAGATCTTCGCTTTGCTTCTTTCCATGAGATTACTTCTCCACAGTATTCGATAATAAACCGTCCCATCTAAATTAGATTAAACAAATGAAACTGTATAAAACTTGGAAATTCAAAACCTACTCCATCAATTCTATGGTGACAAATAAACAAGGGGACAAATACTTTTTAATGTTTTAAACCTCAATGATAAACATGGTTATAAAAATGTCAATACATTTCTCATGAACAACATATAATATTCTTTTCTTTCCAGAGAGAAACTAAACAGGAAATATATATTTATATATACAAACATATATATGTACATATGTACATATCACAACTTTCCTTATACGCAACGTGGACATATTTGTTTAAAAAAAAAATGAATGTAGAATAGCAGATATCAAGTAACTAATAAATGCTATAACTTGACTGCAAAATCTCACATAAGATCGCAAACCATTACCTTTATATCCTCATCAGCTAGAAGACCCCACCCTCGTTCTTGAGTTTTAAACAACTTTGTTTTAGCATATTCACATTTCTGGAATCTCTGTAGACATGACATTGAAAAAGGTCGAAAATCAGTTTCACTATAAAGTTTCATCAAACTTTCTTATAGCAATTAAACACAAAGGCTACTAAAGTTTTCAAGAAAAATCAAAAAAGCATTGTAACAACTGATGTAGCTTAAGACAAAGCTTGGTGGGACAAAAGTTGCATGCAAGCACATTTGCATTTCTTTCTGCTGAAGAGGATGAATTTTACCAATCTACTAATGTTCCCTAGGTTGAATGCATTTCTTTGGCATCCCCATGGACTAGTAAAGGTTCAAGCCCTGGGAGGAATAAGTAAATTGGGTGAATGTGGGCTCCGTCTTCAGGGTACCAAGCACAGATTTATTGGTTCGAGCTTGGGAAGCAACCACTGTAACAAAATATGAAGGATAGGACTGCAATCAAAGCACCACTCTCAGGAGGCATTTCAGAGGCACCATTACGTATGAGCTTTTTAACCCATTTATGAAGGTGCTTGTATTTATCTCTATTTGTGTGTGTGGATTTTGCAGGTACACATGGACACACACATACACACATGTGCTACAATGAACATATAATTAGTTACTACAAAATCCATGTACTAGAAGGCTTGTGAACCCCATAACTACACCCACCCTATCTTTTCCTTAAGAAATAAACTCGTTTGATAGCATAGATAATAACTCTAGAAAGTAAATTTAAAATAAATAAAAAATCAGAGAGCTTTCAGCAACATGTAGAAAGTTAGAATAGGAATTCGTCCTTACCAAAAAGGTTAAAAAGGGCAAAAAAAAGAAAAAGAAAAAAGAAGAGGTCATGAAATGACAACTACAATATATTTTGGACAATATAATCACGTTTTCCTTAAGAAATGAATTCATTTATTAGCATAGATAATGACTCTTGAAAGTAAATTAAAAAATAAAAAATCAGGGACCTTCAACAACATATAGAAAGTTAGAATAAGATTTCATACTTACCAAAAAAAGAGAGAAAGAAAAAAAGCAGGTTTTGAAATGACAACTACCATACATTTGGACAATATATTCATCTTTTAAAATAAAAAGTTATCATGATTTGTATCAAACTATTTCAACTGCATAACATGACCAAATTAATAAGACTATAGTAGATTCCAAAAGGTGAGTTCATAGAAGAATAATCAAACATGGCATTCCCTCACATGTTAAGAGGAAATCTCATGATCACCTGATTCTTGCAGAAGACACCACAAGGGCAGTAACCAGGAGTGCATTCTGTGCTGGTTAGTACATTCCAGCACCTCTCCCCACATGCACTATCAGGATCATTCATATTGTATTTGCATTCACAGATAGCAATATCCTCCTCCTTTTGCTTCTTGTGCCTAGAAACAAGTGAATGAAGAACTCAGAGTTAGATTTGTGTAAACTAATCATTAGATCGTCATTGAATATCTAATAGATTACTAACATAACAAACACTCAACGATTAAAACCCCAACCTCACCACAGGCACTCCCCAAAACTCACCACAACTGGCCCCACCCCCACCCCCCCACCCAGTCTTTCCTATTTCCTAAAAAATCCTTTATCTTTCCAATACCTGCTTACAAATTAAGTATCATAAATATAAAGACAACTATGATTCACACATAAGGTGACAACATGTAAGTAAAGAATTTGTCAAAAAGATATATTCAGCAAATGAAAACTTTTAGGAGATCAGAGATATCTTACCTTCGAAATGAGAAGTCATTTTGATTGATATGTATATAGTCTGGCAGTTCTTCAGTTGGTTGATTGATATGTATGTAATTTGGCAGTTCTTCAGTTGGTTGATCCTTCAAACCAAACATTTCCATCTTAGTTACAGATATAATTTCTTAAAATACAAAAATAGAAAATTAGAAATAGCCACACTGAATGACATGGAGCTACAAACTGAAATAAGAAAATAACATCTTGCGAAGTTTTAATTTCAGGGGGAACGAACAGTAACTAGATTATCATTGAAGTTCAAAGGGAGCTGCACACAACTGTCAACGATACTTCCAACAAACAGAAACGTATATTCCCATATATAAAAAGCCTATTTTATCCATAACCCAAATAAGCTTTAGTTCTAAGCCAGTCTATCCCTTTCCCATCATTCAACACCCCTTTCTATGTAGGGAGGAACACAGACAAAGGTGCATACAACGCAAAAAGCCTATCAGAGAGATATTCTATGACTAGATAACCAAAGACAATAAACTGAAACAAAATGAATTCTTTTAGAACCTTCTCCATTAGGGACATTAATTGGAAGCAAGAGAAACCAACCTTATTAATTAAGGGCTCAAAACAAGAATGAGCGAAATCCTCAAACATTTATATAGTCAGAATCTGTGAGTGTCTGTGCATACAAAATTGAGAAAATAGAGATAAAATTCCATTCTAACATTGTACGTTGTATACAACTAGATCAAAATGTTGTTTGTATAGATAAAATTCCATTCTAACATTATACATTTTATACAACTAGATCAAAATGTTGTTTGCATAAGTTTATTTTATATTAAGTCACTTGGTATCAGCATCCTTTTCTCACCATTAGATGAGCTTTCAGCCAATCTGTAACACAAAGATTTTGAGAAATTACAGATAAAATTTCATTCTAACACCGTACATTATATACAACTAGATCAAATTTGTTGTTTGCATAAATGCATTTTATATCAAATCACTTGGTATCAACACCCTTTTCTCCCCACTAGATAAGATTTTGGCCAATGAACTACGACACAGAATTTAGATCTAGAAAACTTCATCAAATGTTAATTGCATACTTTTGACCAAATAAATTAGTCAAAAAAAGAGACAGAATTTAGATCTACAAAACTTCATCAAATGTTAATTGCATACTTTTGACCAAATAAATTAGTCAAAAAAAAGAGTTGGCAAGTATAGTTAATAGTATAACATCATTCGATCAATACAGTAAATTTCCATCTGCACTAGAAAGAAAAAAGATGCAACAATCATACAAATAGAAGCAATTCCCAGCTATTAAAGATAATGTTCAATTGCATATGCATATCTCTTAGTATGTTTAAATACCATTCGGATCTCAAGTACAAAAAGACTGCAACAAACTACGTAACTGAATATTCTCTGGGGCACTGAGCTCCATTTAAGAAAATTGGAAAACTTTCCACCTCCAGACCTCGTGACTTTTAGAAACACACTTTAAAGTATCAAACAAGATTCACGCCAGCTCGTGATGAGGAACAGAAATTCTTCATGGCTTCCCTTTCATAATTGGAAAAACCATAACGTAAGAGCATGCCATGGACATACCATGCGATATCGTTAGAGAAAATGCATCACATCCGCGGGTCAAGAAAAGTCAGAACCGCAAGCCCTTTCAAGCAACGCAGATGCCTTGCTGATTACCTGCAAACGTCAAAGCCAGGAAACATTACCACCCAAGCTTCAAATATTTTGAATTCCATATAATTCTTCAACTAGTTATCGAAAAGGAAAACAGTAACAAGAAGTGGAAAAGAGCAAAACGGGGAATTCCTAATACACTTTAGCGACGTCAAAAACAAAACTTGAAATACATGGATAATGCAGGGGTCATAACCAGCACAAAGTATCAAATTCTTGCACCTTTAAAGGTTTCTTCAGAAAAATCTCCCGAGAAGATGAAAATTCATCGTTAGAACCAGCTCCGGACAAGAAAGAGCAAGAAAAATTGAATTTTGGAGATTTCAAGATCACGGCACCTAATTGGTAATCCAAACTTACACGCTCCTAAAGCTGAACCAGAAAAGCTAGGGCTTATGGGAATTCCAGAACGCCTGTATAGAGAGAGAGAGAGGGGGGGAAGACGGAAGCAGAATAGGAAAGGCTTCAACGACAGAGATTCGAAAACGACGACGTCGCTTCGGGAATCAAAGGTGGTTGAAAGTAAAATGGACTAGATACGGAGTTTTTTGCATGCCCTTCCAAGTGAAGTATATTTTGTTAAAATTTCTAAGGAAAGTATGTCGTGGAATCTTTCCTACTTTCATTCTTTTCTTGACTTTGAGAGCACGGCTATAAAGGTTCCAGAATCAAGAACTTCGTTTGTCTCTTTATTAAGTAAATAATATACCTAAGATTTCCACGTTAAAAACGGAAAAAAATGAATTATCTATAATAATGGATGATTTCGACAATAGTCAAAAACTTAAAATAAATAATTTAAATGATTTAGAAACGTAGATCTTGGGTTATGACTATTTCAATTCATGCAAATCCATCTGTCACACACTATTAAAGCACTTCACTTAATCCTTAAAATTAAATTCTAAAAGTTGGTCAATTCAACTCCATTACAAAGTACCACATACCTTTTTTACATTGGAGAGAGCTTGGTTACCCCATTTGTTAAGTTGACCTTTTTGAGGATAAAGAACAAATTAATTAAGTAGAAAAAGAGAGAGTTAGTGTAAATGTAAGCGGAGACTGACCTTGTAGTTCCATAATTACGGCCGGCCTTTTTCATTATTAAGAAAACATTCAATTATATATTTTTAAAAAAAAAAGGAAAGAGAAAAGGGAAAAGAGAAAAGAAAAAAAGAAAAAGGCAAGGCTACCAGTGTTTTGAAATCGGCACTGGGGAAGACAAAACCTGATTTTCCCAATGCACCCAACAGAATCCCAGTGACTGCGCTGCTGAGAACCAATACGATCGCGCCACATCAGCAGGACCCCCCTAACGAATGCTGATATGTCGGGAAACAAAAGTTGTACATGAGGGGCAGATTAGGCATTGCGCACAGCAAACACAAAAATCAGAAAAAGCGTTCCGTCCATGACCCTGCGGATTATATGTTCCCTACGGAACCTTCGATCGTCTCCTCTTATACCCGAAGGTGAAAGCAAGGGGCATTTCCAAAATCCAAGCTTTCAATTCAAACCGCCATCTCGGATTTCAATCTGTTTCTTTTTCTTTTTCTCTGGGAAATTTAAAGTGAACCCCTAGAAGAGTGACGGCCGGAGTTTGAGCCCCAATATCTTTGCCTCACCAAATCCAGTGGGTTTCGTTGTGATTTGTGGGCGCTGGGGTGTTGTCTAAATGCCAGCCAAATGAACAACACCAAGTTTCAAGTCTTCGACTCCCTTCCTGCCTGACTGTGAGTGAGAGCGTGCGATTTTCTCATGGCAAAGCGCGTGTACCAAGCCTGGAAAGGAAGTAACGTAAGGCTTCTGTTGCTTCCTCTTCTTTGAGCTTCAGACCTATGCTTGTTTTTGCCATTCGGGTCTGCTTTAGATTTGTTGCTGCTATCTGAGAATTAGTGGGTTTTAATTGATTTAGTGAAGCGCGTTGAATTGGCTTTTCTTTATTTTTAGATTGATATATATTGACTTAGGTTATAGGTTCTTTGAACTTGATTCTCTGTTTCTTTGCTGAAAATGGAAACTTGACGATATTTATTTCATTATTATCATTTCGTTTTTGGTTCTGGACTTGGAAATGATGAAACCAACATGTTATGCTTACTTGACTGGAGTTGCTGCTCCCAGGGGCTGTAAGTCATGGAATTAGAATCCTTTTTGCAATTTTTCTTTTATTTTATTTTTCCTTTGCAAAAAAAACAACTGTTAGCGTCGAGGAATAGCTTGTTGGACGAGAAAAATGGATGTTGATACTTCTTTTTGGACAAACTTTGGTGTGTCAATTTCGTTTACAGCATTACTTGGGATAAGTTGGATTTTGTGGCCAGACCACATCTTCTGCCTTGTCTTTATGCTTCGTTGTTTAGCAGATGGAGGGAAAGAAATAAAAGCTCTACTTTTTAAGAGGTTGTTACCTAGCTTGAATCATGTAGTTGTGTTAGACTCAAATTCGAGTACTTTGTTACTTGGAGTTGCACGAATGAAGAGATGAAACACCTTTTTTCTTTTTGTATCTTCTAGATCTCTCAGTTAGACAAATGGATTATTATTTCTGGGTCCACTGAAATCTTCAGTGATCAAGTGAGACAGCGAAGTAGCGTTTTTGTTCATCCAAAATATATTTGTAGTGCTATATATGCTAACAAAGGTTTGGTTTCTACACTGTTTTTGCTTCCTCTTATTTTCAAATGGTTATTGGATTAGATTTGGACAATTGTGTATGTTGGTTTACATAAATTTTCAGGTAGTTGTATATGTTGGCAGTGGAGTACAGGCCTAGTGTATTGATGTTCGTTGGATCTAATCAAGTTCATTTTTCGTATAATTCGTTTGATTTGGGTTGGGCACCTCAAAGTGGAAAGTGTATTACCAGGTGGGGAAGCAATACTCCACAAAGAGTTAGGCCTGATTGTTTCTAGAGTTTTGGTAAAACCTAGAATAACAATTTTTATAGTGCAAATAGTTGCACTTTGTGTCAAACAAGGGCCAAACCAAATTATGTTAGAAGATAATGGCGTGTGATGAAGCTTTTTTTCCCGGTCAAAATTTTGAAATGTAGCTCATTACACTCACATGCTTGTGCTTGCATGCACTCACATACCTAGACATAAAAATACGAGCATGGGCGGATGTGCATCACACTCACACATGTATTATATTCAGGCAATGGTGTGGCAGTTAAGATTGGGGGACCGGATTTCTATCATGCATGTGATAACACTGTAGATTTATTTCTTGTTTGCTTTGCTTTGGTTTACCTCGCTTTTTGGCTTGGTAAAGTATATCTATTTCAAGATGTTTTGAATTAGTAAGATATGACGAAAAATGTTTTTGTTAGAAAATGGAGCTGCCTGGTATGGATTGTGTCACCTAGTTTAAGATGGTTGACTTAAGAGCTAGGCTAAGATGAACCAAGAATTACTTGAGATAGCTCTGAAGTGCAAGGGATTAGGGGAGGGCATAACTTATCTTTTTATGCATAGTGGATCTTCTTCTGAAATCTTGATGGCTTATGAGTTGGCTTTTCAGTTCTTTTCTATTATAGTGCAGCCTATATCCTTTATTATATGGAAATTCTGTGTTAGCTTTGGAAATGAATCACTTTGTTTTTTTTTTTTTTTTGTTTGTTCTTTCTGTTAAATGTGGAGATTGTATTTAACTTCCATAGAGCGAAATCCGTTAGTGCTATTTCTTTTCTCGAAATTTTGAGCCACTTTTGTTTGCCTTGAAGTGGAGTGCAATCCAGCTCCATTTGTTCTCAATTACTTGCTGTGATTGTAATTTAGGAAATAGTCAGACTGATATTTCAGGTGTGATGCTTTGAGTGGTTATAATTCAAACTGATATTTGACTCATGATGGTTTGAGCGGTTATGATATGCTTTTGTTCTTCAAGGAAAAAAAAATAAGGTGAATGCATTGGCCAAATCATATGCTGGCTAAACTTGCACCTTCCTTTGGCATCATTTTCCTTGGACCCCGACATTTTTGTGCTAAAAGGACTGTCTTTTAGAGTTCCCGAAAGTCCATATTGCTTTATTCCACCACCTCTGGCTTTTTAGTGTAGATGACTAAAACTTTCACATTCATTATTCAAAAGAACAAAGAAAAAGAGAAGAACATTTGTGGTTGCATGATATTTTTTATTATGGTTGTATGCCTAAGTGACAAATTCGGGTATTTTAAATCTGAAATCCTAGATTGCTGTACACTAAACCCGCTATTGAGTTGGTAGACTTGTGTATTCCGGATAATTAAGTCATTCTCTGGGGTATCGTTAGCTACTAGAACTTGAGGGCCTGATGTTGATTTATAGTACTAGTATATGGGGGACCACTGGATGTGAGAGCTTGATTGTTTTCTGATATAAGTAGAGGAAATCCATGTGCATGGGAAAAGTATAAAATATGCCTTGACAAAGGCGACCCTAGGTTGTTTGAAATTTATCTTCTTGACTGCTAGACAAGTGCCACAGTCTTTGATTTCCAAGGTTCTTGATATTTGCGACCTTAAAGAAGGGAAATTAGGATATTTAATGGTATGAAGACTGAGTTTGTCTTAATCTTCATACCATGTCTGCTTTTTAGAGGATCTTTTGTCATCTTGCATTATTGGAATGAAGATTGAGTTTGTCTTAATCTATTTGTACAAAACAGGTAATGATGCTTATGAATGAATATGTGTCCTGAGAATGCATCAAAGAGACTAGATTGATTTTAAAAATAACGAATATATAATTACCCAACTCATTTTATGACCATATCTAATTGTGGTAACATGTACTCGTACCCTTTATTCATTGAGTATGTGCATTACTTGTGATCAAATGTCCTTTTTACCATGAGATAGGACATCTAGAATTGTGGAATTTTAAACACTTGGTTGGGAGCTTTACGTCGGTTTTTACCATGTCTGGGAGAGTAGTCAGGCGGACAAGATTGTTCTGTTCTACATGCTTCACATCCCCCTTTTCACCTACCTATCATGCACCATTTTACCTATAGACTGCTAAATATCAGTGTCCTTGAAAGCACCTAGCATGTACTCTATATGCAAGGTGCTTGTGCAAAAAAGTATGTAATTAAAAACAGTGTTGATCAAGAAGCAGCTGGGAATTACTTCAAGGAGGCATATGATTTTACTTTGCTTTTTCATGTGCCTTCAGCTTTTAAATCTGTGTAAAAGCCATCTGTTCAATTGATGGTTATGCGCATCTAAGATTAGGAATCGGCGGAAGCATAATTGGACCTGCTTTTTACATCTTTCTGGTCATTTGGGGCCTTATACATGTCTTTGGGCTTCGCTTATTTGTTGAGGCGAAACTGTTCTAATTCCAAGTTGATTTTTGTACTGATCAATTGTAGAAGAAAAATTCTGACTCAGAATTACAATTGAATACCAAAGATGAATTTGCTTGTATGTCCTTAACTGGCAACCATCAGTTGTGCAGGTTTTCCAAGTTATGATTACTATGGGTCTCAAACGAGTGGCAATGTGCTAGTAATCAGCCTATTTATTGTTATTAAGGTCATAGTTATATAGATTTATGTAACATGTAACTTTTATTGATTGGTAAAGTATATTCCATCTTGCTTACAGTAATTTCTGTGCTCTTAAGGAACTCGAATCTTCTATCAGCTGAAGAGGTTGAAACCAATAATATATATATATATATATATATTTATGTATATTTTTTTTACTGAACTTTTGTGTGTGTGTGTATATATATATATATATATATATATATATATATTTTTTTTTTTTAACTGAAGTTTTGTTGTTTTAAGCTACAAATAGAATGAACATGACCATGACTCATGAAATGTGTATGGTTCTAAGTATACTGGCTTATCTGGTATTGTGATGCCAAACATTCACTGGCATGAACTACCCTAACTGTACCTCCAAACACAACACAACACATCTTCATGAGGTTAAATTTTTTACCTCTGATGATACTCTTTTTATATGCTCTTATATACATGGTTAATCTTCAGTAGCTTGGCTAAGTAAGAGAGTATGCCTGAAGGCTTTGGCTCTTCTATGGATCTAGTTGCTAAATTTCCCTTTTCAGATGGAAGGTTTTGCTTATCACCTGAATTCTTGCACAATTAGAGCAGAATATCAAACTGGCTGGATAAGTTATATAAAAGGCCTTCTCACGGAGCTGTCTTGCCTGAAACCATGGAAATTGGAAGAAACAGAAAATGATATAGCTTTCTTATGAAACATGCATGAACAGACATTATTTTATTTTCCTGATAGTATTTGATTGGTACAAGTTGTACAAACAATTTTATTAAAAATGGTTCAGTCTATTGATGACTTGTGCTTGTTATGAAGGAGTGGATCTGTTTTAGGAATCTGAACGAGAAGACAGTCTCTCAGGAAGCTGTGTGACAAGTGGCAATAGAGTTTCTCTAATGACTCTCATTTTAATTCTTTCTTTCTATGTCTTTTAAGAACATGCTAAATGGTTGAAGTGTGCATGGTAAACCTTGTATATGACATCAATTCTAATGTTAGTTGATCTAACAGAAGATGTCTCATTTTTGGTCCTCTAAACCCCCGTCTTGTTGTCTCTCTTAATATCTGTATGCATTTCTTTCAAAGCATGTGGTTTGTTAGCATTATGTTTTCAGTATATTTTGCACGTAACTCTTTATCATGGTCTTTTGCAGAAATTCATTCTTGGTGGGAGGTTGATTTTTGGGCCCGATGCTAAATCACTTCTTGTCACCTTATTGCTGATTATTGTCCCAGTTGTCATTTTTTGTGTATTCGTTGCAAGGCATCTTTGGCACAAATTTTCACACTATAATGCGGGATATGCAATAATGGTGGTAGCTATTGTCTTTACTATCTATGTAAGCCATCTTAAATTTTATTTGGTAGGAACTTAATATCTGTATATTATCGTGCAAATGCTTTGAAGATCATACTGTTTGGCATATCTCCATGTTCAGAAGGATGGCAGATGCTTATTTGTTGTTAACCAGCTCCTATTGTCTTTAAGTGTTGCATTCTAATCTTATGATTGAGCTGACATGATGAATTTAGTTTTTGGTGCTTCCCCTTTGATTTTCTTCAGTTCGGTTAGCAGATATCACTTTTATAGAACATTTTACAACCAAGTGTCTAGCCCAAAGTACAAGATGTCAAACACCTCTGTTAATAGACATGTATTTGGTGGTTGGTGGAATTTGATGGTGAAAATCTTATGGGGGGTGATCATAAGCAGTTCTTATAAAGCAGTTTACCATTTTCTTGGCTTTTATCTCTCTGTTCCTTTCCAAAATTCTTTTCTTGCAATGTGATAGCCCCTTTCTTTCCAAATTGAAACACCTCTGTTCTTATCTCCTCCCCTTTTTATTTTATTTTATTTCTTTTGTATGTGCGTGTGTTGCTGTGGGGTTGACTGAGTGTAAGCTTGCATAGTGAGATACCATTAATTCTTTGATGAACCTCATTGACCCTTGAAGTGCTTGCCATTGCATTCTCATTGTTGTTTGTTTTAAAGTATCCTTCAGGTGGGTTCTAAAAGTGACCCATTATTACTGATTTCCTGTGGTTTGATAGATTTTTGATCCCCTTGGTTGTTGATATTAGGTCTTGGTGCTTCTTTTCCTTACTTCAGCCCGGGACCCAGGTATTATTCCTCGTAATTCACATCCACCAGAGGAAGAATTTCGCTATGATTCCTCAATGTCACTTGATGTTGTGGGACGACAAACACCAAGCCTTCAATTTCCTCGAATGAAAGAAGTAAATGTAAATGGCCATACTGTGAGGGTGAAGTATTGTGACACTTGTATGCTGTATCGACCTCCTCGTTGCTCTCATTGCTCCATTTGCAACAATTGTGTGGAGCGTTTTGATCACCATTGCCCCTGGGTTGGCCAGTGCATTGGACTGGTATTTTGTTTAACCTGGAAATTGAAATCTACTATGCTTCTGGCGTTTCTTGTTTTTGACCACACCAATGTCATGTTTCTGGCCTTTGCTATGTGCAGCGCAACTACCGTTACTTCTTTTTGTTCGTCTCTTCAGCAACGCTTCTTTGCATCTATATTTTTGCGATATCGGCTTTTTACATCAAGGTTCTGATGGATGATCATAAAGGCACAGTTTGGCGAGCTATGAAAGATTCTCCTGCATCTGTGATACTAATGGCCTATTGTTTTATCTCTTTGTGGTTTGTTGGTGGACTTACTGGCTTCCATTTGTACCTTATAGGCACAAACCAGGTGCGGTAATTCTAATTCTTTTGAAAGATTTTGTGCTTCTAATATGATATTCTGTGGTCAGTCCTAGTTTATTGGATTAGCTCATCATGAGAAGGCAACTGTTGTTTTTTCTGGGGAAGTAGGGGTACAACAAAGAAGAAAAAGGTGGCAACAGTGAGAGGAAATCATAACTGGGTATATGGCTTGTTTGAGGCCTTCCTTTTTGTTTCTTTCTTTCCCTTTTTTTTTTTTTTTTTGTTGGGTGGTCAAACTTTTAAGTGCCAAGTTGGTGAGTCCTAGGCCAGGGTTTGGGAAGATGATTTTACGCCTTGTGGCTTGTGACCGTTATTTAACCTCTTCTTTCCTTGGTGAAAGTTTTCCAGCATCATTTTATCACGTAGCCGATTATCAGCTAGTTTAATACTACTTGATGTTTTTCAGACTACCTATGAAAATTTCCGGTACAGAGCAGACAACAGAATCAATGTTTATCACCAAGGTTGCTTAAATAATTTTCTAGAGGTATTTTGCACTAAAGTGAAGCCCTCAAAGAACAATTTTCGGGCATTTGTTAAAGATGAGATACAAAGGCCTTCCCCTTTACCCCTTCCCAGAGAAGGAATATCAGCAGATGATTTGGGTGCTGATCGACGGCCGAAGGTAGAAGACGATTTGGATATTGGAGAAGACTTGTTGAAGATCTCCCAGCGCCGTAATATTGAAGAAATTGATGAGGACATACACAGCAGAGGGAGCAATGGACCTCCCCATAATACCTCAGATGCTGATTCTGTTATAGGTTCAGATCATCGAGCTCCCACCATTCGATCTGATGCACGTCACTCAAGTTGGGGAAGAAGAAGTGCGAGTTGGGAAATTGCACCAGAAGTGTTTGCTAATTCCAATGTTACTGAAAGCAGAAATTATGCCTCTCCAAAGGAATCACGACAGTGATAGAACAATTTGTTTATTTGATCCTAGCATTGGCATTCGCATGGGTGATGTGTGATGACTTTGATGTTCTTTTCCTTGTCTAGAAGAAAAGCTGATATACATGAGAGGTTTACAATATATGCCAAGGGGAATCCAATTTAGTCACCTTTCAGGTATGGAACTTATCTTAGTTTTTGTGGGAATGCTAGCTCTTTGTAATTTTCAGAAAGTATAGAAATTGTGTGTAATTGTTTGAGAGATAAGGAGATAGTGTCCTTTTTCCTTTTTCCCTTGTTATTCTTTGGTAATCTATTGATGTTATGTACTGCTATTCAGGATCCAATTGCTAGTGGTGGCTTTTATTCTTTGTGTAAATAAACCCACAGCATTTGAAAGCAATTTCCTATTTCAGGGATCCTTGCAACTAGAATGTTGCGGCATTTCATTTAAATTGGTTAAATAGTTGGGGGTTCTCTAATCGAGACAGCCCCTTGGACTGTTACGGAAAGAGGCTTTTTTAAACAGTATGACTTTGTTTGGGTTGTCACACCTGAACAGGCCATTTACTTTCCTTTTGGAAGGCTAACCATGCAGAATGAAGGACTTTGAATTGGCCGGTCCTAATGCAGGAGTTGATTTCATTGTTTGCTGCATTCTCATTGTATTCGAGTTCTTCTGGAACGTAGGGAATGAGATTGGTGGCCAGCTTTGATTAAGGCTTTCTACTTGACGCTTTTCTTGCCGCACCATAGCAGCAAAATGCGAAAAGAACCATCTCCAGCACACCTAGATAACAGTATATTTCAAAAAATATTTAGAAAAAAAAAAAAAAGGCAAGTAGAAAAGATTTGTCTTCTTTTCTGTTTTCTGATAGTGCCTTGGAGATGTTTTCTCGAAGTTGGTTCCAGCACATTCTTCAACTCCAGGCAGTTCTTTTATTTTATTCTTTCTAGAAGTCAACTATTCATCAGAGGTGGCTCTAATAGTCATGGATTGTAATCTTTGATTTTATTGTACTAGCCTGGAGATCTCCTGGAAGGATCTCCAACCTCCCATCTGCAACAGGAGAATGTTGCTGCACGGAAAGAGCGCTTGTCCTATTATTTACAAGCCTTCCAAGGGAGACTCTTGCTGTGTCTATACTCAACTATCCTCCTGATATGATACCAATGGACTTCCAAGGCCGTGTAGGGAAAATGCTTCCCCTTTCCTTGCTCCCTTTTCCCCATTCTCGGTGCCCGATAGTTGCTGCAACCGAGCAAACAATAAACTATTCCAATTGGTTGTGAGTTTTGGAATCCGATTTCTGAACTCAAAACATCAAACCTCAAAGATCTTTGCTATTGGTCTTTGCTTAGGACTGAGCAACGGAGCAGGAAGCAGTTTTTCATTGATGATCTGCTGGAGAAAAAAACCAGCATTGCGCCCGTTGAGTGGTTCTCCTGCCATCAGCGAAGTAGAGGAAAATGCTTTGACTGCCCAGTATGACGCCAAAACTGCTAGCCCCTACGCTGTTTCTCTGTAAACGAGTTTGTAATTACGTGTAGTGATAACAACCTCAAAATTGCAAGTGCATCAGCTAACAGTTGGAATACTAAAGGAAATAGAAGGCTTCGAAGATATAATAAAAAAAAATTAATCCATATAAATTGGATTGTGTTACATCTTGTATAGTGTCTTTTGGGAAATTCTTGGGTTGCCGAGGACATGTGGAAATTGACCAAACACATATATGATCGTCCAGCTTAAATTATGTACGTGGGGCGAAAACGATATACTATGTGTAGTAGATTGTTTATTATTCAAGTATGTCCAAAAAAGCGCTGTTGAGAGAGTTGGCTCTAATGTTTTGCGGAATACCATTATTTTTTCAACCGAGAAACAAATCTTTTCATTAAACCTTTACACAAAATATTTTCTCAGAATGCCTGTAAGTAGTTGCAGTTTGGGCACAATTGACAATTGCAAAAAGGATTGGATGACTCCTTCGCATGTAAAAATGAAAATTTTTAAGGCATGTGTAATTAAATTTTTATTTGCATATTTTCTTTATATTATTTGGAATGAAAATGAACATTAGAATTGTTAGAAACAAGGTAAACTTTGAACGTGTAACTCTTAAAGTCATCAAAAAGCTTTTAAGAGAGATTTTATTGTATTGAGAAAATTCCTAGAACTGTTGAAAATTTGTTTATTCAATGTAGTTTGATGCTTGAGAAAACCATTTTGATGTAATTGAATATTGCATGTGTTCTTGTCATAGGGGTATATGCCCCCAAACGTCTTTTATTGATGTTATATATATATAATTGTTTTACTTTAAAAAGAAAAAAGAAAAAAAGAAGTGAATTCGGCACGAAGGCTCAAAAGATCAATCTTCCCCTAATTATAGCTCTTTTAAATGTTCACTTCCGCTTACTTATGCTACAAGCTCTTTTAAATGTTTCTTTAAAACGTTTAATTCCGCTACAGGCTCTTTTAAATGTTTACTTCTGTTACAGACTCTCTTACTACAAAACAAACCTTCATGGTTTCTAAAGTCCACAGAGTTCTTTTGTGGCCTTTTACCATGTAATTCTCTTTTGTAATAAACTGAATACCAACAAGTGTGGAAATAGACTCTATTCGATAATATTTTAAGCCTACTCTTATAGGCATAAGTCCTATTCTATATAAGAAATACATATAAAGGTAATGAATGTGGGAAATATTACAAAAAATGTTACAATGAATATTGCGTAATGGCATAACTAATAAAGGCAACATATCATATTATGGATCACCTTATATTCATTAATACTCTCTAGAGATTTGAACAAGTCAAGTATTCCAAACTTGAAAAGGAGATGCCAATATTGCTAGGTGTGTAGCACTTTTTTTAATAAGTCCATAGGCTATTCCTTGGTAGAGATATGACGTGTTACAATGATGCATTGTTGGATTTTATCTCTCACATAACAATGATCAAATTGAATACTAAATATAAGTATTCCACCTCAATATATTTAGTACATTCATAAAAGATCAAATTGTCTTCTATCTTTTCCATAACCTTGTTTTTAGAAAAGACTAAAGTTGGTTGTTGCATGTAAAAACCAAAATCTTTAAGTAATTATGTGATTCATACTATTTCATTAGTAGTAATCTACATAGCTTAAAATTCTACTTTATTTGATAAAAGGGAGATAATTGGCTATTTCTTTAAGCTTTAAGATATCAACTAGTTTCTGACTATGAGACAAAAGTTAGTGGTAGAGCATCCAGTCATAGGACATGTGCTATAATATGAGCTACAGAAGGCTCACAATTCAAACTTTGAAGATGATGGAAACAAGAGACCAAGATTTAAGTAGCATTTAAGATACTTAATCACTTTCAAGGTTGCTTCAATGTGAAATTATTTTGGATTGTGCATGAATTGCTTGAGAATTTGAACTAAACAAGTAATATTAGGCCTAGTGAAAATCAATTATATCAATTTCCTAACTGACATTTGGTAAACTAAAGGATCATTAAGGGGTAGATCATTGATCTTCTCTTTGTTCCACAAGAATGATTGATAGTTTTGAACTAACTAGTCTAACTACAAATATTAATTCTAATGTATATTTATGTTTATTTAGGGAAATACCCTTAGGAGGTCAAACAATTTCAATTCCAAGGAAAATTTGACTATCTAAGATCTTTCATTAAGAACATAGAGTGAAGACAACTATTTAGTTTGAGATGACTTTAACTATTTCTTGTGATTAAAATTTTATCAATATATATAAATAAGATAGCAAAAGAATTTCCCTAAGTTTTGGTGAAGAGTGAATAATAATGTCAAAATTGGTGAAAATCATGTGCAATGAGAGTGGTTGTGAATTTTTCATTTCATTATTAAGATCTTGCTTTAGTCCTTACAAGAATTTCCATAATCAATACACTTGACTCTCCCTCTAATTGTGAAATTTGATGGGAAAGCACCATATAAATTTTTTCAAAGAGATTGTCATGAAAAAAAAAAAAAATTTGAACATCCATTTGGAAAATAGGTCAATCATGAACCTTAATAATAATGATGAATAAGTGGACTGTGATATACTTCGCAATAGAAGAAAAGGTATCTTGGTAATCAACCCCTTCCCCTTGACTATATCCTTTAGCTATCAAGTGAGCCTTGTATCTCTCAACAGAGCCATTAGCTTGATACTTCACTTTATATATTCACTTGCAATCAATAAGATGCCAACTAAGAGATAAAATCACCACATTCCAAGTGCAATTGCCCTTAAAGGAAGCATGCTCACTATTAATAGAATTAACTCAATGAAGACCTAGGAAGGCTTCTTGAAAAGTGTAGGGTTCATGAATGGTAAAGATAGAAGTAATGAAATGTTGGTATTAAGGGTTGCACTAGTTAAGGGAAAGATAATGAAAAATGGAATATAAGGATGTGTAGGAAGCCAAAGGTAAAGTGGGACAAGGGTAATGGTACTTTAGATAGGTCGTTTAATTGTTTGTCTAGAATGACACATAAAAAGATCCAATTAACATAGAGTTTTTGGATCATGTTGGATTGCAAAAGAAACAACCTCTAGATTAGGTAAGGTCATGGAAGAAATGGATGTAGGATTAGAAAGGTCATATGTCTTAGGGACAATTGGCACATCAACAGGCTGGTAGGAAGGTGTTTGGATCTTTAGGTAATATGATGGGGTCTAATAAGTTAGCTAAACTATTAGAAGAGGATGTGAAAGGGAAAGTATCATGAGGAAAAATGATATCATAACTCATTTTGTTTTATTATTTTTTTATTTTTTTTAGTACAGTGGTGGGGTTATAAAGATGATAACCTTTTTGATATGAAAGGAGACCTAAGTAAACACAAGTAGTAGCATAAGGACTAAATGTATCACATATGCCAAGTCTAGTAACATAACATTGACAATAAAAAATACATAAGTGGTCAATAAGTGGGGTTTGCCAAAAAGTCGCCCATACAAATTAATTTGCCTAAGGAAGACTTATAAGGTAAGTGACAATTAAAATACATTCACTCCAAAAAGAAAAAGGAATGTGTGCTTAGAACAAGAGAGCATGTGCCACATCCAATAGGTGGCAATGATTGCATTTAGCAGACCCATTTTATTGCAGAATATGAACACAAGAGCTCTCGTGAAGAAATGTCTCTAAACCCATTTTGGAAAAAACTTGACTCTTGTATTAAAAGAGATAAATTTATGTGGCAAGAGAAAATTGTCTACAAAAGTTAGAAATATTGTGTACCATCATGCATAAGATGTTTATATGGTCACCAAACATCCATGTGAACTAAGTCAAAAATAGCCTTACTGGCCATGTGACTTAAGGGAAATGGCACATGCATTTGTTTTGCAATTGGATATATTGGATAAGAAAAAGAGTTAGATAAGAAATTAATTTTTCATGCATAAAATAAGATTTTGAAGAAGAATAACTAAGACATTAAAAATTAACTCACAAGTAGGTGATTGCTTAGGAGTACAACAATTATTAGAAATTGAAACCAAAAAAGTAGACTGTTGAATGAAAATTTTCTGAAATAATGGAACATAAAAAATAAAGGTCTCCATTGGCCTTGCCTAGCCTAATAAGTGTTGTAGTCATATGGTTTTAAGAGATACAAAATTATTGAAGAAAAGAAAGTCATGCAATAATCACAAATAAGTTTGTGAATAGATAAAAATTATGACAAGAATAAAAGGGAAAACAATATGCTTGAGGGTTAATTTTGGATTGGCTTATAATGATCAACATGGAGCGACAGGTAGAGCCCATGTTGACCTTTTATCTAATAAGTGCATCTCTTCCAGAAGTCAGGGTTTGTTGCACGTATTAGCTTTAGAATTACTACAGTTATCTGAGTAGCAGATACCATCAAACAAACTATAACTAATTTAATGAGCCATTTGTAGTTTCATAGCCTAAATTAGTTTATACTTACACATGCATGACTTAATCTTTGAGACAAGCATATGACTACTAGCAGGATCAACCAGGTAGCATTCCTCGGCGATGCCCCTGCCCGCGGGACCGAGGGTCGCCCTCGCGGGGGACGACTACCTCTTCGATGCGGATGGGTACAATCGTGCGAGTCGAGCGACGTAGGTTGCTCGTTTAGGGCGTGCAGGGCATTGAGCGGACGCATTGAGCCTAGGGGACAGCGTTCTGCATCTAAGAGAATGAGCATGTGCGTGAGGTCTAAGGTGACTGCACCCGCATGGGACGAGGCATGCTTGGCCGCTTACGAACAGTTTTGGGGTCCTGCTAGTGCCCATTGGGGCGTGCTGGCAAGGAGAAAGGATCGTCGATGGGCAACACTTCCGTTGCGGCAAGTATCCAACACAGGAAACCCATGGACGCTTGAGCACTACACGTGACTATGGCCAACAATGATCGGCTAGATAGTTCAATGCGCAAGCACCGAGCCTACTAAGCCATAGGACCTTACCACCTCTCACACGCTGCTACATACGTTAGGCTGCGACATTGCCAGAAAGATTGCAACCCCTGTACGCCATCTGAGATGGATGCAAGCAAGAAATGCAGAAGCATTGTGCGAGGCCAAACCCAGACCATTGGGCATGCAGAGAAAGGACCTTCACCTCTTTTCTTTCTTTCTTTAGCAAACTGACGGGTCATGAGGGAATGGTGCTTCAGGGGGGGGGGGGGAATTTGAGGGCATTGATGACAAGGATGCAGAGCAATCGAGATAGATAGATGCCCAGGGTGCTAAGCAAAGAGGAGGGAGGAAGGGAGGGGCATGGGGCAAGCCCGGGGCATGACAAGAGTGTGAATGCGGAACACCCCAGGGGCATGAAGGGTGCCCGAGGTGAGAGAAAGAGGGCATGGCAAGCCCCCGCGCCTTCAGAGTCTTAACGTGGCTGCTTGTAGCGTGTGCATGCTCTGTGACACGGTTAGTGCCAAACAAGTGGCACAGCCCATGCATTTAGAGACTTATAGTGGCTGCTCGCGATGTGTTCATGCTTCGTGATGCGAGAAGAGCTAGCGAAAGGGGCAACCCTGGGGCAGCAGGTGCCTAGGGCATGATGAGAAGGTTGGGGTCACACACACCGCGCATTTCAAGTATGATGTTGATGTAGATGCGGAACACCTTGGGCATGAAGGATGTGTGAGGCATGAGAAAGAGGGCGTGGTAATCCCCCGCACCTTCAGAGTCTTAGAGTGGCTGCTCGCAGTGTGTGCATGCTCCGTGACACAGTTAGCGCTAGACGAGTGGCGCACCCCGTGCTTTCAAAGACTTGCAATGGCTGCTCGTGGCTTGTACATGCTCTGTGACACGAGGAGAGCCAACGAAAGGGGTAACCTTAGGGCAGCAAGCACCCGAGGCATGACGAGGAGGTTAGGAGAAGTGGGGAGAAAGGGAAAGGCTAGTCGACCCTAGGGGCATTGGAAACCCATGGGGCCATGCAAGGTGATGGTTGGGAGAGTTTCAGCTGGTAGGTGGCATAAGAGAAACAAACACACACGCGGCTTGCCTATGTTGGGCTAACACAAGGAGCAAGAGTGCTTAGCAACCAAGTTGGAGTCCCCCGGCATGCTTGCACGAGGCACATGGCCCTGCATAAGCATATGCTGCTAAGGGAAGCCAACGAGGCAAGCGTAGTATGTCTTGCTCGACATGCCAACCAACACCCTCGTAAAGTTATGCGGCATGGCTGTAGTCCGTAACCACGGCCGCTCAGGCGGATAAGGAGACGAAACCCCTCGACATGGGCAACTGGGGAGCACAGACACATGCCTTTTCCATAAGGCGCCCTCTTGGCGCGCTCGAGTGGGCAATGCGTCCCCAACTTGCGGGATGCACCTTGTTGCTAGGGCGTTGGCATGCCAAAGGGACATCAAGGGGTGGCGAGAGTAGGGCGGGTGATGCGTCCCCAACCTGCGAGACGCATCTTGTTGCTAGGGCATTAGCATGCCAAAGGGACATTGAGTGAAAGGGATAGACCCCCTTGCGGGGGATGGACGTGGTAGGAGCAGCACATTGGCGCTGGCACGGTTCAGATGGTTAGAGTGAGCGTGCGCCGGCGCCAGTGAACGACAAACAACAAAAGGTAAACGGCAAACGGCAAATGGGTCTTGACATGAGGTGTGCCCCCTTGTGGCACGCCCATGCTGAGGGGGGTCACTATGCGCATGCCCAATGCTGACCTTGGCTCGACCAACTTGTCCCTCTTAAAGAGCTTTTAAGTCTAAATCTCTTTCGGTACTAGGAAACATCAATATGTTTGAGGAGGTAAAAGGCCTCTTTTTGAAAAAATACTTGGATTTTTCACGTGATTTTTTGTACACACACTCAAAAGAATGAGGTAATTCCAACACCATAAGTTTCATAATTTTTGGACGTGTAATTTAATTTTTATGAATTTCTAAATCTGTAACCTTGGAAAAATCCTAAAAAATGGAAAATGGGTCCAAATCTAGATCCGCTTGTTTTGGCACCTCTAGAATGTCTTATAATGAATTTAAAAAACAAAAAAAGGTGCTTGGCATGGTGAAAATTTGAGGTTATCCGAGGATAAACGATCCTAGGGCAAACCTCACGTGTAGCGCGTAGGCTCGCTCGGCATGGCCCTGCGCGCAGTCTCGAGCTGGCTTGGCCCTGTGCGCATGCTGGCATGGCATTGCGTGCACATTGCCCATGCTAGCACTTCCCTGCACGAACATTGTGCGTGTGGCACGACCCTACACACACATCGCCTACGCTGGCTCAACCCTGCGTGCACAGTGCCCGCGTTGGCTTGGCATTGGGCGCCCACAATGGCCTTGCCCCCGACCACCTCCGAGTTTTGGCACCAATTTTTGTATAGTTCCTCATAACAATCTGGGGACTCTAGTGCAGCCACCGTCGTGTTCATTTGACAATTATTTATTTATTTTTATTTTTATTTTTTAAATCCAAATAATTCAAAAAAATCAAGATAAATTGGAAATGACTCCAAATCATGTCACACTCATTTTGGCACCTCTTCAAATATCATGGATCGATTTTAGGAGTCAAATTTGGGTGTTTGGTGCATGAAAAATCAAAATTTGGGGGAGACCAAGTGAATTCGATTCCACTAGTGTGGGGGTGACATGGGTGTGCTGCACGGCACCCGTGGCCTTGCCACTAGCCTCCCCAACCCTGACCTCCCTAAGGCACTGCCATCACCTTCCCTAAGCCACACCATGGCCTTGCCTAAAGCCCCGAGACACGCCACATAACTTGCCCCGCATGACCTTCGTATGCCATGGCCCAACATAGGGCGCGGGTGGCCTTGACAAGCCACTCTCTTGCAAGAACCTACCTCCCTTGACATTGCCTTTCCCTTGTCAATGGCAGCCACGACCTTCACCATGGTGCCTACGGTGCTCTTGCTAATGGCCTTGCCCTTGGTCGTGGGAGCGATGTTGTGGCATGGCCTAACCACACACAACACAAGCTCTGTTGCTGTGCCCCTTGCCTTGCCCTTGTCGATGGTGGCCAAGCTATGGCCTTGGCCTTGGCCACTGCACATGCATTGTGGATGGGTTAGCTAACCTTATTTTGCCATGCACAGATATTGGCAGCAACCCTTTGCCCGGTGTCCACCACCCAACGCGAGGGGCTAACCTCGCTTTGCCAAAGAAGGCCATTTTGCGCAGCCATGGCCTTGCCAACGCACACGCACCTCAGAAATAATAATGGTTATGGGTTTAGTTAAACAATCTTACAAATAATGGTTATGCATAAGGATAATAAAAATTTAAAATATTAAGATTAGATGTTGTATGATCACTAGCTCCTAAATCTATAATCCATATGGAAAAAGGAGATTTAGGTGAGAATAGAGTACCTTTAAAATTGGTAGATGAATAAAAGGGGCTCATCTAATTAAGGAGGCTCACAAGATTGTCCTACTAATTTGGACTCAAAGTTAGCCTAGTAGAACCACTATAAATGCTCCTTTAAGTAGGAGGAGTAGGGCCTAGTAAGCTTATATTGGTATAAATAGGGGATGTAGGCCTATCATAGAGTGGAAGTCCACCATATACACCAATTGGATAGTTGTTAGGAAACCAAGGCCCAAAATCAAGGAAATTAAGAGGTCCATTGTGATCCATAGCAACGTTGTAGGCAGTGGGCCCATTGGACCTTTTCTTATTCCTTTCTTATGCTTGGGCTTCTAACTTAGAGGGTTCCTAAGGCAAAAAACAAGCTTATTTGATATGACCTTATTTCTTGCAGTGCAAATAGTAAGGGCCTTAGCCTTTTTGGACTTCTACATGAGTTTATGGGCCTAACCCACTTGTTGGAAAGAGTAGCCCGTGTGATAAGCTTGAACTAGGCAAGTGGTTGGATATGTTCCCAAGTTTTGATGACTTTGGAGGTTCAAGAAACTATATTTTCGAGCACCTACTTAATTGAGTTCATTAACCTTGTTTTGACAATAGTGTGGCATTGGTCCTAGCATTGCACTTGTCACCATTTTCGGTTGATCACGGGAGTTTACTAGACAGGAAGCCTAGCTTGTTGCAAGCAACAAACATAGTTTGAATTTGATCGGACCAAAAATGGTAGTTTAATTCATTGGCCAATCAATGAGAAATGATGTTGCCTATTTACAACTCGGTTGTCGAGAGTTGATAAGGATCACATAGTGTTGCAATAGGAGCAACAATGCTTGTAAAAATACCAAAATTGGCCATGGGATCATCAAAAGAGATGATTGGAAAGTTTAGGGGCAGTAAGTAGGGTTATGATTGCAATTTCATAATTACAATGACACATAAGGGCAAAAAAGTAATTGGGTAGAGAAAAAAAATGACTAGGGTTTTGTTTAGGCTAGCGTTGCAAGGGTAGATTTGGTATAAAAAAAATGTAAAAAGTGATTCCCAACTAACACTCATGCACGTGGCTTAAATCAAATTGGCGGAAGCATTATGTAATAAACTAAATACTAACAAGAGTGGGATTGACTATTGAATCTGTTGTATTGTGTATACAATATTCCTATTCTTATATGCATAAGACCTATTCTAAGATATACATATAAAGGTAATGAATGTGGGAAATATTACAAGAAATATTACAGCAACTATTACATAAACACATAACTAATAGAGGGAACACGTCAGGGATCGGTCTATATTCATTGATATCTTTGTTGGTGGGTGTACTTCTTTTCCATTTCTTTCTGAGTGTAAATGAAAAAGAGCATTGTGTCTTGCATTTTGCGGGTGTGTGATCCAACATTGACTGGCGATTGAATCCCTTTTGTTTGTCTAACATCATCCACATACTCGATTGAATTGTTAAATGAAGCTATTTTTCCTTTTGATTCGTTGAATGTGTTGTTTACTTTCTACAGTAGATCCGTAGAGTGATGGTTAATCACTGGAAGGTATTGAAAGGAAACCATTGGTGTGCCAACGAAGCACATCGAATAGCATAATGTTAATCACAATTTCCATGATTAGGAATCACCTCAAACCAAAATAGTTCGCTTCAAATGGTATTCATCATTCGCAAGTTCAAAGATCACTAGAATTGCAAGTCCTCGCAATCTCAATGTCCCCGTCTTGCAACACTACGACACCGTACCTAATAGTATCTACTCATCAACGTCAATAATCCTCTCTTTAGCACATTCTGCTTCTTCCTTTTTTTATTTATTTATTTATTATTATTATTATTATTATTAATTTTTAATTTTTAATTTTTAATTTTTTTAAAATAAATATGGGCTATTCTCAAACATACTCGAGAATTGGCATGGGCCAATGCCTTTTAAGTCGTGGTTTCACCGACAATAGCACAAAGAGAAAAGCCAACGTTTAAGTTTTTTATTTTTATTTTTTATTTTTTTAATTTTTCATTCTTTCAGTTCGCTGTAGGCTCTTAGGGGTCATAGACGAAACAACGACAGAAAATCATATATCTCCCCGCATATAATTTCCTCTGGCATAGACACTGTTTGATTCGTAGTATATTGCGCGATGACAAAAGATTTGACTTGACATCCACTTATTAAACCAAATCTTCATTGCTGTAATTTGATAATCTGGTCATCCGAAATCCCAATTTTACGTGGCAAAAGACTATACCATGTTCATAGGGGTTGTCCCTTGCTTCTTTAATAGTTATTTACAACAACTCAAGGACATCCAGAATAAAAAATGGAGGGAAAGTGAAGGAAGATAGGCAGTTTTCATTTTGGGGTTTTTTCTTCTTCTTTTTTCTGTTTTAGCGAGTTGGTAAATGGGAAACAATAAAGAGCACAACTAAATAATTTTCAAGATCATATAGTGAGAATATTTTGGAGCAATCATAAACTAATAACCAAACAAACGGCCATAATATCTTGAGAAGTTGACTGTTATAAAGAGTTGATAAATTTTTCTTTTCAGCCATATAAAAATTGGAGTAAAAATTTTACCCAAGGGGAGACATTTTAAGAATCCAATTTATTGACACATCAAACATAGAACAGGTCAACCATGAATATCTTTTTGGAAATAAGTCTAATTGATATGTCTGAAAATGACAAGATAATTAAAAATACAGCTAAATCCATTCACGATAATAAACAAGGACATGCATTTTGCTAATTAAAAGAATTTTGTTACTCAATAATTATAGCCTCTCTTAAATGATTACTTCATTACAGGCCCTCTTACTCACTATAAAGAAAAATGAAAGAACATAAGTAACCTCAGCAACTAACAATCTTCCTCTCCCCAAGAATAGAGGATGTCGTCTCCTAGCCGTGTAACGTTGTTTGTCGCGTTGTCATTGTCTCTGTTCCTCCATTCTCCTTCTTCAACAGAGGCTGCCGATCCATATGCCCCTAGTCCACTGATAAAGGCGACCGCCTCTGGCCCCTCTAAACCCAAACTAGTGGAACACGTCTGTAGCGGAACAACCCTACACGAGTTTTGCATGAAAGCTCTTGAATCCGATCCCAGAACTGCATCGGCACCAAATCTCCTCGCTCTCGCCAAGATCACCCTTGATTTGGCAAAGAAAAATGCAACAAGTGTGTGCAACTACATCGACGACATGCTTAGGAGGAAGGATATCAAGCCGAACCTAAAAGCCGCCCTTGAAAAGTGCGTTTCTTGGTACCAAGCTGTGCGTGGTTCATTCGCAAGTTCGCTTGGCGAATTAGAAGATCCCATGACGGCGAACTATGACGCACTGGTTGCTGGAGACTACATTAATTCTTGTAAAATGGAACTGTCTTCTCGTGGAGTTTCAGACCCATCAATTTCGGCCAAGAACGAGGTTATGTTTCGTTTCGTTGTGATTGCATCTACCGTTACAGATCTTCTCCGGGTGTAATTGGGATTTCTCCTCTCAAGTATTTACTCTTTTGTGGCTTTTCACTGTCTAATTCGTCTGACAAGAACAAGAATAATGTAACGGTTAAGAATAAGAACTACTACATCTGCGGTTAAGAAAATAACCCTCAAATCTGTGTGTTTGCGGGTGTGTACTTATTTTCTGTTTCTTTTTGAGTGAATTGAAACCATTGTGTCTCGCCTCTTGCGGGTGTTATCTACCACTAACTTGCAATTGAATCCCCCTGGTTTATCTAACAGCATCCACATACTCCATACAACTCCACTGAAATGTAAAACAAAGCTATTTTTCCTTTTGATTCGCTGAATGAGTTGTTTACTTTCTACAATAGATCCGTAAAGTGATTTCCCACCTGCCTATTGAAAGATATTCAAAGGAAACCATCGGTGTGCCAAAGAAGCACATCGAAATAGCATAATTTATTAATTAGAATCAACCGGTGTCTTCTAGGTCAACAAAGATGCCAAATCATCACCACGTGGCAAGGCCATGTCCCTGTCACTTATCCACGTCAACCCTCATTGATTATTCTGAAATCCTTCCCTGGCTTTAATTAGCAAACCGTAAAAGGATAGGAACCAATTCCTTAAATAATGCTCACTCCAATCCTTTGAGAGTCAAAAACTCTCCTAATCACGCCAACCCTTATTGATATGTAGTTAAGTTTATTTCAAACTCTCTTAATGACATTGACCCTCATTGATTTGTACTTTAATTGATTTCAATTTGTTTAACTAGTTTAGATGTTACTCATTATAAATTGGAAGCCCTATTGAACATTCATATCATGGAATTTAATAAATTTTATGGAATTTCTTTTTTTTTTAATATAGTATTAGAGCCATTTAGGCGAAAGTCCCGATTTTTTTTTTTTTTTTTTTTTAAGATACTTTCTACGCAAATGGCCTCCCAAAATGCCCACATACCCTTTGCTACCCATGCTTTCTAGCCCCTTACTCTTTGAAACCTAACAATTTCGACCATTAGTATTCATTTTGGAAGGCAATAATTTCCTTGTTTGGAAAGCCAGGAGTGAAACATATCTCCAAGCAAGCGATTTTCCATGTTTTGTTTCCTTGTCCCTATAAATTCATCACTGCCATTGATGAAAATGGGTCAATTTTTTCATGCCTCCAGTCCAACATACCAAATATGAGAGCTTGGCAAGTTCGAGATAAACTGCTCATGGTTGGATTCTTAACTCTAGCTTTGACCCCATTATGACAACAATGGCCAAATATGAGACCTTGGCAAAAATCTACAAGGCTTTAGCCCACACTACCAAAGGTTGCCACACAATACCAAAGGTCAATTTCTCTAAATCTTTAAAAATTTTAAGTCACTTGTTAAAAATCAACTCACCTCAAGATTCAACGTTTTGGTGAGAAAAGCATTGAACTCACCTCAAGATTCAACGTTTTTCTTTTGATCCCCAAAGATCAAGATTTTATCTTTAATGTTAGGGAGTTCATAGACTGTTTTCATGATGATTACTAAAAGGTAGCTTGATATTGCTATAGTGATGTACAAAACTGCAGTAAAGAACATCTCGAGTACCTTAATAGCTGAAGTCTCTTACAAGGAAGTCAGACTTTTTAAAAGCAAGACTGGCCACTTTCAAAAAGCCTTAAAACTCACACTGGGCGGCAAAGTTTTTTTTTAACCTATTTGAGAGATAACTCTAAATCAATTTTTTTTTTAAAAAAAAAAACTAAATAGGGCATCATAGTTGCTGTGTATATTTGCCTTTCTCTACTTTCTTTATTTTGCATACCTATGGGGGCAGTAATTACAAAGCAGTAGCTAACCTTCAGGGAAAGTATACGTCATTTTATGCGCTCATAATTGATATTATCTTCTTCATGATGAGTACCTTAATCTCCTTGTAGAATTTGTGATGCATGTACCCTATACTGCTATGCATATTGAAGTGTGTTTGCTGCGTAATCCATGAGAAAATTTTTTGTAGTGGATTCTTATTTAAAACATTTTTTTTACCCAAATCCTTTTTTTTTTTTTTTTTTTGAGATACTGGCATCTTACAAACTTTTCAAACCAACTGACCAGTAAATTCTGTTAAACAAAACTTGTGAGGCTCCTTTACGATCATTTTTTCCAAGCCTCTCGTGCTCCCCTCCTAAAAACGTTTTATACCAAAAATTAAGGGGGAGTTCACATAGCTCCTAGTGTACACACCTCATCTTTCCTATCCTTCCTGCACTTATCTTTTATGCTTGGAAGGAAGTACTTTAGTTACTGGTACTAGGATAACTCTCCATAGGCTTATAGTATTTATCTATTGTGCATATCTGTTGCTCTTTCTTTGCTTAATCATTATTGCATTGACTGTGGTTACTTATTTGAAATATGTTGCGTACTCCTCATTGTCTTTACTCATTGAACTCCGCTCTGATATGTGTTATGCTAGCAGCACATTTATCCTTATATCACCTGTGATTCTTGCTACGTGTTTTTTGTTGAATTCTAAATCTTTCATAAAATATTAGTATGCCCACCATAAGGAGAAGTTATCTCATATGTCATATTTGTTATGCCGCTTCATGTCATTACATACTTGAATCCTAATCTACCACATGCTGTATATCCTCCCTTATATATCTTAAGTTGGTAGTATTGCTATAGAATGACATTTATTGCTTATGCTTATGTGCTGCATAGAATCCCTTTTGCCTGGATCTTGGCTCATCTTTTCTTTATGAACCTTATAAGCCATCCAAGCTCATGTGCCTCATAACTAGAGGGAGTTCTCCCTTTTCTATGTTGATAATGAACAAGGGGGAGAGATTTGGATATGGATGCAGTTTTAAAAGTTACAAAATTTTCTACCAAAAAAAAGGAGATACCTCTTAAATAAAAAAAGTGGAAAGATGTTGAAATGAGAACTTTGGGATTTCCAACTTGAAAAACTTTCTCATTACATGTTCCTATGACTTTGTGTTCATAATCACCAAAAAAGAGGGAGATTCTTGAGATAAGTATAATAATATTTTTTATGATGAGTCATTATATGATTATCCCATGATTATGTGCATTAAATAAATAATATTCCTCTTGGTGTTAAAGTTTATATTTTCATAGGAATATTACTATCTTTAATCATGGAAATACTAAAATTTTTGTTCTAATGACCTTTTGATTTATTTAAAATGGATCCTATACTTTGATGAACTTGTCTTATAATGTTCAAGTCTAATAAGGCTAGAAAAGGAATCTTGGATGAAAGTGCAAAAGACCTATATATCTTGAAGCTGAACTAAAAAAAGAGCAAGCTTGTGCAAAAGGGGCCAATCCATGTACAAGCTCAAAAAGGAAGCAAAAGGAAAGGTCAGCCTGTGAAGCAAGCCTAATTGAAAAAAGCCTATGCATGAAGGTCAAATGGAAAATCATATAGGAGAAAACGTGGCTGATGAACTTCAAATAGATGATGGTGCTTTCCCACGTGAGAAGCTAGTGACATAACAATAGGCTACTAAGGAATAGCTTTCCTTTCTCCCTTCCCATGATGAAAAACCTAAGAGAAGGACATCATTCTAAAATCCAACTGTTCTACCAAGATTGTTGGAAAAACAACATGTTCCAAAATAAAAATATAGGAAGTAAAAGGTGTATAAATTATAATATCAATTAATGATATTATAAAGTAGTTGGGTTCCTACATTCTTATATAAATTATTATTTTATCTAGGTTGCAAAAAGAAAATTCTTAAACAAGGAGAAAATATTGCTGCTTACATAATGTTCTCAATATAAGAAAAATGATGCCGTATTTTTTTGTTGTAATGAAATCAATGATTAAGGACTCATATGCACAACCCAAATTCATAAAGTCCAAAGGCGTGGAATCTAGAAGTGCTATGTGACCCAACTTGAAACTGGAAGCCTAACAGTTGTAATATGCGCGACCTAAGTGTGGAATGTGCGACCTGAACGGAACCATGACCCAGAACTTAAGTGATCCAGATTAATCAAGATTCACATCTGCAAGACATAAGCATGATTTAGAGACCCACATAACCTGGCTCTTTCATAAGTGACTTGATTGAGACAATAAGTTTTGTTTCGAAAAGTTATCTTCTCCGCAGTTGAAAAATGTAGTCCTAACAAAAAGAAAATCAAAAGAGAAATCAAGTGTCAAAATAGCTAATTCTTGCAGAAAAAGTGTGATTTTGTGATGATTAAGAGTTTGAATAGAAGCCCTAAACTCACAAAGATGGTACAACCTTACTTTCTTAACAGGAAAGAGTTTATGCAATGTCAAGTTTGGCTAAAAACTTCAAATTGGCCATTCTCTCTATTATTTGATATAAAAGCTTCCACTTTACTACTTAAGAAGGGTTTTACATGATCTTATTGAGAAAAGAAAAGAGAAACAAGATCAGATTGTGAAGCTTTGAGATTTTTGTGAAGATCTTTGGTGAAACTCTTGATTGATGATATTCTTTGTGATAAATCTTGTATATGTTCTCGTTTATGTGTTGATTGAACTCTAATTTACTATTGTGTATATAGACTTGAGTGTAAATCCAAAACCTTAACTCTTCTATATTTTGGAAAATTTGTGATTAGGGCTTTGTTTACTACTTGATATCTTTAGAAAGCCCTTTATCTAGCAATATCCTACATAAACTACATTCTTAGGGATTATGCTTTGTATAAAGTTGAGAAAACCTTGGTTTGTAAGCATGTTGTCTTATAATCCTTTTGCTAAGGGATTGTAAAAGTGTATGAGAACATTTTCTCCTGATCAGTGAGTAAAGAAGACTTCAATTGGTTAGATTAAAAGAATAAGAGGGTACATAGGTGTGAGGGCCGAACCACCATGGTAAATCTTGTCTTTGTGTGTGTTATCTGTTGATTCTTATTATCTTTAATTATAAAACAAACTTTATAGATTCATAAAATTGAAAAACCAACCTTCTCGTGGAGTTTCAGATCCATCAGTTTTGGATAAAAGTGAGGTAGTGATCCATTTCAATACGATTGCATCTACTGTTATAGATATGCTTTGGGCATCCTTGAACCCTCATGGTTTCTAAAGTCCATAGATTTCTTTTGTGGCCTTTTACCGTGTCATTCTCTTTTGTAATAAACTAAATACCAACAATTGTGGGAGTAAACTCTATTCTATCTATAAGTCTATTCTATCTATCAGCATAAGACCTATTCTACATAAGGAATACATATGAAGGTAATGAATGTAGGAAATATTACAAAAAATGTTACAAGGAATATTACATAATCGCATAACTAATGGAGGCAACCTATCATATCATCATTAATACTCCTTAAGCTAGAAATTTGAACAAGTCAAGTATTCCAAACTTGAAAAGGAGATGTCAATGTTGCTAGTTGTATAAAACTTTTATTAATAAGTCCATAGGCTACTCCTTGGTAGAGATATGATGTGTCACAATGATGCGTTGTTGGAGTTTCTCTCTCACATAATGACAATCCACCTCAAAGTTTTTAGTACGTTTATGAAAAATCAAAATTGGCTTTTGTCTTCTCCATGCCTTGTTTTCACAAAAGACTAAAGTTGGTTGTTGCATGTAAAAACCAAAATCTTTAAGTAATTTTATGATTCATACTATTTCATTGATAGTAATGTACATAGCTTAATACTCTACTTTAGTTGATAAAAAAGAGATAGTTATTATTTCTTTGATCACCAAGATATCAACTAATTTCTGACTATGATACAAAAGCTAGTGGTAAAGCATTGAGACATGTACTATAATAAACAGCTTTTAAGATACCTAATCACTTTCAAGGTTGCTTCCATGTGAGATTGTTTTGGATTGTGCATGAATTGATTGAGAAGCTAAACTAGACAAGTAATATCAGGCCTAGTGAGAATCAATTATATCAGTTTCCCAACTAACATCTATTAAATTGAAGGATCTCTAAAGGGTAGATCAATTACCTTCTCCTTAGTACTAGCATCATATTCTATGTTTATGAATTTCTTGTTTTGTTCCATGGGAATGATTGATAGTTTTGAACTAACTAGTGTAACTTTGGATATCAATTCTAATGTATACTTGTGCTGACTTAGGGAAATACTCTTAGGAGATGAAAAAATTTCAATTCCAAGGAAGAATTTGACTATCCAAGATCTTTCATTAAGAACATAGAGTAAAGATAACTATTTAGGTTTCAAATGACTCTAACTATTTCCTTTGATTTAAATGTTATCAATATATATAAATAAGTAGGTAAAAGAATTTCCTTAAGTTTTGATGGAGAGTGAAAATCATGCGCAATAAGAGTGGTTGTTAATTTTCCATTCCATTATCAAGATCTTGGTTTAGTCCCTATAAGAATTTCCATAATCAACACATTCAACTTTCCTTCTAGTTGTGAAATCTTATGGGAAGCACCATCTGCACTTTTTCAAAGAGATAGTCATGGAAAAAAACATTTTGAACATCCATTTGGAACATAGGTCAATGATGAACCTTAACAATAATGATAAATAAGTGGACGGTGACATACTTGGCAATAGAAGTTAAGGTATCTTGGTAATCAACCCTTTCCCTCTGACTATATCCCTTAGCCATCAAGTGAGCATTGTATCTCTCAACAGAGCCATTAGCTCATTACTTCACTTTATATATTCACTTACAATCAATAAGATGCCAACTAAGAGATAAAATCACAACATTTCAAGTGCAATTGGCTTTCAATGAAGCATGCTCACTATTCATAGAATTAACCCAATGAAGACTTAGGAAGGCTTCTTGAAAAGTGTAAGGTTCATGAATGGTAAAGATAGAGGTAATGAAATGTTGGTATTAAGGGTTGCACTAGTAACGGGAAAGATAATGAAAAATGGAATATGAGGATGTGTAGGAAGCTAAAGGTAAATTGGTATAAGGGCAATGGTACTCTAGATAGGTCATTTGATTATTTGTCTAGAATGACACAAAAAAAGATCCAATTAAGATAGAGTTTCTTGATCATGTTGGACTACAGAAGGAATAAATGGAGTAGCCTCTAGATTAGGTAAGGTTATGGAAGAATGGATATAGGATTAGGAAAGTGATATGTCTCAAGGATATGTTGGTAGGAAGTTGTATGAATCTTTAAGCAATATGATGGGGACTAATGAGCTAGTTGAACTATTGGAAGAAGATGTGAAATGGAAAGTATCATGATGAAAAATGATATCATAACTCACAATTTTTTTTACAGTAGTAGGGTTACAAAGACAGTAACCTTTTTTTATATGAAAGGTGACCCATGAAAACACAAGTAGTAGTATTAAGACTAAATTTATCGCGTATGCCAAGTGTAGTAACATAATATTGACAATAAAAAAAATACATAAGTGGTCAATAAGCAGGGTTTGCCAAAAAGTCACCCAGTCAAATTAATTCACCCAAGGAAGATGAAGGAAGCCAACTTATAAGATAAGTGACAGTTAAAATTGTAAGGCATAATGACCAACCAAGAAGGAGGGGGGGTGGGGGGTTGAATTGGTTTTCTAAGAAACAATGTAATAATGTCCTAATTTTGTTCCAACAATTAGATATCAATGATAATTGAAAGATAGACCACCATACAATTGTAAAGCAAGTATAGACAACAAGAAAGACACAAATATCCACGGTGGTTTTTACCCTTTTTCACCTACTTCCACCATTTTCTTCCTCCAACTTAACCGTCAAGATTTCTCTTTACTAACAAAGGTGAAGAAAACCCTCTTCACACTTTCAACCCCTCCTCAAGGAGTTACACAAGTCACCAATTACAAAGATAAGGTTGACTCAACCTTATTACAATTGAATTACCTCAAAGATATATGATTTTAGAAGAATAATGCTTATCAAAGAGCTAATCAAGGATATACAATGTCAATCCAAGCTCTAATCACGAAATCCCCAAATATTGTCAAATTAGGGTTTTGAATTTTCAACTATATTTATGTGCATATAATGTGTATAGATCAGTTTGCATATAAATGAGTAAATACAAGTATAATATTTCACAATAAAAGATCTTCAATGGATACCAATAAACGTTACCCTAGATTGGACAATAATACCGAATTGGATCAAGATGGCAACAAGTGAGTAACTTCTCAAAGCTTCTTTTGATTTTGTAGATATATGATCATCAACTCTCACTCAAGACCATCAAAATGAGCTTTTTATATGAGAATTGAATATACATAGCCATTTAGGGTTTGCTGTCAAACCTAACATACCCATAAGGATCTTCTTGTTAGAGAGTGAGAGGATTTCCATCAATCAATAGTGCTAGCTTCAAACTTCACTCTAAATTGACCATTCTAACAATCAACCCACTCCAAAATCTTCCTGTTAGAGAGCCGATAACCTAAAATAGAGAGAGACAGAGTCGGGCGGTGCTTTTCAATTGTTTAAGAATTAAGGGTTCATTTTGAATTGTCATGACCCTATATCAGTGCACTTAAATGAAACGACACCATTTGCTTTTAGACTATCTCATATCAGTGCCTCCTCAAACCTCGTGGGTTGGGCCTTCAAGTGCTTTACGGGCTGAGCTTTCAAGTGGCTTATGGGCTGAGCTCCTAAGTGGCTTGCGGGCTGAGCTCTTAAGTGGCTTACACCTAAAATAAATCCAACATCATTTTCTCTTATAAAATATTTCGATTGATAATAAAGACATATACTCTTTTTAAGCATATATGAAGTTGCTTCATAAAAGAATGTAGGAACCTTTGTTACTTTATAATATCATTTATTTGATACTATAATTTACACACCTTTTACTTCCATGATGTTCATTGTTGCACATGGATATATGAAAAAAATTTATACAAATATTATATGCAACCAACAGTTTGTCACAACAAAAAATATCTTTTTCCAATAAAAATACATTCACTTCAAGAAGAGGATGAAATGTGTGCTTAGAACAAGAGAGCATGTGCCATATCCAATAGGTGGCAATGGTTGTGTTCAACAAACCCATTTTATTGTGAAATATGAACACAAGAGCTCTTGTGAAGAAATGTCTCTAAACCCTTTTTCAAAAAAACTTGACTCTTGTATTGAAAAAGATAAATTTATATGGCAAGAGAAAAATTGTCTACAAAAGTTAGAAATATCGTGTACCATCATGCATAGGATGTTTATGTGGTCACTGTTTGGTGAAATTCTACATGCAAGTGTACATGTTGAACAAGTAATATAATGATGAGTATGGATATTGTCTCACAAAGACTGGTGATTACTAAGTTAACTAATTATTAAAGGTTAACAACCTCTGAAATTTATCTAGCCAACTAAAATGATAAAACATTGACTAAATAACTAAATTTAACCTAAACTTGCTTAACAAAATATGCTAAAGCATCCAATTTCACTTAATTACTAGATATGAATGTAGATCAATTATGCCCTAATTTCACCTAATTACTAGATATAAATATAGACCAATTATCCCTGTAAAATTGATTATATTCAAGTAATAACAGAATTTTCTCACTTATTCATTATCCTATGTCTAGAAATAGTGAACCTACATAGCTCATTAACTCATTATATTTTTATCCATGAATTAAATGAACTAAGTGCATTAAGATATGTGAATATTTTAGTTTACACCTAAAACCACATAAACTACATGGTATATTTTTATCCATATTAATCTATGGTTGCATATTACATGAAGCAATTACATGTCATCTTTTGTTGATCTTAAACATTCAAATCAGATTATTTAAGTGGTAGCTGATCACTTAAAAGCATTAAGCTTAGTAACATGCAACTTCACATTTATAAAGTGTCTTAGAGAACACAAATAATCATACCATTTATATATCATAATCAAGTTGTATTGTAGCTCTAACAAACTAAACTGAAACATGGTATTTACAAACATAAAAATAGTGCAAGAAATTAAACAGAGTATTCTGAAAGTTAAAAAAATTAAAGCTGTCACCAAAATGTCTTCAATTTAGAGAAAGTTTGGACAAATCAGCACATTAGAGGGAGGAAGAGGAGCTATCTAAAAAATGAGAAGAAAATGAGCAGCCATGTGCCGCCATGCGCCACCTCACACTGTCATGCGCCGGTGCCACGTGCCATCGCCGTTCTTCACCGAAATTGCTGAAAAATGTAGAGGAGGACATTTGGAGTGTAGATTTTCAAAAAGATTGCACAAATTTTTTGAATAACATACAAATCTATTGGAAACAACTCCCAAACGATGCTTGCCATTTGTCACCGAAACTATCACAGAATTGAACAAAACTCCTACAAAAATGCCAGAAATCACACTGAGCTACTCGATTTGTTCCCTCATCACTGGAATGCCCCAGAATTTGCCAAAAAAAGCACAAATGTGGTGAGAGAAGTAGATAGGCTTTGGTTCTTTGCTAAAAAAGAATGCAACGGTTGGCTATCGCATGATTGTTAGGCGCTCTCAAAGACCTGCATTGTCACATGCGGCCAATCTCCTGATCAATCCCTAGCTATCTACATCCTGAGTGGCAATCTCTCTCTCACTTGTTTTCTCTCTCTTCACACCAACCCCTTTCTGCACGATAATAGACAACCCCGTTGCGTACATTCTCCTTTCTTTTCTTTTTGTATTTTCCTCACTTTTTGCTTACATGACCATTTGACAATCTTTTTTCTTTCTTTCCTTTCATGGTTTTGCTTCATTTATTTCCTTTTAGGTTTGCTGCATAAACAAATAAAACTTGCATAAACAAAGATAAAAGCAAATATATTTTACAAATACTATAATATATAATGCCTAAACTAGTCATAACAACTCTATACAAATAGAGTTATCAACATCCTTAAACTTAACATTTTGCTCATCCTTGAGCAAAAACTCTAAACAACATATTATGACAACAGAAAAAAAAAAAAAAAAAATTTTACACACAAAAAGTACTAAACAACATATTCTAAGAAAACAACCAATTGTTTAATGCTATTCTCCCAAACACCCCAAAACTTAACATTTTGCTCATCCTCGAGCAAAAGAAAAAAAACAACACATACTAACAACTAATCCTGCCATGGTATTCTCCAATGATTGCTCAACTTAACAATTCAAAGAAAAATATAACTTTCATCCAAACATTGCAATTAATTTATAAGGTAAGATAAATTCTTAACTATGTTAACCACGTGTATGTGTAAATCTGCATTTTTTTCTCAATTACATATACTCCAAATAGATCCATATTAATATGCAACATTTCAAAATCTTTAACCAAATCTCATAGGTTTGCTTTTCATTCCTCTCCCCACTAAGGTAAGCTAATCATCTAATAAAGAATTAATAGAACTTTCATAAGCTTGTAATGTAAGGCTAGGCTAAAGGTAAGGTGAAAGTCATTTAAGCTCAAATAACCCATGAATACATTACTTCTTAAGATCTCATCAAAATGATACCTTTTTCACTCCTTAAAGATAATCATCTTCCCCCCTACATATTCTCATTCTTTCTTGTCCAAGCACACTTTGATTTTCCTTAGAATTTGACACTAACATAAGCCTCAATCATGTGTGCAACAATAAAGTAAAACAAAATTATTTAAGTATAGCCACCTCAATACTCTCCTACTAATGATATTCAATTACAATACTCAACCATATCTTTTAGAGAATTGTGTGACTTGAGTCTAACAAAAGATGATGGGATTATTCCATCCTGAAGCAAATGTTTTTTTTTTTTACATTTACAAAAACATTTATAGAAACAACAGATTATGCCACACACAATCATTCCAATCAATTTCTTCTCATGCTACATCCTTCCCCTCAACTTCTCTTATGATCAAATAAGCTTGTACACATCAGAAGTCAATACATTCTTGGGAAAAGGACAATAGGATAAATTGATCAAAAAGGCTAAGAGATATATATATATGCAAATGTGTCTAAACAAAATTAGGATAAAAATAAGGTTCAACGGGGTCATTGGGGATAAGTAAATAAGGTAACTTGAAAGGCTTAATCGATTCAAATATGACCTAAATCATTTTCTCAGTTAGATGCAACATAGGATTTCGCCTCAAGAGGAAATCAAGCAAATTCTAAGATCCATGTGAGATTTAAGAAGATCACACACATTACATGAATGTTTTCTAAAGATAGATACAATTTTTTATAAAAATGCAGATTTTTAATGCTTAATATGTGAATCAACAAAATTAGAATCACACTTAACTCATACCATAATTGCAGGTTTGAACAAAATCTACATCTCCTTAAGAATTGCCAAGAATTCACAATAAAGAATCCAATCATGGTGATTATGGTCCATCATAAAAATAAAAAATAAAAATCACACAAAAAATTAACTTCTAACACAAAACATAGAATTTCAATACAACATGTCACACCATTCCCAACGCAATAAAAAACACTTCCAATACACTCCCAATATGCATTCAACACAACCACAACTATTATAACACATAACCTCCAACACAATCCAACAATACAACACACTTCCAATAATAACAGCAACACCCCTAAACTTGAATGAAGTATTCTTCTCTGATTGCAGGTTGTGTCTATGTGAGTTGTGATGAATCTATGGTGACATCTTTCCAGTAAAAGGATTAACAAAATGTTTAGGTTGCCTCCTAAGAAGCACTTGCTTTATAGTTTTCACCCAAACTATCCTCCACATTGTTGCTCAAGAAGGATGGAACTTCAACAGTTTAGGAGATGGCTTGTGTTGCATGATGGTTGAGCATTTTACAACCAACACTACCTTTTGTTCTCATATACTTCCAGCTTCCTTTTGTTCTCTAGTATCTCCTTCAATGATTTTGCATAACTAAGTATTTGAATTGGAGCATTTGCAAAAGGAATGTTAATGTGTAGTTTTAAAGATCTATCAAGGAATTCCAAAAATTGCTTATCTTTTTTATGTTGCTAGAATCTCTAGGGAGATGGAGATGGAGGCATAAAGGGCATAAAATGTTCTAGAAAAGATTTGCTCTTGGGTGCCTCCTTGAGTTGTATGCTAACATCATTATTCATATCTTTGACAATCTCATTGTCAACGTCATTGTCTCCCACTTGCATGAGACTCATTATGATTATTGCCTCTATGGTATCTATAAGGCTTTTCTCCACATCATTAGTCAAATGACCCTCCTGTCTCTTTGAGATCATGCTAATCAACTAACCTATTTGTACCTCTAATCTTTTGATTGATGCTTCTTGTATCGGGAATCTCTCTTCATTGTTTTGCATCATCTTAGGGAACATGTCCTCTAAATTAGGCTTTGCCTCTTATGTTGAGTGATAAATCTATATTTTATAGAGTTATTAGTAGTATTTTAGGTAATGTTTAATATAGTTTTTATTAAATTATATTTGTATTTAATTATATTTATGTATATTTTGTTATTTTATGCAGCAAACCAAAATATAAGAAAAAGAAGTAGAAAATCCTGAAGAAAAAAAAATAGAAAAGAAAATAAGTAAATGGTATGCACATGGAACCACGTTAGGAAAGAGAAAGGGGTGGATTATGATGAAAAAAAAAGAAGACAAAAAGTGGGTCAAGAAGTTTGAATAAATTACTAAGAGCGTATTATTGTGGAAAAAGAAAGAAAAAGACAAAGGAGAAAAGTCAAAGGAAGAAAAGAGAATTATCGAGGCTAGAGGTCTTTTATAAACAAAGGAGGCAGTTGTCATGAGAGAACAGAGAAAGAGAGAGAGAGTCACGTGGTTGAAGTTTCTCCCTCACTGGAAAGGTAGAGCTCATGCATGACAGCACAGGACTCTGCGACGTCGGATGGTAGTGCGAACGCTGACCGTATGCATGTTCTTTTTCGGTGAGGGAGCTTCATCTTATCCCGACCATCTTTTCCACTTTCTGGCTTTATTTTGTGTGTTTTCTTTTGGCAGGGAAGGAGCAGATTTGAGCCCTCTGTGTGATTTCCAGTATTTCTGTAGCATATTGGAGCGTTTTCACGGGGGTTTCCAGCTGTAACAGCGAACACTGTTTGTGGGTGATTTCTGGTGAAACTGGGCATGTTTCAGCGATTTTTCATTAGATGTGCATGACCCAACGACAGATCGGATCCTGGGTTACTTTTTGGAGGTTTTCATAAAGAGTGGTGGCGGTGCATGGCGGCGTTCTGCTGCGCGTGTTACCGGCGCGTGACAGCGCGTGATGGTGGTGCATGGAGGTGCGTGCAGCTCATTTTTCATCCTCATTTTCGGATAGATTCTTTTCCTCTTCCTCTTATGTGTAGAAATTTTACAAATTTGGCTTAAAAAGGAAGACAATTTGGTAACAACTTAGTTGTTTTTCAATTTGAGATGTTTTGTGTGAATTTCTGCATTGTTCTTGTTTGTATAAATATGTTGTTTTAGTTTATTGTGTTAGAGCTACGATGGAACTTAATTATGAAGTATGAATGACATGATTGTTTTGTGAGACATTTTATGAATATGAAGTTGCATATTACGGAGTTTAATGCATTTAAGTAATTAGCTACCACTTAGATGATCTAATTTGCATATTTGAGTTCGAACGACGATGATATGTAGTTGCTTCATGTAATATGCAACCATAGATTAATATGGATAGAATTATACCATATGATTTGTGTGGCTTTAGGTGCAAACTAGAACATTCACATATCTTAATGCACTTAGTTCATTTAATTCATGGGTAGAATTACAGTGAGTTAATGAATTAAGTAGGTTCGCTATACCTAGACATAGGATAGTGAATAAGTTAGGAAATTTCGCCATCACATGCATAAAATCAATATTGCAAGCATAAATGATCAACATTTGTACCTAGTAATTAGGTGAAATTGGACGCTCTAACATATTTCGTTTATCAAGTTTATGTTAAATTTACTTCTTAAATTCACATTTTACCATTTCAGTTGGCTAGATAAACTCTAGAGTCTATTCACCATTAGTACTTAGTAAATTCTACATGCAAGTGTACATATCGAACAAGTAATATAATGATGATTGGTGTTCACCATTAGTAACTAGTTAGTTTGGTAAACACCAGTCATCATTATATTACTTGTTCAACATTTACATTTGCATGTAGATTTCACCAAACATTAAGCTCAAGTCACTTTAGTGCTTTTCATAAAGTCTTTGTGGTGGTGGCCATCTTGTTGATCATGTCCTCCAAGTTAGGCTTTACCTCTTCTCTTTGCTCGAATGTTGGTGGTGGTTCTATATCATTCCGGTTACTCAATGAAAAAGTTTGATGGTTGTGCTATCCCGAATTGTACATGTTAGAGTAATAATCATTTTGTGACTTGCTAGGAATCTCAACAAAATTAACATAATCATTATAATAAGCATAAGGGTTACTTACTTGACATTCATGCTCTCATGTGCTCCACCACAAAATTTACATTCTCTATTCCTCAATAACACTTCCCATTTTGCACATAAGTCAGCGAAGGTATTTACTTTATGTGCTGGCTCGATCTCAAAGTAGTTTGCCTAACTTGTAGGCCTTTGGAAGCTTGATGTGGCATTCCAAAATGATGGTGCATAATCTTTTAGGAGTCTACGTGCACCATCATTGTTCTCCATCTTAGTCTTTTCTTTGAGACAAAACACAAGAATAAAAGTAGAAATAAAGTAAAAGTAATAAAAGCTAGATTAAACTTATAAGTTATTCGGTAATAATATTAATTAGTAGTAAAACAACCAATCCCCGGAAACAGTGCCAAAAACTTATTCGGTGAAATTTTACATGCAAGTATACATGTCTAACAAGTAATATAATGATGAGTATGAGTATCGTCCCATAGAGACTAGTGATTACTAAGCTAACTAATTACTAAAGGTGAACAACCCCTGAAATTTATCTAGCCAACTAAAATGATAGAACAGTGACTAAACAACTAAATTTAACCTAAACTTGCTTAATGAAATATGCTACAGTGTCCGATTTTACCTAATTACTAGATATAAATATAGATCAATTATGCTTGTAAGATTGATTATATTCATGTGATGGCAGAATTTTCTCATTTATTCACTATCCTATGTCTAGGTTTAGCAAACCTACTTAGGTCATTAACTTACTATATTTTTACCCATGAATTAAATGAACTAAATGTATTAACATATGTGAATATTCTAGTTTATACCTAAAGCCATACAAACCACATGGTATATGTTTATCCATATTAATCTATGGATGCATATTACATAAAGTAATTACATGTCATCTCCTACCGGTCTTAGACATCCAAATCAAATCATTTAAGTAGTAGCTAATCACTTAAAAGCATTAAGCTTAGTAACATGCAACTTCACATTCATAAAATGTTTCACAGAACACAAATAATCTTACCATTTATACATCATAATCAAGTTACACCATAGCTCTAACAAACTAAACTAAAACATGGTATTTACAAACACAAAAATAGTGCAAGAAATTGAACAAAGTATTCTGAAAGTTAAAAACATCAAAGCTATCACCAAAATGTCTTCAATTTAGAGAAATTTTGGACAAATTAGCACATCAGAGGGAGGAAGAGGAGCTGTCTGAAAAACGGGAAGAAAACAAGCAACCACTCACCTCCACGAGTCGTCGCCATGCGCCACCACGTGCTGTCATGCACCAGTGTCGAAAAATGTAAAGGAGGATGCTTGGAGTGCAAATATGTATGAAGATCATGCTGATTTGTTGGAAAACATGCTGATCTACCAAAAAAACTCCTAAACAACGCTTGTCATTTATCGCTAGAACCACCGCAGAACTGAATGAAACTCCCACAGAAATGCTGGAAATCGTACTGAGCTACTGGATCTATTCCTTCCTCACCGGAATTGCCCCAAAATTTGCCCAAAAAAGCATAAATGTGGCTAAAGAAATAGATAGACTTCGGTTCTTTGCCGGAAAAGAACGCGACTGTCGGCTATCGCACGATCGTTAGTGATGCGGATGCACTTAAGGCCCAATATTACGAGTTCCAATATTAAAGAATTAAGAATCCACAACATAATCCAGTGGGTGCAAGAAGGCCAAGGTTGAAGCAGTCGAAGAATATTCCGTAGCATCTTTGCAATCTTTAATATAAGAGGTTTCCTAAGTAGTTGTTGAGTCCTTAATTTCTTAGTTTTAATTAACTGTCTGAGAATATTTCCTTTTATTTAGGTTTCCTTAATTGTCTAGATTCCTGATTTATTTGGGTTTTCATACTTGTCAGATCTCTGATTTGTTTAGGAATCCCTTATTTGTCAGAATCCATATTTGTTAAAACTTTCTTAATTTTAGGAATTCTTGATTTATCAAGATTCTTCTAGAATTAGGTTTTAAGGATTACTGATTTACCAAGATCCTTCTAGAATTAGGTTTAGCTACCTATTTGAAGGGAGCATTGTTTCAATTGTAAGCAAACTTGTTTTTCCAGAAAATAAAAACCCCTAAGTTGTGTGATCAACTTTTGCATCCTTTATCTAATTCTTGCCAGGGATTGGTGGTGGAGCACCTCCTTGACTGGTGGTGTTGCCTTTATATCTTGGAGCTTGTTGGCGTCTATCTTTTTATTTTTGTTATTCATATTTTTGTTTTTCCTCCCTTCCTCCTTACCAAACACTCACTTTCCCCACATAAAACCCAAAATACCAAAAAATGATTTTTACATATTTTCTTAATTCGAGCTTGCTCAAGCCCACCATAAGATTCACATCAAGTGGTAATCAGAGCCTAGGTTATTCTTATGAGTGAGCTATCATTAAGATGTTTAATCTAAGCGACAATTTTTCATCTTATCATAGTGACCATTCCTCACCAATTCCACCATGGGAAGTTGGAAACAAAATGTTATCACTTGAGTTAGGCGAGGTAAAGGAGCAACTTTCTGACGTCCTCAAGAAGTTAGAAGGCTTTAAAGGCACCCAGAGCAACCAAGATGAAAGAGAGTGGAGGAGGAGGCCAGACAATAATTGTAGCTTACGTATTGAGATCCCAGAATTCAAAGGTACTCTTGATCCCAATGATTTTGTTGATTGGCTATATCATATTGAAGGGGTGTTTGAGTTCCAAGCGTACGATGATCGGAAGAAATATAAGGTTGTTGTTCTTCATCTTAAAGAATTTGCTTCTTTGTGGTGGGAGAATATTAACAAACAAAGAGTTCGAGATGGAAAGGAGAAGGTCCGTTCGTGGGAGAAACTGAAGAAGCTGCTCAAAAGGTGCTTCTTGCCCAAAGATTTCAACCAAGACCAAGTTGACGTGTGCAAGATGAACAAATGCCGAAGCCAAGACCCACGATGCAACCAAAAAAAAGATTGCGCTTTAACATATTCCAAGTACCAACAGCAAAACAATTACAATTATTACAAGGAAAACTATGATATGTGGATAGAAAGGTGGTATGGGAGAGAAGCTTCACCAAAAAAAGCCATAGAAGTTGTTGAAGTAGAAGAAACAAAGTCAACAAAAGTAGAACCAAAAGATTTGGATCTACCAAAGCTAGTGGTGTTGGCAGAGAAAGATAAGGACCTAGAAAGTTTGGATCTTTTGGAAATTAAAGGATCAACGACTATGACTACAAATCCAAAGTACTTGAATCCTCCAGAGCAAGATGTGTTGCCTAAAAAGGAGATAGATCCAAGAAGTTCAGATCTACCAAAGCACGAGATATTACCAAACAAGGCAAAGGAAGAAATTTTGTTAGAAGAAACACAATGTTTCATCCAAGACTTGAAGAATTTAGAGGCACTAAACAGGAACAATGGTTTCCTTTATGGGTTTGTATTGTCAAATCATAAGAAGACGACATGTGAACAACAATCACCAAGACTTTTCAATGCTATTGATGAAAGTGCTGCAAAAACATTCCATAACTTTAACTACTTGTTTGGATCATATTGTTGCTCAAGTTGTAGACTCCCATCCAAGCAGCATGGTAGTTTGCCATTGATTTGTGAACCAACACACTTGGGTAAACTGCCAGAGTTAAAGCTTGATTCGTGTGCACAAACTTGGATTGTGGATCTATGGAGTGATAAAACCCAAAGTAGCAATCAAGATTTGAGGACAAATCTTTGTCAAGAAGGGGAGATTGATGCGGATGCACTTAAGGCCCAATATTACGAGTTCCAATATTAAAGAATTAAGAGTCCACAACATAATCCAGTGGGTGCAAGAAGGCCAAGGTTGAAGCAGTCGAAGAATATTCCAAGCATCTCTACAGTCTTTAATATAAGGGGTTTCCTAAGTAGTTGTTGAGTCCTTAATTTCTTAGGTTTAATTAATTATATGAGAATATTTCCTTTTATTTAGGTTTCCTTAATTGTCTAGATTCCTGATTTATTTGGGTTTCCATACTTGTCAGATCTCTAATTTGTTTAGGAATCCCTTGTTTGTCAGAATCCATATTTATTAAGACTTTCTTAATTTTAGGAATTTTTAATTTATTAGGATTCTTCTAGAATTAGGTTTAAAGGATTACTGATTTACCAGGATCCTTCCAGAATTAGGTTTAGTTGCCTATTTAAAGGGAGCATTGTTTCAATTGTAAGTAGACTTGTTTTTTCAGAGAATAAAAACCTCTACGTTATGTGATCAATTTTTGCATCCTTTATCTAATTCTTGCCAGGAATTGGTGGTGGAGCACCTCCTTGACTGGTGGTGTTGCCTTTATGTCTTGGAGCTTGTTGGTGTCTATCTTTTTATTTTTGTTATTCATATTTTTGTTTTTCGTCCCTTCCTCCCTACCAAACACTTACTTTCCCCATAAAAAACCCAAAACACCAAAAAAATGATTTTTACATATTTCGCTTAAGCCCACCATAAGTTTCACATCAGTTGGGCACTATCAGAGACCCATGCTGTTGTGTGCGGTCAATCTCCCAACGAACCCCTGGCCATCTATGTCCTGACCAACAATCTCTCTCTCACTTGTTTTCTGTCTCTTTGCACCAACCCCTTTCTGCACGATATAGTACTAGACAACCCCTTCATGCACATTCTCTTTTCCTTTCTTTTTGTCTTTTCCTCACTTTTTGCTTGCATGGCCATTTGACAATATTCTTTTTCTTTTTTTTTTTGTTTCTTTTGTTTCCTTGGTTTTGCTTCATTTCTTTCTTTTATGTGCACAAAGGTTAGGACACGTAATTGGGTTCCTTACAAGCAAATTAGCACTCATTTGGAACATATTATAGTAACTTTGGATAAAGTGGAGCCTAGTTGACATCATTAGAGGGATGTCGGAACTCTGTTTTCAGAAGGGAAAACAAACCAAGTTCTTAGATTTCATAAGCTGCCCTTCCTTTACACGGCCAGCTCTATATAAAGAGCTCCACATCCTACCAAAAGGCCATGTCCCCCTTACTATTTTATCCATTTACAAATGCAACCCATCCCTTAACTATTCCTAGTCAATCTAGGCTCATAGCCCTTACAGGAAATCTTACAACTAGCTAGAGAAAGGAACCGTATATCTTTCCTTCTGACATATGCATGTAACAATGCTTCCCCCATATGGACAACCTTACCCTCAAGGTTGTAAATCACTTGTTGCATGGAGACTCCATGGATGGGTTTGGTTGTAGTAAGTGGCTTGTGATGGAAACCTCTCTTACATGTGACTCTTCTACCCCTACACTCGAAGAGAGAGGCAAACACCGTTAGTCACACTCTTTGGGTGATATTAGGAAGATACAAGCCTTTTGCTTGTAGTGTGTGGTAAACCTTCACAAGTGGCTATGTCTTAGGTTGGTTGGCACCTTTCGTTGTGCGTGATAATAGCTTGGGGAGTTGACTTCTCTTTCAACATAGCTTGTCCCGAAATGTTAGAGACCTCTAAAGCCACGGTTGTGCCTCTTCTTGTTGCTACCTCTATAGAATACTCTAGACATAGGTCGGGGAGAATCTTGTTTACAAGCGTCACTTCCTTACCATTGTGTATGACCTTCAGTTGCCGACCCAAGTTACCTTGTTTAGCCACCACACTCCGACTCACACTTTTCACACTGGCCTTATTCGTCAACTTTTTGGCCTTCCTTCTCATGTAACCACAACAACGGTAGCAAGCTTTAGTTCGAGCTACAACATAGATGCCTTTGTTTCTGTTCTAATTATCCAAAATCAATAAACCTTGGGACATAATCACCGGGTTTGAAGAAAGAGGGACGATCTTTATTGCTTTCATGACCGCTTGGCCTCCTGGGTCCCTTAGTTTCTTCTCTATTGCTAACCTTTTCCTTTTCTTGTTACCCTTCTCTCCTTTTCTTTTTGGATTTCTTTTTACCATTCCCACTCCCCTTCTCTCCACTATTTCATATCCTTTCCTAACTACATGTAAGTTAGAACACATGTTCACTCCAGATCTTGCCCCAAGACTTTTGTCACTGTTATGAGTGAATGTGTTAACACTCCTTTGGTTGGGAGCACCTAAGCACTTTTGGAAAAAATGCAAAGCTTCTCCTTCAACCTCTTTTTTAATGTTACCAGTCTTGCGTATGATCATCCTCCCATTACTCTTGCTCAACTTGGTTCTTCTTTTGAGTCTGGATGTCAGGGGGAGGTAGCACTCCAAGGCTTCCCTAGGCTGCTTTAATCCTACCAAGATGACCCTATGGACGTTGTTGTCTCGATAGCCCAGCAAGGGTGACTTGGCCGCTTTAACATCAAATTGAATTCTGCAACTCACGTTAACCATATCGGGATGGACTTCCCTCAGCCTTGTATGGGACTCCTTATGGCGCTTGATGCCCTTGCCATCCATCATTTTCTTCTCGACTTTGGCTTCTTCACCACATCCATTAAGAATCCTCCACAAGCTTATTTGCATGTCTCAGCTTGACCCCAGGTGAAAGCCAATGAACCTAGCCAAAGTTTTTTCTACCAGGTTTAGCTTCATTACCTTCCCACATTCTCCCTATGCACCCACGTAGCCTTCACGCATCACTACTTCACTCACTTCACCACCTTCCTCTGTTTTAGGCTTCTGCACTCTTTGTCTCCTTGTTCTTTCCTTGTCAGTGCTAATGGAAAAACAACACCATATCGACTCTTCTAGCCTTTTCACAAGAATTGCAATTACAAGCCAAAGCTTGTGACCAACTCCAAACTGGGTGATTCTTTTCCATGAGAAGTGGCGCTAGAGAGCCTTGGTGGTTTTTGGCTTGTTCTTTATCTAAGGCAATTTGAGCAGTGCAAAAGTAGCATTCCAGGAAGCCTTCAGGCTGAGCTGATAGGCAATATTCGCAGAACAACCAAAACAACAGGACATTGTCGAGGCATGAAACAAAGAAACAAAGCAAAAGATTCTTATATTTATCTTTTTGGCGTTGGTCTTTGCTTTTTCTCTTCCTTTATTTTTCTTCCTCTCATTGCCCTCCATTGGCATGACCTCACTTAAGGAACCAAGCCACAGTAATTCATCTTTGACAATGAAATTCATCTTCCATGATGGCTGATGTTCCTCTACTTGACGCAATGCTAGCCCTTGCAGTTTGAATATGTTTAGTTTTCTAAACTCAACATTGACAGAGAGGACATGGTTGAGCCATTATCTATTCATGATATCAGAGAAGGAATTTGGGTCAAAGGGAACTTGGCAAAAAAGATGATCGTCCCCCCACTTGTCACCTAGTTCGACTCCCGGTAAGGCCACCATCTTCTCAAAGGCTCCCAAAAGGTTTGCCAGACTAACATATGGAAGTCCCACCACCCTTAACCTTCCCTCCTTTCCCTCCTTTGATTTTTCTTCCTTCGCCTTTTGGGTTTGCATCACGGAAATAACACCCGAAAGTGCAACCAAGTCCATCACAACTAGCCAACACATCACTAAGCTTTTGGAAGAATCGACATAACAAAGTCTTATAGATCGATAAAAGGAATGGATGATTTTTTTCTTTTTCCTTCCAACATATGTTTTGGTAAGAAATAAGAAAACGAAACCACAACCTGTGAAGATACCTATAACCTTTCTGCATAAGGTCCAGTGACCCTCGACCTTGCTATCTTGTTGGAACACATTCGAAAGGGCTTCCACAATCATGTCACACCCATAGTTGTGGGCTAAGACTTGGCCATACGTATGGTCATCTTCATTGCCCTCCCTAATGTGGAAACTCTTTGGAAAATGGCACCTTTGATGTTGAATGCTTGCTTCAGAGTTTTCTCCCTTTATGAGACTCACATACAACAGTTCCTCTAAGCAATTCTATGGTTGCCTGCAATGGTCTCCAATCTTCATAGTTCGAGTTTTGTCCCCTTTATCTTCTTTGTGTGGACCGAAGAACAGAGCTCCGAGTGTTAGCCAGTGCTTTTTCGATGGTCGACCAAAGTGCATGAAATGTGACTTTACGATTAAAACATGAAAAGATAAGAACCTATGGTGAGTGGCCTTTTTCTTTCTTGCTAATGACTTTTTATTCACCTCTATAGACTTTAACCTTTTTGCCCACCATGACTTCTCTGTGCCGAAACCAACGCCTTGGTTGAAACCTCAGCATTGTTGTCTTCTTTCCTGCTCATATTAGTACACACAACATCACAAGACTTGTGTTGAGCCTCTTCAGCTATGAACCTAGCCTCTTAACTCCTCCTCTCCTAAGTTTTGAGTACTCAAACCTGAACTTAAGGTGGTCCTATAAATCCTCTGGCAAAGTTTCCTCTACCAAGGCATCCACCGATGATCCCACGGTTGTAGGAACTTCGGCTTTAATACCATTGTTACGTGCACCAAGGTTAGGACATGTAATTGGGTTCCTTACAAGCTGGATTAGCATTCATTTGGAACGGATTATAGTAACTTTGGATAAAGTGGAGCCTGGTTGACATCATCAGAGGGATGTCGGAACTCTGTTTTCAGAAGGGTAAACAAACCAAGTTCTTTGATTTCATAAGCTGCCCTTCCTTTACACGGCCAGCTCTATATAAAGAGCTCCACGTCCTACCAAAAGGCCATGTCCCCCTTACTATTTTATCCATTTACAAATGCAACTCATCCCTTAACTATTCCTAGTCAATCTAGGCTCATAGCCTTTACAGGAAATCTTACAACTAGCAGAGAAAGGAATCGTATATCTTTCCTTCTGACATACGCACGTAATACTTTCCTTTTAGGATTGTTGCATAAATAAACAAAACTTGCATAAACAAAGATAAATGCAAACATATTTTACAAATGCTATAATATATAATACCTAAACTAGTCACAGTAACTCTATACAAAATAGGGTTATCAATCACCAAATATCTATGTGAACTAAGTCAAAAATAGCATTGTCGGCCATGTAACTTAAGGGAAATAGCACATGCATTTGTTTTACAATTGGATATATTGGATAAGAAATTATTTTTTCATGCATAAAATAAGATTTTAAAGAACATTAACTAAGACATTTGTGCATCATTATTATTAAAAATTAACTCGCAAGTAGGTTATTGCTTAGGAGTACAACAATTATTAGAAATTGAAACCAAAAAACTAGAGAGGTGTTGAATGAAAATTTTCTAAAATAATGGAACATAAAAAACAAAGGTCTCTATTAGCCTTGCCTAGCCTAATAAGTGTTGCAGTCATATGGTTTTAAAAGATACAAAATTACTGAATAAAAGAGTCATGCAATGATCATAAATAAGTTTGTGAATAGATAAAAGTTATGACAAAAATAAAATGGTAAACAATATGCTTGAGGGTTAATTTTGGATTGGCTTATAATGACCAACATGTGTGATAAGGTTATAGGTCTAGTTAAGCAATCTTACAAATAATGGTTATGTACAAGGATAATAAAAATTTAAAATATTAAGATCACATATTATATGAACACTAGCTTCTAAATCTATAATCCATATGGAAAAAGGAGATTTAGGTGAGAATAGAGTACCTATAAAATTGGTAGATGCATAAAAGGGGCTCATCTAATTAAGGAGGCTCACAAGATTGTTATACTGATTTGGAATCAAAGTTAGCCTAGTAGAATCACCATAAATACTCCCTTGAGTAGGAGAAGTAGGGCTTGGTAAGCTCATATTGGTATAAATAGAGGATGTAGGCTTATTATAGAGTGGAAGTCCACCATATGCACCAACTGGATAGTTGTTAGGATACCAAGGCCTAAAATCAAGGGAATTATGAGGTCCATTAGGATCCATAGCAGCGTTGTAGGTAGTGGGCCCATTGGACAGTGTCTTGTTCCCTCCTTTATGCTTGGACTTCTAACTTGGAGGGTTCCTAATGCGAAAAACAAGCTTCTTTGATGTGGCCTTATTTCTTGTAGTGCAAATAGTAAGGGCATTGGCCATTTTGGACTTCTACATGAATTCGTGGGCCAAACCTACTTGCTGGAAAGAGTAGCCCGTATGATAGGCTCGAACTAGGTAAGTGGTTGGATATGTTCTCAACTTTTGATGACTTTGGAGGTCCAGGAAACCATATTTTCAAGTTCCTACTCAACTGAGTTCACTAACCTTGTTTTGACAGTAGCATGGCACTAGTCCCAACACTGCACCTCGTCACCATTTTCAGCTAATCGTGGGAGTTCACTAGTCAAGAAGCCTAGCTTGTTGTGAGCCATAAACACGATTTGGATTTGATAAGACCAAAGATGGTAGTTTAAGTCATTAGCCAATAGATGAGAAATGAGGTTGCCTATTTACAAATCGGTTGTCGAGAGTTGATAAGGATCATAGAGTGTTGCAATGGGAGCAACAATGCTTGTGAAAATACCAAAATTGGCCATGGGATCATCGAAAGAGATGATTTGAAAATTTAGGGGCAGCGGGTAGGGTTATGATTGCAATTTCATAATTACGATGACACATGGGGCGAAAAAGTAATTAGGTATAGAAAAAAAATTGACTAGGGTTTTGTTTAGGCTAGCGTTGCAAGGGTAGATTTGGTATAAAAAAAATGTAAAAAGTGATTCCTAACTAACACTCATGCATGCTGCTTAAATCAAATTGGCGGAAGCATTATGTCTTAGGAAAGAACCTATTCGGGTCCCATGTAATAAACTTAACACTAACAAGAGTGGGAATTGACTCTATTGAATATGTTATATTGTCTATACAATATTCCTATTTTGACAGGCGTAAGACCTATTCTAATACATATAAAGGTAATGCATGTGGGAAATATTATCCCAAATATTACATAAACACATAACTAATAGAGGGAACACCAGGGATTGCTTTATATTCATTGGCATCTTTGTTGGTGGGTGTACTTCTTTGTTGCATTTTGCGGGTGTGTGATCCAACATTGACTGGCGATTGAACCCCTTTTGTTTGTCTAACATCATAAACATACTCCATTGAATTCTAAAATGGAGCTATTTTTCCTTTTGATTCGTTGAATGTGTTGTTTACTTTCTACAGTAGATCCGTAGAGTGATGGGTCAACTGCCTATTTTAATATTTTCACTGGAAGGTATTATGTTAATCACACCGAAATAGCATAATGCTAATCACAATTTCCAGGACTAAGAATCACCACAAACCAAAATAGTTCGCTTCAAATGGTATCCATCATTCGCAAGTTCAAAGATCACTAGAATTGCAAGTCTTCGCAATCTCAATGTCCCCGTCCTGCGACACTACGACACCGTACCTAATAGTATCTACCCATCAACGTCAATAATCCTCTCAGCAGAACATTCTGCTTATCCTCTCTGCAGAACGTTCTGCTTCTCTTCTTCTTCTTCTTCTTCTTCTTCTTCTCCTTCTTCTTTCTTTTCTTTTTTTTTTTTTCTTTTTTTTTTCCCACATGGCCCATTCTCAAACATACTCGAGAATCCGCATGGGCCAACGTTTAAGTTATTTTCTTTTAATTTTTAATTTTTCATTCTTTCAGTTCGCCGTAGGCTTCTAGCGGTCATAGACGAAACACCGACAGAAAATCATATATCTCCCCGCATATCATTTCCTCTAGCATAGACACTGATTGATTCGTAGTGTATTGCGCGATGACAAAAGATTTGACTCGACATCCACTTCTTAAACCAAATCTTCATTGCTGTAATTATTACGTGGCAAAAGATTATACCATGTTCATAGGGGTTGTCCTTCCCTTCTGTAATAGTTATTTACAACAACTCAAGGAGATCCAGAATAAAAAGTGGAGGGGATCGTGAAGGGAGATAGGCAGTTTTCATGTTGGGGTTTTTTCTTCCTCTTTTTTCTTTTTTAGCGAGTTGGTAAATGAGAAACAATAAAGAGCACAACTAAATAATTTTCAAGATCATATAGTGAGAATATTTTGGAGCAATCATAAACTGAATAACCAAACAAACGGCCATAATATCTTGAGAAGTTGACTGTTATAAAGAGTTGATAAATTTTTCTTTTTCGGCCATATAAAAATTGGAGTAAAAATTTTACCCAAGGGGAGACATTTTAAGAATCCAATTTATTGACACATCAAACATAGAACAGGTCAACCATGAATATCTTTTTGGAAATAAGTCTAATTGATATGTCTGAAAATGACAAGATAATTAAAAATACAGCTAAATCCATTCAAGATAATAAACAAGCACATGCATTTTGCTAATTAAAAGAATTTTGTTACTCAATAATTATAGCCTCTCTTAAATGATTACTTCATTACGGGCCCTCTTACTCACTATAAAGCAAAATGAAAGAACATAAGTAACCTCAGCAACTAACAATCTTCCTCTCCCCAAGAATAGAGGATGTCGTCTCCTAGCCGTGTAACGTTGTTTGTCGCGTTGTCATTGTCTCTGTTCCTCCATTCTCCTTCTTCAACAGAGGCTGCCGATCCATATGCCCCTAGTCCACTGACAAAGGCGACCGCCTTTGGCCCCTCTAAATCCAAACTAGTGGAACACGTCTGTAGCAGAACAACCCTACACGAGTTTTGCATGAAAGCTCTTGAATCCGATCCCAGAACTGCATCGGCACCAAATCTCCTCGCTCTCGCCAAGATCGCCCTTGGTTTGGCAAAGAAGAATGCAACAAGTGTGTGCAACTACATCGACGGCATGCTTAGGAGGAAGGATACCAAGCCGAACCTAAGAGCCGCCCTTGAAAAGTGCGTTCCTTGGTACGAAGCTGTGCGTGGTTCATTCGCAAGTTCGCTTGGCGAATTAGAAGATCCCGTGGCGGCGAACTATGACGCACTGGTTGCTGGAGACTACATTCATTCTTGTCAAATGGAACTGTCTTCTCGTGGAGTTTCAGACCCATCAATTTCGGCCAAGAACGAGGTTATGTTTCGTTTCGTTGTGATTGCATCTACCGCTACAGATCTTCTCCGGGTGTAATTGGGATTTCTCCTCTCAAGTATTTACTCTTTTGTGGCTTTTCACTGTCTAATTCGTCTGACAAGAACAAGAATAATGTAACGGTTAAGAATAAGAACAACTACATCTGCGGTTAAGAAAATAACCCTCAAATCTCTGTGTTTGCGGCTGTACTTCTTTTCTGTTTCTTTTTGAGTGAATTGAAACCATTGTGTCTCGCCTCTTGCGGGTGTTATCTACCACTAACTTGCAATTGAATCCCCCTGGTTTATCTAACAGCATCCACATACTCCATACAACTCCACTGAAATGTAAAACAAAGCTATTTTTTCCTTTTGATTCGCTGAATGAGTTGTTTACTTTCTACAATAGATCCGTAAAGTGATTTACCACCTGCCTATTGAAAGATATTCAAAGGAAACCATCGGTGTGCCAAAGAAGCACATCGAAATAGCATAATTTATTAATTAGAATCAACCGGTGTCTTCTAGGTCAACAAAGATGCCAAATCATCACCACGTGGCAAGGCCATGTCCCTGTCACATATCTACATCAACCCTCATTGATTATTCTGAAATCCTTCCCTAGCTTTAATTACCAAAACATAAAAGGATAGGAATCAATTCCTTAAATAATGCTCACTCCAATCCTTTGAGAGTCAAAAACTCTCTTAATCAGGCCAACCCTTTTTGATATGTAGTTAAAGTTTATTTCAAACTTTCTTAATGACATTGACCCTCATTGATTTGTAATTTAGTTGATTTCAATTTGTTTAACTAGTTTAGATGTTACTCGTTATAAATTGGAAGTCCTATTGAACATTCATATCATGCAATTTAATGAATTTTATGGATTTTTTTTTTTTAATATAGTATTGGAGCCATTTAGTGAAAGCCCCAGGTTTTTTTTCTTTTTTGATACTTTCTACGCAAATGGCCTCCCAAAATGCCCACATACCCTTTGCTACCCATGCTTTCTAGCCCCTTACTCTCTGAAACCTAACAATTTCGACCATCAGTATTCATTTTGGAAGGCAACAATTTCCTTGTTTGGAAAGGCAGGATTGAAACATATCTCCAAGCAAGCAATTTTCGATGTTTTGTTTCCTTGTCCCTATAAATTCATCACTACCATTGATGAAAATGGGTCAATTTTTTCATGCCTCCAGTCCAACATACCAAAATTGGCAAGTTCGAGATCAAACTGCTCATGGTTGGATTCTCAACTCTAGCTTCGACCCCATTATGACAACAATGGCCAAATAGGAGACCTTGGCAAAAATCTACAAGGCTTTAGCCCACACTACCAAAGGTTGCCACACAATACCAAAGGTCAATTTCTCCAAATCTTTAAAAAATTTAAATCACTTGTTAAAAATCAACTCACCTCAAGATTCAACGTTTTGGTGAGAAAATCATTGAACTCACCTCAAGATTCAACGTTTTTCTTTTAATCCACAAAGATCAAGAGTTTATCTTTAATGTTAGGGAGTTCATAGACTGTTTTCATGATGATTACTAAAAGGTAGCTTGATATTGCTATAGTGAAGTCTCTTACAAGGAAGTCAGACTTTTTAAAAGCAAGACTAGCCACTTTCAAAAACCCTTAAAACTCACACTGGCCAGCAAAGTTTTTTTTTTAACCTATTTCAGAGATTACTCTAAATCATTTGTTTTTTTTTTTTGAAAAAAAAAAACTAAATAGGGCATCATAGTTGGTGTGTATATGTGCCTCTCTCTACTTTCTTTATTTTGCATACCTATAGAGGGAGTAATTACAAAGCAGTAGCTAACCTTCAGGGAAATTATACGTCATTTTATGCGCTCATAATTGATATTATCTTCTTGATGATGAGTACCTTAATCTCCTCGTAGAATTTGTGATGCATGTACCCTATACAGCTATGCATATTGAAGTGTGTTTGCTGCGTAATCCATGAGAAAAACGTTTTGTCGTGGATTCTTATTTAAAACAATTTTTTTTTTAACGCCAAATCCTTTCTTTTCTTTTTCTTTTTTTTGAGATACTGGTCATCTTTACAAACTTTCAAACCAACTAACCAGTAAATTCTGTTAAACAAAACTTGTGAGGCTCCTTTACGATCGTTTTTTCCAAGCATCTCGTGCTCCCCTCCTAAAAACGTTTTATACCAAAAATTAAGGGGGAGTTCACATAGCTCCTAATGTATACACCTCATTTTTCCTATATATGGCTCTAGTTAAGAGGGAGTTCATTCAAAAGTTGACAGACATCTTCACTCTTTGTTTTCAACTTGTCACTTTGCACCTATACTAGAATGTTTTCATGCTGCTGTATCTTGATCTACTAATATTTTTGATGATTTAACCCCACCTATTAGCTAGTATTTTCCATATATATTTGCTTTTTCTTAATCTTGCACCAGGAAGAGTCTAACGCTTGTTCAAAGAAGAGACCCAGCCATTCGGATGGTTCACTAGGTACAAATTTTCGGTTCTCCTCCTTACAACACCAACCAGGCACTATCCTTCCCGCACTTATCTTTTATACTTGGAAGGGAGTACTTTAGTTACCGGTACTAGGATAACTCTCCATAGGCTTATAGAATTTATCTATTGTGCATATCTGTTGCTCCTTCTTTGCTTAATCACTATTGCATTGACTGTGGTTCCTTATTTGAAATATGTTGCGTACTCCTCATTGTCTCTACTCATTGAACTCTCCGCTCTGACATGTGTTATGCTAGCAGCACATTTATCCTTATATCACCTGTGATTCTTGCTAATAAGTGTTTTTTCTTGAATGCTTAATCTTTCATAAAATATTAGTACGCCCACCATAAGAAGAAGTTGCCTCATATGTCATATTTGTTGTGCCGCTTCATGTCATTACATACTTGAATCCTAATCTACCACATGCTGTATATCCTCCCTTATATATCTTAAGTTGGTAGTACTGCTATAGAATGACATTTATTGCTTATGCTTATGTGCTGCATAGAATCCCTTTTGCCTGGATCTTGGCTCATCTTTTCTTTATGAACCTTATAAGCCATCCAAGGTCATGTGCCTCGTCATTAGAGGGAGTTCTCCTTTTTCTATGTTGATAATGAACAAGGGGGAGAGATTTGGATATGGATGTAATTTTAAAAGTTACAAAATTTTCAGCCAAAAAAAGAGGAGACACCTCTTAAATAAAAAAAGGGAGAGATGTTGAAATGAGAACTCTAGGATTTCCAACTTGAAAAACTTTCTCATTATATGTTCCTATGACTTTGTGTTCATCATCACCAAAAAAGAGGGAGATTGTTAAGATAAGTATAATAATATTTTTTATGATGAGTAATTATATGACTATTCCTTGACTATGTGCATTAAATAAACAATATTCCTCTTGGTGTTAAAGTTTATATTTTCATAGGAATATTACTATCTTTAATCATGGAAATACTAAATTTTTTGTTCTAATGACCTTTTGATTTATTTAAAATGGATCTTATACTTTGATGAACTTGTCTTATAATGTTAAAATCTAATAAGGCCAAAAAAGGAAGCTTGGATTAAAGTGCAAAAGACTTACATATCTTGAACCTAAACTAAAAGAGAAGCAAGCCTATGCAAAATAGGCCAATCAATGTACAAGCTTAAAAAGGATGCAAAAGGAAAGGTTAACCTATGAAGTAAGCCCAACTAGAAAAAGCCTATGCATGAAGGTTAGATGGCAAATCATATAGGAGAAAACATGGTTGATGAAGGAAAACAATTGCATTAAAAGTAGATGTAGAAAAAACTAATAAACTAGAGTCCGAAATTGATGAGATTGCCATGCTAGCTAGGAGATTTAGAAAATTTCTTAGGAAAGGCTTTAGTAAGAATGTAGGACAATCTAGGAAGAGAGAAACACATGACCCTAAGGATAATCTATGTTTTAAATGTAGAAAACTTGGACATGTTAAGGCTGACTGTCCTATGCATAAAAAGAAAAATAAATAAAAGGAAAGCCATGATTTCTACTTGGCATGATGAGAGCTCATTATTGGAAGAGAAGGAATAGAAGAGGTTGCACATCTATGTTTAATTGCAACAGTGGCTATTAAAGATGAGAAACTTAAGGTAAGTGATACTAAACTCCCAAATGATGTAAGTTATGGTATATAAGATACCTTCTTTGATTTGGTTGAATATGAAAATAAGATGAAGAACAAATATATAAAAGCTGAAACTGTGCATGATAAAAGTGTCTTAAACTCTTCATCCTCTATACTTAGGAATCATGGTGTACTTGAAGATGCTTGCATGAAATCTAATGTATGTTCTATGATCAATACATCTTCTGACCTAATGTATTGAAATCTAATGTGTGTTATATGATCAATACATGTTATGACCTAATGTATTAAAATCTAATGTATGTTCTATTGATAAAACTGTTTGCACCAAATATGATATAATAAGTCTAAATATAAGAATATTTGAATTAGAGAAAGAGAAACAAGAAATTCAACTAAAACAAGATGACATTTTATTTTTCAATTGGAAACTTTGTTGTTAAAGAAATTCACAAAAGGTAATGCCATGTTAGAAAAAATGTTACAATCACAAAGAGGTGTGTATGATAAAGCTAGTATAGGTTATAGATTAAATGAAAATTCAAAGTCCTTTACTAAATTCTTTGAAAAGAGAAACTACACAACTTTATTACATGATAAATGTTTATATTACAAATATGTTGGTCATTCCTTTGATGTAAGTCCTATTCAGCATAGAAGACCATATAAGATAAGAAAAGTATGGTTACTGAGAACTTCTGTAGTATTTGTATAACTAACTCTCACAGACCCAAAGAAAAAAAGGTACCAAGAACTTCAACAAATGTTTTCATCTCTATAGGCTATAAGTGCAAAAGTTAACAAAATGGAATACAAGAATCTATGAATTCTAGATAGCATGTGTTCCCATTATATGACTAGAATGATAGAGCTCTTCTCAACACTTAAGCTAAAAACTGAGGTACAATTTCTTTTACAGATAATTCCAAAGAAAAAATCAAAGGTATGGGAACTATAGGTAATCCAAAAACAGTACTCATTTAAGAAGTATTGTATGTGGATGAATTGAAATTCAACTTGTTGAGTATAAGCCAACTTTGTGATAAAGACTTTAAAGTAAAATTTGGAAAAGAACTTTGTCTTATTGAACATATGGAGCATGATATAAAAATTGTTGGAAAAAGGAAAGATAATATTTATATGTTGGATGTTAGTGAATTAACTATTAATAAACATGTTTAATTGTGAATAAAAATGTTAATGCTTAGTTGTGGCATAGGAAACTTGGACATGTTGGTCTAGGCTTGATAGAAAAACTATCCACAAATAACTTAGGTCAAAGGCCTTCCTACTCTTAGATTTGATAAAAGTAAGTTATGTGAAGCATGTGTAAAGGGCAAACACAATCATAGTAGCTTTAAATTGAAGCTCATACTAGCCATTGCAAGACCATTAGAATTGCTTTATATGGATTTACTCGGTCTTTTAAGAACAACCACCTTAAATGAAAAATATTATGCTTTAGTCATAATAGATGATTACACAAGATATACTGTGGGTATATCTACTTGCTAGGAAAGATGAGGCATTTGAAAAATTTGTTGATTTTTCTAAAATAATTCAAAATGAAAAGGGTCTTTCTATCACAAAAATTAGGACTAATCATGGTGGTGAATTTGAAAATAACCTCTTTGAGAATTTCTGCTATGAGAATGGTATTTTTCATAATTTTTCAATACCTACAACACCACAACAAAATAATGTTGTGAAAAGAAAGAATATGACACTTCAAGAGATGGCTAGAACTATGAGGTATAAATATAATCTTCCTAAACACTTTTGGGGAGACACTTTTGGGGAGAAGTTGTAAGAAAAACTTGTTACATGTCAAACTGTGCATTTTTTAGACCTATCTTGAAAAAGACTTTGTTTGAATTATTCTTTGGTAGGAAACCTAACATATCTTATTTTCATGTGTTTTATAATAAATGTTTTGTCTTGAATCATGGTAAAAGGTCACTTGGAAAGTTAGACTCTAAGAGTGATAAGGCTATATTTCTTGGTTATTCTCATACCAACAAAGCATATAGTTTTTAATAAGAGAACTATAGTGGTGGAGGAATCTATTCATGTTAAGTTTGAAGACGACTCACTAAAAATGGAGTCAATCCGAGTTCAAATGAATAAGGCAATAGTAGAAGGATGGAGCTAGAATTGAAAAGGAATCAAGAGATTTTTCATTTCCTAGAGTTAGAAGGGAGGTAGATCAGCAACATATTTTAGGTGATCTCACTCATAGAGTGAGTACATGATCACAGTATCATAATACTTGCGAATACCAAGCTTTCTTATCTCAAGTAGAACCAAAGAAGGTAGATGAAGTACTTGAAGATGAAAACTGGTTTCTTGCTATACAGAAGAATTAAATCAATTTGAGAGAAGTGAAGTGTATAACTTGGTTCCTAGACCAAAAAACCATCCAGTGATTAACATTAAATGGGTATTTAGAAATAAACTAGTTCAAAATGGAATTATCACTAGAAATAAGGCTATACTAGTTACACAAGGGTATAGTCAAGAAAAAGGAATAGACTATGATGAAACATTTGCACCAATAGCTAGATTAAAAGCCATTTGAATGTTACTGGTTTTGTCTTGCTTTATGAATTTTACTCTTTATCAAATGGATGTAAAGAGTACTTTTCTAAATGATATTATTAAAGAAGAAGTGTATGTTGAATAACCACTTGGATTTGAAGATCCAATGTGTCATGACCATGTCTTTAAGCTTTCAAAAGCTTTATATGGACTTAAACAAGCTCCACGGGCTTAGTATGACAAGCTGAGTGCTTTTCTACTTAATGCAAATTTTAGAAAAAGAAAAGCAGACAACACATTATTCATTAAAGCCAAAGGAAAAGATATTTTGATTATTCAAATCTATGTTGATGATATTATGTTTGGTTCTACCAATTCTACTTTGTGTATAGATTCTGTAAAATCCATGCAAAATGAATTTGAAATGAGCATGATGGGTGAATTGACTTATTTCTTAGGTCTTTAAATCAAGTAAACTAGCAAAGGGATTTTTATAAGTCAAACCAATATGCTAATGAATTAATTAACAAATACAAGATAGATGATTCCAAGCTTATAAATACTCCCATGAGCACATCTATTTCTTTATCACATGATGAAAATGGGACTAGTGTTGACTCAAAACTCTATAAAGGAATGATTGGCTCATTACTGTATTTGATTGCCTCTAGGCTTAATATTATGTTCAATGTATGTTTGTGTGCTAGATATTAATCTAACCTTAAGGAACAACATTTAATAGCTATTAAAAGAATATTCAAATATTTGAAAGATACAACCATACTAGGAATTTGGTATCCTAGAGATACAACCCTTGATTTGCATGCCTTTAGTGCTTCTGACTATGTTGGCTATAAGATAGATAGAAAGAGTACAAGTGGTGCTTGCCACTTTCTTGGAGACATGCTAATTTCTTAGTATTCCAAGAAACAAAATAGTGTAGCTATTTCTTCCATTGAGGTAAAATACGTTATTGTCATTAGCTGTTGTGCTTAGATTTTATGGACAAATCAACAACTAGAAGATTATGGTGTTTACTCTAGTAATTTCCACTAAAATGTGACAATACTAGTGCTATAAACTTAAGAAAAAAAAATCCTATATAGCATTCTAAGACTAAGCATATCAAGATAAGACATCATTTCATTAAAGATCATGTACAAAAATGTGATGTTGCTCTTGCATTTATGTGAACTAACCAGCAACTTATTGATATCTTTACAAAACCCTTGGACAAAGAAAAATGTTATACTCTTCATAGAGAGCTTGGTATGTGCTTGTTTGAAAACATCTCTTAGTAGTTCTATCATATACTTTATGCGTTAATATTCTGTAAATATGCATGTTCAAGGGGGGGCACCGTGAACATTGATCTCCATTACCAGGTCAGTTATCTTACTCTTTTTACTACTGGCATAGTATTCAGTCACTTCATTCATATATTATCTCTATTCAAAGTTATATTATGTTTTTTTTATTATGCCAAAAAAGGGAAGAGAGCATTAACACATGTATGTTCCATTTATGATTAGCTAGTGTAGAAAGTGGATAACTCTTAACACCCTGAATGTATGTTGAAAATATGTTTTCTCTTCATGGTGTTATTATTGTTGATTGCTTGTTATTGTTGATGATATGTGTTAACTTAAGATATATGTTGACATTGCTTAACTACATTTGAAATAGTGATAACTTTAAGTTGTGTTGAATGTCATGAAAAACATATTACTCACTTCGTTGATGATATGTGCTATTGAATGCTTAATCAATCAAAATTTTGTAAATTGTTAAAAAAAGATATGTTTTGCTGTGACAAAAGAGCATTAACACATGTATGTTCCATTTATGATTAGCTAGTGTAGAAAGTGGATAACTCTTGACACCTTGAATGTATGTTGAAAATATGTTTTCTCTTCATGGTGTTATTGTTGTTGATTGCTTGTTATTGTTGATTATATGTGTTAACTTGAAATATGTGTTGACATTGCTTAACCGCATTTGAAATAGTGATAACTTTGAGTTGTGTTGAATGTCATGAAAAACATATTGCTCACTTTGTTGATGATATGTGCTATTGAATGCTTAATCAATCAAAAAAATTTAAATTGTTGGAAAAAGCATGTTTTGTTGTGACAAATTTTGTTGTTAGTTGTATAAAAATGTTTTTCATAGATGAATGTGCAAAAAAGAATCATAGAAGTAAAAGGTGTATAAATTATAATAACAATTAATGATATTATAAAGTAATCGGGTTCCTACACTTTGATATATTGAAATCTTATTCATTCTCTAGAAAATGAATATTTCCTAACCATAAAATAGCATGATTTTCATGAATTGCATGGTACTTACATTAAAAAGAAATGTGATGTTGGCTTTTATATTATTACAAGGAGCTTATGCAAAAGTGATCTATCTCATATGATGAGATTTATGATAAGCTTATGGTAACTTCAACCTAATCCAAGAAGCTTAGGCTTATGATGTTTAAAGCTTGATTTAATAAGCTTAGGCCCATAATGTTTAAAGGTTGATTCAAGAAGCTAAGGCCTATGATGATTAAGTCTAACTCAAATGACTTATGCTCACATATGCTAAGTCTAACCTGTGCTTTTAATAATTATGCAAACCTAAGAGAAGCCCTAGCTTTCATCGACTAAGATAATGATTGCAACAGTTCTCCTAACAAGAAGAATTGTAAAGAAGCGATCAAGTGTCAAAAAGCCTATTCATGATGATTGAGGGTTTAAATCAAAGCCCTAGATGCAAAGAGATGATACAGTCATACTCTCTCAAGGGGAAGAACTCTCTGATGTGTCAAGTTTGATAGAAACCTCAAATTAGGTTCTATTGTTCCGAATCTCATCAAAGTGACCTTTGATGAGATTATTGAGAAATCATACTAAGAAATCGAGATTAAGCTCTACATTGTGACTCTATGAAGAAGCTTCGGTGATATTCTTTGTAAATCATATTCTTGTGATTTCATACATGTTCATACACTCATTTGATGTGCTGATTGAGCTCCAATTATTATTTGCACATAAATTGTGTTATAAATTTGAAACCCTAATTTTTTGAAATTTGAGAGTTTCATGGTTAGAGATTGGATTTGTATTCATATCTTAGATAAGCTCTTTAATTAGTAAAATCCCTCATAAACTATACATCATTTGGGAATTTGCTCTTGTAACAAGGCTGAGTTAATCTTTTGTAACTCATGACTTGTGTAATTCATTTGAGGAGGAATTGTAAGGATTAGGAGAACGTGTTCTCCTAATCAATGAGTAAAGTGGACTTCAACCAGTTGAGTCGGAGGAAGAAAAGGATAGAAGTACGTGTAAAGGCCAAACTATCGTGGAAAATTGGTGTTTATGATTGTTGTTTGTGATTACTTTAACTTGTTGCTTATATTTGTTCATTGTGCATAATATCATTCTATTGTGGGTGTATAAAATCAAATTGATAGACTTATTCCTAAACAACCAATTCAACACCCCCCCTTCTTTCTTGGTTGGCCATTATACCTAGCAGTAATCAAGCAAAGTCAGCATAACCTAATAAAAACTGGCATGATATGGAGTCATGCTAGTAATTGTGTCAATGCTAGTATTATAAGCATATTCTACACAAGAAAGCTAGTTAACCTAGATAGCTAGCCCATCGCCCATAAAGCAACGCAAGTACATTTCCACAAACTAATTAACCACTTTCATCTACCCACTCGTGTGTTGGTGGTATGAGGTTGAAAAATTAAACTACATACCTTACATTCGAAAAAGTTCTTGCTAGAATAACCTAGTAAAGGTAGGGTCCCTATCGCTAACTATCACCTTTGGGAGACCGTACAACTTCAAAATATGATCAAAAAATAATCTAGCAATCATGCTTGCAATGTTTGGATGTTTCAAGGCTAGGAAATCTCCAAACTTGCTTAGTTAATCAACCACCACCATTATCATGTTTTTCCCACTTGATGTAGGTAAACCTTCAATGAAATCCGTTGAAAGTTCTTCCCAATAATCTGAGATGTTAAAGGCTTGGAGCAAACCTAGAGGCTTAGTATTTTCCCATTTTTGGTGTTGACTAGTCTGGCAATGTCACATTGTGTTATCCACATCTTTCCATAGTTTCTCCTAGCGGAACACCCATATAACCCTCTACAAAGTCTTTTGAATTCCTTCATGAAATCAACTGTGTATCTCGGATCGAATAGTAGGGATGAAAGTAGAATTTTGAAATAGACGGATTTGTTGGAAAAAGATATGTTTTATTGAGACAGATTTATATGTTAAATGCAATAAAAAAATTTCATATGTTAATGTGCAAAATAAAATTAAATGAAGTAAAATAAGTGCAAATTATAATATCAATTAATGATATTATAAAGTAGTTGGTTTCCTACATCCTTATAAATTGATACATATGTCATGTTCTAAAAAGAATATTTCCTAAGCATAAAATAGCATGATATTCATGAATTGCATGGCATTTACATTAATAAGAAATGTGACGCTGGTTTTTATATCGTTGCAGGGAGCTTATGCAAAAGTGGTTCATCTCATACGATGAGATCTTATAATGAGCTTATGCTAGCTTAAGCCTAGTCCAAGAAGCTTAAACCCACTCCAAGAAGCTCAAGTTCATAAAATATAAGGCTAGTTTAAGCCCATGAAACAAAAACTTATCCAGGCCCGAAACTCACAAGCTCAGTGAAGTGTTTAATTAAGAATGCACTCCACTCACCGAAATGGTGTCATTCAACTAAGGCTTGAGTCTCAAAATATGTATCGTGCAAGTAGAAGCCCTTATCTCTATTATGTTTGAATTAACGAGAGAAGCTATCCTCTCACTACAACCACAAGTCCATTCTCTTAATGGGAAGATTTGTAGAAAAGTCTGTCAAATGTCAAAAAAGTAGGCCAAAATGACAATGTGGTGATTGAAGGTTTGATTTGAAATCCCAAGTGATGGAATCATCCTACTCTCTTAACCAAGAAGAAGCCTCTGATGTTGTCAGGTTTGACAAAAACCTTAAATCAACTTCTATTATTTGAATCTCTAATAAAAGGTTCTATTCTACAGTTCAAGAACAAGTTTCGCATGAGATTGCTGAAAAATCGAATTAAGAAATCATGATTGAGTTCTACATTGTGATTCAGTGAAGAAGCATCAATGATATTCCTTGTAAATCATATTTTTATGATTTCATACTTGTTTATACACTCATTTATGTGCTGATTGTACTTTGATTATTATTTGTACATAAATTGTGTTGTAAATTTGAAACCCTAAGAAATTTGGGTTCGTGATTAAAGCTTGGATTTGTATTTCTTATCTTAGATAAGCTCTATGATTAGTAAAATTCCTCATAAACTATACATCATTTAGGGATTTTCTCTCTAATTATTATTTATACATAAATTGTGTTGTAAATCTAAAACCCTAAGAAATTTAGGTTAGTGATTAGAGCTTGGATTTGTATTTCTTATCTTAGATAAGCTTTATGATTAGAAAAAATCCTCATAAACTATACATCATTTGGGGATTTGCTCTTTGATTATTATTTGTACATAAATTGTGTTGTAAATCTGAAACCCTAAGAAATTTGGGTTCGTGATTAATGCTTGGATTTGTATTCCTTATCTTAGATAAGCTCTCTAATTAGCAAAATTCCTCATAAACTATACATCATTTGGGGATTTGATTTTGTAACAAAGCTGAGTCAACCTTTGATTGTAACTTGTGACTTGTGTAATTCCATTAAGGAGGAATTGAAAGAATTAGGAGAACATTTTCTCCTAATCAATGAGTAAAGTGTGTTGGGTTTATGGCTATCCAAGAAGGGGGGGTTGAATTGGATATTTGGAAGTTTAATAAATTTAAACTTTTCTTTCCATTTGTTTTTCTATAATGAATACAGCTAAACAAATTATCACAATAGTAATGAAATATTTAATAGAAGAATTAAATCAGAGAAATTCACACATAAGAATTTCACGGTGGTTCGGCCCTTTTTCACCTACTTCCACCCTCTTCTCCTTCAACTCAAACCGAGTTGAAATATGCTTTACTTCAAACAAGGAGAGCACCTCTCCTTCACCTCATAACTCCTCAAAAGGAGTTATATAGTTCACAGTTACAAGGTTAGGTTTATAGAAACCTTAATACATCAAGCTTACTCCTCAAATATATGATATGAGTGAGGATTCAAGCTTATCAGAGAGCTAATCGAATGTATACAAGATCAATTTAAGCTCTAATCTCAAAAACCCCAATTTCACAAATCTAAGGTTTTCAAATTTACAATAATCTTTATGTGCAAATAATTTTATAATCAATCTAGCACATATAAAGATTAATCTATCAAATGATATTCAAAAGATAACAAGTTTAAAGAATATCACCGAAGATTTTCTTTTCCTTCAAACGATACCGAACACAGCTATAAGCACAAATCAATGAGGGCTTTTTGTTTCTCTTAATCAGATCAGCAAGAATATATCTCAGCAAGCGCCAATGTTTCATCCGAATCCCCCTTTTATAGCAGGTACTTGAACCTTGAATAGATTAGGGTTTCGGTTCAAACCTTTTTGAAATCCTTCCGTTAGGATTTGATGGATTCGACGTTGTACTGAAACAGGTGATGATTTTTCAGCAAAATAGTCGTTCTGACATCCGGTCGCCTCACCATTCTTCCCGTTGGAGCCGTCATCGCAGGAGAGAGAGATCGAGAGGAGAAGAGTTTCAAAGTGCGGCTAGGGCTTCCGTCTTTCGGTCATAAGGGCTTATGCTCTTATTTGCTTCCATACGCTGTCGTTTAGAATAAGAGGCTTTTCTCAGGACGCTACCATTTCATGCTTCATAAGTTGGCTTCTTTACACGGGCTGAAGTTTTACGAGCTGAAGCAATTATTCACGGGCTGGAGCAATTATTCATGGGCTGAATAAATAAATAAGCTTCATGTGTCCATATATATGGTCAGTCCATTACACCTATACATACACCAATTCCAAGTATCAAAGTTCCTTTAACATAATCAAGAATGTAGATTAATCTATGAAATAAAATATTCAAAGATTATATAAACTTGGCTTCATATTTGATGTTAAATAATAAAATGTAGGAACCCGGTTACTTTATAATATCATTAATTGATATTATAATTTACACACCTTTTACTTCCTTTGAGTTTTGATATGTGCACACAAGATCTCATATTTTCTATCATATATGCAAGTATGATATTCTATTTAATACATGTTCAAATAAATATAAAATTCTATTTGACATATATTCTCATAAAATTTTTCTCAATCAAAACATACAAGCACATGATTTTCAACAAAGTGGACTTCAACAAGCTAAGTTGGCGGAAAAAAAGGGTGGAAGTAGGTGTAAAGGCTAAACCACTACGAAAAATTGGTGTCTATTCTTACTGTTTGTGATTACTTTAACTTGTTGCTTATAGTCATTCTTTGTGCATTATCTGAATTTATTGTAAATGTATAAATACGAATTGACAAACAGATTCCTAAATAACTAATTCAAGCACCCCCTTCTTGGTTGGCCATCATACTTACTAGGATTTTACTGTTAAAGAATATTATCCCATTCCAAAGTTCCCAAGGACCTTATCCCCAACTTGAATTTGAATGGCCAACTCCTTTAATTTTGCATCATTGTTATTCTCCTCCACAATTGAATCTAGTTAGCATAGAAAAAGGGAAAAGATGGCATAATTAACCCCTCCATTCTCGAATGCTAATAGGAGGAGCCCATCACCATTGTCTTTAGGCTGATCCAAACCCAAGTGTAGAGCATTAAACTAGGACTAGAAAACGAGAGTTAGGCTTTGACTTTGTACAGATTATGTTGGATATTCAAACACGATGGCTCTTTGTTTAAGTTGGGACTACCAACTTAGTTGGGGCCTTTTTTATGTGATCATTTCCACGTGACACTTAGGTCGGTATGGGTCCTTTTTGTCAAAACTAAGAGATTTGACTTACGATTGCCTTTTTATGCGAGACTTGCCAAACGAACACCGTTTTCTTTCACCATTGGCCTATGATTTTTAGGTTTGTAATTACCTCATTCTTTCTAGAAAAAGCATAAGATACAACATTAAGTTTCCCTAAAACATACTCCATCGTAAAATCAAAGCCTAACAACTGAAAGAGCCATTCGTGTTGAACTAACATTGTTAACTATTATTCAAAAAGGAATCATAAACTTTGGTGGTTTGATTTCACCACAAATCTATGACCTAGCAAGTAATGGTGCTAGTGTTGACTATTGTGACCAACATAAGCATCTCCTTTTTGTATGTTGAAAAAGCTAGATTCTCGCCATGCAGAATTTTGTTGAAAAAGGCTATAGGGTGATCCTTTTGCATTAAAATGGCCGTAACTCCTATTCCTAAACCATCGCAAACCACTATGAAGGTTTGCATAAAATCTAGTAAAGCTAAAATGGGAGATCGAGTGATAGCTTCCTTCAATTCTGAAAAAGCATGTTTAAAGATGTCCAACCAAGTAAAGCCTTCTTTCTTCAACATATCAAATATCAATTTGCAATCTTGTTTAAATTTTGAATAAAACAACAATAATAACTCATCAATCTTAAAATCCCCTTACACCCTTCACTGTAGTTGGTTTTTCCCATTCTAGAATTGCCTTTACCTTATCTTCGTCATCAGAGACCCCTCAGCTAAAATAACATGGCCTAAAAAATGGATTTCTTTGAATGTAAAGTCACATTTAAACCCTTTAACAAATAACTCATGTCATTGAAGCAACTTTACAAAATCTCTTAGATGAACAAAATGATTATCCCAATTATAGTTGTTAACCAAGATGTCATAAAGAAAATCAGAACAAATTTTCAAAGATGAGGTCTAAAGATATCGTTTATCAGAATGACTAAGATGTCATATGTGGAGGGTGCATTAAAAAGTCCAAACGGCATGACCAAAAATTCATAATGATCATTATGGGTTCTAAACATTGTTTTAAGAATGTCTTTGGGATAAAGCCAGATTTGGTAATAACCATATTGAAGGTCTAATTTGGAGAAAATTTTAGCCCTATGAAGCTCATCTAAAAGTCCATCCATTGTTAGCATGGGAAAATGGCCATTTACCATGTGTTTGTTTAACTTATGATAATCAACACAAAGCCACTAGAACCTCTCTTTTTTCTTTACTAATAAGACTAAGGACAAGAATGGGCTTACACTTGAACGGTTGGCACTGGAATCCAAAAGCTCCTAGATGATCTTTTCTAATCTCACTTTTATGAGAAAATGGTTATCGACAAGGCCGAATCCAATACCACTTAATATAGGTTCATTAATGGAATCTAGTGATAATATGCCCGATGAGGTGATAAACCATTGGGTTCCCAAAACACAATTCCAAAATTCTACAAAAATGCTTTTAAATCTTAAATTTAGCTTGCATCAATTCCTTTGATATCCAAGTCCAAAGTACTGAAATTAATAGCCTCCATTTCCACTGGTTGGTCTACCATCATAATACTTTTCTTTCAGTAAATCTTTCTCCATTTCCCCATAAGCAATAACCTTATGAAAAGAAGTCATACCCTTTTACAGCACTACCTTTCTTCCTTGGACAATAAACTCCATTTTTAATTACTCAAAATTTCAAATGATGGGATTGAGTGTTCATAACCATTTGGTACCAAGAACAATGTCAACCCCCTTTAAGGAAAGAACTTAACCCCTTGCAGCAGCACTTTCAAGCCTATACAAATTCTAGGACTTGTAATAGACTCACTATTAGTGACCTTCACATTGAAAAGTCATTCTTCTTGCACTTTTAACCCCAAATGTTTGGCCAAAATATCACTCACAAAATTGTGAAAGCTTCCCAAGTCAACTATCATTTGTGCCTTATTTAAATCTCCTAAGATTTCCCAAGATACACATGGTTTGCAACGAATCACAATCATTAATGGTGTTTAATGAGATATGGGTTCCTTAGTCTCTATTTGAGGTTCTAGGTCATACTTGGTGACTTTTTCAACTTCAATGATCCAAGATACTTTAATAAGAGAAACTTCCTTGCACCAAAGACTAGGAACAAGATGCTTATTGTAGTGAAAACAAAGGCCCTGAGCCTTCCTACCCTTAATTTCTACTGAAGTTAAGTGACGAACTAGTGGGCCTTCCTACCCTTAATTTCTACTGAAGTTAAGTGACGAACTGGTAAACTTGGAGTACTATTCGAGCTAAAGGTGGACTTAGATTGTTTAACTAGTGCCCTCAAGTGGTTATTGATATGGCCTCAAGTGGTTATTGATATGGTTAGCCTCGTATAATTGAGCCAAACCCATAGCCACAGAGAGGGACAGATGTTGGTAAGCTTGAACACCAACACATAGTCCATCCTTTAAACCTAAAGTAAACCAAGTGACATGTTGCTTGACAGATAATTTTCCAGAATGGAGAAGTAATTTGGCAAACTCAGTGTAAAAATCTTTAATTGATTTAGTTTGTTTGAGATATACTAAATCGCCAAAAAAAAAAAAATGGAATCGTTTAGTACCAAAATACTCCCCCAATTCCTTTGAAAAAATCATCCAAGAAATGTCCAAGCTAGTAAACTTGTCCTAAAATAACCAATACTAAATCTATGGATTGCCATCAAGATGCCAAGCCACTACCTAGACTTTGTCCTCCTCCATAGAAACTAAAATATTGCTCTATTCACCCCAAACAATCATTCGAGTCATCAATGCCATCAAAATTAGGAAAATCCATTTTTAACTCTAGTAAAACACCATCCACCAAAATCAAAGGTAGAGTCAAGTCTACATCGTCCTCCTCTCGATCGAGAAAAGGTGCCACAGAACCATAGGGATTACAAGAATGAAGAGAGATAGAAAGTTAATGCAAACTCTCTAAAATAGCATAAAACTTCCAATTATCCTCTATTTCTTTGTGAGCCAAATCAGCCATCACAAAATCGAGAGGTGCTGATACCACTTTGTTATGTTGTTGAACTACAGACCGAGTAATCAAGCCTTTTATGGCATAATCTTCCCACACCTTCTGGCTCTTGCCTCATTGACTACCATCTACAATGTTAAGATCAAGATGCAAGGAGAAAGAATGGGAATGAAACTATATTCAATACTGGAAATCCAAAATACTGTAAGAATTTAAATTGCCATGGGTTACAATTGATGCTCCTATTTAAGCTACTCAGCTAAATCTTTCCTTAACAAGAACTACCTCTAATTCCCTTATTTTTCCTAGCTAATCTAACTACCCTTGCCCTTGGAAATTTGAGCAAAATGCCAAATACTAAAGTCTCCAGAACATTCCTACTATGGGATATTCTCATATGACTTTTGAGAGTGTCCATCTAGCCATGTCTGTCCCTTAAGTGAATTAGATTAGCTGGCCATGTCACCTACCTAATTGATAGATGGTAATAGAAAATAATTTGAAATCAACCTAATTACAAATTATTGATGGTTGGTATAATTGAAAGAATTTGAAATAAACTTAATTACAAATCAATGATGGCTGGTGTGATTGAGAGAGTTTTCCAGTTCTAGTAGGATTGGAATGGGTAAAATTTGAGAAATCAATTCCTATCCTTTTCTGCTTTGGTGTTTGAAGCCAAAGAAGGATTTTTGGTGCGATCAATAAGGATTGATATGGATAAGTGACAATGCTATGGCCTTGCCACAAGGTGATGTTTTGGCATTTTTGTTGACATGACAAACACCAGTTAATTATGATTTTAATACCCCTTTACAAGCCGATGGGTCAATACAAACTATAAGTTTTTTTTTTAGAAGTCTTGAATTGTGTAGAAAGGAGACCTTTGGTGAGGATGTCAAAGGTTAGGCAACCAAGGTAGCCTTACTTGAAGACCTTGTAGGAAGGTGTCAATCTAAATGATTTCAAGCTATAAAGTTGTAAAAAATAATATTAAGTACAAGGAAAATGTAAAAACCACCAATAGATCATTAATCAGGGCAATCACTTGCCCATCTTGTGTCAAAGTATTCATTGAGGTTTTATAAAGCATCCTTGGGTATTGGAATTCCATGTCATGGTGTATCTACAAGAAAACGATGAATGCATTTGACAAAGGTCCAATAGTATGTAGTAAGGGCAAGCATATATGGCATGTTGTGTTTAAAGGATAAGTACTATTGGGTTTATTGAGAGTACGATATTAAAAAGAACCAAAATACTTTCTTCTTTTTTTTTTTTTTAATGAAAGGTCAAATTATATATCATCACAAAAAAAATACTAATTGTTCAGTTACAACATCTTCATTTAAACTCAAACACTACATTTGGCATATTCCAAATCTCGTGCAAGAACTTATTATTATTTGTAAGCTTTACTTTTTTGGTAGATGAAATCTTACCTCATACGTCCTTCTTGATTTTAGCAATAATGGTCGACTTGTCTAAATTTTTACCATTGAATTTTCTTTTATTTCTTTTCATCCAAATATGATACAATGTAGCCTTGAAGAATACATTGAGTAGAGTCCCTGCAAAATTTTTACTTTTTATAGCCTTAATTATCCAACATATTTCAACTCTTCATTGTTCAATTCTTCAAGTTAAGTAATTCATACCTAATATAGCCTTCCAAATGTAATTTATGAACTTGCATTTAAAAACTAAATGCTTTTGTTATTCTTTTTCTTGTTGGCAAAGGTTGCATTGTAGGTCATTGAGTTATTACATAAAGCCACATGATATGCTATGGTTAGTTTGTCTTTTAGAATGATTTAGCATATAAAATTATGTTTTGGTACTTTTTTCCATACCAGTCTTCCTCATTTAGTTTCTTCTTTATTCTTTCTTAATGCTGTGTAACTTTTAGTAATAGTATACTTTGATCTTATCACCTAGTTACACAAGTTCACTTTTTACTTGTTAAATATTCTTCTAGCTCCAAGTTAATGATCCTTTCATCTTAACTTCTAAAACATTCCTTCCTTTCAAATTTTCTATTATCATCCACCTAACCTATAAAAAGTGTGAGTTATCATGCACAAGAGACTGTTGCCTTATTCCAAGTATGAATGTCTATCAATCCCAATCCTCTAGAAATTTTAGGGCAACAAACTTCTTTCCATTCTATTTTTGCTACATATCATCCAATAAATTTACTTGCCCAAAAGAAAAGTGTAATCCTTTTTTTCAATTTCATAAAGTGTAGAACCATAAATACTTTGATAATGAATAGGATCATAATATGGTTTGTCATCTATAATGTATGATGGGTGTCTTGTTATACAAGGTGGTGACACACCATGAGCTTCGCCCATTTTGGCACACTAAATGATTTGATGTGCATGCCTTGTTTGGTAGAGGAGAAGCCTAGTTTTCAAAAATTGAGCTTCAGTTCCAAGGAAATAGTATAAACATCCTAAATCTAGATGTCAAATTCATTTTAAAGTTAGGAGAGTATTTTTTATAAAGGAGCATTTATCATCCTGTGAAAATTATGTCATTCACATAAACTAAGATAATAAAAATGTATGTGAATTTATGTAGTAATAACAGTGAGAAATCAATCTTAGAGAATGTGAAACCAATTTGTTGAAGGAAGTTATTGAGTTGGTGATTCCATGCTCGAGCAACTTATTTTAGACCATATAATGAATGTTTGAGTCAATGCACAAAGTGTGAATTTGTGAAGTTAATAAATCCTTGAAGGTTACATCATACAAACAACCTCATCTAGTTAACCATGTAAGAAGACATTTTTAATGTCTAGTTGTTTAATTCCTCATCCTTATGTGTAAGCAAGGACAATTATTGTCTTAATTATGATGGGTTTAAAAATAGGGTTGAATGTTTTTGCATTATCAATGACTAGTCATTGATGAAAACCTTTTGCGACTAGTTTGGCTTCATGATGTTAAGGGGAGCCATTTGAGTGCAATTTAATGTTGTATACCCATTTGTATCTTATGAGGATGATATTATACAGTCGGGATACTAACTCCTAAGTTTGATTTTAAAGTAGAGTAATGTATTCTTTGTCATTGCCTTGCACCAATTTAAATCTTCTAAGGCCTCTATATAGTTTTGTGGTTTTATATATTTATGCATAGAAGTAATGAGGGTGCAAGTATGATTGCACATTATAGTACATCTTTCAATGACATAACCTCGAAAGCAAGTTGTTATTTGGATCATGGGCGAAGTACAATTTAGAACCTATTGGTATGGGCTTAACAAGGCATTTTATAGGCATATTGGAGGATAAGGATTGTCTTTAGGAGACTAGTATTTGATTAGATATTTAAGTTGTAGATATTGGTGGCACAAATGTAGATAGTTGAATAAGTAGCTCCCTTTGAAGATGGAGAGTTTTTTTGTTTTTTTAGGACCTTGTCTAAAGGTAATTGATGTTCATTAAAAATTTTGTATGCTACAATATACATCTACTTTGTTTTTGGAGAAAAGCAGTGATAGCCTCTATAGCGATTTGGTTATCCAAGAAATACACAAGGATTAGAATGATTTTTCAATTTATGTTATGTACATGGACATAAATATGGACAAACCAAGCAACCAAATAGTATGAGTATGAAATAATGGGTTTTGGTAAAATAGCTTTTCCCAAGGAATTTTTTTTTCCAATTTGGGAGCTTGTTTATAAAATGGGTAATACTTTCAATTATATATCTCTATATTGAATGTCTACTTGGGCTTGATGTAATGTTGAGAATCCAGTTTCTATAAGATGTTTATGTTCAATTTCTACAAATCCATTTTGAAATGGAGCATATGAGCTTGATATGTGTTGAACAATGCTCATTTGAGATAAGTAATTTTTGAATAATTGTGATGTGAATTTAGTAGCATCATTTCATTGAATTATTTTTATTTTTGTTACGATTTGATTTTTAACAAATGATTTAAAAAATTTAAAGATTCAAAGAAATTGACCTTTGTTATTGTGTGGCAACCTTTGGTAGTGTGGGCTAAAGCCTTGTAGATTTTTGCCAATGTCTCATATTTGGCCATTGTTGTCGTAATGGGGTCAAAGCTAGAGTTGAGAATCCAACCATGAGCAGTTTGATCTCGAACTTGCCAATTTTGGTACGTTGGATTGGAGGCATGAAAAATTGACCCATTTTCATCAATGTTAGTGATGAATTTATGGGGATAAGGAAACAAAACATCGAAAATTGCTTGCTTGGAGATATGTTTCAATCCTGGCTTTCCAAACAAGGAAATTGTTGCCTTCCAAAATGAATACTGATGGTCGAAATTGTTAGGTTTCAGAAAGTAAGGGATAAGAAAGCATGGGTAGCAAAGTGTATCTGGGCATTTTGGGAGGCCATTTGCGTAGAAAGTATCAAAAAAGAAAAAACCTGGGGCTTTCGCTAAATGGCTTTAATATTAGATTCCATGATATGAATGATCAATAAGGCTTCCAATTTATAACGAGCAACATCTAAACTAGTAAAACAAATTGAAATCAACTAAATTACAAATCAATGAGGGTCAACGTCATTAAGAGAGTTTGAAATAAACTTAACTACATATCAATAAGGGTTGGCGTGATTAAGAGAGTTTTGGACTCTTAACGGATTGGAGTGAGCATTATTTAAGGAATTGATTCCTATCCCTGTTTTGGTAATTAAAGCTAGGAAAGGATTTCAGAATAATCAATGAGGGTTGATGTGGATAAGTGACATGGCCTTGCCACGCGGTGATGATTTGGCATCTTTGTTGACCTAGAAGACACCGGTTGATTCTAATTAATAAATTATGCTATTTGGATGTGCTTCTTTGGCACACCAATGGTTTCCTTTCAATATCTTTCAATAGGCAGGGGGACCATCACTTTACGGATCTATTGTAAAAAGTAAACAACTCATTCTTCGAATCAAAAGGAAAAATAGCTTTATGTTACATTTCAATGGAGTTGTATGGAGTATGTGGATGCTGTTAGATAAACCAAGGGGATTCAATTGCCAGTCAATGTTGGATAACACCCGCAAGAGGCAACACACAATGGTTTCATTTCACTCAAAAAGAAACAGAAAAGAAGTACACCCGCAAACAGAGAGATTTGAGGGTTCTTTTCTTAACCGCAGATGTAGTAGTTCTTATTCTTAACCGTTACATTATTCTTGTTCTTGTCAGACGAATTACAGTGAAAAGCCATAAAAGAGTACATACTTGAGAGGAGAAATCCCAATTACATCCGGAGAAGATCTGTAACGGTAGATGCAATCACAACCAAACCAAACATAAACTCGTTCTTGGCCGAAATTGATGGGTCTGAAACTCCACGAGAAGACAGTTCCATTTGACAAGAATGAATGTAGTCTCCAGCAACCAGTGCGTCATAGTTCGCCGTCATGGGATTTTCATCTAATTCGCCAAGCGAACTTGCGAATGAACCACGCACAGCGTCGTACCAAGGAACGCACTTTTCAAGGGCGGATTTTAGGTTCGGCTTGATATCCTTCCTCGTAAGCATGTCATCGATGTAGCTGCGCACAATTGTTGCATTCTTCTTTGCCAATTCAAGGGCGATCTTGGCGAGAACGAGGAGATTTGGTGCCGAAGCAGTTCTGGGATCGGATTCAAGAGCTTTCATGCAAAACTCGTGTAGGTTTGTTACTCTACAGACGTGTTCCACTAGTTTGGGTTTAGAGGGGCCAGAGGCGGTCGCCTTTATCAGTGGACTAGGGGCATATGGATCGGCAGCCTCTGTTGAAGAAGGAGAATGGAGGAACAGAGACAATGACAACGCTACAAACAACGTTACAAGGGTAGGAGACGACATCCTCTATTCTTGTGGAGAGGAAGATTGCAAGTTGCTGAGGTTACTTATGTTCTTTCATTTTGTTTTATTGTGAGTAAGAGGGCCTGTAATGAAGTAATCATTTAAGAGAGGCTATAATTATTGAGTAACAAAATTCTTTTAATTAGAAAAATGCATGTGCTTGTTTATTATCATGAATGGATTTTGCTGTATTTTTAATTATCTTGTCATTTTCAGAAATCAATTAGACTTATTTCCAAAAAAATATTCATGGTTGACCTGTTCTATGTTTGATGTGTCAATAAATTGGATTGGATTCTTAAAATGTTTCCACTTGGGTAAAATTTTTACTCCAATTTTTATATGGCTGAAAAAGAAAAAATTATCAACTCCTTATACCAGTCAACTTCTCAAGATATTATGGCCCTTTGTTTGGTTATTCAGTTTATGATTGCTCCAAATATTCTCACTATATGATCTTGAAAATTATTTAGTTGTGCTCTTTAGTGTTTCCCATTTACCAACTCGCTAAAAAAGAATAGAGAAGAAGAAAAAAACCCAAAATGGAAACTGCCTATCTCCCTTCACCTCCCCCTCCAATTTTTTTTCTGCATGTCCTTGAGTTGTAAATAACTATTAAAGAAGCAGGGGACAACCCCTATGAACATGGTATAATCTTTTGCCACGTAATAATTACAGCAATGAAGATTTGGTTTAATAAGTGGATGTCGAGTCAAATCTTTTGTCATCGAGCAATATACTGCGAGTCAAACAATGTCTATGGTAGAGAAAATTATATGCGGGGAGATATATGATTTTCTGTCGTTGTTTCGTCTATGATCCCTAGGAACCTACAGCGAACTGAAAGAATGAAAAATTAAAATGAAAAAAAAAAAAAAACATAGACAGTGGCTTTTCTCTTTGTGCTATTGTCGGTGAAACCATGCCTTACAAGGCATTGGCCTATGCCGTTTCTCGAGTATGTTTGAGAATAGCCCATATGGTGGGGGGGGGTGGGGGGCGTGGAAGAAGCAGAATGTTCTGCAGAGACATTATTGACGTTGATGAGCAGATACAATTAGGTACGGTGTCGTAGTGTCGCAGGACGGGACATTGAGATTGCGAAGACTTGCAATTTCTAGTGATCTTTGAACTTGCGAATGATGTATACCATTTGAAGCGAACTATTTTGGTTTGAGGTGATTCTTAATCCTGGAAATTGTGATTAACATTATGCTATTTCGATGTGCTTCGTTGGCACACCAATGGTTTCCTTTCAATACCTTCCAGTGAATATTAAAATAGGCAGTTGAACCATCACTCTACGGATCAACTATAGAAAGTAAACAACACATTCAACGAATCAAAAGGAAAAATAGCTTCATTTTAGAATTCAATGGAGTATGTTGATGATGTTAGACAAACAAAAGGGATTCAATCGCCAGTCAATGTTGGATCACACACCCGCAAAATGCAACAAAGAAGTACACTCACCAACAAAGATGTCAATGAATATAAAGCGATACCTGGTATGTTCCCTCTATTAGTTGTGTTTACGTAATATTTGCTGTAATATTTCTGTAAACACATAACTAATAGAGGGAACATATTCCCACATACATTCATTAACTTCATATGTATTCCTTAGAATAGGTCTTATGCCTATAAGAATAGGAATATTGTATGGACAATACAACATATTCAATAAAGTCAATTCTCACTCTTGTTAGTATTTAGTTAATTACATGGTAACCGAATAGGTTCTTTCCTAAGACATAATGCTTCCGCCAATTTGATTTAAGCCACATGCATGAGTGTTAGTTGGAAGTCACTTTTTACATTTTTTTATACCAAATCTACCCTTGCAATGCTAGCCTACATAAAACCCTAGTCCTTATTTTTTTTCTCTGCCCAATTACTTTTCAGCCCTTATGTGTCATCGTAATTATGAAATTGCAATCATAACCCTACCTACTGCCTCTAAATTTTCAAATCATCTCTTTCAATGATCCCATGGCCAATTTTGGAATTTTCACAAGCATTGTTGCTCCCATTCCAACACTCTATGATCCATATCAACTCTCAACAACCAATTTGTAAACAAGCAACATCATTTCTCATCGATTGGCCAATGAATTAAACGACCATCTTTGGTTTGATCAAATCTAGATCACGTTTGTAGCTTACAACTAGCTAGGCTTCTTGACTAGTGAACTCCTGCAATTAGCCAAAAATGGTGACGAGGTGCAATGTTCGGACTAGTGCCACGCTACTATCAAAACAAGGTTAATGAACTCGGTTGAGTAAGTGCTAAAAAATATGGTTTTCTAGACCTCCAAAGCCATCAAAAGTAGGAATATATCCAACCACTTACCTAGTTCGAACCTATCACACGAGCTGCTCTTTCCAGCAAGTGGGTACGGCCCACAAACTCATGTAGAAGTCCAAAAAGGCCAATGCCCTTACTATTTGCACTACAAGAAATAAGGCCACATCAAAGAAGCCTGTTTTTTGCATTAAGAACCCTCCAAGTTGGAAGTCCAAGCATAAAAAAGGGAACAAGAAAAGGTCCAATGGGCCTACTACCTAGAACGCTACTATGGATCCCAGTAGACCCTACAATTCCCTTTATTTTGGCCCTGGTATCCTAACAACTATCCAATTGGTGCATATGGTAGGACTACATCCCCTATTTATACCAATATAAGCTTACTAAACCCTACTCCTCCTACTCAAAGGAGTATTTATGGTGGTTCTACTAGGCTAACTTTGATTCCAAATTGGTATAACAATCTTGTGAGCCTCCTTAATTAGATGAGCCTCTTTTAGTCATCTACCAATTTTATAGGTACTTTATTCTCACCTAAATCTCCTTTTTTCAATATGGATTATAAATTTAAAAGTTAGTGATCATATAACATGTAATCTTAATATTTTAAATTTTTATTATCCTTGTGCATAACCATTATTTGTTAGATTGCTTAACCAAACCCATAACCTTGTCACCCATGTTGGTCATTATAAGCCAATCCGAAATTAACCCACAAGCATATTGTTTACCCCTTTATTTTTGTCATAATTTTTATCTATTCACAAACATATTTGTGATCATTGCATGACTCTTTTCTTCAATAATTTTGTATCTTTTAGTACCATATGACTACAACATTGATCATGCTAGGCAAGGCTAAAGGAGACCTTTATTTTTTATGTTCCATTATTTCAAAAAAAAAAATTCATTCAACACTTTCTAGTTTTTTGCTTTCAATTTCTAATAATTGTTGCACTCTTAGGCAGTCACCTACTTGCCATTTAATTTTTAATAATAATGATGCACAAATGTCTAATTTATTCTTCTTTAAAATTTTATTTTGTGCATGGAAAATTAATTTCTCATCTAGACTTTTTTTCTTATACAATATATCCAATTGCAAAACAAATGCATATGCCATTTTCCTTATATCACATGGCCACTAAGGCAATTTTTTACTTGGTTCACATAGATGTTTGGTGACCACATAAAATTCTACGCATGATGGTAGACGATATTCCTAACTTTTGTAGACAATTTTTCTCTTGCCACATTAATTTATCTTTTTTAATACAAGAAGTCAAGCTTTTTTCAAAATGGGTTTAAAGGCATTTCTTCACAAGAGCTCTTGTGTTCATATTCTGCAATAAGATGGGTTTGTTGAATGCAATCATTGCCACCTATTAGATGTGGCACATGCTTTCTTGTTTTAAGCACACATTCCTTTTTCTTCTTAGAGTAAATGTATTTTAACTGTCACTTATCTTATAAGTTGGCTTCCTTCATCTTCCTTGGGTGAATTAATTTGTATGGGCTACTTTTTGGCAAACCCTATTTATTGACCACTTATGTATTGATTATTGTCAATATTATGTTACTACATTTGGCATATGTGATAAATTTAGTCTTGATGCTATTACTTGTGTTTTCATAGGTCACCTTTCATATAAAAAGGTTACCGTCTTTATAACCCTACCATTATATATATTATGAGTTATGATATCATTTTTCATCATGGTACTTTCCATTTCATATCCTCTTCCAATAATTTAACTAGCTTGTTAGTCCCCATCATATTGCATGAAGATTCATACACCTTTCTACCAACATATTGATGTGCCAACTGTCCCTGAGACATATGACTTTCCTAATCCTATATCCATTTCTTCCATGATCTTACCTAATCTAGAGTTTACGTCATTTACTCCTTTTGTAGTCTAACATGATCCAAAAACTCTATCTTAATTGGATCTTTTTATGTGACATTCTCGACAAACAATCAAACAACCTATCTAGAGTACCATTAACCTTGTCCCACTTTACCTTCCTACACATCCTCATATTCCATTTTTCATTATCTTTCCCTTAACTAGTGCAACCCTTAATACAAACATTTCATTACTTCTATCTCTACCATTCATGAAGCTTACACTTTTCAAAAAGCCTTCCTAGGTCCTCAGTAGGTTAATTCTATGAATAGTGAGCATGCTTCCTTTGAGGCCAATTGCATTTCAAATATGGTGATTTTATCTCTTGGTTGGCATCTTATTGGTTACGAGTGAATATATAAAGTGGAGTATCGAGCTAATGACTCTATTGAGATATACAAGGCTCGTTTGATGGCCAGGGGATATAGTTAAGGGGAAAGGGTTGATTACCAAGATACCTTCTCTTCTATTGCTAAGTATGTCACCCTCCACTTATTCATCATTATTGTTGTGGTTCATTATTGACCTATTTTCCAAATGAATGTTCAAAATGTTTTTTTCCATGACAATCTCTTTGAAAAAGTGTATATGGTACTTCCCCTCAGATTTCACAATTAGAGAGAGAATCAAGTGTGTTGATTATGGAAATTCTTGTAGGACTAAAGCAAGATCTTGATAATGAAATGCAAAATTCATGACCACTCTCATTGCACATGATTTTTACCAATTTTGACATGATTATTCACTTTCCACCAAAACTTAAGGAAATTCTTTTGCTACCTTATTTATACATATTGATAACATTTTGTTCAATGAAATTTAGATACAGGTGAACATGTTGAATAAGTAATATAATGATAAGAAAGATATTGTCTCACAGATATTGGTGATTAGTAGACCAATTAATTACTAATGGTGAATAACTCTATAATTTATCTAATAAATCCAAATGATAAATAATAGGTTAATTAACTAAATTTTAGAAAACTAAATACACGAAATATGTTAGAGCATATGATTTCACCATAACTACTAGGTATTAATATTGATTATTTATACTTGCAAGAGGGATAATATCTATATGATGACGGAACTTCCTAATTTATTTACTATCCTATGTCTAGGTATAGCAAACCTACTTAGTTGATTAATTCACTATATCTCTATATGTGAATTGAAACAAACTAAATGCATTAGGATCTATGAACATTCTCAATTTATACCAAAAGCCATACAAACAATATGTCTATCAATATTTAATTTATGATTACATATTACAAGAAGAAACTGCATATCATCTTATGTCGGTCTTAAATATGCAAATCAAATCATTTAAGTGGTAACTAATCACTTAAAAACATAAAATATAGTAATATGCAACTTCACATAAACAAAATGTCTTACAAAACATAACTATCATAGGATTCATACCATTATAATTAGGTTATATCATAGCTCTAACAAAAGTAAACTAAAGCATAAAGAAATAATAAGGAAGAACAATAATAGGAAATAAAGAAGGCATCTTGAATCCAAAAACAAGAAGTTTGTCACCCTTTTATTCTTGGCCTCTCTCTTAAGTTGTGCTCAATTTCCTCCTTCCTCTTTTTGCCACTTCCTTTCTCTTAAATAGGATTTAGGTTTAAACCTATCTCTTATCTTAATAGAAGTGGGTTTTGGATACCTAAGACAATTGGATCTTGAACTCTTATATTAATTGGGCTTTGAACTTCTAACATGACTAGGTTTTCTAATTATTTAGAAAACCAACAACAACGAAAAATCTAATAACAATTATCCAAAGCCCAAGCCCATCTTGATTTTCTTGATCTTGATATTATGACCATATTTTGCTATATAATAAACATCAGGTTCTCCATGCTTATCATTTTTCTTCATACCTCCTTATGCTATAAAAACAAAACAAATTCAAGTAAATAAAGAGGAATTCAAATATTTTCTCATAAGCATTGTATTATTTATTGCCTAAAAATAGGTAATAACTCTATAAAAATAGAGTTATCACATTTTAATCAAAGGAAATAGTTAGAGTCATCTCAAACCTAAATAGTTATCTTCACTCTATATTCTTAATGAAAGATCTTGGATAGTCAAATTCTTCCTTAGAATTAAAATTGTTTGATCTCCTAAGGGTATTTCCCTAAGTCAATGCAAATATACATTAGAATTGATATCCAAAGTTAGACTAGTTAGCTCAAAACTATCAATCATTCTCATGGAACAAAACAAGAAATTCATAAGCATAGAATATGATGTTAGTTCTAAGGAGAAGGTAAATGATCTACCCCTTAAAGATCCTTCAATTTACCAAATGTGAGTTGTGAAACTAATATAATTGATTCTCACTAGGCCTAATATTACTTTTCTAGTTCAGCTTCTCAAGCAATTTATTCATGATCCAAAACAATCTCACATAGAAGTAACCTTGAAAGTGATTAAGTATCTTAAAAGTTGTTTAAATCTTGGTCTCATGTTTCCATCATCTTCAAAGTTTGAATTGTGAGCCTTTTGTAGCTCATATTATAGAACATGTCCAAATGCTCTACCACTAGCTTTTGTATCATAGTCAAAAATTAGTTGATATCTTGGTGTTTAAAGAAACAACAATTGTCTCCTTTTTATCAACTAAAGTAGAGTATTAAGCTATGTAGATTACTACCAATGAAATAGTATGAATCATAGAATTACTTAAAGATTTTGGTTTTTACATGCAACAACCAACTTTAGTCTTTTGTGAAAACAAGGCTATGGAGAAGATAAAAGCCAATTTGATTTTTCATGAATGTACTTTGAGGTGGATTGTCCTTATGTGAGAGAGAAACTCCAACAAAGCATCATTGTGACATGTCATATCTCTACCAAGGAGTAGCCTATGGACCTATTAACAAAAGTGTTATACAACTAGCAACATTGACATCTCCTTTTCAAGTTTGGAGTACTTGACTTGTTCAAATTTCTAGCTTAAGGAGTATTAATGAATATAAGGTGATCCATGATATCATATGTTGCCTCTGTTAATTATGCGATTATTTAATATTCCTTGTAACATTTTTTTTTTAATATTTCTCGCATTCATTACCTTCATATGTATTCCTTATATAGAATAGGTCTTATGCCAATAAGAGTAGGCTTAATATTTTATAGATAGAATAAAGTCTACTTTCACACTTGTTGGTATTTAGTTTATTACAAAAGAGAATGACACAGTAAAAGGCCATAAAAGAAATATATGGACTTTAGAAACCATGAGGGTTCAAGGATACCTAAAACATATATGTAATAGTAGATGCAATCATAACAACATATATCACTACCTTGCTCTTATCTAAAACTCCACGAGAGGGTTGGTTTTCTTATTTTATGAATCTATAAATTTTGTTTTATAATTAGAGATAATAAGCATCAATAAATAACACACACAAAGACAAGATTTACCATGGTGGTTTGGCCCTCACATCTATGTCCACTCTCTTCTTCCTTCAATCTAACCAATTGAAGACTTCTTTACTCACTAATCAAGAGAAAACATTCTCCTACACTTTTTACAATCCTTTCACAAAAGGACTACAATAAAACATGCTTACAAACCAAGGTTTTCTCAACCTTATACAAAGAAAATTCCTTAAGAATTTAGTTTGTGTGGGATATTGCTAGACAAAAGGCTTTCTAAAGATATCAAGTAGCAAACAAAGCCCTAATCATGAAACCCCCAAAATATAGAGGAGTTAGGGTTTTGGATTAACACTCAAGTCTATGTAAATAGTAACTAGAGTTCAATCAACACATAAACAAGAACATATACAAGATTTATCACAAAGACTATGATCAATCAAGAGTTTCACCAAAGATCTTCATAAAAATCTCAAAGCTTCATAATTTGATCTTATTTCTCTTTTCTTTTCTCAATAGAATCCTGTAAAACCTTTCTTAAGTAATAAAGTGGAGATTTTATATCAAATAATAGAGAGAATGGCCGATTTGAAGTTTTCTGCCAAACTTGACATTGCAAAAAATCTTTCATGTTGAGAAAGTAGGGTTGTACCATCTTTCTGAGTCTAGGGCTTCTATTCAAACTCTTAATCATCACAAAATTGCACATTTTCTGCAAGAATTAGCTATTCAGACACTTGATTTCTCTTCTGATTTTCTTCCTGTTGGAACTGTGTTTTTCAACTGTGGAGAAGATAGCTTCTTGAAACAAAACTTGTTGTTTGAATTGGGTCACTTGTGGAGGAGATAGGTCATGTGGGTCTCTAAGTCACACTTATGTCTTGTAGGCCTAAATCTTGATTAATTTGGATCACTTAAGTTTTGGGTCATGCTTCCATTCAGGTTATGCATTCCACACTTAGGTCACACATATCACACTTGTTGGGCTTCTAGTTTCAGGTTGGGTCACGTAACACTTTTGGATTGCACGCCTTTGGACTTTATGAATTTGGGTTGTTTGTATGAGCCCTTAACCATTGACTTCATTGCAACAACAAAAAATACAGCATCATTTTTCTTATATTAAGAACATTATGTAAGCAACATTATTTTCTCCTTATTTAAGAATTTTCTTTTTGCAACCTAGATAAAATAATAATTTATCTAAGAATGTAGAAACCTAACTACTTTATAATATCATTGATTGATATTATAATTTGTACATCTTTTACATCCTATATTTTTATTTTGCACACCAAAATGTGAAAAGCATTTATAACTAACAAATATTGTCACATCAAAACACATTTTCATGGAACATGCTCTTTTTCCAACAATCTTGGCAGAATGGTTGGATTTTAGAATGATGTCCTTCTTATAGGTTTTTCATCATGGGAGGGGAGAAAGTAAAGCTATTCCTTTTATTGTTATGTCACTAGCTTCTCACATGGGAAAAGCACCATCATCTATTTGAAGTTCATCAACCACATTTTCTCCTATATGATTTGCCATCTAACCTTCATGCATAGGCTTTTTTTAGTTAAGCTTCCTTCACAGGCTAACCTTTCCTTTTCACTTCCTTTTTGAGCTTGTACATGGATTGGCCTCTTTTGCATAGGCTTACTCCTCTTTTAGTTCAACTTCAAGATATGTAGGTCTTTAGCACTTTAATCCAAGCTTCCTTTTTGGCCTTATTAGATCTAAACATTATAAGACAAGTTCATCAAAGTATAGGATCCATTTTAAATAGATCAAAAAGTCATTAGAACAAAATTTTAGTATTTCCATGATTAAAGATAGTAATATTCCTATGAAAATATAAACATCCACACCAAGAGGAATATTATTTATTTAATACACATAATCATGGACATAATCATATATCACTTATCAAAAAAAATATTATTATACTTATCTCAACAATCTCCCTCTTTTTTGTTTATGATGAAGACAAAGTCATAGGAACATATAACAACATCTCTCCCCTTTTCTATTGAAGAGGTATCTCTTCTTTTTTTGGTTGAAAATTTAGTAACTTTTAAAACTATATCCATATCCAAATCTCTCCCCCTTTTTCATTATCAACAAAGAAAAAGGAGAAATCTCTCTGATAATAAGGCACATGAGCTTGGACGGCTTATAAGGTTCATAAAGAAAAGATGAGCCAAGATCAAAAGGGATTCTATGCAGCACATAAGTATAAGCAATAAATGTCATTCTATAGGAATAGTACCAACTTAAGATATATATAAGAGAGGATATACAGCATGTGGTAGATTAGGATTCAAGTATGTAATGACATGAAGCGGCACAACAAATATGACATATGAGATAACTCCTCATATGGTGTGCATACTAATATGTTATGAAAGATTAAGCATTCAACAAAAAACACGTATTGGCAGGAATCACAGGTGATATAAGGATAAATGTGCTGCTAGCATAACACATATCAGAGCAGAGAGTTCAATGAGTAGAGACAATGAGGAGTACGCAACATATTTCAAATAAGGAACCACAATCAATGCAATAGTGATTAAGCATCGAATGAGCAACAGATATGCACAATAGATAAATACTATAAGCCTATGGAGAGTTATCCTAGTACCAGTAACTAAAGTACTTCCTTCCAAGTATAAAAGATAAGTGCAGGAAGGATAGTACCTGGTTGGTGTTGTAAGGAGGAGAACCGAAAATTTGTACCTAGTGAACCATCTGAATGGTTGGGTCTCTTCTTTGAACAAGTGTTAGACTCTTCCTGGTGCAAGATTAAGAAAAAGAATATATGTATGGAAAATACTAGCTAATAGGTGGGGTTAAATCATCAAAAATATTAGTAGATCAAGCATTTAGATCAAGATACAGCTGCTTGAAAACATTCTAGTATAGGTGCAAAGTGAAAACTTGAAAACAAAGAGTGAAGATGTCTGTCAACTTTTGAATGAATTCCCTCTTAACTAGAGCCATATATAGGAAAGATGAGGTGTGTACACTAGGAGCTATGTGAACTCCCCCTTAATTTTTGGTAAACGCTTTTAGGAGGGGAGCACGAGAGGCTTCGAAAAAACGATTGTAAAGGAGCCTCACAAGTTTTGTTTAACAGAATTTACTGGTCAGTTGGTTTGAAAAGTTTGTAAAGATGACCAGTCTCTCAAAAAAAAAAAAAAAAGATGGATTTGGGGTAAAAAAAAATGTTTTAAATAAGAATCCACTGCAAAAGTTTTTCTCATAGCGTACGCAGCAAAATCACTTCAATATGCATAGCAGTAAAGGGTACATGCATCACAAATTCTACAAGGAGATTAAGGTACTCATCATCAAGAAGATAACATCAATTATGAGCGCATAAAATGACATATACTTTCCCTGAAGGTTTAGCTACTGCTTTGTAATTACTCCCCCTATAGGTATGCAAAATAAAGAAAGTAGAGAGAGGCAAATATACACACCAACTATGATGCTCTATTTAGTTTTTTTGTTAAAAAAAAAAATTGATTTAGAGTTATCTCTCAAATAGGTTAAAAAAAACTTTGCTGGCCAGTGTGAGTTTTAGGAGTTTTTGAAAGTGGCCAGTCTTGCTTTTAAATAGTCTGATTTCCTTGTAAGAGACTTCATCTATTAAGGTACTTGAGACTTTCTTCACTGCAGTTTTGTACATCACAATAGCAATATGAAGCTACCTTTTAGTAATCATCATGACAACAGTCTATGAACTCCCTAACATTAAAAATAAAATCTTGAACTTTGGGGATTAAAAGAAAAACGATGAATCTTGAGTTCAATGCTTTTATAAAGTTTTTTCCTTTTTTAAAAAAAAAATCTAGAAATAGTGAGACCTAGTTTTATAAGTTGATCAGAAAACCATCTTTTGAATATAAATAACTAGCTGATCAGTGCAGTAATCCCAATAGCTTTCCAACACTAATAAGCAAAAAATATAAATGCAGCGTGTTGGATGAATAATGATCATACCCTTCATAAAGTCGAGAGTGGACAATTTAGTGCCTTGAGGGTATTAAGCATAATTCTCGAAATCCTATGAGTGGAAATAAGTTTAAGGAAGTATGCACTCATTTTAAATTATGAAAGTGCAGTGAGAATTATGACCATGTCTTTTAGTACTAGGACACAGCTAGTAAATTATTCAAGAACCAGTTTTTGAGACTTTTGAGAAAGCTTGAGCATTTGATATCACAACCAAAAAAGAAAAAAAAAAGAAAAAAAAAAACAAGATTTCAAAAATTTTGGTTCTTTGAGTTGAGGAGATATTTTGATGCACAACAGTAAGTATAAGAAAATATTTAGTGCCTTTGAACAAGAATATGTTTTTCTAAGAACAGTCCTCTCAATCAAGAAGTCTCATTTCTATAGTCACACCAGACTTTCAATGAGAAACTTTTCTTTATTAAAAGGACAAAATGAGTGTTTAGGCACAGGATTTTTCTAAAAATAAGTGTGGCTGAGTCAAGATCAGAAATTTTTTTTCCAATATCTGTATTGATAAATTGAGGGCTAAGTTGAAATGGGTGTCATTCAAATGTTATTTTTACAAGAAGTATTTATATGTATGATCAAAACTTTACAAATGAAGATGCAGCAGATATTTATGCAGATAACCAGTTTTAAAGATTTATCATTTAAGCACATATCAGGTTTGCATGATATTCAAGGGGCTTTTCTAAAGATATTGGTAAGTAAGAATGAAAATATAGTTTTGAACACAGATATCATGATGCTGCAGAGTCTCGATATGGTTCAAGACTTCATTAATGTGATTAAAAAGTATTCAGCCCTTTCTTATCATGCTGCCACAAAGATGTTGTAATAATAGTACATGTAAGTATAATATGATTTAACTATATGATATCATATTAAATGCTAATACATAATTGCATCATTCATTCTTAAATAAATAAATAAATAAAAACAGTTTAATCCGAGGTCCATCCAATAATTGAATGGCTTATGTCATATAAGCCCAATGTTTAGAAAAAAGAGTTTTCCATATTTGGATCAAAGAGTCAGTTTTCAAACTTTGAAGATGTACATATATATTATAGCATATGAGTAATGAACACAATTCAGTGTGGTGACAAAGATACATCAATAATTACAGCTCCCCCTTAGATTATGTCATATGTTTAGTTTCTAAATGGGGGAGTTACCACATTTTAACACTACAGTTTTCTATTCTAGATCATGTCAGGAATAAATGCTCCACAAAAGTCTGATTTTAAACGTTTCCTGAGAAAACTGTTGTAAACACTCAAAGAATTTAAGCACAACATTTTCACAAAGAGAGTCACGGTGGGCATAAAAATAAATAAAAAATAAAAAAATTCTTGGTTGTAATTTTTTGAAAAATTGTTTCTTCCAGAGATGCGAAGATTTTTTTACTCCCGAACTGAATCAGTGGATTTCTAAATCAGCTTTGAGATTTAGAAAAATTTTTGACTTGATGATATGAACCGGAAAAATTTTCTTTAGGATAAACCATGATTTTGGCAAAAATAGGGGTAAGAATGAACTTATAACTTTCTAGAAATATTTCCTTTTGAGGAATAAGCATTTATGGGGGACGTAGTTTTGGAACCACAGTTTGAAAAATTCTCCTGGAAATGTCACCAAAATATGAGATATGTTTTAATGCAGATTCATCAAGAAGATATCACATACCTGTAATTTTGCATTATTAACCTTGGTAAATTCAGATTTCGTTACTCCTCAAATGATGCATAATTATTCAACTCAAGAAAGAGTAACATACACTTTTAGCAAGGACATCGCTGACTAACAGGTCATTTGATTCTTATACCAATAGGCAGAAAAGGTTTTATATTTTGAGAGATCAAAGTAAAGCTTTCAAAATTGATGCATAAAACTAAGTGATGCAGATTTTTGTGAAAAACTCCCTCTTTCGTATTGCGCCAAAAGATTTTGTATTTATTCGACCAACATTATTATGTTGAGCTGTCATTTTAACATCATGTACCACAATAAACGAAACCTTTTTTTTTTTCAAAAACATTGAGTTTGGTATTTTTCTAATTAAAAGAATAGGGACTAAAAATATTGTGGCCGAGTTTTCCAGAAAAAATATTTTGAGGATGTTTTGGTGCATTATTGATACTTCCAGAGTTTTAAGGAGTAATCCATTCATCCTCAAATCATATTTTGATACTTTAAAAACACTAGTTGAGAATTTAAAATTTCTGGTTCCCCTTTTAACAGAACATTTCCTTTCTTAAAGAATCTCGGCTCTTCTTCTTGTTTCTGTATTAATTTTCAAAGAAAATGTGGTTTAAGAGTTATGACCAACTCAACCCTTTAAGGAGTTTTGATATGAAAGTGTATGCTATTCAATAGGGTTATTTCTTCAAGGGATTAATCGTGAAGTAAATTCAAAATTTAAAAGTACAAGAGTATTTTAAAAATGGTATCCCTTGAGTTTTTCTAAGACAATGCACTTTGTATGCTTAAAAACAATGTTTGAATGCTGTTACCAAAAATATTTTGAAAGTAAATAAAAGTCCTTTTTCAAACAGGAGCAACATGTTCAGAAATGGTCAATAAACTTGTTGCTCTTTATTCCTACCATCTTAAACTTACTCTTGTGGTTGATGCTTTGATGAGAATGCTTTTCTTTTCCTTTTTGATGTAAAATTCCCCATGGATCACGTAGCATAAGGGGTAGGGTAGATTTCTTTCCTTTTGTGTCAGTTTTAGCGCTAGCCTCCTCCACATGTATTTTCTCCTACTTCCCACATACAGGTTAGAAAACTCAAAAATAGTATTATTGATAGAATATAGAACCTCCAGTTTCTTCCAAATCTGGTAAGCAGTTTCACATGTAGATATTGTATAATAATATCTTCACTAATAGTACAATATAGCATATGCATGGTTCTATAGTTTCTATGTATATCTTGGGCCTTTTTTTCTACCCAATTTTCTTCATCTTCTTGTGGTAAGGTTTAGAATACTAGAGAGATCCAAGCCTCAATCTCAAATCCTATCATGAAGGTCCTCATTAAATTCTTCCTTGGTTCCATCAAAGAAGGGAGGTTTGCCATATTCTATAATGGCTACCATTTCTAGGATCTCTCTAGTATTTCTTAGAAACTAAAAGGCTCAACTAAAATACAGAATTGTGCAATAGTGGGTCGTCAGCGGAAGCTAAAAGCCAGGCTCTCCCGTCGCCTTACCCGATGGATTTCATCATCCTCTGGGGGCTTAGAACGGTCAGATTTTAGAATGTTGTCCTTCTCTTAGGTTTTTCATCATGGGAGGGGAGAAAGGAAAGCTATTCCTTCTTTTCTAGGCAGCTCATTCTCGCGTCACTAGCTTCTCACGTGGGAAAAGTGCCATCATCTATTTGAAGTTCATCAACCACGTTTTCACCCATATGATCTGCCACCTAACCTTCATGCACAGGATCTCTTCAGTTGGGCTTGCTTCACGGGCTAACCTTTCCTTTTGCATCCCTTTTGAGCTTGTACACGGACTGGCCTCTTTTGCATAGGCTTGCTCCTCTTTTAGTTTAGCTTCAAAAATATGGAAGTCTTTTGCACTCATACCAAGCTTCCTTTTTAAGCCTTATTAGATTTGAACATTATAAGACAAGCTCATCAAAGTATAGTGTCCATTTTAAATAAATTCAAAGTTCATTAGAACAAAACTTCAGTATTTCCATGATTAAAGATAGTAATATTTGTATGAAGATGTAACTTTAGCACCCCGAAGAATATTATTTAGCTAATGCACATAATCAAGGAGATAATAATATGATCACTCATTATCAAAAATATTAGTATACTTATCTTAACACTCTTCTTCTTCATCAAGCAAATTGGGAAAGGCATTATGATTGTACTCAATTGTGTTAATGATATTATCATCATAAGGGAATTAGCCATTTATTTTAAAGTTCAAGAACTACTTAAACACCAAGTATCAAATGAAAATTCTTAGTACTGTAAAGTATCTGCTTGGCATCGAGTTTGCTATATCTAAGTCTAATATTGTCTTGAACTAAAGGAAATATGACTTAAAACTCATCTTGGAGTTTGGATTCTATGGTTATACACCAAAGACCCCATGGTAAAAGACCTTGACAATAATACTTTGAAGGTATCATGATGTAAACATTGATAAAAACAAAGAGAATGAAGATCCTCTACTCAAAAATATTACAAGGCTCCAATAATTGATTGGGAGATTAATCTATCTCACTTTGACTACCCCTATCACAAGCTATGTCGTGCAAATTTTGAGCCAATTCATGCATACACCTAGGCTTATGAAGCCACTTTTAGAGTTTTCAAATGCATTAAGAAATCTCCTTATATGGATCTTATGATGAAGACAAATAATAGACTTGACTTACATCCATTTTTTAATTCTAACTATCGGAGATTCAAGATGAGTAAAAGATTTGCTACATGTCTTTTTGTTAAACTAAGGGAGTCCTTGATTCCAAAAAAATGCAAGAAACAAGGTATTGTTTCTAGATCTTCCATTAAAGAAGAATATATAGCCATGACCTTTACTTTGTGTGTGATTATTTGGCTATTAGGGTTATTGGATGATTTATAATTTAAGTCCTTAAGGCCTAGTTGCCTTTTTTTGTGATAATAAATCAACTATGAAAAATTGCTACTAATCCTATTATAAATGAAAAGGGCAAGCATTTGAAATTGATTATCATTTCATAGAGGAAAAGATTATCATTATCAAAACAACCCATGTTTCAACTAAAAAGCAACTTGTAGACCTCTTGATTAAAACTTTGAGGATTAACAATCTTATTTTCTACTTAGCGTGCTAGGAATGGTTGACTTGTACAAAGCACTAACTTGGGAGGAAATGTTGAGAAAATGATAACATTATGGAGTATGATTTTATGCATTGGACAAATGTTATGTACATTTATTACTTTTGTCCAAAGTTCATTAGGATGATTCGTGATTTTATTTTTGTATCCTCTTATTCATTGGTTATTTATGTTGTAATTGTATAGATCTAACACATTGTATCTTTTGCTCTTGTGATAATGGATTCAATCCTCCTCCAATTTGTGACCCTTGAGTCTAAAGACATACAAATATGGATTGAATTGAGAAACAATTTTCACTAAATTCTACATACACCAATTAAAAACAAAAACAAAAAAAGAATATCAAACATATACAAGTTTCTGTATAGCATTCTGTATTTTGTTTTTATTTTCTTAAATTTCATTTGATTATTTGGTTAAACATAAGGTATACAAAACATAAATTATTGCCGAATATTGTAGTTTATGTTGTCTAGCGATAATCCATTGTTTGACAATTGTTCGTGATGACCCAACGCTCTCCCAAATGCATGTTAGGTATGCATTTGACAACTGTACCTGAAATCTTCAAATCGTGATAACTCTCAATTAATCATGTTCCTGAAATATAATAAGAAAAATTTAACAAAATAACTGAGTCAATATTCAACAATAATGACACGAAAAAGTAAATTGGTTTGAATTCATCCCTGGATGAAAAGGACCACCCTTCATAGTCATAGCTAAGAGTATGTAGGGCAGGTTTAGGCTCAATTGGGAGTGAAGTGGACCAGTCTTCTCCACCAAACATAGTTTGGTTTGAGTCATTTCGCGGATCCAATGAAAAATGTTCTCTAATTTGTCCCACCTTTGATGTTCAACATTAAGGAAGGCCATTGTCCTGAACAAAGCAATCCCACAATCCTTTGAACACAACTACATTGTCTGAGATGACATCGTCTGGGAAAATGAGTGGAATTATCCCAGAAATTGTTGCTTTCTCTGTTCACTTGACTGGCAAACAGACATTTCGGTTCAGCCATTCTGATCACGACTCTGCAACTGACAGATGCACCAAAAACAACCCATCCTGATCTAGAAAGACTGAAGAAAATAAAAGATCGTAGAAAATAAATTTTTTAAATTATAAAAACACATTATAAGTATTATCATCTTTAATACATCATTTTTTATCTAATATTTCTTTTGTAGTCCAAATTGGATTCTTTTACTCAGAAAACTATTTTTAAAATTAGGTTGAAATCAAGCGGAAAATAGACTTGGCTATCACGTGAAATGCTTCTTTTTTTTTTTTTTTTTTTTGGGCAAAAGGGCTCATAGAAAAGGGAAAGAAATTATCTAAACTTATCAAATTACTAATTACTAATTACTAATCATTCTTTTTCTAGTTCGAGTCCCTTTTATCCAATTGAAAGAAGCATTGACTGGTGCATCCATCTAAACGTTGACGCCAAACAGGGTTGTGGAAGAATTCGAACAACTCCGTGTGCTCTCATCAAAGGACACTTAGAGCAATTAGTAAAGTCCGTCTCAACTTTTTTGCTTCCCCCGAAATGGTAGGTAAGCAACCCAATCGCTCTCCCAACGCCCAAGCTCTGTGACACACATTTACGCATTAAAGCAAGGGAAACCCATTAGAGCACGTGTCCGTTGTTATCTTACGTTGCCAACTCATGGTCACCAAGCCCGACACGTATCTAACGATGCTGTCTCGATGTCGACGCTCCCCTCGTTCCTCAATATTGTATCAAATACTGCCTTGCGTCATCTCCCATTTCTTCAGTTCCACACGTGGCATGCGGGGCCCACTTGCAAATCAGGGTTCTCCGTCACGTGTGCCCCCTACCAACATGATCTCACTGAACAAAACGGACAGGGTTTCCTACCCTCTTTTGGTAAAGACATTCCGAAAGCGACATAGGAAGCTTGGTTGAGACGTAAACTTCGTTCTCAAGCAACTCAACCCTTAGAAATTTGACTATTATTTTAATGCTCTACTCGATCATTCCAGGAATCAAATAGTTGTTGATACGTTTTTCTAACTCCTTTTTTGGCCATTAAAGAAGTTTCAGAGTTGACGTATTTGGACCGATCCAATCGTCGTCATCTGGGTGGAACTTACATTAAATTAATGCATTTTATTTGTATTGTGTTGGAAGAACAACGTTTAAGATATGGCTCAAAGCTAATCCATAGTGACCCACAGACCGGTATTATCTTATTTTTAGGTACTGAGGGCCACGACAAGGATTCCAATCAGAACAGTGAGGATGCTCGCTGGAAACAACAAGGTAGTCCGGAAACAAAAAGGTTTTCCACGCTTTTTGTGTGTGGAAACGTCTGCTTACAACAAAATGTCCATTAAACACAACCGATAACAGCAACGAACATTGTGAAACTCACAATGTTTCTTCGCTTCCGGTGAATTTTCCAGTATTGCATTGACTCGTAATGTTTCTCTAACCTAAAAACAGTATACAAGTGCCCCCGTCATCCGCGGAAAATAGACCCCCACGCAGCAGAAAAGGACCAAGCTAGTTGCAGTAGCTTTACTACAATTCTTCTGGTCTATGACCAAATCCAACTTCTTAAAGAAGATAAAATGGACATTCTTTCCTAATGACTGGCATAGCCAAAGTAACGAACCAATAAAGACTGTCTTCAACTTGAATTAATCAAGCCACAATTTGTGACCACTGTTAAAGATAACTTTCTGGTGCGAGCCACAAAAAATTCAACTTGCATTAAAATCGGCCTTTGGATATTAACATACTTTTACTTGGGGCAATATCCATACTTTTACTTGGGCCCCCTTAATCACAAGTAAAATGTTGGTGTTATGTCTAATCAAAATCTGTGGATGGGACAGGTCGAGCACAATTTGCAGCCCCACTAACACAAAATGCATACGCACGTCCTTTCCCTTTCACAGAGTATTCTACGTTCACTACCATCCATGTAATCAGATTCATACGAAGATTAACACAACGAGGATATATTAGTCAAGAAAATAGATAAACATCAACGACAGTTCAGCACCACAAAGCTTTAAATAAAAAAGTATATCCTCTTTAGTTAATCTGGGACCGTAAGCTGATTTCAGACAGCCTCAGCAAAGCTGCTGTTTCTACATACTTCGTTCGATGACGGAGAACCGTAAACATCAAATCCATTTTTCAGAACAAACTGCCCCCGAATTCCTCAATGCTTTTTTGTCTTTTTTCACTAACTTTATGTTATTTTTCCTCCCCTTTGCTTTACAACAGTTATAAGAAAAAATAATAATTAAACCCAAAAACAACGTTCTAATGCAAAGTACATTAAAATCTTAAACCAAAAAGTAACAAAATAATCTAATTGATTTGGAAAAAAAAAAATTATGTGATGAAATTTAACTGGAAGAGCTAGGATAGCGGCTGGAATCCGACCACGATGGAACCGCTGGAAAATCTGAACCACCACTGGCACCGCCACCCTGATTCTGATTCTGATTCTGATTCTGATTCCCTGGTGGTCGAAGATAGCCCAACTGCTGATCAGAAAACAGAGGTAATGGGAAAGATGATGAAGAACCAGAAGGTTCGTATGAAGAAGATGAAGAAGCAAAAGATGACGATGACAATAACGTTGGTTGAACAGAAGCCAACTGCGATCTATAGAACATCTGCTCCACCAAACTTGAGGGTTGCTGCCCAGGATGAAACTCTCCAGAACTCTGAAGCAACTGGGAGTACTCCAAGTAGTCTCTGAGAATGTCGGATGAACTCTGAAAGGTTTGAGGCTGAAAGAACTGTGGCTGCAACGGCTGCGGTGTTGGCGTCGACGGCAAGTGAGTTGCCCGAGAATCTGGAATGGATAACGTTGACGAGGCCCCCGCGGAGAGATTTCGTTGAGGTGGTCCTATTCTGACATTTTCCGGGAAGTTAAGCTTGGCTCTGTTACCTCTAAATCTCAAGGCGGCTTCGTCGTAGGCTCTGGCCGCGGCCTCGGCGGTGTCGAATGTGCCAAGCCAGACCCTCGCGGCCTTGTGTGGGTCGCGTATCTCGGCTGCCCATTTACCCCATGGTCTCTGCCTCACTCCTCTGTATCTTCTCCGTCTTTCCCCGGTTTCTTCAAAGGACACATTTTCGCTTGAAGGTGTTGCCGGAACGGTGGTGGCGGTGGCAAAATTATTTGTAGTTTCTTCCGTTACTACCAAAAAAATAAAAAGTAGACAAAGGTTGCATACGTCTTTCATGGATGTCGAAAATAATATTATTACAAGCAGGATAAAATCTGCCATAACAGCATCACCAAGTAAATGGAGTTTCGATACCAAATTCAGATGGTGAACACTGTTGCATTTGCTAATTCTAGAGAGTGAAAAATTACGATCACGGCTAACAAATAAGTTGATAATAAACTGTACAATACATGCAATATTAGATATCTTACACCTCTTCTGGAACTAAAGAATTAAACGATTCCATCTACAAAACGTTGATGGTATTAGGAGACAAAATGAATGAAGGGAAAAAGAGAAATAGGAAATACAGAGAATAATCCTTTGCTTTTTAAGGATTTTATTATTTTCTTCTTTTCCTTGCAAAGGATTGTTCTCTCAGGTAACTGAAGTTATTGAAAGAAGTTGATATTAGATGAATAACTAGGTGAAACTAAAAACGTTGTTGAATAGCAACCACCATCTGTAAGAAAGTAATGGTACAGAAAATGAATGAGATGGAATAAGGAGTAGCTTTGACTCATACTAACCAGTTGCACCAGATGTCGAGTCTCCTTGTGACAATCTGAAATCAGAAGCAGCTCCTCTATAACTCCTTGGAATAGACTCAATCAGCTGAGTAACACCCTCTTCATCACGCCCTCTCTTTTGTCCAGCCCAGGAGCTAGAGCCAGAAGCAGGGGCGAAGCCAGGGCCGGAACTAGAAGAGTAAGCCGACAAAGGTGGGGAAGGAGAGGTATAAAGGCCTCCAAAGCTCGACGTAGCAGCACCGCTCATAACGGTTCCTTGCCCCCATAAACCAGATGTCTGGCCTGACACCACGTGGCTTAGCGCCGAGATCATCGTGCTCGTCTCTCTGTTCCTGTTGAAATCCAAAAACATCTGCTCGCGCGCCCTCACAGCCTCTAGCTGTATTGGCTGGTACGTTTCTTCTGTCCGTGAGACTTCCGACGGCCCTTCTTGACCAAATCTCTCCAAGTCATCACCGCCGTCGCCAGGGTCTGGAGTCGTAAACCTGACATAGTCACCTGAGCCCCCCTGGTTCGCCACCTTTAGCAAGCACATGTAATCTCTGGGGCAAAAGAGAAAGAAATACTGACTCGGGGATGGTATTTGACAAATTGTGAAACCTTTTCGTGGTAGTAACAAAAATCAACGGTATATAAGGTGATAGGGAATTCAAACACGAGGAGCCGCCATTAAAACAGTGTTGCTGTATCGCCGCACACCTCCACCGCCATGCAGAGCCCCTTGTGATAATTATGGTTTATTGCCTTTGGTTTTTGTTTCTGCTGCACCTTTCTTTTAAAACTCTGAGATGCCAAAAACAAAAAACACTACGGATTCCGACCATCCAAGCGTGTTCACACGGAGCTTTTGACTGATTTCTATGGTAGGGGAGGGGGTCTTATGTGGAAGCAATTAACGGCGGCCTTGCAGGCTTGAGTAGAATTGTCGGTTTTCTTTTTGAGAAAGAAAGAGTTCATCTTTGAATTGGTTTCCTCGCCGACATGCTGTAATTATGGGGAAGGGGAAGTTGATAGAGCTGGGATTAATGTAATGATTGGTCCATAATTAGGAAATGGAGTCGGGGAATTGGAGCGCGAAAGGTGGGGGCATTAGTGGGTTTTCTCGCTGGCAGTATACGGGTAAACGCCAAACTCTTCACAAAGCTCTGTTTATGACAATGTCTACATTATCTAGACAACTCTAGTGTGGGACCGTAGTTTCAATCTGGCGTTTTGATGGATATGGAAACTTCAAAAGCTCACCGAAGACTCCATGCGGTGACTCTACCCATGCCATTACATAGCGTAAAATGTTTAAAAAATACAAAAATGGCATTTTCGTGGATCCTCAACAGGTCCAAGTGAGCTTTATCGAAGCTGAACTTGTACGCAATGAAAAACATTGCAATCAGTGTCAATGATTGAAAACAATTCTATCGCGTTGCTGAAAGAGTGATACCAACTAATCTAAGAATCAAAACTTAAGGCCGGGTGCTTCTGGAGCTAAATTCATGTCCCTCTCCACTTCTTTTCCCTTTCATTGGCCCTGTACGGTCAAAGCACGTCTCTTTTCTCGGTTCTGACAATGCCACAATATTTTTCTCGGGAACCCACCGACCAGCTAACTGGGGTAGGTTCTCGCGCTACGGTCAAAAAACTAGCTTTACTGGGTCAGGCCGGTCCTGTCCAGCTTCAGCTGAGCCTTCAGTAAAACGGTAATTATCTATGATTCTGTGGGGTTGGTGGGCGCTTATTAATCCGATAATGACCCTACGTATATACGTAAGAGACACTAGTTAACGTACTTGTCAACGTGGACGTTGGTCAACCGGAAAACTCACACGTGGACGGATACATTCGGCTACCAAGATCACCATTAGAGTGGACCCTACCTTTAGGCCACCCGACATCTCTTCCAAGGAACCATACCCTAGTCCCCAACGCGCTGCTGCACTCACAAAACGTGCCCATTTTCCTCCATAACATTATTCGGCGGAGATCTACAAAGTTTAGGGTCGACAAATTCCACCTCATTTCAGCTACTTTTCTCTAAATCAAAGAATTGAATTTTATGTTTCAAATCTCAATTTCAATATTACCAACTTGTTGTTTTGAAGTTTAGACTAATTTTATGTTTTTATTTTTCACTTATGTTTTTTTAATAACTTCAACCGAACTACCAATCTAGCTGACCAGAGAACCTTGATGTTATTCAAATCAAATCTGCGATTGGAAGCAACCATTTTTTTTATGGTTGAAAATGTTTTCTAATTAAAATTTTTTTTAAACTTATATTATAAATTGGGTTCGAAATATTTTAAGACGATAAGAAGTAAGAACCCTTTTCCCTTTCCAACGTTTAAATTAATAGGTTTGTTGGAGCCACGACTGGGCAACAAATAAAGTTCTGATTTTGCTTAGACCATTACTTATTAATATTCTTGTAGAGGATAAATGGTGTTGAAAACAAGATAAGACTGACTCGTAAAGAATTGGATAAACAAGAGGTTGCCGTGTCTTTTGTGCAAGTGAGGTGTACGGGATAAATGAAATTTTATTATTTATTTATTGACGAAGTACGGATACCGGAAACATAAATATAGGTATGTATCTCATTTTCTCAGGTTTGGCAATGTTAAGGTCATTGTTTCCAGTGATGTCCTCACATATTTGTCGGAAAGAGTCTCTAGAGGTTTTAATATTGTAACATACACGTTGAAACTTCCAAAAGGTGAGACCTAATTTCGGTTTAGTTCCCACCAAAGATCCTTATTAATCTTTGTATAGATTGCTGAACTTGCTCGCTTGTCTTGATTTGTCAAAAAGAGGGCTGTGGTTGCTTGCCAATCTTTTCCTTTCTTCCTTTACTCTCATCTTCAAGCTTTGTTTGTTCTACTGTGGACTCACAAAAAGTTTGACAGATGTGGAGCCAAAATGTTCCTGTTAAAAGCAAGAAACATCGGGAAAAAAACGAAAAAAAAAAGGACCATGAGTATTCCAAGAAATATTACCTTTGACTCCTATAAAACAATGCCACATATTACGTTAACACGCCTTTAATAAAGAACTAGAATAAACAAACGACACCTGTTTTTCACAAGGTGCAAAACATGCATTGCTTTCCTTTTTCTTCTCCAAGTTTTTGGAGCACATATTCAGTCTGTAATCTCAAGCCAAGGGAAAGAAGCCACCTGTCATCCGTCTGCAACCGCTGACTCTTCCATATGGGTTCTCCAGATCTGACTCTTCCAGACGGGTTCTCCAGATCCATTTTATCAGTATGTTCAAGCCAAATCACCTATAACTTGTTAACTTTCTGGCTCTTGTTTATCTCCCAAGTAACTGGAAGGGGTGTAGATAATGACAGTATCTTCATCATTTATGATTGACATTTGGAAAGCGAAGAATAGAAGTTCGAATTCTATTTCAAGAATGTAAAATCCGATGCCCTGTATTTGCCGGCTTACAAAAGAATAAATTATGTAATAGATAAAGTTTGTTCATTATTAATCACAAGCAAACTATACAAAAGAAATTTTGAAAAATTTTGAAACTACATATACAGAAAAATATTGTTTTAAAGAAGGGAGAATAAAGATAATACATTTATATATATAATTGATTCCCTTATTTGTCTTAGGCTAGGATATTCTTATTTACCTTATATCAAGACTCGAGTGGCACTGCAGGAAGGGAGAGGATGTGAAGGGCTTATGTGGCCCTCTTTGTCATATCCATATCACAATAACACACCACCACCACCCAAACACCACCCCCCCCCCCAACGAAGCAAGTGGCTTGTAAAAGTTAAGGACACTAAACTTGAGTAAGAGGTGATATCTAATATAGGATTGCCAAGTCTCTACCTCATACTACAACTCTCAACAGTCCCTCAAGCTTATGGTCAGTAGAAATCTAAGACCCAATTGTATACTCAAGGCCTTAGTCATCAGCCACCCTAGAGCATTAAAAAAGAAAAAATAAAAACTCCTTTTGAAGAGGTCATTTCTTAAAATACAAGTTGCTTATTTAAAGAGGCTTGTGAAAAGATTGCTTAGTGTAGAAGAGCAAATAGCGAATAGAATGAAGAAGTTAGTTGAATTTGTCTCACATGTAGCTAGGTCTGATGCAAAAATTGATGCAAAAATGAGAATTGAAGCAAAATAAGACCTACTACTATTTTGCAAGTTATAAAATAATAATGATAAACCTAATAAGATCATTGGCTATGATACTATGTAAAATCTAGTGCTTTGTATCTACTCAGCTTATTAGACAACAAATTGTATGATAGGTATAGCTTTTTTATTATTAATTACAAGCAAACTATAAAAAAAGAGTTAGTGGAAAATTTTGAAACTCCATTTACAAAAGCCTACCATTCTAAAGGAGAAAGAATGAGAATAATACTTTTATACACAATTGATTTCATTATTTGACATGAATTAGGATTTTCTTATTTAACTCAAACTAGGATTTCCTTATGTGTCGTAAACCAAGATTTGAGCGGCACTGCATGAAGGGAGAGAACACGAAGGACTTATGTGGCCTTCTTGGTCATCTCCATGTCCAACTAAAGAACTTTCAAATGAATATTTACCAACCAAAATTAAGCAAGGGTTTTTTCTCTAGAAATGCTTTTTGTCAAAAGCGGAACAGTCGATTTGTTTCTCTTTGAAAAGCATCATGTATACCTTCTCTGAAGTGTCTTGATGATTGTGCTCTTATTTCTCTATGACCCAAATTGCAATCGTTTAAGGACAATACTTCTTCCGAGGGTTGTTATAACTCAGAAAATTGGAGTGAGCAGTTCTAGATCCCTATTTGCAATAATTTGTAGGCGGCTGGAAATATCTTAGTTCATTCCACTAGACTCCAACAAGTTAGCTGATATTTTGGTTTACGATTGCATTCTCATATTGCAAACAGGAACGTCTCGTAGTACTTTTCTTGGGAACCAGTGGTCCCTAGCGCCTGAGATTGTGCAGCAATTACGTGGTTATGACTTCCAGAAGGACATGGTGGCTGGGAAAACACTTGGACGTTGCTTGCCGCCATGCTCCATTTTCTGAGCACCCGTCAACGAAAGTGTTATCGATGACTTTACAAAGAGCACCTATGGAATTTAAGTACGAAAGAGATGGGAGATTTTCGAAGTCTTCAAAGAGATGGCGGCCGCTTGCTTAGTGAAGGACACAAAAAGAAGTCCAACATAAACCTATTCTTGGCACCCTAGTTCCTTAGGTAACCGTTTAGGATGCTGAAAGCGAAAAAGACCAACCTTCTTGTATAAGCAAACCTCTCTAGGGGGACAAGGAATAGTAAGCGCAGCAAGAGTGTGGTCGGTGTCTAGTGCCCGAAATTTCAACCCTAATTATCTAAAAACTTAGATAGCGTTTGTCCTGAAAGACCGGCAGGGCGAGTGCTGAAGATACGTATGATGGCAAGAAGTAAGAGAACATGTATGGAGAAGCAAAAGGACATGCATGGGGATGTTGGGTTCCTAGCAGAATAGGTGTCTCATGAGAGAACCAACCATTTAGATGCTCCACCTAAGGGGGTGATCATTGTTTTGATTTGGAGAGTTATGTTAGAAAGTATAGAAGTAATTTATATTCAACCTAAGATCTTAAGATATTAAATAAAGAAAACATTTTTTATAAACTATTTTTCTAAATTTTTATATTTATCACATATGACTTAACACATTTCTCACTCAAATGTGATGAATGTTCACATAAATTTGTTCATGAGTGAAAGAGAATTACATTTGAACTCAAGCTCTTATATAATGTTAAAGATTGTAGATACTAACTTATATTTGACTCAAAATCTTAAAATATTAAATGAAAGAACTCATCATTTTATAAACTACACTCTCAAGCTTTACCTAACATAAAAAAATAAAAATAAAAAACGCTTGTTCACTTGCTTCAATTCCTATAAAATCTCTTCAACCATTCAAAATGCTTGTGAGAAATGAACTATGTTTTACTCTTTCCAATTAGAATTCCAGCCCTACGGTGAGAGTCATCTTAATAAAAAAAAGGAAAAGATAGAAAAAGAGAAACAAATCAGAGTACAAGGATATTTAATGAAATTCCCAGGAGCAGGAGCTGCGCTTTTTTGACACAGAGAATTCTCGGGTTTTCTCTACTTTCTTATGCACACAGATTTCATGCAGAACGTGCAGCACCTTCCCAAGTTCCACTATGCTTTATTCTTGGTTTATGCCATTCTTTTAAGTATATATTCGTAAGCTTTCTTCTTTATCTGCGGTTTGTCGGGCAGTTTATTATTGTTTTGTCTGGGTGGTCGATAACTTTAAGAGAAGGAAGAATTCAGACGTGAGAGGATAGGACATTCTTATCCTTTGCTACCTAATCCTCTATTTTGCATGAGTTTTCACTGCTTTTACTTTTCCGGGGAAGGTATTCTGAGGCTTTCAAATTCGAAGCATCTGTAAAGTTTTTTCACCATTTTTTAATTGTTTCACCATGAGTTCATCTTATCTAACATTGCGAGTCGTTAGGCATCGTCTCACGGGAGCTTTATCTGCGCACTCATTTGCCTGCTTTCGAATCAGGTTCTTGTAACTCTTAAATAGTTTTAGTAGAGCTCATGAAGATAGAGAACTACAGTTCAAAACAATGTATTAAAAGCAAATCGGCTCCCTTCCCAGCCGAGACCAAATCACATGATATAGTAATTCTCGTAACCATTGCTGTTATGGATCATTTCAATCGAACTCATAACTACCGCCCTGATTAAATGAAAAGACATTCAATTCACGCTCCACCTGTTTTTCAATTGATTTGAAGTGCAAGCCTGTTCAGTTACACGCTCGAATCATGACTTCTGGATACAGAGACCACGAATTTTGCAGACAGAAATCAAACTTGATTTTAGAAAGTCAATCTTGTTGCATGTCATGATGCAGTGAAAGATTATGCGATGAACGCTAAAGCAATCAACTTTACCACAAAGGCATCAACTTCAATCTTCTTGTGAAGATGATGTGGCTCATTTGTTGAACAGCTTAAATGGTCCCTATGATTGTACCCTAAACATGTGTTTGATTTCCACTTTCGCGGAAAGTGGTAGAGCCAATTGGCACGAACCAAAACATGCGGCCTTTTTTTTTTTTTTTTTCTCGGAAAGAAAAGAACTATCTGGGACCCAAGTTTCACGCTTTGTCGGGCTTCAGTGACCATGAGAATGTCTGAGGAGTCGTGTCCCAACTTGGCATTTGATGTTTGTGAGAAGAGGAAAACCACGCAATGAAGGAATTCGAGTGGGAATGCTGCAGATATGTCAGACCAGTCTCTGGAATTCCAACTCTGAATTTGATTCCACATACTGGAATAGGCGTTCAGTCAGTGTGAATCCTGATTCTTGTCACTCAAAAATCAGCCTCCACCTTTATTTATATCTTTAGAAGTTGGTGCTGGGTGATACTAAGATATTGAACTATTACAATCTTCAAAAGTAGAAAGGCAGATATGTATTGTAAAAGACTTAAATCTACCTCTACTTAAAAAAGCGTCATGGAGAATATAAGTTATTTAAATTTATAAAATATAACATAAATATTGTCCTTTCCAATATTATCTAATATCAAAGAATAACTAATTGGAGAATAAAAAAGAGATAAAATTAGAAATGGAAATTTGGAAGTGGGGTTGGTGATGAGAAAGCCCAAGGAGGTCAGGTTCAAAGTTGAGATTTCAAAAGCACAAAAAATCCATAAAAGCGGTATTTATTTATGACTTTACACACACCTCTGACAAGGCTGCGACGCAATCTCTACGGAGTTGAAAATATCGAGGAAAGAACGCTCTCGGATCAGTACCCGTGATAGAGATGGTGGACATCCATTGCACCCTTGCTTTATTCTCTTTTACTATTATTATTTTTTTGTCATTACATTATTATTATTATATCTTTATAATTACTCAGTCAAAAGTTTAGCAGACTTAGAAATTGACAAAATGTGGCAAAGTCTATCCGCTTGAAAATTAAAATCAAAGCAAGAACTAGTTATTTTCTGAAATAATATCGAGTGGGCCACTTGTCGTGGTTATAAAGACCGAATAAAGAGCAAGTTGCACGCTTGACTGAATGATCTATATTCCGTACTTCGTCACTTATCTCCGACTGCACGCTTAACAGAGTATTAGTAACGTACAGCAGGAAGTGGGTTGGTTAAGAATTCGATGATCACTTTAAAGGACAGAACACAGTAAAAGGTGTCGTGATGTGCATTGAAGTTAGTCCTTATCAGAATGTAGGCCAATTGATGTTACGGATTACTTTGTAGAAAGAAACATTCGCATTCTCTCTCTCCTCTTCGGCTTCTCGAATTTGCTTTCACATTAAGAAAAAAGACGATCACTTTTCCGAGACTTATCATGGATTCTGCCATGGTCTTCGTCTTCGTTTGCATGTAAAGCAGGGGATTCGTCTCATAATTACCGTCATTGATAAAATTAAGTCTATATATCATAACTTCCTATGTGTGATATAGCGATTCTAATATATCTCTTTTACACCAATAACATTAACGATAATTTAGATGTAAAAAATCATATTAAAAAACGGGTCATAATTTTGATATTATATTAAAATAAAATATTCATCTTAAAACTCATATATAATAAATTATAAATTATTATTATTAATAAAGTCAAATTTATACATCACTACTTTCTATGTGAGATATGGCATCCTCTATAGTATCCAGGGGTTTGTAGCTAGAAAAATGGCTTAACTAGATGCAACCCTTTGGGAAAACACAAGTATACGCACAAAGAGAGCCGAACCAGCAGCGTGGAACGTGATCCTGATTGTTTGCGGAGTTCATGAATAATTCTAACTCGTTTCTAGAAATATCTCCTTGTTTTCTGGCATGCATCGAGCAGAAATGGAATATTCTTTGAAGCACATGCGCAAAGAAACAACCCGTTTAGACGTGAAATGTTGAATATTAGAAAAGAATATTATGCGTCATTCCGACGGCCCAAAGGCATAAAGCAGCGGCAGGAGATTTCCACGAAACTGACAGTATCCACTGTGGTTTCCCTGGACGCAAAGCAGCACACTTTGATGCTTTTAAAAGCAGCAAACTAGTTAAATTCCACGTCACATTCAGACGCTGCTATAATATTGCCAAGATTAGAAGAGAGGGAAAGGGAATGATTTGAGAAGAATGAAGAATCGGACCTCAGATTGCATATGAACAATGAAAAGTAGCAAGTGAATGCAGCCCCGTGATACCCCACTAATTGGGCACTTCTAAGAGAAAAGGAGAATAAACGTCTTTATGAAAATGACTCAATAGATCGAATCTCGATCACTGTCTCATATGATAAAGGTGGAGAATTTAAAACTTTAACTGCAGGTTTTATCCTTTTAGGATCTGAGATAAATTGGTAATTGTCTAGTATATTTGAGAAACAAGACTGTTTGAACGAAATCTGATACTTCATCATTGAAAAAGAAGCAAAAAAAATGAAGGCAAACATAAAACAACCAGCAAACAAGAGTTTCACTATTTTACAGACAGGTTGATTTATTGATAGTTTCTAGCTGGGAGGATTGCTCAATACCAGCAGATAAAGTTCCCAAGTTCCTTCAATAACAAAAGGTTAACAATGATATAATAGTAATTGTGTTCATGCATGAGAGACTTTTTTGAAGATTCCAACCAGCTTTTCCACTTGAAGCTATCTAACCTTTCGGGCCCAGTTCTAGACCCATTTTAAAGCAGGAATCGACTTGAGGAATTATTTAATCCACTTCTATCTGCTACGGCAGTTCAGCGTGAATGAAGTTGGGACTCCATCACTAACAGTAAGAAGTACTAAGAAGTTAGTCAACTCAATGGATAAGGAAAAGAAACATGAGGACTCCATCACTAACAGTAAGAAAAACTAAGAAGTTAGTCCACTCAATGGATAAGGAAAAGAAACAAGTGTTCATCGATCCTACTCATCACTATGTTTATCTTGGGATCAAGCTGTTATCCTCCCATTTTTGGGGAGCAAGTGGAAATCTTCTGTATTAATGGGTGCTACTGTAGTTGCAACCAAGCAGGAAGCTGAGATTTGATTGTCCTATTCTCTTTTCTTCTTTGAAAATAAAATATATAAAAAAATTATCCTTTCGAGTAAATCAAAAGTTTTTTTTTAACCCAAACAAGAAAAATTGTAAGAGGCTACACTAGAGCCAAAGAAATCTTCAACCCAAGAGGCTGTGTTGTGGGAGTGTCTAAATTGTCACGACTGGTGTTTCAGTGAAGTAAGGCGTCACTTTAATTACAGTTAGGCAGAAAGCTGTAGTATCTGATAATCCAAGAGACAGCAACCCAGGTAGGGTGTAGAAATGTGGGATGTGCTTACACTCTTAGGATTGGGCCTACCGTAATAGGCTCAGATATTCTTTGCGTTTAATATAATAAGCCCAAGTTTTATGTGCTTTAGTTCCTGCCCCCCGGTCTCAATTCTTTATAACTGTATAAAAGAATTCTTTCTAATTACTTTTGCTCTTCGAGATGAAGTCCAAGCCTTCGTGCTTTTCACAAAAACTTCCCGGTGTCGGCTTTCTATCCAGAAGAGAAATTGCCTGCAGTTTCTAATTGTTTTTTTTTTTCGTTCTTTTAATTTCCGCTGCAATACTGACATAGAAGAATGTACATCAGTTAAATTAATTTCTATAAGATTCCAAGGGATGCCAATTGAAAGTTTCATAGTAGAGAAGTGGTCAACCTCATACTCATGAGTACATTATCTACAAATGGTCCACATATATGCTACTTATGAGTCGAATAAAAGCGTTGCAACTGAAAATGATGGTTGTACCAAACCTTAATAATTCATAGTCGGATGAAGCCATTTTGGGCCTCTTTTCTATCAACATCAACTCATTGCCGAAAAATTGTTATAGGCAATCCAATACTTGTCCTCTTATTGTCATTGCAGTATCTAAGTCGCATCAAGCTCCAGTGGCTAATAGAATCACTATACCTATTCATATTTGGTTTTAATGGAAAAGACAAAGACTTGATGAAATGGGTTGGCCATCGGAATGAGGGTCAGGGTTATCATCAGCGTCCATTGATTCCTAATAAAATAATAACAAAAATTTAGCACAAGCCACAACTGAGCAGCCCAATTGTTTCTTTCAAGGTTTTAAGGCCTGTGAACAAGAGCCATGAATCCAACTTAGATGAGGACCCAGCCTAGCCCAATATGACTTAAGGAGAGAAGCCTACTCAAATAACCTAGTGCAACAAGCTAAGAACTTATATAAGGCATTCTTAGCCTTTAAAAGGACTATCAAAAGAAAACCTTATTTATCTTTAGTAGTTTTCCTTAGCTCTAGCCTTAGCATTTTTATAGCTTATGACAAGATTAGTGTAGGATTCTAGCCTTTCTAGCAATTAAGAATGGGGGTTGAATTGATTGGCTATTTAAAAAAAAAAATTACTTCTCACAAGTTATAATGTAATAAATTTAAACAAACAAGCATGCAAGAGATAACACAAAGATTTTTAGGAGGTTTGGCCACAACAAACAACTACCTACGTCCCCTATTACCTTTTAACCAGTGTGGTTAAAAGGCCTCTTTGATTATTCTTTGCAACCTTTACAAGAGTTCACAACTCTTACATTCAATCTCTTCTCTAAGAGATTAATTTCAATCCCACCAAAGACTTCAATAGTGAATAAATACAACAATATAATGAACTTGCTAATAATATGAAAGTTGAGCAACTGATAATAACACTCAATAAGAATCAATAACATCAATCAAAGCAATAAGGTTAAGAAGTGCTCAATAAAATGGCAACTTTCATGAACACATTGCAGCAGCAAGCTTAAGTACTTCAAAATTTGCAATGTATTCTTTAATAGGTCTTTCCTTGAGCTTTCACTTCTATTTAAGGATTCTTTCCATAGTAAATCTTCTCCATAGACATGTGTTCCTCATAAATACCTAATTTCCTTTTTCATATTTTCTTATAGTTATTCCTTTTCTTGCTTCAATTTGAATCAGAATGCATCTAGTCTTAATCTTGTCCCCATCAATCCATTTAAATCAACTAAGAGTGAAAGTCTTCTTCTTTTGCAAACATCCCATAATGGTGACCAAAAATGAATTCCAAGTATCTTTCTTTCCTTTCTCACGAGACTTTAACATAGAGGAGAAGAGATCATACCAAATAAGTGTTATGGTCTTCAATAATGGCTTGAATCCTAATTTCCTTTATGAAATCATCTTAGAAATCTTGAACAAAAACTTCCCTTTTTGCAATAATAAATTTTCTCTCAAAAACCCTAATGAGATTTTTCCAAATATCTCTTCATCAAGTTGCATGGTGGAAGAAAATAATTCCAAATGAGGAGTTCAGACCTGACATGTGAGAATGGTACATTTGAATTTGATTCTAAAGAGAGGAGATGCAGTTACGAGTCGCAAGTTACAAGTATGAGTTAAGAGTTTATCTTTATTTTCGTAGCTTCTCATGGATTCAAGCATATCTTTTTATTAAAAGCTTGAATTTACACTTTCCATTTTTGTTTTGGCCAAACTATGATGAATCTTGATGTACCGATGTGGGTAGCATTGAGTGAGAATAGGCGGTGGTGTGGAGTCGCAATTTTCTCAGTCTAGGATTGCAAGTGCTATAGGCAAGACTTGAGACTAGGTCAAGCACTTTGCATGGGCTGTCTTGAGAATGGGACAAGTGACCTCTTGGGCTGGGCTTGCACACTAAATTAGGCATAGCCTAAATGTCCAACTCAAGCAAAGTTGGCATGTTAGGCTACGGGCTTGACGAAAAGATGAGCTAAGTGTCTAATGCAAGCAAGGTTGACACGTTGAGTTACGGGCTGGACTAGGAGATGGGCTACACAAAACACCTTTCCAAACCTAATATCCTCAAAAGGATAAAATCAAATGCAACCAAGATAATATTATCACATAATTTGTCATATCAAAATGTTATTATTCTACAAGTAGTTTAACGGTAGTCATGTAGTTTCGTACTATTAGTTAATTTGTTTACTATCACTTTATTGGAATTGGGTTTGATTGTTCAATCTTTTGATTATTGCTATTGTTGGATTGAATTGAGTTAATAAAAAAAGCATTATTCCATTTGGGTTTCTTGTATTCCATGACTATGCTTGTGCCAAATTGGTGTTTTTTGATACCACTATTAGGTTTCAAGCCCTACACAAGCACACAATCACAAAATAAAAGAAACCCCAATGGAATAATTTTTTGTTTTTACTCAATTTAATCCAACAATAACAATAATCAAAAGCTCAACAAAAATCTCAATCCAAATTGAATTCCAACAAAAAAATAGCAATAAAACTAAAGAATAGTTTGAAACTACGAGGCTGGTGATAAACTACTCTTATCATATGCTATAAGAACACTAAGGCTAAAGCCAAGGAAAACTACTAAAGATAAAATAAGTTCTTCTCTAATGGTGTGCCTCCTTGTAAAGGTTGAAGTCCAAGCTAGGTTCTAACAAGTCCCACCCTATCAGTAACTCTTGTCCTTAAGGACTAGCCTTGGCTAGGCCAAGTCCTAACAATTCCTCCGTCTTTTTTGGCAGTGGCTCATCCATTTCTTGTAGTGGTGGCTTATCCATCTTTTCCAATAATGACTACTTAACCTCTTCTAGTGGTAACTCCTTCATCTCCCTTGAAAATTGCTCCTCCACCTTCTCTTTCTCAACCTAAAATGGCTTAATAGTAATGCAATAACCAAATCTAATTTGTCAAGTGCAAGCATGATCTTTGTTTATAAATTCCTTCAAAATGTCTCACAACCATTCTAGAATACATATACTCCTTCATTTTGTGGAAGTTTTCCTTCAAGGTTTGAAACGTAAACTCTTGTTCTACCATAGTTTGTGCATTGATCTTGTTAGAATTTTTTCATTTCCAAGGTGCTAATGTTGGAAAATAAGGGTTTTGTTGTGACAAAATATATTTGTGAATTATTTCTTGAAATATGTTTTCATAAGTGCAAAAAAAAATCATAGGAAGTAAAAGGTGTACAAATTATAATATCAATCAATGCTATTATAAAGTAGCAGGGTTCCTACATTTCTTAATATAATGTTATTATAAAATGCCTTATTTAATATCATTATATAATGCCTTGAGAAAAGCCTTATTTAAATGATTTTAGATATATGGTCTATTATATTTGAGAAAAAAAATGATACTTGCTCTTGTTTAAATGAAGGTATGAGGTGACTGACTTTAGCAAAACTATCTTGTTGAATCAAGACTTATTTACTAAGAGGTTATCGGAACAAATTATGGTTCTACCAAGAACCTATGCTCTTTGTGCCCTCAGCATGCTTATTATAATTGTTCTTGGCCTGCTCATTATAATTACTCTCAGCATGCTTATTATAAGTGTTCTTGGCCTGTTTGTTACTTATGCTATCGGCCTGCCTATTAAAAAGGCTTACGGCCCGCTTATAGTTTCACAACCTATCAGTTGGAAATCTCTCAGCCCACTTGCTATCAGTCCATATCACTTGAATGAAACTCACCGTTTCATTTAAGCAGCCTTTCTCTTAAGTCGCTCGCACGGTCATGATGCCCTAACTCCTTATTATAAGCATAAGGCAACTGAGAAAAAGAGAGAGAAGCAGCATCGTTGGCGATTGAATCCTCAACAGGAGGATTCTCGAGTAGACTGGTGTTAGAACGATCGGATTTGTGATTAAGAGTGAAGATGTGAAGCTGATTTGAAGAGTAATTTATTGTTCTAACAGGCAGAAGGCTACATCTGAGGTTTGAATGTTTGAAACCCTAACTCTACTTATTCTATTTAAAAAAAGCTAATCTTTGAAGAAAAGGTTGACGATTTATGAGCATCTGAAGTTCTCTTTCATTGAAGAATCATCCTTTGAGCTCATCTAATTAATCACTCAATCTCGTTCACTTTCGGTGAAATACAAGGTTATGGTGATATTGTGATTAAATAGTTTATTATCCAATTTTATCATCTATTGTATCTTGTATGACCTTGTTTATGTGCTAATTACATTCAAAATATATATTGCATATAAACATTATAAGGAATCTGAAACCCTTATTTGCTATGATTTAGGGATTTCATGATAGGAGCTTTGAGCTTTACTATTCATATGTTAATAACTCATTTAATTTGCAATATCCCATAAACTATCATATTATTTAGGGATTTACATTTGAACATGATCTTTTGATCATATCATGTAACTGTACTTAAGAATTCCTTGAGAAGGAATTGCTTGGATTAGGGAGAACATTTTCTCTTAATCTAGTTTAAGGAAATGAGACTTTAATTGGTTGGATTGAAGGAGAAAAAGGTGGACATAGGGCTCAAGGATTGAATGCCAAACCCCCGTGGTAAATCTGGTGTTTCTCTTGCTTTTATTTGCTTAAAGCTAACTTGTTGATTGTTGATAACTACTTATCTATTGACTTGGTGTTAATTTGCTTCCTAACTCATGAGTCTAATTTACTGTTCTAAAATAAATCATTGTGTTGTTAGCTTGTTGTTTTTCCTATTATAGCCGTGTGAATTGTATGAACTCCTAGAATCATTTTAAACAAGAAAAATTGTAGCTAATTCATGGCTTAATCAATTCAACCCCCTTCTTATTAAGCCATAAAATCCAACAGCTAGATGGTTTCTCCTTATACTAGTGTTAAGATTCAAGCCATACACAAGCACACAATCATGGAATACACGAAGCCCCAATAAAATAATGCCCTGTCTATTAACTCAATTCAATCCATTAATAACAATAATCAAAAGATCTAATAATCCAAACCTAATTCTAACAAAGTGATAGTAAACAAATTAACTAATAGTATGAAACTATGATGTCACTGTTAAACTATTCTTATCATAAGCTATAATAATGTCAAGACTAAAGTTAAAGAAAACTACTAAGGATAAATAAGGTTTTCTCTTGATAGTGTGCCCTTTTCTAAAGGCTGAAAATGTCTTATGCAAGCCTTTAGCTTGTTGTCCTAGGATATTTGAATGGACTTCCCTTCTTAAGTCATATTGGTCAAGTTGCAATATTATATGCTAGTAAAAAATTAAAGGTGAACAAAGAAAGCCTTCTTGGTAAAGCTAGGGAGGGGCTTAGAAGGCTAATTATAGTGTTGCAACCATTTAAATTAGTGCTAATTAGAAAAATTTTATGCCACCAAAGAGTAAAAGGCCAATCATAGGTCAATTAAGGTCCTACTATTCATGCATCACCTTGACACACAGGAATAGTGGAGATGGATCATGGGGGACAAAAGCACTAAAAATCGATGAAGAGATGCATTTTTTCACATGGAGGAAGTGTTATGTGTAGGGAGTAAGCTATTTAATGTAAGGCTTTATCAATATCTATATGTGCAAAAGGAAAAAATTGAGAAGATAATGGAAGAATTGCTTTCTACAGGAGCCATTTGTAATAACACTAGTCCTTTTGCATCTCCATTACTCTTAGTTAAAAAAACATAACAAGAGTTGGTGTTTTTATGTAGATTATCATGCACTCAATAAGCTGATAATTAAGAATAATTTTCTAAAACCAGTGATTGATGAACTTCATAGGGTGTCTTGGTTTTCAAAGTTAAATTTAAGATTCAAATACCATTAGGTGAAACTATTCACACCTGACATTTTGCATACTACATTTCAGACTCACTAGGGATACTAGAGTTCCTTGTCACACCATTTAGGTTAACCAAAGCCCTAGCCACCTTCTAGAGTCTTATAAATCATATTTTCTGAATCCACCTAAGGAGGTTCATGTTAATTTTTTTCAATAGCATACAAGTTTATAGTTTGGATTGAAAGAGTTATGTGTAAAATTTGCATGTCATTTTGTAGATCCTAAAGGACCACTAACTTTATGCAAAGCAACATAAGTGTGCATTCACAATAAGGCGAATTGAATACTTAGGACATATTATCTCAAGAAAAGGCATTAAGGTGGACCCAAAAAATATTAAGGATATGGTAACTTAGACCTTATCATTTATAGTTAAAGAGTTAAAAGGGGTCTCAGGCCTTACTAGTTACTATCAAAGATTTGTTAAGGATTATGGATAGGTGAATCAACCGTTGATACATATGTTAAAAATGGGAAGTCTCCAATGATGTGACAAAGCCCTTTGTGTTGAAAACATATACAAGTTACAGAGGAACATGTGCAATATTGATGGAAGATGAGAGGTCAATTGCTTACTTTGGTTTGACACTTACATTGAAGCATTAGGCCTTTAACATATGAGAAAAAGTTAGTAGCGATTGTGATGGTAATATAGAAGTGGACGTCATACTTGTTAGGTAATCATTTTATGATATGCATAAATCATAATAGTCTCAAACATTTGTTAGAACAAAAAGTGACCAGGCTAGCTTAGCTCTAGTGGCTTACCAAGCTACTCGGGTTTAATTATCAAATTCAGAACAAGCAAGGGAGTGAGAATAAGACTATGGATGCACCTTTAAGACTATTGGGGGACTTAGAAGACATGGAAATACAAGCCATATCTATGTTACAAGTTGGGTACAAACGGTGCAACAAAGCTATGAAGGGGACTCCTTAATTTGAGGTATTATGGGAGAACTAGCAATTAATCCCTCAAGCCACCCAAGTTACCGCTTGGCTAAGGGGTTGCTAAGGTTTCAAGACAAGATCATAATGGAAGATTAAAGGTTGTTAAAAGAGTAAATAGTATAACAATTGCATAACTCAAGCATTTGAGGTCATTTAAGGATCAAAGGAGCCTTAAAAAGAGTACAACAACATTCTATTTGGCAAACATAAGGAAAATAGTAAAGGTATGGGTGACTAACTATGAGGGTTATTAATGTTACAAGTCAAAAAGTGTTGTAACCCGAGTTACAATCCTTACTTGTATCTAGTCAGGCTTGGTGGGACATCATCATGGACTTTGTGGAAGGTTTATCCAACAATGAAGCTAAAAAGTCTACTAGACTTTATGGTAGTTATTGCCACTAGTAAAAAAGACAAAGGAACCACCACTAGAAAAGGCAGAGGAGCCACTGTGGGAAAAGATTATTGAGCCACCACTTAAAAAATTGGTGAAACCACTATTAGAGGAGATGGAAAAGTGTTGGATCCTATAGCAACCTAAGAGGAGAGGTGAATTAGGTTTATCAAAAATATTTTAGTCTTTTTCATTTTTCTTATGTTAAACAATCAAAGTAGCAAGCAAGATTATCACACAAGATAAAGACACAAAGTTTTGGAAGGTTGTTCGACCCAAGCCACCTCAGCACCTACTCCACCCTACCCTAGCAATAACTTGCTAGAGTCACTCTCCAATCAATTAACAAATTGATTACAAGGGAGAATCACTCCCGTAATCCTAGTTACAAGAGAGAACCACTCTTTCAATCCCAGTTACAAATTCTTTCCCTAAGAATTTCAACAATGAGTAGTAATTAAGTACAAATATCAAATTCAACTTCTGCAAGATATGAATTCAAGTTCAAAAAATTTAAACAAATGCTAAAGACTTAATACATAATGATATGGACAAAAGCCCCAAATTCATATCAACCCTAGCACTCTCACTCGTATGAAAACAGCTCAAATAATATATGAATCAAATAGCAATATGATTTCCTAACAAGTTATGAAAGCATTAATAAGCTCAGAGCAAAATCACCAAAATGTGTAACCAATTTCATAAGCTTGATGAAGCTTAAGTGAAGAGTATAAGTTCCTGTAAGTAGCTTCTTTCTCTATCATTTTCTGACCCCTAAGTAATAGAAAGGATAATACATTTAAATAGCATCAAGTAGACTAACCTCTCACTTTCAAAATGTTGTTCTGACACCTTTGAGCACCATCACTTCTTCTCATTGGAATTGTTTCTTTCCCTCTTCTTTGTCCATTTCAAGCTGTTAGGAGACCTAGGAGAAGGAGATGGTCATTCTATCTTAAACCATAATCGAGCTCCAAAACACCATCGTTTGGTTCAGATTTTAAGTTACAAAATTAAAGCTTCATAAACCAAATAAACGAGTCGAACTTAGGTCTCACTCAAATCTTCATAGAATCTCTTCAATCTTGAATCAAATTATTGTGGGTGCTTCACAGATGGATAGATCAACTTCTTTTCTTCAAAAGTCCCATAATTCTATCTTTAGAAACTCTTTAATTTGCTTCAAATTTCTCTTTTAAGCAATTAGGTCACAAACTGCGAAGAACTCCTTAATCTCTTCAAAATAATCTTCTTTGAGCAATGGGTCTTTGATTTTTCTTCACAGAAATGTTCCACTCTCTGTTAGCTTTCAAATGACACTATTTTCAACTTGAACAAAGCAGTTTCCAACGGTCAATTTTATCGGTGAGCAACGGGCATTTCTAGGTGTTGAACGCGGGTTGCGGGTCACTTGGTCACAGGCATGTGCAGGTCATGACGGCAAGCTGCATGGTAGCAGGCGAGCATGGCTCACGCATTTCTAGGTCACGCAGATCTTGGGCACGAGAATGGGTCACGCCTTTGGATCACGGGTCACAATACCTTCTGGGTCGCGAGTGCAAGCTGGGTGGCACTTCGCAGGTCCAATTTGCGCTAGGTTGGTTCACTCGAAGATTGGGTCTAAGATGCATCTACACGGGCCTGACCGCATCTAAGCTAAGTCACACGAACAAGCTCACTACGTCACGCACTGCCTAGGTCTCATTTGCGCAAGCTTGATAGCATTTGGGCTTAGCTAGTTCGGGCTTCTCCTTTTAAACCATTTTTCCTACAAAATTTTCCATATTATTTTTCTAATAAATACCCATAAATAAGTAAACAATGATTATAATATTCTCATATTATAATTCCCTTTTTCTCATCATTAAAATGTTAATATATTCTAATATCATTAAAATATATTCCAACAAAATGCCACTACTAACAGAGATTGAGGGGCTACCATTTGAAGAAGTGGTAAAGCCACTTTGGAGGAAGCAAATGAGCTACCACTAAAGAAAATAAATAAGCCACCACTAGAAGAGGTGAAAAAGTCGGCTTCCTACTACCACAATGAAGTTATAAGGTAACTTGCAGTAAGGATTTCTTCACCCACTAGAGGTGACCACTAGAGTTTCTCCAACCATTATCAGTAATCAAATGGCAGTGTTTAATGGGGGAAAAGAAAGAGAGAGCAAGGGAGGGAAAAGGGGGGGGGGAGGAGAAAGAGCAAGAGCGAGAAAGAAAGAAAGAGAGAGAGAAAGAAAGAAAGAGAAGTTTAACTCCTAAGGACAAGGGTTATTTGATAGGATGAGAATTGTTAAGACCTAGCCTTGCCTAATATGACTTAAGGAAGGAGGCCCACTCAAATAACCTAGGGCAATAAGTTAAAACTTTATCTAAGGGAATCTCAGCCTTCAGAAGGGGGCACACTATCAAGAGAAAACCTTATTTATTTTCAGTAGTTTCCCTTAGCTTTAACCTTATCATTTTTATAACTTATCATGAAAGTAGTTTAATGGTAGCCTCATCATTTTGTACTATTAGTTAATTTATTTATTGTCACTTTGTTAGAATTGGGTTTGGATTATTGAATCTTTTGATTATTGTTATTGTTAGATTGAATTGAGTTAATAAACGATGTGTTATTCCATTAGAGTCTCTTGAATTCTATGATTGTGTGCTTATGTAGGCCTTGAATCCTAATAAATGAAAGGTTGGCCTGAGGTTTCGCTAGGCTAGGAGTACAAACCTTTACATAGATCTTGTATTTCTTAAATTATGAACCATTGTTATGAGCAAGTGATAAGCTCAAACCCATTAAGGATATGGATGATTGAACTCCAATCTACATTGTTATGCCATTAAGATCTTCTTCACTCTATTTTACACCAAGACAATTGCCAAAAGCATTGCCCCCAACTACTTATAGGAAAAAATACGAATTCATATTATTTGACTTCTAAATGTGTAAGTTTGATGCAAATGGAGGAAAAGTTAGCTTTCAACATGGCATATTCACTAAAGGAGACAAAACTAAGATGTTTGGTGTCTTTCCCTGATACATGCGTGGAAGTGTCTCGAGTTTTGGTCCCTTTCTTGCAGCCATTTGACCAGGGCTTTATCTCTTAACACACTTTCTTCCTTTTTTATAAGCTTTATCAATTGTTCTTGCAATCTTTATAGCTCTTTGAAAATAGTTTCTAACCATGCCTCTTGCAACTAACATTCCTTTGCTTGCACTTGCTCTGTAAGATTTGTTATTTGTTGTTCCTTGTTACTTTCATTTTGTTATTGCCACTCTTGCAAGGCTTTTTTAACCTTTATACTTCTCAAATGAAACCATATTCATGGTGTCTCCATTGAGTTTCCTGTCCACTATCTTGTTATCAAATCTTTTATTGTTGCCACTTCTAACCATTGTTTTTGAAAATGAAATGACTTGGTTCCTTTATATGCCCTACTCAACTGTATCAACAATGGTGAATGATCTGATCCTACTATAGGTAAATGCTTCACCTTCAAGGAGGTAAAAGTCATGGATGCCTCCAAGTTGCAGAGTATTCTATCCAATCTCACCTATATTCTTCGTGTTCCCTGTACATTATTACACCATGTATAAGGAAAACCCATAAATCCATAATCTTTCGATCCCTGGTGACAAATAAAGTTTTGGAATTCTCTACTTGCCATAACCAAGTATTGTCTCCCTCCTGCTTTTCATCTGAACCAACTATGGAATTAAAATCGCCTGCTATTATCCACAGTTTACCCATTGTTTGAATTCCCTCTCAATGATGCCATAGCTCTCGCCTTATAACATAATTTGTGCTTGCATATACTATTGTTGCTAAAAACTATTTCCCATCCATTTGCACATCCACTGTTATACTCTAATTACAACAAACTACTAATGACACCCTTACTTTTGTTTTCCAAATTATCCATATATGCTTGTTTTTTGGATTGTAGTGTAGAAATTTGAGAAAACCCAACCTCCTCGTTGTTTGACTCAATTGTTCACCAAAATGTTTTGGTTCCAAAAGAGCTACTATAGATATTCTATTTTTATTAAATTCTCGTTTAAGAAAATCCAATTTTTCTAGAGGACTCAGTCCTCTAATATTCTATATTACAAAGCTAGACATAAGAGGTGGCAAGTGTTTTACCATCCATGGCAGTTGACCTGCTATCACTTCCACTATTATCTAAACTTTGAAGAGTTTTTGAATCCTCTAATAAGAGATTGTCTTCCTTGTCTTTTTCTTGTTGCTCCGTGTTTCACAATATTTTCTCCACTTCATTTTCCAAATCTTCCTCCGTCAATACTCCAAATTGATTTCTTATTTATGGCCTCCGAGGTTTTACTATTATGAGAAGCCATTTTCTTTTCCACTAGCTCTTCTGTTTCTTTGAATTTCACTGTCTTTTCTTCTTCCCATTCTTCCCCCTTCTTATGTATTTCACTTTTTAGATGTCGCCTTGGTCTTATATCTTCCTTAAAAATTAGCTCTATCCTTTCCTTTCCTCCTCCTTTCATAATTGCATTTTCTCAAACATTTGACCTTGTATAAGTTACACCCATTCTTTTTCTATTGAATTCTTGTTGCTTCTTTAAAAGTTCCTCCTACATTTTTTGTAGTCCTACCTTGTTTTTTAAAACTTCATCTTGATCATCTGGCTTTGTTCCACTTTCCTTCAATCCTAAGATCTCCTAATATGATGTCTCTTTGTTACTTGATATTGTTTCTATTTTACTCTTCAACTTTGGAATACTCTTAAGCAGCTACGTTGTAGTGAAATCTTTGTTAGAGACATTTTGTCAAACAGTTGGTAACCTTTCCACTTTAATATGCCCCGCTTGCTTGCACCCTGATAACTCTATATTTTATAAAGTTATTATTATAATTTTAGGTGATATTTAATATAGTTTTGTTAAGTTATATTTGTATTTAATTGTATTTATGTATATTTTTTATTTTATGCAACAAACACAAAATATAAGAAAAATGAAGAAAAGAAGCACAAAACAAAAAAAAAAATGAGAAAAGAGAAGGAGAGCTAAAAAAAGGGCCTTTTATCAAGCTTGTGCGGGCTTGTAAAGGAGAAAAGAGCTGACATCCAGTGGGCCTTTGATTATGTGAAAAAGAAAAAAGAGAAAAGATTAGGCCTTTTGTTGTGACGGGACCTTTTAGATGAAAAAAAGGAGAACAGTCGGGCTTAGAGCGAGCAAAGAGAGAACAAAGGAGAGATTTTGGCAACTAGGACCTCGCCAGAAAAGTATAGGCCACGCATGACAGCACGGGACTTTGAGGACGTCGGATGGTTCGGCGAAAGCCAACCATCGCATCATTTCTGGGCGAAGGCACCCATTTCGCATGACACATTTCCGGCGCTCAAGACCCTTTTTTCTGGCCATTTTCGGGCATTTTTTGGTGATGAAGGAACAGATCTGCTACACTAATGTGATCTCCAGCGGATCTGGAGCAATTTTATGGCTGTTTCTGGCAGTTTTTGTGAAGAATGGCGAATGCCATTCAAGCCTTCTCCGCTGGATCTATGCGATTTTGCTGCATATTCAAGTGATTTCTCAGTAGATCGACAATCCAAGGATCGTAACCGACAATTTCCGGAGGTTTCCATGAAGAACGGTGGCGCACATGGTGGCACGTGACCGGTGACTAGTCGGCGCATGGCAAAGGCACATGACGGTGCGTCGCAGCTCATTTTTCTTCCATTTTTTAGACAGCTCCTTCTCTACCCCCTGATGTGCAGATTTGTGCAACCTTTTTGTAATTTGAAGACATTTTGGTGATAGCTTTAATGTTTTTAATTTACAAAATGTTTTGTTCACATTTTTGCACTAAAAAAAAAAAAAAAAAGTGTTGTTTTAGTTCAGTTTGTTAAAGCTATGATGTAACTTAATTATGATGTAGGAATGTTATGATTATTTATATTTTGTGAGATATTTTATGAATGTAAAGTAGCATATTACAGAGTCTAATCTTTTAGGTGATTAGCTACTACTTAAATGATTTGATTTGTATATTAGAGACTGACAGGAGATAACATGCAGTTGCTTCTTGTAATATGCAATTATAGATTAATATGGATAGACATATACTATACGATTTGTGTGGCTTTAGGTGTAAATTGGAATATTCACAAATCGTAATGCATTTAGTTCATTCAATTTATTGGTAGAAATACAGTAAGTTAATAAGTTAAGTAGGTTCATTATACTTAGACATAGGATAGTGAATAAATTAGGAAATTCTGCCATCACATGAGTAGAATTAATCTTACTAGCATGAATGATTTGCATTTGTATCTAGTAATTAGGTGAAATCGAACGCTCTAACATATTTCATTAATCAAGTTTAGGTTAAATTTAGTTAGTTACTACATGTTTTATCACTTTGATTTGCTAGATAAACTTTAGAAATTATTCACCATTAGTAATTAGTTAGTCTAGTAAACACCAGTCTTCGTGGGATGGTATCTTTACTCATCATTATATTACTTGTTCGACATGTACACTTATATGTAGAATTTCACTAAACACGCCTTTTGCCCTCGGCCTTCTCACACACGATATGCTCAACCTGGGCGCCTGCTCTACCCTTAACCTACTCGCACTCGCAGCAATCAGCATGCTCTCGTGTTATACACTCAACCTGCACGCGTGTGCTGCGCTCCCGTATCATGCCCGTTCCTTCCAATTCTAATGCGGTACTGACTATGCCAGCCCAATATAATAGTGTAGTCCATATGTTATATGTCATCAAATACATGTTTGAGCCACAACATAATCCAGTGGGTCCAAGAAGGCCGAGGTTGAAAAAGCGGCCCAAGAATATTTCGTAGCATTTCTACAGTCTTTAACATTGGGGGTTTCCTAAATAGTTGTTGAGTCTTTAATTTCTTAGGTTTTCTTTATTATCTGAGAATATTTCCTTTTGTTTGGTTTTTCTTAATTGTCTAGGTTCCTGATTTATTTGGGTTTTCCATACTTGTCAAATCTCTTACTTGTTTAGGATTCCCTTATTTGTTAGAATCTAGATTTGTTAAGACTTCCTTAATTTTAGGAATTCTTGATTTATCAAGATCATTCTAGAATTAGGTTTTAAGGATTCCTGATTTACCAGGATCCTTCTTGAATTAGGTTTAGCTGCCTATTTAAAGGGAGCATTGTTTCAGTTGTAAGCATACTTGTTTTGCAAAGAATAAAAACCCCTAAGTTGTGTGATCAACTTTTGCATCCTTTATCCAATTCTTGCCAAGGATTGGTGGTGGAACACCTCCTTAACTGGTGGCGTTGTCTTTACGTCTTGGAGCTTGTTGGCATCTATCTTTTGTTTTTATTCTTTATATTTTCGTTTTTCCTCCTTTCCTCCCTACCAAACACTCACTTTGCCCACAGAAAACCCAAAAACACCATAAAAAAAGATTTTTAGTTATTTTCTTAACCCGAGCTCGCTCAAGCCCACCATAAGATTTGCATCAAATTCCTTTAAAGCATTTCATCGAGCATCTATCCCACAACCCTATAACTTGCGACACCTCATCCGTTCATGACCCTGGATTTGGCAATGAGAGTAGTAACCGATCCAAGTTTCATACTCAATCGCTTAAATGTAAGGTTTTTGGGATCCTGGAGTAACCCAAAACTTTTCCAACAGCGTCTCTGCCATATCTAGCTCCAAACACATTCATGCATATGCTGGATATTTGAATTTTTGTGTCTACAAATCCGAACGCAAGTATTGACCCAATTGATTTCTGATTTTCTCTAAAGCTCCTGGATTGTGCAACGTGCTTGGGAGTCCAGGTAATCGGATCCAATATGCCACCATCGTTGGTTCCCCATGTCCTCCTTCTTCCAAATGAAGTAGGAGAAATCGAACCTCATTTAAGATTCTTTCCTCACGCAACCACACCTTCGCAAAATCTGACTCAATTTGAAAGTGCACAGAAATTTCGCGTGGAGATTTGAAACTCACAGTGGTTGTTTTGTCTAAACCCTATTCAAAATTCACATATCATTCGAACTCCACAATTGGCAGACGCTTCTCACAGAACTTTGCAATTAGGGTTGTTCTGTGAAAATTCACCGCCACCAAGAATTCCTCATCTGAAAAAATTATGTTCGGGGTTCCTTCGATGGTGACTAGCTCATGTCCCTACCTCAAGATCTTGGGAATGTCTAGCAACATCTCTACAGCTTTTGGCAGCTTTGAAACAACTACTCTGTAGGATTTATGGGGAAAACTGTCGAGTTGCTTGCAATTGAACCCCGGCGAAGCTTCCTCGGTTTCCGATGATGATAGATTCAATTTTGGATCCGCCATAGTGGGCAAAGTAGCCGATTCATATGAATCCATGGTGGCTCCAATGAACAAACCCTAAGCGGGCAATAGTTGTACACACGATCCACGCCATTGTTTCTTGCCTTCATTCAAAAAGTTAGCTTTCAATGTGGCACATTCACTAAAGGAGAAAGATGTGGGCGTTAACATGAAGAAGCAAACCTTAGCAATGGAAGAAACATGTAACCTTGTAAAGGTTTTAGACAAATTTCCATTAGCCTTCTTGGTGAGCCTATTAAATAACACATGTTTGATTAGTATCCAATAAGGGATGTAATTAGGCACCAGGATGTGAAAGTGGCTCTAAATTAAGTGGAAGGAACCTTCTATATTTTCCATCTCTAAACTTGCTTATTATGTGAATGAATTAAAGAGGTAGCAATTTTGGTCACAAGGAGATTGTTTTATGTGTGTGTCTTGTTATTAGATTTAGCTTGTTAATCATAAGTGAGAAGAAAAGGACAATTTTGGACTACCTTGTCCAACCCCTTTGTAGATTGGTTACTCAACCTTTTACCCATGATGTTGAAAATTGTGCTACATCACAAGTCAATGATTGGTCCCAATACAAAGTTTTATGAATATCATTAAAGGTATAAAAACTTTAAGGCATTCCTTAGCGTTATAAAACTCGTCTATGCATAACATTATAAAGCTCATTTATGCATATAAGAAAAATGAGATCACAAGCGCTCAACTATCACTCAACAAAATATTTACATAGGAGGATATAATGTTCTAGACAAAGATGCTTTTCTTTTTTCTACTTTCCTCAATTTTGTCTATAGATCAAAATATCATTTGTCTTGTTTTGGAATAACTTATGATTACACTTAGTCCATATATTGTAAACACAAGTTAAAAATGATAGCTTGAAAAGTCTTGTAACCATATCTTTTTCTTTTGTTGCTTTGATCATCTATAATAGTTTCATGTTCCAATCTCCAATAAGCCTAAAGAAAATCATGTTGTGCAAGGATATCGTATTATATTTAACTTATCCAAGTACATTAAAAGAAGAGGTTACACTTATCCAACACAAATCAATATTTGTTACAAGCCAACTTAACTCATACAAGCCATGCAATCATCTTAATTCTACCACCATCATTCACCTTTTAACATTCTTTTGTTTCACCACATCAAAAGCAAAGTTTCATTCTCTATCAATCACAAGAGTCAAATTAATGGAGCCATCACTACAAGTATAAAAACTAATTGAGAATAGAATATCATGCAATGGCATTGTCCTATAAAATCAAATGCATCAATAGTGCATTTGGTAGCATCAGCTGCAAGAGTTGTACTCAGATAATAAATTCACGTTTTTAGAGCCTTGCATGTTGGGGGGGGGGGGGGGGGGGGGGAGGAGAGAGAAGGGGAGAATGAGTTGATAGTTGATAGTTGAAAGTAATAAATTAAAAGAGTCAGATGATGATATGTACTGATGAAGGATGAACACGGGAAACTAGAATTGCTAAATTGAGGCATGTTCTTGAGACCAAGAGAGATGACCCAAATCTGACCTGGGGGAAGTCGTGAATTAAGGAAAAAACAGTTTTTGAAAACTATTCCACTGTATATGTTGGGTGGTAAGTCGGGCTTAAAACAGTTATTGTAAAGAATTTTGGGTATACGTTCTGCAACGAGAGAACTTCTTCCTGAGCCGCCCGTTCCTAAGATCTGGTGGTGTTATATCCAACATGTCAGTCTGAGGAATCAAAAAGTTGAATTATTTATCCAAAAAAAAATCAAACCAAAATTATTAAAATAAGCATATATCCTAGCTGCAGACACGAGTGGACGATAAGAAGATTTGGATTGTTTGATTGCCAGAACGCTTATGAAAACGTGTATCGGATGATGGAAGCGTGTTGGAATAAGCTCTGATTCTCTCAAGTATTATGGCATGATTTCGTTTTATCCAACTTATTGTTTGGAATTGAGACATTCACCAACATTATCATACAGGGAAAAAAAGCATGTGATTTTAATCCCTTTTATCGTTGTTCGTGATTGTTCGTTATCCAAGAAAAATGTCAATTTGGCCCGACTTGTTTCGAGCTTCCTTTTCATTCTTAACTCTAATAAATGCATTGGAGGATCTTCAGTTCAATAGGAGCAGGATTATCCCTATACACATGTGTGACATGGTCCCCTCTGCAGCCAAACGGAGGCGGAAGTCTTTGCACGTTCACGCCTTCTCAATCCCACTAACATTTGACCAGGGGAAGAGGTCAGACAGGTCTGACCAGGAGAAAGAGGAGACAAGACTTGGTAGTTAATACCTAACTTAGTTTCTCTCTCCTTTCTCTCCCCCTCCCTAACCCCCCCCTCTCTCTCTCTGCTGTTCAAGGATGGCGGATAAGCAAGAATCCACCTCCAGTCCACTGAATCAACTGTCCGACCCGGACGACGATGTCGCAAAGTCTCCTCCAAACTCCCCCAATTCCTCTACTCGCAAGGTTGGTTACCTTTCACAAAATAAGACTCCCCAATTCTAGTGGATCTTTAACTCAACTCTCTGTCATTTTCTCTAAATTTGATGTCTTCTCACTGATCCATTGTCGGGTTGCAGTTTCGATTCTTTTTTGTATTTTCTATTATTGTTGTAAGCTTTATAGTTATGGTGCTGATCCTAACTTGGAGAACTAATTGATTCAAGTTGCAAATGAATTTTTTTTTCTCTTTTTTGTTAGTTATAATTTGAGGTAATACTTTGGCCAGGCTTGCTATGCTGTTCTCCAGAGTTGGGTCTCGAAGAAGTTCATGACAGGATGGTAATAGGCTTGATAATTGAATCTTCTGTTTTCCTTTTCTTTTTCTTCAATCTAATACATATGTACATATATCGGTATTGTATCTGAGTGAGACTTGAGGTTTGAATGGTGAAAATGCAGTGTGGTTCTGTTTCCTGTGGCGGTTACGTTCCTCGTCACATGGTGGTTCATTCAGTTCGTTGATGGTTTCTTCAGTCCAATATATGACAGGCTTGGCTTTGACGTATTTGGTAAGAGTTCCTAATTTAATATCTGTTCATTGATGTACTGGGCTTTGTCGATAACTCTTGATGATTTGTTGACTTTTTTTTTTCTAGCTGGAAATTTCTAGAGAAAACCAAAAATAAATTAAAAAATAGAATTAAAAAATAAAAGACTAAATTGAAGAAAGAAAAAATAGAATGAGGTTTGGAGTATGAATTTCTTTATGGCACATACATATATGTATATATATATATATATTCAGCAATCAGCTTGCCCTGAAGTAACAGAAAGTGCCAGAAAAGTATCCTCCTTGTGCTATTTTATTGAGGTTTAACAGTTAAAGTTCGTGTTTGAATCTTTGGTGTGTAAGAAAGGATGATGAATGATTGATAAATGACGGTCACCACCCTTTCACCAGTTCCCCTCCAAGAGGGGAACAAAAGTGATGGTCGGCACCCTACCTTAACCTTTCTGGAAGTGGAGATCCACTCCACGAAAAAGGCTGGTGGAGTTGGAGACACATCTGATCTGTGCCTCCACAGCTTTGCAAACACCCTTCCCCGAAAAAACAAAATCCATAGAAGGGGTGATTCTCCAATCTTATTACCCTTTCCTGATATCTACCCCCACAATGGGGTGGAGTTTTGCTCTATGTGAAAGTGGATAGGTATTGACTAGAAAGTATTGTTCGGTGTTTAAAGAACAAAAGTAACTTTGCAAAACTTTGTCCAACTTGTCCTTTTTCTCACATTTTTTTGTGCAGTCATGATCTGATTAATGTTAGATCTCATAAAAAAGAGGCAGCTTATTGGATATGTTATTTCTAGTAATGGAATCCTATTATTTTGTGGAAGGTGGAACTTGTAACTTTTTTGATGCTTGACCAGTGAAATCATGACCTTGTCTCTGGTAATTCTACATGCATTAAGCCTTCGTATTTATTCAATGATGGATGGGTGGGTTCAGGAGTCATCTTCATTCTTGGTGGACCTTTGTTTACCGGGCAACCATATCATGGTGGTGGCTATTGTCTGTGGTTTTCTAAAAGATCTCCGGAAGCCATCATAAGTAGTTGTGAGAGCTACTTTCTTTTTGTGTTCAATATGTTAATGCTGTCATGAAAATACGTACTAATTAAACCGAAATATCATGTGTTCTTTATCTGCTTTTTGTTTCTTTCTTTTTCTTCTTATTTTTCCTTTTCTGCTTGTACTCAGTGTTAGACAGGCACAGAACTAGGAAAGATTTCTTTAAATCACATAGTCCTGCTATAGTTCATCTGCTTTCTGCTTTGATATGTTAGATAATACTCTTTGTTTTCATTCGCTATATCATGATCTGATTGCTTCAAAAAGGCTGACATCTTGACATATGGTACCACCATTGAATATTTCTTGTTCTTGCAGGCCTTGGGTTTGTTACATCACTAATTTGCATATTCTTCGTTGGTGTATTTGCTTCATCATGGATGGGTGCCACTGTTTTCTGGATTGGAGAATGGTTCATAAAACGAATGCCCTTTGTTAGGCACATTTACTCAGCCTCCAAACAGATTAGTACTGCTATTTCTCCAGGTAATGCCTGTCATTAGTTTGAAGGTCCATTATGACCAAAATCTTATCGCTTTTTGCAATTTAGAATGTGTAGAGTAAATTATCTCAATGCAACAACAGCCAGAAACTCAATATTTCGAAATCTTGAATTGTTATGATGGAGAAAATCGATAAATGCCTTCTCAAGATTATGGTCAAAGAATAGTTTGGCTGTTATTTGCACTGTTTGTTGCTCCTCCTGGCCAAATACCTCACTGAAGAATTTTTTAGGAGAGAAAAGGTTCTGTTGCTTCTGACTTTGCCTTTATCTGTTGCAGTGTGATCAAATAGCTATATATTTGGACATAGACATATCTAGAAACATTTTCAGATAGATTTTATGCTTTCTTAGTTGTGTTTGAAGAAAAGATCTTGCTGACTGCCATATAACCTTGATGTCAATCTAACTTTAAATCCTATATTCTTTGTTTCTATGGTTGCAATTATTGCTTTTTTAAGCAATGTTTAGAAAAACATTTGGTAGATCATTGCCAATGAGTACATGGCCACAGAGCAAAAACTTTTGTTAATCCCTATTCTCCAATGCAAAATGGTCGTCACTTATCATCATTAATTTCATGTAGTGGCAGAATATCTTTTTTGCCATGGATATGCATGTCCTTGTTAGTCTTCTTCAGTGAGCTTTGTACTCAAACCTATTTCCTATCAGCATACTGTTGGTAGAGCTATGTAACATGCTTCTTTCTGCTTGTTAACCTCAGCACTGTGTTCCAAACATGTGGCGCTGAAGGAGCTTAACATTGAATCGGTTCAATATATAACGTAATTTACTTTGTAGTGTGCCACTAAAGTCATTGATTTGTTTCTTTTCTTCACAGATCAAAATACCACTGCTTTTAAAGAAGTCGCAATTATCCGTCATCCTCGTGTTGGTGAATATGCATTTGGTTTTATCACATCCTCTGTCATCCTTCAGGTACCTATGGACTCTACAGTCAAATATAAGTTCTTTATGTGTTTAGTAAATACTCTAAAAGTTGTTACGAGAAACATCCTAGGAGGTCTTGATAGTATCACATTCATTTGCTTTTCACAGTTCTCATTAGGAACATAGTACAACATGCCCTGAAGTACCACATGTTTTCATTTGCCCTTCCAAAAGTAGAAAAATATCTTCTGTGAAGGTTAATGGTAAGCAGGCAGCACCCCGTGCTGCCCCACAGAAGATTTTTCAAATTCTCTTCATGACTAGGGACAAGTTGCCAAGCATGCGAAGCACAGATTCTGGATAACAGTATAGAAGGAAAAACAGGGTAAAAAGAGAAAGGGAGACTGGCAAGTTAATGTTACCAATATACTATCCATGAGAATTAGAATCAATAATTTGACCATTGTCAAGATATTTTCTGATGTTGCAGGTTGCCATGTCTACAGTCCTAAACAGATTCTTTGATACCAAATAAGAGACCCAAAGCCACTCTTGAACAATAGGCAGGCTTTCAAAAAGTCTTAAAAGCAGATTGAAACTTCTAAGAAATAAATTATCAAGAGTTTGTTTCTTGTTGGAATTTTTCATGCCTGATTATAGCTTCTTCGAGAAGTTCCATGTCTTGAAAGTGTCATGGAAACATTGAATGAATTGATAACTAGTACTATTGGGCACAATTAAATTTAAGTCTATCCATTATTCAAACCTAATCTGTGGATTGCAACAACTTAGTACTTCTGCAATGAATGGTCATGTTCTAACCGTTCTTTTTAATTTTTATTGGTTGGTCCTAGAAAGATGATGGGGATCTGGAGCTATGCAGTGTTTACGTCCCAACAAACCATTTATATATTGGTGATATTTTTCTGGTCAATTCTGAAGAGATCATACGGCCAAACTTGTCTATTCGAGAAGGAATAGGTATGTTTTCCTTTTTCTCTTTGTACACATTTACCATGTATGTTGACTTTGTATTCCTTGATGGCAATGATATCCTTGGATTTTTTTTTTTTCTCCTTTCATACAGAAGGAAATTGGTGAGATTGATACTATGGGGAGTTTTGGAGAGTCATTATATATTGCAAAGATTATGCATTTTTAGCAAAATCCATTCTTTACACATTGAAGTTCAATAGAGATTTGGCTTTTACCTTAAAATTTTTACTTTGGCTTTTCTAAGCCTCTTGACCTAATGACAAAATGTGATGTGACCTGTGGTGGGGCTGAGTGAATTAAGCTTAGAAAGAATGTTTGAAGGTAGTTTTGAGTGTATTGTGAACAAGGATGAGGTCGGTAGGAAGGAAAAGGGTGAAATTGAAACTTAAACAAGGACTTAAAAGATAAATGCCAACCAAACAAGCTCCAAGATATAAAGGCCATGCCACCAATTAAGGAGATGCTTTACCACCAATTTTGGCAAAAAATTACATAAATGATACAAGTTGAACAAACAACTTAAAGGTTTTTTTCTTCATTCTGGTCTCACTATAAATGAAAATACCCACTCTATAAATAGAGGATTAAGACTTAATAATTAAGAAACACATCAACATATCTTGAAGTCCCAAAGATGAGACTTAATAACTAAGACTTAACAACCACCTAGCTCAACCACTATTTGACCAAAAGATGATAGTTCCAAAGCATGCCAGTGAATTCTTCTGACCAAAAAGGTTAGAGTTCAAAGCAGTCCAAAGATGCTTCTTGAGAGCACACCTATCAATTTTTTGACAAAAAGGAAAGAGAGAATGCCAAAGATGCTTCTCAATTTTAGGCTTCTTGGATCAATCGGATCATATTGTAGCCCAAGCGTGCATTTGCTGGTATGAACAGCATATGGACTGGATTGCTAGCTTGAATTGGACTTATGCTTGAATCTTTCAGTTCTCCTACATCAATGGATGCAATTTAGGTTGAATTGGATGACCCTGCCTCAAAATCCATGCTTTACAAAAGGGAGGCTGTGGGTTTCCCTGATGCTGCTATTTTGATGTGGCATGAGATATGCAAAGTCACATCCCAACTTAATCCTACAATTTTTTACTGCACCATCAGAAAACTAAACACTGCTAAATGATCCTTAAAAATGCTCATCTGTTAGTAGGCACAATATTAGATAATAGCACATTGAATTGGTTAACTTGCTTGGATATTATCCAAGATACTTTATATGCATGAACAATTGCTATCATTATAATCGGAATAGAAAAATATTTTCCCAGATGGCACGAGAATCTAGTTATGAAATCACCTCTAGATTGTCTTCTGTGTAAAAGGTTCATACTCATTAGAATGAAGTTAGCATTGGTAAATATTATGAACTCTATGAAAGGTCAACATTCTGCAACGTTCGCAATAAGGGTCCCACTAGAGGATGAATAGTTCAAGGATATTATATGACACATTTGGATGTATTTGATGTAGTATGCAAGTCATAGAAAACTAACTGATTTATGTGGATTATTTTTTCATTTTCAGATTATTTTTCCTAAAGTGGGCTTTGGTTGAAAAGATTAAAGAAAGCGTAATGGCAAAATTATAAGAGACACAATTTTAATTGCGAGGAGATAAATCTTAGCCCAAAAATCCAGAATAAGTTTATGGAAACCACCTTTGAAGATATATATTGGCTTAGCTAAACCAGTTAGTCCGCAGTGCCTGCACTTGGCAGCCTTAAATTTTTAAGACTCCACTGGTACGTAGGCTTCAGGAACAGATAGAGTAACTACTGAAAAATGGTGTTAACTCTATTTGTGAGATATTATTGTTGATATGTGATTAGGTTGATGATGATGCTTTTCATGCGTAAAGGCATTTTCTCATGTCTGTAACTTTGTTTAGATTATTAAAAATTCATCATTATGCGGCTTCATTGGTTTCTTCTTCTCCTGGAACACAGAGATCGTAATTTCGGTAGGAATGACTATGCCACAGATGATTTCTTCTATTGAAAGGATTCATCCTCTAAGCAAAGATAATTCTCTGGATGCGTTGATATAGAGGCATTACGGACAGATGATTCTCCAATTGCCTTGCCTTGTTAGGTTTGGAGTAGAATGTTGTTAATTATATTATCCTTGGTTTTGTTTTTTCCATACATCACAATATTGTCTTTTGTAGTGATGGTTTGCTTGGATTTTTGTCCCAGGTATACAGAATAAGCTATTACTTGCTTATAGGATTCCATAACAGAGTGCACCCACTTTTCAAAAAATAAACTCATATTTAGTGATAGACACATGGGATAGGGTCATAGGCAATTTTATGGTCTTCTGGGTCTGGCCACCATCTGTATGTCGCACTTACTGTTGTATTTCTACCATCTGATTGTGTAGAACGAAATGCTCAGATGTTCTTTCTTATTTTTTCATTTTTTGGTGTGGAAGTGGCTTAAATCTGTATATGTGTACGTGCACATGCAAGTGTGTGAATTATGTGGGTGACTGGCCGATGGGAATGTATCTCTCGCTTCCATTCTTGGGCACTTTGACGTCAGCAGTTATTTCCTGACTCTAGCAACTTGCGTGGTTAACTAGCTCACCTTATGTTCTAATTTTAGTGTAGTGGAGGCTAGTGGATGTTTAAAGTTCTTCCTAGAAGGGTCAATCTTTAATTGGCCTTAGGAGACCCGAGTTGGTTGACTGAATAGGCTAGAAGAGAGGTAATTTGGGGAAGGTATTCAAACAACATTTAGTTGGATCTTATTATCTCAATTCCCAAAAAGTATTTCAATGATCCCAAATCTTTGCTTTGTTGTTTCCAAATTATGTCATCTCCATAAACTAGACAAAGTGATTCCTATTTTTACGAAAAAGGAGTAATGATGCTTTGAGGCAGTGCTTGGAACCTTGAATTCCATTGTATTTATAACATCAAATCAATTGCTTTAATTGATTATTCTGGCAATAGAAGAAAATGTGTCATAATAATTGATTTGATGTTATAAATACACTTAGATGTGACTCATTCATCACATCCGAAATAGCAAAAACATAAAAGTTTTCACAGCTCTATAAGATTTAGGTTATGCTTTCTTGAACCCTAAAAGGAAAGAACAAGAGGTTTGGATTTGAATTTTTTTTCATTTTTTTTTAAGTTCTTCTCTCCTCTAGTTAAGGGTACAAATAGCTTAGCGCCTTCGTTGAGCTGTGGGTGGCAGCTTCTCAGACGGAGCAGAAGGAAGTCTCTGTCCAGTCTCTTGTTCAATTCTGCTCTTCAGCTCTCTGAGTATTCTAATTTGTCCCAGCTTCTCAGGGGACAACTTGTCCCAGTAAATCCCTGCAGTCAACATTTGTATGAAGTCAAAAATAGAAGGTTGAGCCGCTTCTTTTTCTAAAGACACAAAAATGTTAAGTCGCGGGAAAAGGTTCTATCGTTTCAATTTTCACCCAAGGGTCACTCATGCTTGTAGTTATTTTGGGATGTCTGATCTTCCCACGCTTACAAGGAAATTCAAGTTGTCATTGTGACAGTAGGCAGGGCAATGAATAATTGCAGAGTTTCACCAACCTTGAGGTTTTGGAATGCGTGTGTTGGTATAAATGATCTGGGTGGGAGTGCATATGATATCTACCGGCACATCGTGGATCAAAAGTTTCTCAACTGGAATGTCATCTACCAATTGACAATCGTGCACTGCAATTGAATGCAAAGGCCACTTTAGACACGAATAGAAGGAACATCAACAAAGTACTATGCTATTTGTCAGAATAGTCGAGTTTCTGAAACATCAAGGATGAAAATTTACATATGGCATAGGGAAAACAGATCAGGAATGCATTGTCGACTCAAAAATGAAAACGAATGGACGAATATGGGCAGCCATTATTGGTTCTAGTATGCATATGAGTCTATTATATAAATGCGTTCTGTAAGGTTTTGATCGAAGATGGTAGGAATAATTAAGCAAAGAAACCGCACCTACCAGATGTCACAACAGGGGTTGAGTTATCAATGGCCCCCATGTAGCGCAGCATACCATACTCAAGTTCTGCAAATCCCTGCAGATGTAAGATTGTGCAGTGCAGTCACATGTTGAGGGTAAGCTAAGTATGTAGGCTTTTTTCCTATAAGACTCCATATTAGCTGAAGAGCACTTTATTATCATTACCTCACCCTTCCCAAGCCGAGCACCTGTTGTTGGGTCAACAGAAACTGAGCCGATGACGATTACATCCACCTTCAACTTTTCATCAAGCCCAATAGCCCGGCCATGCTTGGCGACCCCGACAGAGGTGCACGCTCCGTTGATTGTACCGGGACTAGGCAACAGATGGGATTCAACCACGGAGAAAAACCCCGTCCTCAACCGGGGCTGAGGAGTTAACAACTTTTTCCCCCCTGCACAAACATAAGGTGAAACGAAAAGCTTGAAGACCAGGTTTAGATGGCAATTTCAGGTGAAACGAAAAGGTTAAATCTGTGCCTATACTGACTGTAATTCAGGCGTAGGATACTACGTGAACAACATTGGATATCTCACTTCCTACAGACTCATTTCTATGCTATCAAGAAGCTTTTCAACAACAAAGTAGATATATCATTTAGCATTGAAATCAAAGTTTAGCATTGGTTTAATATGACTCTAATTTGTTTTGAACGATAACTAACCAGAAAGGGTAAGGAATCTGACTTGTTTCTGGGGCGAGTCTGGGTTCACCTTCACACACTCGGCGACTCGGAACTCTTCCAACCCAGCCAACTGCATTAAATACCCACAACAAAGTTAAAAATGAAAACGAAATTAAAAAAATTAAAAATTAAAATAAAAAATTAAAAATGAAATAAGATAATACTTTTTGGGCCGCAGTTGAAGCGCCCGCGAAATTGGGAATCCGGTGGTGAACGGGTCGGGGATTCTGAGCTATATTTCGGGCCTCCATTAAATCCCAAATCCTCTTTCGGATCACCCATTTCCAAGCTTTCGGGTCCTCTTGGTTTTCCACAGAGCTGCCGGTCTCTCTCTTCGAAGTCTCGGCCATCAGTTCCCGAGCCTTGGCGTCCAGGCTCAGCCTCTCGGCCTCGAAAGTCGCCTCGTCGAAAGAAGCGTCCTTTCGAGTGCCTCCCCGCTTGAAATCGAATGATATTCTCCGAGTCCGAGTGCGTCTTGGGGCAGGGATTGAAGCGAGATAATGTAAACTGTGGCTTTTATTCCACACGGTATGCTTCAGCGTAAACGGTGCTGAGAATCGGATAACACTCGAATCCATCTTCTACGACGAATTCGGAAGAAAAGGTGGCTTTTCTATTATCACAGCTTACTCCTGTTCGGTTTTTGAAAATGATGGGGATAAGATGATTGGCATTTGACGGCTTAGAATTGCGTTGTAAGCCGTTAATTGCAAACGGTTTCGAGTGTTACCGTTTTGGATATCATCGCATGGGCAAGGGGTCCTTGGGTTTAATACACGAAACACCATTCAACAAACACTGTTTTAGGAATGGGTGTTAATTATTGCAAGTCCGATAGTTCAATTACTGGAACAAGTTGCACCACATGACTGCGTTCGCCAAATCCAATTTTTATTTGATAAGGTCTGCCTTATCAAATTTTATTTCTTATTTGACTGTATTTCAAGGAGTGGATGACCCTGTTATACATACTCCAAGCTAATCTCAGAGCAAACATTTCAACCCTTCTCAAACGGAAAGAGATGGAGAGAGAGAGAGAGAGAGAGAGAGAGAGAGAGAGAGAGGGAAGAGAGGGAAGAGAGGACGGGACAAGAAAGAAGAAGAAGAAGAAGAAGCAGAAGCAGAAGAAAGGTGGAGGAGGAGAATAAAACGAAAAAACATTAACCTCTACCAGGGGAGTAACGAAGAACGTCTATTAACCAATCATTCACAGAGGCAATCGAAGGAAGAAAGGAGGGACAAGGAACAAGAAGCAGAAGAAGAAGATGGGGAAGCACTTAAATATGTTTCTCATCACCTCGATAGACAAGAAAAAATTGGGAGTAGATTAAAATACAAGCATGGCCCCGTTAGCCTGAATTACAAGACATGTACAAAGATACATAGATCCCTCTACTTGAAAAAGGCTTTATACTCTTCCCTCTCTCTTCCTACCCTTCAAAACTGAGCCTATCAGCAATCAGAAAATCTAACCTCAACATTGACAGAGAACCTAAACAATAATTAGTAGAGGCACTAGAGATGAGAAACAAAGAAAATTAAATAATTCCAAACAGCAGATCCCATCAGTACAAAAGCAATCAGAACCACATAGTAAGAAGAAAGAGTAGAGGACTCTCAAGCAGCACATAAATCGCCCAATTATAAATCCTCATCCCTATCATGCTTAAGAATCCTTACCCCGCTTTTCCTTCCACTACAAGGCCTCTCATATAGCCTGTAACTGGGAAAAGGAAATTCGGATTATTGACCCACCAAGTGAGGTAGCATGCTTACACACCAGGGCTTCAGTAGCTTGCTCCTCAGTTTCAAATAAGACCAGTGCCTGCTTCTTCCCGTTCATTTCAAAAAGCTTGGTGTTGATGATGCTGCCATGTTCTTCTAAGTGGCTCACAATCTCTTCTTCAGTGACATCCTGGGGGAGCGTGGACAGGTGGATCATTTTTGTTGGCGAGCAGCAGTAACGGTAATTCTTAGCAGCATTTCGGTTGAAACGGTTGAGATTTGAGTTTATGTACTCATGAGTTTCAGCACCTTGGGTAATGTTTGGATGCTTCGAAAAGTTGACCTCCAACCGCTTCCCAAATAGCATTGCACCCTATAATTCAAACTTGATATGTGACAAGTGTCCAGCTAAAAGAAACACAGGTTCTTGGAATTAAAGCAAATTAATATGAAACCCAATAATTAACTTAGCATACTGCACACAACCTCTGAATTAATTTCTATCTAATGGTCTGAAGAAAAACGTGGGATTATGTAGAATAAATGGCCCAAGAGTTGCTGAGCAATAATGAAAAAAACCACACATCTCTACAAAATTTCAAGAGGGGAAAGTTTTCAACTGAGTCAGATGGAAATTTCCCATTTATTAATGTCAACAGAAAGTTTTCAGAGTAAGCACTGTAATCAATACATTTTATCGGTAACAAAGGAAAAAGACAAAAGAATAGAGCAACCTATATCCTATAAAGTTGCCTTGAACATCTTATGATTTGACCATTATAAAGGCAGCTACAACAAAAAGCACTCTCATCACTCAAGGGGCCTCATGTTCTAACAACATAGTCTGATTCCTTTGTCAGATCAAATAAATGGACATGCCACATATTTCAATGATAATACATAATTAAAATCTGCATAACCACACAGATTAATGGAATATATTTTGAGATACACATGGACAGATAAAAACCAAACCTTCAAAAAGTGCACAGCCAATTCAGCCTGGAAACCATCACCCATCTGAATGAGTGCATGATCTGGTTTATTGCGGAGAAGTTTAATCCTTACAATGTTGCCATATATGGAGAAGAGGTTGAAAAGCTTATCCTCATCTATTCTCTGAAAACAAAGGATTGTACATGAAGACAGTAGTTGAGACACAACTTTAAACTATAAGAGAAACGAAAAGAATTACTTACATCAGAATTCAGATTGGAGACAAGTACTGTACACCGGTCATTTGTTCCACTTATTCCCGGAGGCAAACCTCCTCCGAAGGCAGCTGCAATGGCTGCGGCATTGGCCATCTAGATTTCACAAAGAAATAAAAACGTCCAATTATGTGCATGTTTGCACCCAAATTAGCACAAATGCTGGAATAATCAAGAATTCAAATGGACACCAAAGATGAGAAATCTCACAAAGGGTCATCCATCCCCAAAAGACCCATAAACAATCTTCTACTTAGGTCCTACGTTGCTAAGGAATTTAAAGTGCAATGAGGAATCCAACACCCATCCCCACAAACACGTGTGCCAATACACACAAAACATCACCTGCCACCCACCAACCTACCCATATAGGAAAAGATTAAATAAAAAGGTCTCAAACAGTCTGGATTATAATAACAGTTTGTGGTAAGTCTATAAGAATGAACCAATTGCGAGCTAGGAGACAAGAAGCTGGAATGCTGGGCAATAATAATAAAATTATAACACCTATTCGCATTCAAAAACTGACTATAAATAATAAAATTATAACACTTCACAATGGACTGTTGGATACCCACCTGTGAAAACCCAACTGGAAGACCCAAAAAAGCATGGGAAAAAAAAAAAAGTATATCAGTAAGCGCTCAAGAAACATAAATACAATTAACTTATAAAAAGAAATTGCGATTGCCAAATTAGCACCTGCCCATCCAGTAGCTTGAAGGGCATACATACCTGCTGTTTCACCATACGCTGGCTGTCAGAATAGAGATGACTTAGTATCAAAAATCTAAGGGAACAGAGATAATATATATATATATATATATATATTTATAAATGTACATCAGTGGACAAATGAACATACTTGTGAGGATCTGCCCTTCTGTTCCGTAGGAAGATTTGGGTTTGTGAAATCCCTGTGCAAGGATGGAAATAAGTAAAGTTCAAAAGAAAGGAGAGTTCATCTCAAAGATTTGAAAGAGCGGCTGAAGCAAGTTTCTATTAGCTACCAGCCCACCTTGAACGCTCATTGTTGTAGTTTACTTGTAACTCATCAAGGCTGAATATGAAAAAGTAAAAGTAAATTAAATCCAGAACAGACGAATAAGAAGGAAAAAGAGAAACATAACAACCAAAGATACACAAGCCGACGCTGCACCCAAATACAAATATGATATAATTTTTAAAATGCCATAATTAAAACCTACTTTGAGAACTGAATGTCCAGCTGACAGCAACCATCATAAATATTACGTCCCTATATCATAACACCAACCAGTTTAACCTTTTTGAAATCAAACCAGGATTTAGACATCAATAAGCGCTTACTTCAAAGTAAACAGTGGACTAAATGCTACCTGAAGTGTGGTTCTAGCTACAACAGCACTTTGACGCGATTGGTACTGAATGAGGGCTTGAAAACCTACATAATTTGCACATGAGAGGAAAACATTATCAGAAACAAAATGAGATATCCATGCATATTTCTGTTACAGTGACTATCTCATTCTAGATTTCAAGGCAAATAATTATGCACGCAAAAAGTAAACCTACACAGAAGATTGTGAAATATTAAAACTAAAAGTATTTCACAGCTAAGAAGCAACTTGTAGGGAATTATACGGCCAATCATGAGAAAATAATTGAAATGAATGTTCTCCACAAAATATCCTTCATCACCTATCCAGCAAACATTCAATTGTTGAAGTATGGTAGATTAAATATCAACAGAGATAGAAAAAGAGAAACTTGAAGGAGCTGACCAGCTGACTTCTGAAATGTGACTATCTTCTCTACAGATCCATGAGGAGAAAATACTTGATGCAGCACGTCCACAGTTATAGGATATAGCATGTGATGAACTGTAACTAGGAGAATTCGATTTGGCTGAGCATTCCGATGTTGCCCGACAGCAGAACAGCATAGAGGCAGAAGAGAGAGAAGAGAATAAATATAGTAATATAGGCAGGAAAAATAATTACCAACCACAGAAAACTATGGGTCATTCAAAATAATGAAGATTATAGAAAAACTGAACAAGAAAAGTTAGAAGTTGAGAAATCAAGAAATCAAAACAAACAAGTTAACTGGTCATATGGTTCAAGACACAGAATCATCCTCACCAAAGAGGACAATTTACTCATTTTCTGAGTCAAACCCACAAGTGCTATCTCACAGAATGAAAATCCATATAGTTTACAGGTCATATACTCATATACTACTATCCCCTCTGTATTATTAGGTACCCTCTGTATTATTAGGTAACCGTGCAAAGCAGATGAATAACATTTCTTAAATAAACTCCAGAAGGCATCACAGCAAGAGAGATCAATGAGGCAAAATATAAGGCAGTCAACACACAAGAAAAGCTATCCTCAGCATCATGGTGGTAGGCAGACAACCAATTTCTTAACAGTAAACTATTTTTAAAATTTATGCAGGGATTAATAAAAAGATCGTCTGGCCATAAAAAAGGTTCCTTTACTTATTGCTTTCTCCCCCATTAACATCACCAAGGCAAATGATATGTCTGTTGCTACCAACTGAGAATGCACCAACCTCATCTACTCGTCCTTGAGTATTCTGATCCATTGTTGTCAGTTCCTGATGAGATGAGAATTGGACATAAACATTCCTCCCCCTGTGACAGAACAAAAAGAGATGCAATCATATATGATCCCTAGACTAACTTGCGAACAAATTAAGGCAATATTAACCAAAAAACAAAAAAATCCTATCTCCTCACAAGATTTGCGGGCACAAAAAGATGAATAAATAAACATCTGTTTTTACCTAATGCTTGGCTGAACATTTGCATAAAATTGCAGAGCATTGACTGCTGAAGGAATATCTTGCATTTGAATAAGAGCCTGCAGGCATGCCAGACAGAGTAAATGTATCATATTGTGAGAGCTTGGCCTGAGTATAAACATAAACAGCTGCCTCCATCCTAGTGTCTAGAGTCAGACCTGATTTTTTGCCCGAAGCATCACAAGCTTAGTTATGACTCCAAATGGCTGGAATAGCTGAAGCAAATCATTCTGGTGTGAAACATATAAATGTGTCAAAAGATTAATTAGAAACAGGTGTGAACATGATAATTAATGCAATATAAAATTGGTAAAACATGTAACACGCAATATACAATGAACTTCTATTCATTCACAATAAAGCTATATTCAGTGGGTCACAATAAAAATGACAATGTCCTGTAGATTACCATGACAGGCATTTTGATTCTCCATTCAAACTTAAACTAATGGCCCCTCTAAACTAAAATTATTTCCCACTCTCTCTGCGTTAGTTCCAAATAGAACTACAAGGTGAGGCACTAAAATCACGAAATACATCTATGTCAATCCAAAAGAAATGAGAAATTATAACCTATGTGTACAGCAGAATGAATTTATATTTAAGAGTGATCTCTAATAAAAGACATTAAATTGACTCATTCACAACTTTGTTCTCCTTAATCCCCATCCCAAATTGCAAGAGAAATAAATTAATATAGTAGAACCCAGGAAGCTTAAAGTAACAACTCAATAGGACCAAAAAGAGGATTTATATTTTCTAACAAACAATATACAGACTAGAAGCAAGGACTATAAGAAATACACAAAAGATATGATTGTTTGAATAAACCAAAATTGCACGTAAGTAAAAGTCCTTGTAAAATTTATGTTGACAAGGATATCATATTTACCTAGTGATATGCAATTTCCATTGATAATTTTCATTTCTATAGTTGCAAATTCTTTTATGTCAATAAATTTTCTAAAACTTTCTGTCAATAAATTTCCATTATCCTGAACAAACCAGAATAGCAGGTAAGCGAAAATACTAGTAAAATTTCCTGTTGACAGGCATATCATATTAATCTAGTGATATGCAATTTCCTTTGATAATTTTCATTTCTATAGTTGCAAATTCTTTTATGTCGTCCCTCATCAGACAACTTTTATAGGTTAAAACAGTGGTAGCTATCCAATTACAGTCCTGGCTTCATTTGATTTTCTTTCTTTCTATTTCTTCAGGATAAATGGAGTCAATTATTCATTTTCCAACTGCAGTATTTTTTTTAAAAAAAATACTTTATCAAACCAGAAGAGAAGAGAGATCACAATCCTGGAATTTTCTCCCCGCATTTATAAACACCACCATCACTGCTCTCTAGACCTAATTTATGCTAGGATTATTAGAACTCAGGCTGAGTTGATGGTGGTCACAGTCTTAAGCCATTACTAAGTAACTATAAGCTTAAAGCCAAAGCACAATCAAAATAAGTAATACTCCTCAGAAATTTAACGAGTAATGGTATGTTTCACTTGTATATCTAAATACTGGCACATAGCAATAGTTAGCACCAAAAAATTAATTAAATCCAGGTTTTAACTTCCTTTGGTCTTCATTGGTACAGAATCCCATTTTATGTCAAATGCACTTACTTTTATATATATATAATGACTGCTACATACAATATACTTCCCTTACATAGAACTCATTTCATACAGGTAACTTATTGTAAACTCATTCCAGATTATTGTAGTATACAATATACTACCCATAAATACAAACTCCTCAATAATTACCGTCCCTAAGCACATGAAACATACGAACACATCCCAAAGGAACTTTTGAAGTAAACTTTGAATCCAAGGAAAACCATCAAACCATAGCTTTTCATTTACATCGTAAATATTTGAAGAATAAGAATTTGGATGCTAAAAAGAAAAAAGGAAAAAGAAAACACAAATAAAAACAGAGTGAAGGAGTATACTTCAGATATCTCGTGCCCCACGTTGCGAACGTGAATAACCTTAGAAGGTTCTGTCATTGTGAGCCACCCTGTAACATAACCCAACACTTCAGAATGTCTTTAAATTTAGTAGCAATATTACACCCAACGTTTTTTTAATTTCAAAATGCAAACACATAGAACTATTTTTTCCGCTGGTATGTGCACTCAATGCACTTTGTTATGTTCAAACGATAACACAAAGTCGAAGCAGATTCAACCCGGTATTCACGTGCCTTCAAAAACCCAAACTCCTTCGCTTTAGCATTCTCTGTATTAGTAGCAATAGAACACCGGAAACAATTTTTTTTTCCTTTCAAAATAATGCAAAAAAGGAATTGTTCTTGCAGGTTTGTACACCAATGCACTTTGTGAAGTTCGAAGAGTAGCACAAAGTGCAAAGTATACTCAACCAGTGTTCAAGTGTCCTTCAGAAACCCAAAACGCTTGGAGTTGAAATTGAATTGCATGAATCAAGGAAAAGTCGGTGCTTGAAGCCGCAAATGAAATAAGCATAATAGATAAAAATTGAAAAAAGAAAATCGCAATAATTATTGCTTCTTTACAATGAGAGAGAAATGAAAAGCTCAAGAAGCAAAGCGAAAGTCCGCAGGTCAGAACCCTAGAGCTCCCCCGGACGAAAAGAAAATAACAGGAAGAAGGAGAAAACTTTGAATCTCGCAAGCGTAATCAAGCACAACTAGTTAGAGATTCCAAATTCGAAGTTCTCAGTTTTTCTATATTTTCCCGGAGCGGTTTCTCAGCAACTAAACAGACGATGTATTCGAAGCAAAATAAATTCAAAACGAAAATCCAGAAAATCGAAGAGAGGGACTTGGCTTGCCTTAGCGAGGAGAGAGAGAGAGAGAGAGACTGAGAGGGAGGGGAGACAGATGGGAGTGAGAGAAAGTGGATGAGGGATTATGAAGAACTGGAAAGATCCTGTGCTTCGCGTGTTTTACTGCTTCTCTACTCCTGTTTGCACCTTTCCGCGGACCCTCCTCAAACTAGATACCGCACACCATAGCTCTTCTTACTATAAGATGCCTTCTTACCATGTTTCCTCAAGCAAGTCAACAATCATTTGTCCATTTCCAATTTTTTTCTCACACTTTACCTGGAAAGTACACCAAGCAAAAAGTTAGATGATCTCAATTAGGAGATGGACGAATCCATCTCAAAATTCTCAAAAACTAATTCAAACCCAAGACCAGGAAAAAGGGAAACTACGGAATGGAAAATACGTTTATTAAGTTAGAAGATATTGGATTCTGACAAAAGTATCTTCTTCGTCTACCAGATTATGTCGATTTGAATTGCTGGTAAGATTGTTTTGTCTTGAGAGGGTCAAATCTCAGTGGGGTTTTTTTTTTTCCTAAGAAAGCTGTCCTCACACTTAATAGTTGGTATTTTATTCATAATTGGGCCAAAAGAATGATCTAGATCGTTGTCATGTGAGTACGAGAATTGGTTACTTAAACAACCGTGACCCAATTGGTATATGCCACTTATGTAGTCGAGGAAAATATAACCCGCGATTAACAATCTGTGACGAATTTCGGCCTCAGGCTGGCGTAGGAAGTCATTAATGGCTCACTCACTGAACTCTCGGAAAGCCTTCTTCGAACATCAACAACTTCCCTAGGCCTGTGGAGATCGTTCAATGGATGGCCAAAATAGTATATTACAATTCCCTAACCAACTACGGGCTCTTCTAGAGTAGCCCATACATCTAAGTGTAGCACCAAGGTGGTTTCTCCAAGCTGTCACTGCCGTCGAGGACTGTTAAGCGTTGTAAAACCTCGCTGCCCGACGAAATTCATCCCTCTATTTCCCGCTGATGGTGGAGTGAAATAGATAAATACGGTTACACTGCATCCCATAAGATCTGATGATTTAAATAGCAATCATTCGTACAGTCTCGGGCAAGCCACCTAAATGAATGATACCGTATGAAAAGGTGATTATGCGTTATCTAAACAAATAGGAGAGAAGTTGGTTTTCTAAGGAGACTTTGTTCTTTAGAAGGTACTGGATTGGAGATACTGGTTCTTGTTGTGAATGACATCGAAAATGGGCCAATTTCAGGTGTAGGCACCATAAGTTGAAATAATCTGAGCAACCGCACAAATCAAGGAGAAGATACACAACTTCGCTCTTCCCAGCCGTCGTTTGACATGCACCCTTTTCCATAAACTCCATCACAGCTACGAGAAGGCAGAATGGCTGCTCATCGAGAAGGCCAACCAAGAGGTGTCTTCTTACCATATCATATAAGTTCATACACGCCTTCAATATGACACAGAACAAGGCTGGACCAGCTTTCATATAAGCCGAACATTAGCACCTCAGCGTCAAATCAATACATTTGATCAATGCAGCCTAATCAGTTACTACAAACGGGGTTATGTTTAAAGAAAATTTTGCACGCTCCCCCACTTTATCAAATGTCACCTTGTGTCTGCTGCACATAGCTGCCCACACCTTAGAAGTATTAGATTATGCCACTATCATCAGTCTGGCGATGGAACTATTTCAGGCAGATACCACTCTCTGCCATGAAATCACAATCCAGAAAACGGAACAACCTCATTGCTCAAAACACAAAACTCCAAGAATAACAACATACTTAAACCTTCTGATGGCCTTTTGAGAAAACAGAGAAATGTACGTAATAAAAATTAAAGAATGTACTGCCCTATTATTATCTAAAAGACAAAGGTGACTTCCAAGTTTTGTCAGCAATAAAAGGAAAAGTTAGCCTACCTTCGAACTACAAAAACATGGCTACCACATTGAGCAGCAGCTCACTATAACTATCATGCCTAGGAAATAATTAGTTAAATCCATTTTTTTTCTTTTTTCTTTTTTCTTTCTTCTCTCTGGAATAAGACGATAATCAATAGAGCAGGCATCCCAAACTTTCAGCAACGTAAACCATACTTTATACCTCCTCTAGGCCTCGGGCAGGTGCCTGGACTGGACCATCTGATCTGGAACCCCGACCACGGCCACGACCCCTGCCCCTACCTCGCCCACGTCCTCGCCCTGTACGACAAAATGGTTTCATTTAGAAAAAAAGTCATCACCTTTATTTATTTGAAATACAAATTAGGAGGCACAACATGACAAACAGAAAAAAAAAAGTATATAAATAAACAAACAAAACCATCTCAAAATATTTGTAGCCACAACCCACTACAGCAAGTAAATTTGTAAAATCATTTTTTTCCCTTTAAAAACTTTAAAATGCTAATCCAAGCATCCAATTGCAGGTTCTACAGAAAACATCCTCATAAAGAGTAATTTAACTTGACCAGGAAAAGAAAATAAGGAATTTTCAAAACATCAATTGTTTTGTTCAGAGTACAACAGGAAATCATGCCAAAACCACAAAGTATTACATTAAGTATGGAACAACCTCATCTCTATCAAGCTTAAGATAGCATCAAACAAGTATCAAGAAATATGAAACTAAAGAAATTCTCAGACATCAGGATGTTTGACTTGTAAATCAGAATTAAGCTTCAAAGATCTGATATTTTCCCATTTCAAATAGTTGAAATTCGTTGGAAATAAAAATAATAAAACTTTACCACGGCCCTGTGCACCAGGCATCCCTGCACCATACTCATTCCCATAGTTATTATAGCCACCGAAGTCCTGTTGCATATTCACACCACCATAACCCCTCCCACGGCCACGATAGCCATAGCTACGCCCCCGACCTCTTCCCCTGCCTCCATACCCTCGGCCACCATCCAAGCCACCATCTCCATTGTACTCCACAACTCCATTGCTAAAACCCCCTGTACATACAGTGAATCACAACTATTAGCGCTGCACACCACCAGAGAATGTATGAAAATACACTGAGAATTATGTAGATAGCCAAGAGGAAAACACTCCATGAAGAAAAATAGGAAACAGAGACAGTTAATTATAAGCAATTTGGTATTCAAAGACACAACCCGCTTTCAAATATAAGCAAGCCAGCCAAAGATTTATAGGAACACCACAGCCAATGCAAAGAGATACTGGCAATAAGAAAATTTCAACTTCATAGAAATCTCAACCAAAAAAGATTTCAAAGGAACAAATATGGTTGATGCATTAAACAAATTTCCCAATATGAAAGATATTCTCATTATAGATGTCATGTATGACAGCTAAGAATCATTATAGTTGTCATGTATGACAGCTAAGAATTAAAAATCCTAGGGTAAAGAATAAAGATAAATGACAATCTTACTTAAACTTAAGAAAAAAACCACCAAACTCTCAAAGTATTAATCCCTTCGCATGACCAGCATCCCCAGCCATTTGATTTACTAGACATCAGAGGCTAAAAGAAGTGAAGAGAGAAGTTCCTCCCGAAAGTTTCTGTACATTACGAGCAGATAAAGTATATATTTATACACACACCTACAACATACACTTAGGTAGATTTGCAGATATCTTGCCTAACAGCCAGTTCTCAGCCCAGAAAAAACCAAACTAATGCATCAGCAGTATCATATTAACAAAAGATTCATTTTATTATGCCCCAATGTAAAGGGAAACAATCTAAAACAAGAATGAATTAGTTAATGAGAGGTCCCTATTATCTTCTCAAGATTTTCACAATATATTAGAGTAATGAAGAACATCTAGTTCAATGTGTTCAATATGCATTTATAGGATGTGTACATGTTCTCTTTTGGACTTTTCAGATTCTCAATATTTTTTACTGATGCTTTTGAGGCATAATTTAGTACCCAGACTAAGTCAAAATGGTCTCATTATAAGGTGCCAATCTACCTAATCTATAAAGTGGCATTAAATTCACAAGACAGAAAAAGCAGCTACAACCCCAGTAATATCTTAGTGGTATTAAGATCCTAATACGTCAATAACACGCTGCTAAAATGTTTAGCATCAAGCATATTTCCAACTATCAATTTCACAAGCCAGCTAAATACTACAAGAAAACTAAGTTAATGATTACATGTTACATATAGCTAATTCCTCCACATCTGGTGTCTTCAGGAATTAAAGATTTCAATTCCAAAAACCTAAAGAATGCTTTCAGCATCTACGCAAGATGATTAGAAGGACTTCAGTCGAGGCTTAAAGCCCAAATCTTTTGCCATTCGCAACCAATTCTAATACCCACTCAGAAACATGCACAAAAATGCTTATGATTCAAACTCAAACCAGATGTTCCCCCACAACTTGGTAAAATTCATGTTCAAAAATTAATAGCAATTAAACAAAACAAAGAAAAAAAAAATCACAGCAAAAATGAGAAAATATAAACCATAATTTTCAAGCATCATCAGAAAGCTTACCTCTTCCTCTGCCCCTTCCACGACCACCACGACCTCTTCCACGTATGCTAGGAGAGCCATCTAATTCCACAAGAATAAAGTACGGTCATTAGTTGCTTTAAAAAGATCAATATCAAAAAGAATTAAAATATTAAAAAAATATTGCTTTACCTCCTTCGTAATCATATTCCATTAAAGGCTTCACTTGATCAGCTGGAATAGGTGGCTGGTACCTACAGTATAACACAAACAATCCAATGATGACTGGCAGGCTCACAAAAACCAATCCCACATGGTTATTCATTCTTTTCGTGTAGAACAAGATGTTGAGAGTGAGAAAATACTTCAGCAATAATCCCTGGATACAAGTTATTACTAACATACCCTGTGGAAGATGTGTCTAGTTCATTCTTGGACAAAGTTATTGTCAAAACTGACACATGGCGAGTAGTCTCCAGGCTGCAAAAAGTTGAGAAAGAAATCAGGACAACAGCCATCAAGATAATTTTTTCAACTTTGTAATTTAATTTTCATAAAGCAGACAAACAACAGCGCGAGAGGTAATATGATGCATCATAGGATTCTTACGGAAGGAGTCCTTCTCTAGTGGCTCCCACGTGTCAGTTATATCAGTGGACCCAATTGATGTGTTCTGATGAAGACCGGCAATCCTTCTCTGGAAGAGTAAACAAATTCTGAAGGTATGAGAGCACATTCCCAAGCAGATACAAAGAAAGGAAAAGAACGACGACATTGATACAAGTGAAGCACCTTAATCAATTCAGCAATCATCACAGTCTTGTTTATAGCTCTTCCCATGGCTTTGAGAGCGATTTCATTAGATCCTTTCTCCTGCAGAAAAAATAAACACATCAAATGGCAAGATAAAGATATGAAATCACTAATACATTAATTGCACCTGTACAGATAAAACCTATTAAAGCTTTTATCGACAATATCATAACTTCGAACACATCAAAATGGTAGAGTAAAGAAGTGAAAACACGCCAACAGAAGATGCTCGATCCATAAACACAAACTTTAAACGGAAAAAACAACCACTCACAATGTCCCATGTGTTTTCACATAGATACGTACAAATACATATACCTAAAAGGCAGATACATGAAAAAATAGTTAGGGATAAACAGAGCTGCAGAGAGAGAGCGTGTTAGGACCTGAAGCAAGGTAGTGGCATAGGTAATGTAGTTCCTCATCCTCCCCTGAGTAGTAATGCGAATCTCATTCTCGTTAATCGGAGTCTCCTGCCTAGGCTTCTCAACCCTCTGATACCGGTCCATCCTCTACAAACCACAAAAATCCACCAAAAAGTTGATAACTTTCCAAAACCACTGACAGATCTGAAAATGGAATAGCAATACCATAAAACAAAAGGCTAGGTTTTAGGATACCGCTAAGTTTTCCGGCGAACAAAGAATTTCAGAACTCTGAAAACCCGCCCAGGAAAGGAGAGAGAAAAGCCCTGGTTTTCTTGCTTGTTTCCTTGTTCACGAATGGACTGGTGCTCGCGTGGCGCTCTCTGTGCTGTTCCTTTGTTTTATAGAAAGACCAATGCGCCCTAGAGAAAGTGATTTTCCGAAGCGAGCGCTTTGGGAAGATAGGGCTTACGAGGGCGGTTGTATCGCCAAGGAGACCGCCTTATCAAACTGACTTGGAGAAAGATCTGCTTTCCTGGCTGATGACGTGGCGGGATCTATGTGTGTACTTTCCTTCTCAGTGGCAACCAAACGGCAACGTTTGGAGATATTGCCCTTCTCCCGGCGTATGCAAAACCTAAAGAATGCTACATGTCTTGTTCTTCCTCTTTTGTTTTGTGGTGCGTACAAGTTATACGATATTGCCGACCTGATGCAATTGTGCGTATTAGGGTAATATAATATTGCGAAATCTTCCATTTTCGGATATGTATTTTAATATTTCATACTTTTCACATCTTGGAGGTAATCTACCCAATTATTGTACTTTCTTTAAGGAAATGAATGCAACAATGCCCAAGCCAGACACCCGAGTAATGGTGTGATTAAGTTCCTCAACATATAGTAATATAAGGATTATAACTTCAAAATAGATGGTTCAATTTTCTTTATAACATGGTTATGGTAATTATTGTCTGCTAATTATCAGAGAATTGAGGAAAATATAAAATATAGATATATTATGGAGTTCAACTTTTTCTCAAATCATTAGTTAAAGTTTGTCCTCAACAACCTTTATGATAGTGCCTCAAGCTGTACTTGGATGTCCCTCGCTTATGTGTCAGAAATTGTTTTTAGAACTTAAAACTAAATATAGACAATATCAATCTGGTTTAATGATTTGTTCGGTAAACAAAAAGTTTAATAAACCTTAATAAGCGGCCGCTAGATATATTGATCGGGTTAGATTGTTGTACCTATAGAATTTTTTGATCTCTTAGAGGCCTACACGTCTATAATCTAATAAAAGCTTAATTTTTAGTAAATTTTCTAACAATAGGTTGGAGGATGCTTGCTTGTGAGCTACATTCAGTTTATGCTTAATAGAGATGGTGCTCGGCTAAATCAGGAGTCTCTAGCATGTCGATAGACTCTTGCTAAAACAAACGCAGCCAACAACCAAAACCAAAGTCCAATCACAGCTAAAATCCCAAAGTAATAGTAACTGTTTAAAATCTTAATATGCTTATCAAAACAAAACTTTGACAAATCTCCATTTAAATCCTCAAGATGACAACCCAAAGAAATAAATCCTCAGCAAGTCAAATCGCAAACAAAACTGTCCACAGAAAATTGCAGGACATGAAAGCAGGAAAATCCTAAATTAACCGGAAAATCAAAAAAGACAAACATGCGGAGATTTTTATGCCTTGACCCGTCCATAGAACTTCTGTTTCTCTTGCGTTGTCTGGAAACGACCATGCCCAAACTTGGAGGAGGTGTCGATGAACTTGAGTTTGATCTCCTCAAGAGCAAGACGTGATGTCTGCTTGAGCAGAGACTGGCGGAGTGTAACAACCCTCTTCTTAGGTCCAACACAGCAGCCCTTGATCATAATATAATCATCCTTCACCACACCATAGTGAGGGAAGCCACCCATTGGAGTAATATCCTTCTCGGTCCTATTAATTATCAACACACCCACATGTCAAACAAAATAAAAGAGTTCTTATGCAAACAGCAGAGCACGAGACACAATTTTTACCATCTGAAGAACTTCAATGTTTATTCAAGCAACTCACCTGTCAAACTCAGTGCTAGCATCATGCGACTCCTGTCCGCCCTTACCAAGCTTGTAGATCTTCTTATTCATCTCAGTACGGTGGTGGTATCCATTCTGACCAGCCCTGGCAACCGTGAATGAGACTCTGGCAGGATGCCAGGCACCAATACAAGCCACCTTCCTTAAACCCCTGTGAGTCTTCCGGGGAAGGCGGGTGACACCCCATCGAGTGACAACACCTTCATAACCTTTTCCCTTGGTAACACCAATGATGTCAATCATCTCATCCTTCTGGAAAACAGCATCCACAGGGACTTGCTTTTCAAAGAAGCCATATGCAAAGTCCACCTTCTGAGCCACAGTTCCACCATTGACCTGGATCTCCATCAGGTGTGCCTTCTTCTGTTTCAATCCCTTCATCTTCCTGATCTGTGATATATCAGCACCCATTCATTAGTCTAGGACCAAATAGACAACAATGAATCAGGAATTACACGATAAATTAAGCCAAGTCAAATGAAGATATCTGCTATCTTCATTTCAATTAAGATTCAAATTTCAATTGCAACTACAATAAGTTAGTTTATGACCAGTAAACTGGTATTGCCTATGAAAGCCAGCTCATGCTAGAGGAAAATCTAAGAGTTGGGGTAACCCTCTACATGCTTATATGGCGATCAATTAAAATATGCAAAGCCCTGAATTACGAATTATTTTGGTATTGGAACCTCATATCACAGCAACAAAAATCATGTGTAGAAAAAATCTTGGGTTTCAACACATCTTACAACAAGAAAATGAATTACGAATTTCAGGAACCACGAAGCAAAAAAGAAAAAGTACTTTTAACATGAATGCAAGCTCAAAAGCAAGTTGATTGTGAAAGAAACTTGATAAATGGCGTATTCATACCTGAGTGTGAGCCAAAACACGAATAACAGTGGCATACTTCTTCATCTTTTCCAGCTGTGCTTCGATATTCTTCTTCCCCTCATCAGACTCGTATTGCTTTGAGTATTTTGTGAAGGCCTTCTTCTTCGACTTGCACCAATTCTTGTAGAACCTCCTCTTCAATTCCTCACTCAGATGCTGTGCCCACACAGTGTTCAATGACCGAAGGCCACGAGGTGTCTTCACATAGCCCACCACTCCAACAATAACCATTGGAGGAGTCTCGACAACAGTAACAGCCTCACAGGTCTCCTTCTTGTGAAGTTCTAGAGATATAAACAAACATAAGATAAATAGAATAAAATCTCAAAAAACATAAGATAAAAAGAATAAAAATATGAACAAACTGCTCACTTTTATATCATACGATCTATCTGTCACCAATATCTACAGTCATTAGGCAAAATAAAATATCGCACACTTTAACACCACGCTAGTAGTTACAGTAATTCACCCATGGATATAAAGTACATTCTCTCCAAAAATATATAAAAACTTTTACGGATTCCAGATATATCTAAAATCAACAAGTTAATAAAAATGAAGGCATCAATTCTGTCTACTGTGAAGCTTAAATAATAAAAAATTCAGAAATCAACTTACTTGATCCAGGTTTTTCCACCTCCCTGACAATGTGAGTCATCCCAGCCTTGTATCCCAAAAAGGCAGTGAGCCTGCAAGGCTTGTTTTGGTCATCCTTAGGAAAAGCCTTCACTGCATAAGTTCAAAATTACTGTTAATAATTAGAATCATAAAACGCACAAAGCTTCAAAAATGAAACATCTTTCTCTGCTTGAATGATTAATCAACAAATTCTGCTCATCACATAACAAATAAGCACATTATATACCCTTTCCCCTCTGACGGGCAGCTCGCTTCCTTGGAAGAAATCCAAGGGAACCATGCCGGGGATGCTCAAACTTCCTGTGAGACATTGTAGCCCTGCTTGTCCTGAGGAAAATATCAAAAGCGTTAACGTTAAGCTTATCAGCTCCTACAAAAATATCAACAAATTTTCCTCCCATTTCATGATCTTGTGAATACTTAATTGACATGTATTATACTAAAAAGCATTATAAATTCTCAAACAGTATTTCTCACTTGGCATACATTGTTTTATTGAAGCGTAATTTAACAGCAGTTTAAAAAACAATCTTAAGCCACACAGATTATGAAGAAAGCAGTAAAAGATAAACTCTAATAAATAAGATTTCATGTCAAAGTTTAATGATACAGTCAAATAAGAAGTACCCGCACGCAAATATATGAACGTACATAATACCAGTCACGCAAATGAACAAAGTACCAGATATTTTTACACAAGGGTAAAATCCGAACGGCAAAAACGAATCTAATGCAAGGCGCGAGAGTATAATGAAACAACAATGCTTATGTTAGGTTGCTGAGAAAATGAACGTTAAAATGGCACGAACCCAACTCTTCCACCTAACGAGATTAATGTTCTTTTCCTTTCTCCAGTTTCTCAGCAACAAAGGCGACACACAGAGAGAGGGAGATAGAGAGAGGAGAGAACCTGAGCTTGGGGGAAGACGGCCACAGCACCCGCTACAGAGTTTGCAATAAACCCTAGCAGTTGCTTATATAATAATTAGATTCACAAAACCGACCCCATGGTTTTCCATTATTATAAAAGAGCCCACTTGTCGAACCTCCCCGAAGAAGTGGGCCAACTAGGTACGGCCGAGGCCCAAAAAGAAATAGCCTAAATTAGGGCTACCTCCTCCATCCAGGAGCCGTTTATAAACAGTCGACCAATGGTTTGAGATCTCTGTAATACATTTCTAGAGAATGATGAAAATCTGTGTTCTGTGCAAACGCAGCACCGCCGGTGCAATGAGCGGCACCTTTCCACACGAGATTTCTGACTCTCCTTCTACCTCTTGTCTGGTTGCCAAGAGAACGCCTGGAAACTACTTTCAGTTTTAGAGAATATATGGATTCCCTGTTTTACCTTGCTTCTGCATGCATTGCTTAGCTGTGTTGCCGGTTATGTCTGTGCATAGCTTGGCATAGCATCACGCTTTCGTTTTTGTTGCTAAAAGAGAACCTAAAAAACAAAAGAAATTGAGATAGATTCATATGGGTTTCGTTTTTTGAGCTTCAATACATCTCTGTGGGATATGAGGGCTTGAAGATGGATTGCATCTTTGAAGTGTTCTTCTTGAGTCTTCCTAATGGGACTTATATATTATAATAATGATACAAATATGTGAATCTATTGTTGCAAGTCTAAAGTTCTTGCCTTTAAGGTATGGGCTTCATGAGAGGAAGTAAAACAGTAGTTCCTCAATTGTACATTGTAGTTTTTTCTTCGTGTGGAAAAATTATATGTTTGTTTCAATTTCTCTTTTAATGTTGTTGCTGTTCAACCTAATCTGTGCCCTCTTACCTCTTTTTTTGTTTTTTTGGTTTTCTTGTTCTCTCTCTATGGAACTTGCTTTCTTGTTACCTTTGTGGTGAATATGTCTTTTGGCTAAGAAGTGAAATCCTTTTGATGACTTCTTTGGTGGAATCGATGTTGGACTGTTTTCGAAACCTGGGTTCGATTGGTTATCCTTGTGGCCTTTGGGGTTTAAAATGTCAAACTAATGAATATGCTCAAGAATTGCCTCCAGCTACTTAATTTGACTTTAGAGTTGCTTTGAATTTGCCTTTCAGCTTCTAGGATAAAATGTGGTGCACATCATAAGCAAGGTTCATGACAAATAGGACTTAGTATACTAACCTCTGTAGAGGTTATTTTAGTGTTTCCAGAAATCAAGTTAAGCTTCAGAAAGAACTCTGCTTTGATTTTGCTGCGTTTTCTCATGTGTCTTTAATGTACCGTTGAACAAATAAGTATAGGGTTAACGTTTTTGACTTCATCGTTCTTCTCTTTCGTGCACTTACCCGAAACTACAGAAAGGAATAAATGCCATGAAATTATAATGGCAGATTCTGAAGTCTTCTTCCCATTTAAAAGGATATAGCTAAAGAAAAAGTTCAGTCTACAAGCATGGAATTGCTGCATAAATAAGAGCACATCTTTTAACTTTGTTACCAAGTTACACTTGTTGCCGAAGATACTTTATGACATTGCCAGCACCATCATTTCCACACGAGATTTTTGGTCTTTTTTGGCCGAATTGCTGTATGAATGACAGTGCCCTAAATTAAGTTTTGGTATTACCTATTTTACTTTTCTCAACGAGTTCACCTTGTCGTTGAAGATAGATGGCATATTACTGTACCATAAGGTGTTATGGATGGCACTTTCCGCCCAAGATATCATGATTTGTACAGTTGTACTAGTTTTTGTTTATTAACAATGGAGTGTTGAATATGGAAATGAAATTCTACTGATATACTTTTACATATGTATATGATAGGAGTTGTTAAATTTTTCTTGCATATTGGAGAATTTGAGAGTTGTTGCCTGTCTTGTCTAAAAGCGATAGCAGGTCGCTTGCTTGCAGAGAAAATGCAAAGGGAAGAAACTGAAGTTTTCGCGCCTATTGACGATTCTAAGCAGCAGCTCAAAATTTGACAAGTTTTCATGGCAGTGGCCGGTCTTAAAACTGAGAATTAAGTTCTGTTAAGGAAGGCTACGAATGGAACAAGAACTCCTCTGCTGTCAATGTGCTTGAGAAAAGTTTCAGAAATTTCTCTTTCTCAAAAGATTTTGTAAACTAAGCTGTTGCTTTAATGGCTATACAATGTATTGATTGGGTGTTTGGAGGAAGTGATTCTTTCTTATTCTTTTGTTTTCTGTCTTTTGCCAGAGTTAGCTTTCCGCCGGACCTTGATGACTAAATGTTGAGCACCATCTCGATTTTTCAGAGAGATAGACCTCAAACATAAGAACGGATATAGAAGTTATGGGCCGAGTTTGGTTTCGTATTTTTTTCGTTTGCCACCAAATTGGGGCACTTGTTTGGCCCAAATGTGTTCGTCTCCGGTGGTTCCAAGTAGAATAATGGAAGAGCCTTAGAACTTTAAAATGAGTGGGTTGTAAACTTAAGAAAGCCGAAGATAGAATCATATTTGTTTGGGCCTTAACAGAAGATAAAACGGTAAAGAAAAATGTGTCCGAGGGAAGGACATTCAAGAATCCAAGACTCTCAAACATCAGTATTGAATAATCTAACTTTTGAGGTGTCCATTAACGCATTCAAATGAGTCATTTAATCTTTTTTATATAAATATGAGAGTTTTTTTATTCAATCTGATCATCGAACCTTAGACAGTTTTCATAAGTTTTGTCAACTTCTTTTTTCACTGCAAATTTTTAGTGTCTATAAGTCATATGTGCATATTGTGTGTAATAGGGCATTGTAGCTTTGAATCCTTTGTAATTAAAGTATGTTTATAATTTATCAAAGCTTTTAAAGTTCTCTGCTTTTTTATCTATTATTGTTTTACATTGTTTTATCTTGAGTTGTTTTGAAACCCATATGCCTGTGTTTGCTTTAAAGATTTTATTTTCTATTAAATAATTAAATAAAGCTCAATCAAATGATCAACAGAGATGAAGTAACAAGGAACAACCCATAAGGAGACCATTAATTATCTCCTCCACTACAACTGCCAAAGCAATACCAAGGCAACTAAGCACATGTTCAAATTTCCTTGTCCTTAAGATAAAGCAACCTCCTGAAGTTGGACCAACACTACGTGGACTGATGCCTTGATGAACATGAAGAATGTTTCTCTCTAGTCGTGTTATAAATTTTTCTTTCGACATTTTTTGTTGTATAAATATGAGTTATCTCATGTACAAACACACGCTTTCCACGATACAATTAACTACAAATTTCATTTTCTCATGGTCACTCTCTTATTTTTTTAAATTTTAATTTTCTTCATTTTCTTAGTAAGCCTTTATGCCTATATGTGGTGTGTTTGACATTTAGGAAACTTTGGTTTTAAGTACCAAGAAGAACGTAGAAGGTTTTAGGTATTAACATCTATCTAAAATGACATTATCTAGTGGAGGGAAAATGGATTGAGCATGAACTTTTGTAAGTAAAGATAATTATAAACACGTGTTACATATCAATAAAAATTTGAAAATAATTTAGGTATCATTAGTGCTAGTTTAGTAGTATTTAGTTTTAATAATAATAGTATTCACTTTTGGTTTAAGAAAATAGAATAAATAAATAAATAAATAATGAAAATTATGTTGAGTTTACTTTAGAGTCTACAAATGTAAGTCAATTAGGTTGAATCAGAGATATGGATAGCCTAGAAGATAAAAAGATTCTTATACTATTTTATGAAACTAATGAGATTAGGGTACTTCAACTAAAAGTTAAATATAACCAAGAAGAATATGAAAATACAAAAGAAATCTTAGACTATTAGAGACAATTATATAAAAGTCATGATCTTTTTATCTAATAAAGAAGTAATATCATTAGCATGATAAAACAACTTATCTTAAATATTAAAAAAAAAATTAACTGATTTTAGGTTTGAAAATACTTTATTACTTTCTAATGAAGAAGAAATCAATCTTCTAATTTTGAGCAAACAATAAATATGGCTACTAAATATGAGTATAGCAAACTCAAGTCTAAGTAGGATAAAAAAAATTATATTAAAAGAAGAAATATAGAAGACCCACTTAATCTAAATTACTCTAGTAATTATAAAGATAGTAAATTTAATGTAGAAGACATCAAAATAAGTGCTTCTACTAGTGGAGTTAACAAGAAAACACCTTACACCACATATCACCAAAAGGTTGATAGGAACAAACAAAACATAGTCCAGAAGAGGACATATCTAGATCTAACCCATGTTCCTTTTAGAGATTAATTAAAAACTATAGATGAGTAAGCACAATTCTTTTTAATTATAGTACTAAATTATAGAAATACATAGACAAAAGATTTTTTTTTCACATTATAGTACTTCTATCCTTCAAGGAGAAACCTTGCAATGGTTAAGGTAATGAAAAAAGTATGACTTAGGAAAACAACAAAAAATTGCTTTACTATCAAATTTTAATAATTTTTATAATTTTCATAATGATGTAAGAGAGTTTGCAAAAATATGTAGAAAACAAATTTGTAGGTATTCAGGAGAACCATTTTTGCGAGAAGACTCTAATTATATGTTATCCAAGCTATAATTATACGATATATGTAGGTTTAAATAATATGTCAAAACTTTTCAAAAATATTAACTTGTATTGATAAATATAATGTTTTTAATGATATAATAAGAAATTAAATTAGCTTTTATTTAAATTGTTTTTGGCTAGTGGTAATTGGGTCAAACCCGAGTCCACTCGATTAGGGGTTTGAATCCCCCTCCCCATTCACCATGTGCGTGAGTTAAAAAAAAAAATATTTATATATGTTTTTGGCCAAATATTGATTATAAAACTTCTTATAGGCATGCCACACTAACATTGAGTAAAGAAATGAATGCTTAGGCACCAAGTAGAACACAACCCAAGACAAGCCTAAACACTGATCCACTTAAAGACCTTGCACAACCCAGCTCAAGCACATGATGGAGCTTAGGAAATCCAAGCGTGACCCTATCCAAGCGCAACTACCTCTGTGCGCACAAATTTAAGCAATCCAACAAAAACTCCAATCCATTACTCCAATCAACCACCATACAAGATTTGTATATGCTTAAGTTTCCTCCATACCAAATCGAGTCTAACCTAGTCATGGCTATGTAGATTTGTTCAAGATTGAACCCGATTCTTGCTATTACAAATCTATTAGATGTGGAGCTATCTTGATTCTGTGAAGACTATGTACAAGATCTACATCCAGAATAGCTTTTTGATCTCAAACTTCTAATGACCTGGATCTGACTCTACAAAGAGAGACTAGTATGCCTTGTTATATTAAGAGTAAAATTCACTAGATAAGTCAATGCTAGAACATCAACAACATACACTCAAGGACACTATTCCATCTCTACGGAATTGGACAAACACAAGACTCCAAATACAACAACCAAAATAACATGAAATTAACATATTTAAGCCCCTTCTAGGGTGGCTGGAACAATAGAGCTTTGTAGCAGCTTTTCATTGTAAAAGATGACACCCAATTTACACTTTTTCCTACCTTTTATTCTCCTCCAACTTACTATTTTACCCTCCTCTCCAAAATGCACAACATTGTTTTAGTAAAACTAAAACCTAATTCCACAATTGCCTCTCATTCCAAAGGCGGTTCATGACAATTCCCACCCTTTCAATTAATCCTTGTCCTCAAGGATTGGTTTTAAAGGGATGTCATCTTCCTTCAAATGGAGGAATGCTAAAGGGTCTTCCCTTAGGATATTGAAATAGGCTTCTCCTTTCATCCCACATGTCTTGTAGTGCAGTTGCCCAATTCCACCATCCAACTTAAAAACAGCCAGCAAGTTCAAAGTCAGAAAAGCATAATTATCTAAAAAGCATGGTGCTTTAAAGGGGTCATTCCTATAGTTGTGTTGTGGCCTACGGTTTTGCTCATTGTATAGGTGTTTCCTAACGAAAGATGTTGTCTTCTCGGTAACGTCCATGTACCCCTTATCATCCAAATGTGGCCTTAGGCAATTTCATATAACTTTAAAAAGCTTTCGCCTATATTCAACCAAATTATCAAGATACTTTTCTACATGCAAGCCAACTTTTAATGCCATTTTTATGGAACTTTGTTGTTCAAGCCATACATTCTTCCCCTTGAATTCATTGTAAGGATCACTTATTTTAGGAAGGTCACAATTACCCAAGGGCTTCACGTGTTCTGCATTGTTAACATCCTTTTTAGAAAAGATCTAACCTTATTGCCCAATCATATATCTTTTCAAATAATCACGAATATCCCGAGACATAGATGAATGTTCCAACATTTTCTCGAGATAGGGACCAATCAACAATGAATAGGTATCACTATTAGGCATAACCTTTTTTTGTAGCATTTGCTCCAATAAATGATTGGTCTTTGGTAGTGTTTTACTCTTACAAAACCCATTGAACAAAGTGTTGAAAGAGAAAGTAGTGGCATAACCCTTACATAACATCTCTTGAAATAGCTCCTGAATTTTTTGCAATTTGTTTCCTTTGCAGTATTGACTAAGAATGGCATTGTATAGGAATCCATCCGACATTATATTGAGGCTTGCACCTGTAGATAATGCCTTCAACAACTGCTCAATAACAAAGGCCCCATTCTTAACAAGATTACTTCTCTTACTATCCCAAGCATCCTTCACCTTTATAAGTCTTAAACTTTGGTCTCCCATACTTGTTCTCTAGTGGAAAATATGTTTTGCCCATTAAAGGTTTCAATTCAGTGGAAAGAAAGTCACTAAGTAGCCAACCTCCACCACCATACAATGCCTTATTAACATCAAGACATTTTTCCTAATCCCTTTTAATACTGACAAACCAATCATTCAATAGTTTGGCAATCCTTTCATCCTCAAAAGATTCCACCTCCATATCATGACACCAACGATAGGTGTTGTATCCAATTAACAAGAAGATGGGCACGTCTTTCTTTCGCACTTCCATGAAGGCTTCTACAGGATAACCATGAAGTGTATAACCAACTATAGTGGTATCCCACCTAACCGTTGTCTTCTTCGACATTTCCTTAAACAGGCTACACATATCAATCATCATCCCACACTTCACATGCATAAGCAACACCATGTTCCTCATATACTTATCCCTTTCAAATCCATTACTAATCATAAATCAAAACATCATTTTCACCTTTTTGATCAACTTCATCACCCCAGCCTAAAATGATACTGTCTAATCTACCCCAGCAGAGAATACCTTTATATTTTGGCATCCCACACCGTTGAGTAATCTAGAGTTCATGATAATAGAGTCTAGAATCGTGTTGCCAAAAAAACACTCATTTGACAAATTCCTAAATCTTTCATCCTGCAACAAAGTCAAATCATTATAATTCCCTTTCTCATTCCAATGCCCATTGAAAATGCTTGTAATTGATGGAATCCCAAGCAAATCTAATATAAGGTTGAGCATATTTCCAATTGTATCAATGTGATTTGAATCACCCCAAAAGAAAATCCACCTATTTGACAAGAGAGTCCACCTATATTTCTTGGAAAACCTTTTCAAACTAAGGAGCTTTTCTGAGTCATCTAAATGTACAAGCCCGTTAATATGCACAATGACCACAATAATTGTTAGAAAACAAACCCGTGAATCTAAACTCACAGAATCTCTCAGGATCTCACCGCACACACAAAGAGAATATTAGTCAAGTAAATAACACACAGAAATTACGAAGTTCAGGATAATCCCTACATGCCCGGCCTAAAGAGCAATTCTTCACTATGATGAGGAGTACTTACAGTGCTTACAGTGCTTACAGAAAACCTCTGTTTTCTCTCAATCTCTCTCAACCTCATACCTAGGTTTTTCCATAGTGTTTCCTTTTATACAAGTACCAAGGAAACCCAAATAGAATAGGACTAGGAGACCTAAATAGAATAAGACTGGGAAAACCTTATAAACTACCCACAACACAAACATGGTAGTTACATAATTACCTTTATTAATTTACTCCAAACCTAACAATAATATCATCTATATGAGTTTCATATTGCCACCAAAGCCTATAAGATTTTGCAACAATTGTTGCACCAACATCACTAGAATCCTTAAATTTGTCAACCTTGTCAATAATGGTTTGGCCAAAAAGAAACTCGAATACCCCATCACTAGCGAGCACAAAGAAAAGATAACTTGGTATGAGTTCCAAAGCAACAACTTCAGGGTTTGTAGCCACTCTAATAGTTTCAACAATTGAAACATCAATATTCTGCGTAAAAATTGTACCAGAATACAACCCATTAGGGATCCACAACCTCAATAAATCACCATCATCGGCTTTTTCAGTGCCTCAACACTGCACATTCGGGTTCTTCAACCCTACAATATGATCTAACATATATACCTAAAAAGGATATCCAACACTAGAATGATATTGTCGTGCCTACGACAACCATAGTATAGGCAACAGTTGATCATCCTGTCAAACAAATAGGACTCGCCTGTACCAAAGATCTCTCCCTTAATCTCCCTTGCTACTCGTTTGCATCTCTAGAAGATTATGTCCAATTGGAGATGCCTAAGTCTGGCCAAATCCCTCATATCCTCTTTGAGTGGCAAAAAACCCATTTGGACAGCCCTCATGCAAGAAGAAATCATTCCCACTTTTCCTAGCATCAGTTGGGCCTATGAATGGTTCTGAATGCACGTTCGATCACTAGTTGCACATGTTTCCCCTTCACTATGTGGCAGGGGAAACCCCACACAAAGTTAGAGATAAACGGTGGAGGTTGTTCATTAGGCTCCTCCTCCTTGGTAGTGACATCTTAAGAGCAACCAGAGCTTCAAGATCATCCTCAACAAGTGGCACCTTACCGACAAAGGTGAGTGTAGAAATTAATAGAATAGCCAAATGGGAAGGCTATGTCCTTGACTTAGTTATAGGATCTGGAGGAAGAGGTGCACCAGAAAGCTCCATTTGCTCCATTTGCTCCATCCTAGCCACAAGTTTGGCCAAACTATTAATAATACTGGCTTGAGATGCAATGAGAGAATCCCAATGAGCATTCGACTCACGAGCTAGGGCCTCCACCCTTTCCTCCAAAGCTAGCAAACGGGCGTCTAAATCAAGCATTAAGTGCTTCCTTGTCTTCACCATGATGTTGCAACTCACAAGTACCAGATTGATGCTCCGATACCACTTATTATATTAAAGGGTAAAATTCACTAGATAAGTCAATGTTGGAACACCAACAACATACACTCAAGGACACTATTCCATCTTTGTGAAATTGGACAAACACAAGACTCCAAATACAACAACCAAAATAACACGAAATCAATAGATTCAGGCCTTTTCTAAGGTGGTTGGAACAGTAAAGCTTTCTAGTAGCTTTTCATTGTAGACGCACACTCGATTCACACCTTTTCCTACCTTATTATTCTCCACCAACTTACTATTTTTCCCTCCACTCCAAAATGCACAACATTGTTTTAGTAAAACTAAAACCCAATTCCACAATTGCCCCTCATTCCAAAGGTAGTTCATGACATGCTTGCAAACCATGACTCCCGACCCATCTCTTGTGACCCATGATTTCATAGAACTCAAAATGACGTCGTGCTCCTTAAAGGGAAAACAAAAAAGGAAAGAACTTAACCAAAATTGTGAAATATCTTCCTCTAGAAATTAAATCTCCACATCTTCCATGACCCATGCCTTGATTTTCGAAGGAATCTTTGCTATGATTCATAAGCAAACAATAACAATATTAATTGCAAAAAGGTTACTGTTGGAGTGCTATGGAGTTCTATGAGAAGAGAAGTTAACCTTGAAGAAAATCATCCAGCTGAACTAGAAATCTGAAGCCATCTTGCAATCAATTCAAGAAGTCTATATTTTGTAAAGAATTTTTCTTTACAAGTAGTGGTGCACTTTAGAAAATATTCTTTTGTTGCTTGTATGAACCTTAAGCAATTAGGGATTTAGTTGTTTACTTCAATATTGTGCTTTTACATATATTCTATGGTTGTTGAAGTAATTTGTTGATGTTTTATATGAGAATTAGATTTGGTTGAAGCTAGATTGTAATCTTAGGATTACCATGTATTTGTAATTGTGATCATCAAGTCAAAAGGGTACCCTTTAGTGATTTACTTAAAGAGGTGGAGTATGGTCGGTTGAGAAGCTTGATTTACTTTAAAATATGTGTTAATTAAATTGCTTGATATGATTGCATGTTTATTTGTTTGCCCAAATAGAAAAATCAAATAAAATTTAGACATACCTAGTTCAACCCCCCCTTCTTAGGTAACTCAGGACTTAACAATATGTAGGTTTGAATAATATGTTAAAGCTTTTCAATTAACTTTTTGTAGAACCACCAAAAAATGAATATTGATTAGACCAATTCTTTAACAAGCTACTTGGCCTTTTAGGTGAAATTTGTACATCAAGATATCTAAAATTCCTAAAAAAAAGGCAAACAATATGAATAGTCTTGATTTTATGATAAATCATGTAGTAAAGGTAATAATAGACAAATTTTTAACTAATAAAGCTAAAATACTTTCTTGTAATGTTAAAGTCTATGGTACATGGGGTGATTAAAATATTGAATGGAAGAAAAACTTTATTTTGGATAACTAGTTCAATTAGATGGAGAGTTAAAGAAACATTATTCTACCTTACCCAAGAGAAAGATTTGATACTCTTTGCTTTAACAACTTGTTAGATGAGGCTAAAAGGGTAGAAAGTTTTGACTATTGTGCAAATAGTCTTCTTATTATATTTAATAAATTCAGTAATATTGGAGATCAAGAGGAAAACCTTTTGTGCTTTTAGATGAGAGGAAATTGTTTGTACTTAATTAAATATTAATTACTCCCAAACTCAATAACAAGTCTTTGAATTAGAAACACTACTTGAGAAGATAGCAAGAATATAAGATCTTGATCTACTAGAAAACTTGGCCTTTTTATCTAAAGATATGGAAAAAATGCAACAATTGAAAGACAACCACAAAAAAAAAAAAGGGCTCCAGCAAAAGAAGATAAAAAAAGTGAAGAATTGTGTGCAAGGACATTCAAGATTCTAAAACTCTCAAAGATCATTATTGAATAATCTACCTTTTGAGGTGTCCATTTATGTGTTCTATGTGTTATTTATTCTTTTTATATAAATAGAGGAGTTCTTCTCCTCAAATAGATCCTTGAACCTTGGACAATTTTCCATAAGTTTTGTAAAATTTCCTCTTTGTTGCAAACTTTTAGGTGTTTATAAGTCCTATGTGCATACAATATGTAATCGATATCTGAACATTCTCAAGATTCAGGTTGATGCCCATGATTGTATCCAAAAACCAGGTTACTTGTTCTGTCACTACCTTGGCTAACCTACTACCATGTTGTATTCAAATCGATCGTCATAATCTCCAACAACGACATAAACATAACCAAACACCAAACAAGTACCTTACGAAAGGTACAATTACAATCATTACAATAACACTACAGCAAGCATTGTCGTTGCATTACGAACCACTACAGTTGCACTACAAGCCACATAGGCACCACCTGACTAATAAGCTCTCAATAAGAAATCTCATACAAAATTTTCACTTATACCTTATGTGCAAATGGCCCCGTTATAACCCCAAAGTGAGCCTCCTGGTCAGTTTGGGCCCTTGGACCTGGGTTTTGACATGTTCACAGATAAATGTTATGACACAGATTATAACAAAGACAAATACACACAAAATGTAAATCAGTATAATATTCTACTAAAGGAATGTGTTCTAAACCATGTTGCTCGATTGTTGGAGCTGGGACTGGACTTGCAGAACTACCATGTCCGAGTTGGCGTCACCAAGAAGCACGAGCCATATTACCACATGCTGCCACTGACATCCTTTATCCACTTTATCCATTCAAGCCCCACTCGCGATTTCAATCACAATCCGTCTATCTCGCTTTCTCCCGCCGACACTTTTCATCGCTAGCCTTGACCGTTTAAAATGATCTACCTGTCCACTCCACAGCGCGAGTTCTAATGTTTTATCTTCACGAGCGAGTGTGGCTCCAGGCAACTCCTAGATCTCTTAGAGCGGGAAAACGGTCCATTTTTGAATTTTAGAACAGGAAAGAACGAGCGAGGCAGACTACAAATACGATGTAATGCCCAAACATTCTGTTTTCAAATGCGTCGCATCTGATGCTTCTCTTCGCTTACCAGTCTTGAATTCTTGGGTTTCACTATCAGTTTGTATAGTTAGGCGATTAAATTCTGGAATGCTTTAGTTGCAAAGATGGAAGATCTGCATGGAATGAAGAGGAAGCAACTACAAGCACTGTGCAAGAAGCATGGCGTGCCTGCCAATTTGACAAATCGCCAAATGGCGGATCGGCTTTGTTTGCTTCTCAAGGTGATCCTTAACTATAACCTTTGTTTTCTGCCATTTTGTGTTTGGTTAGATTTCAGTTACCGTTGGTCCCTGAGAAAATTGGGGGGCGAAGTATGGGAAATTGAAATGAATAGTCTTCGTGTTTTCTCTTGGTTTTCAAAAAATCAGAGAGGTTTACTTCCAGTTAGGCCAAGTAGTTGTTTAAGAATCCGTTGGTGTTAGATTTTCATAACTGATAAATTTAAGGGAATTCTAGATTTCATTTTATTATCTTCTTTAAGTTGATTTCCGCTTGTTAATTCCAAACTGATTTTGCCTTAAACCATGGTCTTGGACACAGGAAGAAGGAAAAGATGTAAACCAAGGTCAGTCATGCTCGAATGATTTGGGGGAAATAAGCACTGAAAACGAATCTAAGTTTGTAAGTAAGATGGTGAAGAAAGTCAGGTTTAGTCCGGAGAACGAAACATTCATATTTGTGGGTTCGGACTCGGATTCAGGTTCGGATAAAGAATACACGCCGGCGAAGAAACGGAAGGGTAGGGCTAGGTCTACAAAGGTAGAACGCGCTGGGGAAATGAGCGTCCCTCGGAATCTTATGGATGGTCCAGTCAGAATTACAAGGTCTAGGGCGCAAAACGTGGTTAAAGGCGATGCGGTGGCAATCGTTGGGCAGAAGAGACTGAGAAGAGGTACAAAGTTAGGAGGTATGGAGGTGAATGACGTTGGGGTCGGTGAAAAGGAGTCTCCAGATGTAGTAGGTGATAATGTGGCTGGTGTTATAAAAACTCATGACATGGCAAAGAGAGGTTCAAGGAAGACAAGGATTGCGGTGGTTCAAGGCGACTCGGTGGCAATGGTTGGGCAGAAGAGACCGAGAAGAGGTACAAAGTTAGGAGGTGTGGAGGTGAATGACGTTGGGGATAGTGACAAGCAGCCTCCGGATGTAGTGGGTGAAAATATGGCTGGTGTTAGAAATACTCATAACATGGCAAAGAGAGGTTCAAGGAAGACAAGGATTGCTAGAGGCAATGATGGGGTCATTTTGTTGAATGATGTCTCTGAAAACAATGGTAATGTGGGGCGAATTTCTATAGACGAGAAAATGGCGAAGCAATCAAGATGGAATGTGATGGAGGAGAAAAAAATCTCCGGTGCACAGAGCAGGGATACGGAGAAAGTTGAAATTGTTGGTAGGATGACCAGGTCCCGAGGCCAGCTTGAGGGGAAAGTTTCTGCAGTTGCTAGCAGAACTAAAACTGTAGGGGTTCAGGAAGAACTTCAACTTGAAGAACCTTTAAAGTGCATAAAGGGTGAAGGTTCGAAGCGCAAATTTGTTGCACCACAGGAGGACAGGGAGAAATCCAGAATTGTTGCTGCCGAAGCTTCTGAACCAGGAAGAGTTCTGAGGCGCTCAAAACGAAATACGGGAGTTGACAAAGGCTCTGAACTGTTGGCTGGGAATCCAAGACAAAGAAAGGATTTTGGTAGGGCTAGACGGACTAAAGGCCATATTTTGGAGAAAGCATCTACAGTTGACAGTGAAAGTGGAACTCTTGCGGAGCAGGAAGAACGTGAAGATGTTCCTCAATTTGGAAAGCCTCTGAAAGGTCCAGGCAAAATTGCCTCCGCACAGGAATCTGCTTTACCCCAAAAGGGTGAGAAGGTAAGTGGGAGACCAGCTACTACAAAGGAGACCACAAAACGATCAAGCAATGCAGATGTGGAAGTAGCTTTTGAAGTCGAACCAATTGCAGAACCAACGAAAGCAAATGGGAAGGTAAGTTTAACGAATGGTCGTCGAAGGAAGGCCAAGCACAACACTTTTGATTCTGGTCCTTCTGTGATTGGTGACTTGGGGAATCATGAAACCATTGGAACTAAGCAGCCAAGAGAATCACCTCAGAAAGGAAAGTCTTATGCAGCAGAAGAATGTTTGAGAAGGTCCAGGCGGAATGCTTCTAGAAACAATTCAACTTCTGCCTCTGATGAAGTAGATGGAGTTGTTGATGCAGCAAGAAAGGAGGGTCAGATGAAGCGAAGACGGGAGCTAAGCCTAAAAGAAGGTTCAGTTACTGAGAATGAACATTTAATTGGAAGGCCTCAAAGACGATCCACACGTAATGCATGGAAAAGTGAATTGGTTGTACCTGCAGTACAGACTTGTAAGGTTGTCGAAAAAGAGCAACAGCTCAGGCGGCGATTGATGATATTAGAGGATGCTCCATCTTCCATAACTACTTTGGTCCCTGGAGGGCCTGCAAATGTAGATACCCGATTGGCAATTCTGGACACCGTAGGGAAACGAATTGATTCAGACTCATGCTGCGCTGAAGAAATTTCAGGAAAATCTGCAGAGAAGCAGAAGAGTCCCCCAGGGTCTAGCGCAAAGAAGGGACAGAATCTCTTGGGGGTCTCTGCTGTAAATTCTGACCGGAAGGAAATGATGGATGGTACTGGGACCATAGATGGAACGCCGCTTCCAGCATCAGTGAGGTCATATGGTGTTACCACCGACCAAAGTACTCATAATGTCGCTATTGAATCTATGGTTGTCATTGAGGACTGCATTTTAGTAGATCACGTCGACGGGAAATTTTCCTCGAATAATATTTCTGAAGTGGACATGGATGATCGGTCATGCCGGCTGAACGACAGAGGTGAGATTCCCTATGATGATTTTGCTAAAAAAGGACCATTGGAATTCCAAAATATAGTTAGGAACGCAACTGGAGATGCCTCTCCAGTTGATTGCCTGTTGTCTCTCTCTGTTTTTGCATTTTTTCGTTTTTTTTTTTTTTGGAGATTTGATCAATGGCTTTTGGTTAAGATATAATGTATTAGACGTGTTTGCTTACCTTGTTCTCGATAATTCACAGGTGAAGCATCCAGTCTTCCGGTTTTGGAAGGCAGGTTGAAAGAGCCCTTGAGCGGCGAAAAGATGAACTTCAGAAATAATAATGAGGATGAGCAGTCAGCTGGGGATGATCCAACATCAGTTCAGGAAGATCAGAACCAACATGATAACAATGAAATTGCTAAAACAACTATTCAAGAGGTAGCCTCTGAAGATCATCGGACTGACTAATGGAATGTCTAGATTCAATCAAAAACATCGAAGATACCTCTGAGAAAGCAGAAGAAAACAGTGCACTTGATTTATTTGAAGGAAAAGAATTTGCTCAAGCCGAAATACTTGTAGGGAACACTGAAATAGAGCAAGCTATTTCAGACTCCAGTCTACTTACTGCTGAAACTGATGGAGGAACAAGTGGCTACGGTGCCACATTTTCAACTCTGGTTAGAGCTGCCCCAGAAGCTCCGGGTGAGAATTCCCTTCTTCTTTTTTCGAGGTTCTATCTGCCTTTCTTAAAGTGGTTTTCAGAGACAGTGATTTCTTTAACCATTTCTCCCTAATAGGAGTCTCAGTTATCAGCAACGAAGTGACTGACAACTTTCCTCGCACGTCCTCCCCAGAAGAAGATGCTCTAGAAGAAGGTTAGTTCCCCGGTTTCTCTTTGGTGGGTATCCAACCCGGTTCATCCATTTCATTTTTTTTTCATTTTATTTACGTGCAGAAGAGAGTCAACCTGGAGCCAAAAGTTGTGCACAATCTACTATGCTCGAAAGAAGCAACAGAGATCATGTTGGAGAAGAAAAATTTAGTGGGACGGAAATTCCAAATAAGATAAATTGCAAAGAAGAAACTTCAATAGGCAACAAAATGGAGGAAAGGAGGACCATGCAGAACGAGACAAAGGAAAACGAGAAGGAAGACGAATTGCTTAGTGGAAGCGGCTCACCAGCTCTTGATGGAGATCTTATTAACAGGGCTTCTGAACAAAATCTAAGGGTGGATGGTGGTTGGCTTCCTGATTTAGACAATAAAGATTGTCAGGCTGCGGAGGAGAAAGAAAACGAAGTCTTAGATGGAAACTTTGATACATTTTCTGGGAGCTGCACGCATAAACTTTCTTCTCGAGGAAGAATTAGTCCGATTACCGCCGGGGACGGGGATACAGGGCGAGCTGAAACTCTTTTCACCACTATGGTTGGATTATACAGTAAGGGCAGCAAAAGGCTCATATAATCTCAGCTATTATTATTATTTTTTTTTTTATTTTATTTTTTTATTAAGTGCTCCACATTTTACTGTTTTGCTTTAAATTTTTCTGCTTTCCTTTCAAAAAATACCTTACTAATAATATGAAATTTTTGTTGCAGCTCCCGGTTCTGCCAAAAAGGGCATTCCTTCTCGCCAACCTACTTTTCTGAGAGACAATGTTGAACAGGAAGAAGGTTCGTTTCGTTGTAACCTGTGAAGGGATAGGGTGGAAAATTATGCTAGTTTTCAAATACTTTTATTCAATTTGGTTTCTAATGGAAAATATATCTTGTGTGTAACCGAGCGTGCATGTCTCTTTATACGTGTTGTATCATTTTGGAGTTTTTGCTTAGTACTTCTTACCTGTTTTGTGAAAGCCATGTAATTGCTCGTGGAAATGTTTTGCATGTTTCAGTCCCTGCTTCAGTGATAAGAAAATGTCCTCTTCTATGCAAATTTCTCAAAAGCCAGCAACCCCCGATCCACAATCGCTGTCCTTTTAATTTTTGAAAGAAAATCATTCTTGAAGACACAAAATAAGTTATCTTGCGTTTTGCTTTTTTCTATTTGCAGGTCTTCATCGTAAAGATCATTTTATATCACCATTCAGTAACAGAAAGGCTGTTGAGAGTGGTGTTGCTCTGAAGCATGAAACTGAAAACTCAGTTTTATCCTCTTCTAAGGTTGTTGACAATGCAGAGGAAAGAGAAACAAGACGTAAAAAAATTGATTTTAAATACGAATGTCCAGAGCATGCTGCAAAAGAGGGCGTAAAATCAGCGTTTGGGCCTCCTTTTGCTTTGGAGGAGTTGCAAGGCAGAAACAAGAATGGGACTGCAGACGGGCCAAATAGTTTGGATGAGGCCTTACCGAGAAGTGTTGAAGTATGCAGTGCAGAGAGAAGTGCAGCACGTAAAGCTATTTTTGGTTTCCACTGCAGCAAGGCATTTCCGTTGGAGGCGTCAACTGCAGTGGGTTGCAAAGAACCATTTTTGGACAGCCTTTGTGATTATGAAGCGGGGTTTACACACAAAAACAGCTATGTAGAGCCTCTTTATGATATGGCTTCAAGCAAAAACTGTATGGGATCACACAGTATGGCCACTGCTAATGGACTGGAAGGGGAATTAGAGTGTTCTCAGCAAGTTGAACTTTGTGACCATGTTGGCTGGGAGGCAAATCAGGCTAATTCAAGTTCAGTTCAGAACACTTTTGCTGACAGTGGGAGCTTTGACAACACCGTTGAAACAGGCAAAGCGACTTCTGGGTTCATTGGAGGAGTTAACAATTTGCAAGAGGAAGAAATTCTGGCACATTTAGAAAGACGGCCTGATGCTGTCTTCATAGACGATGCTCTTCTACAGAAAGTTACTTCGGGGGATCTTGGTGATCATGTTGTTGAAGGGGAATGGGCTGCATCCGATAAAATTACTGACAACAATAAGGACTTTCAAAGTAGTGCTGTTGAACCACATGAAATAGCTTCTACTGTGACCTTGGAAAAAATGGGAAGGACTCAGCTTCCTGCTACTCCAGTGAAGCAAGAGAAGCCACTTGATGGTTGTGCGAATGAATTTCCTAATACCACTTCTGTGTCTCCTTCAATTGAAGTCCTACTCAGAGATCATGAGGCTCAAGAGGGGAAGTCAAATGGACTTGTGCGTACTATTTTGCATGTGAACGAAGTGAGGTTCGGAAAGCTTGACAATCGAATGGAAAATTTTCCAGTTTCCGATAAGGGTGCTTCGTTTGACTCAGATAGCCCTATGCCCATGGACCACAATCCTGCCAATGGTAGTGATAATTTTCAAAATGTGGATGAAGATCAAGAACCAAATGATGACAGATTAGAGGCTAGGAGAAAGACTGTAACGTTGATATGCAGTTTATTTCAGAAGATAGTGGTTATGGCAATGTTGACAAAGAGCATGTGGAGAATGACTGTGATTTTGATGTCATGTCGAATAATTCCCACGAAATTAAGACAGTTGCAGCAGATGAAGCCAGTGCAGAAAGTATTGGAGGAAATAATGATTCTGAGAAATTTGAAGATGGCGCCAAGTGGTCGGAGAAAGCACCTGTTTCTCTGCCATTAGTGGATGGTTCCAGTAAGTGGGATGACGCTGAAAAAACCAATTCCTTTCTTGACACTTCTTGCGGCAAACCTGGAACACATTCACCTAGTGTAGTTGTTTCATTGCCGAGGGTTTCTTCTTCACATGGTTTGTGCGAATACAAAGCAACCTTGGGAATTTCTGTTTGACAACATAACATAGCAGTGCAACATTGCTAAACTATATTATCTGTTAATCATTAAATGCAGGAAATGAAAATGGACTTGGCGTTTTAACTCCAAGAAACAGCTATGATGCAAAAGGCAAGGAGATAACAGATGATGGTAGAGGTATGGCTGTAATTTAGGCTGTGATTTATTCTGTTTATCACTTTTACACAAAATGTTGACATGTTTCTGCCATTTATGTGTGAAGATTTTCACAAATACGTTGCTTCTTCAATTTGTCAGTTATGTGGAACAATCTTATAGATACAACTTAGTGCTTCCCTGCAGATATCGTTGTTTCAGTGAGAAGAATAGAAGGGGCGCAGAAAAATGAAGGCCTAGGGGATGCTGCAATAGGAAATAGTGCAACAATTTCACAGAATTATAGGGAACAACAACTTCATGGCCTCGACGGTGGACTAACACATGATGATCATTTTGAAAAGTTGCATATTATTACTTCAGAGAAGTCTGAAGTGGATGCCTATCACATTGCAGTTTCGCCAGTTATTGCTTTGCCAAGTTTTGGTAAGTGTTTGAATCGACGTAAGCTAGACTCATTCTTTAATGAGGGAGATTTTGGCCCCTAAGAGAGGGGAGAGGGGGGTATTTGAACAAATAACTCACTTCGTTAGGGGTGAACTTAGCCAATTTTACCATCCCCCAGTGCAATATGTTGTAGGTCACAAATTCTCACATGATGTTCTAGTAATGAACGCATATTAAAACCTAGTTTTTGTTATTTCATTATAAGAACAAAAGAACAGGTCCTTGGTTTTCCATCTTGATTATCAGACTCTTACCAGTTGGGAGATGATTTTGATTTCAGGTGATGGGGAGCAGGGCGATGCTCAAATATCAGTTGGAGCATTGGAAACCAATCTGAGAAGTGAGCACAGCGAGAATTCTGCCAAAATGAAAGAAAATCCAATGATTAGGGAAAAATACCAAAAAGATTCTGAAGAACTTCTTGGGGAGCTTAAGCACCAAGCTCATTTTGCCATTTCAGATGAGTCAATTTGTAGAGATGGTGGTGGAAAAAATGTGCAAGGTGATATTTCTGCCATCGTTCTCGAGCATATTGATTGTAAGGATTATGAGAGTTCTCGTGTGTCCATGCATTTGATAGAAGTCACTGAAATCAACAGCTGCAATAGTGCTTCACATGGGGCCATGGCAGAAAGCATACCTGATGAAGTCGCCATTAGTTGTCACTCTCCTGAGGAAAAACTTACCGGTGTGAATTACTCTGAACATGACGTTATACTGGATCATACTCACGAAAACTTAAGAGTAACAGATCAAGCTGGTGAAACAAGCATGAATCCCCTTATCGATCCTGTATATATTAAAAATGTCAATGAGTGTGTTGAAAAAGCACACGAATCTTCAAAGGGAACAAGGGGTGGTAGTAAAATAGGTGAAAGAAGTTCTTCAGATGTCAATATGGATCGGAGTTGTGCTACTACAGTGCTGGATGTTTCATCCCTTCAAGGTAAGTACATCTGTTTATACACGAACTAACCTTTTCTGTGTGACTGAGTCACCCCACATCGCAGATATTTCTAATGTAAGGGAATATACTGGTCTGAATCTGTGTATATATCAATAAATGTAGTAACCGGAGATAATTTGTATACTGGTTTGACTGAAGGACAGAAGCATGATGACAGAGGTATGATTTCATATGATTTATTTAGGATTGAACTTATTTATCATATTAGGCTAATAAGAAAAGAGGTATGATTTATTTGAATTTGGACTTATTGATCGGACAGAGGTACGATTTATTTCGTGTATAAAAGGCTCCAACCTTCCTTGCCGTTTGGTGATAGTACATAGACCTCCTATCTTTCTTTTACCTGGAATTGGTATTTGGCTGATGTCAGTGCAATGACCTTTTCATCAGAACTTTAAGTTATACTTTATTTGGAAGATACATGCATGCATACTCACACCTGTGTACAACATGTCCATGAACGATATAGCGTTCAAGATCTATATCCCTTACCCTCACAAAGGTTCTGAAACTTGGCTTCTTTCGATCACTAACAATGTTTTGGAATAACAGAAACGAAAGCTTTGGAGTTGAATGATGATTTATTGGCATTCACCAGTTGGGAGAAGGATTTGTTCTTGGGTGAATTTGAACAAGATGAAATTATTAGCGAACAAATTGCCGTAGAGCAGAACGGTGATCATGAGCATCACAAGGCGGGGTACGTTTTACAGATGGAAGAGACTCGTCTTGCTGTCTCAGATAAGCTTATCTGTCAAAATCGTGAAGGATCAAACAACCAAGGTAAGGTTTCTGCCGCCATCCAAGAAAATGTTGGTTGTGAGAATGAACCCCGGCTTAGCAAGGTTGAGTGTTCAAGTAGCAATTATTCTGAAGTATTGATGGAAGCTGCTGAGACCTATGCCAGTAATACTGTTACTGCGGTTGAGGTCATGGTAGAATGTGGTCTCAATGAGTTGAAACAAGAAGAGAGTGTTGCCAACCCTGGAGCTGGAGATAATAAATTTTTAACTGAAGGTGAAGGTAATGAATGTATGGTAGAAGCTGCGGAGTTGAGCCAAAATGTGTCAAGGATAAATGCAAGACCGCTAGAAATATCTCCTGCTTCCACAAAGATGGTTGATGGTGGAGGTATATCCTTCTGTTGGTTATTATCAAAATTACTGCTTTACGTGTAATTTGGGCCTAGATTGGATAAGACAATTGCGTGTTGGTTATGATTAGGACCTAATCAGTTGCTCTTGCTCATTTTCTTTTGCAGACATTGCTGCTCTAGATGTTCAGACTCCGGAACAGCAGTTAGAGTCACCAGAAAAAAGTAGTTCAGATGTAAAATTGGGGAAGCTGATTTGTCGACCAGACAGGCGAATTCTCTAATGATCAGGGGAACAAAGTGCAAAACGAATCCGATACCAAGAACACACAAAAATCTGCTCAAAACTTGGAATATGAAAGAGAATACACCAAGAACCAAGAATGGTGCCATTACAGCAGTGAAAACATTCGCAAAAAGACGCCCATTGGAGGATCTAAAAAATAATTAATCCCTAGGTTCTGATTTTAATTGTTGTAGAACTAGGAAGTAAATGAACTTTGTATTTAGGACAAGGCATATCTCATGCAGATGCTTCTAGACAGGGTGCTCGTTCCACAGGTTTTTTTTTTTTTTTTTTTTAATTATTATGAGTGTAGTGGTTATGTCATGTTTTATAGGAATATTGGGGCTTGTATGTTTCAATTTGCAGGGCAAATTACTGCCTAAAGACTTAAAATTGAGAAGTTGCACGTTTTCCATTTCATCCCCTCAACTGGCTACGTGGTGCAGCTAGCTTTTAGAACCAACCGAGCTCCAAAACTAGGCTAAGATGGCATTCCATCGTGTCTGCCTGCTCGGTACGATGAAATAAATACCAAACTGAAGATAAAATTAACTGGAAATCCTGGATGAAATCAGGAAAAATTAACGAATATATAACTTCAGAAAACGTTTTGGATGACATCACAAGCACTAGATTGCTGCAATTTTATTACCAACTAAAACTTGAAACAAAGAGCATCAGTTACACCAATATATCCAATCACAGTCCTGATGATGAATTGACGGACAAACAATTTACTAATGGTGACAATTAACAAGAAGTTCCTTATTAAGGCGGAAATACAAATCTTGAATCAAACCGACCTTTTTCTTTTATCAGTCTTGGGATTACAATTTGACCATCTGAACAAAATCGCCCTTAGACCCATAAAATCCCACCTATAAAAAAAGAATCTATGCAGAGACAAATATCAGTTTTCGATCCAGTCCTTCGTATCTACATGGACATGACCAAGTGTTCCCCATTGCAGCTTTGCTTTACCAAAGACGGTCCACGTTAACATGCCAAGCGATCGATTCACTTTTGACAAGAAAAAAACTCTAGCACATCTTCCATATAGGAACTCTACTTCAACCTCGTGTTTTTTTTTTTATCTTAGTCACAATCCAAACCACAAACTTCTAATACGATACCGCCTTTTGACACAAATGGGTTGATTCTGACCCATAAAAGGGAGAAAATCGATGCTAGCAGGATTGACCAAACCACAACAATGGTGGGAACCTTGTCCTGTTTGCCCATCACTCCCTTAAGGAATGGGTAGAGATGAACAATGACCCAGAGGGAGAAAAACAGCCTACCGAAGAGTGGACCCCATGAATCGTAACCATTATTGATGGCATCTGAGACCCCAACTATAACTCCAATTATGTTTATGATCAGCAAGGACAAGGGAGGGATCAACAAAGATGTCCACTTGAAGAGGTAGAGCTCAGAAAATTCTCCATCATCTGCACCTTTGGATGTGACGGTGAAGTTTGTATCAACCCCTGCTAAAACCTTAAGCAGACCCTGGAAGAGAGCAAACAGATGTGATGAGACACCACCAATAACCCAAAACTGTTCATTCCTCCACCAGTCATGTATGCCAACACCTCCCCACTGCATCTCGAGGATACCGGTTGCAGCTATGGATATGAAGAGAGCCATGAATATCAGGCTGGCATAGTTGCTAATCTGCTCCAAAAGAAAGAAAAAAAAAAACATGTTCATATCCCTAGCATTAGCTGAACGCCTTGCAGATTTTATATATGGAATTTACAAAAGTACGTCTAAACAAATGAGGGACCAAGTAGAACACTTTCAATTTTGAAAACATCCAATAAATTCAGGAATCAAAAGCATTTACCTCTGGGACGATGAACTTCCCAGTAAGAAGACAGACAGCCGGCAATGTGCAGTAAGCGAGCAAAGGAATCGAGGTCAACGGGTAAACAACTGAATTTATATACGAAAAACGCTCCAGTGGTTTCAAGCCACACCCATATCCATACCATATTGGACAATGTCTGCTGAAGAAAATCTCAACAGACCCCAGGGCCCATCGCAGAACCTGGTGTAGACGATCTGAGAGGTTAATAGGAGCTGAACCCTTAAATGCAGGCCTTTTTGGCATGCAATAGACTGATCGCCAGCCATGACAGTGCATCTTGAACCCTGTTAATATATCTTCTGTAACCGATCCATATATCCACCCAACCTGACAGATAAATGGAGTTTAGCCAATGACAATGCAAATACATTCCAAAAGAAAGAGATTGAAGAAACAACTTTGTTAAATTTGACAGTGTCTCCACCTACCTCTTTCCCCCATTCTGTTTTATCTTCATAACCACAGCTAATGACATGGACTGCTTCTTTCAAGAGTGATGCAGAACTTGCTCCGTTTGGAACTCCACCATCTTCCATAAGTGTAGAAGCTATGAAAACTGGTGACTGTCCAAACTTTTTCTCAAATTTTATTTGAGGCATTAGAGAAGATTTCTCGTTATCTATTCCTGCAACGGAAGTTCCAGCAGAAGCATAAACTATCTAAATTCACTACAATGTATAATGATTGAACAAGGTACTAACCTCGAAAAGTTTCAGACTTGAGGCTAAATAGGCAAAATATAAAGTTCTAAGAATAAATTTTCGGACGAGAAAGAATTTTGGGTTATAAAGCAACTAAAAATTTTGGCATGTTAATCTTGATCTTTGTTTTCAGTTTAGAATGTTAAAAAAGAAAAGCAATTGCAAGAACAATTGGCAGTCAGAAGTGACTCCTCACCTTCGATGCCCTCCTCTATATTCTCTAGTGCATGTATCTGACTTGAAGCCTCTTTGTTTTTAATCTTCTTTTTGTCATTGGACTTCTTCTTCTTGTTCTTTCTAGGTCCACAACAGCAGCAACACCATTTTGGCCAACAATTACATGTTTTTCGAGGGGTTTTCTTCTTGATGGGGGCATCATATCCATAGAGAGCCTGCCTCCTGAAGACACACCCAGTTCCAACATATATCGGTCCTTGGATCCCATCTAACCCTTTCATGTTGATCTATATTGGATTATAAGAATTAGTAATTGCATAAAATAAGCAATTGTAAATAGAAAAATAGGTGATTGTTTGCGTACTAAAACAACACAACCAAAATTTTTCACTTACATCAAAAAATACAACATTGCGATTTGAGTATCTATCATTACGATCAATGCCATCAAATCTTTGAGGAAATTGTACATAACAGATTTTCTTTCCAGATATGGGGTCCATCATGAAGCACATGGCTTCTCGAAGTGCCTTACTGTTGTTTATATAGTGATCACAATCGACATTCAGGAGGTAAGGAGCATTTGAGATGATTGCTGAAACCCGCACCTAGATTAATCGGCCAAAACAATTATGAAGAATAAGAGAGATGGAAAGACGCAAAAAGAGTTGCTGAGAAAGCAAATTGAGAGAGGGGAGAGAGAGAGAGAGATACCAGGGCATTCATGGCCCCTGCCTTCTTGTGGTGATTAAATCCAGGTCTCTTCTCACGAGATACATAAATCAGGCGAGGTAGTTCATTTCCCTCAACATCACGTACACCATTTTGACCAAGGAAGACCTGTACCAGACCATTAAGTAAAGATATATCATATTTTTAACTGCCTCAAAGCACATAGGCCACAAGACATTCCATGACCATATTCAGAAAATGCCTTTACCTGGATCATTCCAGGATGATCCCTGACATTGTTCCCAGGCCATGGAGTCCCATCCTGCATTGTCCAACCCTCCTCAGGAACTTTTTGGGCCATGGCCACCAAACCATTAATCCGAACTTTGAACTCTTCATAGTCCCTCTGTACCATCAAGTGACAACCATTTTCTCAGCAACAGGATTTATTATTTATTAAACATGTGATAAATTGTTTAAATAAAAACTTAGCTCTGGTCACTGAGTACCAAAATTAGCACCTCTATTTCAACTCTTGTGAAGAAACGAAAGGCCAAAAAAAAGGTGAGGGTGGGGTGAGGGGTTTGGTGTTGGGGAAGAGCAAACCTTCATTGCACGTCGCTCTCTTATAAATGCTGGATCTACTTTGTCCCTCAAATAGTCAACCTTCTGAGCAAAATACCATTCTGGGGCCCGTGGTTCAATGCTGAACCTCTTGCAGAATGGTACCCATTTCCGTGCAAACTCAGATGTCTCAGAGAGGGCTTCAAAAGTAAGCATGGCAGCACCATCATCTGAGACATAGCATGCAACTTTGTCGACTGGATAATCCACAGCAAGGATGGATAAAACTGTATTTGCCGTGATAAGTGGAGGTTCCTTCAATGGATCTACTGTACTTACAAATATGTCTATATTAGCTAATTCAGAGGGCTTCCCTTCTTTCTCATATCTGCACAAAATATAGTAGCATGTTAGCTAAAACTGAGAATTACTGAAATTCATATACAACACACACGCATGAACAAGTACCTGAGTGACAACCGATCAAGGTAGGTTTCTCGTACTATAGGGTACCATTTTGGGAACTGATCAAATATCCAAGACACAGCAAACCAAATTTCACAGATCACTGATGTTAACCACAATCCAAATGCATTATTGACTGGATGGGTAATTCTATACTGGAAAAATAAGCCAAGAATCACAATTCGGAGAAGAATTATCATTCTATATGGATTTATCTTGCTTGAAGAAATTGATAACTTTCTCGAAAGTGGCTGCCTGCCCTCATCCATCCTGCAAAACAGGATAAACATGATTGTAAGCATCAAATAAGTAGTGGAAAAAAGGAAATTGTACATATAACCTAGCTTCAATAGTTATTTTTAGCTTACTAACACAATAGTTGCTCATTACTATATTTTGACAAACAAACAAATCCCTCCTGACAGTGAACTCAAGGATAACATGACTGCTAATAATGAGCACACTAGGCCATAAAAACAAAATAAAAAATAAAAGAAAAGAAATATTAAACTTAGCCCCGGATACTTAATCTTATTCATATTCTACTACAAAAAGTGTTATATGTAGAGGCAACAACTTTGAATATGTATCCAAGCCAAAGAAATTTTCCTTCTTGAAAAATATATTTCCACATAATTAAATGGAGAACTTTAGACAATTTGCCTAATCCAGGTCAATATGGTACATAAACTGGTCCAGAGATCATAGGAACACAGTCGCCTATTGTGATTCTGTACAGCCAGTGCAGAACATTATAAATGAATGCAACAGTAGCAAAAATGCCGTAGATTGTTGTAGCCTTTTCTTCTCACAATGATAGAGACATCATCAAACTACAACATAAAATTCCTTGTACAGTGGAAAGACCTCTGAGATAAAATTTGAATTTTCAATCTTTTAGGCAAAAAACTCTTGATGGTATGAAAATTCTAAGCAGACCCCAATTTCCTTTGAATAGCTCTTAACTTTGCTGTTAAAGAGAAGCAAAGACAATTTAGGAGATTGATTATCATTCTTATTTCTTGAATGCTAAGGTAATTTACTTTTATGTGAGTTCCCATCTCTTAGAACCATAAACCACTGTGCCAAATAAGCATCTCAGCCAACTGCTTATTTTTCTAGATATAAAATAATTCACTTTTATAATCAACACTCCTATGAATCTTGATGATATAAAATAATTCCAAGAGTCTTGAACACACGACCTCACACTTCCCCATTCTTCGGAAGAGAGGGAGTAACACTAAAATCAGAATGCATTGGCACTGTTTGCCTAGTCAGACTCTATAGACATCGGTTTTCCTCTTCTAATTCGAGAGAGAAAAGGAAGTAGGGAAACTAACAATATGGATTAAACTCAGGCCGTGTTATGTAATTCTGTAGATACTGCAACCAATAAAATAAGTAAAGACCCACAGTTCAAAATTTCAGCTCGATTACTTAGGAATAAATAAAAAGCCAAGACCAGTCAATAAAATTATTTTCCTAGTGGCAGATGAAAAATCCACCTACATGGGCACATCAGGGTCATCAGGCTCGTCGTGTTTGTTCCCATCGTCTCCCCCTTGGTGCTGAACCACCTGAAGTTTTTCATTCTGCTTTCTTTTCCACTCCTCCATTCGCTCCTTCCATGCAACAGTACCATACCCATACACAGCTAAGTCCTTTTTAGGATCCAATGGCCTGGGTTGAACTGTAGGTGAACAAAAGTTATTACCAGTCAAGTAAAAACGAAACTAGTCCACACAGCCATAAAAATCAACACGCAATTTACAAATATCACATTTTATCAACTTTGACGAACTCACCAGATATGGAGGAATCAGAAATTGGCATCGGATGGACCCGCTTTCCACGACTCATAAATGGGGGAACAATAAGAGCATGCTTGTCCGACGATATTCCACCATCCTGAACCGAAAATAATAGCCTTAGACTGCCAGCTTTAGAAATGATAAGCACAAAAAGAGAACAAGAATCGGAATGCCTTATCAAAATCTACCTCTTGGCCATAGGTCAGGAGAGGGATATCTCCAGCAACAGAGGCAGAGTCCAGCTCCGATGGTGTGTTAACCGTGGCTTGGGAACCACGGCCGACAGCGAGACGAGCAGAGAGCATCGCCTCGGCAATGTGGTGAGTGTTGCTCCCAATATCGAACTCGTTCTCCAGATCATCCGTATCATCCTCTTCTTCATCGCCTTCAACTCTAGGGCACCCTGTAATTGCTCGCATTGTTAGTCGAAATTATTAACAGGTTGACACTCGAAAAACAATCGATGTGAACGAAAAAGGGTAAGTCTAACCTTTGATGCGCTTGTATCTGGTTTTGCATTGAGGGCAGGCCTGATTGCCTTCTCTTCTTTCGTACTCATAGCAAGGTCTGCACACAGGAAAGGCACATTCGTTGCAAGCAACAAATGGCTCGCCATCAACTGTAATCTCTATTTCATCCCCACAGATCTGGCAAATCTGCCCACTAAGTTCTTTAACAGATGTCACCTGCGACTCGCAGCAGCAATAGCAATTTTAATCTCCGCAGATCATGAGTCAGAATTCAAAGCATCCAACAAGATTTTAGCAGCTTAGGAAATAAACTACAAACAACGCTGCAGTTAGTTAAAACAAAACAAGTAGGACACCAGCAGAAACAAAATCGAATATTTTCATGCAACGTTTTCATTGAACAGCTTTGATATCAAGAAACTAGGAGAAAGAACAAGAATCAAGAAGCGAGAGACTTTTTCGCTCCAGGCATTAACATTAACATGTCGCACCCGGAAAAATTAAAAAGAAAAAGTAGCAAATGTTTGCCAGCACTTCCCATAAACCGAAGAAAAACAGGGATAACTTCGAGTAGGAGGCTGAAAAATACATCAAAGAACATGGAAAGAGGGGAAACCCACTCAGATCAGTAATTGTAGCTTAAAGAACAAGAAGAAGATCAGGTGAAACCTTGAGAAAGACAATGTCGGAAAGAAAAGAACAGAGCAAAAAGAACCGCACACCCGGGAGAAAAAGGCCGGAAGTAGAGGGGAAGACGTCCAAGAAGAAAAAGAAACAGCCAAATGTTTGTTATCTCAGGAACAGACCCATGAAAGAAAATCCCAAAACGAGCACTCGCCTTACAAATTCCAAAGAGGGCGTCAACAGATGACTCTTGGGAAAGTAAGAGACGCACAAACAGTACTTTTTTCCTCAGAGGAGTTGAGAGAAGGAATGAGAAACGCATAAATGAGAGAACTCACTCTGGCAACCTCGTCTGCATTGATGAGAATAAACTCGTTCCTGTTGTGAGAACCCGCAATAAGTCGTCCATTGGTATCCATCAGACCTTGAGAGCCTTCAAAATCAGAGAGACACCGAGTTCAAACCACGCTCCAAAACCTCTCTCATCACACAAAAGCCCAACTAAATAGCACTACTTTGCCGTCCTGCTCTCCTTCTTCCTGTAACTTCTTCCCCGCCCTTTAGCCTACTCTCTCAGCCACCCAGTCCAAGAAGCACTCACCCCCCACAATATAGAACGAGCATATGACCATAGCTACAAGAGAGAGACACAAATAAAATACTCCACTGGCGCGGAAATTAAAAAAGGAAAAAAGAAGGTATTAGCTGGGTGTACAAAATGATTCTTTTCTTGCAAGACCACCCGGTACCTGTAACAGATGGGTTGCCTCTCGAGTGCATGAAAGAAATTTATATTCAATGTTAGAGAGAGAGAGAGAGGGTGGGAGAGAGAGAAATCTAAGGGTACGAGCCTGTTGAAAATTCAACGAACAACATAATGACGGATCCATCTATATCTATGTCATCTCTTATCATGAATATGTATGTCCGTTAACCTGTATCTATCCCTATCGACACGATACAGAGGATGAATGGTGGCGAAGGGTCTTTTTGGTACTTTCCCTGCCACAACCCAGCAGTGAGTTTGGTTTGGGTGGTGCCGATGTCGGTGGTGGCTTTTTTATCTCTCACGGTCGAATGGTGGTGTGTTTGGCCAATGCGAGTTAGAAAGAGCGCGAGTGAATCTTGGAGCAAGACAAGACACGAACTTTGAGTACCAAAAGATGTAAGAGACCTCAGAACTGTCACGTGTGTGCAAGACCGAGACTGGGGCATAATCTCACGAGATTCTACGTGACATGTCCAAATACCACAGGGGTTTCCTTGTCACTTGGGCCATTTGTCAAAATAAGCCTTAACAGCAACGCTTTTTTCTCTGTGGTTAGTAGGAACGTTGTCGTGCACGAGATGCAAAGGCCAGGGGACCCTTATCTCCTTGCTCACACCCTTAGAAGTGAACGTTTTTTGACTTTAGAAATGGCAGTCTCCTGCTCCGGCCTGCCGACACCCTAATTTCGATTCTCCAAATCGTCAAATTCCTACCTTGGCAGAGGAGGAAAGTGCCACAGAGACGAAAATGGTTGGCTGGAGACTGACGGCGGCATGGTTTGATGTCTGCATTCTTTTTCCTTCCTATTATTGTATTGTGGTTTAATGTAATAACTAAGGGAGTTAGCGATGGGGGGCAGTTGGAAGCTGTTACACTATTATCTTCTTATTTTTGGAGTTCCCATTTCTCATTATAGACGACAAAAAGAGAAAACAATGTGATCCTCATTTAATCTAATATTTTTCGGTTGTTTCTCTACCTAAAGTTGTCAGCGTCTAAAGACTTTTTTATCTTATCTCCATTGCACGCTGGGTTTGAATCTGTCATCGTACTAAATCTTTTACCAGTATGTTTACCTTTTAACTATGCTGAACTTGTTTGCCATTTTCCTCCTAATACTTTGTGCTAAACGTTTCTATCCTTTCATCTTAATCAATGTTATAAAGTTTCATTGTCCCTCACATATTTGTGAATATAATGTTATATCTTATCTTGACTTATTTATGAATGAAGTCACTGAAGCAGATCCGAGCTTTACCAAGTCGAAAATAAGCTCATAAAATAGCTTCGTTTTATCCCCAGCCTTTATTTCCAAAGAGTTTTGGTGAACAAATAAAGCGGAAGAGAAAGAGAGTTGGTATTGTGTTCTTTTCTGAAACAAGACCACGGGTAATCCTCGAAAACGTCTACTTAGCAGTATAGTAATTGAACCGCATAAACTGTTGTGCCGACAACGTGCCTGTCCAACCCGGAAACTACATGCAACCCCCTTAAGGATCCTCGTGACCTTTCTAGGCACAGCAGCTTAGGTGGCAAAATACGTTGGCAATCCAAAAATAATAAAATGGTCATATGAACAGGTACATAAATGATAACAGCCTTCCTCAAAATAATTCAGGTACGCAACTTTTTTCTTTTTCTCGAGAAATAAGATACAGCAGATAAGTCTAGGACTCGCTATTTGACCTCTAATCTCATTCAAACATGAAGATAAAGTTGTTGTCATTACCCACTCTAAAAGATAAGAACTACAAGAAAAGAAAGAAGTTAAGATCATTGTATAATCTACAGTACACGAGAGATGATCTTATCTATGTCTTACTTAGCTACCCCATGTGATATGAAGGAAACCACGAACTTCACTGGGCAGTAGTTGGGTTTTGACTGCTGAAACAGTGATAGAATGTTGTACATACGTTACCGCTAATGTTTTGGCAGTAGGCTTTTGACTGAGAGCAAACCAGTATCAATTGTACTTGGGGTGCACACGGAATGATTTTTAGTTTTTCTTCTTTCTAGGCATGTACAAAACGGCAGCAAGATCATTGGCCTGGTTTTATGTGCACTTTGTTCTTAAATGACCTCTTTGGTTAGGTACAAGGCTTGTTGATCTTTCCTGTTAAAATTTATTCCCTGGAGTCAAACATTTACTTGCATATTTTCTAGTGGCCCGCGTCGTTTTTCAATGACGATCTCTCTTTCTTGAAAAAAATTAAATTTTCTTAGACACGTTACTCTTTGACGGTGATTGGCCAACCGATGCTTTGGGAAACTGTTCCAGTTGGGTACCAAAAATTATATTCAATAACCTTATGGTTTTGATTCAGAATGAGTAATCTTGAAGATATGAGTCACAAACATGTTAGGACCAGCAGAAATTCTCCTCTAAATGCTGACTGCGAAGACAAAAGAGAGAGAGAGAGAGAAGGAATATCTCAAAGCATATGTTCGAGAATCCTAGGGAATTTAGCTTGTATTCAATATTGATTATCTGCTATTTGCTCGATAACGTAATTGTAGTGCGAGTATTATGATCCTTTACATAAATAAGGAGTCATCGTAAAGATAACAAAAAAATTCTTGCAGACTGTTGAGCAGTTGAAATGATTGTTAACAATTCAAGTATTACGCTTATGGTTGCATGAAATGGCATAGCCGCTTGTTAGGAAAATTTCATTGTATAGATGATTTGTCCTTTCACATTAATGTGTATCAGAAAGCTCCACGCCCGGTGGCTTTTCCATGTGAGATGGTGACGGTCCTTCAAGATTTGAGCAAGTGGATCATCTGGATGCTTCTTCTGCGGGTAGTCTGTCCATTTTTCTTGTATATTTACTTTGTCTCAATTCCGATGAGTTTGTTAAAACTAAGTAGGAGAAGGATTTTTTTGAAGACTCTTCAATATTTTGTCCTGAAACCTGCCGGAAACAAATTAATTGGTTATTAATCAAGAAGACAATGAAATTTCTGCCTATGAAAATATGTTCTCATGCCCCTCAATGATGAGCCCATCTGAAGTCAATCAGTTGTTTTAATGGGCAAGATTTTATGAATTGGTTGATTGATGGTTGTTTTTTTAATTTTTTAGTCAGAGAATCTGGAACCGGAGTAGGTGCTTTGCACTTAGGTAGGGGACAATATTTTAAGCACCAACCACACATATTATATATAGATTAATTAAAGGACATGTTATGCAGCTTTTATTCTTTCTGCCAGCATAGAATTTACATGGCTAGAGGGAGGATTAAAGAAACATTATACTACTGCTTATTTTGATCTGCACTACCGTGCAAAGTTGTAGCTCGAATAAATCAACCTTGTGGGGGAAACTAGTGTCCAAAAGAAATTTGAATGAACGCCTCCTTTGTCTAAATGCCTCTTGGCTTTTGGGGCATTGTATTAGGGACAAAGGCATGGGTTGTGCAGACACCACCTGGCTGCTTCGAAATAATTAGATTGTCAAATTCTACAGGAGATTAGTAAGAAAGACCCACACTCTTTGTGCGCCACGCATTTCCTACTGCCTGTGGTTTGCGCATAAAGACAGGTGGCAACAGAAAGTTAACATCAACACCCACCTAATCTCTAACCTTATCTTGCTTCTTGAAGACTTATGTCGTAAGAAAAAATGTGCAAAAGGTTATGCAATGGTGTAGTCATTCTCAATGCAAATTTATATCTTATCCTGTAGGAGGATATAGTTAAATCGCTTAAGTCTGTAAAGAATTACTAGATCGTATAGTAAAATGAGTTACTTTTTTATGTGGGTTACTTTGGGTTCATGGTAAACAGATGAAAATTGATTTGACTCTTAACTATGTAGTCCGAGAGATATCGTGGACATGGTAATTACAACTGTGTCATTTCCAGATGGGTTTAATCTGTCGTGTAAATTGAAGTGAATGGAGGTAACTATTTGCTCTGACACAAAGGTCAACATGAAAAGGGACGGTGAACGTTTGAATTGTTATATCCTAAAAACTTTCAGACCGTTGAGTTGTCTTTGAGAGTGCCTTGTAAGATCAGTTACTCTTAGGTTGATCTAGTCTCGAGTCTTTTGTCTCTCTGGATTATAGTAAGTAAAACAGGATTCTACCTCTTCCGGAGCCCTTTTTTTTTTTTTTTTTTTTTTTTTTTCCCTGTAAATCGATTAGGTGGCCGCTGAGATGGATGAATCCTTATGTTTGACGACCTGGGTGTTCATCAGAGTGATGCAAAGTTTGTCGGTGCGAGGCTACTGTGCCTGCTGCCAATTACGGGAATCTAATTGTTTGAACTCTTAAAATACATTTGGATTATGTTATTCTCTGGATTGGTTGTTCACGTTTAAAAGCTTGCGTTCACGTATCAATGTTAGTGACGTTGTCCATCATTGACCATAATGCTCCTTTTGATTGGCGTTATTATGTGCACGATAAATACTTTCATGGAAAAAGGGTAAAGTAAGACAACGGGTAGAAAAAGCAAAAGGAATCAATAATTGGGAAGGATGTGGAATGGTGAATGGCGCGAGACAGTGGTGCGGGGGGGCTTTTAACTCAACCACACATGACTGCTTCTTTTGAGGTTAACCGAAGGAAAGAGCAAAACCTTGTGCGTAGATAGCTTCCCCCCGAAGGAAGCATGCTCTTCCCAAAGGGTGCTCAATTACTTTGGTTGGCGACACTTTTCCTGGCCAATAAGAAGAAGCAACTATGCTATTTTCCTCCTGTCTGTCGTAAGCAAAGCCCATCAAGTGGCCTTGCATTAATGAAGACTACTCTATGTATGTTTGCTCCATTTTGGAAAATTGTTTGGTCTAAATAAAGGCCACTCATTCGTAGCGGGTAAAATTTAGAATAGAGAATGAGCAATGAAGTGACGCAAGAAACATCTGTTGCAAGTTATGGTAACACCGAGGAGCTTCTGGAACACCCACCACCTGTAGTTATTGAGACCACCCCTGTTTAGGCGGAGCCTATTGACTCAAACCACCGACACCTTAATCTTGCAATGTGAGGTGCAGAATGTACTGCTTTTTGCATCGGATGCTCATTTTATTCCTTGTAGGGCCTCATGATTGCCCAATTTGACGCTCAATACCCAAGAAGGCAAGCGAGTCTTCTAGTGCGATCTGCACGTGTTAAATCCCGAATTTGTGTCGTCCTAGTGCAGAGTATGAGCGTCTAAGTTGTCCCACAAAACTTTGAAAGCCGCCTGAAAGTTGAGGCTTTTGGCCTACTCTACAAAAGCTTTACCACAGCTAGCCGTCCGGCCTAACCACACAAACCCAGCTAATCTCAGTTGTAGTTTTGACAGAATTGTAAAAGTACGTAAGTATATGTAATTTTTAATATGCTACGACAAAGAACAATCTTCATTAGGAGGGCGGCCAGCACGTGGAAAGCTAAACAAGTGTTTTTCTTATTTCCGTGTTATCATTGCTTGGCAGGGAACAGGCATTCATTAGTCAAAGTAATTCCACAGTTCATTCAACTCAAATGACTCTTCTATCATTACCGTTGCTTCTGTCCGAGTGTGCTACGTGGGTAAAAGCCCCAAACACCTATACAAACCGGGGTTATTCTGCTCGCGGTCCACCCCGCGAAGCCGGCGCCGACAGGAAGCTGCCAGCTGGACTCCACTGTTTCGTCGGTGGAAAGCGAAACAAAATATAACATCAATAATAATGAAAAGGCCAAAGCGTATCTCTTGCTGTTCCCGACGGTTATGTTACGACTTGATCTAACGGCGGAAAAGGATCACATGCTGCAGAGGTGGCCCACGGACAGCTAAGCCAACAGTGACTGTCCGTCTGCAACTTTCAGTGCTTGTCACCCAAAAGGCATTTGTTTGACGTAATTAATGAATGGCTTCTGCAATTTTCTAATCTCTGTTTTGGGTTGGTGATTGATATAGTGTGACGGGCCTCGTGCACCTTACATTTTTGTCGGTGGGATTGTAATGTAGTTTCGATTTGGTGAAGCAGACTTCAACGCGCGCGACGTTTTCGTGGCGGAAGAAGGCGGGAGAACATGTGGCGGGCATTTCTTTTTGTTTTTGGTGCTCCCTCGTGTTTATTTCTTGGTTGACTTAAACTTGCCTATTATTGTTATCATCAACTAAATGGCAAGTTAAAACCCCTAGAATCTCCTTTCAGAAACAGTCAAATTCTAAACTCATTTGCTACCTTTATGGTTTGTCCTCAAGGCTGGTGTACGACACTTTTGGATTTTAATAGAGTTAGGGCTTTTGGGTGCAGACCCGCGACAGCCCTCGGCTCCACCATTCAGCAAAGTTCGAAAATGTGGTTGCTGGTCCAAAACAACAGCCACATTTTGTTCATCTTCCGTGAAGCGCTTATCATAGCTATTCACGTTGAGGGCATGACACTGTTTATCAAAAGGTGGAACTAACTTAACCATATGGTTCGGCGAATAATCCTGAACGCAAGATTTTGTCAGGAAACACAGTGTGCAGAACGACGCTGCAATTATTTGATGCCAATCTCAGTTCCTCACGTGGAACTGTGCATTAGAATTGATTTGGCACCGCCCCCCAGGACTAGGAAGGCATGCCTAGATGACATTAAATTACTCCACCTAGGATATCAAACTTCGGAACAGCCTACAATCGAAGAGGCTTTTTCCATTTTCCACTCGTTTGTTTTAGGTCGTTGGAATTAAGGTAAGCCACCATCATTATGTCCGTGACTATTCCCGAAAAAGAAGAAGGATTGGTATTGTTTCCTCGGCTGTTGGTTATGTTCACTTTGCTTGCTTTGATAGAAACCTTTGAGTTTCTCTTTTGTACTTGAGTTTCGTTATAATGTAGCATAAACCTTTGAGTTTCTCTTTTGTACTCGAGTTTCGTTATAATGTAGCATAAACCTTTGAGTTTCTCTTTTGTACTCGAGTTTCGTTATAATGTAGCATAAACCTTTGACTTTCTCTTTGTACTCGAGTTTCGTTATAATGTAGCATAGTTTTTTTTTTTTTTTTTTTTTTTTTTTTTTTTGATGACCCAGAACCCCCACCACTTGCATGGTGGCTCAAACTGGAGGGCCAAACACTCACCCCAAAGCATTTTGCCCATTTCATGTCAAGAATGCAACCAACTGGTTTTGAACCCAGGACCCCTACTTTGTAGGGAATCCCACACGAGCCTTTGCCAGTTGAACCACACCCCTGGGGGCATAGTTATAATGTAGCATAGTTTGCTGCAACCAAAGTTGCATAAATTTTAATGTTCTTTCTCGAAGTACACTTGAACTGTATCTTAATTAAGGTGGGAGTGGTTTATATACTGACACGGGGGATCTGGCGACCCCAAATTGTAAAAACTGGGTTCTGACTTTTACAGGGGAGGCTCAGTTTTTTAAAATTAAATTCTCATGGTGACCTCTAAAATTATTGCACAACAAATTGGGGCTGGACGTGATCGTGAAATTTTTAATGCTTGGGCCATGGTAAGCAGATCCAAGTTTGGAAGGATTAACTAGTTTAGTTTTCTCTTGGATTGAAAAAGTAATTGGTCATAAAATTTGTTTATTTAATTTTAAAAAAATATGTGAATTTATTCATATAAAATAAAAATAATATAATGGTTTTGACGCATATAACATAGTAAACTTATTTAAGAGTAAGAGAAGACCAAAATTGGAATCCCAATTGATCGTAAACTTATTTTTGTAATTGTAAAATGAAAGCTTAGTGCTGAAAATATTTTCTTTAATAACATATACAAAATACATTCAATGTTAATTACTTTGCTTCTATGTTGGAAATATTACCTCTCAGAAAGCAAAATTTTCGAACACAAACAAAAGCTCAGTGGGAAAGATCTTTGATGACAATCTACCGAAGGATCCCTTGTCGCTGTGAAGTCTACATCATGGCAGGCTAAGTAAGAGAAGACGTGTCCTCAGTGTTGGTCCTCTCTTCCTCTTGGTTAATGTCTCTCCCACTCCCACGCCTCACGCATTAAAAATTTCACACTCCTGCGTATCAAATGAAAAAAATTCCAGCCCTACGTATGGTTAGATGAGGGAGCAGTTATATCTCCTCACATGGTCCGAGTGTTATTATTACGAGCTCCACCTTAAGCATGGCACTGAATCAGTAACATATGGGGGCTCATACTTAATACTCCTGTCTGTACGTGCTGCAGACTTCACGTGCTGATAGGAGTCAGTAACTTCGAGGGGAATTTTTTCTCGGCAAGTATGTCGGTGTTAGAAGTTGTTTCAGATGCTAGAAGAATCCAGTAATCCTTGATTCTGGGTAAAACCAATCATAAAAAAACTGCACAATCACCTTAAACTTAACTCAACCACTGGACATTGCATTTGATTTACCATCTAAGACTTAGTAAAAGATCCTTGACTTGGAGCTTGTTAGTTTTGATGACGAAGAGATAAAGAACAAGAAAGAAAAACCCAACTGCCGGTTTCGGCCCAGCAACCATTTTCAGGCTTGCGACCCAATATAGTCAACCGCAGTACAAAGTGGACATGTTGAGAGGATTGTATGTTTACGAGTAATCCTCGTGATTTAGGAACAGTATTGGAAGCTGTAGCCTGACTCGTTTCGGATCCTGTCTGCGCACGTGAACATACAGTAGAATTGATTAAGAAGCTAAAGGCTTTATTGCTTGTCCCGACATGGTTTACCGAGAAGGAAAATTTTTTAATCGTTAGTCCAACGTATACGTTGCTCTCAAGTTATCGGTAGCTCGTTTCCTTGTCCACTCTCCTTGCTCAAATCCTCACTCCTTGAGCAGCGGCCCAATGATCAGGATCCAGGACACGGAGATTTTCCTTTTGCCAGAAAATTTTCAGTCTCTATCAGTGTTGATGAAAAACTTCTAGGATAGTGGAACCCATGGTTTAAGCAGCCTTGAATACGAAAACTTGTCAATCCTCAAAACATTTTAAGTGAATTGCATTTCCGTGAAATTTTGTTAATTTTTATGACGCATTGAGAAATCCTTGTGACCATAATCGTGGTTGAATATTCTTTTAGCTTCACACGATATTGTCCCAACTTGTTAAATACAAGTGTTATTTTTTATATTTCTATTAAAATGTGAGTAATAAGTTTTACATTCCTAAGAAAGTAATTAAAAATTCTAAGATGATAAACTTCATCACCTGTTAAAATCATCTTTTGGTAAGATAATAAGCCTAAGTCAAGATTTTCTTTAACACTTTTATGAACTTCCATTGGTTTAGTATGGGTATTGCTCATGTAATGCAACACTATAATGATTTGATAATTTGATTATTATATTGAATAGTAAATCTCATATTGTTAAAAAAAAAAATTAATTTTTTTATTTATAAGATAATAAGTTCCATCACTTTGTGAGTGTGGTTTTGGTTTACGTGGGCTCTTCCTTGTAGTAGAATAGGCCCATTCTTTGCGGTACAAGGTCTAGACTCCCGTAATTCATTAAGCAATTAGAATGTTGGATTCAAGAGCCTTAGGGCGTTCGATCCTGGTCTTCATCTTTGGTTACTGCTTCGGTTGCCTTCACTCGAAGATTTATTGTGTTGATTTCAACACAGCTTCTCTATAATTCTAATTTGTTTTTTTTTTTCATTCTGTAGTTTTTCACCTCCATTCTCTGGAAGGGAGTGAATTTGAAAAATAGTAATGTCAAACAGAAAATAAGTAAATTTGAATAAGTCTCGGCAATAGAATACGCATAAACGAAGTACAATTTATTAAGAAAATCGTGTTCCTGCGCCAACTTTTGAAAATAATGGTGTAGAAACCGCGCAGATGTTACTAAATGTTAATTCTGACCGGGACATATATTGGATGTTATAAATGTTTTAATAAAAACCATGGGAGTCGGAAGAGCTACTTCAGATTGAAACGGAAAATGTGGCAGGGAAAGCATCTACGTGAGACTTTTGAGCTTACCACCTAAACAACGTTTTCCACTAAAGAATCCAAAACGAAAGTACCAATTGGACTGCCCAAAGATGTTGCATTCGAGGTCTGTAGGTCTTTTTACGCCCAACGTATACCCCCTTCCCCAAAGAATCTCAAAAGCCAGCAGAACAGAAAACTGATATGTTTCTGATTAACGTTTATTGCACTTTAGTTGCCACTTTCTTCATGAAAACTGGCAGCTCAGCTTATCGAATTCTATCTCCCTCACCAGTTCTCAGCCCTTCACCTCCCCATGCACGTAACGCACTTTTCCTTCATTCTTATATAAAGACTTGGAGTCTCACAAACCCTTACCTTATCTCTTCCGCTGTCTCCAACCCAAAATGGCTTTTACTTCCAAGCTTTTCTTTCTCACTGTTGTTCTAGCTTTAAGCATGGCGTCCATGGCTGTTTCCCGACCACTCGGCCCCATCCCAAGTCTCGAGGTGCGTTTAAAACTGGATGGTGAACCACCAAATTGCTGGGACTCTTTGCTTCAGCTGCAAGCATGCTCTGGGGAGATCGTACTGTTTTTTCTTAATGGAGAGACTTATTTAGGCCCCAGCTGTTGCGAGGCCATCCAAGTCATCGGACACCAATGCTGGCCCGAAATGTTTGGTTCACTAGGGTTTACCGCTCAAGAGGGTGATATACTCAAGGGCTACTGTGATGAGTCTGCCCATTCCCCTCCATCACCATCGGTTGAGACTTCCAAAGTCATGCAGTCAGAAAACTTGTTTCCTTAATTACAAGCATTTAGTATTGGTGATTCAGAATAATAAGATGTCTTTGGTTGCTTGATCGGGTTTGGTCTTAGGTTGTTTAAAGTGTTTGGGCCACTGGCCATCTATTGTATTGTGTTTGAAAGTTGTCCTTAAGTCATGCTTAGTAGCAGATCTATACAAATCAAGAATTTTATTTTGGTTCATCAGAAGGCAACATTCTGTTCCTCAACGCTCCATTATGTCCTGCGTGCATTTAAGTTTTCGTGATGTTAGATGAACAATATCTAGGAAGTGAGATAAGAATAACAGCTAAATTTGACATGACTGATGCAAATTGCGAGAAAAAAACAAGGGAAATACTTCCAACATGGTAATGGAACACTTTGTCGAAACAGCCCCAAATCTATTAGATCTTGATAAGTACGAGCAAAAATAAAGGAAATGCTTTCTTCGTAAGAAGGCCTTTTGTTTTCGTTCTTGCTCATGGGCTTCTTGGATATGCCAAAACGTGACGCTGAAAATGTATAAGGATGGATTCTCGTCGCCGCTTTGATGAGAGTGCTGCTGGAATGGCTGATTATTCATTTCGTACAGGCATAACATACGGAGTGAAGTAAAAAGTCATTTTCTTCTAGATCCAGCTTAGGGGTGGTGGCTTTTATGCTTCAACTTATCGGGCCTCTCTGCAGCTTTGTAACAACAGATAGGAGCCGCATACTGGTCCTGCTCCCAGAGGTCGCGCAATATCTTATCGATGGGCAGATGCTTATTTTTATGTCATTCTAGGGAGAAAAACTGGGTCATATTCAGCCCGATCAAAGAATTCTAGATGTGTGACGATGTCTTATGAATGCTTATGCCGTTGTTTTTCTATTATTCCGCAGTGATACATTTCATAGGTGCATCGACATATGCTTGAAATGGTTCTTGTTGCACCATCCAATTAATTTGTTCTGTTTTGTACTCGATCAAACTAATTCGATGAAGCTGTTGAATGGATTGACATTGATTGCAAGGTATTGTACGTAAAATTTGCATGTTTTTATCCCGAAGTAAGCTATCGCTATTTTCAGCCAAATAATACATTTCCTTCATTGATAAAAGAAAACCCTGAGTGATAAGCAGGAGGAGAGGCTACACCTCATTTCATAGTCTTTAGAAGCTGTATGGAACGCTCAAGTCGTTATATACATATATATATATATATATATGCATATACTATGAACAAATTTACTAAATAAAAAAAATTTCCTGTAACGACTTTCGTGTATTCCACTAAAAAATTTATTGGCACGCAATAGGAGAAACTAAAATTTATTAGCACGCAATAGGAGAAACTATGTTATCACAATAGTTGCTCTCATAATCGTATTATTTTTACTACATTGTTGTTCTTGCTTTTGACTTCTCATTTGAAGAGGATAATTTCTTTTCTCTTCTAGCTAAGCTAATCACCTGATCTGTGTTTCTTTACAACTGGTAGGAAATATGGCCTAGGGCCAAATCATTATCAAAACATTACATCAAATTACCTTACAATTAAACCCAAGGAAAGAACAAAAATCCACTTGGATTCTTAGCAGTAGTTAATTTGTTTTTAGGGACTTATTTGAAAGATGTAATTAAAAAATAGAAGGCCGGTAGCTGATATCAATCTTTACCTTGCATTCACATTCAACATCTTTCCATTACCTAACATTCCAGCTTGTCATTCGTAAAATATAAATTGCTGATTATATATGCAATGCCGGTAGTTGGGGTGATCTTTCTTGAGCATCAATGATTTTATTTAGGATATCTCCAATGTTGTCACTTTTTATTCTAATTTTAAAACTATAATAGATTTTGTGATTGGTGAATTATCTAAGTCAATGGCTTGTCATAGCTAAATAGTGGACTACATGTCATAGACTTCTTCTATATTGGGAGCCCAAGTGAAATAATTTGACCATATAAAAGAGCTTCACTATTTTTCTCATTGGGTTAACCTTTTGGGAAAGAACTTAAACCTATGATAAGTGGTATTAGAGTCAAATTGTGACCTAACTTAGTGGCTTGCGATTGCTATCATCGTGATGGGGTTGGCATTGGGCCCATCCTATGGTACTTGTGACTGCTATTCCCAAGTATGGGTAATAGTGGACTCCACTCATGTTATGGCAATGTGAGTTTGGGTAGACGTAAATATTACAGATTTCTCTCATATTGGGAAGGCAAGCAAAACAATTTGGCTATATAAGGAGGCCTAAGTACTCCTCCCATTGGGTTAACCTTTTGGGATAGAATCCAAACTTGTGACATATAGGCCATTTGTAAGTGATGTCATTTTATATTTCCATGAATGGATTGAAGCTCTCAACATGCTTAATGACTCTATTATTTATTTCTTTTTAAGGTTAAATTTTATAACAAGGAGTGGATCTCAACTACTACCGGAGAAATTATACTCATTTGCCATTCAAAGTAATCAACGTGGCTTATTTTATTATGCTTGTGTTTAGGTACAATAATCAAATTAGAAGGGAAGGATAGATGGTCGGAACATTCTAGGTTTATCAAAGAAGAGAAAGAGAAGGAGATTGGAATCTTAGATTTGTGTTATGTAAAATGCTCGACAATTTACAAGGATCAATTGTGATCCATTTATAGAGACGTTTACAAAATCAAATTATAAACAGAAAAACAGAATTTACATTCAAAATTGAATCACGTTGAAATCGGATGGAGATTCTGGTAACAACTACGGCAATAGACTTCGATTATGTTGCGCAAATTCCAGTAACCATGTGAGCTGTAGCGATAGACTCGGTCAGCGGTAAACTTGGGCATACATTCGCACGATTCTAACACATTCCAATATCATAAAATGCCTAGATAATGGTTAAACGTACTATGAAACTGTAGTAGACATAATTTCTCCTAAATTATAGGCACCAATGGACTGAGAGACCCATAAAGTCTCCCTCTAACACCAATAGCATTAATGTTTTATTCTTAATAGTTGTCGATCTCATCAATATTTTATTTCTGCCATTAATGCTATCATTACTATTTTCATTATTTTTGTTTCCATTCAATGTAAGACTTCTCACACAAACTTCAGAATAATTTTTGGTTGATGCGGTACTGGCCCGAATCTTCACTGTCCATTACAGCAGTTTATGGGCACTCGCGATGGCGAGAGGCTTATTCATTTGTTTTTGACCACCATCGTCTCTTATAAATACCAACCCTCCCCACTTAAACTCTCCCCACATCACAAGCCCTTTAAAGACCTTTGAAATTGATATTTGGGAGAATAGTTACTTATTTTTTCTCCAAGCCATATATCATACTCTACGACCACCATGGCAGAAGGCCACCACCATCACCACCATCACCACCACCAGCACCCCCACCATGAAGATGGAACACAACCTTTTGATTATAGGAAGGAGAAGAAGCATCACAAGCATCTTGAGCACCTAGGTGAGGTTGGTGCTGTTGCTGCTGGAGCTTTTGCCCTGGTAGTATCCTTCTTCTAGCTGTCGTTTATCTTCCCTGCTGTTTTGTCGTGGTTGCTTTAAGATTACTTTTAAGATGTTTTGAAGTTCTTAGAATTTTTTTAGATCATTCTTTTTTCATCTCTACCCGATTTTGGATCTCAAACAGCCTCAACCAAAATCTTCAATTCATTCGAAAACCCGATTGATGAGAGTTTTAAAACAATTAGATATATCGAGTCCAACCAAAGAAAAAAAAAAAATCCTTGTGTGGTTTATGTGAAGTAGGAGTTTCAATGCGCATAGAAGTGATATCCCAGCAGCACCAGAAGTCATATCTAGTCCTGTCGAATATTACCTGGCCTCTATAATCTAAGTGTGAATAGCTTTTTTGGCATCTTTTTCAAGATGTTGCTCTGTTTCAATGACTAATCAGTATGAGAAGCATGAGGCAAAGATAGACCCAGAGCATGCCCACAGGCACAAGGTTGAAGAGGAGATCGCAGCAGCAGTTGCCGTTGGTGCTGCTGGCTTTGCGTTCCATGAGCATCACGAGAAGAAAGAGGCAAAGAAAGAGTATAAGGAGGGTCACGGAAGGAAGCATCACCATCACTTTTAATTGTCCGTCTATTTCCGCGTTTGTTCTTGGTTAAGTTAATTAATTCATGTCATGTCAGTCAATGGGTAAACGACCACCCCAAATAGTATAAACTGAGTTTTTTGATTTCTTTTGGTGTGGTTCATGTCCCCGTTAAACAGGTCCTATCTGGTTCTCTTGCATTGTGCAAGGTTAAGTGGATGTTCGCAATAAAATAGTATCTTCCATGTTTCTTTATCTTCCGTCTTTTTTTTTTTTAATATCCAAAACTTAACTAAAATGAGATATTCTTTTCGTAAGCTTCTTGGAAGTTTGAAGTTTTCCTTTTTGGTGTTTGTTTGCGGGAATTTAGGTCACCAAGCTACCTGTAGTAAAGGACAAGACTGTAACACTCATAGGTGTGAATCTATGGCACAAAAACATTTGCGGTTCCCGATGGACACGCCAATACTGCGATCCTTAACCCACTCAAAAGAATTAGGTCAAAAATCTTACCAACTCCATCCAAGTTCTATGATGCTTCTGGTTATCGTCAAGAGAGGAAAACTTAATGATCTGAATCTTTTCCCTGAGCAACTAAATTATATGAGATAGAAGGTGTAGCAATGTATTGGATTAATAATTTGGAGTTAATGAAAACGAATGAGACAAATTTATTTGCCCAAAACAAAAAGTACAAATCCACCAAATGTAGTTTGATTTTGTTAAGATGTGGTATTATAAGATGATGGGTTATAAGATAATAAGTATTGCATTAATAATTTGATATTATAAGATAATGTGTTTTACCAACTCTTGATTTGATTTTGGGATTATATAATGAGACTCTTAATATAATATTGTTGAATATATTTTGATGTTGACAATATTTGAAAAATTAGATTTATATATATATATATAGATTATTCATTTAAATAATTCTTCTTCCAATATAAAATGTGGAACATATGTTGAACAAATAATCAAGATGATGATTATTTGCAAACACAAAATTCCCACATACCAAAATCATTTCTTTAAAAGTGTCCTATCATATATTATTGCCATAACAATTGTTTTGGAAAGAGTTTGAAATTCACGTGCTAACATCCAGTATTTTATGGGTTTTGAAATTCAAATTGATGTGTGAATCCTTTGTGAAATTTCCCTATGATTATTATTGCTTAAAATTGGATATTCTAAATTAATTCAAAATTTGATGATTATCCTGAAGAATTATGTTTTTTATTGTGCACATAGTTATGGTGAATCATTAATTGTGATCATAGCATAGTATAAAAGAATTAAAGAATTAAAGAATTAAACTATAAAAGGAAAAGCACCACTCTTGCTCTAGAATATTAAAAGAATGAAAATGAAGGTGGGTTTTTGCTACATCATCTGAGTGAAAGGCATGGCTAAATTTGTGGTTAAATGAAATGGTGAGTTTCACTTAGGAAAAGGATAAAAGCACAAATCTAAAAGGCATTAAGGCTAAGCTTAAAAAAATCCTCACACGACACATACTCTCTCTCCTTCTTTTTTTTTTCAAAACATGCAAATATTCTGTGTCAATTGAATCCAACTGAAATGGGAAAATCTTTGAGAGAAAATCAAAGGGTTTTGATGGATAAATGGTAAGATTTTTATTGCCCTAAATTGTTTGACTTGAGAGCTTATATAACGAAGGCTGGGGTTTCGTTTTGATATACACATGACTTTGGGAAAAAACACAGATCATATCCTCGTGAGAAGAACTTTGCAAAATAGCCCTCATCTTATTGCACTACGAGCTACATGTAACCCCTTTCTGTTCTGAAATTGCTTATCCATTCATATTTTATTATTGTGCAAGTCAAGTCTGATTATAGGGTGTGATTCAAAAGTATTTTGGATTGATTGTTGTGAAATCATTTAATTGTATTGATACCTAGTTCTTAATACATCTTGCCGTGTTCTTGTTGAGCTTGTTGCTACTTTAGATTGAATATATTGATCTTACTGCTATATCATCTTATTCTTGTAGTGAGTTAAAGTTGTCTGCTTAATTATTTCTAAGGGACTAAACTTGAGATTGGAAACAAGGGGCACATAGATTTGATATTGTTTGACTTGAATCAAGATTGCTCTTTGCAAAAGGAAAAGAAACATATCATCATGTGATTTTGAAACTAAGCCATGTGGCTTAGTGCTGTTTTTGTAATTGTTAAGTTGTGTGTTTTTGAGGTTGTTGTTTGTTAAGGCTGTGTGTGGTCTAAATTAGACTGTATTGTTGTTAAAAGCCGGGTTAGAGATTTGTCTATGAAGTGAATTGTGGATCTTTGTGTTCATTGAACAAAAGATAAAGATATACTAAATTATGAGAGTATAACTCTCATAAGATAGTAAAAGGACTTTCTTACTATTGTAAGAGGGGGTGGAAGTAGGTCCAAAAGAGATTGAACTACCTGAACATTTCTTGGTGTACTTTTAATTTATTTATTTTTGACTAATTATAAAAAAAATATTAAAAACACATAAAAATAACCCAATCCAACCCCCTTTAATGGGTTAATCCATATCCAACAAATATCATTGCCAAGGTCCCCCTTAGCATTCCTATGGGTTCCCATGGATATGTGCTTACATATTATCCACATAATATAATACTATGATGATCTAATAATTGACCATCATGGTGAAGGAATATATTAAGTGTAAGTACTATGACAACCTAAGAAGGAGGGCTGAATTAGATATTGACCTATGAGAATGGTTTGTTTAAGGATGGTTTGACTCACTCAAAGTCTACCTTTGCTCTTGTTTTAATCAAATGCGATTGAAATGATTCCTATTTGCATGTAGGCACTACATGTGTATGCTACCCAAATACAAATTCATTACAACCTAAGGAATTTCCCCCAATCACAACAACTATGGATCTTGTGACTAATAGTTCTATGCAACCTTAATAAAAAGTTTCTACCTCCAAGTTAAATGAGTTTTTCTTTCTTCAAGCGAAAAACAAGTTCAATGGATTTATACAACTATGTTAAATCCAAGAATGTAAGTGTAAGTTCTATCCCCTTTCAATTGCTAGATTAAAGATATTACAATTTCAAATATCTATCACCTAGCAATACAAAGATGATATGAGTTATCTTCGTGTGTTACCCTTTTCTTGATTCTTGGATAGCTACTTATGATTCTATCAAAGTGATTTCAGCTACACCAATAACCACATATCAAGTATGTTTGGTAAAAGATATAAATGATTCACACAAACATAGAAGAAATCAACTTGATACTTGTGAGTGTATAGAGTTCAAGCATACAAGCTATGACTTTAGTTCATCTCGTTAACATACATGGATAAGTAAAGATTTATTATTTAGCACTCGAGCTGTGTAACGATAGCAAACATTCAATGTAACGTGAGCTCTAAGTAACGATAACACCGTCCGACAACAAGGTTTTTGCACGTAATCTATTCACTGTCATATGATAAGAGTTTAAGCATACAATAATGATAGTTTCTAGCAGGGTGGAAAGTATATGTAATCGCAATAAGCGTCGAACAACACACTAAGAAAATATTCCCAAACATTTTCTCAAACCCGTGAGCCTTGTATGAGTCAAAATGTGTTTCAAATCTTTGTAACAAACTCACAAATATCAAACCACAGATTTTAGGATATCTTAGCTTGGTTTAGAAGGAAAAATAATGATTTCATCAACACACAAACCAATTCAAGTCAGTGAAGTTCCAAACCTATGTGAATAGTGTGTGAATAGTGTTCATGTGATTCAGTCTCGGAATACAATCACAATATGTAACAAAAATTGGGGAAATTGGCACAGATCAAACCATGATTCACCAAGGAAGATGTCATGAAAAAGAGGATTTGTCTTTAGACGGAGAAACTGAAGAAGCTAAACATCCTAATTTCATGGGGATGGAAAACTACGAGATGAGTAACTCAATTGATTGTGAAAATTGTAGTCTCTTCAGTGAATTGCATGAAACTTTTACTGAAGTAGTTGATAGACTAAATGCATTAGAATTAAAAATAAAAAATAAAAAATAAAAAATAAAAAATAAAAAATAAAAAGATAAAAATGATAGATAGGAGGAGAAAATAATTAAATTGGAAAATGATAAGAGAGATCAAAGCATGCTGAATGTAGAATGCACAGTTGAAAATTTCACAATACATAAAAAAAATTCACTAATGGAAGTGAAATGTTGGATAAAGTAATAGGTTTACAACAAAAAATATATGACAAAGCTAGTATAGGATACAAACCAGAAACTAAAAACAAATATTTTAGTAACATGTATAAAGTTGAATTTGAAAAAAAAAGTATATTTGAATGATGGATCTACCCAAATGTAATTTTTGTAAAAATCGGAGGCACTTACATGAATTCTGTCCTATTAGGCAGGAAAGAAGATTTAGAATTAGAAAAATATGGGTTAGAGAGCATTCTAACTTGACTAAACTACTCACCTCGGCGACGTTCTTGGTAAATGGATCTTGTTGATTAAATCAAATTTTCTATATTGCTATGTGCTTGTAGTTATAGGGGTATTCCATGACAAATTCGGCATCGATGGCCAAAAGGCACCGTATGGCACAACAGCTAAACATTCATTGTCAATTAGAAATTTTAGGTCAAAGATTCGGTGGAAGGTGTTACCATGTGATCACTTCTTGCTCACAGGAAACGTTTTGCATTTCTTAATCTTTTAAAAACCACGCTGCTATGGATCTCTGGCTTTGCTATATAAAACATAAATATTTAAGAAAATGTTTCAAATTAATAAATATGACCATTGTTTCAATCCTCCAAATGGTGCTCTAATTTGTACCTATTCATTAAAAAAATTCCGCTTAGTTTTATCGCTGCTTCTTACCAAAAAATGCACCATAATAACTATGCCTTCTTTCCTATCTAAGATATCCTGACCATATATCCTCCATCTTTTTTCCAACCAGTTCTAGTTGATTGAGATTACGCGGGTGCTTCAATTATAACATTCTTTTGTCTAAAATGACATTTACTATTTTTCTAAATTTCCAACCATAAGAATACACTTCGATTCTTAGTAATATTACATCTGGTTAACTTCCAGATATAATTAAAAAGTGGAAGGCCGGTACCTGATGTTAATCTTTAGCTTGCATTCACATTCAACCACAATAACTAAAAAAGTAGAAGGCCGGTAACTGATGTCAATCTTTACCTTGCTTTCACATTCAACTACCTTTGCCATTATCTAAAATTCCAGCTTGTCATTCGTAAACTATGAATAGCTGATTAGATATGCAAAGCTCGTATTTGGATGATCTTTCCTGATATCCATTGATTGGATTTAGAAAGATCTCTAATGTTGTCACTTTCTATTCTATTTTTTAAACTAAAACAGGCTCCATGATCAGTGAATTATCTAAGTGAGCGGCATGCCATAACTAAATAATCGGCGACAGGCCCTTTACAAATGATGAGATTTTATACTTCAGCAGACGGATTGTACCTCTCAGCATGCTTAATGGGTCTTTTTTTTTTCTTTTTTCTTTTAAAGGTTAAATTTCCTAGATAATGGCTGAAACGTATTATGACATTGTAGCAGGCATAATTTCTCCTTAATTAATAGCAATAGAATTTGAAGCTAACGGAAGTTGCAAGTGTATTTACACATCAAAGGAATATTGCTGAATCATATAACCTTGGGCTTGAGTTGCTGAATCATGCTACATGCGGAACAATGATCATCTGAAGTAAGAAGTTAAACCTGAAGGAAATTCCATCTTTCTATGTCTATCCTCATCCTTTTTGTTTCTTGAACAAACTCATTACTATTTTACACATGGATGAAAAACTCTACTTAAAAAAGGTCAATATACTATTTATGAACTTGCGGACGTTACAACTTTCTTAGATGGAAGTGTACAAACACATTATTTTTGGCTTTTATACATGGAAGTAAAACTCCAATAAGCTATTTATAAACTTTTGAACACTACAAAATTCTTGGATGGCAATTTACAGATCCATTACTCTTGGATTTTATACATGGAATCAAAACTCTAACTTTTGGATTTTATTCATGGAATCAAAGCTCTAACTCCAACAAAAAAAAAAAAAAAAAACAAAGGTGGGTTTACTATTTATAAGCTTTTGAATACTACAAATTTGTTGGACGGCAATGTACAAACCCGTTACTTCTGGATTTTATACATGAAAGCAAAACTCTACCTACAAATAAAAAGTTCAATCTTCTATTTTATAAACTTTTCAACAGATGCAAACTTGTTGGATAGAAATGTTTTTCGAAAATAGGCATATTTAGATATAACATTTTCTTGATCATTGTGCGGTTGTTAGTATCTAATCACGTTAAGGCAAAAGTTTCTACATTGGGGATTAGATTGAGACCATAATTACTAGAGAGATAAGTTTTTTTTTTTAATAAATATGTGAGTTTATTCATCTAAGAATAAAATAATATAAAAGTTTAAAGGTATATGCAAGCATTATACTAAGATAAGTTATTCTTTTTAGGCAAGTAAGTTTGTTTTTTATTCCTTTTCATATCTCATTGCTTCAACATCGCTTGGTTATCAAACGTTCTTAATTTCTGCCTTTCACAAGCTGACGTGAACCCGGGAATTAATCTCCAGTATTCCTCTTTCAATGATCGAGAAAACACATTCCTTGAGAAAATTCTGCATGCAAACCCGGCTTGTGCCTAAAGTAGAGCCACAAGATAAAAATAGACTTCAAAAGCTTCTCTCGGCGAGAAGGCTTATTCATTTGTTTTTTTATCACCATCGCCTCTTATAAATACCCAACAAACCCATTTCAATCCTCGCTCATCACAAGTCCTTTAGAAACCTTCGAAATTGACATTGGGGAGAATAGTTCCATATTTTTTCTCTAGCCATATGTCAAACCCTACGACCACCGTGGCAGAAGGCGACCCCCACCACCACAATGAAGATGGAAACCAACCTGTTGATCATAAGAAGGAGGAGAAGCACCACAAGCATCTTGAGCAGCTAGGTGAGCTTGGTGCTGTTGCTGCTGGAGCTTATGCCCTCGTATGTCCTCCTTCTAGCTATCGTTTTTCTTCCCTTCTGTTTTGACGTGTTTGCTTTAAGATTACTTCTATAACGTTTTGAAGTTCTTATAATTTATAGATCATTCTTTTTCCATCTATACACGATTCTGGATCTCAAACAGCCTAAACCAAAATCTGTAGCCCATACGATACCCTAATTGATGAGAGATTTAAAGCTATTAATATAGAGAAACCAAAAAAAGAAAAAAAAAAGAAAAAGAAAAAAGAAATCAATCCTTGTGTTATTTATGTGAAGTAGGAGTTGCATAGAAGTGATTTCCCGGCAGCACTAGAAGTGATATCTGGTCCTGTCGAATTTTTCCTGCCTCTATAATTATCCGTGAATAGCTTTTTCGGCGTCTTTTTCAAGTTTTTGCCCTGTTTCAATGACTAATCAGCATGAGAAGCACGAGGCAAAGAAAGACCCAGAGCATGCTCACAAGCACAAGGTTGAAGAGGAGATTGCAGCAGCAGTTGCCGTAGGTTCTGGTGGCTTTGCGTTCCATGAGCATCACGAGAAGAAAGAGGCTAAGAAAGAAGATGAGGAGGCTCACGGAAAGCACCACCACCATCTCTTTTAATTGTCTGTCTGTCACTGTGTATTCTCTTGGTTAAGTTAATTAATTCATGTCATGTTAGTCACCAATAAAGAACTACCCCAAATGACATAAGCTGATGGGGGTTCATGTCCCCGTTAAATGGGTCTTATCTGTTTCTCTTGTAGTGTGTAAGGTTAAGTGGACGTTTGCAATAAAATGGTATCTTCTGAGTTTTTTATTTTTTTTTGGGTGAACTGTTAAGCTTGCATAAATAAAATATAGTGTATAAAAATATAAGGACATATTTCAGCATTACAAAGTTATTTTAGTTAAAAAAAAAGGAGATTAAAAACCTCCAAATCTAACTCAATAAAATTTCATTCAAAAGATTTTATATCTTTAAATAAAAAAGTTTTTTCTCGTATAGTTTTTCTGACTTTTACTAACATGATTGATATGTGAGTTTTTTTTTTTTTGTTTTTTTTTAAAAGTGTCTTCTATTGTATTCAACTCATATACAATAAATGCAAGTTAAAAAGAATACTCTAAAACTAAATTCTTTCCTTTAGTTGCCTTAAAAATTCGTTGCAATTCATCATTCTATTCTCCAATGTGACGTCAAATTCCACTTTAAGTGATAATACTTTTCAAAATTATGTACATTAAAAAAAGAGATAACTTTTATTTTTTATGTGAGAATGGTAGAAATTACAATATATGTTAACCAAAGTAAGCCATTGAACAATTTTTGTTGCTACAAAAAGTCTATCTTGATAAATTAGGCATCTAATGAAATTTTTTGCTAATGCAATAAGGCCAAATTAGATCATACCATCTAGATTGTTGAGATTTTTCTTTCCTTTCCTAAAACCCTTGCTCATCCTACTTTCCTATGATTGAATCCTAGATTATTGATTACAAGAGTTACTGTTTGAGAGCTGTGGGAGTCTATAATAGGAGAAGTTAGTTTTGAAAGAGTCCTCCATTAGATAAGAAATCCAAAGTCAAAGAGAAATCTAACTAGTTCTAATATGATATGTCAACACAATTCTACATTCTACAAAAGTTTCTTTCTTACAAGTAGCAACAAACTTTATTTTAAAGAATAAATCTTCTTGTTTGTATAAAACCCAAGTAATTGGGGATTTATGTTTATGCTTTAATATTGTGCTTACTACGTGCATTCTCTAATTATTAGGGTATACTTTTGATACTATAGTTGTTGAATGTTCCTTTATTAAATTTCATTGAGTCCAAATTGTAATCTTATGATAACTAAGTGCTTGTAATTGTGATTTTTAAATGAAAAAAGATACCATTTAGTAGTTTACTAAATAAGGTGGAGTATGGCTTGAAAGTAGTAGCCCAATTCACTTTACAATTTGTGTATTATTTATTAGTGTAGATTGAATCAATTGATACAACATGTAATTAATTCATATTTATATTTGAATTGATTACTATTATATATATTTGAATCAATTGATACAATATGTTGCTTATGCCATTCAAGGGTGTGTAGTTTGTCTATTTATGTTAGGAGCCGAGTGATTAGGAAAGGCATTGGGGTAATTAGGGTTACATTTCCGCTTAAGTGATTAAGGCATTTTGCAAGTAGGGGTAAGATGGTAATTTGGCACATGATGGTTACAAGAAGATAAAAAACGATGATCATTGATAGTTGTTGGTTATATTATTTTTATACATACGGATGTTATATAGCCTTTATAAGTGGGCCCCCCACACTTGGGTCATATGTATAGTCTTTTTACACATTCTCTATTCTTTAGCAATTGTACAAAAACAAAATGATGTATTCTTTTTGCATTGTGATAGAATGCAAGTAGCCTACGGACATTTAATACTTCCTGGTGTTGTTGCTCTCTTATGTTGCTAACCAAGAATGTTGCAGATAGCCTTTTCCTATTTTATTTTATCTTGCTTCCACTCAATAGCTAAGATGGTATTAGAGCCAAGTTGTGAAGTTGAAGTCTTTTCTTCCACTTCCTTGGTTAACCCTTGATAATGATTAGTAAAGATTACTTTCTCATAAAGCTTACTTTTCTCATTTTATTTTTTACTTGAAACCTTTTCCTTGCAAGACTTTTAACTTCCCTTTGTGAGGCTTTTGCTTTTCATTTTCTTAGTGGAAATTCCTTTGGTGAAGGGTGGTTTTCAATCTTGCTTTCATTGGTTCCCCTTTTTTTTCTGTCCTGTGAGAAAAAAACTAGGTATTCGAGAAAAACTAGGTGGTTGAGAAAAACTAGGTGGCTAGAGGAAAAACACTATTTTCGAAATACTAGGTAGTTATGAGAGCAGTTTACAATTATGTCCTCCAATATTTTTGCTTCCACCTCACGCAATAGATCATGCGGTTGACGGCTATGTCCCTATCTTTTGGACTCATCCTCTTCTTTCGAAATGGAGAGTGACCCGCAAATAAGTGCCACCTTCCTTACACATAGAACTTGAACAACTACTAGAGAACCACTTCTTGTCACTCCAGTTGATCTCTAAATGCAATCCTTTGTTACTACTTTGCTTAAGAATGAAGCAAACTATGATTTGTGGAGCAAACAATACAAGAATGGGCTAAGAACTAGGCAAAAACTTAGCTTCATCAATGGAACACTCCCATGCCCATCAAGTAGAGACCTATGATCTGAAATGTGGGATGAATGCCACTCTGCAATTATCTCCTGGCTTGAGAAATTTGTCCATGAATCCTTGGTTGGTTTTATTTCACAGAATGGTAAGGTTGTAAAAATCTGAGAAGCTTTTTAGTTAAGGTATATGAAAATCTCAAACACTAATTCTTACAACCTTAGGAAGGAGATATATACACTGAATTAGGTCTAGAGTAGTGCCACAAACTAATATACCATTTGACAGATTTATGGGAATTGGACACTCAAGAACCTCCAATTTGATGCACTTGTGGAAGATGTTATTCTGAGGTTAATTGGAGAATTACTAAGAGGACAAAAAGGAAAAGATTGATGAAATACCTAAACAAATTGTTTGATTTTTTCCAAAATTTGAGGACAAATATCATAGCAAGAGAAAATTTACCTTATTTGGATGCTGCCTTTGGCCTTACGAAATAAGATGAAGGATAGAAACTTCAATATGATCCAAGCTTGCACATTTCTAACCTTGGTTATGCCTTTTCCAATCTATTAGCAACCATTCTCCATCTCTTTCACCATTGGTTTTGTTGGAAATCAACTCAACAAGGGAAATGGAGGTCATGGGAAAAAGTTGATTTGTAGTTACTGTCATAAGCCATGGCATTTAAGGGAGAAGTGCTACTAGTTGGTTAGTTACCCTCTAGGCTAGATTCCCAAGGGAAAATATTAGAAGAAACAACCTCTTTTCACTTTAGACTATCTTCGAGCAACCAATTGAACTTGCATTTCCTCAAACTCCCATTTTCTATAATATGGGATAAAGATAGATAGGGAACTTTGCAGGGTAGTCAACCCACACTAGGCATGGGGACAACTTTATAAGCCAATCTGTTGGTCATGGGCCATAGGGCACGCATGGGTATAACCTGTTTCTATAGCAACTAGGGTCAAATCCATTCCTCCAACAAATTGTGCCAAATTTGTTTAGGTAGTAGCCAATCTTTCTAGGTCAAGTAAACCAAGCTTTTCACCCCATTACTACTGTAGACAATGTTATAGGACCGACAAACCCTAATTTTGCTAGATCAACGGTGCAATTTGTGTAGTTTTAGAAAATGATGTCCTTTTTCAATGGAATGAACCTTGTTGACTTTACTGTGAAGTTTAAAGGTATGAAGCCTAATCCCTATCACTTACCGTACTTTCATGAATGGATTATAGATTCAAGAGCTAGCAACAATGTTATTTGTCATTTACAGTAATTGTATGCTTATTTTCCATGTGTTTCACTTGGGTTATCTATTTGCATGCCTAATGTAGTTAAAGCTTAATTTCACATATTAGACTTACTAGATTAACCTTAAATTTGCACCTTATGATTTAAAATTATAATATAATCTTATCTTAGTTTCCAAGCTACGTCATGATAATAACTACATGGTTGCATTCTTTTATGATTTTTGCTTATTCTACGACTGTACGACTAGGGCAATGATCGGATTGGGTAAAGAGGATCAAGGTTTGTACTTCCTTCATCCGCCATCCTAGGCTCTTTCATCAAGTCTTCAACATGTTTCTTTCTATTTAGGAACTTTTGTGTAATGTTAGCATAGGAAATGACTCTAATTCTTTTATGTATAACATATATGTTTTATGACATCGTCGTTTTGAACATGCTTCACAAAAAAAAAAAAAATTATGATAATGAAAAAGTGTATTAATTCACCATCCAGCTTTGTATGTCTAGCTTGCCCTTTGGCAAAACAAATAAATTCTTGTTTTTTACAGGAATATTCTATTTCATCTTCTATATTTGATTCAATTCATATGGATGTATAGGGTCCACATTGTATCCTAAATCATGATGGATCATGTTATGTCTTAATGGTAGTCGATGATCATTCATGAGCCACATGGACCTCATTTCAAGAGTCATGTCTTCATTACCATGCAGGTTTCTATCCTAATGGTTAGAAACTAATTTGGGAAGTTGGTTAAATGCATACGCTTTGACAATGGTGGGGAGTTTTTCTCCATTGAGTGTACTTTTTTCCTTGCCTCATGTGGGATACTCCATGAGAGCTCATGCATGTACACGCCTTAAAAAAATAGGGTTTATGGAACATAGACATCGACATCTTTTGAATGTAGCATGGGCTTTAATGTTCCAAGCTCACATTCTTTCCCATTTTTAGGGAGAATGCATTCTTGTAGTGACATATCTTATCCATAGGTTACATATTACTCCTATTGGATAGTGCACTCCTTTTGAGATGTTGTATGATCATCATCCATCATTGGATCATCTTCGAGTCTTAGAATATTGATTCTACATTATCATTTTAGGTCACAAGGATATATTTGCATAGCATGTAACTATTTGTATTTTCATAGGTACCCTTCATTGCAAAAAGGATATTGAGCTTATGATCTCAATACTACGAAGTTCTTTGTGCTTAAGATGTTGTTTTCTATGAGTATAAGTTTCCTTTCTCTCTCACTCCCTTAGTTAGTGACTCCTCATATTTGCTTGCATTGCTCGATATGCTTGTTGATCCCGCCATACTTCATGATATAGGGCCAACTAGTTTACTAGAGTTGGCTCCACCTGGACTTAGTTCATCACCATTACCACCCTATGTTTCACCTTATACACTTTGAGTTAGAACCATTTCTACCAACTGCACAAAATGAACAAACAATAATTCAACTTAGATGCTTAAATTGATCTTGATGACCACTTACATGGAAGATGAACTATTTTTGTCCTACCTTGGCACCTGTAACTTCCACTTGTTTGTGTCCCACTTTAGATCATGTATCCTTAGAGCAATTTTCTCTTCACCATAGACATTTCATAGCCTCAATATTCACCATTCAAGAACCTGAGACTTAACATTAGACACAAATAGGTAAACATTGGATTACGGCCCTTTAAGCCAATCACACATAGGATGTTGTGCCTTTACCCTTGAGGTGGCATGCTATGGGATGCATGTAGTTATACAAGGTTAAATATTTGCCAGATAGGACCATAGATAAGTATAAGGCCAAGTTAGTGGCTAAAGGGTATAATTAGTTTGAGGGATTGGATTATCAAGAGACATTCTCACCTATTGTTGAGATGATCATTGTGTGGGTAATGATAGCAGTCATAGCCATTCGCAATTGGCCATTGTTTCAGTTAGATTTTTGTACATTGTGATTTATTAAAAGAGGTGTACATGATTCCTCCATCTAGACTGAAGGTTAAGGGGGAGAGAATAGTTTGTCGCTTGTAAAAGTCATTGCATGGCTTGAATTAGGCATTACATTAATGGTATCCAAAATTTATAGAAGGTATACTCTTGGTTGGTTTCACTCAGTCTCAACATGACTATGCATTATTTACTCAATGTTAAGGGAGCACATTTGTTGTTTTATTGATCTATGTAGATGACATCCTAGTGATATGAATGATTCCATTGCTATAGCTGATGTGAGGAGCCATATGCATTCTCAATTTCATATGAAAGACTTGGGGTAGGCCAAGTACTTTTTGGAATTGAGATTGTACGTTCCTTGGATGGCATTCTTAACTAGTGCAAGTACACATTTGAACTTGTTTCAAAGGCGGGCTTGTTAGGGGCCAAGCCTTTCGTCATTCCAATGGAGGAAAATTTTAAGCTCACCTTAGTTGAATTTAATAAGTATGTCCATAGTGAAAAGTATGGTCCTCCCTTTAATGATTATGAGCCTTATAAAAGGTTAGTGGGGAAATTGATTTGTTTAACGCACACTAGGCTAAACATCACATATGTAGTTCAACTTTTTAGTTAGTTTAGTCATGCTCTGAAGTAGTCATACATGGAAGTTGCTATGCGGGTTCTAAAGTATATTAAAGGATGTCCTGGTCTTAATATCTTTTTTTCATCTTCATCCAAACTTGAATTTGTTGCATACTGTGATGCTACTAGCTATGAGCTTGTCCTATGTCATGGCATTCCTTACTACTTGTAAAGTCATTGGTAACTTAGAGAGCCAATAAGCAACCCATATTAAGTGTTCGATACTTCCTAATGTTGTTGCTCTCTTTTATCGCTAATCAAGACTGCTACAAACAACCTTCTCCTATTTTATTTCATCTTGCTTCCATTCAATAGCTAAGAGGTTTTAACCTTGTTTAGGTTGTATTGAGACTTTGGTTGACTTTTTACCATTATATTGTAAAACTTTCTGTGAAATCCCTTTCTTGTTAGATTTAAGTTTTATCTCCTTACAGTTTCTATCTATCTTCCCTCTCCATTCTTTGATTCCATTAAAAATTTGAATTTGAATCAACAATGATGAAAGGCTTGACATGGTTGTACTATCACCTTCATACCCCACAAGTTCTTCGAGACTAAGTTATGAGCATGCTCAGTTGTGTCTCTTCACTATGGTTAGGCTTCTAGCCTTTATCTCAAGAACGACACGAATCAAAGAATAGGGAAGAGGATGGAAAGTGTAGACCAAGGTTGTTGCTAATTTTAGGAAGAGAAGGAATGAACTTTTAGGAGAAATTGGGCGATTGGCTTTTTTCTTTTCTTTTATTTCTTTTTTTAGATATAATAATTGTGTTCAAATTTATTGGTATAAGTTAACTATCTACCACCCTAGACATTCAGCTAGGGTTTTGTAACCTATCAAGTATAATAAATAATATGTAGATCATATTATTATTAACCACAAGTGTTTACATATTTTCTATTACTTATATCCTAATTGATTGCTAACACAATCACATATACATAATTAATTCCACTCTTGGCATGATCGTAGCCGAGTTAAACGTATTAAACACATGACGTTTAATCAACATGCCAAACACACTTATCGTTTGGGCCTTAATTTATAACCACATATATTTGGCCCAATTCAATCACAATTGAAGCCCACCAACAATACCTAAAACATATGGGCCAAACTAACTCGGCCTATATCTACGGTAATATATATTACATATTTATACACATGGTTTAATTCATAGTATGAATTTCAAACCAACAAACTCACCGACTCACACCTTCCTACCCACGTGCACCAACAAACCCACCAGCGCAAGGCACCCACGTGCACCAACAAACCCATAATATATATATATATGGTTTAATTCATAGTATGAATTTCAAACCAACAAACTCACCGACTCACACTTTCCTACCCATGTGCACCAACAAACCCACTAGCACAAGGCTTCATACCCACGTGCACCAACAAACCCACATGCTCATGCCTTTATACCCATATGCTTAAATACAAAACACTAGTCTTATGCCCAGTATATATTTGACACGTGTAGTGTACCATCCTTAAGCAAACAATGCTTTCAGAAAATAAACTCCAAATATTGCACAAATAAATGTGCATCGGACAAATAAATAATTCTAACGAATTCCAACACCCAACGCATGCCAACCTAGAAAATGATCTTTTGCACAGCTCCAAATACCAAATAAAATGCCATACAACATGTGTCGGGTTGGCTTAAATTTATACTAATAAATTTGAAGATTCTTACATAGTGTTCTTGCCCATCAAAATGGGCTTACCTAGGCTTTACAAGCCCAAACCCAACATAAACCTTCCCACTTACTTCTATAATAGGCCCAGTGCTCCATATGTAGGGCCTATGTGGAGGCCCAATGAATTTAATGATTAAATTCAACATAAAGCATGAATAGTGTTTGTGCCACAAAAGTAGGTAGCTAATGGTGACTTGCCATGTAGTGGTCACAAACGTAGATATATGGTGGCTTACCGGATGGCGGCTTGTGGAATGGGCTTGTAATATTATATAGCCTGCTCCCATATCATGCCACATGTAACTCACACTAACACCACTCATATTACAAAGTTTTCATGGAGTACAGTCTAGTGTGAGTTGCATGGCTTGTGTGAGTAAGGATTACCCTCACAAACAAGTAATCACATGTGCGTTGCGCGCATGGAGGATCAAACAAATAACAATCACCATACCATACTCAAACGCTCATTCGCATTCGACATGGATAATCTAAGCTCAACCAACTCCCATCACACAACATCAGCCAAAGAAGAATCTTTGGCACAACTAAAGTATACATGCAAGCTCACCCCAATGACCTTGAAGCTACCACCACATTGGAAAACTACATTTTAAAGATTTGTCATAGTAGATACACTCAAGATCACCTATAAGCCTCTTGCACCCATCAACACAACAAGATTCGTTGAAGCAAACATCTTCAACAACAGGCTCAAAACACCAAATAATCTTCAAGCCACATTCAAGTGGCCTATACTATGTCCTATAAAAATCACATATTATGGGGCCTCATACGCATCCAACAAAGATGAGTCCCCATGGAGAGCGAACTATCAAGTCTAAGACACCAACATGAACGAGAGGGTTCATTTATGCACCATTCAGGTCTCATTCAAAATATCCACTTCCAACCAAGGAGGTGCCATCGGATATTGTCCACCCAAAATAACCATAGATTCCAACAAGTTTATGGTGGATGACATAGAAGTAGGGCATTGTAGTGACACACCAAAGCTGGATCTACAAAATTCATGAGCAGTTGAACAATGCTTGTCCATGTCCTCACAAAGGACAAGATACACAATGCCAGATATATCGTTCTCCTAAATACAAGCTGAGAGAGCCACAAGTGTGGCTCCACCACATCACTCACTTGACCATCTAGTGGGACTAGGAGACTCTATCTCACAAATTGGCTTGCAATGCGGTGACAACTGGAGCACCATATCATTCACAGCCAAGCAACTTGCCCAATTCACTATGCAAGCCCAAGCTGAAGCTACGTTAGCTTTCAAGCACAAGCTAACACAATAGCTTAACGTGTAAAATCCATATCAATGAGGATATAAGGAATGCCCACGTTCCTCAGTCGATACAATCTCCCACTCAAACGGTCCAATTTGTTCCAACAAATGTACTTCAAGGATTTGTTCCCACTCAAAAGGTGAATATAGAGAGAAAGCCTTTGAGTGAGTGGAATAATTCTATATTGCTGTAATAATCTTTACAATGTTTGCTATACATTTATAGGGACATAGCCTAGCCTAGGAAAGGTAAACCAAATATTTACAATAATTACAATGATATTATGCCTAATCACAGGCACTAATATGATAATGTATTAGGTGAGGCAGCTGTCAATTAATACTCCCCCTCAAGATGGAGATTTGAATAAATCAAATACTCCAAGCTTAGAAAGAAGATGCCAATGTTGTTTGTTGTTGAGTGCCTTAGTGAGTAGGTCAGTAGGTTGTTCCTTGGTTAGTACATGTCGTGTCGTAATGATTCATTGTTGAAGCTTTTCTCTGACATAATGACATTCAACTTCAATATGCTTTGTGCGCTCATGAAATATAGGGTTTGCTGCAATCTTCTCCGCGGCTTCATTATCACAATGGAGTAATGCTGGATGCTTCATGTAAAAACCAAAATCTTTAAGTAACCCAATGATCCAGACTATTTCATAAGTGATAAGTTGCATAGCTCTGTATTCTGCTTCGACTGATGATAAAGACACAGTGGATTATTTTTTGGAGGGCCATGAAATTAGAGAGTTTTCCAACATTATACAAAAACCTGTGGTGGATCTTCTTGTCATGGGACATGTGCTGTAATCAGAGTCGCAATATGCTCGCAACTCAAATGGTGAAGATGATGGGAACATTAGACCAAGGCCTGGGTAGCTTTTAAGATATCTGATCACTTTTAGAGCAGCTTCCATGTGAGATTGTTTTGGATCATGCATGAACTGGCTAAGAAGTTGGACTGGAAATGTGATGTCAGGCCTGGTGAGTGTGAGATAAATCAGTCGTCCAACTAGTCGCTGATAGACTGAAGGATCATCAAGAGGAGGATCATTCATTTGTTCAGCATCATACTCAAGGCTTGTGAATTTTTTGTTCTACTCCATGGGAATCATTGATGGCTTCGAACCAGCTAAGCCTGCTTTAGAAATAAGTTCCAATGTATACTTTCGCTGACTTAATGAAATACCATCTGGAGATCGAGCGATTTCAAGCCCTAAGAAAAACTTTGAGGGACCAAGATCCTTCATGAAGAATGCACCATGCAAATATTTTTTGAGGTCTGAAATGGCTGCTTGACTGTTCCCTGTAATCAAGATATCGTCAACATAAATGAGTAAAGCCACAAAAGAGCTACCTTTCCTCTTGGTGAACAAGGAGTAATCATGGTAAGACTGGCTGAAGCCATGTGCAATCAGGGCACCAGTGAACTTGGCATTCCATTGCCGAGAAGATTGCTTCAACCCATAAAGGCATTTTCGCAATCGATAGACAAGATGCTCCCCCTGATTGCAAAATCCGGGGGGAAGCTCCATATAGACCTCTTCCGAAAGATCACCATAAAGAAAGGCATTCTAGACATCCATCTGATAAAGGGGCCAATGATGGAAGGCGGCAATGGTAATGATGAGCCGAACAGTGACATGCTTGGCTGTGGGAGAGAAAGTATCCTGGTAGTTAATACCCTCACACTGATTATAGTCTTTGGCAACCAAACGGGCTTTGTAACATTCAATGGAGCCATCAGCACGATACTTCACCTTATAAACCCATTTACATCCAATAGGACGACGACCAGGGGGCAAAGGAACAATATCCCAAGTGTGATTAGCCTGAAAGGCAGTAAGTTCAGCATCCATGGCTGTAATCCAATTGGGGTCTTGGGTGGCCTCATGGTACGTGGTAGGTTCTAGTGAGGGCATAAATGGAGGCTATGAAGTGTTGGTAAGGGGGGTTGCAGTGGTGGAGGGAGACATAGTTAGATATCGGATAAAGGGAGGTTTAGCAAGAGGGAGGTAGGATAGGACATATGTAGTCGGAAGTCCAGATAGGAGGGTGAGTGGGACGACCAGATCAACGTAGTGAAGGATCAGGAGGCTCAGTAAAAGGAGCAGTAGTAGTGTCAGTAGGTTGGGGAGGTAGGGTGGGGGATGGTGGCGATGCAAGATCAGGGGTGTCCAACGAAAGGTTGGAGGGGAGAGGCGGGGCAATGGGAATCGTACCTAAAGGAGATGGTTCAGGAAGATCCACAGGCAATGATGAGGAAGTGTACGTGTTAGGATCTGGCACAACTGCAGGTGAGGAGAGGGCCAGGCTGTCCAAAGAAGAAGAAGAAGAAGAAGAAGAAGAAGAGGAAGAAAAAGGAAAAACAGATTCTTGAAAAACAACATCACGACTAACGAAAAATTTGTAGGACTAAGGGTCATAAACACGATAACCTTTTTGAGAAGGAGGATAACCCATAAAAATGCATGGAAGGGCGCAAGGACTAAACTTAACTCGAGGGCCTAAGGTGGTGGTGTAACAACGATAACTAAAAATACGAAGATGATCAAGGATAGGCGGTTTACCAAATAATTTTTCAAAGGGATTAAGACCATGAAGAGAGGAAGAGGGAAGTCAGTTGACAAGGTAGGTGGTAGTAAGAAGGCGTTCCCCCCAGAATGGTGGGGGGATGTGGGCTTGAAACATTAAAGCACGGACCACGTCTAATAAGTGTCGATGTTTACGTTCAACAACTCCATTTTGTTGAGGAGTGTGAACGCATGAGGTCTCATGGGAAATGCCCTTCATGGAAAGGAATGAATGACACTCAGAAGAAAAAAATTCAGAGCCATTGTCAGAATGAATGCGACGGACAGTGGCATTGAATTGGGTATGAACCAGGGAGATGAAATATTGGATTTTAGAAAATACTTGGCTTTTAAATTGAAGGAGGAAAGTCCAAGTGGCACGAGAAAAGTCATCAACAATGGTAAGAAAATATTGTGCACCATCATGGGTGGGAGTTCGATGAGGGCCCCAAACATCCATGTGGACAAGCTCAAAAATGGAGTGAGTCAGAGTGTGACTAATGGGAAAAGGTTGGTGAGTTTGTTTAGCTAAAGGGCAAATAGGGCAGGAAAAAGAAGAAGAACAAGAAACAGAAACACCATAAGAAGAAAATTGTTTTAAGGAAAAATGATCAAGACGTTGATGCAAAAGATCATAATTATTATTATTAATAAAAATTGGAGTACAAAGAGATCGTTGTTCGGAAGTACAAACAGTGGACTTTAGGGAATTTAAATATTCAGAAAACATAACTAAAGTTTTTTGGAAAATTGGAACATAGAAAGTAGAGTCCTCAATCAGCCTTGCCGAGCCTGATCAGATCCCCAGTTGTACGGTCCTGAAAGACACAAAAAGCATCGAAAAAAATGGCTACACAATTGTTATCACGGGTTAATTTTTGAATAGATAACAAATTGTGTTTAAAACAGGGAGTATATAAAATATTGGTGAGATGCAATTGTGGATAAGGTTGACAGCGACCAATGTGGGTGACAGGACTAAGGGAGCAATCAGGCAATGTAATATTGATGGGTGCAATGCATAAGGAAAATGAATCAAGAAGAGATAAATTACAAGTGATATGGTCACCAGCCCCTAAATCGATTATCCATAAGGATGAAATGGGAGAAAGGGAAGAAACCGTACCTGAGAATGGGTCCGAGGAACCTATTTGGTTGATGAAATTCAAGAGCTTGTGCTGTTGATCGGCAGTGAGAGTAAGCCCAGTGGATCCGCCATATATGCTACCTGGGCTAGGTGGATGATAGTCCAAAATACCCGGATTGGGTGTGGGTGGATAACCTGAAGAGCCCTGAAAAGAAGACCCCCTAGTGAAGTCCATAGCTGGGGGATAAGTTGGGCCATAGCTAGGTGAAAGCAGAGAATCAGATGCGGCAGCATTATGGGCCAAGGGCCTTGGGCCAATAGGCTTGCGCCTATTATTACCATGCTGCTTGGGCTTGCTACCAGAGGGGTAGCCCACTAATTGGTAGCAGGACTTGCGCAGGTGTCCAAGACACTTGTAATGACCGCAAATGGGCCTGGATGTGGGAGGTGCCTACTGGGCATGAGGCGGGGTAGGCATGTTGGGCCCACCCAAGGATAGGGGCCCAGATTGCGAAGCATGGGTCCAGCCCGTTTGGGCTAGAGATGCACCTGACCCGACTGGGGCACGACTGGAACGTTGCGTCTGAAACACACTAGCATCACTGCCAGGAGAGGAATGGCCGTTGGCAGCAGCGCGCTGGAGCAAGTCTTGCTTCGCCAGTGAGTAAAGCTTCTCCAGGCTCGGTAGCTCGTTGCGTGACATGACGTTGGAGCGAAGGGAAGAGAATTCATCCGGCAGGGCCAAAAGAAGTTGCAGGGATTGATCCTCCGCCTCACGGCACCAAAATTGCTTACTAGATCACAAGTGCCGCCACAACAACAGTGAAGAGAAGGTTGTTGGGCATCTAAAGCACCCCAAAGCTCCTTCTGATGGAGGTAGAAGGATGTGAGCTCAGCGCTGGAGGCACCGGGAGACAAGCGGAAAGTGCTGATGGCTTGTTTGAGGGAAAATTTCTGGGTCCCGCTAATCCGATCGAAGCTATCTCGAAGCAATTTCCAGACATCGGTGACACTGGGAGCAGTGGAGACCATAGTCTCAAGTGAGCAATCGTCGGAGTGGGTTAACCAAGTCTTCACAGCTGCATGACACTAGTCCTAACGGGCAGCAGCGTCATCATCGCCAGTGGGGCGTGGGAGCTTGCCAGTCAGGAAACCCATCTTATTTCGAGCAAGGAACACTGCTCGGATTTGCTCGCTCCAAACATGCCAGTTGACCTCACCAGTGAGCTTCTAGGACACGATGCATGCCGGTTAAAGATCGGCAGCAGTGAGATGGTATGGGTTGCGAAGAGGAGAGAGAGAAGTGTTGTTTTCAGCAGCCATTGGGAAGAATTAGGGTGGCGGCTAGGGTTTGAAAATTAGGTAAATGACAAAAAGAATAGAGAGTGCGGCTAGGGTTAATGGGAAAGGAAGAAGAGAAAAAAAAAGGCAAGGGTTTATGTGAATAGGAAATAGAAAAAGGACAAAAGGGAAAAGGAAGAGTGAAAGTGGCGTGACTTTGATGAGGTTGAATAAAAATAGGAGAGAGAGAAAGATGTTGGTATGCGTGAAGTGGAGAAAAGGTGCAGGAGAGAGAAAAGTGGTATACGTGAAGAGGAAAAAAGGTGTAGGAGAGAGAAAAGTGGTATACGTGAAGTGAAAAAAAAGTGTAGGAGACAGAAAAGAGAATTGTAAAGGGAAAGAGAGAAAGGACGAAAGACCAAACATGGGTAAGAAAAAAGTGAAGGGAATTAAAGGGTGGGAATTGGAGAGAAAAGAGCTTAAAAGGTGATTGGGATGGTCGGAAAGAGAAGAGTGTGGGAACAAGACAGCAAAAGAACACTTGTCAAAACTCAAAAAGAATGGCTTGGGAATAGTGATGCGGAAGTAGAATTAAGGTCGTAGGAAAGAATGGCTCGGAATTAAGGGTGGGAATTGAAGAGAAAAGAGCCATCTTTTGATCTAAACAATGCATGTTTTCCCAATTTGATCTTAGTCAAAATTTTCATGTTAAACAGTACCTGTTTAATCACTACACGTGATCATTTGAATCTTGTAGAGGAAGCTAGCTGCAACTGGCTTACAAAATTATTCAGCGCATATCACACTTTAAAGTTCGATACATCCTTTTAATTCAAACACACCTTTATTTCGAATAACGAAAAACAACGACATTCTTATAACAGAAACTAATAATAATACTCCAACATCAGTTGTATATTACAAGATATACGTTCATATGTATTATACGACTCCCACAAAACATAAGATACAATGCATTCCGCTTAACATTAAGTAACTCGCCATCTTCATGCCCACCATAGTCTTTAAATGTCATGTAACATATAAGGCCCTTACCATGATGTGACTTGATCCCCACCATAGTCTTTAAATGTCATGTAACATATAAGGCCCTTACCATGATGTGACTTGATCTTCCGATCAAAAGTAAAAGTCTAACCATGCAAGGTGTTATTAAATTTCATTTCAGTCCGATAAACAAGGTTAAACTGAGTACTCATCTTGGGATGCACAATTGCCATTGTAGCTTTCATAAGTCCATCTGACATTGAAAATACCTCGTCAATTTGTGGCACAATCCCATTCGATTGCGAATCACGCATAACAATAAATTGTGCAATCCCTAAGAATACCATCGTAGAGGTCTTTAAGTTGACCAGTATCTCCTCAGTGTAAAACATCCATTCACCCAGATCTTCCAGTTTTTAATACTATTACTCCTATGATCGTCTTGGGCAAGACCCAAGCAAGGCATACCAATCGCCACCCCATGTCCATCGCTGTGACATATCAACACACTTGACATCTTCATCGCCAACATCCCGCGCTTCTTGTGCTTATAAATCCACCAACTACACATCTTCCCATACTGAGAACCATCGGAAGCACTATGCTTTCGACCACGAGTCAAACTGTAACCCGCCTTCTTCCAACCACCTTATTTGTAGACCATCCTTGAGCGAACAATGCTCTTGGAAAACAAACTCCAAATATTGCACAAATAAATGTGCATCGAATAAACAAATAAATATGACTAATTCCAACACATGATGCATGCGAACCTAGAAAATGATCTTTCGCAAAGCTCTAGATACCAAATAAAATGCCATACAACATGGATTGATTAGCCCAAATTTATACCAATCAATTTGAACACGCTTACATAGTGTTCCCACCCATCAATATGGGCCTACTTGGGCTTTAAAAGCCTAAACCCAACGTAAGCCTTCCTGTTTACTTCCATAATAGGCCCAACGCTCCACATGTAGGGCCCATGTGGAGGCCCATTGAATTTAATGATTAAATTCAACATAAAGCATAAACAGTATTGCCGCCACAAAACTAAGTAGCCAATGGCGACTTGCCACATGGTAGTTGCAAACATAGATAGCCAATGGTGGCTAATGGAGTGGGCTAGAAAAATTGTATGAAGGACAATTTCTTTATTTCAAAATATAAAATCCTCACATGGAAATGTCATTTTGAGTGAGTTTGAAGTCTTCAAACCTTCATTTTTTTTTATAGTTTTCGTAATTTTTGTAATACTAAGGTATGTCCCTATACTTTTATATATTATTTTTTTATTAATGCAAACTTATATTTCTAAAAAGAAAAGGATTTAGAATTAGAAAAATGTGGATTAAAGAGTAATCTAACTTGACTAACCTACTTGGACCTAAAGGAAACTAGGTACTAGAAAAATTGAAGAACTTTTATTTTTCTTTTGTGTTGCAAGAACTAAAATCAGTAAAGGAAGAGGACCTCAACAAAGAAACATGGATTTTGGACAACAAATGCACACATGACATGCAATACCAAACTATTTTCAACTATTATACCAAAATATAAAGGGAATGTATCTTTTGGAGAGAATTACTTTTGCATTATAAAATGCATAAGGATAGCAAGTTATGCCTCATCTTCTTTTATTATTAATGATTTATTGCTTATGGTAGGACTTAGATATAACCTTATAAGCATGAGTCAATTATGTGACAAAGATTACAAAGTTAGGCAAAATTCTATAAAATTGTTAATAAAGACAAAAAGATAGTAATTTGTGGAAAAAAGAAAAAGAAATAATATGGAATAGACCTTACACACTTCAAAAATAAAGAAATATGTTTGACTATGGATCTATACAACTGTAGTTGGAGAATAGCTCACATAAATGTAAACAAAAAAAAAAAAGATTATATAGAAAAGACTTAGTAAGAGGGTTGCCAAAAATAAAATGTGACAAAAAAATTATGTGTGATGCTTGCATTAAAAGAAAACATTAAAAAAAAAAGTTTTAACTCAAAGACATAGTAACTACAACAAGACTAGTTGAACTAATGCACACCCTCTTTGGACCAATGATGATAACAACCCTTGAAGATAAGTACTATTTATTTGTTATTGTGAACAATGACTCTAGATTTACTTGGATATTTGTATTGTGCATAAATGTGAAATCTTTCATATGTTTGAAAAGTTCCAAAAGAAGAAAGATTTGAATATTAAATACATTTGGAGAGACAATGGTAAAGAGTTCAAAAATAATGATTTTGAAGCATTTTGTAAAAATGGCATTCATCATAACTTTTTTGCACCTAGAACTCCTCCATAAAATGTCATTGTAGAAAGAAAGAATAGAACATTGCAAGAATTACCTCAGACTATGTTATATGAAAATAATTGCCTATATATCTATGGGTTGAAGCTATAGATATTGCATGTTATATTTTAAATAGAGTTCTAAATAGATTTATGTTTGACAAAACTCCATACGAATTGTTTTCTAGAAAAAGGCATAATGTATCTTATTTTTACATTTTTGGTTCCAAATATTTTGTGTATAAATAATGGAAAATAAAATGTTAAGGAAGTTCCTTAAGAGTAATGAAGGGATTTAGAGTATTAAATAAGCAAACATTAATTATTAAGGAATCGATACCTATGATGATATTTGATGAAACTATTAAATCTTAAGCAAGGAATCAATCTATTACACGTGCAGATGAAGAATCAATAGTTGTGCCTTTACTAGAAGCTCAGCGTAACACCTCTTAAGTGAAAATTCTGTAAAAAAAAATGAGAGTGAAGAGAAGTCAACACTTGTTGAAAGAGAACCTACTTATCCAAGAGGAATAAATGAGCTAACTTCAAGCATTATTATTGAAGGCTCTTTAGATTAGGTCCATACATGTGCTTCTACTCAAAATATATGAGCATTTGCTACTTTATAACAAGTAGAACCCAAGAATTTTAAAGAAACCTTACTTGATAATAATTGGATTGCTTCCATGCAAGAAAAAATAAATCAATTTGAAAGAATGTATGACAATGACCCTGGACCAAAAAATAAATCCATCATAGGAATAAAATGGATAAACATGAAACAATAATTAGAAATAAGGCTAAATTAATTCACAAGGATATAACCAAGAGAAAGGAATAGTTTATGATGAAACATATGCTCTTATAGTTAGACTAGAATCCATTTGTATGTTGTTAGATTATGCATCTTGTAAAAATTTCCAATTGTTTCAAGTGGATATGAAAGTGCATTTTTAACAGTTTTATAAATGAGAAAGTATATGTAAAACAACCCCTAGTTTTGAAGATCCAACATTTCCAAATCATGTTTTTAAACTTATAATAGTTTTATACAATATAAAACAAACTCCAAGAACATGGTATGATCATTTAAACATATTTAGCTGAAAGTGACTTCAAAAGCGCACTGTGGTGCTACAATGTTCATAAAATTACATGATACATATATTCTTTTACTTCAAATTTATGTAGATGATATTATTTTTGGTTCATGTAATACCTTATTGTGTACTGAATTTGTCGATCTCATGAAGAAAGAATTTGAAATGAGAATTATGGTTGAACTTTGTTATTTTCTAGGAATTCAAGCTAAGAAAATAGATTATGGCATTTAAATAATTTCAAGGATGTAAGGTATGACAAATCCAAAACCCTAAACCTTAAATCAAAAAACAAATCCATCATAGGAATGCAATTGATGAACATGGAATTCATTTGTAAATTGTTAGATAATGCAGCTCATGAAATTCCAATTGTTTCATGTGGATGTAAAAAGTGCATTTTTTAATGGTTTTATAAATGAGGAAGTATATATAAAACAACTCTTAGTTTTGAAGATCCAACATTTTCATATTATTTTTAAAAAAAACTTACAAAGGTTTTATACAGTATAAAACAAGCTCTAAGAGCATAGTATGATAAGTTAAACACATATTTTGTTGAAAATGATTTCAAAAAGGGCGTTGTTGAAAACAAAGAATTTGTATCATAAGCGGAACAATGATCATCTTAAGTAAAAAGTTAAACTTGAAGGAAATTCCATCCTTTTATGTTTATCTTCATCCTTTTTGTTGATTAAACAAACTCACTGCTCTTGGATTTTATACATGGATGTAAAAGTCTACTTAAAAGAAAAGAGGTCAATATACTATTTAAGAACTCGCGGAAGGTTCGAATTTCTTAGATACTAGCATACAGACAAATTATTTTTGTCTCTTATATATGGAAGTAAAACTCCACTTACAAAAGAAAAAGGTCAATATACTATTTATAAACCTTTGAATACTACAAAATTCTTGGATAGCAATTTCCAGAGCCAATATTCTTAGATTTTATACACGGAATCAAAACTCCACTTACAAATTAAAAGCTCATTATACTATTTAAGAACTTTTAGACATATACACATTTTTTGCATGACAACGAACCAACAAATAACTTTTGGTTCATATTCATGGAATTATAACTCTAATTTTAAATATAAACAAAAGCTAGGTTTACTATTGATAAATTTTGAATACAACAAATTTCTTGGACGGCAATGTACAAACACATTACTTCTGGATTTTATACATGGAAGCAAAACTCAAGCTACGGAGTAGAAAGTTCGATCTAATTTTTATAAACTTTTGAACAGATGCAAACTTCTTGGATGGAAATGTTTTTTTTGAAAATAGGCATATTTAGATATAACATTTTCAATTTATATGATAATTGTTTTGCTGTTAGTATCTAATCAGGTTAAGGAAAAGGTTCCCATATTGAAGAATTAGATTGAGACCATAATCACTAGAGACATAAGTAATTCGTTTTAGGTAAGTGAGTTTGTTTTTATTCCTTCCTATCTCACTGCTTCAATTTAGCTTGGCTGCCAAACGTTCTTAATTTCTACCTTTCACAAGCTGACATGAATCCGGGAATTAATCTCCAGTATTCCTCTTTCAATGATCGAGAAAGCACATTCATTGAGAAAATTCTGCACGCAAACCCGGCTAGTGCCTAAAGTGGAGCCAATAGATAAAAATAGACTTCACAAGCCTCTCTCGCGATGGCGAGAAGGCTTATTCACTTGTTTTTTTTTATCACCATCGCCTCTTATAAATAGCAACCAAACCCATTTCGATCCTCCACACATCACAAGCCGTTTGAAAACCTTCGAAATTGACATTTGGGAGACTAGTTCCGTATTTTGTCTCTAGCCATACGTCAAACTCTACGGCCACCATGGCAGAAGGCGACCACCATCACCATCACGACCACCACCATCATGAAGATGAAAACAAACCTGTTGATTATAAAAAGGAGGAGAAGCACCACAAGCATCTTGAGCAGCTAGGCGAGCTTGGTGCTGTTGCTGCTGGAGCTTATGCCCTGGTATTGTCCTTCTTCTAGCTATCTTTTTTCTTCCCTTCCGTTTTGACGTGTTTGCTTTAAGATTACTTTTCTAATGTTTTGTAGTTATTATATTTATAGATCATTCTTTTTCCGTTCGTACCCGATTATGGATCTCAAACAGCCTAAACCAAAATCTGTAACTCATACGGTACCCTAATTGATGAGAGGCTTAAAGCTATTTGATATATAGAAACCAAAAAAAAAAAAAAAAAGAGAGGAAAAAACCAATCCTTGTGTGATTTATGTGAAGTTGGAGTTGCATAAAAGTGATTTCCCGGCAGCACTAGAAGTGATATCTGGTCCTGTCGAATTTTACCTGGCCTCTATAACTTATCCGTGAATAGCTTTTTTGGCGTCTTTTTCAAGTTTTTGCCCTGTTTCAATGACTAATCAGCATGAGAAGCACGAGGTAAAGAAAGACCCAGAGCATGCCCACAAGCACAAGGTTGAAGAGGAGATTGCAGCAGCAGTTGCCGTAGGTTCTGGTGGCTTTGCGTTCCATGAGCATCACGAGAAGAAAGAGGCGAAGAAAGAAGATGAGGAGGCTCACGGAAAGCACCACCACCATCTCTTTTAATTGTCTGTCTTTTACTGTGTATTCTCTTGGTTAAGTTAATTAATTCATGTCATGTTAGTCACAAATAAAGGACTACCCCTAATGATATAAGATGATGGGGTTCATGTCCCCGTTAAATGGGTCCTATCTGGTTCACTTGCTATGTGTAAGGTTAAGTGGATATTTGCAATAAAATGGCCTTTTCCGAGTTTCTTTTATCTTTTTTTTTTTTAATCCAAAACTTAATTACAATGAGATATTCTTTCCATAAGCTTCTTGAAAGTTTGAAGTCTTACAATTAGGTATGGAAAATGTATTGCATTAATAATTTGGGGTAACGAAAATGAATGAGACAGATTTACTTGCCCAAAACACTTAAGTGTACAAATCCACCAAAATTAGTTTGATTGAAGAGTAAAAGTACAAAAAATGAAAAAGAAAAAAGAAAGGAAAACCGATAAAGGTATATTATGGCGTTTGTGAATTTCGGTTCAAAATTGACAACTCTTTTAGTAACATGTGTAAAGTTGAATCTAAAAAGAAAAAAAAAAACATTTGCAAGATGGATTTGCCCAAATTTAATACTTGTAAAAACCTGGGGCACTTACATGAACTCTGCCTTACTAGTAGGGAAGAAGATTTAGAATTAGAAAAATACGGGTTAGAGAACATTTTAACTTAGACTAACTTACTTGGACCCAAGGGAAACAAGATACTAGAAAAATCAAAGAATATATATATATATTTTTTTTGTGCTGCAAGAAATGAAATCAATAGAGGAAGAGGACCACAACAAAGAAACACGGTTTCTAGACAACAAATGCTTCAAGCACATGGCATGCAATCCCAACCTATTTTCAACTATTACACCAAAATATGAAAGGAATGTATCTTTTGATGACAACTCTTTTTGCATTATAATAGGTATAGGGATAGCATATAATACCTCATTTTCTTTTATTATTAATGGGGTATTGCTTGTGGTAGGACTTAGATATAATCTTATAAGTTTAGGTCAAAATTCTATAAAATTGTCAATAGAGGCAAAAAGATAGTGATTTGTGGAAAAAAAAAGGTAATAATATGTATTAGACCTTACACACTACAAAAATAAAGAAATATGCTTGTCTGTAGATATAGACAATAGTAGTTGGCTTTGGCACAAAAGAATAGCGCATATAGAAGTTTTTTTTAAAAAAAAGAACTTGTTAAATTGTATAGAAAAGACTTAGTAAGAGGAGTGCTAGAAATAAAATTTGACAAAAACATTACTTGTGATGCTTGTATTAAAATAAAACATACAAAAAAACAAGTTTTAATTCAAAGACGTAGTAACTACAACAAGACTAATTGAACTAATATACATAGACCTCTTTGGACCAATGATGACAATAAACTTCGCAGGTAAGCATTATGAATTTATTATTGTAAACAACTAATCTAGATTTACTTGGATATTGTCTATTGTGCAAAAAGGTAAAATCTTTCATGTATTTGAAAAATTTTACAAAAAGTTTTGAAAGAAGAAAGATTTGAAAATTAAATACATGGAGAGACAATGATAAAGAGTTCAAAAATAATGACTTTGAAGCATTTTGTACTAAAAAATGGCATTGATCATAACTTTTCTACATTGAGAACTCCTTCACAGAATGTAGTTTTAAAAAGAAATAATAGAACATTGCAAGAATTAATTAGAATTAAGTTGCATAAAAACAATTTGCCTAATGGTGTAAAGCTGTAAATGTTACATGTTTCAATATAGTTCTAATCAAACTTATGTTGGACAAAACTCAATATAAATTGTTTTATGGAAAAAGGCCAAATGTATCTTATCTTTATATTTTTTGTTGCAAATATTTTATGTATAATAATGGAAAAGAAAATCTTAAGGAAGTTTGACTAAAGAAAAAGTGATGAAGCTATTTAGAGTATCAAATAAGTGAACATTAATTATTGAGGAATCAATACATGAGATGATATTTGATAAAACAATTAAATCCCAAGCAAGGGATAGAACTATTACATGTGTAGATGAAGAACCAATAGTTGTGACTTTGCTAGAAGCTCAACCCAACCCCTCTGAAGTAAAAATTTTGTACAAAGTGAGAGTGAACAGAGCTTATGACTGGAATTTAAGTGCAAGAATTAAAATAATTGGAATGTAAAAGATTAGAAAGTAAGAGCACGAAATTTAAAAAGGCAAAGCTTAAAAAAATGAAATTCAATGACTTCTCTAAAAGTTCTCTCAAAAGTTTTGCTTACAACTGAAATAACAATGTCTTTAAATAGATGACTAAACTTAATGCTAGAAGGATCAAGAATCCTTAAAACCTAATTCTAATAGGATTTAGGATCCCTAAAATTAAGGAAATTAAAATCCAATCAAATCAAGATCCCAACAAATAAGGGATAGAATCCTAACAAATTAGGGATAAGATTCTAACAAATCAAGGATCTCAACAAATAAGGAAATCCTAGATAATTAAGAACCTTGACAATTTAAGAATCTTAAAATAATAGTTAAGGAGTCCTAAACATATCAAAATTCTTAGAGAATCTCTGGGATGCCTTTCAAGTTTGGCTTCTTGGACTCATTGGATTACGTTGTAGCCCAAACATGTACTTGCTAAGACACTCAACATATGGGTTGGGCCGTTAGCATGGGCTGGCATAATTGCTCCCGCATCAGCTTAACACTTGTTGAAAAAGAATTTACTTATCTAAGGATAGGAAATGAGGCAACTTCTAGCAATATTATGGAGGCTTCTTGGATAAGGTCAATACCCATGCTTTCACTCAAAATATTTGTTTGTTAGCTCTATTTTTATCACAAGTAGAATCTACAAATGTTAAAGAAACGTTACTTGATAGTAATTGGATTGCTTGCATGCAAGAATAATTTAATTTATTTCAAAGAAGTAAGGTATGACAAATCATAAACCCTAACCCCTAAACCAAAAAATAAGGTTAATCCATCATAGGAATAAAATGGATGAACATTGAACAATAACTAGAAATAAAGCTAGATTGTCCCATAAGGATATAACCAAGAGAAAAGTATGGATTATGATGAAACCGATGCTCTTATAGTTAGACTAGAATCCATTTGTATGTTTCTAGACTATGCATCTCAAAAAAATTTCCTATTGTTTCAAGTGGATGTAAAAAGTGCATTTTAAAATGGTTTTATAAATGAGAAAGTATAACGTTTATACTGAAAAGAACCCGTTAGTTTTGAAGATCCAACATTTTTGGATCATGTTTTTAAACTTACAAAGGTTTTATAGGTATAAAACAAGCTTCAAGAACATGGTATGATTATTTAAGCACATATTTAGTTGAAAATGTCTTCAAAAGGGGTTCTATTAACACTACCTTGTTCATAAAATCACTTAAAGCAAATATTCTTTTAGTCCAAATTTATGTAGATGACATTATTTTTGGCTTATATAATACCTTACTATGTGCTGAATTTTTTTATCTCATGAAGAAAGAATTTGAAATGAAAATTACAATCGAACTTAGTTGTTTTCTAGCACTTCAAGCTAAGCAAATATCTCAAAGTAAGGTTGTAAATGAGCTTCTTAAGAAGTTCAACTTTGATAAAGTTAAATAAGTAGTTACTCTAATGGGTAAATATATCTAATACATGCTGATTTAGAAGGCACTTTTGTTAATCAAAAGACTTATAGAAGTATGATAGGCTCACTATTATATCTTATTGCTCCTTGACCATATAATCTTTTTATGTGTGCCTTTGTGCTTGTTACTGAGTTGATCATAAGGAGATTCATCTTAATGTTGTTACAAGAATCTTTAAATATTCAAGAGCACACCTAAGTAGAGTATAAAACGAGAATCTTTGTTTGATTATGCATTCTATATAATTCCCTTTACCGTATGCCATATGGTAGATTCTCATAACTGGCAAGGTTATTATCCTTTACTGTGAGATTAACCTATTTAGATTCAACAGGAACATTAGTTCTCTACTCTAAACATGGGACTAGGAATATTTGTAATAGATATGATCTTGGCTACGTTCTTGCTAAATGGATCTTGCTGATCAGATCTTATTTTCTTTATTGCTACTTGCATGTGATTGTAGGTGTATTCCGTGACAAAGTTCGGCATCGATGGCCAAAATGCACCGCATGGCACAAAGATGATTATTGAGTTATTTTAATTAGAAAACCAACATAAAACATAATTATTTAAGGAAATGTTTCAAATTTACAAAGATGATTATTGTGTTCACTGCTCCAGAGGTGGTCTAATTTGTATTTACTCATTAAAAAAAAAAAGTTAGCTTAGTTTTATTGCTATTTCTTACCAAAAAGGTGCAACCATAGGCCTTCTAAACAAGCTAAGATATCCCGATCATATATCCTACATTTACTTCCCACCTAGTTGTAGTTGATTGTAATTTTGTGGGTGCTTCAATTATAACCTTCTTCTCTCTAAAACGCCATTTACTATTTTTCAAAATTTCCAATCATAGGATTCCACTTGGATTATTGGTAGTATCACATCTGTTATTAGGGACATTATCTTCCAGGTATAATTAAAAAGTAAGAGGCCAGTACCTGATGTTAATCTTTACCTTGCTTTCACATTCAATGGCTCAAATTAAATAGTAGAAGGCCGGTCCCTGATCTCAATCTTTACCTTGCTTCCACGTTCAACTACCTTTCCACTACCTAACGTTCCAGCTTGTCATTCATGAAATATAAATAGTTGATTATATATGCAAAGCTCGTATATAGGGTGATCTTTCCTAACATTCAATGATTTGATCTAGAAAGATTTCTAATGTTGTCACTTTCTTTTCGAATTTTTAAACTATAATAGGCTCCATGATCGTTGCATTATCAAAGTCAGTGGTATGCCATAACTAAATAATGGGCCACATGCCTTACACAAATGCTGTGATTTTATATTTCCACTAACGGATTGTAGTCAACATGCTTAATGGCTCTTTTATTTATTTTTTGAAAGGTTAAATTTTATAACAAGCATTGGATCTCAATTACTGACAAAGAAGATATACTCATTTGCCATTCAAAGTGATCTGCAAGACTTCTTTTATTATGCTTGTGTTTAGGTAGAGTAGTCAAAATTAAGCCATTCCAATATCTCTCAAAATTTCCTAGATAATGGTTGAAATGTACTATAAGAATCTGTAGTGAGTAGAACTTTACAGGACCATGCCTATATATATACCTAGTTTACATGGTAATTGTAATGCTATACATGGAAAATAGTATACATAACACAATTAGGAAAACCCAATGCGATCAAAGGACCTAGTAAGGAAGTATACATTAATTGTATTATTAACACTTCTCCTTAAGTCAGAGATTTGAGCAAATTAAATATTCCAATCTTGGAGAGAAGATGCCAATGTTGTTTGCTATAAAATACTTTAGTGAATAACTCCGCTAGTTGCTCCTTGGTGGAGACATAATGGGTTGTGATAATTCCTTGCTATATCTTTTCTCTCACATAATGACAATCAACCTTAATATGCTTCGTTTGTTCATGAAAAATTGAGTTTGCAACTATTCTCTCCTTTGTTTTACTATCACAGTACAACATGGCATGTTGTCATAGATAAAAACCAAATCTTTCAGTAATCCTATGATCCAAATCAATTCATATATGGTGACCTACATTAGTTGATATTCTGCTTTTGTGGATGATAGTAAGACAATCAGTTGCTTCTTAGCTCTTCATGATATTAAAGATTTTCCAAGCATTATGCAAAAACCAATAGTTGACCTCCTCATCATAAGGCATGTACTATAATCTAAATCACAATAAGCTTTCAACTCTAGCTTTGATGAAGTTGTGAACATGAGACTAAGCCATGGACAACTCTTGAGGTACATGATCACCTTCATAGCTGCATCCATATGAAATTGCTTAGGTGCATGTATGAATTGATCAAAAAATTGCACTAAGAAGGTAATATTAGATCTAATAAATGTCAAATAGATGAGTCTTCCAATTAATCTTTAGTAGGTCAAGAAATGTTTGAGTGGCAGATCACATTTTTTTCTTGCAAACTAGCATTATACTCAATGCTCGTGAATTGTTTATTTTGTTCCATGGGAATTAATAAAGGTTTGAATAACAATAATAGTTATAAACAACAAGACGGTGACATGCTTCACCATAGAAGAGAAAATATCATGATAGTCTATCCCTTCTTACTGCTTGTACCCTTTGACCACTAAGTAGGCCTTATAATGCTCAATGATGCCATCAACGCTATACTTCACCTTATAAACCCAATTACAACTGATAAAACGATGATTATAAGGTAAAGGAACCACATCTCAAGTGTGATTGGCCTCAAGAACAACAAGTTCACTATCCATGGCATCAATCCAACAAAGGTTGGCAAAAGCTTCTTAAAAGGAATAAGACTTAGTGGTGGTGAAGATAAAAACAATAAAGTGCTAATAGTAAGGATGACATTGATTGTGGGAAAGATATTGAGAAATAAGGTATAGGAAAGTGTTAAAGGCGGAAAGCAAAGTGGGGCATAAGTAGTCCAATCTCCAAATGAGTGGTTTGGTAAAGCAACTAGAGCATCGAATGGGGGGCTTAAGTGAGGGTGTAGGCTACTAGTTTGGATGGGTAGAGAGTTAAGGTGGATATGATAAAGTAGTATTAAGAGTTTGGTTCATAGAGGTAGGTAAGGTGACGTTAGTAGTAGGAATTGAAAGGAAAGTCTAATTCATCAACAAGTAGCGAGGAAGGTATATATGACTCTTAAGGCAATATAATGGGAGAGGTGGCTAAGTCATCAAAGGATGACAAAGACAAAGATGGTGCAAAAGAGAAAATGTTCTTATGAAATATGATATCACAACTATTTTTTTTTTTTTTTTGAGGAAGGGTTATATAGATGATAACCTTTTTGGTAAGAAGGGTAACCCATGAAGATACAAGGAACATTGAAAGAGTTGAATTTGTCATGTGCACCTAAAATGGTTGTGTAACATTGACATCCAAAAGCATGCAAGTGCTCGATGGTAGGAGGATGGTTAAAAAGTTGCTCATGTGGAGTGACATCGCCTACAAAGGTGGATGGTAGACAATTTATAAGGTAAGTGGTAGTTAAGATACATTCACACCAGAAACGAGAAGGAAGATGGACCTGAAATAATAGGGCTCACGCTACTTCTAGTAAGTGATGGTGTTTGTGTTCAAAGTATTTTGGCATTATAGTAGACATAATCTCTCATAAATTAATGGCAATAGAGTTTGTGACCAAAGGAATTTGCATTTGAAAATGTATTTATGCATCAAATGAATATTGTTATGTCTTGATACCCGAATATCATGCCAAAAGGCTTAGACCTATTGGCTAGTTAGGGATGAATATATTTGGATCATGACAACTCCACCACACTTAGCATTTGATGCCCTAACGGGCCACCTATAAAGGCCTAGTCTCTAGGTAGCCCCAATTACTAGCAGCCCATTCTTGTCCTCTTCAGCCTTTAAAGCCTCTCATACTATGGCACCCACACAATAAGATATACTAAGATTTGCTTATGTCGAGGTTCAAACTTAGGATGGTGGGATGGTACTAAATTTTTATGATCTCTAACCATCATGCCAAAAGGCATAAACATGTTGGCTAGTCAAGGATGAATCTATTTAGACCATGACATGTTGAATCATATCATTTTGGGTAGGGTTGCGAAGTTAGTGGGTGAGTTTTCTAGTTGTTTTGAAAACAAAAATTGTGTATCATACTTACTGTAGAACAATGATCATCTAAAATAAAAATTGTCTATCTTAATTCTTTTTGTTAATTGAACAAACTTTTTACTCTTATATTTTATACATGGATGTAAAACTCTACTTAAAAAATAAAGTTCAATATACTATTTATGAACTTGCGACATTATAACTTTCTTAGATAGTAATGTAGAAGCACATTGTTTTTGGCTTTTGTACATGGAAGTAAAAATCCAATATACTGTATATAAACTTTTGAACGCTACAAAGTTCTTGGATGGCAATTTATAGACCCATTACTCTTAAATTTTATACATGGAATCAAAATTCTACTTACAAATAGAAATCTCATTATACTATTTAAGAACTTTTAGACATGTAAACATTTTTTGGACAATAATGTACGAACACGTTACTTCTCAATGTTATACATGAAAAAAACAAAACTCTACCAATAAATAAAAAGGTCAATCACTATTTTATAAACTTTTGAACAAATGCAAACTTCTTAGATGGAAATATTTCTAGAAAATAGGCATAAAAATATAAAATTTTATTTAGATATAACATTTTTAGTTCATATGATCATTGTTCGGTTGTTAGTATCTAATTGGGTTAAGGAAAGAGTTCCCACATTGAGGAATTAGATTAAGACTACTAAAGAGATATTTGTTGGTTTCTATGGCTTAACAAGAAATGGGGGTTGAATTGTTATGTCGGCAATTTATAAAAAAAAATTGAAACAATTTGTTATATTAACAATAACACACAAATTGTTACAATATGACACAATCAGAATTCAAAACCTATGATGCTCTTCTTCCAAGTCAACGAAAATACTATCACAATTATGTGCTTTAAATATTCTTATAAATTCAAAGACTAGTAATAAGGTAGCAAGTGTTATATGAAAATTAAGGCAATAATAAGCAAAGATATTCACACTAAATTTACCATAGTGGTTCGGCACTCACACCTTGAGTCCTACGTCCACCCTCTTCTCCTTCAATCAAAATCGATTGAAGTCTCCTTTACTTAACCAAGTTAGGAGAAAATGTTCTCCCTAACTTAAACAATTCCTCTTCAAGGAATCTCTTGTACAAGATTATACAATATGATCAAAAGATCATCAATCAATTACAAATCCCAAATAATATGACAAATAGTGGGATTCTGTAATAAATAGGAGCTAATCTGATGTAGATATAAAAGTTCTCAACTCCTATCACAAAAACCCTAAATTGATATAAATTAGGGTTTTGGGTTTCTCTCAATGTTTATGTGCAATAATTATTTTTTAATGAAATCAGCACATAAACAGAGTTATACAAGGTTGAATTGATGATAAGAACAAACATATAAGTATATAATCACAATATCACCGTAGCCTTGAATATCACCGATTGTCACGAAGATTGAAAGATCAAGGAATGAGCTCAATAATAGAATCTTTTCTCAATAAAAGCTTCAGAATCTTGTAAGTTGTCAACCTCTTCTCCGTAGAACAACTTTTCTTAAATAGAAAGATTAGGGCTAGGGTTTCAAGCACATCAAACCTCAATCATAAGCTATCTTCCCATTGGAACAGTAGATTGACCTTCAAATCTTCCTTCTCCAGCTTAAATCAGACCATTCTGACATCGGTCTCATCAGAAATCCTCCCGTTGAGGATTCGGTCACCAATGGCGCCGTTCTCCTCTTTCTCTCACTCTCTCATATCGGCAGCTTTCGAGAATACTCTCCTTAAGGCATCAGGTAGATAAGTGAGGGCAATGTGTTAATAAAATGGTGAGTTTCATTACCAGCATCCACATGAAACGGTGAGTTTCATCACCAGCATCCGCATCCGCTTAAGCGAGATCAAGCCTGATAACGCAATCTGTCATGGACCGAGAGCTTAAGAGGCCGATTATAACCAGACCGAGAGCAAGCCTGATAATGCAATGTGTCATGGACCGAGAACCCAATATCCAGCCTGAGAATATTAACCAGGCTGAGAACACAATATCCAGCCCGAGAACATTATATCAATCCAAGAATGATATAATACATGTTCTTGATAGAACTAAGATTTATTCCAACAAGCAAAGCCATATATTTCAACCTTCATCAAAACATAAGCAAGCATCATTTTTTCTTAACCACAATGTATGTCATATTTAATTTCAATTTAATAGACATTGTACTCAAGACATTTTAAATAATGCAACTTAAATAAATCATTTCTTAATGTCACTCTATAATAACACTATATTAGGGAATGTAGGAACCCGGTTACTTTATAATATCATTAATTGATATTATAATTTGTACACCTTTTACTTCTTATAATTTTCTTTTCCACTTATGAAAAACATATTTTATCAAATATTTGCATAAATATATTTTGTCACACACAAAACCTTTATTTTCCAACAATATTGTTATGAGTCTGCATAACAAATCAGTTTTTAAGAACTTCAAGCATGAAATCATGAGAAAAAAGGTCACTAAACCTCTTCTTTTTGTAATTGATTATGCAAGTGTGACAAAAATGCATATAATGGAGTTTGAGGAAATCTAAGGGTATTTCTATTATATTCCAATACAACCTTACAAAAGCTTCCCAGGCATAACTTATAAATGTTCTTCCCTAGGTGTTGTGATTGTTTAACCTTAATAGGCTAAACTCTCATATTGGGCATCCTAGGCCCTGATTGCAAAAGGCATGGCTCCTTACCCAAACATGTCCTACCATTTCCCTTTGACTTTTAACAATTACAAGTAACATTTAAACTTACATGCTTAACTTGCCCTTCTTTTACAATCATCATTCTACATGCTTAAAGACACAAATGTGACTAACATAAAATTAAAATATGCTTGATCTACAATTTGTCAAGACTTGTAACATACCCTCCTCCTTAACTTAAACCTTGTCCTTAAGGTCATAATCAAGATAAGTTGTTGCATGCCCTAGAGGTCCTCCTAAATGGCTTCATTAGGAGACAACCCCACCTAATGAATTAAGATTTGTTAGCGTTGCCTTTTGATACGATGATCTAGGACTACCTAGGGCCTAGCCAAACTTGACTTTATTTCCTTAACAAACTTTTTTGTAGCCACTTCCACTCCTAAGTCCACAACCATTTTAAGACTGGATACATGGAAGACTTGGTGAACTCTGGATCCACTAGCTAGCTTCAATAGGTAAGCAATAAAACTAATTTTCTTTTCCACCTTGAAAGGGCCAAATTATAAAAAAGACAATTTAGCTGGCCTTTTCATAGCCACAAAAGCTTGTCAATATGGATGCAAATGCAAAAACACATGATCACCTTTTTTAAATGAGCTTCAAAGTGATTTTTGTCAAATAATTGCTTCATATGAGCTTAGACCAATTGAAGGCATTCCTTCAACACATTGAGAACCTCTTTCTTATCCTTTAACTCTTGGTCCACTACCTCAACCAATGTCATCCTAGGGACATACATTAGCAAGGATAGGGGCTCCCAACCAAACACGACCATAAGGGCCAATACTGGTGCTACTATTCACATAGTATTGAGACAAAATTCTTCCCAAGCCAACCACCTCTTCCATTCACGAGGTTAATTACAAAACCAAGCAACATAGATATATTTGTAATTGAAGTTGGCTAACCACCTCATTGATTACAAATTGATGGTTTGGTTTATAACTTCAATTTGTCTATTTGACTATAGGTGGTATGCATATGTGTAATTAAAGATGGCTCCTTGTAGCTTGAATAGGTCCTACTAAAAGATACTGGTGAACTTGGAACCTTGGTCGCACATTATGACTTGATGCATCCCATAGAGTTTGAAAATCTATTAAAAGAAAGCTTGGGCCATTATGGTAGCAATGTAGGGGTGTGTGAGAAGATGATTTTTGCATATTGGTTAACCTATAAACTAACACCAACAAGGAATTCCTCCCCTTTAATAGAGGCAACCTATTAACAAAATCCATAGAAATTTCAAACCATACCTTGTTAAGGATAGGAACAAGCTGCAGCAGGCCTTAGGGAAGGCAACCTATTTACTCAAACTTCTATTCTTGATAGACAATATAGCAGTGGATGTGATCCTTGACCCCTTTTTTCATCCCTTCCTAATAGAACATCACTCTAATCTGAGTAATGGTTTTCTAGAATCCTTCATGGCTACTCCCAATGAATTCTTTTATATTGTGGGGATTAGTTCTAAGGAAGTATTGAGGAAGATTTTACCTTTGAAGAAAATTAGCCCATCTTTGTATTTCCAAAGCTTAAAGATTTCCCTTTTTTTGATTCACAGTGTTAGTGCCTCCATCTTTGGTAACTCCTCGACTTTATCTCGAATGGGTTCTACCTAAGGTGGGATTGGGGTAGTAATAACAAGCAATTTCCCATGATTCTCTTTCCCTATTGATAGCTAATTGGTGCCCACAATGGGTTTCTTCCTTAGTCAGCCCCCAAGGCTCGGCCTAGGGGTTCTTTTTCAATAGTTGTTTCAATCAACGACTTGTTTAACTGTTCTGCCAACGTGTCATCTTTTTCCATGTTGCCCTTTTCTTTCTTAGGACCTTTATGCTCATCTTCACTGTTTGTTTCCTTTGTTTCATATCTTGAAAACAAAGTGTGCCAACCTTCATTTTTAGCCTCCTACATTCTTTGAGACAATGCATTTTCTCCCTCATTTTCCCACCCTGGCTTATATTCAATGTCAAAGTTGTAATTCATTATCTTTACTAGCCATTTTTTCTATAATGACGTTGAAATTTTTTTATCCCAAAGATATTTAAGGCTTTGTTATTCTATCTAGACTATGAACTTTCAACTGAGCAAGTGATGCCTCCATTTCTTGACTACTCGTACTATTTGGTGAAATCCTACATGTAAGTGTACATGTTGAACAAATAATATAATGATGAGTATAAATATCGTCCTATAGAGACTAGTGATTATTGAACTAACTAATTACTAATGGTAAATAGACCCTAGAGTTTATCTAGTAAATCGAAATGGTAAAACATGGATTAAAAAACTAAATTTAACCTAAACTTGACAACTAAAACATGTTAGAGCGTCCAATTTCACCCAATTATTAGGTATGAATGTCGATCATTTATGCTTGCAAGATTGATTCTACTCATGTGATGGCGAAATTTCTTAATTTATTCACTATCCTATGTCTAAGTATAGCAAACCTACTTAGCTCATTAACTCACTATATTTCTACCCATGAATTAAATGAACTAACTGCATTAAGATATGTGAATATTTCAATTTACACCTAAAGCCACACAAACCACATGGTATATGTCTATCCATATTAATCTATGGTCGCATATTACAATAAGCAACTACATATCATTTCTTATCAATCTTTAACATGCAAATTGACTCATCTAACTGGTAGCTAATCACTCAAATGCATTAAGCTCAGTAACATGCAACTTTACATTCACAGAATAGTTCACAAAACACAACAATCATATGTTCATACAATTATAATCAAGTTACATCATAGCTCTAACAATATAAACTAAAACATGATATTTACAAACACAAAAATAGTGCAAGAAATTGAACAAAACATTTTTCAAATTAAAAACATGAAAGTTGTCACCAAAATGTCTCCTATTCAAGGAAAGTTTGGACAACTCTACACATCAAGAGGAGAAAGAGGAGCTAGCTAAAAAAAGGGGGAGAAAACACGCCGAAATGCACTTTCACGTGTCGTTGCCATGCGCTATGACGCGCCAATGCCACGCATCACCGTACGCCACCACACGCCGTCGCTACTCTTCACGAAAAATGCCAAAAAAGGTAGATCAAGGTCCCTAGAGTGCTGATTTACAAAGAAATCACCCAAATCTGCCACAGAAAAGCATAGATTTGATAGAAAAGGCTCAGACGGCGTTCATCATTCTTAGCCAAAAATCACCGCGAAACCATTCTAGAAATGTCGGATATAGCACTAGGATGGCAGATATGCTCCTTTCTCACTAAAAAACACCCAAAAATGGTTGGAAAATGGAAAAGAATGACCGGGAAATAGATAGGAATGGAGCTCCCTTGCCGAAAAAGATTGCAACAGTTGGCTTTCGCCCGACCGTCTGACTTCCTTAGAGTCCCGCGCTATCGTGCGTGGATTTGATTTTTCAGCAAGGAAAAGCCATACACTGGTTTGTTTCCCTCTTTTTCCGACCATTCTCTCTCTCTCCTCAATAAAAAAACCTTTTTCTCTCTCTCTTGTTTTCTATCCGACAATAGCTCCATCCTGCTGCTCGATAATGTCTTTTCTTTTTTCTTCCTTTGTCTTTTTCTCACGTGCTATAATCCTCACGTGCACATCACTTGCAAGACACTCTCTCTCTTCTCTTCTATTTTTGTTTGTTTTCCTTCTTCTCTTTTCCTTATACTTTTTCTTTCTATTTTGCTTCATTTCCTTCTTTTTGGAGTTTGTTATATAAACAAACAAAATGTGCATAAATATAGACATATGTAGATAAAGTTTCACAAAAACTACAATATACCTTGCTTATAGTACTCAAAATAACTCTATAAGAATAGAGTTATCACATACTACTGGCAGCATCTCCTTTTTATACGTCAACAGAAACACATTCTTCCCCTTAATAAGACTCGATGATAAAAGTCTTAGAGAAATCCAACAAGGCAAGAACTGGGGTTTTGACCGTTGCTTTCTTCAATCAAACAAATGCTTGTTCAACCTCAAGGTCCCATATGAAGCTATTCTTTTTCAATAGCTCCAATGATCCCATAGCCCTTCACGAAGTGCTAGCGGTATCCCATGAGCCCAAAAAAACCCCTTAGAAACCTCACTGTTCCCAACTATGGCCATTTTGTGACAACTTGTATCTTCCCTTGGTCAACGTTTATGCCATCCTTGCTAGTCGCATGATCTAGAAACTTAATTTCTAGCCTCACGAGCACACATTTTTGGTTTTTCTTGCATATAGGTCATGGCTCCTAAATAACTCTAGCACAACTTTAGCATTGAAGAATTTATGAAAACGTTATACTATGTTCATTAATGAGATGCAAGTTTGAACAAAACTCATACAAAGAGAAAGATGACTTGTTCTGTTGCAAGGATTAAAGCCTTATATTTATAGAACGTAAGACTAATCTATTTAAGAAAAATAACATATACACAATAACTGCAATATATTGAGCCTTATTCTAGGACCCAACATGGTAACATGGTAGGTCACCTAATACGGTAACATTGTAGGTATGATTAACATCTTTCCAATCTTCAACACCCCCTTCAAGCTAAGGGTCAAAAGAAGTCCAAGACCCCAAGCTTGCTAAGGAAATGGTAATGCTGATTTGTCCCTAAAGCCTTGTTCAAAATATCTGCAAGTTGGTCACCACTCCCAACATGTGTTATGCAAATTAAACCATGACGTATTTTTGCTTGAATAAAATGACAAGAAATATCTATGTGCTTGGTCTTCTAATGGAAAACTGGGTTTTCTGCCAAATATATTGTTATCACAATATAACAACACTAAAATTCCAGAAGAGATAAAGAGAAGCCTTATAGCAGACGTTCAAAGAGAAGATATACAAAAGGTCCTTAATACTTTTGGTGATTACAAAGCTCCAGGTCCTGATGGATATAATAGCTTCTTCTTCAAGAAAGTATGGAGTATTATAGGGAGTGACATAGAAGATGCAGTAATAGCTTTCTTTCAAAGGAGACAGCTACTGCGAAGCATAAATTCAACAGTAATCTCTCTTGTCCCTAAGAAAATTAATGCCACCAATATGAAAGATTTCAGACCAATATCTTGTTGCAATGTGTTGTACAAGATCATATCTAAAATTGTGGCAGGAAGACTAAGTTTAGCTTTGCCTCATTTCATACATCCGTGTCAGACAGCTTTTGTGCCAGGAAGGAACATTAAGGAAAATATTTTGTTGTGTCAAGAGTTAATGCACAATTATCACAAAGATATTCATGGGAAAAGGGTGGCAATTAAGGTTGATATTATGAAAGCATATGATTCAATAGACTGGAATGCAATCCTAAATACACTGAAAGTTTTGAAGTTCCCAGACAAATTTAGATTGCTGATTGAAAGTTGCATCACTACTGTGGGATATTCTGTGAACATCAATGGCTCTCATACAGGTTTTTTTAAGGGGGCAAAGGGACTTAGACAAGGAGACCCTCTTTCTCCTTTTCTCTTTGTTATTGTGATGGAGATTCTTAACAGAATTATACAAAATAAAGTATCTTCTGGAAGGTTTAAATTTCACTGGAAATGCGCCAAAGAAAAGATCACTCATTTATGCTTTGCTGATGATCTCTTTTTGTTTGCTCATGGAGATATTGAGTCCATATTATGTTTACTAGATGCTATGCAAGAGTTTGAAGATATAACAGGTTTGAAGATGCATCCAGAGAAGTGTCAAATTTTCTTTTCAGGCTTGTCAGAACAGGAAAAGGCTCTAATACTTGATCATATTCCTATCCAAGAAGGCCAACTTCCCATAAAATACTTAGGAGTACCATTGATTACTAAAAGACTCTCCAACTTAGATTGTACTATCCTGACAGAAAAGATATTGAGAAGAATTGAAGGTTGGGAGTCCAAACATATTAGTTATGGGGGGAGACTGCAGCTAGCCAAAAGTGTTCTGTTCTCATTGCAAACATATTGGATGCAAATTTTTCTACTGCCAAAACAGACCCTTTATGAAATTGAAAAAAGGATTAGAACTTTCCTTTGGACAGGTAAATCTAATGGACGATGTGTAGCGAAAGTGGCATAGAAAGAAGTTTGCTGGCCTAAAGTTTCTGGAGGACTAGGTTTGATAGACATTCACACTTGGAATAAAGCAGCAATTGGAAAACTCCTATGGTCTCTTGTGCACCCCAATTCAAACTCCTTATGGGTTAAATGGATGATAACAGAAAATTTGAAGGAAAGGAATGTATTAGAAGTTGAGATGAAAGGATCACTAGCTTGGAGTTTTAGGAATATTTTACAAGTAAGAAGTGAACTAACACAACTAGTGACAGACTCAGAATATAATATTGCCAAGAGTTATGTAGCACTAAGAGAGAACAGAGAAGATTCCAAATGGGCAACACTTGTTTGGAAAGAAGGATTACCGAAGCATAATTTTATATGTTGGATCATTTTAAGAGACAAACTATCCACAGCAGATCGGGTGGCAAAATGGAATAGTTCAGTGGATCTACGATGCAACCTCTGCCAACAAGAAGAAGAATCACATGAACATTTATTTTTTAAGTGCAGGTTCACAAACTACATCTGGAAGGCTTTGTTAGGCATGAATGGATTAACTCGAAGAATTGAACATTGGAGAGTTGAAATATATTGGATGATCAACACTGTTAAGAGGAAGAGCTTTGCAGCTACTTTGCTTAGTATATCTTTCAAGGCCGTACTGTATCACATTTGGAGCGAAAGGAATAGAAGAAATATAACAACACTAGCTGTGAAACATTAATTCTCATATCTTTTAATAGACCAACCACCCAAATGATCTCACAAGTAATGGTTGACATGGCCCTATATTTGTCCTTTATTGAAGAAAGAGTCATAACTAGTTGCTTTTTACTTTTCCAAGAAATTACTAAATGTCCAAGTGTAAGAAAGAAGCCAATAGTGGATCAACGTGTCATAGGGCATTTTGCTAGCTAGCAACACAGAAATATTGCAAGAGAAAATCACCATCCAAATGAAAGAATAAATCTAGCTCTATTGTTCCTTTAAGATACTTAACAATGCGGAGAGCTGCCTCCCAGTGGGATTGCTTGGGAACATGCATGAACTGACTTAAGAAATGTACCGAAAAAGCTATGTTAGGGTGTGTCATATCAAGATAATTCAGCTTACCAATCAACTGCTAATAACTCAAGATGTTATCAAATAGTGGATCATCTATTTGTGGACAAACTCGCTCATTATATTTCAAGCTAGTGAATAAGACATTTGTCTCCACGGGATTTTCAACAGGCTTTATAGCTGACAGTCCCAATTTAGAAATCAATTCTAAAATATACTTATGTTGACTAAGATGCATGCCATTTGAATCTCGAAGAATCTCAATCCTAAGAAAATACTTGAGTTCTACCAAATCCTTAATTCAAAATGTAAAATGAAGATAAACTTGCAAAGCCTCAATTTTTTGTGTGTCATCACCAATGATTAAGATGTCATCCACATATATGAGCACTAAAAAAAATTACCATCTTGTCTTTTAGTGAAAAAAGAATAGTCGTACAACGACTGTCAATAACTAGCAAATACTAGAGCTTCTATAAACTTCTCATTCCACTATCGTAAAACTTACTTTAATCCATACAAATTTTTCCTCAACCGACATACTTTGGACCCCCCTTCAAAAGGACTCCTAGGTGGTGGTTTCATATATACTTCCTCATCTAAGTCTCCCTGTAGAAATGCATTATGGACATCCATTTGTCAAATAGTCCATTTACGTTGTGAAGCAATAGATAATGCATTTCTAACTATCACAAATTTTATTGTAGAAGAGAAAGTCTCATGATAATTGATCCCTTTTGTTTGACTATAACTTTTTGCTACTAGACAAGTCTTAAAGCGCTTAATACTCCCATCAGCATGATACTTAATCTTGTATACCCATTTACATCCTATAAGTTTTCTCCATGGTGGTAGGTCTACTAGTTTTCATGTTCCATTTGATTTTAATGCTTTCATTTCCTAATCCATGGTATCTCACCATCTAGAATCCTTAACTGCCTCATGGTAGAACAAGGGTTCTATCTCAGGTGAAATGACTGCTATGAAGTGCTGATGTGGAATGGGTAAATGTGTATAAGATACATAGTCAGAGAAGGGGTACTGTATGGATGGATTAACAACGTTGTTGCAGACATAATCTTAAGTCCATATGGGTGGCCTAGAAATTCTAGTAGATCATCTAGGAAGTGATGGAGGGACTATAGGATCAAGCATGGTTGGTGAGAAAGGATCATCCTCTATCTCATCATAAGTGAAAATAGAAGACGATGCAGAAGGAGGACTTGGAATCTCCAAGGTAGAATCATTGGGTTGTTTGCTTGATATATTGGAAGTGGTAATATCTAGTGTAATATAAATGGTAGTATCAGGAATGGGATTTGATTATGGATGAGGGATTACTTGAGCTTCTGAATTAGGGTTAACTCTGATAACTTCTTATACAAGCTCTTCAGCTTAAGATGACATCATAGAGAATTCTGAAGAATGGAACTTAGTCTTTATGTATGTAAAAGGGAAAACATTTTCATGAAAATGAATATCACGACTTACAAAAAATTTCTTTCTTTCAATGTCATAAAGTTTACCTTTTTTGCCCAAAAGGATATCCCATGAAAATACTAGGAATAGCTTGAGGGGCAAATTTGTCTTTGTGCCCTACCATTGAAGTATAGAAAAGACAACCAAAGACTCAAAGTCTAAAGAGGTCATGAGTTTTCCCATGAATCATTTTATAAGGAGATTTCTCATGTAAGACTAAAGAATGAATGCGATTGATAATGTGTGTGGCAGTAAGTATATACTCACCCCAAAAACGTGTAGGCATGTGACTTTAAAATTTTAATGCTTGTGCAACATCCAATAAGTGACGATGTTTATGTTCTATCACACCATTTTGTTATGGGGTATATACATATGAACTTTCATTCATTATACCCTGCAATGAAAACAATTTGTCACATGGAGAATTAAAGAAATCAGTTGCATTATTAGAACAAATGTGTTTGATTTGAATGCTGAAATGATTTTGAATTATGTGATACCATTTTAGTCTTATGTTTCATGAGGAAAGTCCAAGTCCCTCGTGAAAAATCATCAACAATGGTTAGAAAACATTTCAAACCATTATGATTTGGGGCATGATATGGTCTCCAAATGTCCACATGGATTAAATCAAAAAGATTTTTGACATTCTTAGTACGAGCAATAAATGGATCATATGTTTTCTTAGCAAGAGGGCAAACTAAGCAATGAAAATAAGAAAACAGAAAATCTTTGAAATCATTTAAAAATTTAAATTTAAATAAAGAAATGTGACTAAGTCTCAAATGTCATAAATGAAAATTAAGGTCATTACATGCTGAAGTAATTGAAAGGGCCAGTGCAGTACTGAAAAATTTCCTAACATGTTTATTCCTAGGGTGCAAGAAAAAATAAAGTCCATGTTAGATTCTACCAATTCCTTTGACCTCACCCGTCAAAAGGTCCTGAAACACACACAAATCAGCATAGAAAACCATTAAACAATTATTCTCAGCAATGAATTTAACTATGAATAACAAATTATATTTGAAATCATGAGAATAAAGTATAATATGTAATTTCAAACCGTCAGTTAGGGTTATGAAACCAGTGTGGGTGACTTGGGTTAGTTCTCCATTTGGCAGTTTAACACATCTAGACTTAGACATGCATTTAACAGGAAATTCTAAGTAATTAAAATCAGCAATAATATGATCATTGGCCCCACTATCTATAATCCAAATGTAATGAAAAGATTTCGGAATACTTGCTCCATTAGCATAAGAGGTCCTACCATAGTCTTCCTTGATTAGATGGATAATGCGGTCATACTGCTCTGATATAAAAGTGTAGTGACTAGGCTCAAAAGTGGCCAGATTAATAGTAGAGTTACCAGCAAAATTCTTATGACCCAGAGGATAGCCATTAAGCTTGTAACAAGCTTCCTTCTTATGTCTAAAAAGATGAAAATGCTCACATTAAGGCCCCTTAAGATGATAACAACTTTCCTTGCAGTGCCCCTTGCATCCACAGTGCTCACATTTAGGCTTGCCAAAAACCTTAGATGACATGTCGTTTTGCCCTACTTTGAGTGAAAACAATGTGTCATTTTTGCTATGCAGAGATGTTGTCCCAATTGACCGCTTAGGCCCAGGCGCCACTACAAATGGCTCAGATGTAGACCAGCTTGTTATGTCGATCCCATAGGTCACCGTAAAAACCTGAGAGCCACTAATCGTCTTCTTTGGTCCTCCATACTGATATTCGGCATTGTTAACGATCGAGTAAGCTTGCAAAACTTCAAGAAGTGGCCTTATGAGTATAATTTTGTCTCTGAGATGAGAAAAACAGTCATATAGTCCTCTCAAGAATTGATAAAACTTCATATGTTTTTTATGAAGTTTCCAACCGTCGGTTTTGGACATTTCTGGTGAATCCTGAGCCATCAATGTTGCATACTCATCCTATAATGCTTTTGATCGATGAAAATAAGAAGCAATTGATCCACCCGATTGCTTTTTGGAGCTCAATTCATTCTAAAGGTTGTAGATGTAGGGACCTGGCTATAACGAGTACAAAGCTCCTTCCAAAGATTGGCAGCACTGATCATGTAGATTAGGCCCTCATCGAGCTACCCAAATAATGAGTTGAGGATCCAAGAAAGACAAATTGCATTACAACACTCCCAGATAGGCAAATAGGGCAAATTTTCAGCCGAAGTAGGGTATTTTCCATCCACAAATACCAACTTCTTCTTAGAGAGAAGGGCAAGTTTCATAGCATGACTCCAAATATAATTACTGGAGCCATTGAGTTTGAAATAAAGCAAAGGAGCCCCACTAGTGTCACCAAGTAGTAGATATAGGGGATCGTTTGAGTCTGTGATGATTAGGATTGGGGAAACATAACCCACATGATGATCCGATTTAGAACCTTATTGATCCCCATTCTCTTGGTGAGTTTTTCGGGCATAAGGGGCAACATATAGAGTAATTGGTGGTTGAATAGGATCCAACTCAGTAGCCATGATAAAACCAAAAAAGTCTTCAACCTACTCGTACCAGGAAATATCCAAGAAAAGCAATGGTTCGATAGAGTATCCGAACTACAATAGCAAATCAAAATAGTCACAAAGTGCAGAAGTAAAAAGGAAACGAGAAAATACCAAATAATGAGTCCTCGTGAGTGCAACACGCACCTTTCCACATGAATGAGAGACAAAACCAAATAAAGATTGCACCTTTCTGTTGGAATGAGAGAGAAAACCAAATAACAAGTTCATGTTGCAACTAAATAAAGATTGTACCTTTTCGTCAGAATAAAGAGAAAAGAAGCCATGTAGGTTGAAGAACTTTGTTGAAGAAAACAACAAAATGGTGGCAGGATCAAGGAAACCAATGAGAGAACCAATTCCTTTGTTTAGTTGACGGAGGAAAAGGGCAAAAAATTGGCAATACCAAAAAACCCAAACTGAGAATGCCAAAAAATTGAACTTTCTTGCTAAATGTTGATGGGAGCAAGAGAATTAATCCGAAAATAAAAAGAACCTCATAAGATCATTAGGCTCTAATACCATGAAGAATTTGTGAAAATGTTCTATGGTTTTTATTAATGGGATGAAAGTTTGAACAAAACTTATACAAAGAGAAAGACGGCTTGTTTTGTTACCAGGATTAAATCCCTATATTTTTAGAACGTAAGACCTAATCTATTTAAGGAAAATAACATATACACAATAACTACAATATATTTAGCCTTATTTTAGGACCCAACATGGTAACATGGTAGGTCACCCAATATGGTAACGTGGTAGGTGTGATTAACACCTTTCCAATCTTCAACAAACATGCTCACAATGGTCAGCCCGGTTTTTGTTATACATGAGTATATCATCAAAAAAGATTAACACAAAGAACCTTAGAACATCATGAAAGATAGTGTTCATTATCAATTAGAAAGTGGACAGGGTGTTCATCAGCTTGAAAGGCATCACCAACCATTAAAAGTGGCCCTAGTAGGTCTAGAATGTAGTTTTGGGCACATCCTCTACAACTATTCTTATCTGGTAGTAATTTGCCTTAGGCAAGTGAATTTGTTTTTATTCCTACCTTTCGCCTGCTGACATGATCCTGGGAATTGATCTCCAATATTCCTCTTTCAATGATCTAGAAAGCACAATCCTTGAGAAAATTCTGCATGCAAACCCGGCTAATGCCTAAAGTAGGGCCACGAGATAAAACTAGACTAGATAAAGCTCTCTCGCGATGGGGAGAAGGCTTATTCATTTGTTTTATATCACCATCGCCTCTTATAAATAGCAACCAAACCCATTTCAATCCTCCACACATCACAAGCCGTTTGAAAACCTTCGAAATTGACATTTGGGAGAATAGTTCCGTATTTTTTCTCTAGCCATACGTCAAACTCTACGGCCACCATGGCAGAAGGCGATCACCACCACCACCACCACCACCACCACCACCATGGAGATGGAAACCAACCTGTTGATTATAAAAAGGAGGAGAAGCACCACAAGCATCTTGAGCAGCTAAGTGAGATTGGTGCTGTTGCAGCTGGAGCTTATGCCTTGGTAGTGTCCTCCTTTTAGCCTCGTTTTTCTTCCCTTCCGTTTTGACGCGTTTTCTTTAATATTATTTTTCTAATGTTTTGAAGTTCTTGTATTTATAGATCGTTCTTTTTTTTCATCTCTACCCAATTTTGGATCTCAAACAGCCTAAACCAAAATCTGTAACTCGTATGAAACCCTAATTGATGAGAGGTTTAAGGCTATTAGATATAAAGAAACTGAAAATATATATATCAATCCTTGTGTGAATCCGTGAATAGCTTTTTTGGCGTCTTTTTCAAGTTTTTGCTCTATTTCATTGACTAATCAGCATGAGAAGCACGAGGCAAAGAAAGACCCAGAGCATGCACACAAGCACAAGGTTGAAGAGGGGATCGGTGCAGCAGTTGCCGTCGGTGTTGGTGGCTTTGCGTTCCATGAGCATCACGAGAAGAAACAGGCAAAGAAAGAAGATGAGGAGGCTCACGGAAAGAAGCACCACCATATCTTTTAATTGTCTGTATGTTACTCTGTATGCTTTTGGTTAAGTTAATAAATTCATGTCATGTTAGTCATCAGTAAACGACCACCCCATATGATATAAGCTGGGTTTTTCGGTGTCTTCTGGTGGGGTTCATGTCCCCGTTAGATAGGTACTATCTGGTTCTCTTGCAGTGTGTGTAAGGTCAACTGGATGTTCGCAATAAAATAGTATCTTCCGAGTTTCTTAACCTTCCGCTGTTTTTTCAATCCAAACTTAATTCCCTAAGCTTCTTGGAAGTTTGAAGTCTTCCTTTTTCGCGTGTTTGTTAGCGAGAATTTAGGTCACCCAGCTGCCCGTAGGGGTAAAGGACAAAACTATGGCGCTTCTTGGCGTGAATCTATTGCACAACAACGCTTGCGGTTTAGATATACACGCCAATACTGTGATCCTTAACCCACTCAAAAGAACCGGGCCAAAAATGTTACCAACTCCATCCGAGTCCTAAGATGCTTGTGGTTGTCCTTAATAGAGGAAAACTTAATCATCTGCATTTTTTTCCCTCAGTAACTAAATTATCTGAGACAGAAGGTATAGCAATTTGTCGCATTAATAATTTGGGGGTAATGAAAATGAATGAGACAAATTTACTTGCCCAGAACACTAAAGCGTACAAATCCACCAAATGTTGAATGATTGGAATTGTATGTTACAAATGGAAAAAGGTCCATTCTGTATGGTAAATAAATGGATGATGATGTTCCTCGACTAGAGTAGGCCTTATTCAGTACTTTTGGCCCTATTTGCTCTTTATTTTCCGATGACCACTTTAACCAAATTTGACCATCCTAGTTGTCATAATGAAGGTATGCAACTACCTCATGTTGTGTTTTACAAGACTTAGTAGCCCTAAAATTTGATGGTTAGGTAGATGCCCGTTTAAATCTTAATTATTATAAGTTAAAAAAATGCTAACCATTTCTTTTCTATAATCACATGTTTCTCTAGGATTATGATCTTGGTTATTATAATTACTGATATAATTCTTCTTTCTTTGTGAATCTTTGTTTCAATAATAATATTTTGGATTTTAAATAAAACTCATGCCAATAGGTTTATACATTGTATTCCAAACTAGTTTGATGTTTCATAAAAAGAGTGATGGATTGCAGATTATCGGAATTTTGTTGATACCAGTGATGACGATGATTGTGGTTTTGGAAAATCTTGTTAAATTTTTTTTTTTTTTTTTGATGACCTAGAACCCCCACCACTTGTATGGTGGCTCAAACTGGAGGGCCCAACACTCACCCCAAAACATTTTGCCCATTTCATGTCAAGAATGCAGCCAACTGGTTTTGAACCCATGACCCCTACTTTGTAGGGAATCCCACACGAGCCTTTGCCAGTTGAACCACACCCCTGGGGGCAATCTTGTTAAATTATGTTGAACTCTTATTGGTTGATTCTTGAATGTAACATCTCTGTTATGAGTTTTCATGTTTACTATTTCACAGATTCAATCAACGTTTATATACACTTGCAAATTGGATTAAAACTTCAAACAAAATCTATTCAAAAGTTAAATAAAAAAAATCTTTTTAGATCTTCCACATTCTGAAATCTGTTCAAAATCAAAAATAAAAAATTTGTTTAGATATTTAGCAGCGGCAGCGGTTTCTGTTTTTCCGGATTATGGCGCAAGGGTCGGTTCCCGCGTGGCAGCGTCGCTTGACGCGGCTGCTGATGTACTCATGTGCTTTAACACTATGAATTGTAGAAGTGGCTTCAGAGTAAAAGAATTTCTCCATTTGCACAAGACTTGTATATTAATATCGCATTCACGGGGTTTCTATGGTTGGTTCAAGTTGTACAAATCTTGACGTGCTTGCTGAACTGTTCTAAAAGTGCATGTTTTAATCAATGAAAAGCATGCAGCTGAAATTGAAAAAATTAGATATATATATATGACAAAGCCAATAACGAGAGAAGTAGTATCGACATTTGATACATGGTAGCATTGTTGACATGGCAATTGAGTTACTCTTAAAGCCAGTCCTTTGCTAAAGAAAAACCACTCTTTATATTTCGCCATATATCAAGTGAACATGTGCTGTGATGTGATTGAAAATAGTTTTCAAAGCCAAAACAAAAAGAAAATTAACTTAGTTATTTCAACATCAGATATGCTGTTCCAAATCCTTGTGAAATGAATCCTCAATTCTAGTATTATGATTCCTATTTTTTTTTTTCTCCATTTGTGAATCCTAGTTCCAATAGTTTTTGCTTCACATTTTATCATACTATGAGGTTTTACAAAGACAGAGATGCTACAAATCATTGTAACTTCTTTTAAAACATTGGTGAAATCATTCTTCTGCTTATGGATCTCCCTAGGTAATATTATCAAACCTTGTTAAATTCTTGTTCTTATACCTTGGATTTTGATTCTTCTCTTCTCTGATAGTACTTTTCTTATGCGGCTGTGAGTTCAACTATTACTGATTACATAGCATTTTATAAAAAGGCTATTAAGAACATTCTCTATGCTTTGGAATATTCCGAACACATCACAAGTGTAAGCCTATTCCAATAGACAATGGGGATTAAACTTTTAATCTTTTAATCTGGAAATTAGAACATCCTTGCATTTTGCCCAGCACAAGTGTTCTTAATTCTGTCTTTATAAATCAATTATTTTTTGGTCCCGTCACCATGAAAAGAAATAATTTTCCCAGTAACAAGAAAGTCAAATCACTCGGACTTGGAATCGTAGATGATTTATGTCATTCAATGGGGCCATTTATTTTAGCTTGTTTGAGAAAAATGCCGATCCCGTGACAAATACAGCCAGATCCCATGAGAACACTTTTATATTAATACCATTAACATTGCACAATAAGTTACCAAAACAAAGGAAAGAAACTGCATAATAATCCCACCAGATGGCACCCATTAACAAGGACATGTACCAACCAAGGAAGCATTCTCAAACACACTCTCGCACAAGTCTTATTTGGGGAAGCAGCATACTGGGGGTTAATAAACACACCACAAACTGGAGAAAAGCACATAATTAATAAAGACACTTGGAATAAAAGGTGTCTTCTTTTCTCAACCGAAAAGGTGGTGGTGCTTCTTTCCGTGAGCCTCTTCTTCTTCTTCCTTTGCCTCTTTCTTCTCATGATGCTCATGGAAGGCAAATCCTCCAGATCCAACTGCGGCCGCAGCTGCGATCTCCTCTTCTATCTTGTGCCTATGTGCATGCTCTGGGTCCTTCTTTGTCTGGTGCTTCTCATACTGATATTTTGGTCAGGAAAAAGAAGGAACACAAAACAAGGGGTCAATTTCTGAGAAAAAAAAGGGACAAAAGTAAACCGAATCTGTTCCGCCATAGACAATCAGTACAAATTAACTCAGCTGTGCCTAGATCACAGTGGAAGTAAGATGAATAGTAATTTCCTTAGATTAGGCAAGTTCTCTAATTGAAATATGTCTTCCGTTTAAAAGAGTCCTTGAATTCTAGTGTTCTTTTGTAAAATATTGGCTGTGATCTTGTTTTGTCTTTTACCCTGAGAAGTAACAGGGTTCAGATCCAAGGGGTTGCGATTAGAGAGTCATACATGCAGCCATGGTTTATTAGTTAGCCCACAAAAATAAATAGATTATTTAAGAAGAACCAGATAGCAAAAGTAGAACCATATGATTACCAGGGCATAAGCACCAGCAGCAGCAGCACCGAACTCGCCAACGTGCTCGAGATGCTTGTGGTGCTTCTCCTCCTTCTCGTACTCATGTTCGGGCTTCTTGGTCTCACCATACCCGCCTGGGCCACCAGTGGAGTAGGCAGTCTCGCCTGTGCCACCAGTAGAGTAGGCAGTCTCGCCTGTGCCACCAGTAGAGTAGGCAGTCTCGCCTAGGCCACCAGTAGAGTAGGCAGTCTCGCCTAGGCCACCAGTTGAGTAGGCAGTCTCGCCAGGGCGACCAGTTGAGTAGTCTGTCTCGCCTGGGCCACCAGTTGAGTAGGCAGTCTCGGAGTAAGCGGTCTCGGAGTAGGCGCTGTCAACAGGCTTGTCTTCATCCTTCTTGCGGTGGAAAAGGTGGTGATGGTGCTTCTCTTCAGCCATGGTAGCAGTGTTTGATTCTTGAAGCGGATAAAAGCAAAATATTGGGTGGGATGGTTTGATGGGATTGTTATGCCGTGGGAGAAAGCTTGGGCAGGGGGTGGCATTTATAGGGGATGGATGCTACCTGCCAGAGAATGATTTGCTCTTTATCCATCGTGGGTGGCCATAACGGCGAGATGGACGGTCAGGATTCATGTGGGTTCGCAGGTCTCATTCATCTACAACGTGACCCAAGGGTTTGGATAGGGTTTTCCCATATTTTAAATTTCGGGAATTTAGATCTTTTAATAAAGAGGGTCTTAGCATTAGCCCACATAAAGTAAAACCACGACTTTACGAAAGTGTGTCGCATATATGACAATAAGAAGTGTAAGCGATCATATAGAAAACTAATTGTACCCAAAAAGCTAAATCAGTGATATGGCATTTGGAGAATGCAAAAGCGTAAGGTGAGTGAGACGATCAGCTGTACTTTATCTCGACTTAGATAAGATTCAATCCATTTGACTGACCGTAAGGATTTGGTGAGGATGAGGGGTGAATAATTATTTAAAACTTTCGGATGTATTTTAACCCCACAGTATTAATAAATCCAGAGAGACACTAGGGACGATAACGTTTTTATGACATTTTCTCTTTCCAATTAAGTGACAGACGAAACCAAACTTCATTTAAAGAGCGCCATGCACCACGATGGAACCCAGGGAAGCATTGAAAGACTTCCTGCACCAGAAAAGCATTCAAAGAGTGCCATGTGCCACAGAAGCGTTGAAAGAATTGTATGTTTCTTTACCCTATCAACATCCTAGCGAGTGGGAACGCAGGAACAAGCAGTGATTAAAAACTCGTACACTTGTAAGCCGGCAAGCCCAGAATTATCATCAGAGAACCCAAAAAAAAAAAAAAACAAAGCTTGGTAAGACGAAGTCAAATCTCAAATTCATAGAGGTTTAGAGATTGCTATTATTAAGTTCCCACGTAGGATTATTGACCCTTTCCGTTAAGAAATAAAAGAAGAGTCTGTTTCAGATTGTGCATTCGATATAATTCCCTCCACCCTACGCCGAAGGCGTAGTTCTTCATAACTGATTCAACAGGGAGATTCAATTGAAATGGGGAGGTTATTATCCTTAAACTGTGGGATTAACCTAGTTAGGTTTAACGGGAACAGCAATTCTCTACCCTGAACATGGGACTAGGAATATTTGTACCTGATATTACCTTGGTGACGTCCTTGCTAAATGGATCCTGTCGATCGCATCTTATTTTCTTTATTGCTATTTGCATGTGATTATTTGGCATCGATGGCCAAAATGCATCGTATGGTACAGCAGCTACTTATTGATTGTCACTTAAAAATTCAAGGTCGAAGATTCAGAGGAAGGTATTACCATGTGATCACTTCGTGCGCACTGGAAAGATTTCGCATTTCTTAATCTTTTGAAAACAACGCTGCTTCAGATCTCCTGCTTAACACGAAAAGATGTGTTATTCTAACTAGAAAGCCGACCTAAAGCATAAATATTGAAGAAAATGTTTCAAATTAACAAACATGATTCTTGTTTCACTCCTCCAAATGGGGGTCTAATTTGTACGTACTCATTAAAAAAAAACGTTCGTTTAGTTTTAGTTAGTGCTATTTCTTACCCAAAAAAATGCAGCCTTAATGACTATGCTTTCTAACCAAGATAAGTTATCCTGACCATATATCCTACAATTACTTCCCTAGTTCTAGCTGATTGGAAATTCGTGGGTGCTTCAATTATAACCTCCTTTTGTCTAAGCTTGTCTTGTGAATGCAATAAAAGTTATAATGAAAACAGGAAACCATCTTTCTTTGTCAGGAAAATTACAAAATAGTGAATTGACTTTGCTTTATCTCTAGCAAACCACCATAATTTTCTCAATCAATTATTTTCTCGTTTATCGTTAGGTGTCAACCTCATTAACAATCTTATTGCCTCCCACGCACCTACCAATTTTCATAAAACAACCCCAAATGGTCCAGATGAAGTAGATTACTAGTATTGCACCTCATGGAGTAGAATGCTCCACATGGCACTGACGTGCTCCAAAATATGACTACTCCGATAAAGTACAACACTAATGCACGTCCATATATACGTAATATATAAAAAAAATTATGTATGTGTATCTAATTTGTGACTCCTAATTCCATTTGCATAACTGTGTACAAATCTTCAACATCACTCACCAGTATATACCTTTCTGGGATTGTTCGAATGATGCATTCGACCAAGCTTTTAGGCTCTTTTTCTTTTTCTTTTTCTTTTTCTTTTTCTTTTTCTTTTCTTTTTCATTAAATTTGAGCTTAAATGATTACCAAACTTTGAGATATCTTCAACTGAGCTCCAATGGGCACCGGGCCCGGCATACGAAAATGCCACATGTGTCGACTTATAGCAGTGGATGACCTTTAACCCCAATAATTTATTGTGCGAGTGACATGTCTATAGGATTAGGATTTTCCCTCGGAGCAGATATTTGTTGGGGGAAGGGGGGCCGGGGCCAAGAAAGTTAAGGCTGAAATTGCTCCCCTGATCATGAGCAACAGACAGTGGCCGGTGGCAGGGACCCATTTGAATGACAGTTGGGGTTTTGGCTACTGTCGGCAAGAGCATATTCACTCCAAGATACTCACTTGTACAGTTTCTCCTTCCCTCAAAGTGTGGACATCATCAAGTGCAAAAAGACTTAGTTTTCCACAAGGCCCCCCCTCCCCCAGAAAACCCCTAAAAAAAAAAAAAATCTCCGGAAAGGAGAAAAATAGAACCGGTGACTTCTGGTTGTGGCCACACCTCTTTCTTATAGTTAATTTGCATATCCTGCGGTTTAATATTAATTAAAGTAGATCTCAAAGAGAGGAAGAATTATGAAAAGAAATGGTTACCTTCAGCACAGTCCAACTGTAGTTACATTGAATAAATATAAAATAAGACAATCTGATTGTTAAATTATGTTTACATGTCAATTTTATAAATGTCGAAGATTTCAACGTACTCTCAGAATTGCTTTAGTAATGAACCTGATTCTTTCTTATCCTTCTTAAGTATTACTTTTGTTACCATCCATTAATATACTTTACTTTGACCAATTTGAGGTGTTGAACTAAGCTTTGACCAATTTGAGGTGTCTGAATTAAGCTTTGTGCAGTCGGGTACCGTTTCTTTATGATATCAGAAAAACATGATTCCATTTTGAAGCAACATCTACATCATGATCAAGACCGACATTTTGTCAATAGACCCATCAAATGTTTACGTTGAAAACAAGCAAAGTATTTTCAAGGTAATTACCAAACAGCACTTAGCAATAACTCGGTGCCGTTCGTTTCTTGGTTTGATTGCGATGGGCACGATTCATTCCCATCCAAATATACGTAGCGGGAAACTTCTGCTTCCGTAAGAGCCAATGATCCTGTTAACTGATGAAGAAAATGAGGTGTATTAGTTCCTTATAGAGTAATTCCATATGGACGGTGCACCTTTGATTGAGTCTTAATCATGGAACGTATTTTATGCTAGAGAACCGGATCAAGGTTGTGAAAGCACGAACTTGTGACCTTGAATTTTGTAGATAATATATGTTTGGATAACGGGTGGCTTTGAGTGTCGTTTAGCTGCCATTTGGCACGGCACATCGATTTGGTTGAGGTTTTGGACACCTACACGCCTTTTGAAGAACGGGTAAGGTTTGAGCTGGGGGAGGAAGATGGGGATGTTGGTCCACTTGGATCTCAGTTCTTGGCAGAGCGTGGCAGCACTCCGTTCAACAACCTTTGTATTATGCAATTCACGAATTGAGGTTACTTGGCATGAGCCTATTAGAAGGCTTAAAAGCTAATTGACAAGCTAGTTTAAAGACTAGAGAAAATTTTTCTCATTTAAACTTAACCACAATTTTAGTCCACATCAAAATGGAGACTCGTGGTCTTCAATAATCCTTTGCATACTAAGAGGTCATCGTGTAAGAGTGACACCATATGGGTAATGGATTTGAAGTAGGACCTAACTTGAGCTCCTATATATTAAAAAATTTAAAATCTAATCCGAAAATTAATTCAAAAATTGGAAGAAATTTTTTTCACTTAAATTTAATATAGATTTTCTTCTTTTCAGTGTGGGATTCATGGCCTTCAACAAAACTAAAGGCTATATCATACTACAATCTGCATCAAACATTAGGTTCTAATTGAGTAGGCTGATTTAAGAATGTTTAGGCTATACTACATCGTCTTTTAAATGTGTCTTATTTCATGTGGACGAGATTACTTTCATGATGACAAAAAACTGTAACAAGCAAACCACCAATGTGCACGGTAAATATGAAAACTGCTGATTCTTTGATAACTTGACTGTTTGATACATTTTCACCACTCCTATGATGGTTCTACTGTCGACCATGGAGTTGGAAGCCTTGCCTGCATGGACCTTCCAGTACTAAATGGAGATATGGACACAGATAAACCCGCTAATCTATCATATAAAGTGATGAGAAAACGAAAGAAAAGATGAGTTTGATACGATTTCCGAAGGCAGTCACAGGGTAAGAAAACATGTATAATTAAACTAAGTAAACCAAAAGAAATTGCGTAATTCTTTTATAATCACTTTCGGTTTTCAATTCTGTCGAGGAATTGAATATGACACCAAACGTACGCGGCTAAAGATGATGTCTAAGTAGAAAGTTGCTGCAAACTCTCAGTATAAAAGGAAAGGTTCAAATTTAAATCCAAGTAAGTGATATTTGATAATAAGACTATAAAAACCTTTTAAAAAAGTGACGCGTCCAAATCAAGCAAAAGGGAAAAAGTAAAAGCCAGAAAGATAAAGAGCCAAATATGTCCCCCAAGCCGTCCAACCTTCTTTTCCCACTCTAACCTTTGATTAACATTAGCTTGAAAAAAAAAATATTTATCTTTAATTAGCTATTAATCTCTTTTGAAGCTAAAACTATTATACCTTGGTCATTTTAAAGCATTACTCTCTATTAACTAATTAATAACATATTATTGAAGATGTGTGTCCCACATCAATAGCATGAAGATAGGTCTTTGACCTTATAAATGAAAAAAAAAAATTACCTATAATTTTAAAGTTTTGAAAAACTCTTAGAAATGTTAACAAGTATCAAATTTATACTTATAATATCGTATTAACTTCAGAAATTCAATTATTTGATTATTTAGTTTTAAAATCCTTTCTAGTGATTAATTTTGTTAATTTTTCTACATATTTAAAATTAAATTATTATCAGTTTTGCTCATCTTCTTCTATTAGAGAGAACATTAATTTTTGAATTTAGGGTAAAACAACCAAGAGTTCTAGAAAAGAAAAAAAGGAAGTCTTTCCTTGGTTTTTTAAGTGTATATCAGTGTCTTAATGGGAAGTCTTATGGAGATCAACTAATATATCATATTCTTTAATCAAAAAGGAGTGATGTTTAATTCGAAGAAAGCAACTTTTGGAAATAGAAAACCTGTGGATGCGAAAATGGAGTTCCTCCACATAAGTTTTCTCTCCGAAATTTGCGACGCAATCCAAACGTCTTAATCAGGAGAGCGATCCTTTTTTTTGTTTTTTTCCCTATGGATAGAATATGCGCGTGAGACACGTGTTTGGATAGGAAGAGATAACGCTGCTCGTGATTGGTCAAATGGACATAGCTGTCAAGACATGGCTGTCAGCACGACGCATTATGGGAACTATTAACTTCTGGACATGGATTTGGTCAATGGGTCCCATCTCAGCAACGATCTTGTCGCCAATTTCCGCGTGTATAGACCTCTTGTTGGCCTACGCTGGAGCATAATTTAAGCTACCATTCAAGCTTTTGGTGATCTGCTGGTCAGACAATGAAAGATTTTTCGGTTTCGAGTAGGCTTCTTTTTTTTTTTTTTTTTTGGCCTTTTTCTTTTCCTTTTTGGTAGAAACGGCCAAAGAAGTAATTCTTGTGATGTAGTAAGAAAGACTGCAACAGGTGTAGTATTAGCTTGCTTTAATGATACTTGACATGGTAGGTGGCAACTTTTATGCCATAAATTTAGGCTTTACGACCTAAGGACCAAGTTTTAATGATGCCTTAGGCTTCCTTTTCAAAATAGGGATTGGGCTGCCAAAGCTGGGTTGGCAGGTAGAGACCCCAAACCTACGCAATCTAAGCCTTTAAAACAAATTGCAATCTGTCTTAAAAGTTGATGGGCCTAGGATTACTGGACTCAACGTCTCCGTTGAATGATCCCATCAGTCAGACATAATGCAAGACTTCTACGACTAAGCCTAAAAAGGAGACCTGATCCACCTTTGATAGACCAACAAGGAAAAGAAATTTACCGTGAAAATTGAAAAAAAAAAAAAAAAAAACAATAGTACAAAAAAATATGAAAACAAATGCATGCAAAGAAAAGCCAGATGAGTTTTAATCTAAGATTTACTCAACACCTCATGTCATCTCTTGATGTCAATAGCTTTTTTCCATTTAAATTTTTGAAAAAAAGAAAATTCTTCAACTTTGTTTGATCAGAAGACGCAATGGGCTGCTGAAAATCTTGTAGGAGAAGTCGTGTTTGTAAAATTTCTCAAATAGGCAACGACCATACTCTAGCTGGTTTTGGTCTCCAACCCCTAAAATCCGCAACCACTAATTTGTGATTTGTTATGTTTGTAGATTTGGGCCAATTGAACTTCTTAGTGTGCTCATCTTACATGTGTGCGTTACATGTGACTGATTTTAAGTAAGTCAGCCTAGAGCGCAGTGATATGTTCATGATAAATCCAAATCTTTCCAATAAACATAAAAGTAACCAGGCAATTAAATGCTTAAATACTGTCTGTCTACTTCCAGAAATGTCAATAGAAGAAAGAATGAAACAAATGCTTTATGAAAACGAACGAGGAAGCATTGCCGTATATTTGCTATTACCCATAGTGTTTCGTCTTAGTGTGTAGTCTGCATAAGACTGCACAATTGAACTGGCCCGAGAAAAATTGCCAACCAAAAGAACCGTGCTTAAACAAGGAAGAGATATCAATCCATGCACTAACAGGAATACTAATAGATGTATACATGCTTAAAAAGTATTAGGCATATGATGAGCGTTGATATGCTTCCATTTATTGCTGGTCCCTCTGCAACTGGATGAGCGCTGCCATAGTTGTGGGCGAAGAAATCCCCAGACAATGACAATATAAGTTCCTGAGTAACCCAGCTCAAGTCAATAACTGCTTGGACAACATATAATCATACGAAACTTATAAAACACTCTTCTAGTCTAGAATGTTTTGAATGTGAGTTTCTGGAAGACCAGCTCAAGTCAGCAACTGCTTGGGCAACATATAATCATTCGAACTTATAGAACACTCTTCCAGTCTAGGATGTTTTGAATATGAGTAGTCAAATGGGAATGTCGACCATAGCATATACTTGCTAAATACCCTCCATAGAATAAGCAATGGACACCAAGCTGGAAGATATATATGCGTGATTCACTTACTGAAACACTTTCCTCAGTCCCGTGATAAGAACCAACAGCCGTGCTGCGAAGTTGAGGTTGCCCACTCCTTATAACGGAATACGTCATGGTCTGAAGCCACCTGAAGTCAACGGGATCGTTAAATCCGCTCAAATACTGGCAGCCACGAACCAGAAAACGCCAAACCTTTTGTGTAATATTAGCCACACAATCAAGGAACTCGTTAGATATGTACTCAAAATCTGCATTTTGAGTCTCCCTGTGGCATAGAATGGCTTTCAATTTTTCCATCAATGAACACTTGGAGTACATGTATTTTGAGAGAGAGACCCCTTCTACAAACTCACACCATACTGAGCTTCTAGCAAGAGTTAGTAAGGACTCCCCGGCACTTACCCAGTAATTTGCAGCAGATGCAATCAGAGAAGATTCAGAGTGAAAAAGATGGTGAGTTGCACCAGCAAGCACTAATGAGTATGCTGCAGAGGTCCTGCTAAACTCCAGGGCTTCCCACGGATGCCCATTTGTTTCAGAATATAGCATCACCAAGTCATTTGCACGGACTTTATATGCTGAAGCCAGTGTCGTATAGGCATTTAGAGAGAGGAAGTGCAGGGGATGCAACTTGAAGGTTACTTTGCAGCCTTCAATCTGCCTGTAAGGAAGACCATTAGTGAGCATGTCCTCAAGCTTCTTGCAACATGATTCAGGATCACCAACTGACAGATATTCATTTATAGCATCGTCAACAAGATCAGTCAAACTTCTAATTGTGTTATCACCGTAGTAGTTGTGATCAGAATACAAACTGGAGTCAGGAGTTGCAGCAGAAATTTCCTGGAGAGGAACATGACAATTTTAATGTAAGTCGCAAATACTCCTTGATGGAGCTCAGGAATTGCCATACTTTTCAACATACAAAAATAAAGAAAGTAATTATTAGGAAAATGATATGAGCTGCAGAAAGGTTAAAAGCAAGCACATGTTTGAAACTCAACCACAGTATATAGTTCAAGGTTGAAAAAGTCTCATTGTAGAAAAGTTACCAGAACTAGGAAAGTGAAGTAATGGAAACAAGTTTAACATAAAATGTGAGAACGTGTTGATATTTCTCATGTTGATACTCTGCTGCTCTATGAGGCTGCAAGAGATGTAATTAACAGAGTAGCCAGCAGGCACTATTATGCGGCACACAGTAAAAAGGGAATATATTTGAAAAGTTACATACAATATTCTTCTAGAATTCACCACAGTGAATGATCAAACGAGACCATTAGTCAACAACCGGGGAATACATGCATGGAAATCTATATCTAACTACGTAAAGGAATGTTGAGATCTCCAAAACAATGGAAAATAAAAATGTCCACAAAAAATTGAAGCCAGTTGATTAACAAGTAAAATAGGAAATGAGAAAATGGGACATTTCACACAGTTGCCCCAAGGTTGATTCCAAAGGCATCTTAAGAATTAGCCAAACAGATGGTATGCCCTTTTGTCCAAATCTTACCTGTAGAGTGTGATCCACGTAGGTGAGGGGTGAAGCATTACATCGCATGCAACAGCAGATAAACCGATACTTTGACCATAACTCTGATTGTCTCAATGCCTGGGGAAACAATGTGCACAAAAGATTAGAATGCCGGAACTAAGTGAAAATCAAGTATTGCAATTCCATACATAAAAGAAAGACAGATATTATTTCCACCTAAGTCATTGCTTAAAAAATAATTATACGTATTCAAGCATTTTTTTTTTTTTTTTGAAATTAAGTAAAAAATGCTGTTGATCAAAGATAGCAATTTGCATTGGAGTTCCAATGCCCACAGTTGGATAGATAAAATCTGTACGATAGATAATTGCATTAGTGGTTGAAAATGATATAACCACACTAGATTAGGCCATGTGAACACATTTTTAATTATTTCTTTAGTTGGTAAATTTATTATCAGGAATATTTTACTATGTTTTTGCAAGATGCATACCACTCTATCATATTTAGTGGAAGATATCTTATTTCTCTAAATGATACCAACTTATGATTTATTTGAAAATGTCAAAATAGTTCCCCCTTATTTGGACTTTTCTATCTTAGCTACCTTGCTTTTCCATTTTATGAATTAGATTAAAGGGAATTGAGATGGTAGGAAATGGTTCCTCCCATCCACTTTTTGTGATATCAATCTCTATGATATAAGTAGAAGATTTCTAATCTTTCAAAATGATTCCAATTTATTATTTAATTGAAAATATCAAAATAGTTCCCACTGATTTGAACTTTTCTCAATTAGCTACCTCGCTTTTCCATTTTATCAATTGGGTCCAAGGGATTGAGATGGTATCAAATAAGTCCTTCCATCCAGTTTTTGTTATATCCCTTAAAGAATTGTTTATGAAAATAACAACCCTCAAGGAAAAAATAACCCCACCCCCCAAACACCACAAAAAAAAAGGGCAAAAACAAAAGAACAAAAAAAGACTTCCATGCTGTGGAGGACCATAGACCTGCCGTGGATAATCAAAGGAATAATGATAAAAGCCAAAACGGAATGGAGGTATATTGATATTTCCCTCAAGATTAAGAAAGCTCACGTATTGCAGGGAATTATTCAAGGCTTTTAGGGCTCATATTTGGCACAGAAATTAAAATTCCAGGCAATCATAAAAGGAGGAGCAAAAACGCACAGTAAAATGTTTAAAGGATCAAGACAAACGCTGGCGCATCATGCGTTAAAACTCTATGATAGTCGATAATGTAGGACGTGAAATGGAAAAAAATTACCTTAGGCTGCAACAAGTCAGTGTAGGCAATAGTCACTTCCTCCCCTTTCTTAATCCTCTTAATGCTCCTCACAACAATTCTCGGACCATTGTTCTCGAAAACCTCATCTACAAAATATAGTACATAACCAAAATTTACACAAGTCCGTAAACAATTTAAAGTCCTGCAGTTGACAAAAGAGAAAACAGAAAAACAAACACCTTTCGTTAACTCACTCACGCTACAAACACCATTCTCAATCTGCAACAGAATATTGATAAACAAATCAAACCTCCCTAACAACTCTCAATTCATTCAAAAATGGTGGAAGAATTGGTACGACCTCAGGTGCTTACTTGAGATTCACGGGCGAGGCCGGCGCAGGGGGCTATCCGGAGGCTCGCCTGGGCGCAACACGCCGGCGGAGAAGACCGCGAAAAACGGTAACAAGCGTTGGGGGAGCAACTGTGATTGATCCAGGAGAAGCTCGGGCCGTAAACGGCAATGCCGAGGGCGCGCCCAGTGTCATCCTGCACCTCCACCGCGTTTGTTATCACCAAGCATAAAGCCGCCTCCAGAAGTATATCGTCGGGCTCCCAGCCATCGCCCTCGTCGCGGCCTCGCATCTTCATCGTCGTGGCCATTTCCCTAGCGCCCTCGAGTCTCTCGAGGAGCTCATCGTCGCCGGTTGTCGAAAGAAGCCGATCGCGGTTGGTGAGCAGGCCAGCGATCCGGCCGGCGTGGAGGGGACGACTGACAGCAGGGAGAGATTGGAGGAGGCGGAGGGCAGCGCGGAGATCAGAGGTGTCTGTGGAGGCGGAGGGGGAGGGGAAGGTGCGGAGAAGGTGGACTTCGGCGGTGGAGACGGGAAGGGAGGAGGAAGAGCAGCGAGGGGAGCAGTAGTGTAGGGAATTGGCGGGGAGAAGAGGAGGATTTGGGAGAGGGGAGAAGCAGGAGGAGCAGTGAGAATGGAGTAAAGCGTCGTGGAGGGAATAAGAGAGGGGAGGGAGTGGTGGTGCTATGTCTTCCCCGATTTCTATGTCTTCGATTGCTCGTAAGCTCATTTCTACTTCCATCTCCATGTCCCTGTTTTCTGACAAGAATCTTCCTTCTACTCGCATGTGTTGGCGTACTATTTATAGCTTACGCGGTCGCCCTTCCCGTTTGTCCCCGTATTCCTGTTCTTTTTACTCTACTCGAATCATACTTTATCTTTACTATTATCAATATCTTGAGTGTTAAATTCATCAGAAAGAGTGAAAGTACATTGAATACAACGTTACTGTGTACCATAGACAAGAAAATATGTTCATAAAGGCTAAACCTATGACTTATACTAAGTAGGATATAAATAAATTTAATATCCCTTACGAGGACGAGCTCAACAATATTGCCGCATTAGTGTTTCGTCTAATTTGTCTCTCAAACAAATGTAAATGACGAGCGCGTCGTAGCACAGGGAACCTTCTTCACAGCCAATCAGGCTATTCTGTGTAAACTCTCGGCGAGTCATTAGATCACCAGCGGCAAATACAATAATTGGGCGAAAATTATCATATCTAAGTAATAAGACTGAGGATCTAGAGATCATAACTCATGGTAGATGTAATATGTTAACCTTTCGGTGCCATAGGGAACACATTTAAATTTTCGCATCAAAATCAACAAATTTGCAACTTCTGTGCATACTTCCATATGATCCAAACAAACTGCCATCAATGTTTGACATGGCCTAATTAACAGGACCCAGGGTAACAAGGTCCACACCCGTCGTGTTTTTGGTAATAAAACTGGAAAGGAAGCGCTGAGAGAAGGCTGCGCGTTTTTCCTTTATCAATCCAGTATTCCAATCTATGAGCTTGATTTCAACCCTGGACTAATAAAATGAATGGAAGTTAAGAGGGAGGAAGAGAAAAAGAAAGAACATAAAGAAAAGAACGGAGATGAGACACAAGAAATGATAGACTATGAAGTCTCACTCTTGAAGAGGATCTTGATATAGTAACACTTGATAAGAGCGGACAAACAGAAGGTTTACCTCAACTATTGCTTCACTTTCAGAGAGTTCTCAATGCGTTGGATTAGCTGATCTGCAGAGAAGGCGCCCTCCTGAGAGAATTAACCCAAAAATCTAGTTCACAATCAACACCCCAAATAGATAGGAAGAAAGAAAGAGCAGAATTCCCTGAAATGGTGCTAATACCACAGGCTTAAGACTAAAAATTGGAAATTAATAAAAAAACACTCTCAGCAACTTAACACGCTGTACAAAGCTAAGACTAGGCTAAGACTCTACCGCCCAGAAGAAGAAAAAAATGAAGAGGAAGAAGAAGAAGAAAGAAAGAAAGAATGATGAGGCTTCAATGCGTTTTGTGAGTTGAAGCAAAAACATCCAACAGGTGGAAAAAGATAAATGCCACTAGAGAGCGAGGAAGACACAAATTCAACTTACAAAGCGATCAAACGGTTCTCCATCCTTAAATATAATGAAAGTAGGCAATGCTTCTATTCTGTATTTGTCTGCAATGCTGGGGTACTTCTCAGTGTCGATCTTCACCACCTGGATCTTATCTTTCAGCTGAATACTGACTTCATTGAGGATTGGAGCCATGAACTGACAAGGACCACACCTGGTAACCAGAGATTGAATTACTACTCTTCAGTTTATCATATTCTCCTGAGAAACATTTGCTAGCCTAGAGGTTGCTCGGAACAATGGATTCAGACTTAGAGCTTCTCCCCATTCAGCAACCTCAATAGTGAAAAAAAATTACTACCATTGCCAGGAATCATGCTTCACTCCCAAGACAACCATATTATTGCAAACTTAGGCTGCAAAAGCTTATAAGATTTTTCAATTAAGTAATTCCCCATGTTATGATTTCAGTTAATAAGGTATGTTGACAACATGGTTAGAGACCATCACAACTTCTGATCCATCTTCTCCAAATCCGAAAACAGAAAAAATTAAACGTGGGAAAGAACATACCAGGTTGCATAGAAGTCAACCAATACAGGTTTCTCAGAATTAGCCAGCAAGTCATCAAAGGAGGAAAAAGTTTGCTTCTTGGCTTTGACCTACAGGAAAAATTGGAGCTCTATATGTTTATTGATACTTCAGAAAAGTAGTTCACACTTAGTTGTCCATGGAAGCAAGTATTAAGCAAAGCCAATTTTTAGATTTTGATAGTCGCCACAAAGTCCAATTGGAAAGCTGCGTGTCTAGTATGCAGTATACTGAATATCTGTAGAACTTCTTAATGTACAAGAAAAGGATGAATTCATACAATTTTCAGGTTTTGGATAACTCTTCAGAGAGTGTTTAAAAAAAAGGAAAGAAAATCTAACCAAAAAAAAAAAAAAAGTAGACTTGAAGGGCATCATCCTAATAGAATCTTCTTGCAGCATATCTGAGGGGACACCAACTAACGGATGAACGACGGCCATACTTACAAAAATGAAACATTTAGGAGATAAATTTTGCACTAAATTCGCAAATCCCTCAATAAGCAGATCTAAAGCAACCATTGAATATATAAAACGCTGCTCCACCTAAGAAAAACGAAGATTGAGAAACATGAAGAAAAGGGGAGGGAAAAGAAAAAAGAAAAAAAAAAAGAAGAAGCTCATCCCAATTCGTATCAGAAGGAAATTCTTCAGCATTGAAACACAACTGATTTTTTACTTTTTCCAGCTGATTGTTGGTTAAATGGTGCCCTGAAAAGTTAACTAGAGCTGCCTCTAACCGAACAATTAAGAAATAAGCGAGAAACACTAGATTATAAGTAAGAGAAGATTCAGTTCCTAGAAAGAAAAGCTCAAAATTGTTCATATAAGCCATTGCTTAAACAAACATATCACACCATGCAATTTCAAAACAGATGAAGATGTAGTAATCAGGTATCAAAATGGAGCCACATTAAAGAATCAATCACAGGCCTTTGATAAAATCCTTTGGTCTAAAACCATACAAGTCATTCAGTGTCATATCAGGATCGAAGTCTGAGCCTTGTAACGCAGGATCAGGCCTAATTCGTGGCATCAAGATTGCCGCGCCATTAGTTTATATATCCAGAATACTGACTTGAACTAGCGAGAAGTTATTTTACTCAATTAAGTTCATCCTCCTATTCTTAGAAAACAGCAACAAGAAAATATATGTAAGAATCCCAAATAAGCACTCTCTAACCTACGAGCACAGGATTACGACGCCCAACGCCTACGAGTCCTAGGACAGTGAGAATAAATAAATGGCACTCCTGCGTGCCATAAAATTTTCCACCATAGAGCCGCTAATCTGACGAATGTCCGCATAATAATCTAAGAAGATTACGCTCAAGAACAATATTAGAATGGCAGGGAATTTAAAGGTTCAGCATAACTATAACAAAATGGGAATGAGAAAAAATTACAAATCAGATCATCCCAAGTTTCGATTAATCATAGGACTCTAAACTTTCTGCTAGTCTCCGAATATTCTAGGCAGACAAACAGAACATAATGTCCATAGTCTAAAAGTTGTTACCATAGTAAGGACTCGAGGCCGCGAGGGAGAGCATATGCCGGGGGTGCCGATTAGAACCCTTCGGAGCCGTGACGGAAACTGCAGAGAAGCCGAGCAAGACGGCTTCGACAAGCAAGAAGAAGCCACCAACCGATTAGAGCGGTCAGGATTCAGCGCAGGATACGTTGATGTCGAAACTGAAACCGCCATTAGAAGCCAACCTCAAGAAGAATCTCCACGGAAATACTTGGCTACAGTTTGGGATAAATCGGAAACAAAAGGAAAGTAAAATATATCTGTTTGTGAGGGGAAAATGATGTCCGAGGCAGAGCCAAATAAGGGGTGTGAGCGCGTGGAAAAGAAACAGACACCATATGGCAGTCGCCTTGGGGTTAGATTTTACTCGTATGTCTGCGTTGCTGACCGTCGGATTAGGGCGACTCAATAGAGACATCGGACTGTAAATGCCTAGGTAATTTGACTTTGGTTGTCAGATACATGTTGACCTTCTGATGTGTCGAGGATGAGGAAGATTACATGCGGTGACCGTAAGTTGTCGCTGCCACCTTCGTGGAGAATTTAATCCCACGCGTGCCTAGAGTCGTGGAATCCAGTTCCTTACCACTAAAAGGCAAAATTGGCCCAGAAAGGCGGAGGAAAACCATGAAAAACAGATACAAAGCTTATGGCTTTCCCAGCAGATGGGACTGAAAATATTCAACCCGTGGACAACATCTAGGATACACGTGAGATTTACAAGGTAGTTTTAACATACATGTGGGCGATCAAATAGAACTCAAGCAAGCGAGAAGCAACAAATGATTACACACCCAAAATTTCCTCCGCAACAGTTTTTGGCCTCAACTCTTGGGGGCCCTTGGTGGCTGGAATGACTCCCCGCAAAAATTAGTACAAAAATTGCAGTCATAAGCAACATTGAAGTGCAGTCCTGGAGCGTAGCACTTGTGTTTGAAGAAAATCACCCGTCGCTTGTCCACGTGAAGGCCAGAAAAACAAGGGTGAGTGCAGTGAAAATGATGGCAGAAGCAAACACCAACATGGCCCTGCTTAGGCCTTTGTTCCGACTCTCTTGACTGCCCATCTCAACCTCTTTGAGAAGCTCCCTTACCTGTTCCATGTCCGAATCCTTGGCCGCTTGGATTAATCTACCTTGGATTTTCTCAAGCTTGGTTAGCCGCCTACGTCGGGATGCATCCTTGGGAGGCCAGATAAGGCCTGTCATTTTCCAGAGGAGGAAGCCTACGTATATGGCCACAATACAGTCAACAGTGTAATGATGACGTTCCCGTATCTCTCTCTGGGCACTGTGCGCTACAAGAAGCCATATAAGAGCCGAGCTAAAACCTCCATAAGCTTCCTGCAACCACGTTCAAGATATAAAGAGGTAACAAGAATCAGTAGCTCCTATTATGACCACAAGATGAAAAGTGGTTTCACTAAGTAATTATGTATTTTACCGTCCAAGCCATAGCTGTCAGTACGGCAACAAGCATGTGGCCACTGTACAGGAGGTCATTGCAGCCACCTCCGGCTTTCTTTAGCAGATGGTACCACGACGATCCCTCTGAAGCAGTGGGGCGCAGGAAATCAATTAGGAAGCTCATTGAACCCCATTCTGGTTGGTAGTCACGAGGGACTCGTCCAGTCTCAGCTGCAATACAACAAATCAAAATGTTAACAAACACCACTTCCACCAAGCAAAATATGTGTACAGAAGAAACAAGGGCATCAGTACAAGGGAAAATATATAGGATCGTGACATTCCCAACACAAAACTCCAACTTAAAGAGATGCTTCAAGCCCTATCTACAAGCATAAATCCCAGTTTAGAAAGCACAATTATCAAGACTAATGCGATCAGAAATGACACCTCATAAGTTGTGGTTTGCCAAGTAATCTCAGACTTAACCGCAAAAGATAAATGGAAAACTTTTTTTCTTTTTTACTTCTTTTCTTGCTTAAAGTCTTTTGAGTTGTGAGGAAGCCTCTGGCAGGGTGTTGGATCGGGCATTTGAGATGGTATAAAAGGTCCACTATGAGGTGCTTCATTATTGCAAAGACACGGCCATATATCGTCAAACAATCAGGAAACTCCATTTCACTAAAACTATTAACATATATTATGAATCTGGAGATCTGCTCCCACGCAGTGAAGCGGACATATGCATTAAAAAATAAGGCATAAGAAGTGTTACAAATTCATAAAATCCAGTAAACCTAAAGTAGGTAGAAAAATAAAATTACCATACAGTGTGCACAAAATCTGTGTCAACATGTCAGGTAAATAACATTATGAAGATGCATATATATCAGATCAAGAACAGAAGCAAATATACTTAGTACACAGAACATACCAAAAGCCATATCCACTCGTATTAACTGACGAATAGAATTAGCATCTGAAGCATAAGGGACATAATATTTCTGAGCCCAACGATGAGGATATCCAGGAACTTCAAACCGAGCAGTAGCACACCATGGCCTGGCTGATGGCAGGATGGTGGATACAAAAGTTATGGCTCGAAGAAGACGGCCAATTGCCATGGTGAACATGTATCTTGCAGCCAGCCCGAGGCCAGGAGCTTGTACGCAGTCAAATAGTACAGAGAAAGCCAGCATGATAAACAGCATTAGGAAATGATGCAGTCCAATAATATGAGCTCTCAGTATTTCTACCATGGGATGAGGAAGTTTCTCGTTCAGAGCCAAGAGTAACCACTGGCCAGTGTCAGGAAGAGGACGTGCATCACTGTCAAATGTTAAGAAATCAATAATCCCATTGTTTAATTTCTATTCAATAAGTAATGCAGAAATGCCATGGGAAACTAAAGGTATCATCTTCAGAATTCCCTGAGAATGAATGACAAGATGACAGAGTGCATCAACTTTCACATTAGAACTCATGATTGTCTGGTTGGGAGATCTTACACTTAGATAAGTTTAACTTTTACTGTTTCATAAAAAATAAATAAATAAAAAAGGAACCAAAAGGCTATTTGATGTCCATACAGGTTTTCAAGATGGTTCTTCAGAAAGACATAAACCTCCACCTCCTAACTTTTACTTAGCAAGATATCCATATTAGCATCCTAATTACTAAGTCTATGACAATTCTTTCTCAATCAGTGGCACATACACATTAGGAAGCACAGCAATTACCAATTGATCGGTAGCTGTGACACATTGCTGAGAAGAATAAAAAGCTTCTCACAAATAGGCTAATGTTTCAGTTTAATTGCTTCGCATATCACCATGTAAGGTGCTTAAAGATCATAAAACAGGTGCTTTTGCCTGAGTGGAATGAATGAACATGTACAAGTTTTTTTAAAAATATATACACATATATATAATAAAAATAAATAAATAAATAAACAATCATGAGTTACGAGTGCCCCAAATATTAGATAATATTGATTTCAAATATGTAAACACTGGCTTCATGCCCATCAACAGCTACCAACTGAAAGAATTCAAAAGAGAAAATGAATAAAAGTGGGTAATATGATGCTTTTAACCTTCAAAACCGACATCCATTTCCCTTATGACCTGATTAGGGTGTATTGTCATACCATCGAGTAAAGAGTCAATGCCTAAGTTAAATAAATTGAAAATTTTCTTTTGGAAACACAAAGCCTTTCTATTCCTTAAACAAACTAAATTTGCAATTGTAGTACTAGAATGCGTATTTGCAGTGGAATGCTTCCTTTGCTAAGAGATGAAATACATCCAACTCTTCTAAGGGTCAGTATTACATTTGAAGCGGACTCTGCCTCAGTTTCAAATATGACTCGAGGTCAGTCGTGATGTCCTCCAACAAGCTAATAAGTGACTCTAATACATAAGGGTGCAGGACATCACTAAAGTATTGAGCCAATGAGATTATTGGCCCCAAAAACGCATTAAACCTTTTTTATTCTTTTGGAGAAACAAAACAGTGACATCCTCTTTATGTAGCGAGGCGCCAGAACAACGCAATTGCCAATGAAATCCAAAATACGCTACAATGATGAGTCTATCTTTTATATTTCGCACATAATGACGGAAGTCCAATGAAGATGCTATCTTACCTTAATGGTAGTCATTAACGCTACAGAGTTACAAGTCTAGAAGCAGAAGCGCATAAAATATTATACGGTACTCTGTTATGCAACTGCGAGGCTATGGACTGACCAACCCACAAAAGGGAAAGAAGCAAAATGTGCCACACCTGAAACAAGTGTTGCATTCCCAATCGGTTGCCGTTAATTACTTGCTAATACCAACATCTATTTTCGCATTTTCTTCAGCGAAAATGAAGTCAACGGCTTTGTTAATGCTTTACTAATCCCGCATTTATGACCCGAACCACTTTCCAAATACATATGATTAGATCAAATCCTACAAAAACTCAAACAATTCCGCAAACCCAATAGTTCCGAAACTTGTCTAGAAACCAAATCTTGAACCCATGTTCATATTTCGCAGAACCTCATAATCTGACAAAATGCAGTAAGAACAAAAAATTTAAGCTTCAGCAGAATGTAAAAGAAGGAAAATTAAACTAGATCCACATAATTGCACGCTATGAGAAGCCCTCAACAAACTAAAAGCTTCAGATTTTCACTGATTTACCATATGGGTCGCTCGTTCGAGCTCGAAAACCAAAACTTATGTACTGGCATAAATATATAGGACTGCAATGGCTTACCGGTGCCAATCAAGGCCAAGCACGGCGGTGACGAAGCGCACAGAGAGAGCTTCAAAGAGGAGAGCTAACAGCATGAAGATCATGGAAGCGACGAAAGGTATGGCCGCACGAAACTCAGAGGCCCAGTGCTTGTAGAAAGGGACGCGAATGACGGCGATTAGAGCGAGTACGGACCAGAGTGCTGGCTGAAGACGCGCGTGCCATTCCGGCGACAAGTAGCGGAGGTAGTCTATCACCACATATGACAGGGCAGCGAGGCCAAGACCTGCCGGCGCTGGCCACCGCATGGTGAACCCAAGGTGCAGGCAGAGAGAGGAAAAGCAGTGTAAGTTGGAAAATGGAGGTTGGGGGTTATAAGCTTTGGACAAAGTAGTGAGAAACTCCGCTTACCTTTTTTAAAGTAGTGAGAAACTACTTTTACCTTAATTGTAGTCATTACCGCATTGTTACTATATTTTGATTTAAAAAGAACATCTATTAAAGCTTTTATTTATTAATTGTCCTGTAGAAATATACTAGCAACTCTATAACGAGAATTTAAGATTTTCTTATAGTTGTTAAAAAAAAAAAAAAATAGAGAGAGAGAACGTCTCTACCAAGAAGAAATTAAAAATTATATTGTACCTTTGCAAAAAATTGTTTTGGAAAAATCTATATGACCCTTATTTTTTAAAGGCCTAATTAATGAAGTGTTTTGAAAATACTCAAACAAGTTACTAGTTTGCTGTGTTTCAATGACATGTCGCCTAGGAAAGGCCTGAACGATTTAGAAGGCCTTAGTGACAATGTCGTTTCAAAGGTATCAAAGGACATGCCATTTTAGAATCTCTAGTTGGGATATTGCATTGTAAGGACTTGAATGAAATGTTATTTAAATGGCAACTGGACAAGTTAACGGTTTAAAATGACTAAATTAAAAATGTTTACGAATTGTAGAAAGAAAAAAGAAAGTGATTTTTGAAATGCATAAACGACACATTGTTTTAATAAGATTTCACCTACATCTAGTTTTAGTAAAGTATGGATTGCTTGTCATTGCATTGATAGAAACCTTGACCTGAGAAGAATAAAAGCAATTAAAATAACCTCAAGGAGAGTTACAGTTGGCTTAAAAGTGAGATAAATGTTACAATTCAAACATAAAATTTATGAACTTGTTAATAGGTTAGGTCTTTTGACATGGTGGCTTAAGATCGTAACATACACTTACTTGTTCTAAACCTACCATAGGTTATAAATGACAGCCAAACTCTCTTTTAAGCCTATCATGACAAGCTGGTTACTTTGTCACGTGCTTAGAACTTTAACTCAAAAGACTAAATTGTTAAATAGAATTACTTAGACCTTTATAAATTCAAAATTTCTCACTTGTCTTTTTAATGTGAGATAATGTTCTCTATATGTCATTTATTGGATATCCTCTCTCTCGAGGTGTTTCATTTTGGAATATAACATTTTTCCCACCAAAGTTCACATTGCCTCCAATATGGCCATATACATTTAATGTGACTATTATCCATTTCAACAAGTTACAAATAACGAATTTAAAATCATAACCCAAAAGATTAGTCTATTAAGTAAAATTATCTAGACTATTATAAATTTAGGACTTCCCATTTGCCTTTTTAATAGAAGACGATATCCTCTATATCCCCTTTTTAAGATATTATATTTTTTAAAGTATTCTATCTTAAAGCATGAAATGCTACTCTAAACCCTGGTGTATAGTAGAGACGTTAGAGACGTGACAAAGTCTTGGTTTCATTTGATTCGACTTTCCAAAACATTTGAAAATCTTGATAGAAACCGTTTTAAGCCTACTTCAATGGCTACAACTGAAATGATGTAGTAGTTCATCGCAGGCTCATTCAAACTTAAAATTTTCAGGCAATTGCATATGCCGACAAACTAGAACGAATCTCTAGCTAACATATTTTTCATATTTATAATTTCTTACTTATCTGTTTTATCTTGAATATTTGATGCCTTTTTAAGAGAATCAACGTAGATTAGATTCTCGTTCACTTCAACTTCTGCAATATCGTAAGTCCATAAAATTCCTAATGCACATGCGGTAAACAATGCAGATTTTAAAAGTGTGCCTCAAAATTTTTGTTTTATTCTGCATCGATACACACAGGGTTTTTGTGGTACGAAACGGGCCAACAATCTAGGAAATGGCAACACGCCATTCCAAGCTGATTTGGTGGACCTAGAGAACACGCACAAAGCCCACTTCTGCTTTAATTACGCCGGCTGCCCTTCCATCCGCTGCCCGGTTGCCATTTTGCCTGGTTCCCTGTAATTCAAAAACCAGCACAGCCATGAGTATTCTTGTCGCCGGCGGTCAGCCGTTTTCTTTATGCCGGGGAGGCTCCGCTCGAAGAAAACCTTCTAGACTATTTCCTGCCCGAGCAGCCTTGGTGGAGGCGAGACCTAGAACTGTGCCTGCACTGAGGGATGGGCCCGGTGGGTCTGGGCTGGTCTTGAGAGGGGACCGAACCGACGACTTGCAGGCAGAGGCAAGGGCCATGGAACGTGCCGCCAATGCTACCGTCTACAGCTCCGACCTTCTTGCAGCCAAATACGGCTCCCGCCCGATCAAGGTTCTCCCTTCTTTCCCTTTTCAGTTTCCAGTTAGATTAAAAGCTTATCTAATTAATTCTCCGTCTTTAACGGGATAAGGTACTGCGAAGGACCCTGCAAATTTTGATTGCCGTTAGTTCGTTCGGCTTAAAATTGTTTGTTGACCAAAGGAAAGGCCAGCTCGATCAAAATAAAAGGCTTAGGGCCGCCGAGCTGAGAAGAATTTTCACTCGATTAGGCCCTACTTTTGTGAAAATAGGTCAGGGCTTGTCGACCAGGCCCGATATCTGCCCGCCGGAGTATCTCGAAGAGCTCTCTGAACTTCAGGTATTTTCTTCCTTCTTCACTCTCTCTCTCTCTCTCTCTCTCTCTATTTACTTGCACGCTGACAATACTTTCCCTGCAATAACTTGTTTCCCTATTTCTTAGTTTCCTAATCATCATCATTATCATTTCATTTTTTCGGGGTTCGGGAAGTCGGTTTACAAGCTTAACCATTATCGTATCCCTGGGATATTGGAAAATTTTCTCCAAATGGAACGTTCAGTTCAAACTTGAGAAGAGAGAATGGGGGGTGGGGGTGTTGGCTGATTATTGGTCTTATTGTGATTCAGCTATATATCAATGCTAATACAAGTATCACTCTCATTGTGATTGAGCAGGACGCTTTACCGACATTCCCAGATGCAGAGGCATTTTCATGCATTGAGAGAGAGTTGGGACTACCTCTTGATTCCATATTCTCATCGATATCTCCATCGCCAATTGCAGCAGCAAGTTTAGGACAAGTTTATAAAGCTCAACTGAAGTACTCGGGGCAGGTTGTGGCCGTAAAGGTGCAACGCCCTGGTATTGAAGAAGCTATAGGACTTGACTTCTACCTGATAAGAGGTCTAGGATTTTTAATAAATAAATACGTTGACATAATATCCAGTGATGTTGTTGCCCTTATTGATGAATTTGCACGTAGAGTCTATCAAGAGCTCAACTATGTGCAGGTTAGTTTTTCTCAACAATGTTTCTCTAGTATAAAACGTACATTCTATCCTAATCAAATGTTGTTGAGAAGACAGAACATCCGGTCACTTCAGCCGTAAATATCGTAATTTGTATAAGATTCTTTCAGGTTTGGATGTTAATTTTGAGAGGTCCCTGCAGGAGGGGCAGAACGCAAGGAGGTTTAAGAAATTGTATGCGGACAAGGAAGATGTCCTTGTCCCAGATATTTTCTGGGATTATACCAGTGGCAAAGTATTGACAATGGAGTGGGTTGATGGAGTAAAACTAAATGAGCAAGATGCCATTGAGAGTCAAGGTTTAAGGGTTTTGGATCTGGTGAACACAGGTATACAATGCAGCCTGAGACAGCTACTTGAGTATGGATATTTTCATGCAGATCCTCATCCTGGTAATCTCTTGGCAACACCTGAGGGAAAGCTTGCCTTCCTTGACTTTGGAATGATGAGTGAGACTCCCGAAGAAGCAAGATTTGCTATTATAGGTCATGTTGTTCACATGGTTAATAGAGACTACGAAGCTATGGCTCGAGATTACTATGCTCTTGATTTTTTGTCGCCCAATGTAGACGTTTCTCCAATTGTGCCAGCACTTCGAAACTTCTTTGACGATGCTCTTAATTCAACTGTTAGTGAACTAAACTTCAAAACATTAGTGGATGGTCTGGGTGCGGTTTTATATCAATATCCATTTGATGGTGAGTTATTATGTTGTGAATGATTTTCAAGCCGTAACTGTAAGCTTACTTAAATCTGTTGAAATTCAGCACGGTTAGGTCATTAGTAATGAAGAGTCCAATTAATGTAGTGAATCATAGAACCGAGTTGCTAATGATTCATTTGTGCTTCTTTTCACATTGGAAAGTCTGATGGAGGGGTATTGTCCTCCTTGTTGTTAACTCCTTGCTCTTCAAGACGAAAGACACAAAAAACTATGGAGAAGACTGATTTCTTTGAGTTCATAACATCCTTTCTGTAATTCCAGAATAGCATAGTTGTATGCTTTCCTCATGACTCTTTTGCTGAAATTTGATGCTTGGCTTGTTAGTGCAGTTCCAGCATATTATGCATTGATATTGAGGTCACTTACGGTACTGGAAGGTTTAGCACTTTATGCTGATCCAAATTTCAAGGTGCTGGCAGCATCGTATCCATACTTCGCTAAAAGGCTTCTTACAGATCCAAATCCATATCTCAGAGATGCCCTTATTGAGCTGCTTTTTAAGGATGGGAAGTTCAGGTATGGCTTTTGCTTCTATCTTATCTTCTGCTTCGAACTGGATATTGTTTAGTGTCATGGGCCCACTTGAAACAAGTTAATGTTTGGTTCATTGCAGGTGGAACAGACTCGAAAATTTACTAGTACAGGGGAAAAAAGATAGGGACTTCACTGCAAAAGAGGCTTTACAACCAGTTTTGAAGCTATTGTTGGGTGCAGAGGGTGAGGAACTGAGGAATTTAGTTATCAAAGAGGCTGTCCGTGTTACTGAAGCTTTTGTTTTGGGCACGGTTATCGATTCATACCAGTATATTCCTGATCTTATGAGAACTCTAATATTTAATGGCAATTCAACCGGGCCTCTTGCGATGAGTACCGCAGAACAGGAAAGCTTGATTGAGCTTCGAGATCAAGTTTTAAGGATTTGGGGACTGCTTCGATCATCTGAACAGTTTGATCCAGCAGATCTGCAGCCTATTTTGCTGGTAAGAGCAGCATCTTGTCCTTTTTCCTTCTATCTTTTCCTTGCTTTCAGTGGCTATAAGATTGGAAAGAAAATAATTGTTTCATAAACACTAGAAAGCTGAAAAGGGGACAAACCACAGTAGAAGACGCTAATGACAAGAAGATAACAAATCCTAAATTTTTCGAGCTTCCTTTTCTACCATTATAATTATGATCCGAAGCAATTCCCAATGCTTTTAGCTGGCGGGAATAATAGTTTTCCATTTGTATCCCTGGAAACATATAAATGTGGCTGTTTAGCTCTGAGCTTTGTTAGAGTTTTGGGGGCACAAAAGAAAAGGAGATTAAAAAAGGGACCAAAGCCTTAAGGTTTTGATATTTACTCAACTTTTGATGTCGTGATGGCTAGAAAGACATCCTAATCGAAGACTGTCAAAAGAATGAGCAACTCAGTATTTAATTGCAGTAGATTCTTCAGATGAAACTTACTGAAGGATCGAAACTGAAACGTACTTACTGAATGCACAACATTAGTGATATATTGAAGTCTTATAAAGACTGAACACATGTTAACAGGTCCTTCAAGAGCCTGAGGCACGTACTCTAGGGGGACGTGTTATTGGTGGGATAACTCAACGTCTTGCTGCACGTTTACTGCAACAAGTACTCCGAGCTCCAACGGCTGGTTCGACTTCGACATTGTGACAACAGTAACATTTTTTGGGCGATATAGAGTAAGTAATGTACATAATTGTCAACTATGATAAAGATTCGTGTACGATCTTCTTTCTGTATTATATAACTACATCATTTGATGAGATTGTCTGAAAATAATTTCCACAGTGCCCCTGTTACTTCAAATTACATGTTCTAAAGTAACACAATTACCAGACATCATAAATAAATTGATGTAGTGTCTCAAGGTGGGCACCGGGTAGCACAGATCTGTAGTTTCAACGCGTCCGTCGAGCGTTCACAATAACAAGTTTATCGCTATTTGTGAAGCAACGACTTACAAACCGAGGAGAACCACTAGGCCAAAATAAGCCATTTGATGTACTTGGGTTCAACGTGACTTTGTGGCTTTTCCTGCTACAGTCGTGTATGCCTTAACAAGCTCCTCCTTAACCATGAAAAGTACAGAAGCTGCAAAAACACTCTGTACTATCTTGGTGCTCATTCCCTTGTAAAATCCAGGCAATCCTTCGTAGCGGATCATTTTAATTATTGCATCAACAGTACCTGTACTCCAAAGATACCAGATAAAAGGTCGGGTTCTACATTGGAAAAATATGATACAACTTTTTTCTGCAGCGTGTAAAGGATAGACAGCATTAACAAGAGAAATTACCCTGATGCTTGCATTATATCAAATAAAAACCATTTACTTGAACATAGAAGCTACACCCTAATTTACTCAACTTTTACACACATAATGGTACAATATTCTGTCTGTATAGCTGATAGAAAGGACATTTTGGGTTCACAAGGTTTTCTTAGGATGGGTCAATGGAACTTTTAAATGTCAGGGCACTTCAAGACTGAGGAATTTTTTTTTGAGTCTGTTGTTATATCACCAAAACTCAGAGGGAGGCTTCCTAATTTTCCCTCCCTCTAAACCAAAAAAGCCAACGGAAAAGTTCGCAGACAAAGCACATAATTTGACATGACCTCTATTAAAATTAAAGGTTTCATATATTAAAATTTTAGTCAGCTTGGACACCCAGAAGAAGAAACAATAAAGCAACCAACCAAACTATAACTGACCGACCAACTAAAATCCAGGAATAACAAATACAACGTCTTCCTTGCAGGGTTGAAAATGCAAACTTCACATCACTTCAAATTAAGTCACTTTTGTAGGATTCAAAAGAAAAACATAAATGAAATTCTTCATCAACTTCGAAAGGTCAAACAAAAATTTATTAAGGTAGTTTTGTACAATCCATTAATCAACTTCGACGGCGAAAGCAATCCAAATTATCTCTTGATGCATTGATGGAAATAAAGATGATTGAATTCAGCAAAGTCAGAATCATTTTTTCTTGATGAAGGCACAACTCGGATGAGATTGTGCCAATATACCAGCAAAGAAAAAAAGACTCAGTATGTGCAAAATTTGTCTAGCATCACCTCATCTCTTGCAAATTGAAACCCAAAGAAACCAATATGTAGTATAAGTGACGCTCCAGTGAATATGTACATAAAACTGATAACATAATATCAAAATCACCCCAGTTTTCGGACTTACGCATCTTAAAAAATTAGAAAATAGGAATTCTAGCTGCCAAAAAGAAGATCAATCCATCATTCAAGTTTGGCAGATTTATCCGAGGACCATCTTAGCAATTGCAATGTCATGAAGACAGTGATAAGGATGAGGAAAAGATACGAATTTCAGAAAAAAAATGAAAACCTGAGTATCTTAATGAGATGTTCCCACCAATTTCCTGCTTTGCTTGCAACCTTGACTGTACAGGCAACCAAAGTCACAAAAAATAAGAAACTCTTGAAAGAACATATATTATTTCAAAGGCACGTTAGGCTAGTCTGGATGCAAAGTAAACAATTTGATCAAAAAGCTAAACTTATAGACTTAGAGATGTTCATGTAAAAACTCAAAATTTTCATTGACTAGCCAAGTGAACACGTAAATCACACAAAACTAACGAGAGATCCAAACATGTTGAGAGTTCTACTTGATACCACATAAGATGACCCCAACAGAAAAGTAAGGATTTCATCTGAACAAACTGTTTGTCAGCAGTTTATTTTTTCCTGCTCAGTCGGGTAAGACTGTAAGGCAGACTAGTGTTTTACTTTACCTTGACAACTAACAAGGGGTACGTTGAAATGGTTGCCCCAAGCTTTGCCAATGCCCCTAATAGAAAAACCTGTTCACAAGAGAATCAACATTTGTGGTGGTTGAGGGGAAGGAAGTAAAATCATTAAGCTCTTATTGCCATCAAAATATGTTACAAGTTCTTTCTGACTGGAATTTGAAAGGCATCTTATACCTCCAAAGCAGTTACGGTTTTTGATCCCTGCTTGTTCGCAGCACGCTTTGCCCTTAGATGCTTCAACAAGCTCTCGTAAATCATGAACTGAATTGAAGGATTGCACACCTGGAAACAGAATTAATTCATTATACCAGAATTAAGTCGATAATACATCCCAAGTTAACTCAACTATCAATTATGGCTAACCATAATAAGTGTTGGAACAATTCCTTTCCAGAATCCAGTAATTCCCCCCTCAGTATAAACCTCGCGTGCCTGGCCAGCATCGCATGCACAGAGAAGAGTGATGAGAAGCAAGTACAAAGTAAATGCATAAAAGAGAGTAAAAACCAAAAGCACCAGTACTACGAGAAAGGACAGCTTAAAAAATGTAACAGGGTTGGTCAGGTTAAGACGATATCAAAATATGGAATGTACAGCCTAAATAAGTGGCACACTTACAAGAGAGACAGTATGTGAGTATTGGATAATAATGAAAAACAAGAGAGATTCCTCTCAAACCAGATAGACAAACATAAACAAAATATCCAACCAATGATTTATTTTGACCAGTATATTTCTCATAATGTAATAATAATAAAAAAAATTACGATGGAACACTCAAACATAAGAATTCAGTAATTAAAACACTCTCCAGAATAGTTTCATGACAAAGATATGGTTGAAGACAAGCTGACAACGCTATAGTTAATGAGATAACTCACTTGATTTGGCATATCTCAACCCAAGCCAACCTAAGCTCCAAATACGGATGCCATAAAGTTTTAAACATCAAAATATTCATCTTACAGGCTAACCCACTTACGTCAACTTTGTTCAATCTGTATTCACCATGTCAAGCATTTCAATTAATCTAATCTGAGTCACCATCAATAGCAGCTTGTGATTAGTAATATTTTATTGTCTTATAGACGATCAAAGTTGTAATTTTTTCAGACAACCATTCTTATCTCGATTGAGAAAGACTAGTAATTGACTTTCAGAAATTTAGGCCATGGGCCCACACTAGTGTTCAATTAATCAAAATGGACGAGTTAACAGCATCAACCGCATCAACTGGGTATCAATCTGAAATTTGTTTGACTAATTATTAGCCCTTATTCCTCACAGATCGATTTAAGTGACCAAAGTTTCTACCCATAGGTTTCAGGCTGAGGGCTTGGAAGTGACTGTAGAGTTTGCAAGAAAGTTTGTGGGGTAAGTCAATTCCCAGTTGTGTGCCCTTTAGCAAATTGGAATTGAAGTCCGTTAGTCCTCTCGTTCTCTATATGACCATTCTCTATATGACCACAACAAAGTACATAAACTCAATATAGAAACTTTTAACCAATCAAAAAGCAAATTTACTCCAGCACTAGCAGACCCGATATTTAGTTACATCTGGAAATTTGAATTTTCTTCCTAAGATTCAAATCACAATGAAACTGATGCAGAAGCAATGATGAGTTCAAAAAGACAAGTCAGCTTGCAATCAGACACCAAAAAAAAGCAGAATATGTAAAGGTAGAACCAACTGCATGCAGAGTTCCATAAGGACGAGGTTTTTCTGAATCGAGTTCTGCCAATTTCTCTTGCAGGGTTGAGTCTATCAAACTTCTCTCCGAAGCTTCCCTCGATAAAGCGTTCCTCCTTTCCTCCATAATCTTTCTTTCAGCTTGAGTGTGTGTCTAAGATCATATTAATGGGGGCGAAAAAAGAGGAGAGAGATGCATCAGTCAGCATTACATCTTCAAGCAAAAAGTGCTTGTGTGTGAAGCAATAATTTTCAGTTAAAGCATTTGAAGTCACCATGGCTAGTAGAGGCATGCTGGATCAGCAAAAACACCCTTTATATCCAAAGCAATGCATTGATTTACATATACATCTTTCACATTCATATATTTTAAACTCAAGTGTTCAAGTCGTTATTACACCAAACATTTAGAATCACTTCGCAATCAAGCCCACTTAATAATTTCGAATAAAAAAAAAGAAATCCAAAAATGTAGATTTCCATGATTTCAAACAGAAGATTAATGGATTGAAACCAGGCTATACTCATACACACAGAGTCACTCGTGCACATCTGAGTGACTTGTAGACAAAATATACCTGGCAGGCTGAAATATTGAGATTGGATTTTGCACCAAACCATACTACGTAAATACCTTGGTTAACCAACCACCAAAGTGAAAGAAAACATGAATAACCATTTATTGAGATCATCAAGCTAAATCTTCAAAGACGCAGTCATATTTTGTTGCTTCCAGAAGTAAAGTTGAAAGGAAACAATCACAAAGCAACATCAGCATGGCTTGACTATCAAATTACTTTACTAAATATTTGATTACACAATGAGTAATAAAGTAAAATAGAGTTTGTTACTAAATGCAACCCCCTTTTTTCACAAGGATTATCTAAAAAGCATCAAAAACTGAAATTGAAATCTTTATGAGCACTAACACTTGTGCATTTGAGAAGGCAAATGTACCTGCATACGAGTCACAAGAACCCAAATAGGATTTGTGAACAACACATTCAAGGAGCTGCAAGATAAGAGATTCCATGAAATAATTGCTAAACGTAATCATGTCATAACAAACAAGAAAGCAGGACTACCTTTACCTGTTCAGACTAATCCTGATTTCAACTATCACTCACATGATAGCAAAATAGGCATGGATTAAATCCAAGTCAAGTCTCAACATGAACCTCCAAACTCCCTCAATACATAGTTACTTTGAGAAGAAAGTAGTATTAAAAGCTATTTTGTTTTTATACCAAAAGAACAGATTCTTTACCCAGCAATAGCTGCTACAACAAGCCAAGAGAACATGCCAACAGTACCATCCCCACGTCCTTTGTCTCTTCGGGCAGCTGCAAGGGCCTCTGCCTTGTTTTTGAAAACCTGGTAGAAATAGTAATAAATTCCCTGAAACAACAAGAAGGAACTAATTATGTCAAGGCAGAAGAACAAATTAATTATGTCAAGGCAAAAGAACAAGTATCAGAGACAAATTGATGGTTGACATATAGAGTTACCAATTAGAATTAATGATCAAGGTATTGTTGATATAGTTCAACCACAGTGCTTCTTTGCATGGTCTGTGGCATCGTAAGATGGAGGAAATACAAAGGAAGAGCGATGATATCCTTTTATGTTTTACCAGTTAAACACCAATCATGTGGAAGTAGATAGATGCAAGACACAAGTTTGTATACTAGTAATTCTAATTGGATATATTGTGCAAACACAAGACTCAAGTGCGGGGACCAGTGCAAGAGTTGGGATAAATTGTCAAAATCTTTCAAGCCTTTTATACTAGAATATCAAATTAGGGTGTCAATACTCTAACCATCTTGGTTCCTTATTATGTACACGCTGCTTATTGAGTAGGCTACTTAAGGTAGTTCATCCCTAACAGAACTCTTCAGTTATGATTTCATGGCTATCCCAGCCAAATTGATGCACCCAAGAAACTTGGAAAACCACCTAACTTGCGATCAATTGATATGCAGAGTTCAAAGAAAACAGCCTTTTTGGTATCCAAAATAATTCTTCAACTCGATTTTCCATTCATAAAATTGGGTTTAATAATGCTATGCGGACCAAAAGAAGTTTATGAAAGATATCTTCATCAAAATCTGGTCTAATTCTTTATGCAGGGCCTCATGGGTATCTTCTTAATCTACATTAGCTATTTTCACTCCTATTCTTATGTTTTATTCTTTTGCACGAAAAAGTAGCTTTTTATTTTTAGTTTTATTTATTTATTTATTATTTTTTTAATTTCCGGATTTCCAATATGATGTGTAGCTCCGATCCATCAGGTTTATATGGGCTTTTGTTAAGCCATTAGATTTTATTTGTGGGTCTTAATAGTGACTTGTTGGGGTTAAGTAGTCAAGCTGATGGATTTGTCCAACTAGGTTGAGGATTACTAGGAGTCGATATGTACTGACATACAACTCTCTATGCAGTAAAGTATAAGTTCTATGCGAATCTTGCATTAATACACTCAGGTTTATAGCATGCACCCCTTGATGTGTCGCATAGATAAAAACCTAGGCAGAATGCTTAGCTGGTCGTATAATCACATCCCAGCTGGCAACATGTGTGCTTGTGGGCGCACGTGCATATGCAATTTGTTTCTCGTAAGTGAAAAATAATGCAAGTAATAATGAAGTAGTTTAATAGTGATAGATTTATCGGTCAATGCCCATAATTAGAAGTACTGTGACCATTAATTAGCTCTGTTTTTCAATTATCCTACCTAAAATAACTTATTACTCCCCCACCCCTCTTCTCCCACCAAATTTTGTTTGTCCATCTTCTTTCGACCAATTATTTAAGGAATATCTCTCAATGTCTTCATAAATGAAAGGCCACTGTTAGTCTTCCTTGTAACCAATCCAGGGACTTAGGCAATTGTCTGGTTGACAAATATAGTAATTTTTACTGCATCCTACGTTTAACTGCGGACTTAACCCAAAAAAAATTAAAAATAATTAATTATAGCTGTTTGCCCCAGCCTAGTGACCACTTACCTCTCTCCCCTTGTTGCCAAAGGTATGTCACAAATAGCAACATTCTTTAAGGGATGCATACAGTTATAGTAACAGTACCAGCAGGGATTTAGTCCAGTCATCGAGGATGAAGAAATTTTTCTATGGTGCAGTAGATTTTCCATTCAAACTAACTAAAGAAGCGCAACAGTAAATCTAGCAATGTATTACCGGGCCAACTAAACTTAAATAGCGGATTTATCGTTAAGGAACTCATTTCTGGCATTCAGCATTACGCGAGTACGAGGCATTGAAAAAGATAAGATGCAGTGGAGGGCCAAGAAATTAAAGAGAAACCGCCAACCTGAGAAGCAGCAGTTCCGAGCAGAGACGGCTTAAGGCCACTATAAAGTCCTCCCCAACCTTCGGTTCTTATGACCTGAATCCATCCAAACCAAAAAGGAAAAGGTGAGTTTTCTTCCATTTTTCTCGGGGGAAAAGAAAACACACTAAAGAAGATTACCGAAAAGTAAATATAATAGAAACCTCAAGAATTTGAAGAAGAGTGCCAGTGGCAGGAGCAGCTCCATGGCTTTTGGAAGTGACCAAACTCTCATCGGAATCACGTAACCCTTTCTTGGCCACTCTCTCAGTTTGTTGACGCGTATTCACCTGCAAAAAGAACATCCACCGGACGAATTGGAAACCTAATTGAAAGAGAAAAATACTATCTTATGAAAAAATAAACGAAAGGAAAAAGCTATACTCCATATCATGAGAGAGAGGATTATGAACCGTTTGCAGGGGATAAGTGATGATCTGAGCAATGATACCGCCTCCCGCTCCCGCCAGACCATTTGCAACGGCGTTCGACATGCTACTGATATATCTTCTTCTACCCGACCGGTGTTGCTCCGCCCGCAACTCCCAACTTAACTAACAGCGTAAAAAATATCCGTTGTTTTTCATACTTTACCTACTAATCACATGCTTTCACAAAACGATTCAAATAATTGAGTCAAACGACTACTTATCTATTTAATTTATTCACTAACGGATACAATACCAAGATTTTACCACGCGTTTTATTTAAGTTTGTTCTTTAAATTTTCATTCAACAAATAATGTCTATTTTCAACTGAATAATACATTTGTCAACTAAATTTTTGTTGAAAATGGATGTTGTCCCAAAATAAAAGAATGAGCTTATAATGTTATTGTAAGTGATAAGAATTTTTCATCTAATGCCTTAAAATTTTGAGATGACCCATCACACTCTAATATGATATTAAAACTAGTAATAAACCTCTACTTTGTAAGTGAATGAAATATTAAAAGTGAGTGTTGTTCCATGTAGAAAGTAGGAGAATGGGCATGTAGTCTTTTTATGAATGATGAAAATTCCTCACTTGTTTTAGAATAACTCTTCACACTTTAATAATTTTAGTCTATTTAAATCTCATTGTAAATTATCAAAACATAATATTTCAATTGATCTCTAGTATCAAATTTAGCCTTTTTTATTTTTATTAATTATAAAAATCATGAATTTCGTCTTATTTCAAATGGAAATCATCTCCCCCATCAACCCCAACAGGGAAAAAAAAGTCTAAAACTAATAAATAAATGTGCCACGTTGCTCAACTTGAAACAGATTTATGAAGCACAGCGAGGTTTTGGTGACGAACAAAAAGAGACCAGAGGAAATGAATCGTTGGCACCACCAATAAACAGAGAAAACGTGGCCATTGTTGGCAACGCCAACGAGTCCCCAGGTCACTACAAAATAAAACAGCGCGTAGCTTTGACGACGTCCGTGACGCATACGCGTCTGAGGAACATGAGAACTTTTCTTCCTCATGTATTGATGAAAGCATCGTTTTGGAGAGTCGGATGCTATTGTCTGGATAAGAGGATTTTTTAAAATATCATTTCACATGGTAAAAAACACAGAAAAGTCTTTGGAGACATATGGCTCTGTGTTGTTTTTACGCAGTGTAGATACGTTCGAGACGTAAGAAAAGGAAAAGGAAAAAAGAACTGTGTCCGGACTAATATAATTTTCTCCCTCTTGCCTTGGGTCGCGCTTTATCTAATTTCACCTCTGGAAGCGCTCTTTTCTGGTCTGTGAATCTTATTGTCTTCCTCAGCCTAAGTCGACCGGGGAATTTTACTTGAATTATAGATGCATACAATTGATCGGATCGGAAGAGGGAAGTCTGAGATGGTAAAGGAGACGGAGTATTACGACGTGCTTGGAGTCAGCCCTACGGCTACCGAGGCCGAAATCAAGAAAGCTTATTATATGAAGGTGAGTCAAATCTTCTTTGGTGTCTGGCATTTTATTTTGTTACACACACTAGATTTCCAGGTTGATTATATAGGTGAGAGGTACATGTCTTCGAGGGATAGTAGTCTCAAATATTTTGAATTGATTTTTTCCATTTTATATAAGCTCGATAATTAGCGATGGATTCGTCGGGTTATAGTGTCTAATTCACTTTGTGTCCGACGGAGAACGTCCCTCAACGTATCTTTTGATTGCCGACGGATCTATCAACATCTTCACTTCCTTTGAACCCAAGAGTTGACTTCCCGCTATCGCCCTCCTTCTTTTTATGTTTTCCCTTTCTTATTTTTCTTTTCCAGCTTTATTGATTGCTTATTCCCCACAAAAGAACAAGGTAACCTATCCGATAAGCTGCTGATTCTTATAAATTAAGTCCAGTGACTCTTTATTTATGCGAGGAAACATTGAATTTTAATTCAATATCCATGACTTTGGTAGTTTGCTCAGTTAGCTGGCATTCCATTTATTCATTTTACTTATTGTCCTGCTAGTTCAGAACGTTCGCCCTTATGATTTCCGCATTATGTTTTCTCATGTTTACAATTTATTGGACGGTCAAGGAACTTTAACCTATACGATATGCTGCTGATTCTTATAAATTAAGTCCAGTGACTCTTTATTTATGCGAGGAACATTGAATTTTAATTCAACACCCCATGACTTTGGTAGTTTGCTCCGTTAGCTGGCATTCCATTTTATTCATTTTACTTATGGTCCTGCTAGTTCAGAACGTTCGCCCTTATGATTTCTGCATTATGTTTTCTCATGTTTACAATTTATTGGACGGTCAAGGAACTTTAATCTATTTGCTAAAACTCTGAATCTAAAGAGTTGCCCCAAAAATGTTGTTGTTTAAAGCTTTCTTTGTCCAGAAGATCCTGTCAGCATAAGCTTTCCATATGCGCTTTTTCATGTCCAGACTAATCGACACTGGACACATTGATGAAGAACACTAGCTAGTAATGGTTAGATTCTGTACTTCTTTGGAATCATTTTCATTTGTTTCTTGCTTTCAGGCACGGCAGGTTCATCCAGATAAAAACCCAAATGATCCTCTTGCAGCACAAAATTTTCAGGCAAGAATTCTTTCTTGGTTATCGAATGTTATGTTATTCTGGAACTGCTTAAAGCAAGTTGCGGTAATCACAGCTCTGGAAAGAAGCAAAAGCTTTTCACCCGGTAGACTAACGTCACAGGAACTATATTCTGAAATTTTATAACTTGTTCCCAGTCAAACATGAATCTTTTGATTTTTTAGCCCTCACGTCCTTCACTCAGTTACGGGAAATTTCAAATATTGTACTATTGACTTACATAGAAAGAAGTTGATAACTGTTCATTTAGAAGTGATTTTCTACTGATACAAAGGAATTAACGTTGGTGAGACTACCAAGTTGTGCAAAGCTGTTCCATGGTCATAGTTTCACAAATCAAAGTAAGTTTATTGACTAGTTTCACCAATCAAAGTAAGTTTATTGACTAGTTTCACCAATCAAAGTAAGTTTATTGACTAGTTTCACCAATCAAAGTAAGTTTGTTGACACCATCTTTATCTCTTTTCATACCAAATAAGTTTGATTTGGTGGCAGCAATGACCTTACACCCCAGCTTTGACCTCCTCCCTTAAATGGAGATTATAAAATTTCTTATTGATATTGCCCTACTAACCAGCATTTTTATCCATCAAACCACATAAGCCCAACCTTCATATACAAGAATGGTCCTGATTTCTTCCCCTAAGTGTACAGATGGGAGTTAAGGACCCAATTTTGTGATTCTTTATTTTTGTTCTTGTTGCTATTTCATTGTTCTTATTGACCTAAAAAAAAAAAAAAAAAAGTGTCCAGAACATGTCCTCTACTTTACGGCTTTTGTACACCCTTACTCCATGTCCCCTTTTAGCTTTTTATGGTCATGCTGAAGTATGTGAAGTTAAAAATAGAACAAACAGAGTCAACAACGCTATGATTATATCATAAAGCATTTGAGATTTTCAGCATATCATGTCATGTCATGTTAACTTCTCGTATTTCTGAAACTATTTCTAGGAAGATGCTTGCGTAAATGAGATGATTATCAATATTTCATTTTAGAGTAATTAAGAAGAAGATTGTGCAATAAATAATCCTCTTTGTTATAAAGTTTAATGGTTTAATTAAGAATTTGATCCAGTTAGGACCATGCTTCACAAACTAAAGGACATATTTGACTGCATTGTCTTGTCCATTGTGTGCATATCAAAGTGCTTTTGCTCATATAATGCATGCCAAATAAGACTTAATCATGATGTTTAGAATTGTATGATATAAAGTCTAGCATATGAAAAATTAGCATGAAGCTGTCTTTTGACATTTTGTAAAGTTTAGGATGCTGCTGCAGGTCTTTGCTGATGCATTGGTGTGCTCCAAGATAAGATCTCCTTAGCCTCTAGAATTAACATCAAGCCTCTTTTCTGCCTGCAAACTGTCAATCAAATTCTTGACGTATGGGACCTTCAATGCATGATTTCTTTTTAGTTCCATAACCACATGTACTCACAAAAAAGTTTGTGTTACACCAATTTTCTGCAAATGTTGCTCTCAAAAGAGTAACAACTTTAATGGCTAAATTGCATGGACAGGATTGTGGAAGCAAGCAAGATTAGCAGACTTGTTGCTTAGGAACATATATAAATCCTGAGTACATGTTTGTTTATGACTTTGAACCATCAGTAACATTTTCTAAAGTATTCATTTAACTTCAGGTTTTGGGTGAAGCTTACCAAGTTTTGAGTGATCCAACCCAACGACAAGCATATGACACCTATGGGAAATCAGGAATCTCAACGTTAGTTTCTTGTTCTAAATTTATGAATAAACAAGTTCAAAGTTGAAGGGGGTTCAACTCTTCATACGATGTTGCATAGATTGTTATTGGAACTTAAACATCTATTCCTGACATATTGGGTGCTTCCTTCTTACTGCAGTGAGGCAATTATCGATCCTGCAGCCATATTTGCAATGCTTTTTGGCAGTGAGCTTTTTGAGGAATACATTGGCCAGCTTGCAATGGCATCAATGGCTTCACTTGATATTTTCACGGAAGGGGAGGAGTTTGATGCTAAAAAGTTGCAGGAGAAAATGAGAGTATGAGTTTACTGTTCCTTAACAATTGAATCTTTCTAGTACTGTTATATTTACAGGCTTAATGTGCTTACTTTAATCCATGCTGTTGCTATGATCTTTTTAGTTGTTTTAAGTGGATGAAGCTGGGGTTCTAACAGCAATGGAAGTAAAAATGCTTTAACAAAAGAAGGGAATGAGAGTCTGGACACTAGAAAAGAGATATGATCTTCCTTTTTCTCCTTTTAGCTTTATCACTTAAAAAAATGATGATCAAAGTTATCAGTTATGCACCAGGAAGGCGATCTTGTTATGGCACTGAGATAGATATAAGGATTTTAATGTAGGAAGCTGCCGAAATAAGCATCTTAATCACAAACAATCACCAAAATCATACATTAAAAGTTTAGATGTGTTTAGACATGTACTTGACGATAACCTATGACCTTGTTTTCAGCATTATTAGATTTAGACCCCACTTTTTGATTGGTAAGAGAGGATGTTATTGGACTTATAAATGTTTAGGCACGTAACAGTGCATCTAAGGAACAATTTAATGCTGGACGGTGTCTGGACTAAGAAAGGTTTCGTGATAAACAAAGCAATAAACTCTCATTTAAAGTTTGCAACTCTTTTTTCATTATTTGTTAGTACACATTATTATTTGTTGGATGTTTTATAGATTTTCGTGAAATTTGCACATTTAAAGGGCCCAAAGGCACTTTTATGTAACGAGAAAACTGTGGCATCACCTTCATATAATGAGGTGATGGGTAAGATCATGAGTTGAAGTCCAGTGTGGTTTTGATTGAGTTACTAATCCACACAAGAAAAATCTGCATTTGAGTTGTTTTCACTTATCATTCTGTCTTAGACATTCAAATCCTTGTTTTTAAATGGATTCTTTTTGCAAATTCGTGGTGGCTACAGGTTGTTCAGAGAGAAAGAGAAGAAAAGCTTGCAGAAATTTTGAAAGGTCGACTTAACCAATACGTGCAAGGAAACAAAGAAGAGTTCGTCAGACAAGCTGAAGCTGAAGTAGCTAGGCTATCCAATGCGGGTAATCCCTGCTTTTTTTCTTTTGATTTGTTGTTTATTTGTTCAACTAGGTGTATAGGAAACATTTAATCATTTAAGTTAACTGTTCCTGCCATTAATACTTTTGATGTTTTTATATGAATTAGATCTTTGGGCTGGTTATGTTTGATAGGAAGTCTTTTGCAACTTGTTTATATCTGTTAGCCATTCACGCCAGAGAGTATGGTGTATTGAAAGCATCAATTTTAGGATACTTTGATTATGTAATTTGAGTCTTTTGGCCCATTTCCTTGTTTTTCATTACTGATGCTTTGCAAAAGTGCGTTTCTGATTCATTTTCTTTTCTTTTTTCCACAGCTTATGGTACTGATATGCTGAATACAATTGGCTATATTTATGCAAGGCAGGCTGCTAAAGAGCTAGGGAAAAAGGCAATTTATTTGGGCGTGCCATTTATTGCCGAATGGTTTAGAAACAAAGGACATTTTATTAAATCCCAAGTAACAGCAGCGACAGGTTAGTATGTATTTCTGGATTTGGCCAACTGCCATGTATAGTTGTGGTGTGGTGTCTTGAATTCTTCCCTTTGTCTTGATCCTTCTGATCATATCACAGTAAAGGCTGAACCATTACAGTTGCTTTAAGTTTACCCTTGATTGCTGTTTTGTGCTTGATTTATCACCGCACTTGAACCCTAGGTCTGGGCCTTGTCAACAAATTTGTAACTCGGATAATCTCCATGTAGTCACTACGCACAGCACCTAGAATGCCATTCAAGACAGGCTAATTGATACGGTGGTAGTATTTAGTTGAGCTTTGTGCCTGTGCTCTCTTTCTCTCGCATGTTTTATGTGCGTTTGTGTTTAGGGTGCCTACCAACCTTCAGAAGTCTTTGTATGTAGTGATTGATGACTTGGTTGTTCTTGCTGGTGAGTCCAGGTGCAATTGCTTTAATCCAGCTGCAGGAGGACATGAAAAAGCAACTCAGTGCAGAAGGAAACTATACTGAGGAAGAGCTCGAGGAATACATGCAATCACACAAAAAATTGATGATTGATTCGTTGTGGAAGCTTAATGTAGCTGACATTGAGGCAACTCTTTCCCGTGTTTGTCAGATGGTTGTTTGTCTAATCTTGCAATTGTTTATCTGTTTTCGAACGCAGCGACAGATGTTGGGTTAATGTTTGTGTAATCTGTACTTTTTCTTACTTAGGTTCTTCAAGACAACAATGCCAAGAAAGAGGAGCTCCGTGCTCGAGCAAAAGGGTTGAAAACTCTTGGCAAAATCTTCCAGGTATTTTTGCTTTGAAGTCTTTTCTGAAAATGGCATGTTGTAAAGATCAACATCCTCTTGTTATGGCTAACAGAAACTTTGGTATAAATATAGAGAGTTAAATCAGCAAATGGGAATGAGAGCGAAGTTATTCTAAACAATACCATGCATAAGTTGAATGGAAGTGAATCAAGCTATGATGCTTGCTCTCCTCGTTCATCACCAAAATCTTCAAATCCTGAGGAGCCATCCTATTCCACATTTGCACCCCAGGTACATCTCTATCCTCGTATATCACAGGTTCATTAGTTCTTTGGATAAATCCAAAATGTCTTAGGTTCAATCCCAGTGGATTGGGTTTCAGTACTCATGGGCAAAAAGTGGTGTGGTTTTTCTTGTTGAATTTCGTGAATCAATTTTCAACTTCCTAGTAATATTGGCTTACGTGCATACATGAAAGCAACGAATGATTTTCATCAAATAAACTGGTTCTGCTGCTAAATCATCGGATAGAATTTCAGGGAAATTTTAAAGGACAAGAAGTAGGAAGGATACTTCTTGCTTAAACTGCTGTCATTTTGTAATATAGTTGTCAATTCTTTTGTGATGGGACTACCCAGAGAAAAAACTTACGAAGAATATACTGTTGGTAATCATTATTTTGAAGAAAATGAGGTGTCTCTGCACTTATAGTCCGACGAGCCATGGAGAGCTCTTTGTTTTTTTTTTTTCGGAAACCTAATGCTTGTCAAAGCCAAACAAATTGAGAATGGGGGTACTTAAAAAAGAACATCATGACTGAGATAGATATAGCAACACTTAAAAAGGTATTGCGAATTGACAGATGCCTAACACGAAAACCACTTCTCATCTTCTCTGATCTTGTCTGTGTCACTTAGTTCTGTGTCTCTTGTGCTTTTTCGTTTTCATCTGAAACAATTGGTGGTGCCAGAGCCCCTATGTGGAGGCCCCCAACTTTGGTGGCTCGCAGATTAACTTAGACTTCCCAAGGCCAACGGCACCGCCTGGTGCTCCAAGACATGCTTCAACAGGCAGGGACTGACGGTGGAAGAGTTTGGTGACTGTCCGGAATGCTTATCGTGTATAATATCCTATCGTATGTGTCGATGTTGTGGTTGTATGAATTGATTATTGTGCTGGAAAGCACATCCCACCTCTGGCTGAGCGGGCATGCTGTAATGTATCTATGGAAAGACAATAATTGTATACATAGAGGAGGACATGGGTTGTAGAAGGTAGTGTTTTTCACCGTCACCAGCTAGTTGCGATTGGCTGCCATTTGATGTGAATGAAGTGTTTCAATGGAGTGTCGATCTTTGTATTTTGGTTCACTGCTTCAGATTAGTTTTGAAGATTTTGCTTGTTCCTTCGGTCGTTTGAGATCAATGTATCACATATAATTCAGACAAAGAAATACTACTCATTTCATAAATCAACATGCGAGTATGAGCTTCAGATGTGTCTCGTTTTGCCTCAAAATCAGAGCCTCATACAACGAAGTGCGAGAGAGTAGCACTGGGGGAGGTGGTGAAACGAATCATAAATTCAAACATAAAAAGTGCATCACGAATAAAATACTAAAAATGGAAAAATCTTGTTGCAGTTAACATTTTCCATTTTGGCTGATCTGATCAAGACGAGCTCGCCTCCCCGATCTACCCTTTGCGTTTCTTATTTTTGATTTGCCCTTCCAGGACAAAACATATAAAAAAGAAAATGATTACCTGACAACTTTGATTGATGATCTTAACCCTTCATTACAGCATAGCGATGGCTGACAACCTCGGCAAGCGACGGAAACGAGACGGCCTTGGTTCGTACCGAAGAAAATTACAAAATAAAGGAATGGACGGCAAATAGGGGAACAGCAACGAGTGTGGTTGAAATAAGATCCGGACATTAATTAATTTGATATAACAGAAATCCTTAATAACATATTCCACGCGTAAAGATGTTCCAAAATTGATATTCCTTTCTTGTATCGGAACCGTAGTACCCACACACCTTTATGTAAAAGCTTAAAATTGTGACCATAGTTGGTCCTAAACTTGCTCCCTTACGAAAGGAATTCAACTAAATTGTCACCCCCACTCTTTATGATGTCTAGCGTCGCCTCAATTGCAGGCCAACTACTCTTCTTCGCTCCCTTCCAAACTTTTTCATGAAATAAAACCAATCAGTAACAATATTTAGAGATTGTTATTTAATTTTGAGTACTTTATCGGAAAAGATGGGGTAAATTAAAGCGGTGAGTGACTTTGATGTTACTCTTCATTAGTTAATTAATTCATGAAAAGTCAGAGCATGAATTAGTGGAGCGGCAAGGCATTCAAAATTTTAATGTAAACAGCCTCTTTTTCAAGAATAAGAAACGTATGATGTAAAAAGAAAATTCGAGCAGAGGGCGGGGAAGGTTGTCACGTTTATTCTTATATGGACGAAAGATACTGACGGATGGGGGAGAGATAGGACGCCAAGAGTATTTGCATTGGCATTGGCGCTTTAAGAGAGAGAGAGTGTGAGAGAGAGAGAGAGAGAGAGAAGAGGAGAAGAAGAGAAGGAGAGGGGAGAGATCGCTCTGGCTTCCCTGCTTATACCTTTCAGACTAGATTGATTGATTCATGGGTGGGAAGGCGTGGAGATAGCCCGCGACTTTTCACCACCGACACCTCCCTTCCTCCTTCTTTCGTTTCTTTCCTTTCGTGGTACAGTGCTTTCTTTTTAGATTGATTGATATTTATGTAGAGAAGAAGATACCTTCTTTTTGCTTCTTTTTGGGAAATTAAATTCAAAAGTTAGATCAAAGATAGGCGCAGGGGAAGAGGAAGAGCCAATTTCGGTATCATACCTTATCCTGTACCTCTCCTCCTCCACTCTCATTTTGGTACTCTGTCCTTGAGATCTGCTACCTATAGAGCAGATCTCCGATTGCGTTCTTCTTTCTTTCTCTCTCTCTCTCTGTGTGGATATACATATATATAAACTCCTCATTTAAGAGAAAGAGAAGAAAAAAGGGGCGGAATTCATAATGGAGAACGAGAAGAAAATGTCACCGGTGTCGGATGTTGGAGCATGGGCCATGAACGTCATCAGTTCTGTCGGAATTATCATGGCCAACAAGCAGCTCATGTCTGCAAACGGTTACGCATTCAGCTTCGGTTAGTCTTTCTCTCTTCTCTGTTTCCTTCTTTGCTATTTTTATTTTTCTGTTACATGCTTTAGATCTCAGATCTCCAACTCCTTACCTTGCCCTGGTGTTCTACCTTCTCTTTTATCTTCCATGAAAAGTGAAAACAATTACGATCCCTTGCATTCTCTTTGTAGTTTTCGGAGAGAGAGAAGAGGCTTGCAGCTAGATCTCATGTTTCTTTGTTTATTTTTGTTTCTGATGGGCTTTTAATCTGATTTTGCATTTAGCTCCTAGAATCACGACGGCTTATTAAAATGCCAGCTTCTTTTGTTGTACCCGGAAAAAAGGCACATTATCACTGGCTGGCAAATGCATTAGAATGAGTACCTTCAGAATTTTTACATCTCGCTGTTCACATTGCTTTCAGTTTGAAATTGATCACGCCTTGTGGTTTTTCAGCAACAACTTTAACTGGGTTCCACTTCGCCGTGACCGCATTGGTTGGTCTGGTCTCAAATGCTACCGGTTATTCTGCATCAAAGCATGTTCCTATGTGGGAGCTCCTCTGGTTCTCAATTGTTGCCAATATGTCTATTACAGGGATGAACTTAAGCCTTATGCTCAACTCTGTCGGATTTTACCAAGTATGAAATAAAGACCCATTTATTCAGTATCTTCAATTTTTTTATCTTTGATCTTGTTTGAGTATTTCAATTACTTTTCGACTAGCCCAAAAATGAAAGTATTTCATTGCGTATTATCTTTTGACGCCATGTTTCTTTATGTTTATTTGAAGTGGATTGAGTTTAAGAATGTTGAATGCTTGCCTCTAATGATCTTATTATGAATCTAAAACAGATTTCAAAACTTAGCATGATTCCGGTGGTCTGTGTCATGGAATGGATACTTCACAGCAAGCAGTACTCCAAGGAAGTTAAGATTTCTGTTGTGGTTGTCGTCATTGGTGTCGGGGTTTGCACTGTCACCGATGTGAAAGTTAATGCCAAAGGTTTTATATGTGCCTGTGTAGCGGTTTTGTCTACATCTTTGCAGCAAATTGTAAGTATATCTGTTAGTTATCTCTCGTTTTGCGTTAGCTCTTTAAAAGCTTTACTAGGGCTGATGGTCATCTGAACGTACTCACAATTTGATTCTTTGTGTAGTATTGCCGATTATGTTCTTGTCTACAGTCTCTTTGTTGTTTAAGTATTTCATCTTCTTTCGCTTTCTTGACCAGATCATTCAAGTTACTCTATGTAATTACTTGAAATCTGAGGTTATTCTATCTGAATTCCAAAATTCACTAATCAGATTGTCTCATGGTATAGTTTATGTGAGTGTTCATCCTGCGTGCGATATCTCTAGGTTCAGACCTTTATATTTGTGAGATACGTTCAGTGTGCTTGAGGCAAATCGTCTACGTCACTGCTTGAAGGCCTACTTCTTTTCTTGTGGTTTATCTCTGCATTGCTTAGCCATTTTGACTACTGTTGCATGCCTGGGCTAGGATAGGTGGTAGGTGATGGTACACGTAGTAAAATTATGGATCTAATGCAGAATTCTGTATGAATGCATATCTTGGAAGATTCTTGATGTGCATAATTGAACTGTGAGATTGCTAGTGTGAGGTCCATGGGAAAAAGGAGTTATACAATGGCTGCTAAAGGGCATTCCACGGGACTTCATATTTTAGGTTAGTGTTCATCCCTATGGACCTAGAATATCAAATATATGTAATATTAGCTGTTGTGGTCGCATATTAACTGAATGTGCGGTAAAATGTCTGAAATCCTTAACAGAAGTTGCATGCGTGTGAATGTCAGATTCTTATAATCTTTATGTATCCAAATGCTAGTGGCACAGTCGTTGGGGAATGTTGAGGAGTGGCTTGATGGTCTTCAGAGGGCTTCTTGTGTGACTATAGGTTAGAGGTTAGGTGCTCAAGCCATTAAAAGTGGATAGCTCTAGATCATAGAAGGCCTTAAATATCAAACGACAACCGTGGGTGTGATTGGCCAGTGCATAAGAAGCGTTATGGGGCTTGTTGCTTTAAAGCCTCAAGCATGAAATGTACATTGTGTATACTTGACAATTCATTTGTTCATTTGAAAACAGCTTCGTTCTTTCGAATTCTATTGAAAGCATTTAGAGTTGTTTGCCCTTAACAGCTGAATCATTTCTTTGTGAAACAGACAATAGGTTCTCTGCAGAAGAAGTACTCAATTGGATCTTTTGAATTGCTGAGTAAGACGGCCCCAATTCAAGCTGTTTCTCTTCTTCTTCTTGGCCCATTTATTGATTTCTACCTTAATGGAAAATTTATAGCAACCTACAAAATGTCTTCTGGCGCCCTTGTAAGAACTCTTCTTCTTTCCATTTAGAGCTTTCAGATTTTTCCTGTATGCCTTGATGGATATCTTTACACGGCAAACATTTTGTGGCGTATCTAAGGACATGGTATGGATATGTGCAGGTATTTATTCTGCTTTCTTGCACCCTGGCAGTATTCTGTAACGTGAGCCAGTACCTCTGCATTGGGCGCTTCTCGGCTGTTTCCTTCCAGGTTTTAGGTCACATGAAAACAGTGTGTGTCCTCACGCTGGGTTGGTTACTGTTTGACTCTGAGCTTACATTGAAGAACATCATGGGAATGATTATTGCAGTCCTTGGCATGGTAATCTATAGTTGGGCTGTAGAGCTTGAAAAGCAGTCAAATAACAAGCCGATTGTCAATATGAAAAACAGCCTGACAGAAGAGGAAATAAGACTTTTGAAGGAGGGGGTGGAAAAGATTCCAGTGAAGGATGTTGAACTTGGTGAGTCAAAAGAATAGGTTGGCCATGTTTGGCTTACAAGGTTGGGTTTTTGGGTTGGGGGTGGTCGTCGTGGATGTGGCCAGGGATTACAGTTATTTTTGTGTTTCAATTCATTTTAGTCTGTATTTGTTCGTTCACCTAGCAGCAGGACTTTGGACTTCATCTGCCGACAATCACACACATCTTAGAAACTGCATTATGTGCCTTTATTTAATTTTTATTGTCTTCTAAATTATTTCTTTTATTACTTGTATGTGCTAAGGCCAGGGCATAATAATCATTTTGTGACAAATGATATGTAAAATCTATCTGTTAATTGAAGCTACTGAGTTATATATTTATTCAATATTATGCTTCTCTTTCCTTCGATGAATTCTCTAACATACGTCGAGGTGTGCTGAGATGGTCTTTGATCATGCTTGTTACCCATTAGTAATGTTCCTGCTTGCCAAAAGAAATGATTTCCAACACTTGTGGGTGTCTACAAACTGAGAAGCCTCAATTACTCTTAAAACTTTGATGTCAGTTACTCTTCCTCACTTCTCTCCTCTCATAATCAAATCTTGATCACTAACTGAAGTGTATGGTGTCCAACACTTTTATCATCCAAGATCTTGTAAGAGTGAAAGGTTTGCATTCGATTATTCAAAACACTAACTATACTTGTTCTAACTCAAAAATTGTTAACCAAGTTTGATATGAGTTTCCTATACTTAAAATTTCGACTTAATATATATTACCCAATATCAGATTTGGGAGACATACATCTTAATGAATGTTCATTCAATGGGAGACTTAAACGTTTTTTTTTCTTTTATCTTAATAAGACTTAACTGTCATATTGTTATTGTAACATCTCTTATTTAAATCTATAATGTCATTATTTAGATTCTTATCATATTGCAGTATTCTAGTAATAAATTATATAGTGAGGAACGATACCCTTTGCAACAATTTGTGGGGGGAAAAAGTAGTTGTTTAGTTTAGTTGTTGCCTCATAAGTATTGATAAGATCACTCATATAACTTAATTATGTATAGTACATAATCAATGTAAGACTTTACATCCATATGCTTTTAATATATAACGGCAAGAGTTTGCAAAAGTTGGATTTCGTGGTCCTTACAGGAATAGAAGATTTTGATTTGTGTTATCATAGAAGAATCGAGATAAATAGAGATAATTTGTATAAAAGAAAGAAACTAGAAAATGTATATCAACAATGATTTTGGTCTTTAAAATGTATCTCTCTAATTGAACTTAAATTAATGAACTACTAACACCCTTGGGATAACTATAAGAGATATGCTTTTGCACTAAAACAACTATTTCATCCTTTTTTTTTAAGACAACATCCAAAATCTTAATTCTAAATTTATTTTAGAAACAAAAACGCTTCAAATAAAATTTAGCTAATTAGCTGTAGTTGAGATTGTAAGAAAATCTCATAGGCGTGTTGAAGAAGGCAGGATGTATTTTAACAAGGAAATGGGAAGTTAAGGGTGGGCATTCCCTTGGAAGTGGATCGAGGTTAACAGGGCGATGGAGTTCGACTTATGTCGAAAAGATGTACAATAGAACAAGAAATTAGAAGTCGTTGGTTCGTATTTTCACAATAATTTTCAGCGTGTCTTAAGAAAGGGATGAAATATGAAATATGAAATATTCATGCTTTTCCAACATCAAGATCATGAACTTTGGAATTTTCATTTATCCATAGTGCAAAAGGAGTACTGGTTAACGTTTGTTTGTCCACTCTCTCCTGAGTATTACATCAAATGTCAAAGAACTAGAAAGAAGAGATGTTTGAGAAAGAATATATATATTTGGTGTTACCGACGAGGTAAATGTCTGGCGTTGGCAGTATGGAACTTGGCAATGAGATCCGGAAGCTCCATGTAATGGGCGGAGGGGTTACTGCTCTTGAGGAGTTGTAAAAGGTATTGGAAGAGATCGATCTCGCAGGCTATCCTGAGAGCCCCGTCGTAGGAATACCCGACCTCTTCCTCGGAAAGCCGAAGCAGGTTCTCGAACAGCGGGTGGTTTAGGTAATTGGCTTCCATCTCAAACTTGTAGACGATGTCTTTACCGACGTTCACCGGTACGTGACCTTCCGGGATAGCATCTGAGTCCACCGGGAAGCCCTTTGCTCCGCAGCACAACAGCTTCTTCACAATGCCACTCCTCATGACCTTTTTCTTCTTATGCTTCTCTTTCTCTCCCCTGATGTACCTTCGATCTGCCTCTTATCTTGGCCAGAAAGTCTCAGACCCCCATATATAGATGTAGAAGAACACGCAATTAATGAACTGCGCACTGCATGGCTGTGTTGTGATGAAGAATGGAGGGGAAGAAAAGGAAAATGAACCGAGGCGGAGCCGCGGACGATTGGCTTCCCATGGAAGCTGATTATTTTATGATGCTTCGCTCGCAAGTAATTAGAAATTGTCAAACATTCTACAAAGTCATTCCATTGCACATGGGATGTGTTAAAAATGAAATTCATATACTATATCTTAATATGTTCACACTAGTAAATTATTAAATAATATTAAACTTATTAACTGCATTTTAACAAAATATGAAATGAACCTTATAAATGCAGGGAAGGAGCCGAGCCGGTGGAGCGGAAGAGGCGGCAGCGTGAAGTCATGGAGCTAAGTTGATGTGCTGTCACTGTAGGCACAAGGAAGCAGGTCCATGCATGATAACGGTATTAAACAAATTGAATAAATAAACAAAAGGGTAATTTCCGCCAAGGAATGTGGCGATGAGGAAGGTACAAGGTGTGAACTCTCACGTTGAGAGACTGTCATGGAAGATGGGTGCACAAGTCAAAGCCAGCTAGCAACCGCGTGGAGCGGGAAGCCCTCAATTATTAACATGGTCACCATCTGGGGTTCGCCAAAGAAGGCGGTGAGAGCACATTGAGGGCCCAGTCAGCATCACTACAGTAACATATACACTAGGAGCATAATCGCGGATATAATAAAGAATGTATGCATCCAACCGGAATATTCAATTCAAGAGTCAACAACGCGACACCGGCATCATCATTACGGTTCCTGCAATCATTGGTTTCACGAATTTCTTCGTATTTTGCGTTAATGAAAAGGTCTCCTCATCTGCATTTATCATTCCTGCCTGTAACATGCACCGGAATGACTTTGACGAGAAGGTCCCGAGCCCATTACTACAAACAAGACTCGCCGGGCCTTCTATCTGGGCTTACAGAGGCACATTGGGAGACAGTTTTAGGTGTTGATTGTTTCACAAGGGGGCCGATGGATCAGCCCTGCACAAATCGGCCCCAGTGTCCCTCGTGGCTCCCTCTTTTGTTTGTCATTTTGATATCGTCTTTACTGGTTTTCAGAGAGCAAGAGCACGGAGTCGGAGCAGGGAGTGCCTTGCTTGGAGTTGGGAGGGGGAATAAAGGACGATCTCTAACCCGAAATTCCGGAGAAATGGAGGAAAAGGGAAGAGATGAAGAGATGGATTCCTTGTTCGAGGGAATGGTCCTCTTTGATCCGTCCCAACTGGCTGCAGAAGAGCACCCCAATAAAGAAGAAGAAGACGAAGAAGAAAGAGAGGAAGAGGAGGAAGAAGAAGAAGAAGAAGATGAAGAGCATCACGATCATCATGGTCCTCCGATCCCAATTGATGCCCCAAGTACAGCATCAAAGTCATCTTCACCGTATACAAATTCATTTTCGTCATCTCAGCCCCTTGACGAGAACCTCTTCTCTGACCTCACCATCGTTACTCCACTCGAACCCCTATCTCAGTCCCAGTCCCAATCCCGATCCCATCCATCCCCTACTTCCTCCTCTTCTTCTGCTGCTGCTGATGCATCAATTCCAGCAACTGCATCGTCGGCTAGAGAAATCTCCCTTTCCCGACAGATTTCCAGAAAGAAAAAGCGAGGTGGCTTGAGAATCGGATACGCTAGGGATGCTCCTTCTCTCCCACTCCCGGATGCTGTTGATGATCATGTTCAGACTCCTAGTGGATCCCCTGCCCAGGATAATTTGGTCTCTGAGGATGTAAAAACATCAAAACATGATGATCAAATTCTGCAACCACAACAACAACAGGAAGAGCAAGAAGAAGAAGAGGAAGGAGTTTTTGCGGTTGATGACCAAAAGCCTAGCCCTTCTTCAGATTTAAATTTCGACCATGTTACTGCCCAAATAACTGAGAAGCTCAACCGCGCTCGAGAGTTGGTGGCCTCTGCATCTGCAGCCAGAAAGGAATCCATTAGGAGAAAAAGAAAAGCCTCTGAGAACGTAAATCTGGCATCAAGCAAGTACCGGCAACTGGAGAGGGAGTTGGAAGAAGCCTGTGAGGCTGAAGATTTCGAGAGGGCAGAGCGAGTTAGCGAGAGCCTTGCCGCAGCCGAAAGCGAGAAACGAACTTATCTAATTGCCTTGAGAGATGCAGAGGCCGACTCTGATGCTATTGAATCCAAGATGCACGAGGCTTTGCAAGCCCAGATTGCTACTGAGGAACAATGCGTCTCACTGCTCGATCATTTCGCAAAGGTATGCGCCAAAAGAAGTTACTTATCCATTTTTGTAAAGCATTCGACTGTTCTGATAAAGAATTCTACGGGTGAAACTACAAGCAAGTAATCTATTTATATCATAATTAATTTTGGTAGAACTTTGTGAGGTTCTCACCATTATTTGTGTTGATTGTCCATAATAATGTTCATGTCTAAAATTTGGCCTATAATTATACCAGAGAGGTTCATGAACTATCAAATCCTAATTCATTAAAGCCTCAGTTTTGGTCTTTTCTTTCCAGGAAGCTGCAAATAATGCAGATCTAGTCTTGGAGACAGCACAAGTATCATCTTCAAAAGGGATGGACAAATGGCTTTCGTCAACTGAAGACCTGGAGATCAGGAAGATGGAGTTAGAAATTGAATCTCAAATAATAAATGATGCTCGACAAGTTGTAAATAATTCGATTGAGGGTTTAATTGAAGGTGACAGGAGGGAGAAAGAGCTTCTCTGTAGGAAAAAGGAGATACTAACAGATGAACTGGAAAAACTACTTGAATTAGTGAAGCAGAAGGAAAAGGAGATTGCTGAAAATGATTCTAACATCGAAGCAGTTGAGGAAAGGATTGTGAATGTGGTCTCTGGTTTTCAGGAGATGCAAGCAAATGTTGATGCAAAGTATGATAACTTGCGCACACGTCTTTCTCAGATGGACCTGGAAAGTGAAGCTCTATCGATGAGAAAGGAGGAAATCGATGAGCATATTACTCGGGAAGAAGAAAAGGGGGCAAGGTTGAGGGAACTTTCCAGGGTTTCTGCAGAGGAAGCAAAAGCATACCAGGAAGCTGTTGGGCTGAGAAAAAGTTTGATGTCCTCCATTTTGAGTTCCATGGAAAACAAACTGAGGCTTGTAAAGACTGAGGAGAAGCTGTCTGAGGATGTCCAAATGCTCCAACAGGAAGTTTCCAGTGCAAGAGCTTCCCTACAGGTTAACTTTGCTGGCTTACGTTCTACTAGCTTTACTTTTAGATTACTTCTATTCTCACTATAAGTAGGAAGATGTGGTTTCCCATGGAGATATATACGGAATATTTCTCAACATAAGAAACCTATAGGTTAATTACGGTCTCCATGTACCTGTTTTTTGGGACCTTAGATAGCTAACATGTAAACTCATATCCCATGCTCTTTTGGAACAAGCCTTTTCTTGGATATGCAGGGTATTTAAGAACACCATCTAATAGTCCTACGTCCTCGATCAGATCCATAGTATTCATATCTATCTTTTGTCCTTCAACTTTGTGATAAGTTCCTGGCTTGTACTCCAGTTCAAAGATCTGGCTCAGAAATCATTTGCATTTTTATATCGGTGTTTTATTTAATTGTTTATCCTGTCTTACCTTCTTCATTCTTTGTCTTCATTGTATTTTGGCTGGAGAGATTGTGCTTGCGCATTTGCTAGAGCATCAGAATCCATATATGTCCGCTTTCAACTCAATTATCAGCTGCTGATATATGAACATATGCAATGCCCTTAATCTTCATCCTTTCTTTCTATCACTCCTCCTTGTCCCCTTCCAACATGTCATTTGTTGAACGGATCTCTTTTGCTGTCTTTAGGAACTATCTTCAAGAAAGACAAACATCCAGCAAGATATAACATCCTTCAAGCAGCGGATTATTTTCATAGACAAAAGAGTTCCAGAGCTGGAAGCAGAAAAGAAAGTTGCTGCTGCTGCAAGAAATTTCAAGGAAGCTGCACGAATAGCTGCTGAGGCGAAGTCATCAAGTGTTGAAAGGGAACGAATACAGATTGACATGGAAAGAGCCGAGTCAGAGCTGGAGAAGCTGGAGGAAGGCATTAAAGATACTGTTAAGAGGTTGCAGGAGACCGAGAACCTGATTTTATCTAAGGAAAAAGAGGTAGCAATGGCTAGATTCCAGAGTTTGCTTCTGATAGCTGGTGCTGCTACAGCAGAAAAAGACGCTGCTATGGAGTTGGGTGACCTTGAAGAAGCTAACCTTCTACTTGCTGAGGCTGAAGCTGCAGATTCTGAAGCTAAACAACTTCAACAAGTATACAATTTCAAGTTGGAAGACTTTGAGAATCTACCGAAACACTTCATCCCCATTGAACTTGTATCTAATCTTGGTCGGGAGCAGTTAGCACGACTGGCGGAAGTTGTTTCTCCCTCGGTACCATTAGGATCGGAAGGAACATAGCCGGAGATTTTCTCGATGATCAACAGAAGAGTTTTGATAGAAATTGTTATCATTTTCTGGTGGATCACTACAATTTTGTAGGCCATTGTCGTATTATCTTCCTTTTTGTTTTTTTTGAATGATCTTGTTCTCTTTACCTGTTGCTGAGTTCTTTCTGTAATATGATTTGTTTCTCATAAAATGTCATTTCTAACATGAAACTTGTAGATTTCACACAAGTTTCGTTGCCTTAACTTCTTCCAAGTGAAGCCGTATTTCCATTTACTTGTCTTTTCTAACAGTTACTTTGAAATACCAGAAATTTTGGTTTCTTTTGATTCGTACCAGAATACCTGTTTTGTACAGACCTGGAAGAACTAAGAATATGCTCATAATTAACCTCCCACAAGGCATATTTCAATGAACCATGAAATCTCGAGCACAAGCCTTGTCTTCTGTTCGTTAGATTGTTTCTAGCGATTGCTTCTTTTGATCTTTGGTTGTTGTTGAGTACAACTCCAGGTATAAACTAAAGCCTGCATAAGTTTCATGTAGCTTAGCCGACCGAATGATGATTTTTTTTTTTTTTTTTTTTTTGGTGGGGAAAATATATGCAAGTAACAGAGCAGAAACTCCACTCAACTCAAATGAATCTTTTTCTTTTTTTTTTTCTTATACCCTCTCGTGAAAAAAGATAGCTACATTTAGTGGCGATGGTGACATAAAGGGCAAACAATTAGCCCCTGCAAACAATTAGCTACATTTACCAGAAGTTTGCTTCTGCAGTTACAAGCAGCAGGGCATCGCCACCTTTATTGCAAATCAAATAGAGAGAGAGAGAGAGAGAGAGAGAGAGAGAGACCGAGACCCGGACAATAAATATTACACAGCAGTGGCAAGTGCGAATTACCACCTCCTCTTCCCCGTACGTATCAAGAAAATGAATGAAAGACGCAATGTTCCAGCCGCTCCCCGCAGTTTCCCCCCCACCAGTAAAAGCATCCAAACAGCAGCCGGCTGATGTCTGACCCTCCAGAACTTCCCTCCGCCAAAACGAAGGAGCGGGTGGTTGTAAAGAGGTAGTCACGCCCATGCACACAATTAAATCTACAGTTCGCAGACCCCACCACACCAAACATATGTCTTGGTTGTATCATCAATCAAAAGATAAATATCTACGATCTATCATCGATCCTACAAGCCCAAGGAGATACTGCAGCAGCTAGTTGCAATCCAATCCACATTCCTCGAGAACCGGGCCTTTTGTCTTGGCCAGGAATGGATCAATTCGAACCCATAGAAGGGAGAAGATGGAAGCAAGCAAAATTGACCACACAATAATAATTGTGGGAGTCCTGTTCTGCCTACCCAGCAGACCCTTTAGGAAAGGATAGAGGTGAACAATCACCCAGAAGGCAAAGAAGAGTTTACCGAACAGAGGTCCCCATGAGTCATACCCATTATTTATTGCATTGGATACTCCAGCCACCACACCAATTATGTTTATTATCAGCAGTGTTGTTGGTGGGATAAGCAAAGTGGTCCACTTAAATGCATAGAGCTCTGAGAACTCTTGGTCATCTCCTGCCTTTGATGTCACAGTGAAGTTCGTATCCACACCAGCTAAAACCTTTAACAGCCCTTGGAAAACAGCAAATAAATGAGCTGAAACCCCTCCAATTACCCAAAACTGCTCATTTCTCCACCACTCCTCGATACCAACTCCACTCCATCTCATTTCCAGAATACTTGTCGCAAAGATACAAATGAAGAGAGACAGAAACCACAAACTAGCAACGTTGCTAAGCTGCAATATGAACAAAACTCTGTTAAATTTGGCACGGATATTTCTCAAGGATCAATTGTGTAGCAATACAATGAAAGCGATCTGTCATGTCAACAATCAAAGACATAAACTTCATACCTCAGGAGTGATAAATTTTCCTGTGAGCAAGCACACAGCAGGTAAGGTACAGTAAGCCAGCAGAGGGATTGAAGTCCATGGATATACAGTAGCATTTATATAGGACAGGCGCTCTAACCACTTCAGACCTCCTCCATATCCATACCAGAGAGGACAGTGCCTGCTCAAAAATATTTCAACGGAACCGAGGGCCCACCTGAGGACTTGATGCAGCCGATCAGAAAGATTAATCGGTGCAGATCCTTTAAACGCTGGCCTGGCAGGGATACAATATATTGATCGCCATCCATGGCAGTGCATTTTAAAACCTGTCAATATATCTTCCGTGACTGAGCCGTAGATCCAGCCAACCTGGGTAACAACAAAATCTCAGTTGAGATATTCAGAGGCCAAAAGGCAAGGGAAAATAAATTCCAAACTTTGCGGTTACCTCTTTTCCCCATTCTGTTTTATCTTCATAGCCACAGCTAATGACATGGATGGCTTCTTTGAGCAGCGATGCTGGGCTAGCACTTTTCAGTGTCCCACCGTCTTCTAACAGAGTAGAAGCAACAAACACAGAAGATTGTCCAAACTTCTTTTCCAACTTCTGCTCAGACATCATAGTTAAATTTTCACCTTTGACTCCTGCATATAAGCCCCTCCAAGTTATACAACAAAATAATTGAGCCAGATGGAAATACCATTACAATTAACACGCATCTCAAAAGAAGTAATGAACATGACCAACAAAGTTAAGCACTTGGTAGTGTTCTGTATATTGGGTTAAACTACACTTCATAGTGGGCACTGGATTACAAAGTAAGACCTCGTACTAAGAAGCTAATTACCTTCAATGCCCTCTTCAATACCCTCCAAAGAGCCCACATCTGTCCTAGAACCTGTCTTCTTTATCTCAGATTTAGGTTTGTTAGTCTTCTTCTTCTTCCTCTTTCCGGAACAGCAACCACAACAGCACCACGTTGGCAAGCAGTTACAAGTCCTGGTTGGAGGCTTCTTTGCTTTTGGAGCATCAAAACCATAGAAAGCCTGCCTTCTGAAGACACATCCAGTCCCAACATATATAGGTCCTTGGATCCCATCCAAACCTTTCATGTTAATCTGGAATGAAGGGCCTATGTTTTAGTTTTTGTGAAGTGGATGAACAAGAATATGGACCGTGTTTAAATATTTAACTACATAAGTGATGAATAAGTACTAATGTTTCTGAGAACGCATGCTTACATCAAAGAAAACAGTGTTGCGATTAGCATATCGATCATGCTTGTCAATACCATCAAACCTCTGTGGGAACTGGACATAGCACACCCTCTTTCCAAGCAGTGGATCCATCATGAAACACATTGCCTCTCTTAGAGCCTTACTATTATTGATGTAATGATCGCAATCCAAGTTCAACAGATATGGAGCATTTGTGAGCACAGCAGAGACTCTAACCTGTTTCACAGAAATAAATATCATAGTCAAGAAACATAAGGTTTTGCCCAAAAGGTACATAGAGAGGTAAAAAGGTATCTTTGAATTACTTACCAAAGCATTCATAGCTCCAGCCTTTTTGTGGTGATTAAACCCAGGTCGCTTTTCTCTGGAAACATATACCAGGCGTGGTAATTCATTTCCGTCCGTGTCATGTCCTCCACTTTGGCCAAGAAAAACCTGTTATGTATTGCATACTATGAGTTTATACCACAATGGACCATAACCAGAATTGCACAAAACAAAAACCAAAATAATATACCTGAATCATCCCAGGATGATCCCTGACACTATTCCCAGGCCACAGAGTCCCATCCTGCATTGTCCAGCCTTCTTCTGGGACTTTTTGGGCCTTGGCAACCAATGCATTGATTCGAACTTTAAACTCTTCATACTCTCTCTACAATATGAATGAGTAAAAAATTTTAACATATCGTTGGCAAGGACTGCTGGCATAAGCTACAGGGACAAACTTATAGCATAGCAACTTATTACCTTCATTGCTCTCCGCTCCTTCACAAATGTTGCATCTACCTTATCTTTGAGGTAATCCATCTTCTGAGCAAAATAAAATTCAGGTGCCCGTGGCTCAATGCTGAACTTCTTACAGAATGGAACCCACTTTTTGGCAAACTCAGATGTTTCAGACAAGGCCTCAAATGTCAGCATAGCGGCGCCATCATCAGAAACATAACATGAAACCTTGTCAACAGGATAGTCCACCGCAAGGATTGAAAGAACCGTGTTTGCAGTCACCAGAGGAGGTTCTTTCAATGGATCAACAGTACTCACAAATATGTCAACTGGAGAAAGTTGAGAAGGTTGGCCTTCCTTCTCGTACCTGAGAAACAGGAAACGACAATAAGGGATGTAATTTTATGAACAATATCTGCCACACTCACAGTTGCATTAGGCAAAAGGGATCAGATTCTTACCTCAGGGACAACCTATCAAGATAAGTTTCCCTGTCAATAGGTAGCCACTTTGGGAATTGATCAAGGATCCACGATAGGGCAAACCAGATCTCACATATTACAGATATAAGCCACAGTGCAAATGCATCATTCACAGGATGCATCACTCGATAATGGAAGAAAAATCCAAGCACCACAAGTCGAATAATGATGATCATCCGGTAAGGATTGATTTGGCTTGATGCAATAGGCAACTTTCTAGAAAGTGGCTGTCTTGCTCCATCCATGCTGATCCACAAGCAAACAGATCATTAATTTCCCACAGAAAGCATTCCTCGGTTTATTGCTAAAGAAAACTATCAATTATTATAAATATAGTGCAACTCTATGGGGATCAATGCCAATATAATCATCTTAACCATCAGAAGTCAACTTTGAAAACATGTTCTTAAAAGTTAGTGCAAGGCCTAGAGCTTATAAGAGTTTTGGCAGAAAACTTAGCGCAAGCAATAAAATCAGAAATGCGGGAAGACAATTCCATTCAACTGGATCAGGGAAAAGCTAAGTTTCAGGTGTCACATACAGTGGAAGATCCGGGCCATCCCCATCGTATTCCCAATCTTTGCCAGGATTTTCTTTCATCATTTGCTGCTTGTCATGTTTCTGCTTCCAGTGCTCCATTCTTTCCTTCCAAGCAACACTCCCATAGCCATAAGCAGCTAAGTCTTTGGAAGGATCCATGGATCTAGGTTGCACTGCCAATTAAGAACACAACTAATAATGAATGTTCGGGCTTCATTGGAAACAGGCAACCATCCGAGAACTACCAGCCGAACAAAAGCGAAATATACGGGAGAGCTAAGTTAAACGGGAATTACCTGGAAGAGCCGGATCTGAGAGAGGAAGGGGGTGGATCCTTTTGCCTCCGCCAGGGAATGAAGGGACCAACGCATGTTGTTCAGGAGGAATATCATCAACCTGCACCGACACAACTCTAGAAGCATTAGAGCAAGAATGTAGAGCATACAAAGAAATCAATTAACTGATGAGTAATCAACTGAAGAAAGGCAACATGGCGGGAAGCGATTAAGAGTTAATATGGGAACTGCGATGAGGCTTACCATTTGACCATTAGTAAGGAGTGGAATTTGGGGGTCCGGACGAAGGACATGCGGGAAATCGGAGTCGGACGAACGGCCATAGTGGAGCATTGCTTCTGCACCCAGAGCATGGTGCATACCCCGTCTAGTTGTTGCATCGAAATTGAATTCATTCTCCAGGTCATCGATATCATCTTCCTCATCGTCGCCCTCCACTCTCGCACAACCTGCAATGTATGGAAGGAACCGTAGATGTGAAATCCGTACTCGTACAATAATTATAAGAAAGAAAAAGAAGTTCCCGAGAGCGGACCCTTGAGACGCTTGAATCTGGTTTTGCACTGAGGACAGATTTGGTTTCCTTCTTTGCGCTCATACTCGTAGCAGGTCCGGCAAATGGGAAAGGCACACTCGTTGCAGGCCACGAACAGCTCCCCGTCGACAGTTAGTCCCACGTCGTCTCCACATATCTGGCATATTTGACCCCTTAACTTCTGCGCTGGTCTTGGCTGCACCACCACAGAGTGTATCTAAGTATCCAGCGTATTTCTTCCTTTCAATTGCAAAAAGTGTCTAAACTACGGGTGTCGGTGGTTTCATTTCGTAACTCATTAAACAGTAAACGTAACGAAGAATGCCGAAGAGAAAGAAGATAGAAAGCCGGGTGGGGGTGCTTACCGCAGATTCACCCTCACGGCGGATGACGACGAGCTCATTCCGGTTGTGAGAGCCCGCCACTAGCCCCGCACTCGCCTCCATTGTCACTCTCACAAATCTGGAGCCGCTTACTAATTTAAGGAACCCAGATCTGTTCACTCCAGGATCTATTCTATTCCTCCAACTTTATGGTCGAGCAAGTAGCAGATGGCATTTTCGCCACAACAAAAAACAAAAAGAGGGAAAGTGAACGAAATGAGCAGAGACAGAAGGAGTGAAGCTACTCCCCTGGTATCCGCAGCTCCCTCCAATTCGATGGCTACAGCAGAAAACTTTCCTTAGCTTTCTCTCTGCTGTCCTCGCTACGAAAGAGCCACCTTCTTTTTCTTTTTGTGGCCCTCTGTTTCTCTCTCTCTTATCATTCCTTGCTTCGCATATGAATATCAACAGCTCCCTCCTTTCTTCCGTGAAGACTTAACTAAAATATCAAACACGATATTTCCTCTCCCAATGATTCATGCTTCCCTCCCTATTTTATTCGCTCGATTTCGGCCCCCCACCTAAAACCAATCGTCCTCAATTATTATCACATCAGCGATCTCTACTTAACGATGGAAAACGACCAATAAAAAACACTCCCAGCTCATTAATTATTAAGACAACACCTTTCCTCTTCTTTTCTTTTCTTTTCTCTTCTCTTTCTCTGTCTGCAACTTTCTTTGTGCCACTCGTTTCTATTTCTTAGCCTTTTCTCTCTCTCCCTTTTCTTATCAACATCATCGCCGCCGACACTGCTATTTATTACTACTAACCAATAGTAACACATCACGTTGCATTTTACAGTAACGACTAACGAGGTCGTAGAATCCCAGGCCAGCTACTACAATCATTGGGGATATCTGCAGGTTACGATCTTCCGATTTAAACTAGGATTTCTTAGTTAAAAAGCCGATCGAAGAAGATTACTTTGGTTAAAAATGAATTAAATGGACAAAGACAATCCGCATCAACTTTCGCTGACAAAACTTTAAATGGGCCCCTGCATTAGTGAACAATACACCATGTTGATCAATTAAAAATGGAGGAGGATGAGCCATGAGCAGATTGGTTAATTGCATTATATAATTTGGTAAATATAAAACCCGGAGAAAAACAACGATACGCATGTGTATTTAGGCGGTCACGGCGCCAACCGGTCTGCTAGCTGTATTTCTCCGACCCCACCCCTCCCACATGTCCCTCCTTCCCTCTCTTAATTTGTCGTCGGCGGTAGGTTTGGGGGCTGTTATTGACTTCGCCTTTTATTTTTTCTCTCCTAGCTGTTCTTTCCTTTGCTTCTTACTTCATACTAATTACGTTTATTTACGTAAAACGTAAAAGTCGTTCTTCAAACTAATTGACTGCTGGATGACTTTAAACAATTCCAAATGCTATCGAGAGTTCCTTGATCGCCGTGATGCTCTCGGTTAGCGCAATAATTGCAATCTCGGGCATCCACAGTTATAAACCAATCATGGACAACGACATCATACCAGCGACGTTATCGGGTTAGTCAACCACCGTCATTTTTCCATCCCTTGACCGAAGCAATCTTCCTAACACAGCTCATTTAGGATGTCAAGACTGTTGCTTCACTCTGAAATTGCTCAGAGTACTCGTAATCTTCAATAAAAAATGACAAATGAGAGGAGCTTTAAACGGCTAGAAAACCGTTTAATTTTGCTAAGATGGAAAATACCAATTGATCGTAGTTTTTAGCGGCAACCATCAAATCGTAACCGTAACGGTCCTTTTGTGATTCGATTAGCTGGTTAGAGGAGGTTTAGATCCGAAATCTAGTAATAATACGGGACGTCCAAATATGGATACACGCGGCAAGGGAGTTTAGTATATTTACTGTTCTTTTTGGTGGACGACAGGGGAATTTACTTAACCCCGCCGGATAGAATAGACCCGCAGTCCAATATTCGTACTCGGTCTGACAGCGTGCTTTATCGCTTCATTTTGACAAAGGCGGTTGTCGTTTGCATTCCAGCTAGCTGCAAACAGTCGGTGGCAATAGGACAAAGCTCGAGTTGGTGGGACGTCCTCCGGGGTAGGCCCTCCGCTGGAAGCTGCTATGTTATATACTCTTCTCTGGGTTCAGTACGGTGCATCTTTCAGTTTACTGGTTCACTTTATATTTTCAGAATTCTAAAACCAAAAATACATTTAATATTAGTCGTTTTCCATCGTTTGGCCGACCAGAAAATTCAAACAAAACCGGCGTCATTAACAACGATTTGGTAGGTCCGCTGCCTACCCTTAAACATATATACTTTGATGCGGCCAACCACACCACATGACAACTGGGTGGTTTTCCCTTTCGATGGCAACGAGGCGTTTGGAAAGAGATATATTTTGTTTCTTTTTCTTTTTTCTTTCTGTTTGCGTTTTTGTTCTTGGCTCTGTCGGTTTGTCTACAGCGGACTGGCCTTCCCCGAAGAGAAGCTAAGGTGAACAACCCTTTGGTTTCCTCTTGATTCGTCCAATCCCCATAGCCTTAAGCATCTCCCAATTTCAGATTCCTCTCCGATGAGATGTGTTAAGAACCCTATTAATTTAAAAATTGGCTTCAAAGGTTAATAAAATTTATTATCATATACATATAGATATTAATGTATTTCTTAATAAGATAGGATTCTTTATTTATCTTGTAGTATGCTTTTTTACTATAATGATCAAATCATCATATTATTGAGGTGTTGTATTACATGAGTAATGTATAAACTCAATTAATGTTAAGTGTTAAAGAGAATCTTGAATTTTTGATACATGTTAAAAAATTTATTATCTTATCTAAAAAATTAACTTAAAAATTAGTAAAAATTACCATATAAGTAAAACTTTTAATATATTTATTATTTAGTAACATAAGATTCCTTATGTGCATAAGAAATTCGAGTTTTCAACATGGAAATGAAAACATCTTTAGCGTATCGACAAGCCTTTAAGTGCCAAAAGAGTTTTTTGGTACCCCTTTGTGTAGGATGGAGAGGGAAGAACATTAGGTATCAAATAGAAGTTACGCATCGGGTCATTTTTCCCAAGGCGGGAGGTGCAACTTCTTTCTCTCCTCTTTTCTTCGGCCCAACGCTTCCAACGTTGGGCCCAAATAGGAGAAATCCATTCTTTCCGAAGCCGGCAAGGACAGAAAGAAAATAGAGCGATCGTAATAAAAACCAGAAAAAAAAATCTAAATTGAAAGTATAAAATTATTACGCGAAATAAAGCGCCTCGGAGCTCCTCTTGTCGCCGCGGTAGAGAGGGAGATAAGAAGCCGATCTCAATCCATCGGATCCAGGTCAGGTAATTACTTTCCCCAAACCCTAACCCCAAAGCCAGTCATGACGATCTTGTTCTTGTAAAGATTAGCAGGTGTAGGAGATCGCAGTAATCTTCAGTTTTTGTCAAGTACGTAATAGGAGAGTGGGTAAGATAGGGTTTTGATGTTTGACAATTGAAACAGTTCAATATCAGAATTAGCTTTGTGGATTAGCCACCTGCTTTCTGTCGGCTTGCGCATTATCTATCCGATCATATAAGTGCGTGTATAAAGAGCATGCCCTTGATATCTCTTTGATCCTTCTATGGAGTACTTGTTGCAATGACCTAGTTTGGGACTAATGATCCTCGAACGGGGACTCATAGAGGATTCCTCCACAAAATAGCTTAGTACGTAAAGAAAGAAAAATGTTTCAACGAAATATGAACTCGTGTAGGATTAATTTTACTAAATCGTTGGTACTGTAAAATGAAAAATAAGAAATAGTCTTCTGCAATGTGTCTCATCGACATAGGCTTGATGTTTCATTGCTATGGGTTTTATCTCATTTAATTTGGACGTCGTCTGTTTCTGCTGATTCAGTTGAGCAACACGCTTTGGCAATTGATTTAGCTCTTCTGCGATCTATCTTCCCTCGGTACAGTTTATTTCTCGAGGACATGGTTTCCTCGACAGCCGTTCTTCACGAACTCGACTTTTCTTTTACACGAAGGAAAAGGCTGAAAGTTTCGAATTTTGAATACCAAGGTGCAGATTCACACGTATGTCTAGGCAATCAGGCTGATATTGCCTCATCCACACAGCCTACTGCAGAAGGGTACGCTTTTCTTGGGTATTGTAAATTGCATAGTGCGTTTCTATTCATACCTATCTGCCGCTCCTGTACTAATGTTGACAAAACTTCTTCAGGTGTGCTGATCTTGGCCCTGTTTCTCCAGCCTGCTGCGCTTTTGATGAAAAATTTGTTTCAAGCTCTGCATTGGAGATGAACTGCGAGTCAAATGGCACTGGCAGTGAGATTCCACAGTCCTGTAATTCTGGGGGGACTTCATACCATGAGAAGAGTTACTCTGTGTATGTACCACCTGCTTTTGTGAGTGGCTGGATGTACCTTAATGAACAAGGGCAAATGTGTGGTCCTTATATTCAGCAGCAGTTGTATGAGGGTTTATCCACTGGCTTCTTGCCTGATGAACTTCCTGTGTATCCTGTGGCAAACGGATCTTTAATGAACCCTGTACCATTGAAGTACTTCAAGGAGTTTCCTGATCATGTTGCCACTGGATTTGCATATATGAGTATGGGCACCTCAAGCTCTACCACTGCAACAAATTGTCTTACCTCTTGCTCTAGTGCTTATTCAGATTCACAGGCAGTGTCTCAATTACCAATAAACAGTAGTTATCGCACAAATCAGCTGCTGTTAAGCCTTGATGCAGTTAATATTACTTCACGTCAGGTATTCTTTTGGATTGGTTGAGCCATTTTTGTCTTTGAATCTCCAAGAAAATCATTTTGATTTGTGTTCTCATGTCTGGAGTATCCCTTGATAATTCACTGGTTAATTTTCTATTACAGTTGGGTGATGAATCTTGTTGGTTGTACGAGGATGGTGAGGGGAGGAAACTTGGGCCGCATTCTCTCCAAGAGCTACATTCTTGGCATCGCTATGGATATCTCCAGGATTCGTTAATGGTATACTTTATTTCATTTTGTATTGAGGGAAGGGGGTTGTTCAGTGCTGAGGTCGTTGGGTTATATGGTGTACTTCTATTCTCTTTGAATGTATACTTAATGTAATCTAACTTGTTTGTTTGTAAGAAGATGAGAAAGGTGAATAAATCTAGCGTTGATGATCTGATTTATTGGAACTAAGTGCTTCCAAATCTTATGCTAATTTTTGAAGGTGTGGGTAATCTTCCAGTAAACAGCTCTTTCTCTTGTCCTTTCCAGGGTAGATTCTTTGTGTGGCCTCGCCTAATGCAATGCTTTTTATAGTTCAAATTTTGTTGAAATTTGGAGATTCCTATGGTGAAAAGTAAACGTGGCAATTGTTATTTGATTGACTAGATGAATCTCGATGAAGAGAAACATATTAGAACTCTGTGCCTAATTTTGGCAACAAACATTGTCCACCACTCTCCTGTTATAAAGACTTTCTTCTCTTTATAATGGGCAAGACGATTATACTAAAAGGGAGAGAAAAAGAGTGGGATGGGTTTGGGTGTTGTGAAAGAAAGAGTGTGGACGTTTTGCTCATTTTGTGACTGATTCTATCTTGTGGTATGTTGTTGGGGAATCTTTTGTTTGCTTTGATCTATTTTTGGCTGCCTGTTTAGTATACAAATTGTCTTTACTGCTTCTCACTTTAGTCCTTTTGTAACTTATTTGCAGATATATCATATTGAAAATAAGTTTAGACCTTTGATGCTGCTGTCTCTCATAAATGCATGGAATACTAGTGGGCATGAAGCTGTGTCCGTATCTGTTGCAAAATGCAATGAGACAGACACTTTACCATGCTTCATTTCTGAAATTTCTGAAGGAGTTTCCTCCCAATTGCATTCTAGTATTATGAAAGCATCTCGTAGAGTTTTGTTGGATGAGATCATCGGCAACATTATTGGAGAATTTGGTAATGTAAAGAGAGCCCAAAGACGTCTTAAGCTTGAAGCAGTTAATCAGGCTTCCCATGCTTGCTCTTCAAATGGTACAATGGTAATGCATGCAATTGCTGAAGAACAAGCTGATGCTACAATTTATATTTTGCCTTATAAGTTAATATATTTTGCTTTGGCAGTTGGAAGTTGTTGGGGAAATGAAGCATTGTGCTTCTTCTGCATGTAAAGCTGCAGCTGACCAGAAAACATCCAGAGAACGTCCACCAAGCCTTAAGTCCGTTGGAAGCTTTGAAAACTTTTTGGGGTCTTATTCAGTTGTTCGTGGAATGCTTTTTGATTATTGCATGCAAGTCATGTGGAATGCTGTCTTTTATGATACTGTAGCGGAGTATACGTCTGCCTGGAGAAAGAGAAGAATTTGGTCAGGCTATCCAAAATTTAAGATACCTGCTGATGAATTTAGGGATGATGGGCAGAAGCCTGAAACACTACCCTATCAAGATGTAAGTCATTATAATAGTTGAGGTTTCTTTCCTTATTTTTGCATTGCTACTGTTGTGAACTTACTATTTTTTAATTGGTTTTGAAGTTACTTCCCTCAAAAGAATCTGCTTGTGATGTTGATTGCCCTCCTGGTTTTGAACTGGTGGCAATGGTTATGGATGTAAATGCCCAGTCATCATCTGCCATGCACTCATCAGCTCTTGTGGGGGGAGATTCATCTGCTGATGGAAGCCCATTATCCACTGACCATAAATATCCGGAGATGACATGTATCTTAGAATTTGTAGAACATGAGCTTCATTTTTCTGCGAAGGTGTCTTTGGCAGAGTATCTTGAAACGTTTGTTGGAGAGGAAGTTACGAAAACCTTAAATTCTCTGGAGGATAATAAATTGGATCAGGTAACTATATTTTTTTCCATAACACAGTTTTAAAGATTGTGGGTTGTGTGCGTGTGATCATTTCCTTGTGTTGATGGAAATTTCTGTTGCAGCAGAATAGTGTTGATTCTTCCGTCCAGCACTTTCACACCAGTGAATACAGCTCTTCAGACATTTCTGATGAATTAAGGAATGGTGGAGACGAAACATCTGACAATTATTTGTCAGACACAGCAAATCTGTCTTTATCTGCAAATAGCATGTCTCATTTGTTGGAAACAGTGTTTAAGGATTTGTGCTCAAATCTTGGTGATGCAGTTGATCTCAAAGATATTCTTGAGCCACCAATCCCTGGATTTGAAGATAATCCAAAAACTCTTATTCCATTGCAAAGACATAATTTTCGGCAATCAAGGTCAGATGAATGTATCCCCAAGATTGGAGAATATGTTGCAATGGCAATGTGCCGGCAGAATTTGCATGACAATGTTCTTCAAGAATGGAAATCCGTGTTTCATTCTTCTCTTCATCAGTATCTTATGGCATGGCATGCTTTAAAAATTTCGGGTGAACCTGATGGCAATGAGGTAGACAATCATAAATCTAAGTTTTTATAAGTTCTATTAATCTGTTCAATTACCTCTCTTAGTTCCCTCTCCCTATGATCTATTTGCTGGAAGTATTCCTAGTGCTGTAACATCTAACTGATGCTTATACTTTATTTTAGAAAGGAGTGTCTGGTGCAAGTAAAAAACCTACTGGTGATTCTCCTACTTTATTAGGCAAGCACATTCATAGTCCTGGCTCTTCAGAAGTTCCACAGGTGATTGGTAAATATACATATTACCGCAAGAAAAAATCGCTGAGGAAAAAGTTGGGATCATCACAGTATCCAGTTTCATTTGATAGTGGGGCAAGGATTCAACCTGCAGAAAAGTCTAGGAAGCATGCTGCTGTTAATGCGTCTGAGACTGTGGAAGCTAAAACTGCTGTTGCAAGCCCCAAAAAGCAGGGATTAAAAAAAAGCCAATCTGAAACATCTGTAAATTCTAAATCCCCACGAGTCATTATTAAAGGTATTCAGCCCAGGGATCAGTCGTCAACCAGGAAGATAACTGGTTCAAAAGGAGTGAAGGTTGAACGTGCAGTTCAAAGTATGTTACTTTGTTTATTACTTATTTTGGCAGCCTAAAGTTTCTTGACAGCTATGAATTTATCTGATGTTTGCAATATTGACTATTTTATCAGATAATAAGGTCTCAAAAAATGCCGCTAAACAAAGGGGGGATAGAGCTTCAGCCGGTAAGGATCGTAACAATTCTGAGAAGTTTGTTGATAGAAATGGCCATTATGTTGCAGGAGGGGAAGAACTAAGTGGTAATTGCTCCAAAACTAAATATGCTCAAGTATTGGGAGTGCTCTTTATATTCTGTCATTTTTATGTTATCTTAGATGCACCTTTTTATCCCTAAAACTTGAATTTTATGCATAATTTGCGGTTATTCAAGCATTGTTGTTCGTTGTGTACAGCAATGAGAGTGTCAAAAATGAAAAGAAAGCATGTAGTGGATGGCATTTCATTGTCACGTCCCGCTAAGGTTTCAAAAGCAGCTGATGGAGCTGCCAAACAAGCAGCATCTAAAGAGGTTGGTGTACAAAAGTTGAAGTCCAGAAAATCCAGGACATTAAAGCCGTGCCCTAGATCTAATGGATGTGCTCGGGCATCAATTAATGGCTTGGAATGGCATAGATGGTCAGTTAATGCAAGCCCTGCTGAAAGAGCTCTTGTGAGGGGAGTTCAGTGTGTTCATACCAAGTATTTTGGTCTTGAGGTGAATGCTTCTCAGTGGTCTAATGGTAAGGGGCTTTCAGCAAGAACAAACAGGGTGAAGGTGCGCAATCTTCTTGCTGCTGTGGAGGGTGCTGACCTTTTGAAAGCTACTCAGTTAAAGGTGAGTTAGTAACCAATTTTCTTGGAGTTTTTTCTTTTGCTGCCTTTGATGGTTGCTAAGTATCTGTTGCTGCTTGCCAGGCAAGGAAGAAGCGCCTACGGTTCCAGCGCAGCAAGATACATGATTGGGGTCTTGTTGCTCTAGAGCCAATTGAGGCAGATGACTTTGTTATTGAATATGTTGGAGAACTAATTCGTCCCAGGGTATATTTAACATAAGTTTTGAGTTTCTAATTGCTTCTTTAGCAAAGTTTTAAATTATTCTCTGGCTAACCTGAGGTCCTTGATTTCACAGATATCTGACATACGAGAACGTCACTACGAGAAGATGGGAATTGGCAGCAGTTATCTATTTAGACTTGATGATGGTTATGTGGTTAGTGTAGCAACAATGTTTCTTATGCTGAGATCAGTGTGCTTCTTTGGGGTACTTTATAGCATGCAGTAACATGAATTATTGTGCCTGGTATGTCTTAACTACCCCACGTTCCCACCCACACAATGATGGGAAAGAAGTGGTAGAAGTCTGTTAAAGCACTCAAATAAAGAACAAAAGAGAAAAAATAGTGTTTTAGTTTCCAAACAATTTAATTCTTGTCAAGATGCCTTGGATTTGTTGGAACCAAGACAGCCTGGGACCAAAGAGGTCCCAGGTTTGAGACACCAAAATCCTCCATCCCCACTTTGCGTACCCAAAAATAAATAAAAATATATATATATTCTTGATCTTACAAAAGGTTCTCATAAATACCTCTCCTTTCTTTGGGCTGTCATATTATCTTTTGGTTTGTTCTGAGCATTGCTGGGAGAGGGATATGTGGACTGGGACCTTTTAAATGAGGATATGAAAAGATTTTAGAAGCCCCGTTTTTCCTATTTTATAGGTGACGATGTGTTTTACTATCTTTTCTCATATTATCTGATGTCATAATTTAAATGGGCATGTTCAATGGCGGCCTTTGTCTAATAATTTATCTTTTAAATATGCGTAGGTTGATGCAACAAAACGTGGTGGAATCGCTAGATTTATTAACCATTCTTGTGAGGTAGATTTCAAAATATCTGCAAATTTGCTTTGTCAAATTAAATACGATTTCTTTCCCTCATACTTTGGGTTATGTTTTTCAGCCTAACTGCTACACGAAGGTCATAACAGTTGAAGGGGAGAAAAAAATTTTCATTTATGCTAAACGACATATAGCTGCTGGTGAAGAAATTACTTACAATTACAAGTTTCCTTTGGAGGAGAAAAAAATTCCCTGCAACTGCGGTTCCAAGAAGTATGATTTAATATTCTCTTATTGTGTGCTTTACTGTACATCGTTCCTTATGGCTTTGGTTTCCACTAGACAATGTTTACTGTAAACTGCATTTCTTCGCATAATATAGATGTTAGAAGGGTGTAGATACTGTTTCTACTGTGACTTCAGGGACTCTAAATTTTGTAGTCAATCTGGCATACAACTCAAACTTTTGACACTTGTTGTACTGTATCTGAAATTTTTTTCTGTTTTTCCAGGTGTCGTGGATCACTGAATTAGGAAGTGTCTGAGTTTCCAATCCTGGTATGTACTGTGCGTAATAGTTTCTTAAAGTGAGTTTTGTTCTAAGATTCATGATCCTAACTTTTGCCTGTCATTCACTGCTTTTGTAGGCCACTTAATTGAGTCTTGGCTATGATATGTTTGAGTTGGCTTTGATCTTGCTGAAGGTATGCTTTCGCTGCCCTGGATGTATTATCTGTGAAGTGCATCTTTCATTATATGCTGCTACCTGTGATCATCCGGACCTTATATTGTTGAGTTTTCATTGAGAAATATGTTTGGAACTGAAGATTTGCTGATTCGTGGGGAGGTCCTGATACTTGAAATAATCTGAGGATTTGCTGATTCGTGGCTGTGCAATTGCAGACATTTCCTCCTGTGGAGAATTTATATTGTTGGTTGCATGTTATGCATCGTGGCATATAAAATCAGCTGGAATTTTCATGCTCTAATGTGGCGCAGAAAGTTCTGATGGTCATGTAGACATCAGGAAATATCCTTCGGAGATTCTATTGGACTTTTATTGCTGTAGTGAGGTGTAGAAGGTGTTCTGGTGATGATGTCAAGTTCCTGTTGCTACAAATTCCGGTGAGCTGATTCTTGGCCGAAGTTCTTTGTTATATTTAAATAGCATAATGAAATTCTTATAGTGTAAGATTTAGTACTGAAATATTAACTAATGGTAAGAGATAAAAGGTGCTCGTTCCAGCTGATTAGCAAATATAGTGACTAAATAGCGTCTGGCTGCTTGGACCTTTGGCATCATAAGTTTCGTTGAATCTCTGCCATCGTTTGCATATGGACTAATACATTACATATAGACTTTTTCATTCTCATGAATAAATACTTCCATATATTTGCCACCTACAACCAATTGTGTTTCTTTATAATTGGATTTGGGGGTTCGATTGCTACTTGGCTTGTAAATTATCAAATTGCATGAGTTGCGAGCACTGATTTGAGTTCCTTTGTCTTTTCAGGCTGCAGCTACTAAGTTTCAACAAAGGCTTGGATGACATGATTATGGTGATTGTTACGGTTTAGACTTCTGCCTATTTGTTGAAGATGAATTACTGACCGATTGCAGTCTTGTAGATCTCTCTGTTGCAGATGAGTCTCTCCCCTTAGAAACTGTAAATCAGTATATCGTTTCTTTGCCACATGACATTTTGGAATACCAATTTTTTTGTACAAACATGCATTATTCTTTATTTTCTAATAATATATAAAAAGAATTTGTGGCCAAGATTGGAATCATGCCAATGTTTTCTGTTGGTAATTTATAGTAATTAGTAAAAACTATTCTTACCCTGCAACTCAAAACTGTGTATTGACTTTGTTTCTTGTGTTAGATGTTTTTCTTTCTTCGGGGGGAAAGAAAAAGAAAAGAAAAGAAAGTAAAGTGGAAAGCGTTTTCCCTATGTCAATAGCTAATGTTGATTACCGGAAGGTCTTTTGGGGAATCCGCAAATTATTTGATGTTTCTGATGGTCAGATTTGCATCTTGACCAGCTACTTGATTGCTGGAATTGGGCCAAAGTGTATGGTTGATCTGATTCAAGTCTAGCTTTCGTTGTGATGAGTATTAGTGAAAGCCCTTCAATCAACTGCGATTTATTAAGTGTAAATTTAAATAATAAAAGAAAGGGGACATATGAACTTCCTGAAAGCTTTTTGGTTCACATATTAGCTGGGATGGTTGAAGGTGAAAATTGTATGAGAGATTAAAAAAAAAAGTTTTATTTGTTAATGCTAGTCCTTTGGGCAGTGTTCATATTTTATTCCAGGTCTGGGGTTTTGGAGAAAGTGGAAAACATGCCAGATGATTTTATGTTTCTAAAGAAGAGTGGAATTTGCAGCACATGAAGCAGGAAGAGGGGGTTTTGGTTCGATTGCCTGCATGCAAAAACAATTCTTGATTATTACTAGAGTTTCAACCCTAGTGGATGGTCGCTGACAATCATGTCACACCATATCGGCATTGGCGTTAATTGTGGTCAGTTACTCGTGCAACTGTGAACCGTTTGTTGGGGATTACGGCTAGGCAAGAGAAACCATGTCCGAAGCATTTTGTCATGTGTTCTCTTCCTCTTTTTTTTTTTACCCCTTTCCCTGTGCCAAATCTACAGATTCCACCCGAGTTCGCTGTCATTGTTTAGTTTGTTCTCTTTACATTAGCTTTTGTGGTTGCAGGAGTAGATCAACTAGGAACACCACCTTAGCTGCTGGACGGAGGTCTGTTTGGGTCCTCTGGTATGTTTCCTTTTCCCTTCCTATGTCGTCGCTGGTGCTGTACTTTTCTTGGAACACCTTAAGTTTTTTGAATTGTGTAAGCAATCAAGGTGGGGACCCCAAATATTTGACCAAACTGGCAAATTATCGAGCTAGAATCTAACGGTAGAAATTCTCTTCCAAAAAAAAAAAATGATGAAAAGGATGGGCCATTGTGCAGGGGCATTGGACCTACAGAGGAGACTACATTGAACAATACTTATGCCTTTGAACCACTGGTTTGGCGTGGCTGTTCTAGACCAGCTAAATTCCACTCTGACTGAACTGATAAATGTAATTTTGCGAAATATTAACCAACTATTTAGAACCATTAATTATAAAAAAGAGAGAAAAAGCTAGCCATGAAGACTGTTTGAACAATTAAATTGGTTCTTTACGGATCCCATGTGTAAATCTTTTTTCTTTTCTTTTTTTTTTTTCTTTTTCTTCTTTATGGGGGATTGTCATAGTTCTAGTGCTCCGTGGAAAGGCTAATTATATCAAAATTTCAAAGTACAAAACTCTTTTCCCGTTTCAGTTGCTTGAATCGGCACACACAACGGTTGTATTCATGTCATTTTTTGGTTGTCGTACCCAATGAACAATTTCCTCTTTTAGCGCGTCAGAGAAATGGAGCTCTTAACTTCCTTTGCATATAACATTAGACGGTTTTTTCTTCTTGTCTATCCCGGTGTGTGTAAGACGTTTGACATGAAAAAAAGTGAAAAACCTGGCGGTAGAACTTAGAAGCTTAAAGTTGCATCGATTCAAAAAGCAGAAATTTATCAATTCCAAAGGATATTATCTTCTTTTGCGCTGCAAGTGTATTAACTTGCAAGCGGCTAGACATTGTGAATCCCAGAGCATGCGCATGCTTATAATGCCATTTGCCCTAAGTCCTTGGCTTGGTTGATTGAGTCAAATGAAGCTGTTTTGCAGGTTCTTAATCTTGACAATGCTTCTTCCTTAAGTTCCTTGTTTAAATTATGCATATCATATTAATGGTCCTTCCAATTGTTGTGATGTTTACGAGTAACTCCGCCTGTGTTTTCTACGATCTCTTGTGTATACACAGCCGGTCCCAAGCCCGGATAAAGGAGGAGGGTTGTGATAAATGGTGATCCATATGAAAATTGTGCCACATTTTTGAGTTATGAATTCTAAGAGGCTTTTTGGATGGAAGTGATCAGTAGGATTTGTTCACATTTAAGGACGCTTAAAGTTAGGCTTCATTGGTCTCTCACGTAAATTTGAAGTACAAGCCAGTTGGTGCCCTAGACGTAAATGAGATCGATAAGGTTTAGATCACAAACAACGTACTCGCACTTGGAAAAAGTGGGATTCCGTGATTCAACGAGAATTACACGGGTTTCTTGTGAATATCGTGAACGATCCATTTCCAAGAGATATACCACGGAAGGAAAACGTTATTACAGGTAAGCATTGGAGCTTCCAGGTGCATGCACCGCTAGAGGGTCAAATATTTTGTCCTGTATCTTTCCCTAAGGCGCACACACGTTCACACCATCGCACGTGGGATTTACCCTTCTCTTAACTGGGAACGGGAAGAAAGCGGCAATGAAAAGATTATATGATGGCTTTATGAAAGACTCTATACAACCAAGAATTTTACTTTTTTTTTTTGTTTCTTCTTAACAAATTATTATCTTTGTTTTAAATTCAATAGACCTATCTAGCTTAGGTTTCGAGTTTCAAGTGAAGAGCAACTTATTGTGTGAAAGGAACTGAACCATGTTGTGCAATTTTTCTTGTCTCTATGTGAATGCAATGTCACGGATTTATGTGGGGTTTGTTTATTGTTCTTATGTGTTGCTTGATTGCTGTTGAATTGCAACTAACTCAAGTGCGACAGCAGGCATGATTGTTAATCTTAGAGGATAAAGTTCTTTTTTATGCATAGAATATAATTAATTGGCTAATTATTTTATATGTTAGTCACTCAAGACAATGATTATGTACGATAATCTTTATTTTTTATTACAACTTACACACGGAAAAGGGTAGGAGTATCTCGAACCCTAGACTTATTGGATGGGCAGGCTAGGATTGCTTGACATTTTTGTCAATAGGCCAATGGGACATCTCATGTATGGTAATCCTTACAAATTCTTTGTTTCTATTTTAGATTTTCCATTACACTTATGGTGGGAACAAAGTTTACTCATAATGGGATCCATAATGTAATTAGTGTGTGAGAAGTTATAGGAGGGAAACGTCTCTCTTTGGTCTAACAATGCGTGAGATGGTTTCAATTTGTTACCTTATTATGTAGTAGTCTTGCGTTGGAGGCCCAGCACAACCCTATAAAATAAGTCTGGGAGTGGAAAACTTTGTTTAGTTGGGCTTTTTCTGGGATGTTTGAGATAATAATTGGATCGAAAAGGTAAGAGAGGTTGTGAGAAGAATTGGTGGTGGTCTCAAAATGCTCACCCCTTCTTCGGGAGTCGAGTAGTAAGAGGTGGAGGAGGGGAGGAGGGAGGTGTGAATGGTGCTGTAAAAGAGCATCATCGGCTTTCCGTCTTTCAGCCATGGCAGGGTCCCACCTGAAGGCCTTACCCGACCAGGACCAGGCCACCACCACCTCCCTAAAAGCTCTAACTTTAATGTAATGCTATCTCTTTCCTAATTTCTCTGTTAGATATTCTATCGGTAAATAAGCTAAAAGATCTAAAAGCATAAGACGAAAGACCAGTCTCTCTCTTTCTCTCTCGGTTCTCTCGGTTCTCTCTCCAACACTCGCACAACACGCTGGGGTCATGTTCTTTTTCGCCTCTCCAATCTCTCTCACTTGAATCTTTTTCGCTTTTGTCTTTCCTTGTCCTGCAATTACGAGTATATATTATTTTAATAATACCACTTTTCTTTCTCCTTTTTATTTTATTTTATTTATTTACTGCCAATTATGATTAAATCTATATAGACATATTTTGATCCGTCTTTCTCTCCCTCTTTTCTTTTCCTTTCTTTTCTTTTCTTCTTTCTCTCTCCCTCGTTCTCTTTCTCTCTCCCTTTCTCTCTTTCTTGAGAGCAAAATCTAAATGGTGTCAGCTTCTGGTTAAGGAATGTGAGAATGGTTTTTTTGGTGTTGGTTACCGCACCCTAACTAACAACGGAGCCGTATCATACTACTGTTAACTGTTAAGCGGAGAAGAAGACGAACAACCAGAGGATCACTCACTCGCTCACTTCCTGCATATCTACTGTAATATATGGGTTCCGAGCAGAATAGATTCCCTCAACAGGAACGGGTAAGCTCTCTCTCTTCCTTTCTCTTTGATTTTGCTTCTTTGCTCATTCTCTTGCTGCTGTTGGACCCTCTGTGTGTTTGATTTGGACTCAGATCTGGGTTCTTCTGACCACAATTCCAAGCAACCCTTTTGCGTTTGGGTTTTTACATTTTCCATTTCGTTTGCCTTTTCCACTCCCGCGTCAACCTTTGCGTCCGCATTTTCTTGTCCAGATCTGGGGTGGCAGCCATTTGATTAGTTTCTCGACGTGATTCTTTAATTTTCCGGTATTACTTGAAGACTAATGTGCTATTTTCCCCGGAGCCTCTCAGCTCCTGGATTATACTTCTAGAAGATTATACTTCTGGATTTAGTTCGCTACAATACCGTGGATGGCTCAGTTTCTAAGCATGGAGTGGCTGTCAGATCTGATAGACACTCTTCCTGGGGCCGCAGTCGTACTGAGGGTCAAGATCAACACATCCTACTCAAATTTGGTGCTTATTCAAAAATTTAATTAGTTGTCAACGTCAATATTACTTTAAGGGTCTCTTCGAGTTCGATCCGCAAATGATACTTAGAACCTTCGATCATCAAGGGACTCATACAGCTGAAAGAATTACCCATTAGAGACTATGCTATTTTCTAATTTCTTCTTCTTCTTCTTTCACCTTTTGTAGATTGGGTTCTTTTCTAGACTGCTAAGTGTGATATCAATTTCGCTGCTCGCTTGATAAAATTTTGCGTTCTATCAGACTTTTGTCCGATCATTTCAATTCTCTAGTTTTCTAAATACTCCCTACATGGTTGATTCGCATATGCATGTGCTCAGGCGCGCAAACATATGCTTGTTCAAGCCGAATGAGTTATATGGTTGCCTGTGAGATGGTCTAAATGCAAAAATATATAACGCATCAGGTTACATGAGCGGAATTTATGCCTATATAATCTCTTTTGCTGTAAAAATAGCATGAATATCTTGTTTACACTGAATTCATGCGGAAACAGAAAAAAAAAAAAAAATTTAAAAATGACACAAGGCTCTACAATTGGAATCTAAAAATAAATTTTGATGAAATGCTTACATGTGTTGACAGCGGAAGAGATGGGGAGGATGTTTGGGTGCTTTGTCTTGTTTTGGCACGCAGAAAGGTGGAAAGCGCATTGTTCCAGCATCTCGAATTCCTGAGGGAAATGCAGTAGCAGCCCAGACCAACGGTCCTCAAGCAGTCGGGCTGACAAACCAAACTACCGGACTAGCTCCCTCTCTTCTGGCTCCACCTTCCTCACCAGCATCCTTTTCGAATTCTGCTCTCCCTTCAACAGCTCAGTCACCCAGCTGTTTCTTGTCATTATCGGCCAACTCACCTGGAGGTCCTTCATCCACTATGTTTGCCACTGGGCCATATGCACACGAAACACAACTTGTTTCTCCTCCCGTTTTTTCAACCTTTACAACTGAACCATCAACTGCTCCCCTCACTCCCCCACCGGAGTTAGCTCACCTTACCACTCCCTCGTCCCCAGATGTGCCTTTTGCCCAGTTCCTCTCATCTTCGAGGGATCTCAAAGGTAGTGGCAGGACCAATTACATTGCTGCAAATGATCTTCACGCTACATATTCACTTTATCCGGGAAGTCCAGCTAGTAGTCTCAGATCACCCGTTTCAAGGACTTCAGGTGATTGTTTATCATCATCTTACCCTGAAAGGGAATTCAGCTCACAATGGGATCAATCACTATCACCTCAAAATGGCAAGTATCAGAGGAGTGGTTCTGGCAGGCTACTTGGGCTTGATGCAACTGGTGCCACCATGGCATCTCAAGATTCTAATTTCTTTTGCCCTGCTACTTTTGCTCAATTCTATCTGGATCATAATCCACCATTTCCTCATACCGGTGGGAGGTTAAGCGTGTCCAAAGATTCGGATGTATACTCTTCTGGTGGAAATGGACATCAGAACAGGCAGAATAGGAGTCCCAAGCAAGATGTGGAAGAAATAGAAGCTTACAGAGCATCATTTGGTTTCAGTGCAGATGAAATTATCACTACTAATAATTATGTCGAGATTTCTGATGTAATGGAGGACTCATTTACCATGACTCCTTTTACCTCTAACGGACTACCCATGGAAGAAAATATGGAACCTGCATCACTGACTCCTTTTAAAGCTCAGAAAACGCAGACAAACATACTGAGTCAAAAAAGCCTTAAATCAGATGGGGGTGTATGCTGTGATGTGCCAGCATTATGCAACGGTCATGAAGGTGAAGTACCATTACCTGATTTATATTCACATTGCTGCTTCACTGGTTGTCAATAAATAATGGGAAAGAAAACAAAGGAAACTGAAAAAAAAAAAAGGAAAGGAAAAAGGAAATGCTTTTTCAGAACTAGCAATTGATTCTTAATCCGTCCTTACCTTCTAGTAACTTAACCATACTTCATAAACCCACATAACTCTTTTTGGGGTGGCAAAAATTCATAAACATTTTCCTAGTTATATTTTGTTTCCATTCCAAATTGATGCGAATTTATGGTGGACTTGAGCGAGCTCGAGTCAAATGTTGCCTTCCCATTATTGGAGTATAGTTATTGATGGCAAAAATTCATAAACGTCTTCGTAGTTCCTTATATTTTGTTTCCATTTCAAGTGTTGCCTTCCAATTATTGGAGGATAGTTATTGTTACTAAGGAAATTTTTGTTCTATAGCTGTGTTTACCTGCATAGCTGCGGGGAATAATACTTCTTTTATGCATGACACAGAGGGTAGATTGCGGAGACAACCTGGCAATGTCTCTGGATCCAGTACGCCTGTTAGTGATATTCTGACCGATGAAGAGGACATATTTTCTAAGATGGAATTATCAAAAAGCAGCAGGAAACATCAGCTAGGTTTGTCTTGCTCTGATGCGGAAATCGACTATAGGCGAGGAAGAAGCTTAAGAGAAAGAGGGGCATTTGCATGGCATGACTGAGAAGAATCATTGGAAAAATAGTTAAGTTGTTTCCCATGTGAATCAGTTTGGAGGTTTCTTTTGTCATACACTTTTTGTTTGGGGTTCTCTGTGTAGGTGGAATGATCTAACCTGTGATCTAACCTGCTCTCTTTCTGTCTGTGAGGTGTGTGACGTGATTGATCTTTCTGATTGATGAATGTATACCTACCTTCCTATTTCCTTCTTAAGTTATATAGGTAATGCATCTAATTATATATCTATTTGGCGAAAGCTAGTGCTGTTGTACTCTGTGGAACAAATGTAGCAGCAACATTAGCGGTTCAGCTATTGTTCTTTTTTAGTGTTTCCACCACCATCTCTCAGGTCGTGACGCCGGTCCTAATTGTGCATTCGTTTTTATTCAAATACAGATAGATGGGAGCTTGCATGTGTATCTGTCTGGTTGTCGCTCGCCTTTTGAGTGTTTTCTTAATTAATATCGTCGGCGTCGACATTTGTATATTACAATACATTTTGGTCCTCTAAGGATGTATGCACTGTCAGATGAATTTGATCACTAACTTTGCAGGCATTTGTCAATGTTGTCCTTCCGTCGAATGAATTCCATTGTTTTGAGAACATAATGTGACAGTCACTGAAAAAATAGCCGCTGGACAGCATCACCTGCCGGTCCTCTTCTCCTCGGAACGAAAGGCCTTAGAGTTTTCAAGAATGTGAAGAAGATAGGTGTGGCTTTTGGAATTATCAACCCATAAAAACTTTTAAGATAACTGCGTTGTTGGTTTAATGCACAGTGAATTCCGGATCTTGTAGAGTAGTAGCAAGTGGTAGGATGTCGGTTCTTTTCGGTTCTTTTTTCTACTTTCTACTTCATGTTAATTCACAAAGTGTTTTTGCAAATACTGTTAAAAGGGAATACGGCAATACCATGAGTTAGTCCATTAAAAGTACAACTGGAAGTATATGGCATGATAGTGAGAGATGTTCAGCAACTTATGGTTGAGTTCGTCTCCATTTGAGGATCAGATGCTTTGTTTGAGTCGTTCTGCTCCACTATGATGCGTGGCTCATCTATGTTCATTTTTGATTCCTGAAAACGACCAAAACAGTTGAAATGATAGTAAGACAATAGATAAGGAAGATGTTCGAGTCGAAGGACAAATACATTGTTTTTATCATAACAAAACAGAGAGTTCTTAACATACTGGATCTGTACATTCGGGTTCGATATATTTTCTCTTCACTCTTCTTGGTAAAGGCTCACTGTATGGCAGAGAAACATTTGTTAGTAGCCTTGAGAGAATGAATAGAAAGAGATAGAGTGGGGAAGGTTTAAATACCAGTCATCATCAGAATCAAGTTCCCGTCTTTCACCTTTGTCATTTTCATCTTCTTCCACCTAAATGCAAAAGACACTTACCGCCATTAAAAACATTCAAATTTTCACATATGCATGGCGGAGCCCCAAGTTCACCAAGATACCCCAAAAAGCCACAGTAAACCACATAGCAGATGACATGAATTACATAAAATACTCTATGGGCTAAAATATTGGAGTTTGTGGGCTTCTACTCCTGCTAACAAACATGCAATTTCACTTCATTCCGAAGCAAATCTCCAGCACCTAACAATTTAGTGTTCATAATAGAAATCTTCAATTGTCAAGTAAATGGAAGAGAACAAGGAAATCATACACCAACTTGATGATAATGGGAGATCTTTTGAGAAAAAAAAAAAAAAAACCTTTGAAAATGACCAAAACAATTGAAATGATAGTAAGACAATAGATAAGGAAGATGTTCGAGTCAAATGATAAATACATTGTTTTTATCAGAACAAAAAATAGAGTTCTTAACATACTGGATCTATACATTTGGGTTCGATATATTCTCTCTTCACTCTTCTTGGCAAAGGCTCACTGTATAGCAGACAAACAATTGTTAACAGCCTCGAGATAATGAATAGAAAGAGATAGAGGGGGGAAGGTTTGAATACCAGTCATCATCATAATCAGGTTCCCGTCTTTCATCTATGTCATTTTCATCTTCCTCCACCTAAATGCAAAAGACACTTTCCACCATTAAAAACATTCAAATTTTCACATATGCACGGCGAAACCACAAGTTCACCAGGATGCCCCAAAAAGCCACATTAACGCACATAGCAGATGGCATGAACTACGTAAAATACTCTATGGGCTAAAATATTGGAGTTTTTGGGCTTCCACTCCTGCTAACAAACAAGCAATTTCACTTCATTCCGAAGCAAATCCCCTGCACCTAACAGTTTAGTGTTCATAATAGAAGTCTGCAACTGTCAAGTAAATGGAAGAGAACAAGGAAATCATACACCGACTTGATGATAATGAGAGACAAAAAGGAAAAATAACCTCTGGAAGCTTTGTAGCTGGGGGTCGCTCTTGGAACTGCACACTGGGAGCATGTTGCATATGTGACAGATTATTAAGAATCTTCATTTTTATGTCCTCCAACAACCGACAAGAGTTCTTGTTTTCCATGTTACTTGGAGTCACAAAAAGAGTAAAATCTGGACCAAAGTACTCGAGGTACTCATGCTCTGGTATCTCATCATCCAGTTCAATCCCCAGTGCAACACCAGTCTGCTCAACAAATAAAATTATGTATGATCTTAAGGAGAATTCTATCAAATGGAAGAAGGGATTTTCACAATCATCCATTATAATCTTCACAGCAATCATCTAAGTTATGAGTATGCGGTGAAAATGGCCGATGTACGAGTCCCAAACTGGCGTTGGTATTTTCTGTTTTTTCAACGGTCAGAATTGATGAAGTCAAGATTTTGTACTGTTTAATTTCTACTCAAAGTATCCATCATTCAACAACAGCAATACCAGTTTGAAAGAAATAACTTTGCATGTTCTAGGACCATAACTTTTGCAACTTTTCACCCTATTTTCTGATGAGCTCCAATTTTACAGTGGTCAAAATATATTCACCAAGGCCTTCCCTGGAGTACCATTAAACATATTTATCCTACATCAGCCAAAACCATTTAAAATAAAGAATCTGAATCAACCTCTTGGATATGTCTATCCAATGTACATAATAATTGCATCGAAAATGTATAAATACCTCATAACACCAGCAACGAGCAACATTTCGTATCGTATAACCACCTCCGCCAACCATTAGAAGTGGAACATTAAAAGATCTCATAAATCGCACACATTCTGCATGACCCTTAACTGATAGATTGAAAGACCCTAATCTGTCACCTGACAGGGAGTCTGCTCCACACTGTAGAACAACAGCACCAGGTCTGAAAACTTCCATCACTTTCCCCATTATCGGCTTGAACAAGGAGTGGTAGCTCCCATCATCAATACCATCAAGAAGGGGTACATTGATAGAATAGTACTTCCCTTTTCCATATCCAATGTCACGAATATCACCTGTACCAGGGAAATAATCTCCATATTTGTGAAACGAAGCAGTCATGACCCTATCAGTAGTGTAAAAAGCCTCCTCTACACCGTCACCATGGTGGATATCAATTTCCACATATAAAACACGCTGCATCAACATGGGAATGCCAGATTATATTCCAAACCATTTAAATCAATGATGATATGATTACTAAAATATAGGCGTTATTAAATAATGAAAGTCACATAAACAACATTTAGTACCCGATTCCATGAAATGATTTGCAATTTATCAAAGCAGTTCAACCGCTACTTAAACCAAACATGGCTTGAAAACATGCAAAATACGTATTGATAAGTAGATTCTAATTACACATTAGAAGAAAAAGAAGGATTTTCTTACTCGTCTCCAAATTAAAATAAGAGAAAGAAATAAATATAGAACATGATAGGGAAAAATCCACCAGAAAAAGGCCTTCCACTCTTCTAAATCACAATCATGTCTTCAATAATGAATAAACAACAAAGACACGGATTCTATAGAAAACTGCACATCTCTTAGTTTACTCCTTATCTGGGGAGAAATTCATCTGAAATCTAACAAATGGTAAGCGAACTTTTTCCAATAACTAAACAGAGAAAAGAAAATAACAACAATATTAATTAACATGAAAATTAGCCTCGCTGATTGATTAATAATTAAGTTCGAAACATTCAAGTGCTTTGAGAAAGGCACTCGATGATATAAAAGAAAAGTTGACGGACCTCATGTACTTTGAGGAGCTCTAGAATGGCCAACACAATATCATTCACGTAGCAAAAGCCAGAAGCCTCACACTTTTTGGCATGGTGGAGCCCACCAGACCAGTTTATTGCGATATCACTATCTTCTTCGTTCAACCGGACAGCAGCAGCAACAGAGGCCCCGGCGTAAGTCTGACAGAAGGAGTAAAGACCAGTAAATACGGGACAATCGTCAACGAGGTTAAATCTCCTCAGATGCCTCAGTTGATCTTGTTGTGTTTCTGGAGTGATGGTCTTCAGAAAGTTGACATAATCGAGAGCATGGAACTGGCAGAGATCCTTCTCTTTGGCGGGCACGGGCTTGTAGACCTGCATATGTTGAAGCAGCCCATAGTGTGCTAAGAGGGTATGTGTCATTCGCATCCTATGTGGCTTCATTGGGTGACCCTGCCCGTAATAGTAATTGCCAACCTCTGGATCATAGAAGTACGAAACTTTTCTCTTCGACCCGTCTGGCCCAGATGGAAGCGAACTGCCTCCGCTTTCCATTACGTGATCTGCGAAGAGGAAAGTCATAAAGTTAACCAACCAAAAGGAAACGAGAAACCCCTGGATGCATGGGAAAGGCAGGCAGATAAATCAGAACCAACACATGTTCGAACAAGCAATGAAGTTGATCGATCCTATCACATACAACACTCCCCGATAAAAGAGGCGAGGGGATCAGACCTGCGTGGAGAATCAAAAGGAAAAGAAAACATGAAGACAGAAGCACGGAGGCAGATAAATAGAAATAGAGAAAGAAAGAGAAACGTTTACGGAAAGTGAAGACTGTATATGCAGTGGGCTTCGACGGCTCATTTCTGTGTGTGACGATTTCTGAGCCACAGACAAACCAAATTTATGGGCGCCGACTTCTGAATTAAATATGTCGGTGGCTCTTTCCTTTTCTTTTAACGTACTTATTTTTCGACGACCCTGATTGGAACACGTCAGATCATGTGCTTTCTCGTTGAAAGACCACAGTTTCTACAATAATTCCAGATTTCATCATGTTCGTCATTATCAATCTTTTAACGCCACATTTCACATTCGAATATCCACGCGTTTTTTTTTTTCCTCGCACGGCGTCGTCTCGTTTGTGTCGAACAGCAAAACTACGATTACACTTGACAATATATTTTTTAACAAATACAAAAATGTGTCGCAGCCAACACTGATGTTGTACAGGCCATTGAAGCCACTAATCAATATATTAACTGTAAACAAAAAAGATAATTATATTTCAAAGAATGAGGTGAAAATTTGGTCATTTAATAAACTATACTACAAAATTATTCATCTTCCAGCCTACGCTAATCAACAAAAAGAAAAAAAATTACTCAGTGTAGCTACTCAATGCCGCAACCCTTTTTTTTTTTTTATTCGTTTCAAGGATGCAGCCAATCCTTTAAGCACAGCTTTCTACGATGATCTTATTTTGTTTCTGAGACCTTTCTCGGAGCATCTCAATGTAAGCAGCAAAATACAACCCCTACTGCTCATCATAGTCATCTTCTTGTCTTCTACCTCTGGTCATAAGATATTGTTCTGGCGAGCAGCTCTTGGATTATCAGGACGCGGTAATCAGATCAGATTATCCACCTGCTGACCTACAAAAATTGGTAAGCGCTTTATTCTAAAAGCACTACTTCTATTACTGTAGTCTATGATGTGGTTGTAATGCACCATTTGCTACGTAGTATGTCTGCAAGGTAAATTCACATGCATACGTGTTCCTTCCTCTTTATATGACAATCATAATTCTGTAAAGTTCTCTCGTGTCTGACTGACATATATCAATAATTAGTTGTTGAAATATGTTCACTGCTACCAACAAACGTACCTTCAAGGCTGAAACTCTCACCACAAGACAGCAGAAAGTGTGATCCAGGGAGGTCATGTTGTAGGCCTTGTCATTGTAGATAAACCACGTCCCACTGGAATAACTCCAGGAATGCCTCCAGCAGATTCATCCTCAGCAGTAGTTTCATCACCAGCCTGAGCCCCAGCAACCCCAATGCATGAATACAAAGAATTCTCATCTACTTTCAACTGATCATAGGCGAGGTAAACATCCTCAATATTGGCAGCTTCATATAATGAGGTGAGATCCTTGATGCACGAAATTCCCTGCGCCAAGATCACCAGGAAGGGCATATGTTAACAAACCACTAACTGTGAGAAATTTTAAGGAATAGGAAATTATTTTTTGCTTTCAACAGCAACATGCCAATTTGATATCTATCATCTAATTATTTTTATTCAAGAACGGGAGGTTGCACGTTTGTTACCTTCTTTGGTACAGAAGAAGCTTGCAAGTGGGCTAACAATCCAAGCCAATAGGCATTTGACTTTATTTCAGCTTCGTGTCTCATAAGCAGAGTCCGCTTTGCCTGCAAATGCAAGAGATGCAAGGAATGAACAAACCATAAGCAGGGTATATTTATTTGTCAATGACAAACTCAAATACAAATGGTCAGAGAAAAAGGAAGTCGGGTTGGAAGTGGACAAGCATTGAACAGCAAGCCAATCTTAGGAAGAGTGGGATAACTAAGCTTTTGGAAATTTCATTTCATATAGCCGGTGTTATCATGCTAGCTCCTTAAATTTGTTAATAATGTAGCAGTCATAAGAAGCAACATGGGATGTTCTGGTGGTACAAACCCTATCCAACTCCCTTTGTGTAATCTTGTTGCCATGCAAACCTCTGAGAACATTCTTGCATGCCTCTACAGCTTTATACACCTGAATTTTAGCACAGCCAAATGAATAAAACGGTTGAAGAAATAGGAGACACTTTATACAACTTTTGAGATTGAACCCACACCTTGCTTGGAGTTGATGTCACTGATACAACATACCATCCAAGTTCAAGCCTATCAAAAAGGTTCAACTCGAATGAAACATCATACGTCAGTCCAAGAGAATCCCTGACTGTCGTAAAAAGCCTGTACAAAGCACATGAAAAACTTCACACTTCCAGTAATTTTAACTAGAAAACTCCTGAGTATCAGAAGGTAATTGAGAAAAATCTTTAACAGCTAATACGAGAATAGATATCTTACAGGAAACAATACTTACGCAATTTCATGCAATTCCAAGTATTAATATCACAAGTATATCCTTATTATAGTACGATGATATGTAAGCCATGGATGATTTAATATCACAAGTATATCTTTATTATAGTACAATGATATGTAAGCCATGGATGATTTAATATCACAAGTATATCTTACTTGGATGTTATTCAGAGACAAAAACGGAAAAGTTAGTGGAAATATACAGTTGTGAAGGAAGAGCTACCTAGAATTTATGACCTCAGCGAGCAGCCCCATGGTGATACCAAAGAAAAGTGGATGATTACGAAGTTTCCTTTGCAGATCCCTTTGCACATCCTTTCCCTCCTTGTCTGGTTCTTCAGATGCTGATTGTGCAACGGCATAAGGAATCACTCAGCAATGAACATGAAAATCCTAGTTTTGGATTAGGAAAAAGAAAAAGAAAACAGATTCATAACTAATTCTAGAGTTTAAGCAACAACTCACCCTCAGTGCTTGTAGTATTACTGATCAACTTTAACAGATCTTTGCCGTCAACTGTAAGACCCCAGCGGTTGGGTGCTGGTCCTGCAATGTATGCACATGCCCTCTCATCGGTATCCTTCAAGAACACCTGTTAACAAGATAATAAGTGCATGTAATAACATGTAGAGGTATAATTTACAGCATAACTTTTTTTTTTTGGAAGGGGGGGAGTGGTGAGGTTGTTGGGGGTGGTGTGTAAGAGTTGCATCACCGATATCACAGAGCATGAACAGATGAAAGTAATCAACCAAACTGGCTTTAGTTCTCACTTGTTGAAACTGCAAATCAGATGGAGATGGTCGAAAGAAGATTGGGCTGGATTCATGTGCTTTCTCAGAACCACTTGTTACCCTTACTGTGCCTAGGTAATCAAGAATACAAGACTGAATCTCCTCCTCCGAGAAGTCCCCAACAATACTGACCTGTAAAATGAACACATGCAACCTTAACAGCATAAGAAACGACGTTTTACATCTACGCAATTCATCCTCCACTGATATCTAATAGAAAAAGATCTAGTGGCAGGTTACTTATATGCACCTCCATGTTTCTTCCAACAAACTGATTCATCACCGCATCTTTCACAGATTGCAATGTCAAATTTTGTAGTGACTTGGGTGTAGGCTCAACAAAACGTTCATCTCCACCCAGCATAGCTAACATGAGTTTGTGAGCAGTCGAGCGCTCCAAGCTTTTTGGAATGGACCGGTAATATGACAAATACAGCTGTCTAGCTCTATCAAATGCATCATCAAGCCAGACGCTATGCTGCATGCCAACAAAACCACTATTAGCCATTTGACGGAGTACATGCATTACAAGACCCTGCAAGATCACAGGGAAGAGGGAGGAGGCTTCAAGGAGCAAATGCAGTCTCCAGTCATCAGTAGTGCTGGAGATATGAAATTCAGAAGTTCCTTGAGATCAGAAAAAACACTAACGCCCAACTTTTGATGGCAATTATTTTGATGTAAACTTAATCTCTTTAAAGAAAACAGAATAAACATTCAAACTGTAAATTCAGGATACATAAGTTAAATCCTGTGCTTCCTTATTCCTTTCAATTTTTCTGAATTTTAAGAATAAATCAATGTTGTAGATCAAGATGAGAAGATAAAGAATTCCTAATCAATAGAACTCTTTCCATCTGTAGTAACCTTTGTTTTGTTTTCTGGCCAAGCAACAGAAGAACTAAAATCCAAATTACCTTCCTTAATCTCCTAAACTACATGTTAGTCATGGTATATGACCCTTAAATTCCCACGGAAGTGGAATAGTGATCAAACACTAAAATGCTATGCATTTGAATGAATTTAAGGGGATTGAGGAAAGTTCTCGTTCTGCACGAGAAAAAGTGAAGCCCTGCACTAATAATAAGTTACTGACTAAAACCAAAAGTGCAATTGACAATGGGCATACCTCCAGAACCATGTGAAGTAACTGGAAAGCTGCTCGCATCCCATTATCTCTCAATGTAAAACGGAACTCCATGGAAATAAACTCCTCAGTAGACTCCAAAGAGCAATTTATCAGATGATTCACACAAAAAAGTTCTACCTGTAGAATCACATTAAACATACGAGACAATCAACACAAGTGGCCAAGGTGGACCTATCCTGATGAAATACAAGTAGGATCAGCAAATTTAAATGGTAAAAGAGCGTATTTATGGGGGTCTAATCAAATAAACTACCAAATGATAAATCACTCAATTCCATCATCCACCTCATTCACACCAGCAGGAAGAGGGAACAGCAGGTGTATTTACAGTAACAGAGCTACTTATTCTCCGTCTACCATTCACACCAAGTTGACCAGCAATTTTTGACTCAAAACTATGATCAACCAAGAAAAACCTACTTTCCATTGATTAACAACAGAATTTACTGTAAGGAAAAAAAAAATTGAACAAATAGAATACCAATATCCTGCCATAGCCCTTTTAAATGAAAGCCCCATAAGTGTTGAACATTATCAAACAACTTTTGGAGAAATATTACATCCAAGCCAATGGCTCAGCAGCCTGGTGGCATCTCTCCATCGGTTTAACTTACAAAACATCTTGGTGTCTGAGAGCACAGAACTAATGATAAAATTATTTTTCATTTGGTTGTAGCGAAAGAAACAAGCCTCAATACCTGCTCCCTCGAAAAGTTGCCAACACGACCTCCCTCGCTAAGAGTTCGAACACCAACAACAACAGCTCCTTTTGACTCCGGGCTTTCAGCAGCTCGTCCCCCTCCAACAATAAGCCTCATTACACCTCCCTGGGCTTCAGTATGTGAAATCTGTTCATCGACAAAAGGCATAGATTTTCTTAAAAAGAAATGGCAATTTATGGAGGACATTTTTTTTTTCTTTTGGGAAGGGGGTGCCGGGTTGTTGGTGGAGGAGATGGAATGGCTTACAAACTACCTTAGCTATGTTCCAATCTTATGACATTTCATGAGGGTAGAATTCAACTTGGTACTAACAGAAGAAATACAGAAGATCTTAAAAGAAAACTGGTCCCTAGCCACATACATCGACACTATTATCCCAGATCCCATCACATCAAGAAAATTGGAGCACTGGAAGTCAATTAACCACAAGCAGTCCCTTAACAACTGAGTCCAGTAATCTCTCCAAAATATACCTTGTAATTTATGGGAATTCCATTTGAAAGACGGCATTGAGTGATCCCCGTTTCTTTGTCATGCAATTTCATTTCATTTGTTTCAGGACTTAAAGGAATAAAGGATGGTCTACGTTGCAGCCTTAACTCCTGTAACTGTGACGAACAAATCAACTCTTTCGGCACCTCAAGCTGCTCAAGTATATGAAAAACAATTATCAGCAAAAGAATATACTTCAAATATAACTTCAACCAAACAACTTCCAAGACTTCAGATCAGAAAGGAAGCAAGGTTGATAGAGACGAAACCTCAGGTTCAGCCTCAATGGGTTCCACCATTCCAGCTTTTATAGCTTCTGTAATTTCAGTTGGGGATATCTTGAATTCAGTTTCACCCATCCCATCAACATGTACTTTCTTTGGAACACATGCAACAATTGCTGCAGGAAGAGGTGCAGTGGCTTTCCCAAAATCAGCAATATATTCTAGCACTTCAGCACCAATAGCATTGACCTGCATTGCACAATGATTTATCGTGGACTTTCATAAGAAAAACATATATTTGAAAGATGTTGTAGAAATATGCAAACATGGCACTACAACAACCGCTTAGCCGTATGAAGTGCCGTCCATCATCACTATAACACTGGCCTTCCCTCTCCTGGCGCCAGCCTCACTCATTCTCTAGCTATTCTGGCCTAATCCCAACATTCACTCTTTTCACCTAATTGGCTTTGTATCAGCCTACATTTCAAGGTAAATTGACTCGAAACTGACAAGGCAGTGCGTCCTCAAACATAGTGGGGATTCACTGTTCGAAGTATACTACCCCAACACTTGTGATTCTGAATGTTGTGGTCGAGACCCAAAATCTAAAATCAAGATCGAGTCAAATTCTCACTATTGGAGGAGTCCAAATGCAATGTCCAAAAAGTGCAAAACCAACTGGTTGTTTCAGGACCAGAACAAAGCATCCAACAATCTGAATTTGTGTTAGTTTTTGAAAATAAGAATCAGAGCTCATGTCAGCCCAATACACCTTTGGCCATGTTCATTGGTAAGGCTACAGCTCTTTTTATTAATTCCACAAAGGCGCTGATGAGTATTGGATTTAAGTTACGTTTCAACATCAATTATTACTGGTTCTTGGCAGAACTATTTTGGGAAACAAAGCATTACAGAAAAGTGCAAAACTCAAATGTGCACTAAAATTTTAGGGACCAAATAAACAAATCTAAACTTAGTAAGACTCATAGCTTATAATATCTTCTCTCAATGAAAACTGACAAAACTGAAACTCAGATTTGCATTTATTTAAATGGAAAGAAAGTGAAAAAGAGCATTCATCAGTGCAACAACTACTAATGAGTAAGAACATCATTTGGGAAAATTACCTCTTCAAGCGTAACCGTTCCAGCAACAGCAACCAAGCTCTCATGTCCTTGTCTCTGATCCATCACTACATGGCCTAGCGCATCACTTTCCATGATAAAATCCAAGTTATCCACGGATGACACATTATCTATCATAGCTGCCAAGTGCTCACTATCTTTTAGCAGTGCATCCATATAGCGTGTTAATTCACCCTTGGTGACACCAAACTCTTTCAGCCTCCGAACCTGCACCAGATACAATTTATCAGCCACTCACAGGGAAAGCAATGCAGAAAAGTTATTTTATGAACTCATGGCATAGATGCAGTCATAAAATCCCACTCGACTAGAAAATTTATGCATTGCCAACTACAGTACAAAACTTTTACCTGAAATCAAAGTGGTCATCGTTGATGTGTAAGAGCATAGATAATAATCAAACTAAAACACTAAAACCCATCCATGAAAAGGTACAGTATGAAAAAAAAAAGTATTAACCTCTTGGACAGCAACTTTAATTGCACTTTCCCAATTCTTCGGCTCTGCAGTTACTGTAAGAGTAGTGACGGTGCATCCTTCTCTACCAGAATCACTATGGTCCAATTCAACTGAGGTGAATGGTGGATTCGAACTCTGAAAATTGATATACATTAGTACATTCCAGTGCTTCTGAAGTACATAACAAGTTTGTTTGATAAGCAGACAGAAACACAGTGATTATGACCTTGGTTGGAAGTTCCAAATCGTGAGTTGCATCATTTAGTCAAACAACAAAGAAAGCAACACGAGAAAACCATACTTCCATTAGAAGAATGATCAGTTGCAAACTCAAAACAACTTGGACAGAAAGTATTGGCCTTGAACTTGCAATCAAGTGATTGAAAATAATACTGGAAATAATACAGTATAAGTCCCGCACCTTGTATCTAGTATTAATCCGGAAATGCAAGGCAGATAGGAATATCCGTTTCATCAAAACATTTCGCAAATCACCATATGTCCGCACTTTGTTTACTGGAATCTGCAGGACAGTTAACAAAGCATCACCCCAAGAAAGAAACGAAAAGAAAAATATGGTCATAAAATCCACTTTTTGAAGGATTAAAATATAAAAGATGCAACATAAAAACCTTAAGACCACTAAATGCTGATTGCTTTATTTACTCAAATTCACAGATTTAACTGGAGTCATCCTCTTTGCTGTTACCTTTGCATACTCCCAACCAACTTAGGATTAATTAAAGGGTTACAACGTCATCCTTTATCAGCTTAGAATTTTCCAATAGTGGTAGTTCAACAAATATCACTGCCAGGGTCAGAAGTTTGAACTTGAATCTACATTGGGTCTTCTATTTAAGTTCCCACATTGAAGGTTACTTAATAAAGAAGAAGTTTGAGTGAGTCTACACAGAATTGAACAGAAATATTACTCATCAACTTAAGTTTTAGAATGAACGGTGATTTGAATACTATCCACCATCAGCATCGGAATGTGAGGCACCTTTACATCCAAATAAGGCATCCTACTGACATTTTCTTCACATTCCCTCAAGATCTCTCCTAGTTTACGCTTATTATTAAGGTATCCGTTTAAATGGAAAGTTTGAGGTACAAAGTAGGGACCAAGCAACAAGGAATTATACAAAAAGATATAAGGATGCCTCAGAATAAGCCCACCATTAATAAAACATGAAAAGAAAAAGGGGGGAAATGCCATTTCATACCTTGCAGAACATATTAATTGCAAAGTTTTGAAGTAGCTCATGCTGGAATATCTGTGAAAACTCCACATCTATGCTGCTTCCAGGAAGTGACCAGTTATGATTCACTGGCGGGCGAACAGCATGCCTCTCTTTCTTTATTATTTTAGGTTGATCTAAAGAATTAGATGATTTTTCATTTGATAAACTTCCAGACAACCCAGCTGAGAGCTTAGGAACAAGAAAACTAGCCATTGCACCAAATGCACTGGGACTAGGTGCAGAAACTGCTTCATTTTCTAGGCCAGTTTGCCCAAAGACAGCCTGCATGGCAGAACTAAATATAGTTAAAATTAAAAATTAAATGAAAAAGTACCCATCCAGAATCAAATTTTCAGATAAGATATCGCTGAATTTGTGGCATACTTCAATATGGTGTACTGTCTTTGAGATGTTATCGATATCCCCCACTATGTATAAGGTAGCATTTGCAGGGAAATACCAACGCTCATGGAATTTTCTTATTTTGTCTGCATCCCACTTCTTAATCTGCTCTTCTAATCCAATTGGAAACCTTTTGCTCAGCTTATTTTCAGAATGCAAATGCTGTAACAACTGTGTCCAAAAGAAAAAGGAACGAAAAATACAACATCAGCCACTGAAGTGGAAATATCAACCACCAAAAACACAAAAATATCCTAGGTACATACCTGGCAATCAACACGGTATTCTATCGTATTCATCATCTGTAATTCTGAAAGTATAGCACGCCGTTCCTTTTCAACTCGAGAAGCAAGAAACTTTGGATGGAATGCTATCTTTATGCATCAATGAAATAGCATTAATCAGGAAGATGGTGATGAAAGTCATCACATAACATACCAGTAGTAAAGCTAAAAAATAGTTTGGGACAAAAAAGCATGCCCTAGCCAATGTCATATTTACCAATGAACAGTACTTCTACATATGCCTATAACGCAATTATCTCACCTCATTCAATGCATCCAGTACAGATGGAAGCAGCTCTCCATCAGAGTCCTGTCATAAACCACCAAGCAGTCAGTAAAGAATAGGACATAGATTGTAACTATTAAGACCGCAAAGCATGTCTCCAGCCTGCTAGCTCAGTTGGAGCTCGCCAGGGCACCCTGGCCATTTGGCTGGGGTTTGAGACACCACAGTTCCCCTCACAAAACCATAAATAAGTTAGCTATCGTCAATAAGCACACACAAAATTCTTCAAGTTACCAACTTGACCTCACAAATAGAGGCATGTCACCAAAAGTTATGGTGAACTTGTTTCAAAGATAATGGAGTTTTAAAATATACATCATAGAAGGAAATCCAAAAGAAAATTTCAGATGAAAAAAAAATATATCTCAAACAAATTTAGAGCAGAACCTAAGCTGGTAAGCAGACAAACAAAAAACAGTGCAATTAAATCAGTATTCAAAACCCATAAACACCGTAAAAAATTGAAAAAAAAGAGAACTGGAAGAAGATACCGTTGTGCCAGTTGGTGAATGAATGTGGAACACGGTATGGTGGAAGTCGGTGTAAGCATTAGACCGAGCTCCTGTCCCAAGAAGCTTCTCACGTTTCTTACTTCCAAGAAAAGCAACGTGTTCAATCATATGAGCAATCCCCTGCTCATCATCTTCTTCATCAATTGATCCAACATGAACTTCCATGTGCGCTTCAAACCTATAAAACCAAAAAATTTCTAAATAAGAGCACAAGACAAGAGGGCAAGGAAGATTCTCTGCGTATTATTGTTTTATAGCAAGAATGAACTTCTCACAAAGTATGCACATAGGCAAATCCTTGGAAATATGCTCTTTCCATAATTAAAGAGGCAAACATATTCCTTAATCACTGTACTTCAAGACTAAACTTATACATGTCTCTACGTGCAAACTTCGAAAAGCTATTATTTCCCTTTTTCTTCTTCTTTTCATTTTTAACATTATCCTACTAGTAAAGCTAAAGGCATTAAATGTAAGTGTTTTGTGTATCGTAGATCATTGCACGCATGCTTTGTATTTCTGACAAGACACTTTACATTTATTCCTCATGTATCATTCCTTTCTATAGCATTGATCGTTTTATTCCTTAAAAGTTTCTTTACATTCAAGTACTAAGCAACCCAAAGATGTCAAACGGAGGAAGGTGAGGGTTCCACAGCCAATAGACTGCCCAAACTGCATGCCTACCGTTGTCAAATTGAGCTTTTTTGAAAGGAAAAAAAAAAAATGCTTCATATGTAGGTTTAACATGTTGATGTGGAGTTGACAAGCACTCAACTCAATTAGGAGTAGGTGTTACTTGAAATCTCTTAGTCTCAAGTTTGACACGAGGTGCATGCATGGATATGTGTATTTTTTAAAAATAATAATAATAATGTAGATGTGGAGAAGTAAGAATAAAGGTGATGGAACAACAATGATAAAGATCTGCTCAATATGACTTTTTGATGAAATGAAGAAACATTCCAAAATCCAATCATGAAGAAAACTTGAATGCAGTTAGTTCCATGAACCCTAATCCAATTCAAAAAACATAACTGTTAGGCACTAATTCTTAATCCAATGAACCAAAAGGTCATTTCCAAGTAGATTTTGTCTTCCATACCTATTTGGTGGTACTTTATTTGGTAAAATAACATAACGCAATCCGTTTTTCAGCTGTCCTCGATGCAACTTTGGGTGAGATGGAAGTTCGGAACTTAAGAACCCCTCTAATTCTGTTTGTGTAATTTCAGGATAAGATATATCTAGATCTTGTTTCTCAAGAACATCTGGCCACGATGTACTTGCTGCATGTGGCTCATCTGGACCAACGGTTGCCCGTGGAACATGATACTGCTTCACCTGGAGATATCGGAGGTGCAATAAGTTAGACAAAATCATTCCAGAAAGCAAGCAGAAGGAAAACTGAGGCTCAAAAAAAAAAAAAAAATCATCTGACATAAGCTTCCCCAGTTATTCATAGGTTACATGTACATTGAGTGGATCTTGAACTCACAACCTCATTCTACATTTGATTCTTAGAAGGGAGGAGTCATTTGAACAAGGCCTTCTTCTTTACATACAATGGTTAAAACAATCGGTATTTGATTAAACGTGAAGGACATTATGTTTCTAGAAGAAGTCTAATGCATTCCTCCTAAATGCAAATCCCTCCAACCAAACACCACCCCCGCCCCAAAAATAAAATAATAATAATAATAAATAAAAAAAAAAAAAACCTCAAATGCAAATGTTAGAATTATATGTGCACTGAGTGGACCTTGAACTCACAACCTAATTGTACATCCCGTTTGTGGAAGGGAGGTGTCATTTGAACAAGGTCTTCTTCTTTAACGTACAATGGATAAAACATTCAGTATCTGACTAAACATGGAGCACTTTCTGTTTCTACTAGTATAATAAAAATAACACAAGTCATCAGCCTAAGACTGAGTAAAAAGTTTATGTTATGCCATTCAAATAACAAAGCATATACTCATTTACAGCCAACAAAAGGATACTGCTCGTTGGAAAATTCCTGAGCAAATAATTTATTTAGTTACAAGAAGTGACATGGTTCTCACTTTCTTAAGATTTTCATTAACATCTAACTCTCACAGCTGAACCAGAAAAGTTAAGACAGTAGTAGGAAGTTTATGAAAGTTAAGAACAGGTTGCTTCTAATGACCCTTCCCTTTTCTTTTTCTTTCTTTTTTTTTTTTTTTTTTTTTAGTTTGCAAGCTAAGTGAATTAATATTGATTATTCAATGAGCAACGCAGCTTGGACCAATACTGGCCAGCAAAAAAGTCATACAGCAAAAAGCAAGAAATTGGAGGAAGACAGTCCAACTAGAAAACCCGCAAAAACTATTCTCACGTGACTCTTCAAAAGTTCCCAAAAAAAAAAAAGATAGAAAACATCTCTCTAGTTATCAATCCTATCTATTATATTTATTGCATAAAATGCTAGCTAATACCACAATTATTTTCTCAAGTTAACATTATGTGATACAGAAACACTAGAACCAGAAGATCCATGCTCAATAAAATGTGCAAGTTCATAAAACCAGTTCAGGATTGAGGAGAGGGGGGAAAAGAGACAATACTAGACCGCACACAAAACACAAGCACTCGCAGAGACACATATAGTTGAGAAAATGAGATAAGGCGTCATATTGCACACTTACAGAAGTATTGTCAATACCAATCTTGGATAAATGAAAAGTAGATCTATCAAGAAACGCCCTTGGTATAGATCTGAGAGTGGGGCGAGCTATTCTGCGGTTGAGAGAACATGACAAGCAGGCACTCCGTCCAGAAAAGGTTGCTTCTCTTTCTGGTTCACTAAGCACGGAAGCATACTGTTTTGAAGTATTATTATCCTTCTTTCTATGAAACCTTGATGAGCCATTACCAAATTGGTGCGCATACCTTATGTCACAAGAACAAGAGGAAGAAAATATTGAAAGTGATTATCACTTCACCAAGCAATAAAAGTGGCAGTGAAGAAGTTGTCATAGCGAAAATACAAACAGGCAAGCATATAACACATTGAAGGCATATGTACAGGCAAAATAGGACTTTCCAACAATACTACATGGTTCGTGTCTCGGTCTGAGACTCAGAATTACTTGAGACATATCCCCTGATACTTAAGAACCGTGTCAATTAAACACCGGCAAACCCAAATGAGCTATGGGTTCGGGTTACGTGTATACTCCGAAGGAAACAACATGCTAAGCGGGAGAGAGAGATTATTATACGGGTTCAAACGTAAGAATTACTAATTCTGTAATGCCTACCATGCGCGTTTGTACGATAGAGAAATTACAATATTGAAAAAGAACAGAAGAGTGAAGCAGATAGAACCCTAACACTGAACTATAATTCCGCGAACCAGAAAAGGAATTCCAACAAGGAAAAATTAGAATAACGTACCTGGTCCTTGTAGACTGAAATAAGGAAAGATTGTTGCCATGGAACCGGGTCAAAGACGTGGGAAGAGCGGAACGGCGAGGTAGAGAAATAACCGAATTGTTAACCCGCCTTTTGCTCTGTTTGGAACTCCACCAGGGACCGATATGAGGGACGCTGGTTCCCACCACTGAGCTCAACGCCGCCATTTCCAGACTGAGCTCGCAAACAGAGCCTCTGAAATAATATTATCGTTGCGTTTTGCCGGTATTATAGTTTCTACAGAGCGTAGGGTTCCGGTACGAGCGAGGTGAAACAACTGGTCAAATTGAATCCGTTGGGCCCACACGAGTTCCTATGATCTACCATAACAAACGGCACCGTTGGACCTTGTTCCCACGAAATTGTAATATAATATCTTCCAGAGAATCTGACATATGTGAACGGCATTACATCTCACGATCAAGCAATCGCGGGACAACCGCCATACGAAACCGGAGCTGTCGTGGCACGGTATCTTTCCTTTCCTTTCCTCTCCTTCCCTTTCTTTTCTTAGCAAAGATATTTTAACAGTATGGGTGTTACTGATTTGGAGGGCCACCAATTGGCAGCCACACGGCAATTCTTCCTATAAATATCAATGCTCGAGACAATCGGACAACAGGCGAACCGATTGGCTGCTTTGTGCTTGTGAATCGGACAATCTTTTTCAGTCAAAATTTAATTTAATATATATCGGCAGTTGCTTTAGATATTTAAGGGGAACTTTCCTTGAGATGGTGGGTGTGAATCTTTAGATCTTATTTTGTGCCTCGTTTGCAAGGACGTACAAGGAAACATCCTAGATTGCCAAAACGGCAAAGCAAATTCACAGTTGACGATGATAACTTTAACTTCGACACTTTGAGAACCCATGTTAGCGCCCATGTTAGCAAGAAGAACGTGTTGGTTTTTTTCTTTTTTTAAATGATTGTCTCCTGCTATTAATATCTTGGTAAATTTTTTTATTTATTATTATGTTTCAATGTTTCATTCTCTAGCCTTAATCATTTTTTTTTTTCTTTTTATTATAACTCACACCTACAGAAAAAGGGAAGGAGTGTCTGTGACCTATTAGATTGACAGGTCAAGGACAAAAAGTAGAAGGACCTTAACCTTAACCATTAATTATGAGATAAAAAGTTAATTTATGTCATTTACAATATCATATTTCAAATTCAATTGTAACATTTATTATTTTAAATTAAATTATTATGATTTCTTCTTGTTCATAATATGTTAATTTAAAAATAATAATTGTCTTGTATTGTTAATATTTTAATATGATATTATCATTCTATATTAAATATCTCTCTTCCTTACTATATTGATTTAAGGAAACAAATTATGTATTTCTTTAAAATTAGCATCTTGATGCAAAAGAAGACAATGTTAACTTTTTATGAACAAATCTAAAGTAAACCTTAAATAAGTAGTTGATGACAATTCTATATTCTCCTAGATGATTTGTAATGCTGGGGTATGCCCCTAAGCTTATGTATTTTTTTATTCTTCGATGAATCAACTCACATATTCATCAAAAAAAAAAAAAGTAGTTGATGGCAATGAATAATCTAATTGAGGTAAATTAGCGACCGATCACTTTTATTTTCTTTGTGTTAAGGCAATGGAGCTCTTTGATTCCTATCATCCAATTTAAGTATGGAATTTAAAAAGAATTGTTGGAAACTAATAGTGAATTCCAGTATTAATCCACCCCCATTAAAAAAAAAAATTAAAGTATCAATGAAGAGAAAACTTGCATGAAAAGAATGCAACTAATATGCCGAACAATCTTGCCATAAATAGTATAGAGGATTCCTATCTATACTCAAAGCAAAAACAAAACAAAAAAAAGTCAAAAGGACTCCCGCCTTAATGATCCATTGCATGACGCAAACCCGCTCAGCAGTACTTGCGTCTAGAAAGATAAGACTCGGGTCGGGTCCACAATAGCCGACCAATGTCCAGAAAAGAGGGCGAAAAGAGTAAGTTCCCGAAGAGCCCGGACAGAAAAGTCTCATAAGCCCAGTGAGGGCAGGAAGCTTCCGCCACGCGCTGCCGTCTCAGATTCTTATCCAAAGTCATTTTTCTCGTTATAAAAACAACGGCAGTCGGCAAATCCGGCCGTGCTAGGCAGCTCAAAACCGCGTGCGTCCAACCATATCCCTGACGCTAACAAGGATGTTGCACGTCTCCACGTCTTTCGATAATATCCTTAATTTTATATTCCCATAAATTCTATATATAGACAACCCTCGTCCAAGTACTAAACCAGTTTAGAATTCCTTATAACCGTCTGGCTTTCGAGCTTCCAATTTTCTCTGAGCCCTATTGCTTATACAACTTTTCACTTTCTTCATTGATTCTCACACATACATACAGAGAGCAAGTGAAAGAGCGAATCTGCGTAAGTCCAAACCAATTGTAGATTCTGGTTTACGGCTAGCAACAGCATGCCAGGATTCGTCATGAAATCTGGAAACGATGCCGCCTCTTCTCCTTCTCCTTCTCCTTCTTCTTCCTCTTCTTCGATCGCAACGGATGAAAAGCCTAGCTCAATCTCTCCAAAGTCAGTTTTGGGAAGATTACGGCACAAACTGTCTTCACGAAAGAAGGAAAAACGTTCTCTTCCGATTGACTCGGAGCCAAGCAAAGACTGCAGTGAGCTCCATAGGGTTTTCGATTACTTTGACGAGAATGGAGATGGTAAAATATCTCCAGTCGAGTTGCAAAGCTGCGTGAACGTTGCTGGCGGCAAACTCTCGATAGATGACGCAGAAGCAGCCGTGCAGTCCTCTGATTTGAACGGGGATGGGCTTCTGGACTTCGAGGAATTCCAGAAGCTAATGGAAACGAGCGGAGAGGAGGAGAAGGTGGAGGAGCTCAAAGAGGCTTTTGCAATGTATGAGATGGAGGGGTCCGGGTGCATCACCCCCAAAAGCTTGAAGAACATGCTAAGTCGACTCGGCGAGTCCAAGTCCATAGAGGATTGTAAAGCCATGATAAGGAAGTTTGATCTCAATGGAGATGGCGTTCTCAGCTTTGAAGAGTTTAGAGTTATGATGCGCTGATCCGCACCCATTGCTCGTCGGCTTAAATAATTTTCTCCTGTTACTTCCATCCTCTGTAATTTCAGTGATTCTTTTATTTCATATTTGTCAATAAACATTTCCATTCTATGTTCATTCTTTCTCCTTCTTCATCTTCCTCGCCGTTGAAAATTGTAGTATAAACATTTCTAACAATGAAAGGCAGGGAAATATGATTTATCACTCATTAAGTCCTAATATTTTTATCCCGACTAAATTCATAGACAATTCAAAAATTGAAGAAATATTTTTATATATGTAAATATTATCTAAAAGTTAGTTATTTATTTTTCATGTGAAATTTTCATCTTTAACACTTCAACAACACCAATAAACACTGCTCACATATGAAACATATTTTAAGAGCTCAAAGTTGAATAACAGTAAATTAATCTAAGTTTTGATATCATATTAAAAATAATTTTATAATTTTACTCAAAATCAATTCAAAAGTTTATTTTTTATTTTATTTAAACGCTGCCCAAATACTTTTTTTTTTTCTTTTCATGTAGAACCTTAGTCCTCAACTGTTTGCAATCAATTGAATTTATTGAACTCACCGGATTCAACATGATATTTTAGCCTCTTTTGGGCAATTGGTTGACATTATCACTCATTGGTCAAAGGTAAAAAAGTTTCCGCGTGACATTATGCAACATTTAACATTATTCAAACGACCCCTCCACATAACATTTCTTTCAAACCCTGTAACAGGCTAGCAAAAGACTAACACGTTACCGAAACAACGGAAGAACATTCGGTCAATGTCACACAATAAAGTACATTATTGTTCGCATACACAAAAGCAAAGGAAACAGAAGTCTCCGAACCTACAGAGCCTTATATTCCATTAAGGGTAACTACAACTTTGCGTGGAGTAGCATTATCGCGGTGCTCACAGAGCCATATCCCCTGAAACACAACAGCAGAAGGAGCCATAACACACTCTTGAGATAGCAATATAGCAGACAAAATTCAAACTGATCTATAGAGACACTTTACGAATGCGTGCAGATATTACATGGTTAATGCCAGCATATACAGGATCCAAACACCACCCCAAAAGTCTTCAAATATTCTAATAAATAATTAATTTTACGATTCCAAACTATCATCTCTTTGGAATTTTCTCTTCGAAATGATAATTCTAACAACTTAGAATTGCCCCTTTAGTTAAATTTAACTGTTATTTGGGATCGAATGAGTCTCTATTATCTTTTAAGAAACTAACATATTCTTAGGGTAGCAAATAGGGGATAGTCAGGCGGCCATCTTTTTCTACAATAATGGGTTGGTCATGCAATCATGGGGTAAGTCGTAATCTAGATATTTAAGCATAACTGTTACAGTAATTTGGGTTCAAGCGTGGCTTATCCTATTTTTATATGTATGATGTAGGGGTTAAAACAAGAAAAAAAAATGAAAAATGAAACTTCAGACTTACACATGATGAAGTTAAGTGCTTTGCAACGAGGTCCAGAAAAATGCCTAACTATGCCTTTACACCATTAGAGCCATCTATCTAGTATCTCCTATGTGTCTTCCAGAAAATCTTTTCGGGTTTTTCATCCATATCTTAGACCGAAAGTTAATGTTACAAGAATCTATATAGAGCAATAAAATTTGACAATTACACTGCCTTCATATACCTGCCAGGTTCCCATATTAAGCTGCCCATTTGTAATTGGAACCCTGAACAAGAATAGAGACCTGTGCGTTAGATACCAGACAACGGATCTTCAGATTGAGTAAACAGTTCTAACTGCAAGTATGAGATCATCTCACGTCAGTGTGCAGCCAAACATTGATGATTTGATATGTGCTGGCATGTCATCTGGGCCTGCAGAAATTAAACAACTCAACATCAATGCTTGAATACAGGGAAATTTAAGAGAAAAATGAGTATCCATAGAACCGAGAAATAAGCTAAGAAGGACAGAGGAACAATGGAATGAAAAATCAGAACCATACTCATTATTCAAGTATGTGAATGCATGCTAACCTTCAATTGTATGCTTCCAAGGTGCAGATCTTCCCTGAAAATGGATATCCAAAAGCACATAAGATCTTCTCTCAGATGGCACAGGCTGCTACATGAAATAGTAAACCAGACAACAAACCTCTGGTACAATCTTGTTGAGAAACGTCTCAGTATCATCCCGAACATCAGAGTCATAATTCTCATTGATAGTAAGAGAAGCACTAGTGTGCTGCACTAAAATGTTTAAAATAGAAGATTAATTCCAATAAACATGAGGGGTAACTTATCAGAGAGAGCTCATATAACTTACAGAAGAGATGTGCCAGGCCACACTTGAATCCTGACAGATCTTGCCCAATTTCCTTCACTATCTGATGTTTTAAACAACAATCGGTGACCAATAAATAAGCAATCCAAAAGGAAGTCTAGAAGATATGCTGTTCGCCAGCTAGAGATGCGCATAATGTTTTGCATGCTGTGAGTCATAATTGTTGGAGTGACAACTGAAACATATCACTTAAGATGATCATGTTCCCAGTTGGAGATACCGGGTAGAATGATTTGAAGACTGGAACTTAGTCTCACTAGAAAAGGTAAAATCAATTGACAGCTGCCATAACTTGTAGTAGCCTTTGATGCTTTTACAGGTGAAAATACTAGGCCTGTGAAGGGGATGAAGACAATGAATGTAAAATTTCATATCTTCTCTCAGGTGACCAATATTGCCCCTGTTCTTATAAGAATCTAAAAACCGAGTGGAAGCTGACGCCATTTCTTATTGGAAATCTTTCCTTTCCGATAAATGATCAAATTTTACTGGGAATGATAAATCTGTGTCGGTCACCTTGGGATAGCCCGGCCGACGAAATACGGAACAGTAAATGTAATAAATCCAGTAATGTTGAAGTTCATATCACATAAAAAAGTGAGTCAAGTTCTGGACAGTTGAAACATATCAAACAGGCTAATGACAGACAACAAAGTCATAATCTTTTCTGACTGATGAAGGAATTGGTTTACCAGACAGCCCTCAAGAGGTCGGCAACGGCCCATGGAAACGCTAATTCAAAAGAAAATGTTTCATTTCCTCATCAATAGACATGAAAAGCAATCCCAAGAAGCAAACACAGAAGAAGCATAGGCGGAGAATAAAGGATTATTTACGCGAAAGTGGGGGGATAAAGGTACCTTAGGAGTGATGAGATGACAACCCCTCCTCTGAGGAGGTAGGGTTATGGTCTTCTGAGCCCACTTAGGAGCAGCAGCCTCCATTGATTTGGGATCGTTGGCGGTGCTCGGTTCCCGACTTGTATACAGCGACCTCACGCGAAGGGGAGCGAAGGCAGGCTTCGCAGCAAAGAGGAGCGAGGAGGTTTGCATGGGTTCTGAGCCCGCCCAATTCCGGCCAAGCCCAAGGATGTTCCAAACGTGGGGAGAAAGCACGAGGACAGAAAGGAGGCAGAGCGATACAGCCGCTATATACGGTCGATGACTCTTGTTCACATCAATTGTTCCTGTTTCACGGCCTTTTTTCACTTCCCGTCTGTCGCACATCATCAGGCGCAGGTGTGTGGCCTGCTACAATTGACATGTATCGGTCGCGGGCTCGCCTGATGGATATGTGCTCTAACGATCACAAAAAAGAGCTTTTCTTAGACATGAATATTGAAGACAAAAGAGCCTGAAACAGAGCCCTTATTCGATATTTTAATAATTTTTACTTATGTAATGAACTTCATTTTAACTTGCATAATTTAGCCACATAACATAATTTTACTATTTGTTTTATTGAGTTAACCTTTTGAGTTTAAACTCGAGTTTGTAACAAGTAATATCAAAATTAAACAGCACCAAACTTAACTTACTATTGTTATTACTTAGTGTGGAATAAGTAATAAGCCCACTTAATGATTTTTGCCCCTATTGTCTCTTCGTGTAAATAGGTAAAAAGTCTCACTAGTGACAAGGGCAACATGAACTAAGGTAGAAAAAGATTTAACAGATGTTATTATGTTACGTTGAATTGACCTTTTTCTTAGTTGAAAATCAGGGCAGAACACTTAAAGTTCTGATAATGTGTTTTTCGTAACAAGTCAAGATTTGGAAAATGAATCTCGTTTACAATAAAAATGATAAAAGATCTAGAAAAAGGTGATTTCTGATGAATAAAAGGCACAACAACCAAAGCGCCTACCGGGGTCGAGAGCCCGCGTGCATCACGCCCGATGTGGCAACCAATTACTCCGGTTGTGGGGTCTGAGCGAAGCCAATGAAAATTCAGCGGTGCATTTGCAGTTGTGCCCAGATGAAAAGAAAAGAAAGAGAAGAGTAGCGTCCAGTCTGAATCCGGGTCGGCGAGCTCCGTAACGGCTATGTAAATTTAACCCCATTTTCTAATGACTAGTCGCTCGGCCGAGTGCAGTCTTGCTTGTATTGGTCCCGGTTTCACTCCACCCGACTCTCGTCTCTTGCTGCTTTTCTTCTTCGAGAGAATATTCCTTCTTGCCTTCTTTGTTCTTCGCTCTCTGGTAATCGCTGACTTCTCTTGCGTTTTTCGAAACACGGAACCACTTTTCTTGCACAACCAAAATTATAATAAAGCTCTAATTCCGTGAGCATTTACAAAACCATATAGCTACCGCCTTGGTTTCCTTTCATTTCCGCTTTGACTTTGCAAGAATATTGGTATCCGGAAAGCCAAAAATGGGCAGCGGACGGTGGTGGAGTTTGATACTGATAGGAGCGGTGTTGGTGGTGACGGCAACCGCCGCTTCCCAAAAGAAGCATGATCCTCTGGTCTCTCGGATTGCCTTTGGTTCATGCTCCGACCAAAGCCATTCTCAGGTTTTCTTCTTTTTCTTTTTCTCTTTCCCTTCCACAGTCGAGCTTTTGTTCCCCGTACAGAATATTTTGTCCTTTGTCTGGTTGTGGGTCATGTTTCGAGCCTGAATTGATATTCTGTTGCCGTTGCTGCGTTATTTAGAAAATTGAGTTCGTTTCCAGTAGACGAGGCCTCTTATAAAGATTCTTTCAACTCGGTAACATAGCATCCTCCGAGCTGTTTCTCGGAATAATTAACGTTGTTGCTTTCTGTGTCTTGCTTTGAGGTGTCATTTTGATAAATTTCATCCTTTACTTTGTGTTGTTGGGTTAATGGTATAGTATCAGAGATGGAACGCATTTGACCAACACTCTGTCTGTGCTAGTCGTTTCAAAACTTGACTATTCTGGAAATTGGATTTTCCATAAGATAACACCAATCTTGTATTTTCGATGCAGCCCATCTGGAATGCAATTATCAACTTTGATCCTCAGATTTTTATTTGGCTTGGAGATAACATGTATGGAGATATTAAGCGCCCTTTTGCAGTATTTGGAAAGCAAAGAACAATTGGACCATGGAAGAATGTTCCAAGGTTTGTTCCTTGCTCCCAGCAGGAAATGGAGTTCAAATACAAGAAAGCTAAGACTAATCCTGGTTATACACGTCTTCGAGAGCGAACTAAGGTACTGTAACCAAGACATTCTTGTAAAACGATATTGTGATTTTTCATCGTTAAAGATCAGATTCTTGGAAAAGTCAGTTCTGGAAGTTTGAACATTGCAGAACTCATGCCTTTTTTTTTTTTTTCCCAAATGATTCAAGAAATTTCACGGTGATGTGTGGATGTTGTAGGTAATTGGCACATGGGATGACCACGATTATGGTTTAAATGATGCAGGCAAGGAATTTGGTGAAAAAGTCACTAACCAAAGGCTTCTCCTTGATTTTCTAGATGAACCTCAGGATAGTCCACGGTGAGCGTTATTTTCTAGATCAACTGAACAGTTGATCATCATTACTTATCGGGTTTCTATGTTGTGATAATTTTTTGAAATGTGGCAAAAGAAAAAAAAAATGTAGTTTTTAGTTCCTTGATGTCCTTGTTGTACTGGTTAAGTTTGTTAGTCTCTCCTTTTTGCCTAAAGCTCATCAAAATTTGAATAAATCAAATTCAGTCTGAGTGGTAGCCGTGATGGTGATTTGAATGAATAACTTTTTTAAATCCATTAATTGGAAAATTGGTGCTATCAAGAAAACTCACCACGGCTCCAATATTTCAGGCGCAAGCAGGAGGGTGTATATGCATCGTATACATTTGGCCCTGAGGGCAGACAAATTAAGGTATCAAAGTAAATGCCTTAGATTAGTTTTTTGGTACTTTCTTTTACATAGAATTGGAAGAGTCTATGTCAAATGAGCTAGGCTAATGACATTGACTGATATTGCATTTGGCACTATGCAACAGTATTCGGCATGCTTCTTGGTATGTTTTTCTTTATCGATATATCTTGTAATAATAGCGTTGATTATTTATTAGGTGATCCTCCTGGATACCAGATATCACAGAGATCCTCTTTCAAGTGATGGAACTATCTTGGGTAATTTGCAATGGACATGGTTGGAAAAAGAGTTGAATGGTCCATCATCAGCCATTACCATAATTGGATCTTCTATTCAGGTATAAATGAAATCTATATTCTTTGTATTGAGGTTGAATCTTTGAAGAGTTACATATCATCTATTCATTATCAGGAGCTCTTAGCTATTAAATCGTCTGAAATGTGCATTCTATTTTTGTATGTGTTTTTGAGTGTTCATTCTATAGAATCCAGAAGTTCTCTCATCACTCGAATTAGACTCTTCTTTCTCCTCTCTCTCTAGCCTTGTCAATTTTAAGCATCAAACATTGTCTGGCACGGGCCCTTTTCGGTAAACTTGTTTGTCGCCATAGCAGTGCATGGGATTTGCTATCTTCAATCGATAGAAATTAAAAGGTTTCTAACAGCAAGATCGGTTTCTGCCCGTTGGAAACTTGAATTTGCTTGTTCCAGCAGTCTCTTATCTTCTTGAATTTTCATTATTGATTTGGGCAAGATCTTATTCAGTCGTAATAGAATAAGTTCTTAGATAAGTGGAATTCTTATACATAAATTTCGTGGATAAGACAAGGTAATAATGTGGGTCTGAAGAGGATTTGAATATGATATTCTTTGCTACTTTCTCGTTGCGTTGTTATGGCCTAATTTCTGGCGTGAATGGTGATGGATTTTTCTGCTGTTACCACTTCAAGGTTATGTTGATGAATCTTGCTTTTTTGTTCTATGCTTCACATCCTTCTGACACCGACTCTGGTGTGCAACAATCTTATTGCATTATTCGTGTTTCTGACTGCTAGCTACGTTATATTGACCATTAGAGATAGTGCCCATCGATGCCATTTCTACAGATACCTTCTTGAATGAGCCTTGTAGTGTCTCGGTCCACATCTCTGTTAGCAAGTTTTAATTTGTCATACTTAACATAATTATTACCTGGCAATGCAGGTTTTATCAAATCTTTCAGCAGTCACCGCCCCATTGTTTTCTTCTGAGTCTTGGGGGCGTTTCCCTAAGGAGAGGAATCGCCTTTTCAAATTGATAGCAGATACTAAGGTGATAATCTTTAACCTGTACTCACCCAATTGAACTGAACAAGATTGACCTATGGTTTCATGTGACTTGGCAAATCACCTGGCATCTTTAGCAGGTTCAACATAATGGATGTATAATAAATTTTCAGATGATTTTATATCATCTCTTCATATCTAGTTAGAGTGGAGAGTGCTTTAGTATGTACCAAGCTTCCACCTTACAAATCCTCTCTTCTTGTCTAGAGAGTATTAAATTATTAGATGTGTTTTATATAATCTAGTTAGAGTGGAGAATGCATCACTATTTTAACAGCCTTCCACCTTACAAATCCTCTCTTTTTGTCTAGAGAGATGGAGTCTTCTTCATTAGCGGTGATGTTCATTTTGGAGAAATCACACGGTATGACTGCGCTACTGGATATCCACTTTATGACATGACGTCAAGTGGGCTTACAAAAGCAATAGAAAAGGAATTCCCACGACCGTTACATCCCATCGTGAGGTCTGTGGCACGCTTGACACCTAGCACAATGCGAGTCATGAATCAAAACTGCAGATACAGCTCATGCACATATGGTACGCAGCCACACATATCATCTGCATTCTGTCACAATGATTAGCTCACTGAATACTTACTTATTCATGGAACTGTGAATATCTTTAGGTCAACCAAATTTCGGAGCAATCGAGATAGACTGGGATGCAACTCCGGTGACCCTGAAAATTGAGGTCAGGGATGTCAATGGGTTTCCTGTGACTGGTGTCAAGATGTCATTATTGGAATTGCAAGCAGGAGGTGTAAATCCTGTTGCCACCATCAAAGCAGGAGAATACAGGAGGCACTGTTCTCTTGAAGTAACTCTACCTTGGCATGTCAGATATCGCCTGGCTATTCTGTCATTATTTATTGCTGTCACAAGTATGTTGCTTCGATTCTTGCTTCATATTAGCCAAATATCTGTTTCATAAAAAATGCATATCAAAATCAAGGTCATTGCTTCATGAAAGCACTGAAATGCAAGCGAACTTTCTTCAGAGTATATGAAAACCAAAATAGAGAACTGCAGTAGATTTTTTTTTTTTAAAATGCTGTAGAAGCACTAACTCCATTCAAAAGCACCGAAGTGCACATGCCACTTCAGCTGCTTCTTTGATTTCTCTCTAAAATGATCCGCTTCTCATGTATTGCAAGTTTAGAGACCTCATAGTGACATCATCTAGTATGGAGGGGGGGATTTGGGGGGAGGGTGAAGGGATGTAGTTAATTCCAAATGAACAATTGAGTTATATTTTCTTATGATTCCTTCCTGATTTTGCTTTCGTTTATTGTTGCAGTCCTGCTTTCAACTTTGGCTGGATTTACTTGTGTGGTTATATGGATGGGCAGGCGAAGCCTTCGAAAGCTCAAGTATAATTGACCAACAGTTATGCAATTGGGTGCACGCTTTTTCATTAGCCAAAAAAAAACCAATTTCTGGATTACTTAATTCTTAGAATGAAATAACCTCAAAGTTTTCTGGAGACTTTCCTGCCAAATGTAAAATCCTGTTTTGTGCCCTGTATTTTTTGGGCTAACTTTTATTATAAGTTATAGAAACAATTGCCTCCATCTGTCTTGGTGGTTGTAACTTGTACAGCTGTGTAGATCTTTCAAATTCTGCCATGAATCCGCATCTTCGAAAGCTCAGGTCTTACTGTAGGGAGCAAATCAACGGGTAATATATATATATATATGTTGAAAGTATGCGCGTGGGTTTATAGGAAATCACTAGGCTTCTTTGGAAGCAAAATGGGTTTGAAGCTGGTGTCCCCTATTATGTGACCATATTGAAAACATGACCATATTGGAAGGAGTCGGTCGACGGAAAGACGCGTTGATCTTCACTGCGAAGTGTTTTTAGTCAAAACCTTAAAGATTGATTGTGAAGAAATGGCACAGAGCGAGAAACCAAACTAATTTTGATTGATTTGCAAGTCCCAATTGCCGATGACGTAGCAAAAGGACTCAAAGAAAGCAGACCATAGTCCAGGTGGCTGGAGACCAACAGATTTAAAGCCTGGGCCCAAAGAGTACGTTTTTGATTGGGATGCGAAAAGATGGAAAATGGTGGCGGCTTGAGTGGATTATTCCGCTTCCGCGTGACAACACGCATTCACATGCGAGTCTTCGAATGCTGATGAAAGATAGGATAATGAGTGTGGATGGACAGGCAACTGAACCAATCAAAAGCGGGTCAAGTCCTGCAAAGGCGCGTTGAAATATTCACTCATCATCAACGACCCAGTGGTAAAACTGCGGACTGAGACAGAGTCCGAAGCTGAAAAGTCCAACTTAGCGGCGCATTCTGCAATGGCGCTGCTCTGTGCAAGCTTCCTCTTCTCCAATTGAGGCCCCAGAACAGGCCAACAATTCCTTTCCGTTTATGAAGTTGTCACCGAGGATGGAGATGTCCAAATTGTGCTGGGCATGTACCGTCTTGTTTATTGTGTTGCTGCAGAATCCCCATCCTTCAGTAGTAGAAGGCCAACAAATCTACCTGAACAACAAGCAGCTCCAATGCTACAACGACCTCAACTTCACCGATGGGTACGCTTGCAACGGCGTCCAACGCTCGTGCGAGGCCTACCTCACCTTCAGATCCACTCCTATCTACAATTCTCCGGCAGACATCGGCTTGCTCTTGGGCGCCGAACCCTCCCTCATCGCCGATGCCAACAACCTCTCCAATTTTGACACCCTTTCCCCCAACACTCAAATCCTCATCCCGGTTAACTGTTCATGTTCGGGTGCTTATTACCAGCACAACGCCACCTACAAGTTAAGCAGCGACTCGGAGACCTATTTGCTGGTGGCCAACGACACCTACCAGGGGCTGACCACCTGCCAAGCCATGATGGCTCAGAACCCTTACGACTCGCGCAATCTGTCGGCGGGGCTGAATCTGGAAGTGCCCCTCAGGTGTGCCTGCCCGACTTCGAACCAGACAGCGGCAGGGATCAAGTACTTGGTCACATATTTGGTTACCTGGGGGCAAGACTTTTCTTCCATCGCCAAAATCTTCGGTGTGGATATGCAGAGCATACTCGACGCAAACGAGCTGTCTGTTAATAGTATCATATTCCCTTTCACACCCCTTCTGGTACCCCTTACAAGCAAGCCCAGTAAGATTCAGATAACAGTATCTCCGCCTCCACCATCTTCTCCTCCGCCAACCCCGTCCGTCAATCCTGACTCTGGGAAGTCCAACACTAGATGGGTAATCGTGGGCGTTACCGTCGGAGCTGTTGTTCTGCTTGTCCTCTCCGCTTTTCTGCTCTGGTTCTTCCGAGTTCGCCAGTCCCACAAGAAGGCACTGGAGCCACTTCCACCTTTATCCCCACCGGAAAAGAAGCTCTCACCTTCGCACTCCGAGTATTCCTGGTCTGTTTCGACCGCAGAGGTTCGTTATGCCGTTGAATCTTTGACCCTATACGAGTTTGATGACTTACAGAAGGCTACTGGGTTCTTCGGGGAGGCCAACAAAATCAAAGGCTCAGTCTATCGGGGATCCTTTAAGGGTGATACTGCTGCTGTTAAGGTCATGAAAGGGGATGTCTCCAGCGAAATCAACCTGTTGAAGCGGATCAACCACAGCAACATCATCAGACTTTCTGGTTTCTGCGTACACGAGGGGGACACCTATCTCGTTTACGAGTACGCAGAGAATGGATCTCTGACCGATCGGCTTCACGGCAGCAGAAATCCAGCCTCTTCCCCCCTGTCATGGAAGCAGAGAATTCAGGTTGCCTATGATGTAGCCGATGCCCTCAACTACCTCCACAACTATGCCGACCCTCCCCACATCCACAAGAACTTGAAGACCAGCAACATTCTTTTGGATACTCACTTAAGAGGCAAGATTTCCAATTTCGGATTGGCAAGAACACTGGAGGATCAAGTCGAAGGACTCCAACTCACCAGGCATGTAATAGGAACTAAAGGTTACATGGCCCCGGAGTACATTGAGAGTGGAGTAATTACTTCTAAACTAGATGTGTTCGCGTTTGGGGTTGTCATGTTGGAGCTCTTATCCGGTAGAGAAGCTACTGCAGCTGACGGGCACGAAGGAGATCATGAAGGGTTGCTATACTTATCCATAAGACAGGTACTTGAAGGAGACAATGTCAGAGAGAAACTACATGACTTCATTGATCCTTCCCTTCGGCATGAATACCCTCTGGATTTGGCCTTCTCCATGGCTCAGCTGGCTAAAAGCTGTGTTGCTCATGATCTAAACTCTCGTCCGGCAATGCCAGAAGTTTTTATGACTCTGTCCAAGATTCTTTCGTCCTCATTGGATTGGGATCCATCTGACGAACGGGAACGTTCCAGATCAGTCGGTCACAATCATGGCCGATAATGGCATGTAATATGATCTTGCTGTTCAAGATTGTGGGAGGCACAATGAACTGGTATCATCTAATACGGCGTAACGTATACATTTACAGTAGCTATGCGAATAATGGGAGCATGTCATTTGTCCCCTGTCTGCTCTTTTGCAAATGCAGTTCTTCTCACTCAAGTTCGATGTCAGTATTATGTACTACACTACACAAAAAGTGTTTGGGGAATCAGATTGATGTCCTTTAAATTCTTGTCATCTTCCCAAATGCACGATTCAGTTGCGAGCAACTGTTCAGATAATTACATTCTGCACGGGTGTTATGTTATTTTTGGTGCATGAATATGCTCCAATCATTCAAACATCTTGGCCATGCTTTAACATCTCAATATGCATAAATGCAAATAACTTTATAACTTGGAACACAGACTGGTTGATTGGTAAAGGTGACAATCTCATTCACATGTGAATTACCGTAAAAATAAAGGAATATCACTGCAGGAACTAAACACAAGACCCTAAAAACAATTTTATCTCAGCAGCGACAGCGTAAAAGTACGTAAAGGGGCAAATGTGTAAGCACCTGGGTAAACAATAGACAAACCTAATACAAGACAGCGACCTCCACCCGGGTATACCATACTGTTACATAATCTACATTGATTTGTCAACATCATAATGACAACCTATAGACAATTGAAGTAAGGAGCCCCTCCAGCACAATTGCATACAAGAACAAGTCAATCAAGTGAGATTGTGAATTCGAGAATGACCCTGAAGTTCGTTATACCCTACCTCCTCTATATCAAGTCAAAAGCTTCTGCAGGGCCTTCCAATATCTGATACAAGAAGGATTCGTATGGATTGCCCTAAGAATCCATCTCTCTGGACTCTGACGGAACTCCACATTGGAAGAAGAGCTAGAAACCGATTTCAATTGTCTTGCAAGCAAATGCATTTGAAAGTAGAGTTCTGCAGGCCTCATTTCTGTGAAGCAAACAAATGACATCGGAAAACTAAAAAAAATCTATTACAGCAGACATTATTCTATGTTTTATTATATTGCCAAAACAAAATTGATGTCTCCCTTTAGATGATCTCGCTTCTCTTTATATGTAGGCTCCGCATTGCTCATTTTTCTCTTCTAGTATTTCTGAAGTTCTATAACTTTAGTCACCAAATATTTACCTTTTACACTTTTTTAACTCTGAATCAATAGAATTGATTATTAACCATGACAAAATTGTTGACAGTCTGAAAATTCATACAACTGTCATAGACATCAATTAGGTGGATGCTAGCATGCTCTACCTTCGAGTTTGTCAGGGGAATCCATAAATGGATCCTACAGTAGGCCAGATTGACAAACAACCCCAGGATAGGTGTCGTTTTGTTGGTTCATTAGTGACGTACAATAGAAATGCAGTAACAAGATTATGTGTGGTGAAATCTAAAATAGTACAAATTCTCCGCAATCTTACTCATCTGCCTACATTTTTAAAGATTCCACCAAATTGCTGTAAACAATTGCATCACACTCAACCATGCACATCAAACAGATATCATACCTGGTGGCCAAGAAAACCATTCGAGACGAAGATTTCTCTCCCACTTTTCTTTAGAACCAAGACTTCCCTCTGCCTGAGCCAGCAATGCTGAGACAATGGGTAACGGAATGATAGAGGTCTCTTGAGTTTTAGAAAGACTTTTTACAGCAAGTGATAAGAAATTTGAACTGCATAGCTGCCTGGCAAGCTCCATGCAGGTAGCACCTGCATACAAGAGTTTCAGGATGGAAAGAAGCAATAGAAAGATCCTTTCTGGTGGGAGAGACATTGGGGGAATGCCATCATTAAGAGACAATGACTGAAACAATGACACTGGCACAGGTCACACCAAATATAGTATAACATAATCACATACATTTTGAATTAGTTCAACATCAACCAATCATATAATACATGGTCATCTACTCTATCCAGTCAGTGGTATCTGCGGAAGAATAAATTATTTAAGAAGTAGTTCAAAACCCAATCTGCATTAGATAGTTACCATGACAGAAAGAGAGGCAGCTCTCAGCACCTGCCAGAGAACACGCTTGGGCAAGAAACTTTTCTGCAGAAGGGAAATCCTTGTTCCATAGAGAAGTAAGACCCAACACCAGATTAAACATAGCCATCCACATATCCCATGAATGATTCCTCTCTTTTGAGGATCTCATGAAGCTTAATTCTAAGATGTTTGTATCTATTTCCACATTATATCGCGATTCTAGAAATTTAAGACATATCCAACCAATGTGATAATCTGACTTGACCTCCAAGCATCTTATATACTCTCTATGGAGATTTAAACTATCACCTTCCACAGCATAGGCACGGCACAATTGTAAGTGTGAAAAGAAGAGATAGTCATTAGGAAGTAAAAGTAAAGAAGCATTTTTTGCACGGTTGATGCAGCCAGCATTATCACCGCTCTGCAAGCTGAGCTCAGAAGCACAAAGTAAAAGTTGGAATGTTTGATAAGCAGTGTATGTCCTCTTGTACCAGTCACTGTAAAGAGCCACGGAGATTAGCCGCTCAAGTACAATGAGAAGATGACGTGGGAATCTTTCTTCACGTGCCTTCTGTAGAAAATTGAGTGTAAGCAAGTATCGAACATTATGATTCCACGGCTCTTGATGTAAGCATCTGCAAATGAAAGAACAGAAACATATTATAAATGTATAGATACTTTTCGTAGAGAGCATAAAGTTCTCCCATTAAGAACCAGAGTAGGGTGACTCAAAAACAAAACAGAAGCTGCCAGCAGAAGGCTTCTATGTAAAAATGAACTTCTGGAAAACCTTAATTAGTAAAAACATTAAACAACATCTGGGAAGTACTGAACTTGTGAAGTAAGTGACCTAATTGATCACAGCACATATTTTTTACCACTACAACATCTTGCATAAAGGAGCCACAAGATTGTAAATTTCAAACACATAAATACATCTTGCATTTTTAAAACACTTTTAGAGAGAAGAATGATAAAGTGCAAAGGAAATGTCATATGTAAAGGCATAACAGAGAGTTATGGTACTTCTGCAGCTGTTGGATAGCTCCAGGTGCATTCAGACACTGGTTTGAACATGTTGGAAACGAAAACTTTGGATTTTTATTGCCAATGGCATAACAGGCAACTGCTCCAGCACCGAGGATTTCACTTGCTGATTTCAAACCTTCTTTCCCTCGATGGTCAGAGGCATCTACATTGCAACACCGAGTCGCAACATGAGTGTCATTCCACCCATTACTTGATAGCAAAAGATAACCAAGAAAATTCCTGTTAACAGGAGCATGGTCATCAGAAGATGCTCCAAAATGGTATACAATCATGAAAGATAGTTATCAAGTTTTCAAAACAATATATGCACAAAAGAGAAAATTCTAGGCAGTTAAAAGACATGCTCGTGATACAAAAATAAACAGTAGCGAACACACTTCTCAGAAGTTCTAAAATACAGAAACGCACAGAGAAGCTTCAAAGTGAGGAAAAAAATCAATGTAACGTGGATAAGAGCATGTACTCCTTTTTCATCCATACAGGTACAAAAGAAGCTCTTATCCCACTGCCCATGAATGACTTTGAACGCCAAGTTTTATCTTTTATTTTTTTATTCTTATTGCGTTTAGTGATGCAACTTATTTTCTCTTCTATCTTTGATTCTTCCCAGAATTCTCCAGAAGTACACAGCAATTAATGCTAGAATTTATTTGCGATCACTATTCCAGAATATAATCATCCTGTAAGTTGGATTTATTTGAGCTCTACTGGCTCTTCTCAACAAGAAGTGTGATCGGTTGATCAACAATGTTTCAGCCATTGTATGGCAAAAAGTGACGGATATATGGAAGCAAACTTAGTAAAAACAAGCCCAAGATGATAAGAGAGAGACACTCGAATGGCAGTAACCAAACCCAGGATTAATTGGAAATCAGGGCACCTTCCTCTTTAATATTAGATGTACCTCATCAAACTGCTGTTAGGGAACATGTGAAGAGCTTTTCTAAGATGAGCAACTCCACTCTGAAATCCGAGGCAAGACTCTGTTCCACGTTTGAGCTACATGACCCAAAAGCATATAATATCCAACATTGTTGATAATTACACCCCATAGTTCAAAAACAAAAATCCTGATTTAAGGAGGTCAAATGCCAAAAGCTGGAAAGAGAAACTTACTAGTTTACTAAGTGCAATCAAAAAGTGCATCTCAGTGACCTCCTCGGTAGACTGGACAAAGGATCGGCTACTTGAAACAACAGACTCAAGCTGATTACTTTGATCGAGAGCATGAATAGAAGACAAAATAAAACTAATTCTTGAATTCTGAAAGAGTTCCTTGGGCATTTTCAGAATCCTACCAACTGCTGAATCCAGACCAGAGATGCAATACAGCATTCTACAAATGAAACTAACAGGAGCAACAACAGATTTTTGTTCCATGGTAGCTACACTCACAGCCAGATTTCTCACCAAAGAAAGAGCCAAGTCATGTTTGCCCAGTTGCCACAAAGAGAAAGCATATATTTGCAAACCTTCAGCATCAAGCATACCTTAGACATGAATAATATGATATATCAGCCTAAGTAAATCAGACACTACATCTTTCAAAATATAACCTAAAAAACACAAGGTTCAGACCTTCTTTCTCTAAGTTTTCACATTCCAGCAAGGCATCCATAGCATTCCCTGCCTGCACCACAGGAAATATTTGCTAAAGAACCGCAAAAACAGATAGAAACAACATATGGATCATGTATGACACGGTAAGATTTGGAGTTTAATGTATTTTTATCTACAGAAAAAAAATAAGAGAAAAGAAAAGAAAGCACAAAAACAAGGTCCAATATATTTACCTTGCTAAGGGATCTTGCCAGATTAAGACAGATATCTCTGGTATAAGATTTTGAGACACTAGCAGAGGAACTGCTGATTGCACAGCGTGCCCGCCAATAAGCAGCTGCAGCAGATTGATAATCAAATCGTGACTCACAAACCAGCCCATATAAATTATGTGCTTCAGGATACTGCGGTGCATGCTGCACAGCCTGCTGGATGGCTCCTAGAACCTGTGACAGTGACCAGAAGTAGCATCAAACCGATTTTTTAGCTCTTGCTTTACAAAAATAGACGAAAGAGAATCTGCTACTCCAACAGTCATATTAATGAGAGATGGCCAAACCTGTGAAGATGAGAGATGTCCAGAAAGCAGAGCAAGCTTCGCAAGACCAATTTGAAAATCTGCAAGCTGCAAGAATCATATTTTTAGATAAAGAAAAATACAATAACAATATCCACTCCAAATTCCTTGTAATAAAAAAAGGGATAAAAGAACAGAACAATTACAGGTAATATCTGCACAGCTCTAGAGCAACTCTCAAAAGCCTCATCTGGGGCAAGATCCCTAAAGAATGACATACATCTCATTATTAACAAAAACCACCAAGCAAATAAACATACATGAATCATGCTTTCACATGCCAATCATTATGAAGCCCTAGCAAGAGCATAACATACATGTACCATATGAAATTAAGAATACCTAGCATGAAAATCAGCTGACATGCCTGCCCACGGTAATGGAAGTGAAGGATCTATACTTCTAGCACAATCAAATGCTTGCTTTGCCAACTCTTTCACTCCTTCTTTTCGGTAAAGCTGCAAAAATCGAAAAATTACTACACTTACTAAAATTACAGCATTACCGAAGCTGCAACAGGATCTTTAGATCATATAATGCCCCAAGAGGCAGCAATCTCACAACGCCTAATAATACCAACTTATATTACCCATACATTGTTCCTTTTATGATAAAAGCATTCATCACTATCTATCAGGCTATAAGACAGGAAAGAAAAACCCAGTTCAAAGGTCATAAACCCTCACTTAGAAGCCCTCAACCCAAGCCAAACCCACCCATTCTCAGTTCATTGGCCCTCAGCAGTGCCTAGCCCACTGTATGGACAAGCTTCAATGCAATTTGGACCAGCGTGGTTTTGAGAACCTGCTTAGGAGGTTCCCGTAAAATGGCCATCAAGCAGGGAGTTGCATTTGTAAGCAAAAGGCTGAACTAGAGGTTTTCGCAGCTTGCTTCTTACCTCTAACCATCTTAAATATAATTTTTTCAGAGAAAATAGTAGTCTTCCAAGCATAGAAAACATAGAACATTATACTGATAGCTAAACGAAGCTATGCCTTCACTTGCATGAATAACTGCATTGGCAACTAATTAGCCATGCATCCAGGGTAAAATGAAGCTACAGCCAATTGAGGCAGTTTAAGGGATACTTGGACATGACTCAGCTCTGTGAGAAGCAATGGCAGTAGGCTGGGTTGCGTGTAACCTCCCCTCAATTGGGATGGATTTGATAACAAACAAATTGATTTTCCAGGGAAATTTTAATGCTTCTTGGTTTGGTTGGGACATTTATTTGGAAATTGAGATGTGGTATATGTGTCAAAGCCACTCTCATGGCATCAAAATTTTGGAAAGGAATTCTAAGCACTACATATCTTTCAGTCTTCTTTGCTCATATTTTTTCTTTAAGTTGACCTAACAACACAACATGCCAAAAAAATTAAAAACATCAAAAGTAAAAGGACATACAAATCATAATCAGAAGGACGGTACCTTCCCTAGGTAGGCCCAACCAACAGCTAGAGAAACATCTAGTTGCAATCCCCTGATTAAGGCGTGTTGTTTCAAAGCATTATGGTTGGACAAACATCCCAATGCCACCCAAAACTCACTATTGTAACCCTCAAGTAACAAGGCCCCCAACACCATCTTCTCTGATAGCTGCCTGATAAATAGGATATAAAGTTAGGAAAGGAAATATATAGCAGTAGGAAATGAGTATAAGAACAAATCACAATGAGATCATACCAAGATTTTATGTTGTTTTCATGACTCTGATTCAAAGAGGATATAAGATCTGAAGCTATTGCAATGTCTGTATAAATATAAGCTTGCCATGGGGCCAAGTGCAGAGCCCTCTGGTAGGAGCATTTGGCAGATATGGCAGCTACAGAACACGTCTGCTTCCAGGAGAGGATGGAAGCATTAAAAGCTTCCACATCAATTTCTAAACCTTGGCCTTGTTCTGTCCATGGATAACACTTCACATATGCAAGCTATAAAGGAGCAAATAAATATAAGTCATACCAAAAATGTCATGTGATGGAGCCAAAGTGCAGAAACGATATCCAAGTATCAAACCTTAAATTGATTATACCTGAATATCACCAAGCAACTTCCAAATGCATGACATATTTCCAGCCAAATGAGTGCTTGCTTTTGCAACACTGGATGCTTCCTGCAATCAATTTGAAGATGTTCATCTTCAATGCTGTGAGACAGGTGGCTTTCTTAAATTTAAAAAACAACTAACCTCTAATAATGAAGTGGCCCATCTGAAAGCTCCCAAGTTCACACATTCCTTAGCCAAACAAAGTAGCCCAGATGCAAGCCCATATTGTGCGGACACACTTTGTGGTGAAATCTGTAGAGCTTGCTGAAACTGCTCCACTCCCTTTAATGCAGAGAGAACACAAACATGAAGCTTCACATAACATGTTCACATAAAAGGGGCGATTGAACTCCATAGTAAAATATCTATACACTTCTAATTGGTCTCCTATTTCATGGAGTAGACCATCAATTTCACACTGTACTCAGTTCCTACCACTTATCAAGACCATTTCTTGCGCTTTGGTAATCTACTCCTGATGATTTCCAAACTAGATGTGCTTCAGGTTTTAACTTTGTGGTGCAGCCAATGCATGGTGAGAAAAGAGACATCCTCTTTTGAAGCCTAAAACTAAAGCAAAGCCAAACAAGGAGCCCTTTCGGTCCAGGAACAAGTGTCGGAAGTAGTTAATTAGGCCCTTTATTTTTTACTTAGTTTTTGTAGAGCTTTTGGGCATCTCTGCAATCCTGTCGTTGCTAGCCGGGGATCATAGTAGAGGGCCTTGAGTTTCATTCGATTAATAGAACAGTCTTGCAACTTAATGAATTCTACATAGGAGTTTGTGTAATAGTGAACATTCGGGTTTAGGTCATAACAGAAAAGTTTCAATCTAGTGGATGTAGATATTTGCCATTATGCCCAAATACTCCGAAAATAAGTAATCAGAATCAAGTGCCCCGGTGTATGGAAATCATCTGTCCTAGAGTGAAGCTTTCTTTCTTTCTCTCTTTCCCTTCTATTTTCCTAATTACCATCCATGTCAGTGTTCACACTACTGTTAATCATGGACTATTCTAGCCACCAGTATCTCCATCATTTGCTTCCTTGCAGTCCCCTTTTCTCTCATTCCTTTAGACCCTCATAAACCCTGTAGTGCCCTCAAACTCTTGACAGCAACTAGCCTCCGAAAGCAATCTTCAAAGCCCAAATTTCTACGTGTCAGGAATTTACAGCATCTAGTTTTCTCTGAAACCATATTACACCAACTAATATCATGTAAGATGTCCATAAGCTAGATATTACAAAATGTCTGCCACATCAAAACTAGCATAATGTTAGCAGATAGATCCTAACACATATATAGTAGTATAGTTCCATTCAAGCAGGGGTGAATGTTAATAGGACATAACGGACCTAGTTGTCACGCACAATGTAAACTACAAAGGCGGATGAAAGCCACTAGTATAGCACTAAAACCAAAACAATGAATCGAGAAGACGGAAATTGCACAGCCCAAATCAATTATGGGCGAACAAGAGCTCAAATGGTTCCAAATACGAAGCTTACCTTTTTAAAGGAACCCAGCATCAAAAAAATATTTCCGCTTTCAACCAACGCAAATACATTCGTATCATCCAGTTCGATTGCTCGCCCATAAGACTGTTGAAAGAGGTAATTAATTTGAAATGTAACGTTTGAAGTGCCAATTAAAAGAAAAGGAAGAGAAGCTAAGACGGAAAAGAACACTGGAAAGCATCAAACTTAATCATACTTCCCAACCTTAACAGCAGCAGTGAACCTGCCCAAACGGTAGTAGGCAAGCCCCAGAGCCTAAGCAAAGAAAAAGAGAGATTTCTTTAACATCGTAAAGCAAAACAAAGAACATACGAGTGCGAGCGGAGAAAGAGTAGAAAGAGCACGTACTTGCCATAAATCAGGAGAGGTAGGATAGCCCCGGATGGCATGTTGAAGGCTTTGTACAGCTTCAGACCACCTGTTTTGGTGAAGCTGCAAGTAACCCAATCTCCGGAAAGCCCAGAAAGCTTTTGGCGACTTTGCTGAAGCTTCTTTGCACACCGCCACCTCCAAACTCTCCTTCCCTTGTAGGTCCAAAAAATCACACAACGCCTCCTGAGTTTTTGTCAATTCGAAATTCATCAAGGAAATGGAAAATGAGACTAATGAAATGAACATTGAAAAAGAATCAGTAGTGTACCCCGGATTGAGAATCATCGGGGTTGAGGGAGACGGCTCTCTGATAACATTTAAGAGCTCGCTGAACATCAGCAGCAACTTGGGCGTAATAGAGCCCCAAATATCTGAAAGCGTCACCATTTTGAGGGTTCAGCTTGGCCGATGTTACAAAGTGCTCCGCCGCTTTTTCCTTCTCCGACTCTCCTCCTTTGGCCCACAACAAGACTCCCTTTATTCACACGTTTGTTCAAATTAGCGCTCAAAAGCAAAGACAGAAGCGCGTTGTATAAAGAAGTGTAAAACTCTAATGAAGCTAGAAGAAGGAATACGAGATCGAAATGAAGAGAGGGGTCATCGGGACGCTCGTTCAACGACTCCTCCAGCCGTCTGAGAACCGCTTCTGTGCTTTCTTCTTCCTGAAACAAATAGCCACATCACTCGTCGATCAACCAAAGCAGAGAGAAAAGAATTCCATTCCGGACGGAGAATGAAGAAAGCGAGAAGAAACCGTTGGTTCCATTGGCGATCCTGGACTGGTACTTCTTTGCCAAAGCCCTAAACCGCTCTCGCGCCTTTTCTTGCTCTCAGTTAAGGCTCTGCTCTTCTTTAAAGCGTGAAGCTCTACGTGGTCACTCATACTTTAAGCTTTATGTTGTAAAAGACAAAATGGTATTAAAGTAATGTGCAGAAAATTTAATCATACTTTAATCTTTGTTTTGTAAACAATTTTAATTACGGCCATTCATTTTCTGAAAGAAAACGACAACTGCCAAATTACCAAAGGGAAATAAACCTTGAAAGTTTGAAAAATCATGTCTTACATGATTAATTAGTTGTTTATCTAAAATATTCATTTTCTTTGTCGTTGTTACATCTTTCCTTTTCGGTTCTTCCTCTATATAAACATAGATCCTACGTGTAATATTACTTTTTATATGCCCTAATTTTCAACATTGCATTATATGGAAAATTTTGATAATCCCTCTTCAATATCCAATATTTCAACATTGAATAGAAGTAAGTTTAAAATTTATCCAAAATTTTAATGAAATTTTCTATATTTAGAATATTGAGCATATCAAGTTTAAAATTCAATAAAGCATAATAGATATTTCTCCCACAACAAACATATTCAAGGGCCCAAGATTAAACAAGAATCATAATAAATCAAGTTAAACTCAAATACTACATTATAAATGAGTGAAAATTTTGAAATTTATAAAGTGGGAAGGAAGCCTTTATTCACACGTTAGTTCAAATAAGCGCTCAAAAGCGAAACTATTTATTTACTTTCTTCTGTGTTGACAAACAATAAGATAGTGATAACATCCCGTTACTGCTCGGGTTTTAATGTTTGGGGCTTCCTAATCATTTTCAACCAAGGAACATCCCTTTGAGGTAAAGGGTAAATCGACAACCCCAACACCTTGTATGTACTTACAGAGAAGTGGACAGCGAAAGCCCTATAGTTTTCTCACTCTAATTTCTCCTGTACAGCTTACATTTATCCCTTATTTGTTGAAAACAGATACGAACGCTCTAGGATCTGTCATACATACAGTGAGACAAAGCAAGAGCCGATCAGGCCCTTTTTCTCCCGTTAGCTAATTCCCCATGTATCACATATCGAAATGTCGAGTTTTGTGGTAACCACTGGATGCACTTATCAACCCTTCCTTTCATGCATTTCTTGATGGCCTTCTGCTGAACTTCTGAGAGATTCTCATTAACTACCTCCAAAAGCTCAGGCATGCTTAGTGACATGTCCTTTGCGAAGTGGTAGATGATCTTTGGCAGGAAAATCTTCGTTTCTTTGTGGATATGGACATTAGTTTGAATGAACTCTGCTTTAGAAAGTCTGAGATCCTGAAATATATTGTCCGCACTGTAGACTCGAACCTACATCCAACAAAAAATCACAAAACCGTCTGATTATAAAATGCTTGTTCATTTCAAGGAATCCAGAAGTATTCTTTGAAGAAGAATCTTTCATACCGCAGGGTCAGAGTATGCTCCTGAAGATAGTGCAAAATGGACTAGTGGCTCGGGGTATTCTAACGCAAATACATGTCTGCTGCTCCCGGTCTTCAGTTTCCTTCCTGGATAAAACAATGTATGCAGCCACTGCATTCACATTTGCATCAAGGAAAGCATTACAAATACGACTTGTGTTTCTAAGAGGCATATGTGTAGCTTTATGCAGAAGGGGGCATCTATGGAGCTCAAACGTGTGCAAAATCAACATGCTATGACTTCAATGTGGGAATAACAAAAAGCATAACTTTTAAGCCCAAACTGGATATTAAGGCATCACTGTATCAGCAGACGGTCGAATGCTTTTCAGTATGTGCACCCTAGCTGAGATGTATGTGCGAATAACAAAAGACACTTTAACAAGAACAAAACATTCATTTGATATCCCCTCTTGGAACTCAGGGCAGCAGCCCGAAGGATGAAAGGCAAGGCAACTTAAGAGTCTCCGGGTAAGGTGACAGTCAACGGTGCTGCAACAAAAGCCATTCATCCAAAAGCAGACGGCCTACTTAGGTCAATAGCAAGGGTAGGAACCTCTAGATTAGCCTTCTTAGGTCCACTGTAATCACACCTGCTAGTCCAAACTATCAGAAAGAAGGAGGTCTTGACTTCTTGGGATTTGGTACTTCCCATCCCACATCATAGCATGTATCAACCTCCCCACTCATTCTCTCACCAAATGCTTTACTCGTCCACTCAAGGCCAAGGCACTACAACTAACCTTCTATTTTCAAGTTAGTTTTCTAGTTTTTACAGCTACACAGGCTCCGAGGACGGTGCAAGAAACAAAACTAGGAAACTTCACCGGGTGGGAAGGAGGTCATATATGCATTCATGTAATAATGAATATCTGCAAAAGGTGTAATATGCGTTATAAGTGCATGCTTGATAGTTATAGGACTTCAGAGAAAAAGGCATACCGGAGCTGAGTGGTGTGATCGAATTCCTAAGATGGAGCTTTGTATGTCATGGGCATTAATGCAATGCCCACCGACATTGTAAGCTGCCTGAAGAAGAACGAGATTAAAAAAACAGCGATATATAAACTTATCACAAAAGGCTGAAATGACAAAAATAGATTGATGGTAAATTTTCTACCTTTAAAATGGAGGAACCCTTTATACGATTACAAATTCCATATGCCAAGTATGCCTGCAATAAGAAACCTCATAAGCCTTGCCCAATTATGTGGCCACTAGTGTATTAATTTATAAACAAACGAGGGCAAGATTGGTTCCAGAAAAAGGAAATACATTAGCACTATAGTAGGATTAAAAAGGACTGCTAGAGGCCGGTAATGTGGCACAAGTGCATGGGGTTTAGAGCACATAATGAATTACTGTAACCACCTGCTCTGAAATTAGAGGTACACAGTTCCGGTCTTTTTTTGTTTCCGTCACTAATACCATTCCACAAGACAAGCAAAAATAATACTACTGGGTTGACATTTGATGGAAATCATTAAGAATAATTCCTTGTTAACTTGTTGGTAGCTTTCCCACTGTATAAAATTTTCTGTATGTGTCAATTCTGTTTCAGAGCGCCAGATTTTGCCCTAAGCTGAAGCTAAAGAAGTTCAAATGAGAGCCATACATGCATCACCAAGGCATTGTGAATATTGATCCAGAAAGCAAGCTTCTCCTCCCTTTTCATCTTTCTGGGGTCAACGTTCTCTAGACTTTGAACCAATGACCTAGACAACATTAGTAGAAATAAGAGCAATGAATAAAATGAAAAAACTTACAAAAAGAAAAGAAAAATTTCTCTTTAACAGAAGTGCTGAGATTCCAGTTCTGGTTTTTCCTCCCCACAAAGTTCAGGGATGACATATTCATCTAACGTGTTTGTCCATTCATGCTACTTGATTAGGAGGAAGTATATTCGGACCACCTGAAATCTTGTAGCATTTTTGCCGCAACTTTGAAACTGTTGTCATCTAAACATATCTTAAGAACTTCCACCATTGCAGGACATGGTCCACTATCTTCTTTTGACACTTGAAGTTGAGGATAGAACGATGCATCTACATTGTAACGAGGACTCCAGCTGTCACACGGATTCTTTGAGGAAAATATACTTGAGGAGGACAAGGACGAACTAGGAGAAGTCAATAAGCCCGAAGTGTTATGAGGGTGGTTTGCAAGTTTGCAGTATATAGAAGTTATGCATCTCACAATCTCCTCAGAAAGCCTATCTGGCGAGTTAAGGGTTACATCAAGGCAAGAAGAAGCAAGGTGATCTGCTAGGCTTCGGTGGCCAGAATCACCATTTTTCCGGTCCTGCAAATTGTCACCATAGAAAAACTTGTAACTAGAAATTTATAAAGAAGAAAAGCATCTTGCTGTTTATCATGACAGAGAATCACAGAAGGCATCCATAAATTTCTGATTCTATAAACCAAATGTAAGTCAGAGAAGGGAGATATGGTTACCCTACTAGATGATGATTTTAGATTTGCAGCACAACTCTGGTTATCTGAACTGGCCCAACTATGTGTGGGAGACATTTTTTCATGATGAAGTGGACCACCTCCGCACACCTGTTGCTCCATTTTGTGATGTAATTGACGTGATAAAACTGTTGGTGATGGCTCGATCCTGTACTTTAAATAGGGCCCGGGCGTATCTGGTAAGGAGGTTACGTGCTCTTCAAAAGTTGTGCGGTAGAGTGAAAGAATATAACGCTCCAAATGCATAATTTCAGACTCAAGGGTAGAGATCTCCTCCCTCAATTCCGCCGAGGACTGCATTTCAAAGTCCAAAGCTTAATATCAAATGCTAGAACAAAGACAACAAATGTTAGACAATAGCTTTATCTGGCGACTAAAAACATGAATGATTCTCAAAGGTGGTAAAACGGTGTCAGTATTTTGAGCAGTTGTGCAGAGTACTTATTTTTCAACAAGTACAGATATTTGAAGCCCACAGCCACGGACATGGAGTGAAAGTTTCAGGAGAATTCCTTTGTTACTACCATCTGTTTTTAGTTAGCGATAGAAGTGTTGAAGAATTTGGAATGAATCAAATCTCCCCAAGTAGGATTTGAACCTACATCCAGTCAATTGATAGCTGATAGCTCTGCCACTAAAATGTACTAACCTTTGGAGTTGGAGTACCATAGGAAGGAATAGAATTGATGGAACGACCCACTGTCATTTTGGAATCCCAGCAAATGGAAGCCTGGTCAGGTAATGTTCTCTCCAACTGCGTAACAAAAAATACAGAGGGTAATCGCCTGCAGATAGCCAGCACAAGAAAAGTGGAAGCAAAAAGGAAATTGATCGTCAAATCAAGGCCTTTTTGTGAATGAGCAATCGTGCAGCGGAAGTTCATGGTTTTTCAAGTAAGGATACTGTGAGACATGGTATGTTACTAGTTTAACTCAACAGATAATGAAGATTTTAGTCTCTGGTCAACTACTTGACATATGATCTGAATCAAATATGGACCAGGCACTTGGCTGGATCTGGGGCCAAAATTTAATCGAATCATCTGGCCATAAATTTCGAACTCAAGGAAAAAGTAGATTAGTTCTTGGCGGGACTATGTCATATTGTTCAGTGGGTAGCCTAGTGAATCAATTCGACCACGGATACTTCCAGCAAGAAATATATCCAAGAATTGACATTAAGCAACCCAAAAATCAGTCTATCAGGATATAATTCCAGAATCTAGATTTCCCCAAAAATATAACTTACGCTGAAGGAGACAAACACAACTGAAAACCCAACAGCCCCACTAATGTGTTAAACTATGTTATGAAAATGAACAAGCATCTGACGTAATGACGATTTCACTTTATAAACAAGCAGGCAAAAATGTCAGGATACTTACAGGATTAAAATCGGACGGGATTCTGGGTGACATATTCAGTACACTTCCAGACATTTCATTATCAGAGACGCTGCAAAACAGCCAAAATGGTAACAGGGGAGAAGAAGTTAGTAACTGCACAAAATTGAAGCATTAGCATTGGACCAACTGCACTAACAAAGCTGCAGAATCTATGAAAGCTTACCTTGCAAAATATGGATGAGAAGAGGGGCAAGAAGAGGAAGAGCGGCAATTCACAGTCAACATCCTCTCTTTTTGTTAAACCTCTGTAGATCAGTACCAGCAGTAGCATTAGGAAAGGTGAAGCAGTAGCAACATAGAAGAAAGAGTGAAGGATTTAGCCACAAGATCGAGCTTGAACCATAAAAGGGAAACGGTAGTACCTAGACAAACGCTGGGCATATCGAAGCCACACCACCTTTCGTCATAACCTGAAAGAAAACTGTCTGTGTCTTCGGCAGAGCTTCAACTCATGCATATATACCAGCTAATGCCTATGAGCAAGGAAAAGGAAAAGAAAATATAAAGAAAGAGAAAAGAAGAAGACGACGAATAAGTCAAAGAACCCGACACTGTAGGTTACGGTAGGAAAAGGGTCAGCGGAAACACCAGCAGATGCTTTCCGAACAACAAAACCAAAACCCCCCGAGTGCTTTAAAAACTATGGCTTAGGCCAAACACATCAACGGGTACAGCAGATGGAGTTGGTGAAAACTACTTCTATGAGCAAAGAACCAGAAAAGAGAATCTTACGAGACATCGGTCCCAGGCTTTCAATCAAACAATGTCTGAAAGTAGGAATTGACTCACCAAAATGAACAGAGTTGGGCATTGAAAACAATAGTTAGGCGTCACTGAGGGAAAGGAACTGTCTTTGTCTCCAGAAATCATAATTAAAGATGGAGAAAAGAAAACCCAGAAATAATCATGAGATTAGGTGGAGGAAAGTAAACAGTTATGATTACGAATGCAAAAAGGTTCGCAGGTGTTATGGTTCTGCCCACCCCATCCTCACTCCACTAATTAAATCCCCGCATGCATCACACTTCATTTCCTTGACATAAATATACACATATAGCAAAAACTGCAAATCCTTCGCTGCATTAAACCGATACTTTAATTCCTCATATACGCCAAAAGACTATGGCTGTAGGAGTTCTCAGAGAATGGGAAGCTTACCAGAAAATATACACCCAGTGATCTATTCTGAATAGCATTTTTTGGTAATAGAAGGTGCAGCACTGCACATATTTGTTTCAAGCAATCTTATCTGTGAGCAGATAGAGCTAGCGTTAGACAAAACCGAAGCTTCAGGGAGAACATAAACAAAAACAGTAATGGTAAGTACTTCCACATTACAGCTGTTCCTGCAATCAATAGGCGGGCCCATAAAGATTGCTTTGAAACCCCACCCCTGTTTCCAGGTTCCGGTTGAATTCTCCTTTGCGTTACTGTTGGCTTCGTTGGTACTAATAAGCTTGCTTATAGCAAGATAACCTCCGAACGTGGGGCAATGAAGTTACCCGGCATGACCCATAAAGAGCAAACGGAGCATGTGATAAGCTATTATTATTTTACTGGAGATGAGAAAGATCACAGTGTTACATAACCCCCCTCACCTTTGGATGACTGGACGGGACCAGATCGGTCAGGGACAGCTAACATGCAGAACCAAGGTTCCCGCTTAAAGCTTCCATCGTCGAGGGAATGCATAAGGTTGAAGATCGTTTTTTTTATTCAAGATGGACCCGGTTGCTTACAAGCAGTCCCAAGAACATTTAATGCTCCTTCTCCAAGATCAATCGTGCGCCGTGGAATTTGCATTCTTTTAAGAGTTGAACATCCGGAAGTAAGTGCCTATAGCTGTGGACGTACTTTTTCCACCTATCAGGCCACTGGAAATTATTCCCTGAAGAATAATACCGCAATCTGAATAAGATGATGGATGAACGAAGCCAATCCGCAGTAAAAAGACTTGCGTGTGGAAATTCCTGCAGAAGTAAATAGGTCTTGGATCGAAGACATGCTCTTTACAACTCATTTCAAATGCATGAATTTATTACTGACGTATACTTGAAACTGTTCCTGGTTTATTCCCTCGCAAAGCCTACTACTCTATTTGGGTTTTCAATTTTCAGTTTTCAGTTTCGTCATGGTACAAGCTCTCGTCTGTGACTGCAGCATTTACTCGCATTGATGACCCAGAGAGTTACCGTAGAATATGAGAACTAATTAATATCTTCTGAGTATGAGTATTAAATTACAGATGGGTAGTTTAATTAGTTCTTCTGACAAATTGGAAAAGAAAATATACAAGCATGCTACTCTCGAGGTCGTCTCGAGAGTCGCAACCGGTGGAGTAAAAATATTGGTCTACCATGTTGACCTCATTCTACGCGGGAAGGAAGGGGAGACGAAGCTGCCAGACTTTTGTGTATCGGATACACGAAAGACCTGTGAAAGGCAGGCAAAACCTTGTGACTCAGCTTCAATTCCTCGGACGTCCGACGTGAAATGAAAGTTTAAGTCTTGGTTCATTACTGAGACAGACAAAACCTCGTGATTCATAGCGCCAATTCCTGCGGTCAGTTCAAATTTAAGCCATGGAAAATATTTGAGGGAAGCCAGTTTGAATGAGTTTCGATGTATACGAGAAAGAATTAAAGTCGTCGCCGTGCAGAAGATGTCATATTTGAATTGTCACTTTCGCTTCTTGCCAATAAGTTCACAAATTACTTATTTATTCGTTTGATATTCTTCTTCTTATAAATGGGACATCTTCCTTTACAAATGATTAATATTAAAGAGTGATTGAATCCTCTAACATAATATTATAATAAAATTCAGATTGAAATGGAATATTTTTTTTGCTTGTAAAACTAGATTCCCACATAATAAAATAAAAACGATTGCAAGAACTGAGATGTTAAAAGCCCATTAAGATGATCGGCCCACCATTCACCGACTTAGGCCTTAACAAGCCCAAGCCCACCAAGATCTTAGGATTATGATGGCCTATTTTTTCAACTGTGACAATCTAAGTTCTAATCTTAGTATTATTTTATTTCATAACCTACCCTTCCATGATTTGAACCTAGAAAGTAGGGCTTGACTCTTATATCATTTATCATGATCCTCGACTATTATGCTAATAGTCATAAAACTGATAATTAATCAAAAATTAATTTATTTGAATAGTATCACTAACTTATGATCCCATAAGCTCGAACCCACCACAATCCTAAGATCAAGACATCAAAGAAGAAGTCAAAACATTCAAATGCATAGCATTGCTGAATTACATATTCTCCTACACTTAAATGCATGAGTGGTGGGTCAATAGCCAATCCTCTCTTGTAAACAAGTATAATGATCTAGTTACTTTTTAATAAAAAATAAAAAAATTACAAAAATGAATAAAATTGAATGACTATTCTTATTAAGAAATATGGCTTTAAATAATCCTAGAGTCACAACACACTCTAATACCAATTGAAATTAAAGTTTCTAAGAACTATGAATGCCTTCTTAAGAATGACTTTTTATTCAACTCTAATTAATAATTCATAATTCATAAGGATATTTTATTCTCTAATTTTTTGATGTCTTCACCTTAGCTCTTAGCCATTTTATATAGAGCCTCTACATTCTTGTCACATCTCTAATTATTTAGGATCTTTATCTAATCCTTATTTTTCTACAATATCTTTCATATCTTTATCATTTTGAAAATCATATCTTATCATTTTAAAAGCCATATTTTATCTTTCTACAAGCCATATCTTTCAAAAATCCTTGTCCTCAGTGATTGATTTTGATGTTGCCCAATCCCCTACACAAAACAATTGTTCTATGGCTTCACCCTCTACCCAAAAAAAAAAAACCCTCGTTTTGCATCTATGATATTGAACTTTCACCATAGTAATAACATAATTTTTGTCTTTCCTTTCTTGCATCTAATATCATCGATCCGTACTACAGGTCATTTGGATTCTAAGGCTAAAGTTGTTCTTTTAAAGCTCTAGACTCCTAGTCCATTAGCTATTGGTTGAGCTACGAGTTCAACCTTGTAGGTGCTAATACATTTGCTGATTATGAGGGCTATAGATATCATGGAATTTACGTAATTGTGATTATAAGTGACTTTCTTGCACTAGTGTTATCTTATTCATCTTCTATAAAGTTGTGGGAAGCAACAAGAGTACTAATGTATGTAAATCTCACTTCAAGCCTTTCATAGAACACTTCACAAAGAAACCTAATGGATTCTACAAGCTTGCTGGTGGTCACAACTCCTCAAACCTTTTAATATATCTTGTGTCTATATGGAGATTCGTTTCAATTCGTATAATGTAGTGATTACACCATAGCATTTGTACATTGCAAATCGACTATAGATAGAGTTGGCTCTAACTCATCAAACCATGTTCCCTCCAACAATGTCTATATCATTTCGTAGTCTTCCTTCAAATAAACTAAGACATATTTTACCTTTAAGCTCTCCTCTACTTTAGTATAATGGAAAGATACTTCACATTTATCCTGTCATTTCATAAAGTCTATACCATCAAACTTAAGAAAATCCATACATGGCATTTTGATGAAGGGGGAGTTTATCTCTTTTTTATAAGAGGATTCTGCTTTACAGGGGTCACTGTTGTAATGGTCCTAACCTCTTCCTCTTCCGAAATTAGGACCAAAACCTACTCTATGAGGCAGCTCTGACGGTGGCGAACTGCCATCATGTGCATCGGAAGAACATCTCCAAAACTCGGAAGGTCTCCCTCACTCATTTTTGTCTCTATTTCCTTGAACCAAGAGGTCCCCTATCTACATCCCATATCATTTTTTCTGACCATCCCCAGTTAGTTGTTATTGGGGTTGTTCCGGTCAACAACCCAAGTAGTTCATCCTCCAACTCTAAGGCTAGAATTATTTGGGGAAACTCTTGACCACCCAATCAGAAGATCTGGCCTCTTGGAGGTTGATCAGCCTCATGGGAAGGCCACCATGTCCCTTGCTCAGCCTAATCCTACTGTCGTCCAGGTTGGATGGTCTTCATTGGTCTTTGGGCCTCCTTTGAAGTCCCGGCAAGTTTCTGCCTTGGAGGTCTAAATGGTCTTCATTGATTTCGCCTACAAAGGTTACGAAACCATGGGGTCCATGAGGCACCACTTGCACTCCAGTCATCAACTGTGGGCATTCGAAGGCCAATGACTCCACCAACACCTATTCCCCTAGCTCTAGGTTTTGTAGATGTGAACTTGCAACCACTTTTTCCGGGGAAGACTATTGTTGCTCGCCGTCAAATTTCTCCATCAATTTTTTCTATCTTCTTGGCAAGTTGAGTGTTCATTGCCTCTAGTTTCCCTTTCAAAGCCTCCAATTTTTTTTGTTGCTTATGCCTCCAGTCTATTTTTCAAGGCTTGGAAACGAGCATTCTAATCTGTCATGGTTTGTTTGCAAGTTTTCACCATGGTTTCTTGCCCTTCTAACGCCAAGATGACCCTTTGATACCATTTGCAATGATTTGATTACTTTTACCATATTTCTAGCTTATCTAAAAATTTTATTTAATTTTTATTTTTATAGAATGCATATCCTATCTTTTATCATTTTAAAAGCCACATCTTACTGTTACGAAGCAGCTCGCCTCGTTGGTGAAGGCGCAAGCTGGATCTACAAAGTACTTGGATCGAAAGAGTGACAAAGGGCAGGGATGACTTAGGAACTGGGCCTGGAGGGTGGTCCTCCATTTTAAGTCACTCGCCGAGACAACTCGCAGGCTATAATGAGCCTCATGTGGGTCGATTCAGATTCCCATATCGAGCCACTATTTTAACGTCTTTGTTTTGAGTTAGTATGATCCTGATATCCATGATTGATGTTTGTTTTCAATTTTTTTTTTTTTTTTAATGGATGAACTACTTAAATCGAGAGATAATCATTCTTCATAGTATCAACACAAGTATCATAAAAAAAAAATCATTAAACCTTTAATCTCTAGATTAAAAGCAATCACTTTCAAATTTGTTTGAATATAAAATTAATAAACTTGATCTAAAAGCCGATAATCCATTAATTTGAGAGATGTTTTTACCACGAGTTGCACATTAATCTCTATTTCAATTCCAACTTTGGCGTTTGACCTGATTTCAGAATAATTGTCCAGATTTTTAAGCTCTATCAAGTACAATTCTCTTAAGCATCAGGATTTGTCATGTTAGCTTTTGTACATGGCATGAGCACATGGAGCAAATATACTTTTACATGGTTTTATTTGATAGCAAGGAAGATATGCCATACAAGCATCTCTCTTAAAATTACTATTTTTGGTTTATGTTATTTGAAATAAAAGGAATAATAGAGCTTTTAGGAATAGTGTGAATTTTGAATGTATAAGTCTTAAAATTATCAAAAGGTTTACAAAAGATAAATTTGGTTGTGTTATAAAAATTTATAAAATTATTAAAAACTATCTTTGATATAATGTAATATTGCATGTAGTCTTAATCACAAGAGTGTATCTTAAAACATCTTGTATGGATGCTTTATATATATATATATATATAAGAAGAAGAAGAAGAAAAAAAAAGGGAGATCATTTTGGTTATGTGAACATTATTGGAGAGAAAAAACCTAACTTGATTTGGTATCGCTATACTTCAAAGGAGGAGGGGAATTTAAAAAAGAGGTTCGCTAGATGGTATGGGAAAGCTGGTGGAGCCCTTGTCCTGGTGAACGGACCTGCTGAGATCCCTCTCGTGTGCGTGTCCTTATCTGTGCATCTTATCCTCTGTTTTACATTTTTTTGCCCTCGTGTACAGGACCTGTTTTGAAGCGAAAACCAAGATACGGAGACAAAACCAAATCAACCAAATCAATCACACCCCCGCTGGAACTCACTATACACGTGTAGTAACAACCACCGGCCCTTCTAAAGGACCCAAATAATTAAGCGTCCAGTCAACAGTCTCCATGGTAACCACCATGGCCTCTGATGCCTCAGTTTCTGGACGCGGACGGCGCGAAGGAGGAGAGCTTTGGCGTCGCAGATGCCAAGACCAGCCCAGCTTCTCGTCTTCCTCAGCCTATTTGCATCAATTTCTTGCTGGTATATGTACTACAGCCACAGAAAGACAACGCATGATAAGCTAAATAATTACAACAGTAATACATTGGATTTCACATGTTTGAGGCCATTCTTTATATGTTTTTTTCCGCAAAAATATCTTAAAAGGTCTCCATCGGTTAGAATATTGCTTTGATGAAGTTATCCCACCCCATCTGAGAGCTACATTTGCCCGCTACAAGCCAACCCCTCATTGATTCTATTTGTCTGTCCAGCATGCCCTCTCCTCCTCCCAACTTATCATCCTCTGTAATCACTCATAGAAATGCTTATAAATGTGTAGCCTTTAACACCCTTTTCTATTCCTCGCTCCACAATCTTCTTCCCCACTTACAGAGACATCTATAGTTATTTATGCAGTATTGCTATTAAATAAGACCTGCAGCAACTAGCTATAAAAGCTATATTCAAATTGTGAATTGCAGAAAGCAAGTCTATTCTTTTCTACACCCAAATCATAATCAAATATTAAATTACTTTAATCATCTTGGCACCTTGTTGTTTTGCGAAAGTGCTATTGCCACATAATTTATTTATTTAATCTTTGGAAGGCAAAACTTTCTGGTTCTAGCAACTAGTCTTCGCAGTCCTTGTTTATGGTTGGGGCTTGCAATTATGGACTCGAACGTTGGTACATAAACAGTACAACGGTTGCTCAATTCTCGTAACTCTTAATTGAACGGTAAATTCTAGTTGTGAGAGGATAAGGATGCCCAGCCGTTGTCATCAGATTTTCCTTCAGATTTCACGTAGTTAAGGGAATTTTAAGAAGGTGGCCAAATCTGGTGTCCGGCAGGTCAGAAAGATGAAGGAATTAGAATTTAAGAGGCATAAAGAGAGGATAGAATATAGGACAGAAATGAAAAAGAAGAACATACGAGTATACCATAATACCATATTTTTGGTTCTTAAGAACATCTGAAATTACAGATTTATCAGTTATAATACATATATCCTTACACGCATGCGACAAGATTGAGAACTGATTTTCCTAAGACATGAAGGTAGGCTGGGATGCAGTGATACGTAGAACTATATAAATATTGTCTTCATTCCTTCTGGCAAATAATCGTGAATACGGTCAAATACTGGGGGTGGCTTTCGCTTTAGATGTGTGCGGCGGTGTCATGATCTGAGAAGAAATATGCTAAGCTCCTGGCCAGAACTTCCAACGGGATTGATCATGTGAAAGGACTCGGAATCGGGCGAGCCTATGACTCGCTCAAAGCTGGCTCTTAGATACATGAGGTCACCACCATCCCCATCCACCTCGGGCTTATTGGGCGTGGCGGGCAGAACACCGGCTCCGACGGAGACCGTCTGCATCTGCTTCAGCACCGTCGCGTCGCTCACCGTCATCTGACGCCTTATGGCGAACCCCACCTTCCTGCCGTTGCAGTACATGGACCAGACGGGCACGTTGAAGAGCGAGCAGCTGGAGCTCATGGACCTGATCTCCTTTTGCCTGTCACATTCGAGCGCGATTCTGAGCAAACCGTACTGCATCTCTCTGGCCAGGTAGGCGGTGGGAACGGCGAACTCCAGTAGCAGGAGAGGTGAGCTTCGCGTGTCGTCTTGTAGGCAGAAGCTGACTCGCCCTTTCCTGTAACCGAAGAAGGTACCAGTCACGTTAGTGCTGGAGGAGGAGCCGTGAATGGACTCGGCGTCGCTGGAGAGGGAGTCGGATGGTTGGAAGCCACAACACGGGACCATGCACTCGACAAGGGACCGAAAGGATCGTCGGAACCTGACTTCCCTGCCACAGTCTACGGAAGTTGCAGTGTCCATGATATGTAGGGCCGGACCTCTTTGGCTTCCCAAGTCTATCATCCTCATTGTTTTCTCAAGATATTGAATTTTGTTGCTAAATCTGGACAGAGCGAGCGAGAGAGCGAGAAGCGAGAGAAGGAGAACAATAGTGGCCGGCAGAAATGTAAAGCGTACACCGGGTACAGGTAGTAGCTGAAGAGGAAGCGAATGTAGAGTATGCAGAGGGGTGGTGCCCTAAAAAGCCAATAAATAAGCGAAAAAGGGGAGCAAAGAGACGGAAAGGCACAGAGGAATGAATAAGAGAGTGGGCCGAGGAATCGTGGGCAATAATTCTGCCCACGAGGGCGTGTGGGTCACCCAATCTTGGAACTACTTGGGTGGGTGGCTTCCTTGATGCTGAAAGCTTTGTCAATTGCATCCGACCTGCCGGATATTCATTCCCAAAGTTACCATCACCAAATCAAACCAAAAGAAAGTTACCAAAATTTTATTTAAAATGTTAATAATAAAATTCTCACTTGAAAATAAATAAAAGTTTATTGAGTTATATTTATATATAACTTTTTTTTTATAACACATATCTCCCACCAAACTTTGTTTAACAACTTAAATTAAGAAATAATAGCCGGTCTAAAAGCATAATCAAACCAGTTAGAAATATAGTCAAAAGAATTTGAATCAATATACTTGTTTTGCAAGATTTCTCTCACGAGTTTTTCTTACCATTTCAACCACACCTAAAGAATAATATCATAAGAAAATATAAAATTTATTTTCTTAATCATAAGTTAACTTTTAAATTTAAATTTACAAGATGAAATTCTCAGATGAATGAAAAGCTTATTTCTAATACAAGTTAGAGAGCACTTAATTTATAGGATGCAAGTGATCTTCTTGTAAAATGATAGGTGAAAAAGCAGGAGGACAGTAAGAACAGGAGAAGCACCACCTAGAACCAAACCTCCGTGATGCTTCCCCAGGCGAAAAGCAAAAAAGTCCGAAAACGAAAATGATCAAAGGTTCAGTAAAGTGGATGGGATAGCATGCATGAGTATGAGCGGGAAGCATGCTCGAGGCAATGATTAGACCCAGCCAGTCCTGTCTGTCCCACATTCCCCCTACTCCAAGATACTGACATTTATGTGTTCATCCCCTGACAAAATCAGTGCTCCACTAAGCGCATGGAATACCAGACCCAACAATGTAAAAATCTCATCCGACCTCGGGGAAAAAGTATGTGATCTTAAACACAATCTCTCAACTTTCACTGCAGCACACAGGAAAGTTTAGTCAATTAAGTGGATAAAGCATGTTGTAAGCTGAAAATATCTGATAGGTTTAGTCAATTACGTCAGCTAGTAGGAGGCATTTACCTCGAGTCTAATGCTAAAAGAAGAAAGTTCAAAGCTGATCCCCCTAACTTTCCCATTTACCTGCATGGAGTCCCTTTGATCGTTTTAGCTTTGTTTTCTCTGGTTTGTAGTAAAGCTAGTCATGATCAAAGAAGCAAAAAAGAAGACACACAACAAGGAGGAGAGGAGAGAGTCTTCGGCTATAAACTTAAAAAGTTATCTGTCTAATTTATAAGTTAATTTTAAACCAAATTGTAGATCTGTTTATACTATTCTTTATCAAAAAGGGAAAGAAGTGGAGAAAATCAAAGCATCGGGGACCATCCAACCTACGCTTCATATGAAAAGCTTTTGGCCCACCTCCCGTGTTAACGATCGAGAGAACTGGGTTTTCACACGCAACGCTGCTTTTTCTACCTTCTGATTCAATCATTTGTGCCTCCATATACTCTTTTCCCACCACCTCTTCAAGAACATGTATGCGTATTCCCATTTTCTATTTCTTATTTCTTTGGGTACATTTTCATGGCTGTCAGATTGGACCGGCCTGTGTGTTCGCTGTAGGAAAAGCCATCTACAACTTTTTGTAGACTCATTGGAGGAGGAAAACAAAATATCAGGATCACCCACATCCACTTTTCTTTGTAAAAAGCGAACCCTGGACTTTGGTTTTAATATGGAGTCACAATCGTGTCCCGCTCTGGGACAAGTGTTCTAGTGCCTGAAGTTGTATTGGCATGTATACTGGGATCAACAGCCTTTGAGAAGCACCGGAAACAGTCTTGATATGGAACTAACTGGGGTATATTTTATGTGGAAAAGAAGTGGCCACAGAGGAAAAAGGTAGCACAAACCTATTGGTCAAGGTCCTTAATGGTTTAACTACTAACAAATAAAATAACACCCACCTTTTTCGTATATGCAAATAATGGAATAGCTTTTGCATTTTCTACTGTTAATGACGAGTACAAAAAATAAACTAACACCCACCTTCTTTCTACATGCAAATAATGGAATAGCTTTTGCATTTTCTATCCCTTACCTTTTTATTCCATTACAGATTATCCTCTCTCTTACTTTCAATGGCCTTTTAAGACCCGGAATTGTATATGATTAAGAGAAAACTCAGTTGCTTATCCCCTTTATTGGTGCGAGAGGGAAGATAAGTTATTATTCTCTAACTATTTTCTCTTCCTGTCTTTGTCGCGACGAGAAGAGAAGATTAATTAACTCACCGGAGTGGACAATTACATTCGTGGCACGTCGATGGGAAAAGCCAAGGCGTCATGGAAACGTTTTGCCGACGCAGACGAAGATTAGTGGTTGTAGTAGAGTCGAAGGCGACACGAGTACTTTTGATACAGCCGTGACTGAGGGGACAAGAATAGTTACTGCCGTTAAAGTAGGAGGCGTCATGACATTTCACGTACTAAGTAGGAGTAGTGGCAAACCAGTGGGGGCAGTAGAACTGTGGGCATCCAGTGTATATGGCTAAAAGATATAATGCTCAAAAGCTTTAACAGATGGATCGATTCAACTTTACGCTACAACCTCTATTATTTCCAAATTGGAAGGTTTCGCTCGTGGATACAATACTAGTCCTTCCTTTGTCAATCAATGAAATAGGAAAAAGACGGGTAAATGGAACACAAAAGAAATGGATTCCATGGATGCCGGAACTGTGTTGTTACTTCCAACAATGTAATCTCGATACATAGTTGAACTGTTTTTAAATATATCTCATTAACTCGAATAATGAAAAATTACAAAGAGTCAACATATGAGTGATGGTAGTAAACATTGTGTCAATCCGAAAGTAGCCCAGTGACCTTACTGGCAGCTTGCGACTCATTTGTCTAAGACTTTTCAGATTCCACACCCTTTTTTTTTTTTACGATGAAGAGACCCTTGAATTAGAAGAAAGTTATTGATGACATAACATAATCATCATTTTTAACATAATTACTTTATGGCGTTGCACGTTTGGGTCCAGTTCAATATTCCATAGTCGAGACAGAGTAAGGTCGAGGATAACATGATGCATTATGTCTCTGTCAGTGCGAGACACCAAATGATGAAAAAGTAGTATGGGCCTGTCTCACTACTAGTATCATTACCGGAACATGCCCTTATGGCGAAGCAAATAGTTTCAAGACCGGTTAAGACCAACTCCGGGCCTAGATTTGCAAGGCAGACCGAAAAAGCGAGTGGGTAAAGGGGGGCCTTTCTACAAGACAAATTTAGTGGGCTCCGTTTATGAAGGTCCTTCAAAACCTGCGAACCATCTGAGTTTCCCCGTTGTGAACATTGAAACAAGGTAAAGTGGAAATGCGAGGACTTTCTCGATCACATTCTAGGAAAAAAGCAAGGCTATGTCCGCGTAGCGCAATCATAGCGGAACTGCCGCGGTTGACTTTTAGTTGCAACACACAGAAACAGGACGGCCGAATCAGGGGGAAGGGAACGTGGGACGGAATCATTAGCTGCGGGTTCTGAAGCAAATGGCCTTCGCGGAGCCAGGTCGATACGTGTTGGATAGCGTCGGAATTACGAGTGTGTATGTAGAGTGTTTCTCGAGATTAGTATTCGGCCGGCGGCTGTCTGTCTGGAAACTCGAAAAGTCTCCGCTTCTACACACGTTCGCTTCTGTCTGCCATTTCCCGGCTAATACTATTTTTTTCAAAAGGAGAAAAATTGAAAGACCGGCGATGGATGGCAAGCATGGTAATTTCACGGGGAAACCCGGATTTCAGATGAATAATTCACATAGGTTACAAATCAAAGCTGCAAAATTGCGTACTCAATCTCATACCGTTTTACATATGGAGAGTATCTAACGAGTTCGATTAATTACAGAGAAAAAGAAAAAATTCCCGTACGAGCAGTCGTACGAAAGGAAGAAAGATCTAGAGAACGGCCCCTTCGTAAATGGTGCTTAACCTGAGTCTAAAGGAGCGAACCGCCCACTTGGCCCTTTTAGAAGTGTATCTCTGCAACTTTCTCACAGATCCGGCTCGAGATAATCGACCGGCTGCACCATTTGCACCGGGAGCTTTCTTGTACCCATCATTAATACCTTCAGAGTCACGATCAACTTCGGTACTCTTTAAAGGAACCGATTGATTAACCACAAGAACCGGAGATATACGGGACTTCTTGCGGCGAACACCGTTCCCGCTCGACGCATTCTGGAGGGCAACGCTAGCTTTGACGGCCAAGGCAGCCATATCAGAGGCGGTCAATCGCTTCTGAAGCCTCGAAGCGGGAAGCACGAAGTAGATCTGGTCGGCCTGAAGTTCCTGGTCAGGATCCAAGGCTGGAATGAAATCGTCGTAGTACAAAGCATCCGAATTGCAGACAAAGCAGGATGAAGAAGAAGACGAGGATCTCTCGGCCTCGAGGACATGAGAGACGTTGGCTGGGAGGGGATGTTGACGGAGGGCACCATTGAGGGAGATGATCTTAGCAGAGGGCTGAGACGAGCGAGAGTCTCCACTGCCGAGCGCCGACGAGAAGCAGCCACCCATTAGCTTCCAGATTGAGAATGCAGAAACCGCGTGTGAAAGAAAGGAAGAGACCTAGAGGCAGGCAGTACCAGTCGTGGAGGAGGGAAATGAATGAATGAATGAATGAGGAAGGAGGCGAGGGCCACATGAAGTATAAATATGGAAATATCTACAAGAGGCAGTGACGCAATCGAGTCCGTCATCAACGGTCTCCGTTGCATACTTTTACCAAAAACCACACACCTGAGTCGTCGTTTTTCGTTTTGCCCAAGTCCCGGTCGCTGTTTTAACTCATAAGCAATGACGTGTACACGGCTCCAGTGTCGTTAAATTACGTCTACTTAGATCTCCTCCACTAAGGTCTCTAATCAAGTGAAAAAAAAAAAAAACACAAAAACAAAACAAAAAGCGGGAAGCTTGGGGTGCAAGTAGGAACTTCCATTCCATTTATGACTCACGTGTATAACGGCATTCCAGCCCGTACAATTAACTTACACACGCCTGTGCTGTTTGACTGGTTTTCCCCTTATTGTCGTTCGCCACTCGTGACTTGGCCCAAAAGAACTCAATTTAAAACAAACTACTTATTCCGTCGAATTTGACGGGGTGGTCCTGCTGTTAATTACCGTAGACAGTAATTACCATTAAATAATCCTTTTATATTTCAGAGGAAAGACTTATACTTAAAAGTGAGTAATAATTTTCAGACACTAGGTGTGTAGTTCCGATCCTTATAATTTTATCATCTGCTCGTAAACACCATTCGTATACCTAGACTTTATGATAAGGAATAGGATGTCCTATAATACTTGGTATGAGAATCTTAATGTTGTTAAAAATCATAATTTCTTATCTTCTCCATAAATTTCGTTCACGTGTCCAAACAAAAGCTTCCACGAAGGTGACAGAGCTTCCAGAGTTGGATATAATTGCTGGGAACCTCGCTTATGTGTCCTGTCCAATATTCGGTTGACATTAAGCTACAGAATTTCACGCAAGACATTATTTTTCTGTCAATCTTGATGTATTTAGTCTACGGAGGTTTTTTTTGGTCGCATGCCCCGATGTGGTACAGCTACATTTGTCCTTATCCTTCAGGTAATTTGGATGAAATCCGAAGATAAGGGATCCAGCCATTATGAAGGTGTCATTTGAAAAATAAATTGTTCTTCCTTTCCGATAGACACGTCCATAACTAATGCCAGCAGAAGAATATGCTACTAACTAGTTTCCAGCCAATCCTCAGAAATGGTCGGCGTCCGTGGGTATTGTTTCGACATGTCGAAGCCGTTTCTTTTATTAAAAAAATATTTGGAATCTCGAGGAAGAAATAGTCTTAGTTTTAGTTTTTTCTTTATTCAATAACTTCCGGCAGAAGGAATCGTGGTATTTGAATTAGCCAACGAGAAGAACTTGAATGTAATAGTGTCCACATTCCAGGATTTAAAATATAAGAAAATAAGGGGTGCTGGCCTTGACCCGTTAAGAATAAACGTAACCTATACTGGACCTGTCCTTGAACTCAATCAGGCCGAGAGATGGCATCTCCGGGCCGATGGAATTGCCAATGGGCCTACTTATATAAGGAACAATTAGGAGAAGAGAAAAAACGGCCGAAATCCTCAAGGCGTCCCCAGCCTGCTAGCTTCAACGGAGCGACTATTTGGCTGAGATTCAATAAATCACAACCCCTCCCCTTTTATCTTATTATAAAAATAAATAAATTAAAAAATTAAAAAATAAAAATTAAAAAAAAACACCTCTGTGGAGGTTACTATCGATACTTTCGTGGTCAAATAGATGCCATGTTTTCGACTTTGGCTGGTGTTCGATGACAAACATGGATATGATCCAATTTTGAAGGAAGCTGAGTTGAAAGCGACACTGCGTCTGTGTCGTAGTTCCAGGTTATGATTTTGGTGGGGACTGGTATCGTTAGTTAGCTCTTACGTATTCTAAACTTTCCCTTTGGGACAGGACCAGGGTGGTTGGTTTCTAGTCTCCGAGTTCTCGCTGTCGGAGAAGTCTATGGTACATCATTCATTACACACATCCGAGTCTGGAGCTTCCGTTTCTAAGATGGCCATCCTGCTGGCGCCGTACCCAAGTCATATTAACCAACAACGACCCTGGAAAAAGTCTGCGACTTTCGACCTGATGTTGCCAACAAGCATTCTTTTTTCTTTTTCCCCTTAAAATTGACTCATAAGTAAATGGATTCCAAACCTTTTTTAGCAAACATATAATATGGGTTTAAGCATGGGAAAGTGAGGGTTCCGATGCCGGCTGAGTGTCACGTCACTAAGCACGAGGGACACATGACCACCGCCTAATTCTCTACATGCATCGAAATCTGCACTACTGATTTGATTTAACACACCTCGCATTGGCCGTACAGTTCAACCTTACCCTACACGTGTCGATGCATACCTTAACCCTTCTACATATCTCCTGTTTTGGCGGAAACTTATCCTGACGCCGCCAGGAGTCGAAAGTTTGGAAAAGAAGCAAGAAGCGTGGAAAAGGGAGGATAATGATCAACTTAGTAATAAATTTAAGGGGTGTTTGGGTAGTGACGACACTCCTGACGCCAAAACCAGCACCACCAGGCAGCCTTGTCACTACTCCTAAACCGCCAAGTACTAGTTGCACTTGGGTGTCCGGTAAAACCTTTATTTTTGGAAAAATAGAAAGAGAGGGGAATCAAGAAGCAGTAGGGGACAAATCCCCATCACTCTCTTCCTTAGATGTCAGCGTTGCAGAAACATCGTTCTCGAAACACCAAGGGGAGGAGATAAGAACGGAACTATTCCAGAAATATGAAAGGAGACAAATCAAGCGAGGCAGTCCCTCAGAGGAGAGTGACTCAGGTAAGCACCTCGGAAGCGGACAAAGCAGCCCTCGTCTAACTTTTCGCCTATATATTTATATTTATATTATATTTATATTATATGTGAAGTTCAACGTCGGAGATGTGACCCACTTCCTGTGTAATGCGGTGTTAGCTACCGTCCCCCGGTTTTGGCCCCAATAATTGAATAAAGAATTAAGCAAATAATCCGCACCCTTTACCATGAAAAAGATAAGACAGGGAAAGGGTGGAGGAAACGGATGGAAGGGGATGAAGGAGAATGGAGGCACACGCAGCCCTGAAGATTCCTCACGACTCTCCTGGTCCACTTGCTTGTTTATTCATGAATACAAATATTCAGAGACATATAATCGATAAAGAAAAGGAGGGAGAGGGGGGGGGAGCATCTGGAGAAGTACTTGTCCTCGCTCGTCGTTGTCCATTGTGGGGTTAACGTGTCGCCCAAGCTTTGCATGACATAAACTGCCTCGTCCTCTCTACACTTATCGCCTTTTCACCCATTTTCGCTTAATCTCGAGGACTAAATTTATGCCAAAATCATACCGTGAACGAACGAACGAACGCTAAAGATTCCATTCCACATCAAAACAAACCTCTACGTAACCCCCAAGTTTCTTTCAAGCTAATCGGCATCATAATCGTTCTTATCTACAATAAATAATATCCCAACTTTAAAATAGCGACCACATGGTTTGAATTAGACCAAAAAGGAGACCCTTCTCAATCTACACACCATTTCCAACCATAACCGAAAGCTTCTCCTCCTTGCGACCATCTATTGGACAAGGAGTTTCATCTTGAAAAAAGCATGAATTTAACTAGTTCTTTTTTTTTTTTTTTTTTTTAACCAAAACCTTTTTGGGAGAGATAGATACGGATCTTTCACACTACAAATCACTCCAGATATTTGAAGGTACACGGAGCAAAACATGCCAGCTCAATGTTCCACTCTCTTCTATTTTAATTTTCCCTCAAATTCGAACCTAACTGAACTACAAGCTAAAAGCATAAAAGAAGGCAAAAAGAGAGACCACTTCCAAATAGCAGTTCGCCTGTCAGATCAGTTCGGGAAGCAATGCCCAACACAGACAAGCCTCAAAAAGAAAGAAAGCATATGGGATAAACCACGAATCGAACACACAACAGGTTATACACAAATATTTATATATCTTTATCAAATGAAAAACATCTGCATGCACAAAATATGTTCGCTGTACATATGCCAGTATGATGCCATTCCACTATGGTAATCTTTCTACCAACCCAAAGCAAGCCCAGATATGCGATGATCTTTACAAGGACAGACTATTATGGGTGCCCTAAAATTTCTATTTAAACAGAAACCCCAGTAATAAATTACCAGATATATATATATATATGAACCACACTATTTTTCTTTTTCTAGCATTTACACGGCCAAGTCTATGTAATTCCTTACCCACATTTTGTTCCTTTTTCTGTTCTATGGATTCCCTTTTTATGGTCTGTCACTTCACTTCACTTCACCATATAGCTTAAACTTTACACAATTCCATACCCCGATTTCCTCCCACTGTGCCATCAGTCTCAGAATGGGGCTCGATGGGGAATACCCTTTCTTCTTCTCGCATTGCGGTGGTTGAAAATCGGCGGAGTTGCCGGAGAAATATTTGTAATGCCTTCGTCCCCGGAACTCGCAGACCTCTCTCCGCCGTAAATGTTGTGCCCATCAGATGAAAATGCAGCGCTGTCCAGCATCATGCGGTTGAAAATATGCGTCCTCCGATTTTTCTTGGGGGTCATTGACTCGTCCGATTCCGACCCACCATGGAATGCGTCCCTGTTGTGCTTCGTTCTCAGCGTAAACGTGAGGTCTGGATCACCCCGCTTCATAGCCCCTAGCTGACAATGACAAAGCGAGAAGGGCACTTCAGTCAAGTCGACGTTTAAAACATTAAATTAAAAAAAGAAAAAAAACCGGAGAAGGAGGAGGGACGAGCAGCAGCCGCAAAGAAACTGGGTAGGTGAGAAAACAGGGCATAAAACAAGGTAAGCGAACAAAATATTATTCCAAGTGTTCGCCAAGAAAACTTCTAACAAGAGAGTAACCACCGAACCAGAGATCACGGGCACGACAACGTTTTCATCGACAAGAAATCGCTACTTCCTAAACTAGCCATCTTAACGGTAAAAATCAAGACAATATTATGGTAATGAAAAAAAGTCTACCAACAATCGGTAAGTCCCAGAGACCCGAAAGAGTCGGAAATATCGGAAACAACGAAGCAAAGTCAAATAAGGCAGAGAAAAAAGAATGGCTGAGATGAGAGAGTGACATTGACAAGAAAAATCACCTTGCAACCCAAAGAGCAAAATCTGAAGGAATCAAGGAGGCTCCTGCAGCAAATCTCACATGTATTAGTAACCCCCTTTCCAGGCCTGGGTTGTGGCGCTCATTCAAGAAGACAATCTTTGCGCTGTTGATAATGTATGTCTGAACACAAGAAATGTCGATGAACTTCTGAATCTCATTGACCCTCACCACGTTGTGGTACGAGGACCGCCTTATCTACAGAGCCCAAGCAAAGAAAATTTCACAAACACATTCTTGAGACAAAAAGATTTATGAGAAACAGGAAATGGAAAACAAGAACAAAACCTGGACAACGCGGTGATCTCTGTGATTGATCAAACAGTAGGAGCACAGAGCATGTCCCACACAGTCCAAACAGAACATATTGCATTCGCTTTTATTGGAATCTCCATGTATGAAGCAGGGATTGAAGTAACTAGCTCGCAGCAGCGACTTTAGCCAAGGCGGACCCAGTTCATCGTTCCCCATTCGGCCTATCGGACTCACCTGATTATCCAACACGATATGATTAGAAAAACAATGCAACAAACGGCAGATAAACACTGAAACGCAGAGGAGTCGCACTGTCGAAAAAGTGGCGGCGCAAGTACCATGACTTTCTTATGATTGGCCTCGACAAACCCAATATCGCCTTGCTGCTGCTGCTGATTATCGATAGCCAGCCTGTCCAGTTCCTTAACAACAAATCAACCTTGGACGATTGAATCTGGAAGCACAAGACAACAAAACCAATCGGAAACATGTCAGCGAAAGAAGGAAAGAGAGCTGTAAATCCAAGACTACAAAAGAACAAATATCGAAAATCAGATATGAGGATTCATTAGCAGAAGCTCGACCTCTAGGGAGGATGACTGAGAAACTATCGCCGCCGAAGATTTTTAGGGTAAAAGAGAGTGTATCTCTGATGAGGGGCAGAGGAAGGGACTGGGAACAGAAAAACCTCGCTCCGTTGCAAAAATAGTTTAATTTTATAAGGCGGTCACTGAAAGGAGAATCTAAAAAAATAATTCTCCATAAAAAAATATTAAACGAAAGCATAAGATTAAGGAAACGTGCCCACAGATGAAGAAGGCAGCCGAATTTATCGACGGGCTTCGGTGGAGACAGCAAATACGAGATTCTACTTTTTCTACGACCGTCTGATGAAATCAGCTTTTCGCGCACTCTCCCACCGTGCGGGCATCTTTTGCTCTGGTGTGCCTGTGCTCCATTGCTGAACCGTCGGATTAATTGGGCCCCCCTCCCTCCCGCTTGTCATATGATAATAATGGGAGCGCCGCCTTGAGTCCCACGTGTGCGAAACGTGCACGGTTTCTTGCTGTTAAAGCTCAAAGTCTTCCAAAACTAACATCAGCTCTCTGTTCCCCAGTCAACCATCTCGAACGGCTTAGCCTTGTTCTTGCTTCGAGAAAACTCTGGGCAATTTAATCCGAATGATAAATAAACAAATTATATATCATTTGATGAGTTTTTTAACCGATGCGTTAGCAAATGGAAAACCCAACGAAAGAAATTAATGAAATTGACATTTTATCTGGTTGGCGTTGAATGTTAAAATGGAATTAAATTTAAGTTCGTAATCTTTAAGAGACAACATTGAAGAAAACATCAGAACTGCTAGATATGATTGGCTTTCCAATCAACTTAAATGAATTTTCAATTTCTTTTTCTCCTAAAATGGACGGGACACAAGGGCCAGATAGTCCCAACTTGTTGCAAAATATAGATTTATAAAAAGGCGTATGGAACCCAAACGGTGGAAGTAATAATTTAATGGAGGTAGTGCGCCGTACACAGTGGTGCACTCTTTTGAGAGTAAATAGCAAAAAAGCTTTGATGCTCAGTTGCTTATCCAATTCTTCCTGATAAAGATCTTGCCAATAGTCTCCTGGTCCTTGTCGCCAGATCATCTATGCTTTACTCCACTAATCAGATCCTGCGGTAGATCAAGCTTCTGTTGACGAGAAGAGACAAAAAAGGCCCAACAGTCAACGGTGGGATATTTTTCCCTTGAAGGGATTATTGGGCCTCATCAGTTCCCAAATATTTCTTGGGCTTGAACATTGGGAAGGCCGAGTTTTCTGGTTTCTTTTGTTTGTAAAGTCCAGCTAAAAACTAGAACACTGAGACCTTCTGGGTAGATTTTAGTTTGGGTTTAAAGCCTTGTTTGGCAGGGATGAATCTGCTTTGAGAAGAAAAAGGAGGCCCATTATGTCACTTGATTCTTTGCTCTCGCAGCTTCTCTACAAGTGAAGTTTTGCTTTGTATCGATTTGTACCTCATATAATGAAATCTTTTTTAGATTTTTCAGCTCAAATCGTTCCTTAACAATAATGTAATACGAACAAATAATGTCTTTTCTCTCAATAGGTTAAAACAGACGACCAATGAATAAAACTTATTGTTGTTATGCGTGCAATTAAAATACACCTTAAAAGAGCTCACAGCTACAATGGTTGTTCACCTTTGATGGAAACAATTCACTGCATTGCATGCTTCGTCCAACGGGGTCCAATAGGCAGAGCTCGTAGGTTCCAACTAAAGCGGTCATTAATACACACACAAGGACAATTATTGGTTGTCGTTTCTTGTTGAATTATTGGTACATTTTGGGCCGTTGCTTTACCTAACGCATCGGAACCAATTCGGCGGTGTTTCGTCCATAAGTTTCAAATTAATTCAACTTTTCTGATAACTCTTGAAACAGGGACCTCTCAACCATGCAGCACCTCGGACCTGTGTGAGAATCTGGTACAGGATATTTCACTTCTAAACATATTCCTGACCATAAACAGACCCCCAACGTTAAAAGTTCGGGGTTGATCTGCTATACATTCTTCCGATCCACGATGTCCGAAGCTTAAATTCTCCGAACTGCCCAACACGAGCGCTTTAATGTGTTAGGTTGGCCTATGGCCTGTCTCATGCTAGATATTTCAGTTACTTTTTGGTTAGTGTTATGATATGAACAATAATTTTACATTGTTACCGAATATTTTATAATTTATACTAATTTATTGGTGTCTAGTAATGAAGTGAAATTACATGAACTAATCCTCTCGAACCTTTCCTCTTATATCAGGTTATAAATGATAATCTTATTCTTTTTAAATTCTGTATAAAAGGAAAGCTCGTGGACCACCACAGGACTTAACAGCCGGGCTCAAAAGAGAAATACAAGGTGGCGAACAAGGGTTGTGTCTTTTCGGATCACTTTCTGAAATACCATTTGCTTGCTAAGCTCTACTCAGTATCTTTCATCTTTAAAATCATGGCCTTTCTGTTAGTAAAGCTATAATGCTTCAACAGTCTTTCTATATCTGTCAGGGAACAATCTATCAAAAAGAGAAAAACGAAAAAAAAAAAAAAAGAGTAAAGGGAAAGGAAATCATACCATAAAAAGCAGAAAAAAGCACCAACAAACATCTTTACACAAATTTCACTAAGAGTATAAGTGAAGGAGTAATATTAATTACTATGATGGTAGAAAGAAAGCATCAAAGGCACAAAATAAAAGCACTCAAACTCACTCAACTTTCTTATAGACAAATGAAGGGCAACATCGGGTCCTCACCACTCAAGGATGGTGGGTCAGAAGGATCCCCGGCCAGAAAAAAAGAGGAGTAAACTTTGAGCAACCGAATTTAATTTATGAACTAAGAATCAATCAATCAATCATGACAATGCACGCCATGCGTGAGCAGCAAGCCACTGTCACATCTGCTTTTCTACATGTGGATTTCGGTGCAACGGTCACCATAAAACTCATCGCCGGCCAATCTTAGTGCTGTACCTTGCCGATGGTTTTGAGCTCGAATTCCTTGATGGTGTTGGCCAGCAGCTTCATTTTGTCATCATAGACGTAGGGCAGCTTGTTGTACCAGGTCACTCTCTTCTTAGCCGAAAGTGGGAGGAACTCCTTGCACGGTTCACCCAGTACAGATATGGCGTTGTGGTAGTGATAATATCGGATCTTTGTTTCGGTCTTGTGCAATGTCTTCCCAATCACGTTCTCCGACATGTGCACGCCGGTCGCATAGGCGTTCTTAGCCTGAATGGCGTACTTCCGATCCCGCCGGATTCCGGTTCTGGATTCCCTGAAGAGAAGCTTTTCGAACCCCCATTGCCTGAATTTGATGTCATGCCAGAAAAACAAAATTAAATACGAACAGAGCTAACTGTTCCAAGCAAATTCCAATGCATATATTCACGACAATCAAAACTAGTACTTTCACCACCACATCATAAGAAACAGAGACGTTTGTTCTCAGAGCATCAGGAATCTAAAATTCTTACATTCTATTTGGAAAAAGTGAGGAAAAAACCTTTATTATGTGTGTAATTCTTGTGGGAGAAGGAAGAATTGAAGAAAAAGAGTACCTAGAATATTCCTGAGTAGAATCGTTCAAGCAGAGCACACTAGACATTGGATTTTGCTCAATGGTGAATTGAGTATAATCCGAGAACTCATTGAGCACAGATTCCAGTGTGTTTCCGTCGGGCAGATAGATATACTCATCCACATCGAAGTAAAAGGTCCAATTTGCGGAGTATCTGTAGCGATGCAGACAGTCATTCACAATCAAGAACTGGTTATAGTACCACCCGTCGAACTCCGCTTGACCCCTTATGTCCTGCAAAGTGGCGCGCCCAGCTCGCATCCATGGCTCCAGCGCCGCCCTCACCTCCGGTGACACCCCACCCGCATCGTGAAACACAAAGTGCGACTTGGGTCCGAAGAACCACGCGTGGTAAGCCATCCATTCTCTGATTCTAGCGGCGCTCAGATTTCCGTACAAACATGAACCACAGTAGAGATAGTCATAGTCGTAAGGCGGATGGTACTTGGACTCGTTATAAGATCCGGGTGCTTCCTCCAAGGCAGTGAACTTCTCGTACTTCCTCGGGGACTCACCATAGTACGCATTGATAGTAAGCTTCCCCCCAATGTTGTCCTCATTGGGATTGACTGGGAAGGTGCAGTTCACGACGACGACAGTGTAAACGCGACCGTAGCCCCAGTCGGGAAGCATCTTATATGCTATGGACCGGATGGACGACCCATTGTTGGAGATCCACTCGCATTTGTACCAGGGCCGACCGTAGACGTGCACAGGCTTGGAGGCGAGGCCCATTACAGCGAAGGTCCGGGGACCGCCACGGTAGGCACCCATGAGGACGAACAGAGCAGCTGCATTGCCAAAGGGCCGGAACACTCGATAGTTAGGATCAGGAGGGGGAACAGGATTGGGGGCAGAATGCTTCTGTGCTGCAACTGGGTTGGCGGAATAGTTAGCCGAGGATGCGTTCGTCAAAGTCAGTGACAGAGCGGCTGCGGTAGTGGCGGGAGTGGCAGAGCAGGAAGGACGGGTGGTGGAGAGGAGGTTTTGGTAGTAAGGAGGGAGGTTCCACATGAGCATGACGATGCCGAGAGCAAGGAAGGTGAGCACCAACGTCCTGGTCTCGAAGCAGCTGAGCATTTTGGCGAAGGAGGGCAGCGCAGCGTCCTTCCTCATTTGGGGTACGGGGAAGGAGATTGGGTTGTGTATGTGTCGGCAGCAGTGATGATATGTGGCCTCGAGGGTGGTGCTCTGATGATTGCTATTTAACGAAAGAGAAAAAGGGTCAAATGGGAGTCAAGAAACAGTTTACTCTTACTGTCTGGTTTTCATGCCGGAAGGAAGTTGATGGGCTTTTCTTAAAACGGGCTTGGATCTTCTGCTAATTACGAAAGCCGACACTTGCTACAGCTCTTTCCAGGTTGGTCGCCAATCCCCTTCGCTTTTCTCTGCCTCTTTTTTCTGATCTCTGACTCTGATTGCCGCCGGTGGGCCATCCCTAGCCACGGCTAATGGTCTTCTTTCAATCAACGAATCTTGAATTGTCGGGACCTCCGCCTTGTGTGGCGTGGAAATATTTACCGAATCCGGTCATCCCCAACGGTAAAAGCATTTACTAAGGTTAAAAAATAAGGAAGTTGAATGATGTGTAAAGCTATCTTACAAATTTAGAAGATATATTTTATTATCAAACATATTTAGAAGTCAATGTCATCTTTTTAATGTGATCATTACAATCTAAATGTTATTTTTTTAATATCTAAAATGATGGGCATATCAAAATAATAATAATTCGCTTACATAATCAATATATTAACCTAATAATATATTATCATATCTTCAAATATTCTTTCTTTTAACTATAAATTCTAAGAGGATCAGTTTTATCTTTTTTTTTTGTTTTACTTACTTTCTACAAGTGAATAAAGGGGTTTGTGCTTTGTGGCTAATTTCGTGGCTTTTGACATTTACGAGATCTTCCCTTCCCCACACAAATCTTGGCACCCACGAATGCCTTCTTGAGTTCCCGAAAGTCGAGCCGAGTTCCGAGGATGAACCAAAGCATGTTACGAGAGATAAGTGATTCCATTTTCCCGAGAGGTCTCTTTCATACTCCTTACTCTTCCCCGGCCCCCCAAGAATCAAATCTTCTAACTCCCATTGCTTCTGTGCTGCCTCTTGATAAGAGAAGTAAAGATGGCTATAAAATAATAGGACCTCGCCTTTAGGTGGGGTTAGGGCAATGCTCCTCTGGCTTCGCAAGATTGTTTCTTACCTCCCTCGGTTGAAACAAAATGCAGGCCTACATATTGTTTACTCATAGATTGATTAATCGATATACTTATAACTTACATTTGTGGTTGCACAAAAACCAACCACAACAATGATTATGTACAAGAGATTCATTATATAAGAAAGGTAAAAAAAAATAAAAAAAAATAAAAATCTTATCGCTTTTTTTGTATGCATGTTAGTGGAACCGCCCTAATTGGCAACTCAAAGTTTCATGCATGTAAGCTATTGCTTAAAAATTAAAACACTTGGCTGACGCACAAAAGAAGAAAACAAAAGAATAAAGTCCCGATGTGGGACATCTTGGAACTATTATATTATATTCGCGGTCCTTGGTCGTGCCTGGTGGTTGCTGCATAGAAGCTCCGGGCCAGAAAGTCCTTTGCTCTCAATAAATGTTTGTTGTTCTGGTCGGATCGTTTGGAACTTCTTCCTAGAATGGTCGGTAAGGCCAGACTACTGTCTTTGCATAGCTTCTCATTTGCTTGTTTAGAATATTGTAATCCGCGAGTGAGTAAATTCTCTTAATGTGACAAGGCTATTCTAAAGGCTCGAGACATGATCTGTCATTGCTAGGTCAATAAATTATTACTAGATAAGGTTAATCATGCAGTAAACAATACACATTGAAAAGAACAGGAACATTAACAATTTAACATGATTCAGAATAATTCAACCACTATATTCATAAAGTAATAATTTAATCTCCGAGTTCTTATACATTAAGCCTTATTTTATCTTTATATTAAATTTGAATTCAACTCACATGGCTATCTCAGCCAGCACCGCCCCCTCTTTTTTCTTTTTTTGGGATTAAACAAAGATGGTACAATAAATGAATGTTGAACCTTAAACCTCGTAAGCAAAGTAAGGTTTAAGCTTCAAGCTACTAATAATAGAGAAATTGACAATTCCTCACGCCCCTCCTCTCATACGGTAGGAAGTTCTACGCCGGCCCAATTGCTCGGAAACTCGGCACTTGCGATGGGCTTAAGTCCTTTGAAAGAGAATCCGGCTTCAGGAAAGCTCGCTGCAATTAGTCTGGCTGAGCTGGGTCCCAAAAACAACCACGACAAAGTATCAAGAAAGAGACAGAGCTCCAACCCTCAGGTCTAGGCGATTCTAGGATATGAAATTCTGATATCTGGTTCGAATATACCAGAGGCTGCCATTATCTACGAAGATCATCAGAAACAGGGCAAGGCTTACACTTTTTGGTGCGAACTAAGCAACACCAAAGTTTACCAGGCATTACCATTTGTTGCTGGTTCGTGAGTTGTCGTTAACAGTCAAATCCCGTATGATTCTTTGTAAGGTTAAAGAGACACGACAATAATACAAGGGAAAATAAAGTTGTATTCCCGAAAACGACTCCATACTTAAAGTGGGGGAAGAATCTTGCAGGAGAATGGTGGCGGGAGGGTTCGAAGAAGAAGTAACTACACGCAAAATGGAGGAGGATGGCCATCCAAATCAGTGATCGGAAAAAGTGATGGCGCGTTTTAGTGTCCCAAAGTCGAATCAGGGAATCTGTGGCCTTTTCCTTTGTAGTTTCGTTTATGTATTTCTTGGCGTAATGGGACATAAAGATAATACTCAGAATGGGAATCACCTGTAAACACAGAGAAGAGATTGATAATTGGGGGCATCAGTGACCCTTAGTCAAAGTGATTCACAAAGGCATCTATCGAAAACATGTCATAAAATGCCCTACAACTCGCAGTGTAAAGCAAAAATAAGAAATAATGGGATTATGAGTGAACATCCCCATCTTTCATGAATCTGGGCGAGTTCAATTTATTTAATGGGAAACAAAAAGGCTGCAATATTTTCTCTGGTATCGCTTTAGATCGAATATTTTGAACTTCCTTTGGGATATAGATTCGGGTTTACAGTTGTTTGAGATTGAGTGAAGGGAAACTTGTCAAGGGAAGGCTTGTTGTTGATCAAATCAAATGCTTTCCATTGCCTATGATTAAAGCAAAAAGAAAGTCTTGACTTTCGTGCATGGGTATCTACAATTTTCTTCTTGAGTGTGCCCTAAGTTGTGTTTACTTACTGGATTATCTTTCCACCAGGAATCAGCACTGTTTTTGGGCCATGCTGCCTTCGGATGAGGCACTCCCATAAATTATAAGAACATATATAATTTTTAATATACCAAAAATATATTCATAAATTTCTTCGTCCATTGTACTCATATTAGTTACCTGTTCATCTGAGCTACTCATGTGGTCAGCAATACGCTCCTCACCCAAAAAGAAAAAAGAAAAAAGAAAAAGAGAAGCATAAAACGTAAGTAATAAGAACCAACCAAGAAAAAACGGTCTCTTTCTTTTGAAAGACAACTTTTAACCACAGGATAAGTTACCTTTTTCTTTCTTTTTCCCGCTACAAATGGCAGACTCGGAATGCATGCAGTAATTCACATGCAATATATTCAAGCTGTCCTAGTGGCATCTTCTTGCCACATGGTTTTCCAAGTAGTGTCGACTTTTCGTTGCTGGACCAAATGGTATCCAACCTTTCTAGCATAAATATCCCCCATCTGTTGTCCAGTTCCATCTATCAAACGAGGGAGGTCATTCATAGGAGACTAAACAGCCCCGAGAAGAGCAATAGAACCATGGACCAGAGAAGATCATTCCCCCTAAAAAAGTCTGCTTCAATGGATCGCTCCAGCCTTCCTAATCCCACCAAGATATCTGTCCCAAAAAAGAACCCTATAATCGAGTTCCCAACGTCTCCTGACCTTATCTTTGGGAAGAGATACACCATTTCAGCCACCCACATCATGGTCTGCTGCAAATAAACCCGACCGAGCAGTTCACCTGCATGGGCTGCAAGGAACCTGGTGCAGGCATGAGGTTCAGTTGCCAACAATGCGATTTTCAGCTTCATGAGTTCTGCGCCCTCGATTCTTCTACGCGTAAGGGCCACCCTTTGCACCCCCAGCACCAACTTCTTTTCTGTTCTCAATCAGGTGATAATATATTTCCCCCTTTTTGAGTTCATTCCTCACGTGTAACTATCATGAAGTTGGACTAAAGAAAAGATAACAAAGGAAAAGAAGAGAAGTTATCTGGAAATAATTTTGACCATACCACGATTGATATCAATGCTAACTTTGTTTTTGTTGTTGGTTTTCCTTTTAGTAAAAGGTGGGAAGACAAAGTGTGATGTTTGTGCCAAGACCATCAAAGGGTATGCTTTTCGATGCTGTGGATGTCCTTTCCAGATGCATCCTTGCTGCGCTATGCTATCTTCAGAAAGTCGCTTCCCATGCCATGCACATATCCTTAAACTGCTACCTGCAACTTACCCGCCACAGGCTGATCCTGGTAATTTCTTGTGTGGCGAGTGCAAGAGGAAGAGGTCAGGCCGAGTATATCGTTGCACAGCTTGTGATTATCATCTCCATGCAGTTTGTGCTAAGAGCATGGTGAATGGGCTCCATGCCAATGGATACAAGGGCCATGCAAAGCCAAGCATGCTAGGGACTGCGGCTAAAATTGCATCTCAAGTTGTCACAGAATTCATTGGAGGGATACTCGAGGGTCTTGCAGAAGGTGTTGGCCAAGCCTTGGGTCAGGATATTACCAAAGGAAACGGCACCAGCAGAAGGCAGTAAATTACTTGATCTTGTTCTAGCTTGGTTCTAGGAACAGGCTGGTGTATAAGGCTCTGTTATCTAGAGTAGAATGAGTGTGCGATGTTTAAATCAGAAAGTGTATCTGATTGTTTGATATGTGTTGCTGTGCATAGACTATGAAAAGGTGAATTTCTTAATTTATGTGGAATAATCTAAGTCGTTTGCTTAGCCAATATGTTCAAGAAAAATAATTCAGTGAATGGTATATGGTTGTTGACCTTTCAGAAGCCGAAAAGAAACCTACGCTTTGGGTTTGGAAGACATTTCATTAAATGCTTGCTTTTCCTAATATTCTCCTGTGTTTGAATCATATTCGGCATAAAACCCTAGACAAACGATTAACTCATCCACACGACATAACTATTCATTCTTTTCCATTTCGCTTCAAGAGCACTAAGAAATAAACGATGCATTCCTTTGCGTTAGAATCTTAGATTTCTTCTTTTTTTTTTTTTTTTTTGTGTTTTCTTCATGATGATTATTTTTTTGAAGAATAAGTTAGTAAGAACCCTCAAATCATAACACTCCAAATGTTTTTTGGATATAATATCCGTTTTCAAAGATGTAGAGGTTTGGTTGGATGTTGAGAAAACTACTTTTGTGTTTGGATCCAAGTAGCATCCTAGTAATTTATGGTCAAGAAAGTAGTCGAGTTGTGTAGGAGAAACAAGAAAAGAAACAAGACATGGTTTGGTTCTTTTGCCTTCTTTGCTTCTTCCTAAACTATTGGAGGAGTTTGCTATACAGCTCCATGCTTTGAAACATGTAATTTTTTTTTTTCTAATTATTTTATCTATTTTCCTCAGTAGAACAATTGAAATTAATATACTTCAAATGGTAGAATCCAAAGAAAACGAAGAAGAAATGAATGAGGAGCAAAGCACGAGGACAATTAGATATGACAGTAGACCTCGGGCTCCGACACGCACGACTACAGAGGCGATGAAAAGAAGCAGCCAGCCCACAGCCAAACCCCCAGTTGTTTTCCATCGAGCTCCTCGGATTTGAATCAACAAGCCTTTTGGACCATGGTACGCCCGTACACAAAAATTGAAGCTTCTGTAGAGCAGGTGACATATAATAGAAAAAGCAATTCAATATAAACTGAAAGTTTCAATGGTTTATGAAACTAGGTTCGTCAGTTCTTGGTTTTGGGTAGACACCAAATCTGACCGCCAGGCAACTTGAACAACTAATAAAAACTAAATACTAACGAAAAGAAAGGTCTGAAAAAAATAATGAAAACTAATACTAATCGAAAACAGTTAGCTACTGACCACTCAAAAAACGACGAATCTAATAAAATTTAACAAAACTTCTAGAAAAATACTGTCCATTTGCACAGAAAGCCTCCTGGGAGATGGTCGTGATCCATCTATTGCGTAAAAGCAAGGATAATAAAGATTAAAAAAAGATAAAAAAGGTTATCGTCCCCATCCAATGCGAAGGACAAATACTGTTCGTCGCCGTCACAACAGCGTCACATAGCTGCGACGCTAGCGGGCAATGCCAGCAAGTATTAAACGCGAAAGGGCTTGTCCGATTTAACAATCCAAAGGCTCTTTTCTTTCCTTTCTTTTTTCTTTTTTATTTTTCCTTTATTTTATTTTTATAAAAAAAATATATTCCAGGCTTAATTGGTAGAGCCAGAGCCTTGAAGAATTAGTAGACACTTCAGAATATAAAACAGGCAAGTGCCTCATCGGTTGGGAGGCTGCAACACCATTTTGGGGTATCCCTTTGCCCCAAAAAAGCACATAAACATGCTTCTCCTCCTTTGTCTCTCTTTCACATGAGATGCCATTTCTTGTCACAGAAGCTCTTCAGTTTGTGGGTGATTTGAATCGACGATCAATTTCCTCCTGAAAGTAGGATTGATGATGGGCCCATACACGCCAGGGTAGATTGGAGGAATATTTAATTCTTTCCTCAGCTGAATAACAAGCAAGTTGCAGAGGCATAGACCAACAGAGTATCTATCCCGCACAAACTAAAGATACACCACATTTCTTATTTCAAATATATTCTGAACAAATATTTCACTATTCAATCATATGATATCGTCCCTCCTTTGACTGACCCAACGTATCAATTAAGTGACAACATGTTACATGGTAAATCCTAGAATTATAATTCCATGACCCATAAAGGAATAAGAAAAAAGAGGAAAAAAAGGGGGCATAAGATAAGCAAATTAAACCTCTAATAACACTATACATGCTCAAATTCTCTCAGCGCCTCTTCTTCCTCGATCTGGATGTGCAGCACCTTCCTCATTGCAAAACTCCACCTTTTTTAAATCGCTTTTATCACAACCAATGAAGGTCAAACTTCATAGGCTCTTAAGAGCTGATGACTTCAAAACTCCCCAAGTAAATAAAAAAATCACCTACTTTCCAGCACAACTTCAGCTAAAAGTAAGTCCACAATCTATGAATCCCAAATATTAAGGCTTGTTAGGAAGAAATACGCAGAGCATTTGAACCATGGCAGATATAAGCCTGTTATCATTTTCTTGCTTCTCAGCTCTGCCCATGCAGCTCCTGTGCACCTCTGGGTGCCATTTCCGTTGCAAAATCAACATAATCAAGACAAAAAGAAGATACCTGAACCAACTTAAATAGTGGTTTGACCCTGCGTCGTTTACCATCTTGTTTTCTCCCCCAAAATTCTTTTTCCTTTTCGAAACTACATCGTGCCAAAATCTAAATTCTCCCACTTAAATGGGGCAACAGAGCCAATGTCAGGGGAGCCTCGCAAGAACAGGCAGACACAAACGCAGACAGCAGCTATAGCAACGATTGAGTGAATGAAGGGGCGCTGAAGCAGTCCTTGTGACCCTGGAAGCCTCCTGTGGCACTTTGCTGCCACAGCCACACACCGGGCACAAGATCTGGACCCTTGTTGCCGTTCCATCCCATTCCTTATTGTCACTGAAACTTGTCCGTTCTTTCTGTCAGCAAGTTTACAAGCCACCAGCTTATTGTAAGAGTGATTACCCCTCATTGTAGCATAAGCATAAGGTGACTGTCCATTTGCATCCAAAAGGGACGTCCAGCAGTTCAATCCAATCTACAAGAAAAAAGAAAACGGATTTATTGCAGTGCAAAAGACAAAATGTACATCAAATACATGCAATACTAGTCTCAAAATTACTTTCAACGGTATCCTGCCTTAGTTTCTCCGTGCAATCACAGCTGCTAATGTGAAAGATATTTTCTGCAATTTCGTGCTGGTCTCACAAAATTAAATATGAAAACAAGTAATTTTTCTGTAACGAACCACAATATTTTCCATTTGTTTCACTTTATTTTAAAAAAAAACGTTGAGCTCAAGTGTTTACATCTAAGTGATCAAAGGGATCGAACATTCAGCATAATGAACAAATACAGTTAACATAGTATTGGAAGAGTACGTGAGTATAAAATTGACAAATGTCCAGAATTTCAGAACAAAACTGGAATATGTATGGTTAAAATACTTGTTACATTTTAACACATAATTCAGTACCAAAATCATAATTCTTACTAGTTACATTCTAACACATACTTCAGGACCAAAATCATAATTCATACTAGTTACATTCTAACACATACTTCAGGACCAAAATCATAATTCGACTCATTTTTAAGTATTCACTGGCCAAAGCATATTATCCTAATGTCATCAAGACCCAATTGTAAACATTCCCATCCCCTCCCCAAAGAATCTCCACTAAACGGATTAGACTTGTAGTGGTGATGACCACAAGAAAAAACACACTTTAAACAATCACAACACCACCAAAAACAATAATAATAGTAGCTATAGTAGAAGACTAATACCTCCTGTGAGTCACTTGTCAAAGCATCTACCATAGCATCCGCATCTGACATAGATGCAGCCAAATGTAGTGGTGTAACACCACCAGGCCCCACAAAATTTGGCGGAAAAATGTATTTCTTAGAGGCGTCATTGTTGCAGTTAATGGAATAGTTGATAAGCACATCGACCATTCTTCTGCTCCTCCTTTTTACTGCCCTATTCAATAGCTGAATCTCAGATAAAGTCTCTAATGACTCCCTCGACAGCCCATCCCCATCCAAGTTGCTTTCAACCATCATGTCCAGGAGTGTTTTGACCAAAACACAGCAGTCCCTTTCAACGGAGAATGTAAGTAAAAATCTGAACCGGCTAAGCGAGTAATTCAGATCCTCAAGCATGGAAGACTTTCCTTTCCTTTGGAATAGCCATCCAAGTTCATTCAAGAAGTGCAGTACTTCCTCCCTTGACCTTGGCCGCCCAAAATCATAATTGCTGTCTTCTGGAATGATGTCACATTCTTTTGCTTCCAAGTCAAACTCACACTCCAGAAGCCTCAATTCTTTACAAATGGAAGAGTCCGCTATTATAACAGGAAAACTGTTGCCTTTGAAACCATTTTCTACCTGTAAATCGTATAAGTAAAGGTCAGGTACACAATGCAAATCTTAGATTCTATTCATAATTCTGAGCAGCAAACTAACAAAAAAAAAGAGTTCCCTATAATACTACCTCAATGAAACAGCGACCAATAAACCCAGGAGATGTGCGAATTTTATATCTGACCAAGTTTATCTCATCAGTTGTAGTTCCTTGATAGGAAGAATCCCTAATTTCCTCTGACGTGTAACCGCCCATGTAAGTGCAATGAATCCTGCAAAATTTGTAAACAAAAGTTCCTCAAAGCAGAAAAAAATCAACAGCACATTTCTTCAAACAAGAAGCACACTCTACTTACTTGGTGCCAGGTATAGAAAGATTTCGACCCTTCAATAGAAGGGACGTTTCTTCTCCACCCACAACGGCAAAAGGAGACACTAAAGTCAACTCAGGGGAACTCCATGTTCTCCAGGATTTACACAGACGGATCTTTCCTGAAGAACAATATAAGCTCAAGAATTTAGAACATTAAAGAGAGATAATCCAATTTTCCATTGTGATCCATCCAGAAGTAAAACCATCTTCTTACTCTACTAGTACTCACCATCTTTATGTGATGCTAACTGCTTGCCTGTGTGAACTAAGAACCTCCCACTTCCCCAAAAATCAGAACCTGAAGATTGAACCAAACCATTGACGCGCTCAAGGAGGCTTTGTTCGAGCTACAAAGAACACATACACCCTGAAAGTGGTCAGCACAGTGGCCAGATAAAGGTAGCTAACTTACATCACAGGAGTTCACTTACTTGTTCCCAGGCAGCAGATGGCATGGAAACATAGACGGATAGAACCACACAACCAGGTCTTATGTAGCTCTCCATTTCTGATGGGCGATTTGCAAGCCAATTGTATATCTACGCGACAAAAGACAATTAGAGTAATAACATTCATCAAACAATCCATAAAAGCTTAAAAAACTGGAAAGATAAACAACAAATTCCTTACCTGTGTCCGCAGCGTCACTGGGAAATGACTGGGGTCCTTGTCAAATAGTTTGAAAATTATTCGCCCAGTGCGATCCTGTAGGGAGGAACCACAAAATTATTCTGTTGCTATGTGAAATGTCATAATACTAAATTTCTCGATCCAAACCCCCCTCCCCATTTTCTCCCAAAAAAGAAAAAACCAAAAACAATATTCCATGCAGTCGAAGGTACCTGCGCATCAGAGTTCAGGCTAGAAGGTGAGTGATCAGATCCAGAGGAAGTATACCCAGCTTGATAAGGAAAATTTTGGAAGGAACCGAGTTCAGCTCCTGTATTTGAACCTCTAAAGAGATCAAGAGGCCTGTTACAATCAAGATTTCTGCTAGCTACAGCATTAAACCTTCCATTGGCTGACATCTTTTCAGGCTTCGACGGTTCTATTTTGGTCTGCATCGGGAATAGCTTCTGAACAGCCGGAGGTGAAGATGAAGGAGACCTTTCTTCAACTGGATTACTGCTGTCGGATGAGAAATACTTCCTAGGAGATGCAAGTTTTGGGGGGCTGCCATCCTCCGGTGAGGCGCCAAATAGCTGTAAAGGTAAGTTAACCCGGGCTTCTTGAAACTGGCAATCAGAATCTTCCATAGGAGACTGGTAACTGCTACTACTTCTTTCTCCCCCAACTGAATGGAACTCTACGGGAGGTCTCTTTTGCAAAGCGGGACCAGAAGCTTGATCAGGGCAAGTCACCTTAGTTTTCTCACTGTCACTGCTCTGGCTGCTCTTTTGAGATAGGGTTGTCAGAGCATCAGGAGAAGATGCAGTTAGAGTGGATGAAAGAACAGCAAGCAAATCCATTGTCGAAGGAGAAGTCGTGTTTCCGTTCAGCTTGATTTGATGTTCAGAACAACCATGATCGGGGACTTTCCTATTCAAACCTCCTATATTGGGCAACTTCGCGGCAAGGTCCGCCGGCAAAGATAACGAGTTTATCTTACTAAGAATCTGAATAAGCTGTTCTCTATCCGGTACTGATGAGCAGTTGATATTTTTGTCCTCAATTTTCCCTATGATTTTGAATACACGAAAAAATTAGCAAAATGTCAAGAGGGAAAGAGAAAAGCCACATACTTAGCAAGTCTCATTTACCCTGTGTGCGAGCTATAGCAGTTAACAAATTGACTATGTCCAAACTTGCAGCACCAGCGCTGTTTTCCCGGTTTCCGGGGACTAGAAGCCGGGAGGTAACATCTTCCGGTTGGGTTTTCCTTCTCCGGCGGTTATGCCCCGCAAGTCTACGCCTACAACTCCTCTTACCCTCATCAAACTCCGAAAGGGGATGAAACCTGGAGAAAGGATCATCAAGATATTGATGTGTGAGGGTCAAATCCTAGAGAAGCCCAAAGAGAAAATACAAAAGAAGGGTACACACAGAAAGGGAATGGAGAGGCGCAAACAAAGGATATGAAGGATAACCTGCTACACTGCTGGCAGAACCTCTGCATCTGGTTGGCAACAAGGGCTTTACTAGATTTGCTGTGCGGCTCACACACTTTATGCCGGCGGTGATAGTCTTTCGCAGTCGACAGATCCTCCTTACAGTTATCTACTTGACACATGGGATAGTTGCCGCCACCGGGAGATCCAGACCTGACCCTTTTGTTAGGCCTCGACACCGGCTCAGGCCCGAGCTCTGGCTCGGGTTCCGGCTCCTCCTCTACAGACTTGAAGGCGCTCCCGAGATTCAGCTGAAGCCTCTCGTCCTCTTCCTCGGCCACGGAGTTCTCCAGCCTTTTTTGCTCCGCTGCTACCGTCGTTGTCGGAGCACCCAAGCGCAGGACCGCCGGTTTAGCCATAAACCTTACGCTATCCCAATCCCAAACCCCGGGATTCCAGTTGTCCCTGACGGGGTTTTGAAGCGCCGGCGAGGCCGTCATCAACCGCTGCTGTCCCTGAAAGTTTGGCAGATCACGCTTCTTGGCCATCGAAAACGAACTAGACAGTGTCTGCTGGTGGATGAATATGGAAGGAGCCACCTGCGCACCTGCCTCCTCCATTTCTTTCGTCAAGACCTAAGAATCCCTCCACAAACCTTGTATATAACTGCATAAAGGAAAGAGTGGTATAACAGATTAAGACTTTCGATACTCCTGCTACAAGGACTCTGTTATTGTCAAGATAATCCAAGATCATAGCCAAAATAGTAAAAAGAAATGAAAAAACTGATGAGAAGATATTCAACGGAGATAGCAAAGCCCAAGCTTTTCGAGTTCACATTTCATTTAACGGCAATTAAGATGGTCATACAAAGATTCAAGTCCTCGAAGAGTATTTATTATACGTGATGCGAACATATTGCAAAACCAAACCATCATAGATGCAAAAAAAATACTAAAATAGATAGTAGATAAACTCCCCAGTCACATACCTTCACGAAATTATCAGATGCAGCCACATGTCTTCAGCCGGAATCCAACAGAGTCCCCTGAAAACCAGGCCTTAACTTCGGAGCAGATCTAAAGTTTTCAGATTTGGAAGAAGAATCCCACCGGAAAGCATACAATTTCGGTATCCAAAACCAGTAATCCTCCGAATCTTAAACCCCCGGACTTATAGTCGTCCAAATCTAGTTTCGTTCGACGGAAGAGCAACCGATCTGGGAGCCTGAAACCACAAAGTCAGCCTCTCCGCACCCGCGTTTTACTTTTGAGCTTCCATTTCTTGTCCCTGTTTTCACCTTCCAATAAACTCTTACTTTCGGCATCGGCAGAAACCGTAAATTGACGCAAGATTGGGGTTTTAGAATGGGCCGCCCTAGGACCAACGAAGAATCCGCGACTTTTCCTCCTTAAACAAAAGAAAAAAGGAAGCCTTACATGTACTCCTTGTTTAAGAAGGCGTTAAGAACTTAACCCAAAGGTTTTGGGCTATACTTTACCCTTTTACTACACTCCGTTTGAAAACTGCTCGCCTCCGCCTCCGACATATTTACGGTCCTATCGCTTTCCGTCCCAGCTTTACGAGTGCGAAAGTCTACAACGCAAACCAGTTTACTGTTGAATACTCCTATCTCGTCATGATCCATCTATCCACCTGGAGCGGTCGCGGCTGTTTGTTTTTGTTGAATTAGTCCCCAAAACCATGTCCATTTTCCACTTTCTCACTATTCACACCTACCAATATTCGAATCACAAAGGAAACCCAATGCCCCAAACATTCTTCCATTACCCATCCATCTTTTTCTTAGAACGCAAGCTTTGGTATCTACCTTTACGCCTTTCGCTTACCAGGAGAAAGACCGAACCGGAGAGTACAACACGGGATGGGTGATGGGTTATCTTCCCTAGGTTTGTTAGATAACTGGATCGAGAGTGGTGTTTGGTGGGTATTATTTTCGTGGAGAATTAGGTAAGATAGCATGGTGTGTGTCTGACCCTAACCAGAGTTTTTATTTATTTTTTTTTTTTTTTTTCTTCTTGTCGAGCAATCTCCAATCAAGCGTCGACGAAATTACCACCCTCATCGTACGGACTATGGATATCGCTTTCACCCCCCATATGCACATTATTCTCCAGACCAAATGGCCTCCTCTTTTAGTCCTTTGCCCTGCTCTTACAAAATCACCCTGCGCACGTCCCTACACACTTTATCCATATCGTTTTCACATTTGGCATTTCCTACCCGTTTCGGATTGATGCTACCGACTTTCCGTGTTCAAGCAGACCATTCAAGTGTTACCACCGCACCACCGCTTGGAATTTCGAGTGAAATGAAAAAAAAATAAAAAAGGATAATATTAGATTTTATTAATAACTTCAACCCCAGCGACTTTTAAGAGTATGTAGAAAGTGAGAGTAACAGATAAAATCCTTTGACTGAAACATATCAAACAAGAATTGTTCAACCTTTGTAATTCATTATCTACCAGCAATATAGGAATTCCAATTTCGGGCAGCGCCGAAAGTAGAAACCGCGTGGGCGTGTTGTCGTCGGCGTCACGCAATCGCCGCCCAAGTCGGGAGACTAACACACACTACGCCTGGTTTCCCGTTCACATAACGTCCGTCGTGGCAGTACGTGCCGAGTTGTACGTGTGGGGGAGGGCGCGAAGTTATGGTCAGGAGGGGAGGGGGACGCACAAAGTTGCGTGGGAACCAGCTGGAGTGTAGTACGATGCATCTGGTGCCTACGACTTCTGCCAAATGCCAACCCATTCACTGTGGAATCTTGTACGTTTGTTTCTGGGCCTAAGTCTGTAGGTCAGGTTTCGTACCTCCTTTTGTTTTCCATTCCCACTTAATTGTACTTGTCCTCATTTCTTCTTCCTCTCAAGAGGATAAAAATAATAATTGCGAATATCATCGGATTTTTTAAGCCCAAATTCAACTCACCCCCGGGTCCCTTCCCCACTTTTATGCCCTCTCTCGACGCGGATGTGGTCCCCTACCTCCTTTTTGTTTGCGGCCCAAGCAACTCGCTCCGCCTTATCTCTTTGCCTGCCTATCTCTCTTTTTTGTCCCTCCTGTTGCATTTCTTAAAAATAAACAAGTACTTTATAATGTTGAAGGTGGGTGTTGTCCCACGTTAGAAGAGAAAAATGAACATGTAATCTTATAAGTGATGAGATTTCTCTACTTAATGGCTTAAGATTTTGGGATGGGTTATCACACTCTAATATAGTATTAAAACCAAGGATGGACCTCTGCTTCATAAACTCCTATGCCTTAAAATTGGGTTTCAGTTCACTTTCTATAATTTTATAAGTGATGAGATTTCTTCACCTAATACCTTAAAGTTTTTAAATAAGCCCTCACACTTTAACATATACAAGAATATTTATCTGTAAATAAAAATATTGTCCTTGAAAATGACTTTTAATATCATGTTGTAAAATTTAAAATTATGAAATAAATAAGATTTAAACAATATAAAATTCAATCAGCATATTCTTTGTTTTATGCACTATTGTTTTTAAAGAATATAGTAATAAAATTTTAAAAGTTACGATAGCGTTGGACTAAAATAATGGATACTCCCAAAATTAAATCAATATCATAGTTGATAGAAAATATTAAAAAAAAATATTTTTCTTGGAAAAACCAAACATTTATTGGAAGCCTCTTTTTGGGCGTGACATGCCTTCCGTGAATTGGTTTCTTAATGAATGGGATGTGGCGAGTGGCAACGCGAAACGTGGCGAGTCCTGGAGACACGAAGGACAGTGAGGGGCCAGCTGTAGGAGTGTGGTTCACTGAAAAAGGAGCGGCTTTCTGTTCTGGCTTGAAGGCATTGAAGAGATGGATGGATATATGAAAGTGTGAACCGTACAAGTGCACGTACTCCGTCGATGGATGGGTTGGGGGGGGGTCCCATCACCATACAACCCGCACCCCTCTCATTTATTTACCTTTGTACTTCTTCCCCATATTCTCAAACAATTATTAATGTCTTTTTCCGTTTATCAATTCATTAGTTAAATTAAAGACTAGTCATATTTATGTAAAATCAGATTCTTACAATTATTTTATGTTTGAAAAAATATATTCTTACGGTAAAGTCAACTGAGGGTATTGAATGATTTTTCTTTTTTACAGAGAATATCTCAAATCAACGGGTCCGGTGGAGGAAGAAGTCAAGCGGAAAATGATAATCGGAAATAATAGGGGGAAGAAAGTCGAGATTGAAGGCCAGGTGTGACCATCGCTTTCGTGATCGACGTCAAAGCAGCAACGCTGGCGACCACCTAACAGCCGTGTACGGATGAACTCGACGGTCAGGATCCATCTACGGAGATCCCAATCGCATTTCCGCACTGCCCTCCTACTTACTTACATGTGTACCACGTGACTTCTGAGTGCCACGAAACTCCTCCGAACTTTCCTACACTCGCAGGTCACGTTTCCACTGCTGTCGTGTAATTTTTTTTATACCAGGGAAAGGTTTTGTACCCTTGGATAATATGAAACTGTTTAACAATATCTTTCACTTTCACTTTCACTTTCACTTTCACTTTCTATTAAAATCTAAAAACTTCACTAACTTTCTTCATTAAATTAACAAAAAGACATATGAAGATGCAATAGAGATATTTGAATGATTTTCTTCCCTCAATCTTGAGCAATAGGAGTGACCCATTGGGACATGTTGTACCACGGGTTCCGTGTGATGATGGATGATCCCGTCGGCTGCTTGCACGATGCAAAAAAGATGGTGTTTGAGTAAAGCCAGAAAAGGCAGAAAGTGAGCCCTCCACTATGAGGGATCCTTGGACACCCACCAGCACCACACACTGAATAAAGCGACCACGCTTGTTAGATATAACACTCGGTCGACCATCTTTCTCTGCGCCTAATGATTCTTCCAGAGTCTGGGTCAGGAATGCCTCATCCATGCTAATTCCTCATGTTCACTGCTTCTGTCCCTCCTGCTAAGCAAGTCCAGTGTATATTCATAAATTAATATAACACGATATTAGAATTAGAATTCAAGTTTTAAATGAGATATTTATTTACTCATCATGATTTAAATAAATCTTTATATGGAATGGTCGAGATAAGAGACGTTACATATCTATGATGAGATTATACGCTGTTTTTTCTTTATGTGTATAGATTTTTCCCTTTCAGGAAAAAATGAGGCTGATATGTGAATATTAAATCGCTAATCAACAAGTAGCTTTACTATTTTAATGGATATCGGATGCGCCTGATTTTGACATATTCCAACCTATGATTTCAGAGCTCCTATATAGGTGCTTTTCTTTGTTTCAGACGTAGCTTTCAAGCCCCTTCCTCTCGTACTAGCCTTTTAAGACTTTTAAGGCGAACAATGCCTCGTGCTCGGGGAGATTGACTGGCTGTCTGTGTTCAAGCCTTGAAAGTCCATCCTCCATATCAATCGGTTGACAGATGCATTGCATTAAGGGATATCAAACATTTCAAACCATTCAAATGCAGGGAACTGACGATCAGACGAAGAGATTATGTGATACCCTCCCTTTTCCTTCTTTCTTTCTTTCGTTGTCTTTATTATGATCAAATGTCAAAAACATCCCATTCAAGAAAACTTGAAAATTTTCTTGTTGATGGAGATATCCACTTGACAAGTCGGCCCAACCCATTTGGGCCGATCAAAAACCCTCAAAAGAAGATCTGAACCGTTTTCTTAAATAAAAATGAAATCCCTTCACAATGTAGAGAGATAGAAACTGAAATGAACTAAAATCACCATATCTTTTATTGTCATTATTATAGTAATGGAGCAACACTCGTAGAGTTTCTTGTTCTCAATAACATCAATTGACAGATACAAAAAACAAAAAACCAAATCTATTGTGATGTGTGTGAAAGAAAAAACCAGTTATAAATAAACTCAATGGAACCAGAGAAAACAAATCCTGAAAAGAACAAGAAAGAATTGCTTATTATATATATTATATAGATATATATATATATTATATGGAAGGAATACCTCACCAAACCTTTATAGCGATAACTAGTCCATAGAAAGTACTCAGAAACCAGACCTTCGCAGCAGCCCAAAATCAAAAGAGAAGTTGCTGTTGCCCACCAAAAACAAGGCAAAGACAACCAGTGCTGTAAGGAGGACCCACATCCATGGCTGCATTCTTCTCTTACTGCGGTTGCGAAGAGGCGGGGGAATAGCTTTGGCCTTGGTCTGCTTAGTAAATTGTAATGGTCTTTGGGATCTCTTTGTTACTGTCAAGTTCTTCTCTCCATTCTCAGGCTCCTTGAGGGTTTCAGTCGGAGTTTCTGACCTTGGAATAGATTCTTCTTCATTGGCAGCATCAGTGCTGTCGACTACAGCCGCCTTCTTTCTTTCCTTCTTTCTCGCTTTCTTTTCCCTTTCCTGCATAGATCATATGCCGTACTGAGTGGATACAAAATGACAGAGTGGAGTATCTACTTGGGCTATATAAATAATGCTAACTAAAGTAATGGGATAGGCAACATCTATAGAATTTTTACCTTCTCCTTCTGTTCAGCTTCCCTCTGTGCCCTTAACAAAGCTCTGGCTTGGGCCTTCTCTGCATTTCGCTTTTTCCTCTCCAGGGCCTCCTTCGCCTTGACCTTCTCCTCCAATAGCTGTTGCTCTCTCAATTTGGCTGCTTCCTCTTGCCTTCTCAGTTCCTCTGCTTTTCTGGCCGCCTCTTCTTCCTCCTTGGTTAGCTTACGCTCTTCTTCTCTTGCTTCTTCAATTTCATCTCTGCCAGAAACCGTTGCTAATCCATTCGCCAAAGGTGCAGGCTTCACAGGCTTCTTAGATTTAGTTGTCTGATTCTTTTGTTCCACAACCTCGGCGATGGATTTTTCCTTCACCTTTTCAGTATCAACTTGTACACTTTTTTTTTCTTGCTCTGGAGCTGGCTGTAGCGACACAGGGTTATCCTTGATGGCCTTTCCATTTGCAATGGGAATTATAGGTGGCTCCTCATCAGGGCCAAGTGAACGGCCATCCAATGTCCTCAGTCTCCTCAATGTACTCCTAGTGTTGCACTTGATGTATTCTTTTCGGAACTCATCATTGTTGTTCCACAGTTCCATAACTTTCTCCACCTAAACAGTTAGTCTCAGTAAATACAAAACTAAATCTGATTTGCTATAGCAGAGCAACAAAGGACTATATGTAAGTTACCTGATTCACACAAAGTTGTTGCAGTTCCTCCCTCTTCGCATTTGATGCAAAATCACTAGCTAACTTAATGTCATTCTTGTAATTCCAAAAGTGTTTGCTCTGCAGATTTTAATAAATAAAAATTGGGTCAATTCTCAGTTTCAACGTCTGCCGCTATCTACGACAACATTTTTGTTGCCCTTATATGCCTGCCGAGTCATAAATGTGTGCCAATTTTGGTATATGATTAAATGACTTTTTCTTTCGTAGCCAGAATATCCAAAATAAAAGGTGACGCAAACTGTTTATTAGTTCTGCAACGTTAATAAGCTAGTGGAGTCAGCATAATAGCAGAAAAATTCCTCTCCAGGATTCCCAATGAAACAAAATGAAGAAGTACCATCTTGTTACTCAATCAAATCTGATATTTCCGCCTATTCTTCTAGTCAAAAGCCTTCTCAGCACAACTTGGAGTTGTCTACTGGTAAATTCATTTCATCTTACTTCTATATCAATCTAGATACTTATTAACAACGTTTCAAAAGCTAGACCTTCCAGCTAGAGCTCACCTAGGAGCAGTTAGAACCTTTCACTTTTGTGACCGTAGGGGGGTGCACAACAGGAGAGAGAGAATGCACAAGAAACCAGATGTTTGATATCACCCTAGGAGATACAATTTCGCTGTGATTAAAATTTAAGTGAATACATTTAAAATGAAACTGAGTAGAAAAAATATCATAGCTATCTACTTAAATGAGGCAGTTGAAGCTTTCAAGGAACTATTAAACTTAACATGTCTCCATGACTAAGTCCTTGGACATTCGCTAGTTGATTTTGGCATGACATTGGCAAGGCTTTTTATTTTGGCGATATCTTTGGAAGTACCCAAAGAAAATTTAATTTAAAGGCTGGCAAAATCCAGCTAAGTATTTCCCCCATCCCATTCAGGCATATATTAATTCTTTCTATTCCTGCGTGCAATTTCCTTTTGATTTCTTCCTTGCAGCCATTACCCGAATTCATGCAAGTGCGTCCACAACCCCCCCAAACTGACTTGATAAGGAATCCATTCTCAAGAACACAGAGAAAATCTATTATATATATTACCTGGACATCAAACAAAGGGACCCGTGCAAATATTAGATCAACATACCTTCTCATATAATTGTTTCCTCAAGCTCTGTAAATGTGCATATGCTTCTTGGCGAATGTCATCTGCAGCTTTAAACTGAGCTTGTAATTCATTCAACCTTTCACCTTCCTCATTGTATTTCTTTCTTGCAGCCTTAGTGACAGCTTCAGCTTTCAGAACATTGTCTCTGAGTATTTCCTGGTCCTTCCTTAGAAGCTGCAAATGCAGAAAAAGATATTGGCAATTGAACAACACTGTAGACTACAATAAGAAGAGAAATTATTACGTAGATTATTACAAGGTGTAAAGATATGACTAAAGATATCTGAAATGTAAATAGCTCCACTCAACTTCTAGTTACATGAAAACGAAAAAGTACTGAAAGCAGCCAAAAAACCATACCTTCATGCGATCCTCAATCTGCTCTTTCTGATCTAGTGCCTGCTGCACATCATCCTGCCTTCCCATATTGGAAGAGAGCTGTTCACGAAGTTGCTTCAAATTCTTGATTTCGCGAATCAAGTGCTTTTCTTCCCGCAGAGGCAGCGTCTCATGTTGGATTGTGTGTTCCATGTTGCGTATCTGCCCAAGAGCCATAACTTGATAAAATAACCGTATTTTCTTACAAAGAAAGAAACTCAAACAGGTAGTACCAATTGTCCTATTCAAATATCTGCAGAAAAAGAGAAGTGGGTACCTTTCCATCAATATCCTCAACAGAGATTGCATTCTTCAGTCTGTTAATCTCAGATTGAGCAGAATCCATCTCCTGGCGTTTGGACCTAAGCCGGTCTCTAGCAACTTTCTCTTCTGACATGGCAGCTTCAAAGTTATCACCACACTCCTTCCAAGTGGCCTAATAATAAGAGTATCACAGCAATCATATAACAAGAAAAATAGAATCTACTCTAACAGGTATCATAATGAATTCTAACAATTCCTCACCCTTTTTATTTGGATTTCTGAACGAATTGCATCCCGATTTTGGGTCTTCTCATCAACTTTTAACTGAGCATGTTTGATCTGTTCTCTTAGATTTTCATCATCATATCTTGGCATCCTGATTAAATAGTAGAATGGTCTTTTGACCACTTCAGTGTTTGGCCCTTCCAATGCATCAGCGGTGGCATCTTCTGGGGAAGTTATGGAAGTTTGATCACCATGAACCCCAGCAATATCCTCAACCCCTTGAATTGTTGGTTTGCTACCACTATCAATAGCCGTTAACCGATGAGCTTCATCCTCAACCTCTACTAATGCATCTGGCGCTCTGTTGAGTGCACTTTCAGGCGAATTAGCTGGGACATCCCTAACCTTAGATTCAGATCCAGTATCATCATCGCAGGGGATATCCCTGCTACTTTGTGCGGGCATATTTTCAACATTGGACTCTGATTTCAAATTGGCACCTAGGCTAGTAGAGGAACTGTTTTCAGCTAAACCATTTACATGAGGTTCCACATTTGTTCCAGAAGTAGCATGAGACTGGCCATTGGCACAATCAATAATCTCACTTGAAATTACAGATTCTATCTTCACGGCATCACTTGAGAAGGCTGATTCTTTTGGTTCAAAATCACTAGCAACGGAAGCAGTCTCGGTTTCTGGTTTTGCATCATCAGGCTGGCAACTTAAAATGAACTTATCAGCGCCATTCTCTGGTTTAACAATTTCATCAGGGCTATTCTCACCTTCAATGACTTTTTCAAGGCCATTCTTGTCTTCAATGGTTTCTTGAGGGCCATTCTCACCTTGAATACTCTTTCCAAGGCTATTCTCAGCTGCACATTCAGTGGCTTCTGCCGGGCCATTCTCAACTTCAATGGTTTCTTCAAGAACATTCTCACCTTTACATTGAATGGTTTCTTGCGGGCCATTCTCAACTTCAATGTTTTCTACGGCGCCATTCCCAACTTCAGTTGTTTCTTTGGGGCCATTTTCAGCTCCAATGGTTTCGTCAAGGCCACTTTCAGCTTTAATGGTTTCTTCAAGGCCATTTTCAGCTTCAATGGTTTCTTCAAGGCCATTCTCAACTTCACATTCAATGGTTTCTTCTAGGCCATTCTCAACCTCAACGGTTTTTTCAGTGCCATTCCCAGCTTTAATTGTTCCTTCAGAGCCATTTTCAGCTTCAATGGTTTCTTCAGGGCCATTCTCACCTTGAATACTCTTTCCAGGGCTATTCTCAACTTCACGTTCAGTGGTTTCTTCCGGGCCATTCTCAACTTCAATGGTTTCTCCAAGAATATTCTCAACTTCACATTGAATGGTTTCTTGCGGGCCATTCTCAACTTCAATGGTTTCTCCAAGAATATTCTCACCTTCACATTGAATGGTTTCTTGCGGGCCATTCTCAACTTCAATTGTTTCTTTGGGGCCTTCAGCTTCAAGAGTTTCTTCAAGGCCACTTTCAGCTTGAATGGTTTCTTCAGGGCCATTCTCAACCTCACATTCAATGATTTCTTCTGGGCCATTCTCAACTTCAATGGTTTCTTCAACGCCATTCTCAGCTTTAATTGTTTCTTTGGAGCCCTTTTCAGCTTCAATGGTTTCTTCAGGGCCATTCTCACCTTGAATACTCTTTACAGGGCTATTCTCAACTTCAATGGTTTCTTTAGGGCCATTCTCACCTTGAATGCTCTCATCAGGACAATTCTCACTCTTAACAGTCTCATCGGGGTCATTCTTACCTACCATGGTCTCATCAGGACCATTCTCACCTCCAATGGATTCATTAGGGCCATTCTCACCTTCAATGGCTTCATTAGGCCCACGCTCACCTTCAAGGGATTCATCAGGGTCATTCTCACATTCGACTGTTACACTAGGGCCATCCTCAACTTTAATGGCTTCATCAGGGCCATTCTCACCTCGAGTGTTATGAACAGGGGCATCGTCATCTCCAATGGTTTCATCAGGGCCATTCTTACCTTCAATGTTTTCATCAGGCACAATCTCACACTCAACGTTTTCACGAGGGTCATTCTCACCGTCAATGTTTTCACCAAGGCCATTCTCACCGTCAATGTTTTCACCAAGGCCATTCTCAACTTCAATGTTTTCACCAAGGCCATTCTCACCTTCAATTTTTTCACCAAGGCCATTCTCACCTTCAATTTTTTCATCAAGGCCATTCTCATTTTCAATTTTTTCACCAAGGCCATTCTCACCTTCAATTTTTTCACCAAGGCCATTCTCAGCCTGGATCTCTAATTGTGCATCATCAGCCGGTGAATAATCAGTACTTGAGCCTCTCTTTGCGTCCAACCCTACCTCAGCCTTGAGCCTTTCATCAGTGGCAACAGAAGTAAGTAACTTCTCCATAATCGGAGAATCATCATTTCCAGTGCACTCTTCTTCTTCGGCATGATTACTAGCAGCATGAGGGAAACTGATACCGCTTTCAGCAGGAGCTACCCCGCATGCCACAGGGGAGGGCAAGCATTGCATGTGTTGAAAAGACCCATTTTCTTCGGATGTGTTTTCACCGGCATCAACCCGGTCATTCTCAACAAAGTTCTCGGAAATCCTATCTGGAGCATGATCTGAGGGCAAGCGATCTCCATTTTCTTCAGCCACAACTTCTGTTTCAAACTGTGTATCAGCTACTTGAAATGAAGCTGCTTTTGAAGTCTGTTCCGAGTCCATCTCATGTCCACCCGAGTCCGATTCCACAGAACAAATGGCGATGGCAAGCTCTCAGAATTTTCTGAAGGCGCATTTTGTTCGACTGACTTTTGATGGCCATCAAGGATTTGTAATGGACTATCTACAGCGTGATAAGCCGGCAAGCCATCTCCGTTTTCATCAGAGACTGGACCGCAACAACTAGCTTCTCTTTCTAACTCTGGATCATTTACAGGACCTGAGGTAGTTGCCCGGTTGTTCTGCTCGAAGTCTCTCTCAAGGCCCCGTTGTGCATCACCTTCCACAGGAACCTCTTTGGTCTCCGTTTCCCGTGCCTCCCTCTCGTCACCCAGATCATCTTGATCATTTTGAATATCTACCTTAACTATATCCTGGGATTCATGATTGTCCTTGCCGTCTGTCGAAGAATCTGGTATTCTTACCTCCTCCTCCACCTTCTCTTCGTCATCAATCTCTCGAGACTCAGATTTTGCAGCTAAGTCTGAATTATTATCCTCCGGCTTGCCATCATCGACCCTCTTCGACGATTCACATAATTCAGACACAGCAGCACCCAAACCAACAGGTTGCGATGTGTTAATCTCTCGGGCATCCTTAGAAGACTTGTCGACCTCTACCTTGATTTGCTCTTCAACCTCAAGACGTTGTGGCTCAGGCTGCACAACGTCCTTCGTCCCGTTCTCGCCCTCCACAACATCGAGCTCTACATTTTTAATGCCACATTCCGCACCCTGCAAACCACCGCCATTCTCAACCACCTTCAGCTCGCCAACTCCTCCCGCACCGACACTCTGGAAGTGCTCCCCATCCCCGTTGAGATCCGACGGCTCTAAGCGACCGTCAGAAACGGCGTCGCAGCCGCTTACGAACACGTAAGAGCTGTCGGCGTCGTCCTTACTACCCGCATTGTTACCATTAACCATCATAACCCCGTTGTTGTCCCTCTGCGTATTACACTTTTCCACAACTTCACCCTTGGGAACCTCACCAATTCCACGCCCATCCACCTCCGCCGTCATTGCCTCAACCAAGACTAATTCCCAAATCCCACTCGATCCCAACAGCGATCCCACGCAATGAAGGCAAAATAAGGAAATGCGCAACAATTCGCTTGATTTCTGAATTTCCAAACGGACAGAACAGAAACGAGAAGAATTCAAGATCTTACAGGATCAGATGGATTAAACTTACGTGAGCCAAAGCTGGAGATTCAGATCCAACGGCTGCAGAGTCGAACGGATCGGGAGCGAGATCACTAAGTCGGCAGCGGCAATGTGCAGAATTCACGCGTGGGATCCAAGCGGTCGATTATGAGTAAGAAGAGAATGGCGCCAATGGCGCTGGGAGACAGAAAGAGAGGGATAGTTGAAGAAGAAACAGCTGGCGAAGGAAAGGGGAGAGAGACAGAACGAGAGAGAGCGAGAGGAAGAGAGAGGAAGAGAGAGAGATTGTATCTTCTCTGAATATGGCTCTTTGATTGATTTGAACTCAAATACTATTTCCTTTTTTTTCTCATGTTCTTTTCACTAATCATTAAAAAAAACCGCATTTTTAAACGAACGCAAAAATTCCGCTCAGTAAATAATGAACGTTTTTAATCCGGTAATTCATTTGATTTGGATTCCTAAACTAGATAAGGCCAACCAGGCGTCGCTTCTCACGCGCCGTACAAATCTACCTCCCATGAACATTCGCCTACAAGAAGTCCTGAATTTAATGACATCAGATAACAAACTGCTTCGACGCGGCTTTTACTGTTTTCTTCCCAATTTCGCAATGGGAACGCGCGGGATGCCGATGACTGGGGACGTGACGTCACCCACGCATCCCCATCGCGCGATCTTCATCAATCTTATTGCTCAAGACCGTAAAAGTTATCTTACAACTAATGGGTCTTAAGATGTAGATAATAAAATTAGGAAGGAAAAAAAAATTATTTATGAAAATACTAATTTTTATCATTTATAAGTTTAAAATTAATATTTAAATTCAAAACTATGTTATAATTGATTCTTAATCTATTTTTTGTTTTGTATTTGATTAGTAAACAAAAATTTGAATTTTGAATTTTGTTGTAAATGATGTTTCGGTTTGAGGATTTTAAGGGATTTTATTGAAGAAGGAAAGATTTTAAGGATTTTTATTTTTTATTATTTTTTTATCACCGAGCTAGCAAAGGCTCATGCGATGTTTTGGTTTACAGATACAGATTTTATTATTGAGTGCAAGGTGCTAATATAGTTTTATGGTATAGCATGGCAAAGTATGGTTGTCATAAAATTAAATACGGTGAAACCCACAAAATAACTCTGAGCGAAATGTATAATGACCATTTCGTAGATGCCGCCCTACCGACACTGGAGCCTTAAACTTGCTGCTAATTCTATTCGGAGGTTATACTTGGAATCAAACGAAAACATGAAACAAAGGAGACAGTCTTAATTGGCGCTTTGCTGTTTAGTTTAAGTAGAAGTTGATGATTAAAAGGTCAGCAGTGTTCTAGAGAATAGAAAGAGTCCCTGGGAGAGATCCAAATGTGGGGCCCATTCTGAAAGGTCTGCGACGCGTGAAACATCCAGAGGCCCCTCCACTCCCAAAAGTTCCACCTCCGGAAACTCGCGAGATCCATGAACAGTAACCTCCCCGGAATATGTTTTCTTGAATAATTGAATAAGTCCCTTGTTGTCTTGTTTTTCAGTCTTTTTTCTTTTTTATTTTTTTTTATAGAAAATTCATCCAGTTTTTAGTCAAATTAGATTTTTAAGTGAATTATCTCATTAAGAGCTAGATTTTTGTGATTCTTTTCCTTTTACTTTAAAAATTTTATCTTCAGATATAAGATTCTTATCTTATACTCATTATTTTATATATAGAACATTATTAACTTAAGATTATCAAAGATGAAAAATAGTTAACTTAAAATTTTGATATTATTTCAAAATACTTAAAAATTAATCTAATTTTTTTATCAAAAGTTAGAAGAATGAAAATGTCATCTTCCACATATAAATTAATCTACATTTGAGTAATAAAACATATTAAATAATAATAGGTTTTTATATACCTAAATATTACTTAAAGTTTTTATCTTAAAAAAATTATTTACTATTAAATTCACTTTTAAAGGGAAACAATTTTCTTACAGGTCTTCACCTCCCCTCCACTCTCTTATTTTGTTGTTTTCTTTTTTTCAAAAGTACGAAAGCGATTGCCCACTTTCTCCGACCGGATAGATCTTCTGGATTGGAAGAGGGAACCACCGTTAAATAAAATAATATTAAGGCTTAGCTGCCTTTGACTATGTGACCCATAGAATAACCACTACAGAATGTAGCCTTGATCTATTCTCTTCCTTCTTTCCTTTTTTTCTCCGTTGAATTGATCACCGACTTGTATACCCTCAAATAATGCCAATGCAACACCGAGTCTCTTGCCAGAGTCCTGGTATTTTAACAGCATCGGCTGCTCTATCACTTGGGAGGTAATAAAGGTTAGAATTTTTCCCCCCCTAGTAAATTTCTTTAATCCTACTATTCTCATTCCCCAATACATATATATAGCTATTCAAATGTGGCATTATTTCAGCTTCATCACTTTGCTCAGACTAAGCTAACAAAATGGACAGAAATTAAATTATTGACAAAGTAATCACATCATTAACAATGTTGCTTAAATCGTTTTGGTTGCTTCTTGACCCGGACTCTGTTCTTAATTGAAAACTTCTCTCTCTTTCTCTCTCTTTCTCTCTCTTTCTCTCTCTTTCTCTCTATTTCGCAATTCACTAAAAACGAGAAAAGTCTCATTGGTGTGAATGGGGAGTTTGAGGGAAAAGAATAACTACTCCCACTTCTGATCTTACATTCAATCTTTGATTAGCACTTTGTTTTGTCAAAGTCGTGATTGAAGACGCAGATTAGGTGGCCTCCTTTATAGGCTGCTGAATATTCATAGATCTTAGATCTCCTGATAAGAAACCGAGCATTTCTCATCATACACGGTTGCGGGAAATCACAACTGATGGTTTACCATCAGTTTCGTGACGTGATTTCCTCGGATTGATTGATGACCCTTCTCAATTGTAACCTTGATTTGGCCAAGTTACAAAAATATTTGAAAAATGTTTACCAAACGTATGATTTTTTATTAAAATCGTTCACAGATATTTAAATATGTAAGAAAATTTTCAAACTTAATGGTAAGATGATACTATTTTACATACATTCAGTCATATCAGGCATAGAAAAATCATGATAACTATATCTATAAATGATAATTATGAGTAATTGAGTGAAAGAACATATACCCAATTTACAAATTGTTAGACAAACAATGTTATGCCACAGTAACCCCCGGAGTTATATCGGATTTATACTACTCATAAATAGATAATTAAAACTTTAATTTTTGCTTACCAATGAACAACTTCAGTTGTGATTGGTGTAGCTTTGAAACGGTCAATTAATGAAAGAAAATTCAAATTTTGAATTTTTTTTGTTATAGTTAGTGTAGATTCGATGTGATTTTATGGATTAATGTAGCATAATGTTATTTGTCAAACACAAATACTAAAATATTATACTTGAACTTGTATAAACAAATTTGAGACTAAGATATCAATAATGTAAAATGACAATAATTTGAATACGTTCATTCACATTATACATAGAAAGACCATGATAACTAAGTTATAAGTGATGATTATAAATAATTGAGTGAAAGAACAAATACCCAATTTATAAATTGTTAAATAAATAATATCATGCCACATCAACCCATAAAATTACGTGAGATCTACATTAATAACTGCATAAATTAAAACTTTAAGTTTCTGTTCATCAACTTATCACTTCAGATGTGAGACGTGTAGATTTGAAATGGTAGCTTAGCGACGAAAAGACCTCTGAGGTTTGAGCTTTTGTTGTAATTAGAATAGATTTGATGTGATTTTTTGGACTGATGTGGAATAATATTATTTATCTAACACAAGTCGTAAAGTATTACATTTGAACATATCACCTAATTTTTCTATATTGGAGACTATTGTACCTTGGATTTAACACCAGAAATATGGAAGTGACTACACTAGCTAAAACTCACTGCAGATGGGTGTTCAAAAAAAAAAAAATCATGCCAGCTAAGCCTGAACCTCATCAATGACAACATGATTACAACATTTGGCGATCTAGATCAAGGGGAATTGAATTTTTAAACACCAGGGCCAACTAAGTTTGGCAGCGTACTAGTAAAAGGTGAGGAGGAGTTGAGGTTCAATCACGACAACTCCTTATGCCAGCTAGCTGTCATGCAGAGTGGACTGTATCCATTAATGGATTTACCAGACGTCAATTTAGTTCATAGGACAGGCTCTTCTTTTTGCTCTCCTCTTTCACAGGCGTTAGCCCCCACAAGAACCATGGTGCCTTTTCTTTTTCGTTTCTGTGGGCGTTTAAATCCAGTTCTTTGGTTCCTTTTGGGTAAGACTATCTCCCATTTTGTCTTCACAAAACTAAATGGATTAATGACTGTTCAGTGTCGGTTCTGCTGTAAAGGGTCTGTGGGCACGCCAGCACGAGGATGTTCATCGTTGTTGCTAAAAGCGAAAATGGTAAAAAGAGGGACCTTGTGAGACCGTACCAAAGAAGGCCATAAGATTGTAGCTTGATGAAAAAATACAAGATTATGTTATCAGTATTTTAAATTATATTTTTTTGTGATAAATTTAGAAATATTTTCTTCTTAACAATTCATTTTGATATAGACTTGGTGCTTTCAAACAATATTAAACGGTGGCAAAGGTATTCGTTATGCATAAAACAGTATCATAACAAACCGACACCTATTTCAGCGTTAAATATTTGGGTCGAGTCAGGAACATGGCAAACACCTCGCATAGATATTGACTTGAACCAAACGGTGACAGCCTTACTCGGCTTCGGGATCCGTAAGCCTTTAGTTTCATTTTTGCGCAGCCAATGATTCGGTTGGAACGCCATACGAGCGGCCGAATGGACCGGAAAGCATGTTGATACTCATGACCTCGAGGGGACCATAGAGACGCACAAAGATTCCGCGGGCCCTTTGATTTTTCCTTCCTCTCTTCAATGTCGGTGCCGGTCTCTGTAGCATTTTATTTATCCATCCACTCCACACAACTCAGCGTGGCTTTAGATTCACGAAACCGTGCTCTGTATGTGCGACTTTGCCGAAAGATGCTTGTTACCGGTGTGGGAGCACATCAAGCACACGTAATCTTGATATGGAAATTCCATTTCAATCAGGGTAAAAGATATGGCATGCACGTCTAACACTTTTGTACCTCTTCACTGCAAAAAGAGGAAAAAGAAAAATAAGAAAGCTCCGAGCTTCTGATCTAAAAGAAAAATCAATAATAGTAGTAGGTAACAGGGATAAGATCCGTAATAGTTCTCAATTGAGAGAAAGAAGCAAGCCTCTGATCTTGATCTCTCCCACTACCTCATACAACACTTTGTTTTGGGCCCAGAAAGTTTCCTTTTTTATTATTATTATTTTATATATTATATATTTGGCAACAACTTGTCATGATATAGTACTTTTACTGATGTGGGCAGATTTCGCGGATCTGTAATTAACACAAATGAATGTGTAATTTGAGCATGATGACCTCTCTGTTCATGATTCATTAACGATAACATAATTTAAGCTAATTTTAATTTTGACTTGTGGCTTGTTTGCTTTCTTACTCCTCGGTTCCTCTCCTTGTCAGTATATATCAAAACAAGGCGGCTACGCAACGGAGTGGGTTTTGTTATATACAAAACTCGGGACGGCTCGCAGTTGAGTAGAAGCAACGAGTCAAGTGAGCGACCCACATGATGCCACATGGTAAATTAGTCACCCGCCACACAAATCGGTCCCTATGGTGTGTACACATGCGCACTTTCAGAGTCTAATCTTGTTTTTAAAGAATAATGGTTAGACTGTCCGCTTTCTCATCGCTACACATCCAAAAAAAATAAAAAATAAAAAAGAATAAAGAAAAAGATTATTCTTCCTAATATCCACTATGCTAATTTGCCTCCTTGGTCCCCCATAGTTGAAACTGCATCTTTTGTAGAGCACATTTTGACATATTCTTAAGAGGGGAACATAAATTGGTCCCGTCCTCAATCAATCCTAAATGTTTCTTCCATTTCTCTTTCTTGGGTCACGACGAAATGTTGGGCCGTCTTGTTGGGAGATCGATTTCCATCTGACAATAAATACATATTCAAATAAGTACAAAACATTATCAAGAGAAGCTGTTGTCAAAGACGTTCATTGAGAATTTGTGTTTTACCTCTAGTCCTTTTGGCCCCTTCACTCATGGACAAAAACCTCCATAGAAAGCGTAGTTTTATAATGAAAATGAAGGAGCATGATAAAACTCCCACATAAACAATATAAAAGTCTAAAAGGTTGTTTATATATATCAAGTAAAAATTTATGTTTTATACACCTAAGAAATGTTAATTTATCCATTTCTATATTTTTTTGTAGCTCTACTTTTCCAAAATCTCATATTTATAGACAACTCAAGGAAAAGCCCTAACAAAAGAATTAAACTTGCTTCGTTCCTTTCCGCTTTTGTTTGAGGTCCTAAAGGTTCCATCAGACAATGAGGGGAGATCTGTAGAGCAGGGGTCGCAGAACAAGGTTTCGCCAATTGAAGTAAAAGCAGCATCCACACTCAAGGCATTTGTACCACAGTACTTGGCGTCCACTTGGGTCAATTCCTGCACTAGATTACAATCTTGTGAACAAAGAAAAATTCTAGTGTGTTATTTACACGACCTTGCATGGGGCATTTCCAATAGTAATCTCTACACGGATTTGAGGATGCTAAGCAGGTTATTATGGAATGGATTTGAGATGTGATCAAGAAGGTTCTCCATAGGGCCTTTACCAGTCGAAGCTGATTGCAAGTGAAAGCCTAGCCAGGCAACCTTGGCCAACCGCCCATTTTTTATTTCTTTCACCTTCAGCTCCTCAAAAGCTACAGGGTCTTTGGCCAGGCTCAGGGGTTCAAAAAGTGCCCCGCCTGGGTAATTGGTATCACCTGGCAGGTAAATCCCAACAGGTTCTAAAGCTTCGATCCCACAAAAAACCTTGTGAATTCTGGTCCAACCTATCAATGAAAAATATCTGGTCAAGAAAGGAAAACGATACAAGTGCTTTAGAGCCTATTGCAAGTTACCTCATTCGTTTACTTTCAAACTTCATAAAACAGATTAAGATACAATGAAAGTACAATTCCGATTTCTACTAGAATGAAAACATGCAAAAACAACAGGCCAAGGTTAAGGAAAAAGCCCCAATCCAGAGAACCCATCAAGAACCTAGCCTAAGAGGGCTAGTTGAATTTAAGAAAACCCTAAAGGCCCTTAAGTATATTGGGACGAGGCCATGAAAGAATCAACTGAATCTTGGCATGTCAACATTGACCCCTTCATGGCTCATAATGTGGCTAAGAAATCCTAGAAGTGCTTTCTCAAACTCACATTTGGATGGTTTGGTGAGTGTTGGTGACTTTGCAAAACCTCCAAAAGTATGTGAAGGTGCTATAAGTGTTTGTCCCAAGATGAACTGAAGACTAGAATATCAGTGAAAAAAAAAGTAGTTTCACTCGTGTATTAGTTGTTTGAATATTGAGTTCATTAGATATTGGAATGAGGTAGGAGCATTGGATAATCCAAATGGATTTGCTAGTCATTCATGGTGGCCTTAATATGTTCGAAATGCTATCTTGTGGATATCTTATGGAGCTACTCTGATATGATGATAGCCCGAACATAGGTCGAACTTAGAGAATACCTTCACCCTATGAAGCTCATCAACATTTGGAATAGGAAAGCGATTCTTAATGGTTTATAGATTTAATGATTGATAGTCAAAATACATGTTCCATGACCCATCCTTTTCCCCCATTAAGATCACCGAAATTTAAAAAGAGCTATTACTTTGGCGGATGACCCTAGAGCTAAAGAGGTCATGTATCATCTTTTCTATCTCTATATTTTGGTAAAATAGGTACTTGTAGGGCTTTGTCACTAGTAGTTGGTCTTCATTCTTAAGAATTATTTGGTGATCCTCCTCCTTGGTGGGTGGCATTCTTTTAAGAGTTTCAAACACATCTTAAAACTCATTGAGCAAAGCTTCCAAGTGTTCATCCAACAATTATTAGGCCAGGAAACATATGGCTCTTTCCTAGTTGATGCTTTTTAACCGGTCATGAGCTACAACAACATGACTTGCTTTTGTTTCTAAATCTCCTTGGACATTTCATGTCTAACAAGTAGTTTGCTCTAAGGTCAAGCTACACCTGATATCTCCACCTTTTGTTCTTCAAGCTTAAACTTCATTGTAAGCCATTAGAAGTCCATAGGATGGGAACCAAGGTGTAGAGCCACTACACTCCCATAATTACGTCAACCTTTGCAAGCTTTAGTATAATGAAATCTATCATGAATTTTGAGCCTTCAAAGGATACCTTAAGGCTATTGCTGGAGCCTAAATTGAGAAGGGTGTCCTTATTAGCCAACTTGACTTGAAAAGGTTCATCTTCCCTAAGGATAGCCCTTAACTGCTTGGCAAACTTGGAGTGCAAGAAGTTATGAATGGAACTTGAGTTTAACAAAAAGGATCCTAAGTCTTATAGGAAGCATATGTTTTGTGAGATAGACTTCACCAAACCTTTTATGTTCATGGGTTGGGAATGGGCATCTTGTACAGGGAATTGAGAGACACAACTGGTTGCTTAGGTTGAATGGTGGCTACTAACTTTGTTTCGAGCCTCTTGTTTTTTAGCTACATCCATTCCTTATCTTCCAATGTAAGACCTTGCTAAAAAAGAAAAAAAGAGCTTTTTGCACCTATGGTCGAGGCTAAATTTCTCATTGCAATTAAAACAAAGCCCCTTAAGATGATGCTTTGTCACTTTTGCAAATAATAGTTTATAGATAGGACTTGCCATGTTGGTTATGGCTTTGTTTCTCATGGTAAGAGCTAAGATCTGTCTAAAGGTGGATGAGCAATTCAATGTTGGGTAAGAGAGTTATCCTTACTACTCCTTAACTTAGCTTTCAAAATTTCTACAATACCCAAAATCCCATAAAGGGACTAAGGTTTGGAGATAATAATGGTAGCCTATATCTCCATCTTGAGCCCACTAATGACGTAACTTAGTTACTGCTTGGGAGTCATTCTTTTAGCCTTGAGGAAGAGGTGAGTGATCTCTTTGTAGTATTCATCCACCGAACCGACCATTGGAGTTTAATAAGGTCACTAAAATAATCTTTGAACGTGTCAAGCTCATTTCTTTCCATTAAATCTTCCACCACCATTTCCCAAGTGACAACGTCCTCTTGTTGCTCTTTGAGCAAACAAAATCACACTTGAGCCTTTGGCAGTAAGTTCCAAGAAGAGGTTTTTACCTTATTAGCTTCCAAGATTTCATGGAACTTGGAAAGATACTTGGTTTGGCATATATAGTTTGTGGGGTTACCATCCTTGTCATAGGTAGGAAACTCCATCTTTGTCTTGGTCTAGGTTGGCTCCTTTGTTGCATCACCTTTTGACTCTTCTAAGGTTAGATTAGTGTTACTGCCAAAAGCATTTCCAACATCTTCTTGTTGGTTTTTTTGTAACCTCTCAAGATTAGCATCCAATGAAACAAACATATGCTACATTGCTTGCTAAAGTGAGTTGTTAAGCTTATGGGACATTGATCCATCTTGCTATTACATGGATTTCTACATTTTTCAACCATCATAATCGATTGCTTTGATACTTGTATATTATGCTTATGCACAACATACTTGGTATTATGCTTGTTAATGGGCTGGTTGAAAAGTTCGACAAACTTTTTCTTCTTTGATTCCTTATGGTGATCAAAGAAGGCAGTCAAGACTAATGCTTTTTCAAGGAAGCACCCCTTAATTTTTATTCCATTCAACGATGGTTCATTGCAAAATATATCCTCCTTAAATATTACTTAGAAGTTATTGATGTGGTTACTTTAACAATATCTAACTATATGTAACCTGTTTACATAATGGCAATGTGGGTTCTTGACACTAGCATGGAAAAACACACAAAGTGATTACTTAGTGCAAACACACAATGCCTTCCAAGGCATTTGAAACAGATTGGACAATCCTTTTATTGAGGATAAGACAAAAGCTAGTTTCCCTCACATTTCTCTTAGTGATAACATTACATGATCTTATGCTAAACCTTGTTGTTAATGTTTGGATCCATAACATACAAAAAATTTTGAAGACCCAAAAGATAACTGACTCCATTAGATTCATGTATCAGAAGAAAAGTGATTGAAATAGATCAAAAGTATCTAAACTTACAAAACTTAATCTATTTTACTTGGAGATAAACAAGGATTTATTAACAAGAAAAATGAGAAAGAACTTGAAATATTTTGATTCTTTCTTTCATTTTCCTTTGTTTGGCTCTTCTAGATCAAAGAGCTAGTAGAAAGAAAATGAGTGTGTATAAATGCATGAGATTCAGAAACCAATGCTTTGAGATTTGGTTCATGAAGTTGTTGCTGTAGATGCATCTAGGCCCAAGTATTACTCATTCCTACATCAAAGACTTGGGTTCATATTGTTCTCCACTAAGTTCATGCTTGCCATAGGATCCACAACAAGTGGTACCAGAGACCAAGGTTTGGTGAGTGAGCCATGTTTTGGTTTAGGGAGTTCATATATTTCACCATGTGAGGTAACAAATAAGATGCTTGCAAATATAGACAAGATGAAAGAACAAGTCAATGATGTTCTTTAACTCTTAAGAACCTACAACATATGCCAAAGACAAGATCCACGAGCCAATAAAAAAAAAAGATCATGGTTCAATAGATTACAAGCACCACCAAATGTAACACCATCAGATGAGATCATCAGATTCATCTATTAAAGGAAAAATAGTTGAAAAAGAGTAAGAAAAAGCATAAGTTTACAGAACTTAAAGAACTTAATTTGTTGAGCCTAGAGATTTGACAAAGATTTATTGATGAGAAAAATGAGAAGGAACTTAAACTATTATAGATTTTTTTCTTCCATCTCTTTTAGATTGAAGAGATAGTAGAGAGAAAATGAATACATATAAGTGCATGAGATTAGAAACCCAATGTTCTAAGATTTGGCATGTGAAGTTGTTAATCAAGATGCCTCCAAGCCTAAGTATTAATTATTCCTACATCAAAGACTTAAGTCCATAATGTTCTCCATTAAGTTCCACCTTGCCATTGGATTTGCATCAAGTGGTACCAAAGACCAATGTTTAGTGAGTGAGCCATGTTTCAATTTAGGGAACACTCTTTATGTTCATCCTCATGTACTTCACCATGTAACAAATAGGATGCTTGCATATGTAGGCGAGATGAAAAATCAAGTCAATGAAATTCTTTAACTCTTAAGAGCCTATAATAGATGCTAAAGCTTAGACCCATGAGTTAACCAAAAAGATGATCATAGTTCAACATGTTACAAGTGCTACTAGATGCACCACCACTAGGTACAACCATTATATTCATGTATTGGAGGAAAAATAGTTGAAAAAGAATAAAAGTTTACAAAACTTAAAGAACTTAATCTATTTAACTTAGAGATCGACATTGATTTATTGACAAGAAAAATGAGAAGGAACTTGAACTATTTTGGATTTTTTATTCCATTTTTTTTTTGTTTGGCTTTCTTAGTTTGAAGAGATAGTTAAAAGAAAATGAATGTGTATAAGTGTGTGAGATTTGGAACCTAGTACTTTTAGATGTGGTGTGCTACTTAAGTATTACTTATTCTTATACTGAAGAATTGAGTCCATGTTCTCTATTAAATTCAAGCTTGCTACCAAATCCATATCAAGTGCTACCAAAGACTAAGGTTGGGTGAGTGAGCCATGTTTAATTTAGGAAACTCATATATTTCACCATGTGAGGTGGCAAATTAGATGCTTGTAGATATATATGAGATGAAAGATCAAGTTAATGAGGTTCTTCAACTCCTACGAATCTACAATAGATGTCAAAGCTGAGACCCATAAGCCAACCAAAAAGATTATCATGGGTCAATAGATTATAAGTGGCACCATATGCACCACCGTGAGAAAAGACCATCATATTCATGTATTGGAGGAAAAAAAATTGAAAAGAAGTGAAAGTTTACACAACTTAAAGAACTTAACATGTTTAACCTAAAAATCGGTGGAAATTTATTGATAAGAAAAATGAGAAGGAACATGGACTATTTTGGATTTTTTCTTTCTTCTTATTTGGTTTGGCTCTTTCAAATTGAAGAGATAGTAGAGAGAAAATGAATTTGTATAAGTGCGTGAGATTCAAAACCCAGTATTTTCAAATTTGGTGAACAAAGTTGTTGATGCATATGCATCCAAGCCTAAGTATTATTCATTCCAACATCAAAGACTTAAGTTTATAATGTTCTTCATTAAGTTCAAGCTTGCCACCAAATCTGCATAAAGTGGTCCTAAAGACTAATTTTTGGTGAATGAGTCATGTTTCAATTTGGGGAATACTTTTTACATTTGTCCTCACATATTTCACCATGTGAGGCAAAAAGTGGGATGCTTGCATATATAGGTGAGATAAAAGATCAATTCAATGAGATTCTTCAATTGCTAAGAACCCTTAATAGATAGCAAAGTTGAGACCCATGAGCCAATCAAGAATAGTATCATGGCTCAATATATTAAAAGTGCCACCAAATGCACACCACCATATAAGACCATTATATTTATGTATTGGATGGAAAGTGATTGAAAAAGAGTGAAAGTTTTCAAAACTTAAAGAACTTAATTTGTTTAATTGAAAGACCAATAAAGATTTATTGAGAAAAAAGATGAGAAGGAACATGAGCTATTTTGAATTTTTTCTTCCATCTTCTTTCGTTTGGCTCATTCAAAATGAAGAAATAGTAAAGAGATAATGAATGTGTATAAGTGCATGAGATTTGGAACCTAGTGTTCTAAAAATTAACATACAAAGTTATTGATGTGGATGTGTTTAAGCCTAGGTATTGCTTATTCATATATCAAAGACTAGATCCACATCAAGTGGTACCTGAGATCAAGGTTTGGTGAGGAAATGCTCTTTACATTTGTCCTTATGTATTTTATCATGAGAAGTAACAAATAAGATACTTATAGATGTAGGTAAGATGAAAGATCAAGCCAATAAAGTTTTTTAACTCCTAAGAACCCATAACAGATGCTAAAGTTGAGACCCATGAACTAATTAAAAAGATGATCATAGTTTGACATATTGCAAGCTCCACTAGATACACCACCATCAAATGAGGCTATCAGATTCATGTATCAAAAGAAAAACAATTGAAAAAGAGTAGAAGTTTCTAGAACTTAAAGAACCTAATTTATTTAACCAAGTGCTAGAAGAGATTTATTGACCAAAAAAATAAGAAAGGACATGAATTATTTTGGATTTTTTCTTCCATATTTTTTTGTTTGGCTCCTTTAAGTTGAAGAGATAACAAAGAGAAAATGAATGTCTAAAAGTTCATGAGATCTAGAACTTGATGTTTTAAGATTTGGCATGCAAAGTTGTTGATGTGGATGTATCCCAGCCTAAGTATTACTCATTCCTACATCAAAGACTTGAGTCCATAATGTTTTCCATTAATTTTAAGCCTACCACTAGATCTACATCAAGTACCAAAGACCAAGGTTTGGTGAGTGAGCCATGTTTCAATTTAAGGAATGCTCTTTGCATTTGTCCTTATGTATTTTACTATGTGAGGTATTAAATAGGATGCTTGTAGATGTATGTGAGATAAAAGATCAAGTTAGTGAGGTTCTTCAATTCCTAAGAACCCACAATAGACACCAAAGTCAAGATACATAAGCCAACCAAAAAGATGAGCATGGTTCAATAGATAACAAGTGCCTCAAGATGCACCACCACTAGATAAGACCTTTAGATTCATGTATTAGAGAAAAAATGATTGAAAAAGAATAGAAGTTTCCAAAACTTAAATAACTTTATCTATTTAGCCTAGAGATCGATATAGATTTTTTGACAAGAAAAATGAAAAGGAACTTTGAACTATTTTGGATTTTTTTGTATGTCTTCTTTCATTTAACTCCTTTAGATCGAAGAGATAACAAAGAGAAAATGAATGTGTATAAGTGCGTGAGATTCAGAACTCATGATAATTATATTTTTATAGAGTTATTTAGATTATTTTAGGGAGTTAATGATGCATTTTTGTGAGACAACATTTTTAATTTTCTTATATTCATCTAAATTTTTATTGTTTATATAGGAAACCCCAAAAGAGCATGAAAAAGGAAGGAGATAAAAAGAAGAAACTACAGGCATGTGAGAAATAAAATAAAAACAAAAGACAAAGCTAAAAGAGAAGGGCAACATGCAGGAAAATAAAAAAAAGGGAGAAGCTGTTGGAAAAGAAAGGCACAAGAAGACAAAATAAAGAGAGAGAAAGAACAAACAGGAGGAGTGCACTGCACAACAAATACAAAGGCAACCAAAGCAAATAATGAGAGAAAAGGAAAAAGAGAGGGAAAAAAGAAAATTTAGAACTATCTAAAAGAAAAGCTAGAAATGCAAAGATTTCTTGAAGAGAAGACAAAAATATGACAAATTTATTGTTCTTTGATTCAAGATGCCTTGTTTAATCCTTATTATTGTTCTTAATTTTTATTATATTATATTTTAATTTTCTTCTATTAAAGATACAATGTAACATGACTATGATGATGTGAATTTCATGGTTTTGTATGCTTCACATGATATTTTATTTCTATGAGTTATATGTTATGTGCTTAATACTTTTAAGTGATTAACCACCACTTGAATGGTTTGATGTGCATGTTTTAGATTGAAAGGTGATAATATGTAAATATTTTTATATTATAAAATCATAAATTAATATGGATAGACATATAACATATTATTTGTATGGCTTTCAATGATAAAGTAGTCAAAAGATTCTAATGCACTTTTGTTTATTTCAATTCACATAAAGATATAGTGTATTAATAAACTGAATAACTTTGTTATACCTAGACATAGGATAACAAATAAATTAGAAATTTCACCATCACATAGGTATTATCATTCTTAGAGACATAAATTGTTAAAATTCATATCTAGTAGTTATGGTGAAATTGGATACTCTAACGTATTTCTCGTATTGATATTTCTTATTCGGATTCAAATTCATTTAGAGTTGAACTTTTGTTTTAAAAATTTTCAATTTCAATTCATTATCAATTTTCTTTCAACTTGTTAAATAAACTTTAGGATTAGTTCACTATTAGTATTTAATTAGTTTAGTATTTAACAATCTTTGTATAATGATATTTTTTATCATTATGTTATTTGTTTAATATATTCACTTACAAATAAAGTTTCCATGAACAATTTGGTATTTCGAGATTTGGCATGCAAAGTTGTTGATACAAATGCATCCAAGCCTAAGCATTACTCATTCCTTCATCAAAGACTTGAATTCACAATGTTCTCCATTAAGTTCAAGCCCGCCATTGGAGCCACATCAAGTTGTACCAAAGACCAAGGTTTGATGAGTGAGACATGTTTCAATTTAGGGAATGCGCTTTACATTGGTCCTCACATATTTCATCATGTGAGGTAGCAAATAGGATACGTGCAGATATAAACGAGATGAAAGATTAAGTTAATGAGGTTCTTTAACTCTTAAGAACTGACAATAGACAACAAAGTTGAGACCCATGTGCCTACTAAAAAGATTATCATGGTTTAATAGATTACAAATGCCACCAAATGCACCTCCACTATATGAGACCATCGTATTTATGTTTTAGGGGAAAATGATTGAAAAAGAGTGAAAGCTTCTAAGACTTGAAAAACTTAATTTATTTAACCTAAAGATTGGCAAATATTTATTGATAAGAAAAATGAGAAGAAACATAAACTTTTTTGGATTTTTTCTTCCATATTCTTTCATTTGGCTCCTTTAGATCAAAGAGATAACATAAAGATAATGAATGCAATAAATGCATGAGATTTAGAACCCAATGTTTTAAAAATTGGCATGTGAAGTAGTTGATGCAAATGCATCCATGCCTAAGTGTTACTCATTCATGCATCAAAGATTTGAGTTTGTAATGTTCTCCATCAAGTTCAAGCTTGCCATCAAATTTACATCAAGTGGTGCCAGAGACCAAGGTTTGGTGGGCAAGCCATGTTTCAATTTAGGAAACACTCTTTACATTCATCCTTAGGTATTTCACCATGCGTAGTAGTAAATAAGATGCTTCCAAATGTAGGCAAGATGAAAGATCAAGTCAATGAGGTTTTTCAACTCCTAAGGACCCACAATAGATGCTAAATCTGAGACTCACAAGCCAACTAAAAAGATGATCATGGTTCAACAAATTACAAGCTCCACCAAATGTACCACCACTATATGAAACCATTATATTCATGTCTTAGAAGAAAAATGATTAAAAAATAGAAAAAGCTTTTAGAACTTCAAGGACTTAATTTGTTTAACTTGGAGATGAAAAAAGATTTATTAACAAGAAAAATAAGAAAGAACTTGAACTATTTTGGATTTTTTTTCTTCAAACTTCTCTTGTTTGGCTATTTCCAATTGAAGAGATAGTAGAAAGAAAATGAATGTACATAAGTACATGAGATTAGAAACTTGATGTTTTGAGATTGGGTGCATGAAGTTATTGATGTAGATGCATCCAAGCCTAAGTATTAATCATTTCTACATAAAAGACTTAAGTCCATAATGTTAGTTTTTATGGCTTAATAAGAAGGGGTTAAATTGTTATATCAGCAATTTTAAAAACAAAGGATTATATTAACAATAATACAATTTAGTTTACTGGACAGAAACACACAGATAGTTACAATATAAAGCAAACAGAATTCAAACATATGATGCTCTTCTTCCAAGTCAACAAGAATATTATCACACTTATATGTTTCAAATATTCTTATAAATTTAAGAACAAATAATAAGGCAGCAAGTATTATAATAAGGTTAGAGCAATAATAAGCAAAGATATTCAACCAATTTACCACAGTGGTTCGGCACTCACACCTTGAGTCCTACATCCACCTTCTTCTCCTTCAATCAAACCGATTGAAGTCTCCTTTACTCAACCAAGTTAGGAGAAAACGTTCTCCCTAACTCAAACAATTCCTCTTCAAGGAATTTCTTGTACAAAGTTATACAATATGATCAAAAGATCATAAATCAATTACAAATATCAAATAATATGAAAAATAGTGGGATTCTGTAACCTATAGGAGCTAATATGATATAGTTATAAAAATTCTAAGCTCTTGTCACAAAAACCCTAAATTGAAATAAATTAGGGTTTCGGGTTCCTCTCAATGTTTATGTGCAATAATTATTTTTTAATGAAATCAGCACATAAACAGAGTTATACAAGATCCAATTGATGATATGAACAAACAAATAAGTATTTAATCGTAATATCACTGTAGGCTTGAACTTTACTGAACGTCACGAAGGTTGAATAATCAAAGAATGAGCTCAATAATAGAATCTTTACTCAAGGAGAACTTCAAAATATTGTAAGTTGTCTAACCCTTCTCCATAAAATAGCTTCGCTTAAATAGAAAAATTAAGGCTAGGGTTTCAGACACTTCAAACCTCAATCATGAAGCTATCTTCCTGTTGGAACAATAGATCAGCCTTCAAATCTTCCTTCTCCAGCTCAGATCAGACCGTTCTGACATCGGTCTTATCAGAAATCCTCCTGTTGAGGATTCGGTCACCAGCGGCGCCGTTCCTCCACTTCTCTCACTCTCTCATTTCGGCAGTTCGTCATTATGCACTCTTTAAGGCATCAGGTGGATAAGTGAGGGTGAGCGTTAATGAAACGGTGAGTTTCATCACCAGCAGCCAGGCTCGCTTAAGCGGGTCATGAACTGAGAGCATTAACAGGCCGAGTATAACCGGGCCTGACCGATAACATTAACTAGGCCGAGAACATGACATCCAGCCCGAGAACATTAACTAGGCTGAGAACATAATATCCAGCCCGAGAACACAATATCCAAGTCGAGAACATAATATCTAGCCCGAGAACATAATATCCAGGCCGAGAACATAATATCCAGCCCGAGAGCATGATATCAATCCAAGAATGATATAGTATAAGTTCTTGATAGAACTAAGGTTTGTTCAAAAAATAGAGGCATACATTTCAACCTTCATCAAAACACAAGTGTTGGAAATTAGGGTTTTGTTGTGACTGAAAATATTTTCTTGTAAATATCAATTTTCAAATTATGTTTTTCTAAATGTGCAAAAAGAAAAACTATAGGAAGTAAAAGGTGTACAAATTATAATATCAATTAATGATATTATAAAGTAACCGGGTTCCTACATTTCCTCATAAAATATATTCTTAAAGTCTTTGTGACATATATTTAAATAAATGTTGATTATTTAAATATATTGACTATTTAAATAATTCTTCAAGAAATATAAAATATACTTGAATATATTTTATTTTAAGGAATATGATACTTGGTTTGGTGAGATTGCAGGAACAATATATTAGCTCAAATTCAATATATGCAATACATTATAAATGTATTGATATTGGACCGTGTTGATATTGGACCGGATATACATGCTGAATATATTATTACTGTACTGGACTTTTGCTGTTGGACTGTGAGAATATAAGTGCGGCCCAAGTTCACGTCAGCCTGCCTGATCCCGTTCTTGTTACGGTGTCGTCTTGATCGTAATCAGAGGCTTCCTGTTACGGTGTCATCTTGATCATAATCAGAGGCTTCCTATTACGGTGTCGTCTTAATCATAATCAGAGGCTTCTTGTTACGGTGTTGTCTTGATCACATCATAGGCTTCCTTGATACGCTTGCTGGCTACGACGTCGTCTCATTTAAGGGCATATAAGAGGCGCTTATCCTTCGAGGGGTCATGCCCTAGCCGCTTCATTTCTCCCCGACGCTGCCTTCGCTTCTCTCAAGTGCCGAAACTTCAACGGGATGAATCTGAAGGAGACGGGCTGTCAGAACGGTCGAATTTTGAATCAAAAGGTTGAAATGAAGCTGATTTGATGGATAGCCTACTATTCCTAACGGGAAGAAGGCTATGGTTCAGGTTTGATTCAAAAAGAAAACTCTAGATCTGCTTCTATTTAGAGGAGATGTGTACGTGAAGGTTTTCTCTTGATGATTTACATCTATTTGAAGTGTTCTCTTTGTGAAGATAATCTACTCAGCTTACTTACCATTTGATTCGAGATTGTTCATCATTCGGTGGTTCATAAGCATTCGGTGATATTCGATTATCCAGTTTAATCTTTGATTATATCGCCAATCATAGCTTGTATAACATTATTTATGTTCTGATTTCACTTATAAACATTCTCTACACATAAATCTTGAGGAAAATTCAAAACCCTAATTTCTCCAAATTGGGGATTTCGTGATAGGAGCTTTGTATCTTGATATATTTGTTTGAATAGCTCCTCTGATTAGCAATATCCCATAAACTAACATATTATTTGGGGATTTGCTATTGTATATGATCTTTTGATCATTATTTGTATTTGGACTTGATAATTCCTTTGAGAAGGAATTATTTGGATTAGGGAGAACGTATTCTCCTAATCAGGTTGAGTAAAGGTGACTTCAATCGGTTGGATTGAAGGAGAAGAGGGTGGACGTAGGACTCTAAGATAGAGTGCCGAACCACCGTGGTAAATTGGGTGTTGATTCTTTTTGTCTCTATTTGATTAAATATTTCTGTTTGATTGCATATTATCATATAAATTGCTAAAGTAATTGATTAGAACCTTTGAGAAGAATATTTCGATACAAGAACAATTCAACCCCCTTTTCTTGTTAAGCCATAAAACCCAACAACAAGAAAGCATCATTTTTTTTTAACCACAATATATGTCATATTTAATTTCAATTTGGTAGACATTGTACTCAAGACATTTAAATAATGTAACTTAAATGAATCTTTTCTTAATGTCACTATATAGTAACATTATATTAAGAAATGTAGGAACCCGGTTACTTTATAATATCATTAATTAATATTATAATTTGTACACCTTTTACTTCCTATAATTTTCCTTTGCACTTATGAAAAAACATATTTTATCAAATATATTCAAAAATATATTTTGTCACAAACAAAAACCCTTATTTTCCAACATATAATGTTCTCCATTAAGTTCAAACCTACCTTGGATCTGCATTAAGTGGTACCAAAGACCAAAGTTTGATGAGTGAGCCATGTTTCAATTTAAGGATTGCTCTTTACATTCATCCTCGCGTCTTTAAACTTGTAAGTCAACAAATAAGATGCTTGCAGATGCAATTGAGATGAAAGATCAAGTCAATGAGGTTCTTCAACACCTAAGAACTTATAATATATAATAAAACTATGACCCATGAGCCAACCAAAAAGGTGAGCATGGTTCAACACATTACGAGCATTACCAAATCCACCACTATCAAATGAGACCATTAGATTCATGTATTAGAGAAAAAAGGATTGAGAAAGAGCAAAAGTTTACAAAACTTAAAGAATCTAATCTATTTAACTTGGAGACTAATAGAGATTTATTAACAAGAAAAATGAGAAAAAATCTTGAACTATTTTGGATTTTTGCATGTCTTCTTTCATTTGGCTTCTTTAACTTGAAGTGATAACATATAGAAAACAAATATGTATAAGTGCATGAGATTCGAAATTGATATTTTGAGATTTAGCATTCAAAGTTGTTGATACAGATGCATCCAAGCCCAAGTATTACTCATTCCTAAATCAAAGACTTGAGTCCATAATGTTCTCCATTAAGTTCAAGCTTGACATTGGCTCCTTTGCAAGTGATACTAGAGACTAAGATTTGACAAGTAAGCCATGTTTCAATTTAGGGAATGCTCTTTACTTTTATTTTTAGGTATTTCACCATGTAAGGCAGCAAATACAAGTAGTTTGCCAAAGTTGAGACCCATGAGCTAACCAAATGGATGATCATGGTTCAACAAATTACGAGTGTCACTAGATGCACCACCATAATCACTACAAGGGACACTATGATATGTGGATAGCAAAGTGGTATAGGAGAAAAGCTTTATTGAAGAAAGCCATAGGGGTAGTTCAAATCCAAAAAATAGATATGATGGAAACAAAACCAAAAGATTTGGATCCATTGAAGCTTTAGTTGCTTCTAGACAAGGAGACAAGTCTAGAAATTTTGGATCTACTAGAGCTTGAGGCATTACCAGACATAAATAGAGATCCAGAAATTTTGGATCCTGCATAGCTTGATGCATCACCAAAGGAGACAAATCTAAAAAGATAGATTTACTAAAGTTCAAGGCATTGTTGGACAAGGTAGTTGGACAAGGTAGTTGGACAAATTGTGACTAAAGAGTTAGTAACATTACTCAATAGAAGCAACGATTCCATTTATGGGTTTATATTATTGGATTGTGAAAAAATGGCATGTTAACAACAACCAACGAGAGATTTTAATGGTATAAATAAAGGGGCGATTGAAACATCCATACCAATAAGTAATTGTTTTGGTCATGCCATAGGTCAGGTTGCAAACTTCCATCTAAGCAACATGGTAGTCCATCAATGATTTGTAAACCAACACACTTAGGTAGGCCACCGGAGTTAAGAGTTTTATTTATGTGCTAGAACTTGGATTATGGATTCTTGGAGTGATAAAAGCCAAGAGGAACAGTTAAAATTTGAGAACAAATCTTCTTTAACAATGGAAGATTGATGTGTACGCATCCAAACCCAAGTATTATTCATTCATACATATATATAGCCCATAGGATTCTAGAGATGTTTTTCATATTGAGCTTTTTAGACACATTGGTTCTTGTTGTGGACTCCACTCTTTGATGTAGCAATGAGTAATACTTGAACCTAAATGTATCTACATTAGTTGTGTTTTTTTAGAGTGGTATTTTAAGCCCAAGAGAAGTGAAAGAGAATATATGTAAGAATGGATTAGGCTTTTCAACCAATATTTGGTTCACGCCCAAGTGTAAAATCAGATTAAATTCAGTTTCCTTAGTTATTTTGAAATCAAACTGAAAGTCCATTGAACCCCCCAACCAAAAAAAAAAGAAAAAGATTATTAGAAAGTGCAATTGATGCAGGATACATTTAAGTCCCAAGTATTACTCGTTCCTACATCAAAGAATTGAGTCCATAACAAGATCCGGTGGTCCAACAAGATTTGCGGGTGAATGTTTGCTCTCTTTCTCTCTCTCTCTCTCTTTCTTTACGGTACTTGAATGAACATTTTAGGCCTACCCAAAGCTTGGTTGCCGTATGCTACATACTTAGGACAGCCAAGTTGGGCTCCATACATGTCGCCGATTGGATGGTATCTCAGTACCGAAGAATAAATCTAGGTCCAAAATGGGCTTAAGAACTTTTGGCTCTTTGCACCGACCTAGAGTAAAAAATACCAAATTCTGTTATGAGGTTTTGCTTCCAATAGTTCCTTTGCCTCCAGTGGTTAGGTGACCATTCTCGCAATCCTTCGTTGCAGAAGCGCAGATAAAAAATAAGGTAATACTTGAAACTTCATTTGGATTTTTTTTTTTTTTTTTTGGTTATAGTTTCCTTGTTCTTCTTCAGTGGGATCATTGGTCACTCCTTATGGAGTTATGCCTATTTAATGTTTTTCTCACGACAGATATGTTAATCCAACATGTGGCCGAGCTTTAGTTAATAGCTTGAAACCAATAAATATCCTGCTATTCTCCTCATGTGGCTACATAAACTCCAATTAGATACTTTGATTTGTAAATTACTAAGTTACATCAAGCAAACCCTAATCGATGTCTTTGCTAGGTTATGACCCCTTAAACTGTATATTTGTATGCTTTAACGAATTTTCTAGCTTTAATACATACTTTTGTTTTGTATATATCTAATTTAGGATAAGTTGCACTAGAAAGGGTAAGGAAACTATCATGCCTTGCATTATAGGGAGAATGTTTAATCAAGTTTCAAAATATTTTACTTTAGAATTTCTTGAATGCGTACACCTAAAGGAGTTAAATTAGTAATAGAAAAAAAGTACTATAGAGATGTCTTGGCTTTAAATTTGTTTTAAGTTGCATCCTAAAGTTTGAATTTATCCTATTCATAGTTATCATAATTTTCGTACTCTATACAACTATTAATTTAAGTTTTTAATAGAAGCTAAGACATTTATGCTTAAGAAGATGTTAAACTCAATAAAAAAAAGGCTCAACTTGTGAAGAATTACTACCTTAGTTTGACATGTAGAAAGAAAAAGAAGAGGTAGGATAAGAAGAGTGGGTTACCCCATTCCCTGCCCTTTCTTCCCCAAAATTAGGAAGGGGTGAGGTACTAATTTTTTTCTTTCTTTTTTAATAGTTCTTGGTTGTTATTTCTTTTTTTCCTTTTTTTTTTGGGATATTTGTCAAACTATAGTGATATTTTAGTTGGAAGTTATTTTATAAGGTCTTATGTGTTCTTAGGTGGTATCCATTAATGTTCTTAAAAGAAAAGTTCCATAATGAATTCTATTCATAGGAATTTTTTGATGAGGTGATATAACTTAAGGAGAAATTTGATGAGGAGTTACAAAGGCCAATTTACATGCTATTAAAGGGTTGTTTTATTACCTTGGCCAATCTCATTGCATACTAATCCTTTAGTTATTCTTCCACATGGTTCTATGATGCTTTACTCCGTAATTGGAAATGTGGCCTCCTTTATATGCTGCTGAATATTCATAGACCTTAGATCTCTTGATTAGAAATGGTATACTTCTCATCATACACGGGTTGGGGAAATCACAACCAATGGTTTGCCAACAATTTCATGATGTGATTTCCTCGTATTAATTGATGGCCCTTTTCAATTGTAAAATCGATTTGGCCAAGTTGCAAAAATAATTTGAAAAATGTCTAATAACCGCATGATTCTTATTAAAACCGTTCAAATATATCTCAATATATAAGAAAAGTTTGAGAATTAATAATGTAAAAAAATGATACTATTTTATATGCATTAAGTCACATTAGGTATAGAAAAATCATGATAACTAAGTCTAGATGATAATTATAAGTAATTGATTGAAAGAGTATATACCTAATTCACAAATTGTTAGATAAACAATATTATGCCACATTAACCCCTAAAGTTACATTGGATTTATACTAGTCTTAAATAGAAACTTAAAAGTTAATTTTGTTCACCAATGGATCACTTTAGTTGGGATTGGTGTAGATTTGAAATGGTCGATTGATGGGTAATTGTTAAATAAATAAAATTATGCCAAGTCAACCCATAAAATTACATTAGATCTAAATTAGTAACAATATAATTTTAAAATTAAAATTTTTTTTCACCAACTTATCACTTCAAATGTGATTAGTGCAGATTTAAAATGTTTAGTTGGCAAACTAAAAAATTTTGGGTTTCAAACTTTTGTTGTAATTAGTGTATATTTGATGTGATTTTGGACTGATGTGGTGTAACATTATTAAACACAAATAATAAAATATTACATTTGAACATATCACCTAATAGGAAATTTAATTTTTCCATACTAGAGATTATTGTACCTTGGACTCACCACCAAGAAAAGAAGAAAACACTAAAAATATTGACACAAAGTAAAGAGAAAGAAAGACATAAAGTTGAAAAGGCCTTTTGTGTATTACTTGCTTGAAAAAGAATGATACTTAGGGTCTCCTTTCATAATGAGAAACAAACCTAGTCGAATCATATAAGGAAACCTAGTTGAATCATACAAGGAATTAAAGGGAGAATATAACTTGCTATACATGGAAAATAACTTCTTAATTAATTTACGCTATATGAAAAATATAATTTGGTCAATCGAGGAATATAATACAATTATACACACATATCTCCAACATTCCCCCTCAAGTTAGTGATTTTGGTGGTTTGTAAACGTCAAAAAGGCTAAGCTTACTTAATAGATATGTGTGTTGTTGTTGACAAAGAGCCTTAGTAAATATGTATACTAGTTGTTTTGTTTTCCTTATCTCTTTTGTCTTGATAATTCCCTCCTGAATGTTCTCTCTTGTGAAATGATAATCTATTTTAATATGTTTTATCCTTTCATAAACAATAGGATGCTGTAAGTTTCAAGGTTGCATCATTGTCACAAAATAACAAAGTAAGGCATTTTATCCAAATCCCAAGATCACGTAGTAGTCCTCCTAACCAAATGACTTCAAACGTAGTCTTTGCCATGGCTTGATATTCTGATTTAGCTGATGATAGAGAAACAGTTGATTGTTTTTTCATTTTCCAAGATAGGAGAGAATCACCTAGTTTAATGCAATAACTTATTATCGATCGACGGCTCATAGGGCATGTGGTGTAGTCAGTATTGCAAAATGCTGTCAATCCATGTTGCAATTTCTAGACAACAAAATTCTGAGTCCTAGACAACCCTTTAAATATTTCCTAACTTTCAAGGCTGCATTTATGTGTGACTATTTCCGAGCATGCATGAACTAGCTAAGAATATATACAACATAACACATATCTGGTCTCATCATGGTGAGATAAATGAATTTCTTAACTAAACATTGATAACTAGAAGGATCCTTCAATGGGGGGTCCTTTTCCAACGATGATACCCCCATATCATACTCAGGTGTTGTGAGATTTAAATTATGTTCAAAAGGAATTATAATTGGCTTGCAACCTGAAAGACTAGCTTTAGAAATAATTTCTAAGACAAACTTATGTTGACTAAGACAAATTCCTTTATTTAAATGCATAATCTTGATACCCAAATAATATTTAAGAGGACCGAGATGCTCAATATGAAATGTGGAGTGTAAGTATGCCTTGAAACGATTAATAGCTGAAATATCATTGCCCATAATCAATATATCATCCACCTGTATAAGTAAATAGATGGAGGATGCACTGCGATTCCATGTGAAAAGGGCATAGTCATGACAAGACTGTCTAAAGTGTGCTAAAAGAATAACATAAGTGAACTTAGCATACACTAGTGGAAAGCTTGTTTGAGACCATAAAGAGACTTACGATTGAGACCCTTGTCCTTATCCAAATCACCATTGTTAACACTATATGATGAAGAGATCAATAAGGAAAAACAGCAACAACAAGAAATGACCGAACAATGTCTTCCTTGACCACATGAGAGAAAGTATCATGATAATCAAAACCCTCTTTTTGGGTGTAACCTTTGACAACAAGACGAGCCTTGTAATGTTCAATAGAACCAACAATTCAATATTTGATCTTATAGACCCACTTACGATCGATGGAACACCGATGAGAGGGCCAAGGAATAACATCCCATATGCGATTCTCAGCGAGGGCATGTAATTTGGCCTCCATGGCTTGTTGCCAATGCTGATCAATAACATCTTCTTGATAAGAAGAAGGCTTAGTGTTCAAAGAAATTCAACTAATACAACAAAGATGATCCAGAGAGAGACGAGTGAAGCTGACATAGGAGGTGATTGGATAGTGAGACCTAACATCAGCTACATAAAAGCATATATAGTCCTAAGTCTAAGTAAGGGGACAAGTGGCATGACCAGAGTGACATGGAGCGAAAGTTAAAGGTGAAGCAACATATGAGACACATAAGGGACAATGGCCATGGTATTGTCAAGATTAGGGATAGTAAGAGCCTAGGATCAGCAGGAGCATTAAGAGCAAGATTAAGAGAAGCTGGAGAAGCTGCCAATGGAGTAGAATCAGGTAAGGCATCAACAGGAGAAGCGGGAACTGGTGGTGGTGGTCAAAGAGCAGGAGCAGGTTCAAGAAGAACCATGGGTGGTGGTGAGGCAATAAAGTTGTCAGCCAACAATGGTCGAGCACAAGGAGGCAGTGCAGAGGGCCCATCAATCAGTTTGAAAATAAAACACATCCTTATGGAAGATAACATCACAAATGATAAAAAAGATACATGTAGTGGGGTCATATACACGATACCCTTTTTGGGGAGAATGGTAACCTATGAAGATGTAGCGAGTGGCTCGAGGACCCAACTTGTCTTGATGTCCCACTATAGTGGCAAAATAAAGGCAACCAAAGACCCGAAGATGACTATTGTTTAAACGTTTGCCAAAGAGCAACTTAAAAAGAGTCTTCCCATTCAAAACCTGAGAAGGCATTATATTGATCAAGTAAGTTGTAGTAACTGCACAATCGCATTAAAAATTTTCGGGAATAGAGGGTTGGTACTTAAGGGCCTTAGTGACTTCAAAAAGGTAGTGATGTTTATGTTCAACTACCCCATTTTGTTGGGGAGTGTACATGCATGAGCTCTCATGAAAAATGCCATCGAAGAAGGAAGTATAGCAATCATGGTTAAAAAAAACTCACGGGCGTTATTAGTGCAAACATGTTGGACAGACATGTGAAATTGAATGTGAATGAGAGCAAAAAAATAAATGAGATGAGAGAGAACTTGAGATTTGGATTGCATCAGAAAATCCCAAGTTCCATGGGACTAATCATCAACAAGGGTGAGAAAGAAATGAGACCCATCATGGTGAGGGAAAAAAGGGAAGGTGCACAAGAAAAATTAATGGGAAAGGGAGTGTGAGATTGTTTCACTAATGGACAAATAAGGCACTAAGGAAAAGGATAGGAAGTACTATGATCCAAGAGTTGATGGAAAAACAAAATTTTATTATTGAGAGAAGCATTACAAACGGGGCCCAAATTGGGAACAATACAAAAAGATAAATTAAAATTTGTTGGAAGGGAAAGCCAAAAGTAAAAGTCGTGTTGAGCACTACCTAAGCCCATCAATTTGCTAATCAAATGGGCTTGAAAGAAATAAAAATTAGAATCTAAAATTTCTCGACAATTATTGTTTGCACAAGCTTTAGAAACATAAATAAGGTTAAATTGAAATTTAGAGAAATAGAGGACACTTTTTAGAATAAAATGAGGACCAAGTTAGACATCACCAACTTTGGTGACAAAAGTAATATTTCTAGTGGGGAGACCCATAGATGTGGAAGGATGATAATTAGAAATTTTAGAAAAAATTTAGGATCACAAATAATATGGTCATTAGTACATGAATCAGTAAGCCAATTAGAGTTAAAATGAAACTCATAAAGCAATAAGAAGTACCTACAAAATTGGCAATCTTGTCGGGTTAGCCCAACTGGTTGAAAGCCTGGATGATCTGGTTAAGTTGGGCCTCGCTGAGGGGCCCATGTGTCGAGCCTTGAGGAGTAGGGGTCATATCATGAGATTGGGCTTCCTCCCCGGTTGAGGATTTATTAACTGGTTTTTCATGCAATTGCCAATAGTGATCGTGATCATGATTAGTTTTTTTTTTCTTTTGCAAAAAATGCAAAATAAATCATTAGATCAGCCACAAGATTGATTATGGTTGTTGGATTGGTGTGAAGAACTATATCCATGATGACTAGAGGGACCTTTGACCATGGGCCTAGTGGATGCGTGAGGAGAACCATAGGATGAAGGCACGGGAAAGGACATATATGGGTCATCAGATGAGACCGCATCTAAGAGTGAAGCTGGGCCATGCAATCTAGAGACGCCATCTGAGTCTTTTGTTAAGGCAAGAGGCACACATGGGTTTGCAAGCCCTAGCACATTTGTGCAAAAGACACACCCGTGAGAGGCACTCGCTCTTTATGTTGGTGTTGAGTGAGCAACAAGGAGGATGTGCTCGCTGACACAGAGGTACTCCATCAAGGCAAGCCGTTAATTCTCCTCCTGAACCACAAGGTGGAACAATCGTCAAAGAGAGGGGGTCGAATCCATGGTGAGGATATACAATCGAAAGCCGGAGTAGAAATCATTGAGGAGGAGGAGAAAATGGGTCACACACTCCTCTTCCTTGATCCATTGGAATTGCTAAAAGGTGGAGTCAGGGTTGTGAAGGGTTTCCTCTGTTGCATCAAGATCGTTGCAGAGGACAACACAATGGTTGAAAATGACGATGACGAAGAGATTTCATTGTTCTAACTTTGAGAGGGCTTGGTGGAGATGGAAGCGGTAAACGTGATTGGTGCAGTTGTACATCTCATCGATTATGTCCTAGAGGAGTTTGACATCGTTAGTTGGTAGTAGTCCAATGATGACTTCTAATAAGAAATAGTTCTTGATCCACATCTAGACAAGTTGAGAGTACTTCTTCCATTGGCGGGTGAGGCAGTCGTTATTAGGAAGGGGCATTGTGTCGTTGATGAACCCCTCTTTGTCCTTGGCAATGAGGGTGTGACAAAGATTGTGAGCCCAGGTGGTAAACAACTCGGCGTTGGTGAAAGGGGAAGTAATCAAACGTAACTTGGGGCCATCGGATGCCACAAGATAGAATGGATTGTCGAGTTCTAAGCGGTCGGCAGTGGCGGGGGAAAAGGGGAAAAAAATCAAGTAAGGATTTTGCATAAGACCCGATTGACCAGGCAAAATCGAGTGGGGCCAGCTTGAATGGGCGAGGTCTAAAAATGCAACTTCGGGTGACGGCCTAATAAAGACTGGCTCAACAAAGATTGAGCTATCGAGAGGAGATTGCAAGTGAGGACCAATAGTAGGGTGAGCGGGCCTAGCTGAAAAAGAGCGTGTAGGGGCACCCAAAAAGATAGGTTGGGCCCAGGGAGGGTAAAATTGTTGGATCCTAATATATTCCAACAAAAATAGGTTAGGAAAAACCTACAAGGCCACCATATGAAGGCCATGAAACCCAAGCAGTGGGCTGGGTCGAGCCAAAGTGGCCAAAAGAGTGCCAAACATGGGGGTTGGAGACCAAAATAAATGGTTTGGTCTTAGAAAAAACAAGTTGCAATCTTGCAATAGATGAGCCTATGGAGAAAGGTAAAAAAAGGTGCTCAGTGACAGATGACAAGGTTGATTTTGAAAGATGAGTGACATCTTCAACAGAGGTAGGGGCATCAAGGTTAGAAGGAAGAGTACAAGAAAAAGGAGGTGCCAACATTGTGGATGAAAAAAATTTTGGGAGAAAAAAAGGTTAACAAACGAGAACTGAAGTAAAAAACATGGACAAAATAACTCTTGATACCATGTCGGAAAGTAAAGAGAAAGAAAAACATAAAATTAAGAAGCCCTTTTGTGTATTGCTTACTTGAAAAAGAATGATACATAAGATCTCATTTTATAGTGAGGAGCAAACCTAGTCAAATTATATTAGGAAACCTAGTTGAATTATACAAGAAATTAGAAGGAGAATATAACTTGCTATACATGGAAAATAATTTTTCAATTAATCTATGTTATATGAAAAATATAATATTACCCAATCGAGGAATATAATACAATTATACGCACATATTTCCATCAAATATCGAAGTGACTACTCTAACTAAAACTCACTGCATAAGGGTATTAAAAAAAATCATGCCAACTTGGCATGAATCTTACCAATGACAACATGATGATAAGATGAGGCGACCTAGAGCAAGTAGAATTGAATTCTTAAACACCCGTGCCAACTAAGTTTGGCAGCTTAGTAATAAAAGGTAAGGATTTAGATGTTCAATCATGACAACCCCTCGTGCCAGCTAGCTGTCATGTAAAGTGGTTTGTATCCATTAATGGATTTACCAGACGTCAATTTAGTTCATAGGACAGCCTTTCTTTTTGCCCTCCTCTTTCACTGGCGTTAGCCCCCACAAGAACCATGGTGCCTTTTCTTTTTCGTTTCTGTGGGCGTTTAAATCCAGTTCTTTGGTTCCTTTTGTGTAAGATTATCTCCCATTTTGTCTTCACAAAACTAAATGGTTAATGGCAGTTCAGTGTCGGTTCTGCTGTAAAGGGTCTGTGGGCACGCCAGCACGAGGATGTTCATCGTTGTTGCTACAAGCGAAAATGGTAAAAGAGGGACCCTGTGAGACCGTACCAAAGAAGGCCCGTAAGATTGTAGCTTGTCGTTGCTTTTGATATCAAGTAAAATCATGAAAAATACAAGATTAGAGAGCATGTTAAAAATATAAATTATGTTATGTTATTAGTATTTAAATTTTTTATTTATCATATATTCAGAAATATTTGCTTCGTAACAATCCATTTTGATATAGACTTGGACCTTTCGAACAATATTAAATGGTGATAAAAGCATTCGTTGTGGAGAAAAGAGTATCATAACAAACTGACACCTATTTCAGCGTTAAGTATTGGGTTTGACTCAGTAACATGGCAACACCTAGCATAGATATTGACTTGAACCAAATGGCTGGGGATCTGTAAACCTTTTGTTTCATCTTTTGCCCAGAAAGCATGTTGATACTCATGACCCCCGATGGGACGATAGAGACGCACGAAGATTCTTCGGGCCCTTTGATTTTTCCTTCCCCTTAAATGTCGGTGCCCGTCGCTGTAGCATAACATCCACTCCACAAACTCCCCGCGGCCTTAGATTCACGAAACCGCGGCCTGTGCGTGCGGTTTTGCCGAAAGATGTTTGTTGGCGGTGTGGGAGAACATCAAGCACACGTGATCTTGAGATGGAAATTCCATTTCAATCAGGGTAAAAGGTTAGGCATGCATATCTAACATGTTGTGATGATATCCCGATCCACCACTTTTGTACCTCTCCACGGCAAAAAGAGCAAAAATAAAATCAGAAAGCTCCTAGCTTCTTTTTTTATTTTTTATTTTTATAACTCAAAATTCTTAACAAATTTTATTTAGTGGCTTAGACTAAAAGGTAATAGCTCAAACAACTCCTAACTTCTTATGTAAAAGAAAAATCAATAATAGTATTAGGTAACGGGGATAAGATCCGTAATAGTTCTTAATTGAGAGAGAGAAGCCTCTTATCTTGACCTCTCCTACTACCTAATACAACACTTTTTTTTGGGCCCACAAAGTACCCTTTTTTTTTTTTTTAATTTTACTGGCAACAACTTGTCATAATATAGTACTTTTACTGATGTGGGCAGATTTCCCGGATCTGTAATTAACACAAATGAATATGTAATTTGAGCATGATGACCTCTCTGTTCATGATTCATTAACGATAACATTATTTAAGCTAATTTTAATTTTGACTTGTGGCTTGTTTGCTTTTTTACTCCTCGGTTCCTCTCCTTGTCAGTATATATCAAAACAAGGCGGCTACGCAACGGAGTGGGTTTTGTTATATACAAAACTCAGGGACGGCTCGCAGTTGAGTAGAAGCAACGAGTCAAGTGAGCGACCCACATGATGCCACATGGTAAATTAGTCACCCGCCACACAAATCGCTCCCTATGGCGTGTACACATGCGCACTTTCAGAGTCTAATCTTGTTTTTAAAGAATAATGGCTAGACTGTCCCCTTTCTTATCGCTTGTGATGATTGTTAGACTGTCCGCTTTCTTATCGCTACAAAAAAAGATTATTCTTCCGAATATCCACTATGCTGAATATCTACTTGGCCCCATAGTTGAAACTGGATCTTTGATTGAGCACATTTTGACAGATTCTGAAGAGGGTAATATGATGTGGCTAAGTCCTCAGTCCCTAAATGTTTCTTCCATTTCTTTTTCTTGGGTCACGGCGACATGCTGGGCCGTCTTGCTGGGAGATCAACTTCCATCATACAATAAATACATATCCAAATAATTACAAAGCATTATCAAGGGAAGCTATTGTCAAGAAGTTTATAGAGATCCTCTGGTCCTTCCGGCCCCTAGGCCTATGGACAAAATTCTCCACAAAAAGTGCTGTTTTATACTTAGAATGAAGGAGCATGCCAAGTCCCACATAAAAAATATAAAAATTTTAAAAATTGTTTACATTTATAAAGTTAAAAGTTATATGTGATACACCTAAGTATTAATGTATTAAGGATTCACCAACTTTGTTACCTTATTAAGTTCAATAATTAGGCACAAATCATTGTATTTATTGTGCATATTTTTCCTTCCATGATTAGAATAATTTTATAGTTTGTAAATATAGACCAAACATTGTATAGAAAATACACAACAATATAAAATTCATTATGCTCACTCCCAGGCTTTCTCTCTATATTCACCTTTCCCTCCAAACATTGGCCCGCAACACTACTACTATTGGGTCATCGATGCAATTTGTCTTTGGGTAGCCCAACCCACTTGGCTATGGTCCACAACCTCCACTCTTGATAGACTCTTACAATGGGTCTCTAATTTATGGTAAGCCTTCTCACCCTTTTTATCCCAATGTAGGTATCTTGGGCCACCAACTCCTTAGCCCTTGAAGTGTCTATGGAGGTCCACTAGCCTCAATCTCATTACCAAGCAACATCACAAGCTTATGACCCTTATCAACCAGATGGGGTCCTATGATCCATTCTTAGGTATGACTTTTTCCTTTTTGCCCACTTCAACTTTATGAATCATCGATTTATGAGTTAATGACCACATTATATGTAATTTAAATATTCTTGATTCTTTTTATCCATGTGCTATGCCAATTAATATTACTTTACCTTATCACTCTTTTAGTCATGTCACCCATATTGACCATTATACCCCTTACCCCAAATTATCCCTCACCAACATTTTATATGCCTTACGATTTAAACATAACTTGCTCTCAATTTAGAAATTCACCTATGATAATAATTGTGTGGCCCTTTTCTTTGATAATTTTGTGTTTTTAGGACTGTACAACTAGGGATTTGACAAGGCTCAATAAGGCTGATCAAGGACTCTATTTTCTTTGTTATACTTTTCTTGTCAATTTTAATTATGTTTTTTCTAATTATTTGTTTTTCTTAAAACATAACTTTTGTACTACCCAACAATCTAATAGTTGTAATTCATTTTTATCAATAATATCAGTTATGATCTTTTACATTAATGTTTGAGTCATTTTTCTTTGAGAACTTTTTCTTCCCACAAAAAATTAATTTCTTGCCCTTATACCCTTTTATGCCCCATTTGCCTTTTGACAAAGCAAACTTGGCAACCATTTCTCACTAGTTATATTGTTACTCCATTTTTAAGCTTGTTCACATGAACATTTGAGGTCCTTATCAAACCCCTACATATGATGATACATGATATTTTTTAATGATTGTGAATGATTTTTCTCGTACCACTTGGACTTTTCTCTTGCAATTTAAAAGTCAATTTTTTTTTTCAAAATCCAATATTTTCTTTCCATGATCCACACTTAATTTTGTTATGCTGTCTAGCACATCCATTCTAACAATGGTTTGAAAATTTTCTCCTTTGAAGGTTGATCATTTCTTCCATGAAAGATATCCTTCATGAAACCTCTTGTGTTCACACTCCACAACAAAATAGGGTGGTTAAATGCAAACATTAGCACTTGCTTGACGTGGCTTGTGCCTTAATGTTTTAGGCCCATATTCCATCTCACTTTTGGGGAGAATGCCTTCTTACTGCCACTTATCTTATTAACCACCTCCTTTCCTCATCCCTTAATAACATGAGTCATTCTAAAAAAAATTTTGGTAAACCTCCTATTTTTTACTATCTCTGTTTTTTTGGATGTTGTTACTATGCCACCATGCTAAGTGCTTTGAATAAATTTAGTCTTTAGGCACTTTCTTGCATTTTTATGGGTTATCCTCATTCTCAGAAGGGTTATTGCTTATATGACCCCTAATCTCACAAATTTTTTGTTAATTAAGATGTCATTTTTCAAGATACAGTTTTCCCCTTTTGTCTTTAGCCTTTCTCATCCTTTAACAACTAAACGACCTTATCATTTCCAACAGTACTAGATCCTAATTCTTGTACTTCATCGTTCCTACTAGTTAATCTTTTAGATCTTCCTACCCCAAATATCACCCCATTTGCTCCCGTTCTGGCTACCCTATATGCCTCCCTTGGCCTTTTTGGACCTCTCTTTATGTCGTTCCACTCACCTTACTCAACCTCTCATTTAGAGTTCCGATTATCTGTGCCCCACCATCCCTAACTCATCATGCACCTCTCTTTATTCCATATCTAACTACATTTCACTTCACTAGTGTCATCCCCCTTATCAACATTTGATTGCCTCTATTTCTACCATTCTCAAACCTTCCACCTATCAACAAGTCATCCATGACCTTAATTGGATTGCCGTCATGGATGCTAAACTTAGCGCCTTTAAGGTGAATCATACTTAGGATGTGGTTCCTTTGCCTCCTGGTCATTGTCTTATTAGATGTAAATAGGTCTATAAGGTAAAGTATCATGCCAATGGTTTTGTAGAGCAGTATAAGGCCTAGTTGGTTGTGAAGGAATTCAATCAACATGAGGGCATTGATTATTGTAATACTTTTTCTCCTACCACCAAGCATGTTATTGTATGTCTCATCATTACTATTGTTGCAATTTGTCATTAGTTCCCTTATCCTATAGGTGTTTAAAATGCATTTCTTCATGGTAATCTCTCCAAGAAGGTTTATATGGGGCTTCCCCTCATATTTCGCAATCAGTGGAAGCCTTTATTTTGTCAATTGCGTAAATCCCTTTATTTTGTCAATTGCGTAAATCCCTTTATTTTGTCCATTGCGTAAATCCCTTTATAAGTTTAAGTGAACATCTTATCAATGGAATGCAAAGTTCACTAGAACACTGATTGCACATGACTTTTTTTAATCCTATCGTGATTATTCCTTATTCACCAAGAAAAGAGGCAATTCTTTTATGGCTTTGTTTATCTACATTGATGATATCTTAATTATATTTTGCAATCAGGGGAAGCCTTTATTTTGTCAATTGCGTAAATCCCTTTATAAGTTTAAGTGAACATCCTATCAATGGAATGCAAAGTTCACTAGAACACTGATTGCACATGACTTTGTTTAATCCTATCGTGATTATTCCTTATTCACCAAGAAGAGAGGCAATTCTTTTATGGCTCTATTTATCTACATTGATGATATCTTAACTATAGGAAAGAGTCATGACATCATCACCACTTTCTTCATGAAGGATCTTGGCCAGTCTAAGTTTTTCTTAAGGCTTGAGATTGCTCATTTGTTAGAAGAAATTTCCTTGAGTCAACAAAACTACACCCTAGAACTAACTTTTGAAGTGGGTTCAGCTAGTTCCAAGCCATCATTCATTCCCATGGTAGAATAAAAAATTTACAAGCATTGAGTACAATGTTGACTTAAAAGAAAAACTAGATGATCCATCTTTTGTAGATCCATCAATTTATTAAAGACTAGTTGGATATTGATTTACTTGACCCTTACAAGGCCTGACATCACATTTTTTGTTTAGCTTCCCAGTCAATTCATGCATGATATGAAACAATCTCATATGGATGCAACACTAAAGGTGATTAAATATCTTAAAAGTTGTCTAGGGCTTGGTCTTATGTTCCCACCCTCCTCAAAATTTGAATTGCGAGCGTATAGTGATTTTGATTATATCACATGTCCCATGACAAGAAAATCCACCACAAGATTTTGCATTATGCTTGATAATTCTTTGATATCATTGCGATCTAAAAAACAACTAACCATTTCACTTTCATCAGCAAAAGCAGAGTACCAAGCTATCAAGATAACTATTTGTCAAATAGTTTGGATAATTTAGCTACTTAAGGATTTTGGTTTTCACATGAAATGTCCGACATTACTACACTTTGTGACAATAAAGTTAAAGAGAAAATTTTTGCAAATCCCATTTTTCATAAGCACACAAAGCACATTGAAGTCTAATGTCATTATGTCAAATAAAAACTTCAATAAGGAGTCATTACAACAGGACATGTTTCCACCAAAGAACAACTTGCCAATTTGTTAACAAATACACTATGCACTAAGCAACATTGGCACCTTCTTTCCAAGTTTGGAGTATTTGATTTGTTCAAATCCCCAACTTGAAAGAGAGTGTTAATGTGTCAAAGATTCACCAACTTTGCATCTAATTAAGTCCGATAATTAGGCATAAATCATTGTATTTATTGTGCATATTTTTCCTTTGATGATTAGAATAATTTTATAGTCTCTAAATATAGACCAAACATTGTACAAAAAACACACAGCAATATATAATTCATTATGCTCACTCGAACGCTTTCTCTTCGTATTCACATTTTCTTAGCTAAGAAATGTTAATTTTTTATTTTTATATTTTTCGCTAACTCTATTTGTTTCATCATCATGATAGTTTACTATTGATATGTGTTAAAAAAATAAAACACCCATGTGCCTTATGCATGTCATTACAGGCGGTAATGTGTTTGTTTGGTCATTTACCATACATCATGATGTGTTTGCCATGTCAGCCCTGGGGCCACATCAAGGGGCAACCCGAGTGAGCTCACAACCCAACCTACGATCACTTGCGATTGCACTCCCCTATGCCCGAGGTTCTTGTCATTGTTATCACTGGATTTTCTTTTCGATTTCATCGCGATTCACTAATTCAATGTGCATCTTTTGTTTTCTTTTCAATTCTTATAAATCGTTGTATATATTGATTGTAAATCACCAGAGAAATCAAACAATCGTGATTCACACATTTAGAGTTCTTTGGTTCCTCTTTATGTTCTTCGTTCTTGTTTTCCAACGAAATTTTGATTCCAGCAATCGATACAAAGAGTTTTCCAAAGCCTCATATTTGTAGATAACTCAGAAAAATCCTAACAAAAGATTAAACTTGCTTCGTCCCTTTCCGCTTTATCCACACTCAAGGCATCGTACCACAGTACTTGCCGTCCACTTGGGTCAATTCCTGGACTAGATTACAATCTTGTGAGCAAAGAAAAACTCTTATGTGTTGTTATTTACACAACCTTGCATGGAACTGAGGTTTCCAATAGTGATCTCTATATGGATTTGAGGATGCTAAGCAGGTTATTATGGAATGGATCTGAGATGTGATCAAGAAGGTTCTCCACAGGGCCTTTACCAGTCAAAGCTGCTTGCAAGTAAAATCCTAGCCACGCAACCATCGCCAACCGCCCATTTTTTATTTCTTTCACCTTCAGCTCCTCAAAAGCTACAGGATCTTTGGACAGGTTCAGGGGGTCAAAAAGAGCTCCGCCTGGGTAATTGATATCACCTGGCAGGTAAATCCCAAGAGGTTCTAACGCTTCAATCCCACAAAATCTTGCGTATTCCGGTCCAACCTATCAATGAAAAATATCCAGACAAGAAAGGAAAGAGATACAGGTGCTTTAGAACCTATTGCAAGTTACATCATTCATTTACTTTCAAACTTCATAAAACAGATTGAGATACAATGAAGTCCACTTCCGGTTTCTACTGAAATGACCACATGCAAAAACAACAGCCTAAAGGTTATGGAGAAAGCTCCAGTCCAGAGAACCCATCGAGAACCAAGCCTGACAAGGCTTGTTGAATTGGAGCTTGATAAAGTTATAAGCGGATAAAACACTGGAATTGCTAACAGAAAACTCGTTCCGCGGCACGAAGTAGAATGCCTGATTATGGAGGAGGATATAGGATTTCCCATAGTCTTATGAGAGGACAAATGGAAAAGAACGATAAATAGAGTTGTTACCATCAGGAGTGCTTGGCAAATAGCAATGACGATCACTCCTTGGCTTCCAGCTAAGTGAAGTCCTGGGATGCCAAGATAGTCGAGCGTATCTCCCTGCGCAGATTGAAGAAAAACAAATCAGTGACATTGCTTATTTGAGGAAACACTCATGTTCCTCATATGGCTAAGCCCAGAAAGTACGATAACAGAACAAGAAAAGGATATATTTGAGTGAATAAAAAACATTGCTTCAGCAAGAACCACAATTACAACCTCACAAACTCATCTAAATTAACAAACTGGTATAATTCATCGACTACCAACTGGGCAGTTCTCAAAAAGAATTCATGTCAGTTTCAGTCACTTTTTTTTTTTGTTTTAGAATTAGGATATATATTCATCTATACACTGAGTTTCAATAAAATATTAAAATTAGTTTTTGGAAAGAATATTGTCCAAGATCTGGTTCCTGGTTAGATGAACTACTGTGTGTGAGTCTCGGGCCAAATCTGTCTCTGGCGAGAGAAATATCAGTTAATCCAGCCTAGTTATCTGAGCATTCCACTCAATTAATAAACTCCACAGTTGGCTGACACAAATCATATAACAAGAGGGAAATATATAAATTTCAACTATAAATAAATATTAATGTCAGAGGACTAACTTGATTGTATATGAAGTTAGGACATAAAAGAATCTAGCATGCTGTTACTTGTCTGAGCAGTGTGTTGACTCTGCAAATCATGAACGTCTCGTCCCCTTCCCACAACCCCACCCCCTCCTCCCTTCCCTTCCCTTCCCCCACCCCCCCAACCACCACCAAAAAAAGAATAATAATAATAAAATAAAATAAAATAAAATTCTTTGCCTTTCCTGTTGGAACCTTTTTTTTTCTTTTGAAAGGGGCCTCAACAGGCCTCAATATATGGCATCAAGCATCTGCAATCTCAAGCAGATGACCAATTGTGTTATCAAAGAGTTTTTTATAGCAATAGATTCAGAGATGACCCCATATTAAGCCCTTTAAGAGAATGAATTATACCACGATTGAAGCATATCTACTTTATAATTGAATGCAGAAGTGGATAATGCAGAATGTAAATACCTAGGAAGAAACAAAACAATGAGAGAAAAACTAGGAAGTGATCGCTGTAGGATGATGTATGCACTGAGGAGGAATATCACCTTAAGCTTTGAATAGCCAACTCGCCACCAGACAGGCTCAACAAAGTGAAAGGCTCCAAATATGTCTAATATTTCCGGAATGAGAGCACCAAGCGCTGCAAGCATAGCCCAACGTGCATGCAGTACCTCAAAGCTGGAAACAGTTCAAACTAATCATTCAGCAAATAACTCATTATACTTGCACATTTTGTCTACTCGGAAAGTCTCAATTTATATTCTCAACCCACTAGAAACTGTAGCTGACTAACAATAAAATTAGACATAGTCAAACATTGTGAAATAAATAATCCTTGCATCTTCAGAGTTGGGCTGATAGCACGATGGTATTATGCACAAGTGTTGGTAAAACAATTACATAGTATTGGAACAGTAAATTTAACGGCTGATTGGTATAGTTAAAGAGTTTGGTGGCTAATGTTTCACATAACAGACTTAGCAGAGTCCTTTCTCTGACCATGCAGAACAATCAACCCAATCTTATCTGAAGTTCAAAACTTTGACATATCGAATCCTCCTTAAAATTATAAGGAAGCAGCAGGAGGAAATTTGACATTTTGAATCCAAATACCAAAATATAGTGCAACATCATATATGGAAGTTCCCATTTACTCGAGAAAATTATTCTTATTAACATGTACTACGGAGGCAGCAAGGGCTAAGAGTAACAACAGGAACATACTTAAAGTACTTCTGGAAAGCTGAGGGATCCTTGCTCAGACCTGCAATATCAAAGCCATAATCTCCAGGCAGTTCACCGGTTAGATATGCAGGATAGTCGTATGGAAGTGGTCCAAGCCAGCGAGGGCGCCTTTCTCCATACCACATACTACAACATCAGAGAATATGGTGAAAAGTGAACATATCCCGATGATTATCAGGGAATCCCAACGGAAGAAGGTTCTTTACAACCCAGATAATATGGAAACAGAAAGAAAATAAAAATACCACCATCAATTCTTTGATACAACATGATCAAGAACTAATTATACAATCATGAAAATATCTCGAGTTTCATGAGATTCACGAGCGTGCAATGGCATTTTGACTTTGACATAGCTCTTGCTTTGACAAGAATCAATGTAGTTACTACTTCTTTGCTCATCCTCAAACATTACGGTTCGCGTGGAGGCAGAGTGGGAAGCAAGTTTGCAGTCTAATTTGAATCAACAGCTAGCAGTGCCACAACTTGCTTCTTTCATGTTGGATAATTACTAAACAGGATTAGTTCTTGTCAAAAGTGTGCTTACTAAACAGCTAGCAGTGCCGCAACAAAAATCGAAACGGTACCTCTCATTCCTTGCCTTCAAGGACAAGGCCTTGAACTTGGATGAATTTGCAGCTGCAGACTTCTTGGTCTCCTCCATTCTCCTTTGAAGCGACTCCCCAAGTGGGCTATTAGCAATGGCTTTCACAGCAGTAAAAGGAACCGCTGAGAATATTAAGACTCCCGCAAGCTACATCCAAAGATCACAGCTAAATTGTGTAAATTTTTCAGGAAACCAGGTGAAGATAGAGCAATAGAATAATAAAACCCCTCAGAAATGGAAATGGTTCGGACCGGACCTCTTGCCATGAAGCTTTGCAGTGTGAGAGCGACTTGGTGGTTATCGTAGTTCGAGGCTTTGGAAGTAAGACCTTCAAGAGCGCCGGACACCCGAAGAAAGACGACGAAGAAAAAGAAGTAGATGAAGTGGATGGAAGCAGAGCCATTGCCTTCCAGCACTGCAATTTGCGTGGAGGCCCTTCGATCCTTCTTTTGAAACAGAGAGTGGAAAAACACCGTATTTTCCGTTGGGCTTGGATTGGGCTTTTATGGGCCTTTCCCAACTTGAAAGCGGGCCCATTGTTCACATATCCCGGCCGGTCGGTTTAGCAAACCGCCTCGCGACGACATCTACGATATATGTTTGAAGTATCTGAAAGCCGAGAAAGGCTTTTAGCGGATAATCCCAACGGCTGGGGGGGTGTGATTTTTCTCGCCATTCCTGGTTGTATGAGATCAGGGTTTAGGGTTTTTCTACCTGGTTAGTGTTTGTTGGAGATCTTAGGGTTTTTTTGTTGTTCTACCATTTTAGATTCAGTCCTATTCTGTTTACTATAAAGTTGAACCCTAGAGTTGGAAGCTTACGAGCTTTTGGTTTGTTCTGAATTTCATCTTCCAGCCTAGTTTTTCTGAGGTTTTGAATTGAGAGGGGGAGGGGATCTCGACGACATGGCGCATTTGGGAGGTGGTGCGGAAGCGCACGCTAGACACAAGCAGTACGAGTATAGAGCCAACTCGAGTTTGGTCCTGACAACCGACTCTCGTCCTCGCGACACCCATGAGCCCACCGGCGAACCCGAGTCTTTGTGGGGGAAGATCGATCCTAAGAGCTTCGGCGATAGGGCTTTCCGTGGGAAACCCCCTGAGCTGGACGAGAAGCTTCAGAAAGCCAAGAAGAAGAAGAATGAGCGTGACCCACTTGTCGATGGCCAACCTGGCCGCCAGAGCAAGCGGCGCCGCCTTCAGGAAGAGAGCGTCTTGACTTCTTCGGAGGAAGGTGTGTATCGACCGAAGACAAAGGAGACAAGGGCTGCGTATGAGGCTATGCTTAGCGTTATTCAACAACAGTTGGGTGGTCAGCCTCTCAGTATTGTTAGTGGTGCCGCTGATGAGATCTTGGCCGTCCTCAAGAATGAGACAATTAAAAACCCCGATAAGAAGAAGGAAATTGAGAAGTTATTAAATCCCATACCGAACCCTGTTTTTGACCAGTTGGTTTCTATTGGGAGGCTTATTACAGATTACCAAGATGGTGGTGATGCAGCTGGACTTGCTGTTGCCAATGGCGATGATGCTCTTGACGATGATGTTGGTGTGGCAGTTGAGTTTGAGGAGAATGAGGAGGAGGATGAGGAGAGTGATCTTGATATGGTCCAGGAGGATGAAGAGGAAGATGATGATGTAGTTGAAGCCAATGGTTCTGCGGCTATGCAAATGGGCGGTGGGATTGATGATGATGATGATATGCGGGAAGCAAATGAGAGTATGAGCCTTAACGCTTTGAGCATTGGTGCTTATTGGCTTCAGGGGAAGATCTCTGAGGCATTTGAAAAGCAGATTGATCCGCAACAGTGCCAGAAGCTTGCAGAAGAAGTCCTTAAGATACTTGCTGAAGGTGATGACAGGGAGGTTGAATCAAAGCTGTTGGTACTTCTCCAATTTGATAAGTTTAACCTTATTAAGTTTTTGTTGCGGAATCGGCTGAAGATTGTGTGGTGTACCCGGTTGGCCAGGGCTGAAGGTGAAGAACAAAAGAAGAAGATTGAGGAGGAGATGATGGGTTTGGGTCCGGAATTGGCAGCAATTGTTGATCAGTTGCACGCCACAAGAGCTAGTGCAAAAGAAAGGCAAAAGAACTTGGAGAAGAGTATTCGAGAGGAGGCTCGTCGATTGAAGGATGAGAGTGGTGGAGATGGGGACAGAGGTCGGAGGGGTTTGGTTGATAGAGATGGAGACAGTGGTTGGGGCCAGCGTCAATTGCTTGATCTTGACAGTATTGCTTTCGAACAAGGTGGTCGTTTGGTGGCTGCAAAAAAGATTGAGCTTCCTGATGGGTCTTACAGACATTCTAGCAAAGGTTACGAAGAAATTCATGTCCCCGCTTTGAAGCCAAGGCCGCTTGATCCAAGTGAAAAGCTTATAAAGATATCTGACATGCCAGAATGGGCACAGCCAGCTTTCAAAGGAATGAAGGAGTTGAACAGAGTGCAGAGTCGAGTCTATGAGACTGCTCTTTTTAAAGCTGACAACGTCCTCTTGTGTGCTCCCACTGGTGCGGGAAAAACTAATGTTGCAGTCCTCACCATTCTTCAGCAGTTAGCATTGAACCGGAATCCAGATGGTTCATTCAACCACAGTAATTATAAGATTGTATATGTTGCACCAATGAAAGCTCTTGTTGCTGAAGTCGTTGGCAATTTGTCTACTCGGTTGCAGTACTACGATGTCAAGGTAAGGGAGCTGAGTGGAGACCAAACTCTTACACGCCAGCAAATTGAAGAAACTCAAATTATTGTCACAACTCCTGAGAAGTGGGATATCATTACAAGAAAGTCAGGTGATCGTACTTATACACAGCTTGTGAAGCTTCTTATCATTGATGAGATTCATCTTCTTCATGACAATAGAGGGCCTGTGCTTGAGAGTATTGTCGCTAGAACTGTCAGGCAGATTGAGATTACGAAGGAGCATATTCGGTTGGTTGGTTTATCTGCTACACTCCCTAACTATGAAGATGTGGCTTTGTTCTTACGGGTTAATCTGAAGAAAGGATTATTCCACTTTGACAATAGTTACAGGCCTGTACCTCTTTCCCAACAGTATATTGGAATCACAGTAAAGAAGGCACTGCAGAGGTTCCAGTTGATGAATGATGTCTGTTATGAAAAGGTCATGGCTGTAGCAGGAAAGCATCAAGTCCTTATTTTTGTCCACTCAAGGAAAGAAACAGCCAAAACAGCTCGTGCTATACGGGATACCGCACTAGCTAAAGATACTCTTGGTAGATTTTTGAAAGAAGACAGTGCAAGTCGTGAGATTCTCCATACTCATACAGATCTGGTTAAGAATAATGACCTTAAAGATCTGCTGCCATATGGTTTTGCTATTCATCACGCTGGGCTAACAAGGGCTGACCGCCAGCTTGTTGAGGAGCTATTTGGTGATGGGCATGTGCAAGTTTTGGTTTCTACTGCAACTCTTGCTTGGGGTGTGAATTTGCCTGCTCATTCTGTGATCATCAAAGGGACTCAAATTTATAATCCAGAAAAGGGTGCGTGGACTGAATTGAGTCCTCTAGATGTCATGCAGATGTTGGGTCGTGCAGGAAGGCCTCAGTATGATTCCTATGGAGAGGGAATAATCATTACTGGTCACAGTGAACTTCAGTATTATCTTTCTCTAATGAATCAGCAGCTGCCTATTGAGAGTCAGTTTGTTTCCAAATTGGCTGACCAACTGAATGCAGAAATTGTCCTTGGAACGGTTCAGAATGCTAGAGAAGCCTCCAATTGGATTGTGTACACTTACTTGTATATTCGTATGTTGCGGAATCCTACACTTTATGGTTTAGCTCCTGATGTTCTAACAAGAGATGATAAATTGGAGGAGAGGAGGGCTGATTTGGTAAGCATTAAATTGTCTTGTTTTTGCTCACTTGGATAATTTGACATTGTTTCTTCTTTTATCAATGCTGATATTCTATTGTTAACTCCTGATGCTTTTATTTCTTTCATGCTTACTATAGCAAGAGTGAACAGGTCTTAGACTAAATTACTATGTGCAAATATGTCATTACCACTTATGCTGGGACAAAGGCCTAGTCTATGATGTTTAGGCGACCTGCTCTGTTATACATTTTTATGTTTGGCCTGTGTTTTTGTGAGACATTCTTGTATGTCCAATCGTTTAGATCCAGCTGTTATAGTATAATGGATCTTTTTTACCCCATGTCATTTTTCGTTTGTTTTTTATGTCAGTGGTTTGTTGTATCATGTTCTTGTTTTTTCTTTGATAATTTGACATTGTTTCTTCTTTTATCAATGCTGATTTTCTGTTGTTAACTCCTGATACTTTTATTTCTTTCATGCTTACTATAGCAAGAGTGAACAGTTCTTAGAGTAAATTACTATGTGCAAATATGTCATGAATGCTTACAGACATTCTTGTATGTCCAATCGTTTAGATCCAACTGTTATAGTATGATGGATCTTTTTTAGCGCATGTCATTTTTTGTTTGCTGTTGATGTCGGTGGTTTTTTGTATCATGTTCTTGTTTTTTCTTTGATAATTTGACGTTGTTTCTTCTTTTATCAATGCTGATTATCTGTTGTTAACTCCTGATGCTTTTATTTCTTTCATGCTTACTATAGCAAGAGTGAACAGGTCTTAGACTAAATTACTACGTGCAAATATTTCATTAATGCTTACAGACATTCTTGTATGTCCAAGCGTTTAGATCCAACTGTTATAGTATGATGGATCTTTTTTAGCCCATGTCATTGTTCGTTTGTTGTTGATGTCAGTGGTTTTTTGTATCATGTTCTTGTTTTTTCTTTGATAATTCGAAATTGTTTCTTCTTTTAAAAATGCTGATTATCTGTTTTAACTCCTGATGCTTTTATTTCTTTCATGCTTACTATAGCGAGAGTGAACAGATCTTAGACTAAATTACTATGTGCAAATATGTCATTAATGCTTATGCTGGGACAAAGGTCTAGTATATGATGTTTAGTCAACCTGCTCTGTTATACATTTTACTTTTGGCCTTTGTCTTTGTGAGATATTCTTGTATGTCCAATCGTTTAGATCCAACTATTATGGTATGATGGATCTTATTTTGCCTGTCATGCTTTGTTTTTTGTTGATATCAGTGGTTTGTTGTCTCATGTCCTTTTCTTTTTTCTTTTTTCCTTTTTTTCTTTGATGTGTACAGATCCATTCTGCTGCAACAATTTTGGACAAGAATAATTTGGTTAAGTATGATAGAAAAAGTGGATATTTTCAGGTAACTTTTTACTTCTTTTTTTTTTTCCTTCATTTTTCTTCATTTCCCCCCCCTCATTAGCGCTGATGTCATTATCACTCGATTTCCAGGTCACTGACTTGGGTCGGATTGCTAGTTTCTATTATATAACACATGGAACAATATCCACGTATAATGAGCATCTGAAGCCTACTATGGGAGATATCGAGCTTTGTCGGTTGTTTTCACTTAGTGAAGAATTCAAATATGTTACGGTGCGGCAGGATGAGAAGATGGAACTAGCAAAGCTTTTGGATCGCGTTCCTATTCCCATTAAGGAAAGCTTGGAGGAACCTAGTGCCAAGATCAATGTTTTGCTGCAAGCATATATTTCACAGTTGAAGCTTGAAGGTCTTTCATTAACATCTGACATGGTGTTCATAACTCAGGTTTGTTTATATCTTTTTAACTTGTTGTAATCCTTCTCTCTTTCCTCTTTGTTTATGGTCCAGTAGAATGGGATTTACTGTGGCTTGTGCAGTCGCTTTTTGTTGTTCCTTTTTAAACCATTTTAGCTTGTGCTCGATCTGATTTTTGTTCCAGATCTTTGTCTGTGTTCCTAACTTGTTTCTGTCTGTGTTCAGAGTGCAGGACGGCTTATGCGAGCACTTTTTGAGATAGTTTTGAAACGTGGGTGGGCACAATTGGCTGAGAAGGCTTTGAACTTGTGCAAAATGGTTAACAAGAGGATGTGGAGTGTCCAAACACCTCTTCGCCAATTCAATGGAGTCCCAAATGATATATTGATGAAGTTAGAGAAGAAGGATTTACCCTGGGAAAGGTATTATGACCTATCATCTCAGGAGATAGGGGAGCTTATTCGCATGCCAAGGATGGGTAGGACACTTTATAAATTTATCCATCAATTTCCCAAACTTAACCTTGCAGCACATGTTCAGCCAATTACTCGTACTGTTTTGGGGGTTGAACTAACAATAACACCAGACTTTCAGTGGGAGGACAAAGTTCATGGATATGTGGAGCCATTTTGGGTGATCGTGGAGGATAATGATGGTGAATATATTCTTCATCATGAATATTTCATGCTGAAGAAGCAGTATATTGAAGAAGATCACACTTTGAATTTCACTGTGCCCATCTATGAACCATTGCCTCCACAGTACTTCATCAGAGTTGTGTCAGATAGATGGCTTGGGTCCCAAACTGTTTTACCTGTTTCTTTCAGGCATCTCATCTTGCCAGAAAAATATCCTCCACCGACTGAGCTATTGGACTTGCAACCATTGCCTGTGACTGCTCTGAGGAATCCATCATATGAAGCTCTTTATAAGGATTTTAAGCATTTTAATCCTGTTCAGACACAGGTGTTCACTGTTTTGTATAACACAGATGACAATGTTCTAGTTGCTGCGCCAACAGGAAGTGGGAAGACCATATGTGCGGAGTTTGCAATCTTAAGGAATCATCAAAAAGGGTCTGAGAGTGTCATGCGTGTTGTCTATATTGCACCCATTGAAGCTCTTGCCAAGGAACGGTACCGTGATTGGGAGAGGAAGTTTGGAAGGGGTGGTCTTAAAATGCGAGTGGTTGAATTAACTGGGGAAACAGCTACGGATCTGAAACTCCTTGAGAAAGGCCAGATCATAATCAGTACCCCAGAGAAATGGGATGCTTTGTCCCGCCGCTGGAAACAAAGGAAACATGTTCAACAAGTTAGCCTTTTCATTGTTGATGAACTCCATCTGATTGGTGGTCGAGGTGGTCCTGTGTTGGAGGTGATTGTTTCCAGGATGAGATATATTGCAAGTCAAGTTGAAAATAAGATTCGTATTGTGGCACTGTCAACCTCACTTGCGAATGCAAAGGATCTTGGGGAATGGATAGGTGCTACCTCTCATGGTCTTTTCAATTTTCCTCCAGGTGTACGTCCTGTGCCATTGGAAATACACATTCAGGGTGTGGATATAGCTAATTTCGAAGCAAGGATGCAAGCTATGACGAAACCAACATACACGGCAATTGTTCAACATACCAAGAATAGGAAGCCTGCTCTTGTTTTTGTTCCGACAAGAAAGCATGTTCGACACACTGCTGAGGATCTGGCCACATACTCTGCTGTGGATGGTGGAGCATTTTTACTGCAGACACCTGAAGAAATTAAGCCTTTCATTGAGAAGATTAATGATGAAATTTTGAAGGCCACTTTGTGGCATGGAGTGGGTTACTTGCACGAGGGCTTAACAAGTTTGGATCAAGAAGTTGTGTCACAGCTGTTTGAGGCGGGTTGGATACAGGTCTGTGTCATGAGCAGTTCTATGTGTTGGGGTTTGCCATTGTCAGCTCACTTGGTTGTTGTGATGGGAACACAATATTATGATGGGCGAGAGAATTCTCACACTGATTATCCCGTTACTGATCTATTGCAAATGATGGGTCATGCAAGTCGACCTCTATTAGATAATTCTGGGAAATGTGTCATTCTTTGCCATGCTCCTCGTAAAGAATACTATAAGAAGTTCTTGTATGAAGCATTCCCAGTTGAAAGTCATCTGCACCACTTTCTACACGATAATTTGAATGCCGAAGTTGTTGCTGGAATTCTTGAGAACAAGCAAGATGCTGTGGACTATCTTACTTGGACATTTATGTACAGGAGGCTTACACAAAATCCCAACTATTACAATCTTCAGGGTGTTAGTCACAGACACCTTTCTGATCACCTGTCGGAGCTTGTAGAGAACACATTGACGGATTTGGAAGCAAGTAAGTGTGTTGTTATCGAGGATGATATGGACCTTTCTCCTTCGAATCTTGGTTTGATAGCGTCATACTATTACATCAGTTACACTACGATTGAGCGGTTCAGTTCTTCTTTGACTTCCAAAACGAAGATGAAGGGTCTTCTGGAGATCCTGGCTTCAGCTTCAGAGTATGCACATCTTCCCATACGACCTGGGGAGGAAGAGGTGGTTCGGAGGTTGATTAATCACCAAAGGTTTTCTTTTGAAAATCCCAAATGTACAGATCCTCATGTGAAAGCGAATGCACTTCTTCAGGCCCACTTTGCGAGGCAGACTGTGGGTGGGAACCTAGCATCAGATCAGCGAGAGGTTCTTCTCTTTGCTACCAGATTGCTTCAGGCAATGGTTGATGTTATTTCGAGCAATGGCTGGCTGACCCTTGCCCTTCTTGCGATGGAAGTCTGCCAAATGGTGACACAGGGTATGTGGGAGCGAGATTCTATGCTTCTACAGCTTCCACATTTCACAAAGGAGTTGGCCAAACGATGCCAAGAAAACCCTGGCAAGAGTATTGAGACTGTCTTTGATTTGGTGGAGATGGAAGATGACGAGAGGCGTGAGCTGCTGCAGATGTCAGATGAACAGCTGCTGGATATTGCGAGGTTTTGCAACCGTTTTCCCAACATTGATATGACGTATGAAGTACTGGAGAGTGAGAGTGTGAGGGCTGGGAGGGACATGACGCTGCTGGTCACTCTTGAGCGTGATCTTGAGGGAAGAACAGAGGTGGGACCTGTGGATGCTCCAAGGTACCCCAAAGCCAAAGAAGAAAGATGGTGGCTGGTTGTCGGCGATACCAAAACCAACCAGTTGCTGGCCATCAAGAGGGTTTCGCTGCAAAGGAAACTGAAGGATAAGCTTGAATTTGCCCCTGCAGAGCCTGGAAAGAAGACGTACACGCTTTACTTCATGTGTGACTCGTATCTGGGCTGTGACCAGGAGTATACCTTCACTGTCGATGTCAAAGAACCAGCCGGCCCCGGTGAAGACAGTGGGGAGGAGTAAAGACCATTTTTTTTTTTTCACTGTTTTTGAGCTTCGAGCCCCGCTCATTTTCTAACACTATATGTTAGCTAGATTGTATCCATCTGAGCTCTTGTTTGTGGGAGTTGAACTGATGTTTAATTGCAGATCTGGTACCTTAGTTTTCTTCTTTGTAAGAAACAAGTTAACAATAGTTCGTTTCAGTTGTTGACTGATCGTCTCTCACATCTCTCTAGTTTATCTTGGAAAATAATGTCTTGTCTTCTACTTATCATCTGATGGAAACAACAGGGTTTTACATAAGGGAAACTGGATTTAAGAGCCAAAAAAGAACATAATTATACATAGTCACGAGCATTTCAAAGCGGTTATTCTGCGACCTTACAACATAACAGTTCCTAGATTAACCACAGCAGTTTGGCGGGGAGCGTTGATGGTTATGAAGCCAGTTGATGAACACTAGTAGTAGTCTTTATCAGTCAGTCTTCGTAGACTCGGCATTCGTCGGTCTCGGGATTCTCCTGGCAGAAGTTCTCCAGGGGATCTTCTTTCTGCAGCTTCAGCCTGAGATCAGCTTTCGCCTGGCTCACCTCTTCTACCTCGTCCCAAGCCACCTTGCACTCTTCGGTGGTTGCGTCCCCCTCGCACACCTCCTTTGCTTCCGTCACCTTCTTCTCGATCATCTCTGTCAGCTGCTTCTCTCTCCTCATCGTGCCTTTGAATTTCGCCGTTGCCATCGCTTTCACCGTTAATCCCTCCCTCTTCTTCCTCTCGTGCATCCGCACTACCGCCGGAGGAAACAACGCGTCGGGTCTAAAAGCGAACGATGACCGCGCGCTGGAAGCACTAATAAGGCCTGGGGCTGCTGTTGATGCCATCTTTGCCGTCTGATCTGATGCAACCGAACACTGAAAACGGAGTGAAGAAGCACCTATACGATCTTTCTTCTAATGTTCGCCTTTGTTCGGATTTCGGATATGAAGGACTTATCGTTCCTCTAACCAGGGTTACTGTTATGCCTGGTGAGCATTACCCCGAGTTACATTTCTCTATTCTAGTACGCCGTCCATGGAGTCAGCAGATTTACATTAATGCCCCCAGATCGGTGTGGTCACATCAGTTGGTCCGGTTTTCACTTTTCTAGAGCTTTCCTCTTTTTCCATCCGAATGATCAACCTAGTCTGGATTGTTAGGATAATCAGTGGGCCAACGCCCACAGTCTGGACTCCGCCTATTTCTTTGAGAAAGATGGGCCTTTGTCCAGTGAGCATGCGAGGTTTCGATTATCCAAGCCCAACCCTAGTTCCCTTTCTCCAATGAGGAGCGTAAAATTCAAACCTCTGTTCCCATCTAAAGACAAAAACAGTGCAACGGTTAGAACCCTGACCCCCTTTCAAAAATTTGAATCTTGCGAGTACGCTCTGATCAAAGAAGCAGCAGAATAGCAATCGATGGAGGAGCAGACCTGCGCAGTTGTCGAGGGGCCGGATCCGGAGACGGAGTTTCTTCTCTCCGATAGACAGACTGGGAACGAGTGGGAACTTTTCAAGGAGAACGTCAGGCCCTTGAAGCGAGGTCGCAAAGTTGAAGTCCTAAACAACGCTCTTAAAGCCCACACCGACAATCGGTTCAAGAACTCTCTTCTTGAGCACCGAAGGTCCATTTTCCTTCTTTGGTTCAATTCTTTAATCGAAGTCTTTCTTGAGTGTGTGTTCTTGTTAACTTGTTTGATTGGGTTCAGGAGGTTGATTGAGGCGATTGACGACTACAAAGGAGATGATCCTCTCCAGCCATGGCTCCAGTGAGCGCTCTCACCTTTCATTGGTTTTTCGTTTCATTTCTTGGGAAAATATAAGCAGAGAAAAAGACCAATATTTGGACGGAAATTTTAATAGGTCTTGTTGTATTGTTTAGCTCAACAGGCCAGATTTTTGTTTTTTGAAAAATTCAACGTCGCAAGGAGCTATAACTTAATCTTTCTTCTGTTTTCTAGTTTAACACTCTTGTATGTTGTAATTAGAATAAGCTAGCTTTTATAGAACTTGTTTTACTTTCCTTCATGATATTGGGTATTTTTTCTTAGAGCAACACCTATTGCTTTCATCTCCCAACTTGTGAAGTTTTTTACTTCCAGAGAGGTCTTTAGTCGTCTGTGTTGTATAAAGAATTTAGCTGAAAACAACGGCCTTTTCAAATGTTGTGACGCATGTCAATACTGTTTCATCTTCCAGAGGAACTTGTCATGGGGATTAATGGCAGTCTTTGTTATTCTTTTTTTTTTTTTTTTTCCATTTTGAAGGTGTATTAAGTGGGTTCAGGAAGCATTCCCTCCAGGAGGAGACTACTCGGGGCTGGTTGTGATATATGAACAATGTGTCCGCACGTTTTGGCATTCGGACCGCTATAAAGATGATCTGCGCTACTTGAAAGTTTGGCTGGAATATGTAGGTTCTTTTTATCATTGTTATTCTTGTTCTCTTTTCTTGCGGAGCGTCGTGCGTCCCAGTTTTGGTGCCTATTTGTAATTGATTTTTGAAAAAAACATGCTATTGCAGGCTGCGAATTGTGTTGATGCGGAAACCATATACAGTTTTCTAGATGCAAATGAAATTGGGAAGTCACATTCTGTGTACTATGTATCATATGCTTTGCATGTTGAATCCAAGAATAAGACGAAACTCGCCAATGAAATTTATAATCTTGGGATATCTAGGTAAGATTTGTTTCAATATTTCATAACATTGATTGCTCTATTATGGTGCATCTGCATTAATAGGACTTCAAAATAATGATCATTAGGTCAGCTGATCTATTGGTTACATTATATGTGAAACTCTTTCGTTTTGAAAAGAAAAATTAGTTAAAGAAGAAGGAAGCAGAAGAAAAAGAAAAACGTGGTTTAACTTGTAATCTTGTCGGTACTTCAGCAATACTCATGCGTATGCAATTAATGGCTGAATTAGTATCAGGTTGTGGGTTTGATCAAAAGTCTGTACATTATAGTGGGTTTACTTCTTATAGTTTCTCCTTGCTGCTAGAAGCCAACCTTTCAGAAAAATTATGCTCTCTCTCTCGCGTCTCGTGTTTATTGTTCAGTATATTGTTCTTTGGACTTATGTTTTAAAATCCCATGTCATGTCAACGCTTGGCGTTTTGCTTTTTTCGTCCAGCCGAAGAACAAAAGGTACTTTAACAAAAAAAGGTAATTTAACTCTTTGGATTGCATTAAAGTTAGTATTTTGAATAAAGAAGGGAAAAAGTAAAGAAAACAACATCCTTGCTACTCGCTTACCTACCACACATTCACCTAAAATTTGAATAGTGGAGTCTCCGGCAGAAAAGTTGACAACAATATGGAATCAAACAGTTCAAACATATTGGGCAACCTCATGTATTTATCAGTTATTACAAGACGTTCTCACCCATGTTTAATGCTGTTTATATTTTCTAGATTTCTGTGTTTCATGCATTTTTTGGAAATTCATCTCTCATTATTTTTCCCTTTAAATAGGGATGCTCAACCACTTGAAAATTTGAAGGGGGCCTATAGGAAGTTTATTGCCCGCTCAATGAGAAGACCAAAAGCAACAGATGTATGCATGTGCCTTTTTGTTAATAACTTAATTTGATATAACTCTTATACAAACCGCTCATTATTCTATTTAAAAATCAGGATGATGAAATCGATAAATTTTTACCATCACGGAGTTTTGGAACTCTCCTCTCTAGAGAAGACAATCGTAAGTTCTGCTACTCTATCTGCTTTCTTGAATTTTTCATTCAAATACTCTCGCTAATGGTGCAGGAATGCATACTGCTGATAGCTCTAATCTTGTCAAGAAAAACGTGAAGCCAAATAGGTGGGCATGTGGTACATTTCTTTTTATGTCCCTCAGATAGAATTCTTAGGAAATTTAGTCGCAAGATGTTAGAACAAATGTTCTATAGGTGACAGATGCTGTAAGTTTTACCACAATAGAAAGTTCTCTTTTTTGTTCTTCCCTTCAAGTCAAGTTAGATGATATTCGCTCTTTATCAAAAGTTTGCTGTTTATGCATATAGCAGTGATCATCGACTGCAGACCATGAAATCTGATTTCTTCATTTTCTTCTTCCAAATAAGTTTGATGTGATTTCTTTTATAGGGCTCATGCCACTCCACTGGCTATTTTAAACGATAATGTTGATGCCCCTTTGCATCATGAGCCAGATCCATCAAAGACAGGCTTGAACTCTTGGCACTCTCTCGGAACTCGAGCTGAGAGAGTCAAAGAAAATAATCCAATCCCTGCCAAGTGGACGTCATACAAGGTTTATTACCATTCACCAAATAATACCACGTCCAAATATTGATACCACCTCCGATTTTGGTTCCTTAGTGTTCTTCTTCATTCACATCTGAAGGACTTAATCTGCTTCTTTCAGGTTCCCAGGAGAGCTGGTTTTGCAACAGGAGTTGCAGCGCCAGGTGCCTCTATTGAGGTGTTTGTTGATGAAGAATGTGAAGAGTGAGTGCTATAACATGTTTTTGTAAGTGAGATTTGTTTCAGATATGTAAGAATCGTCTTCAAATTATGTCTTTCTTTGATTGCCCTTTTTAGAATGCATAAGATGAATGTAGAGGGATTAAGGTCTTCGTCGGCTTTGCAGCTTCGGCATGGCGATGGCCGAGACCTTAAGAAGTAAGCGCTATCTGCCCGGGAACACTTGCTGTTAAGTCATAATTATCAGCCTTTCACCATTTTTACACTTACTGCAGGGAAACGGAGCTTCTGAGGGAGAATCCTTTACGTAACTTCCCTGCAAACAAACTTCCCAGATAATCCTATCATTGATGCAAGTGTTGTATTTCTTCATTCAATGATCAGCTTTGACCTCTAAAGCCTGATCCATTTCCATTTCTTTCTTTTCCCCCTTTTCTCAAACACTGATGAGCAAGTACACTCCAGCGATCTACTTTTGTTCATGGTTGAATTGTTTGTGATAATAAAGACGTATTTCTTTCTTTAAAACTGATTTATGAAAATGTATCATATTAAGAAAAAACAGCAGGAGATTAATTATTATTCTTTAAAATGTTTATTTGTAAATTATAAAATTTTATTTTATAGATAATGAGTTATCATATCTGAATTTAATTTTTAAAATCATAAACAAATTAAAAATTTTATCTTAATAAACTAATTTAATTGATTAGTAACTCAGATGATTAATTACTCAGTTTAATATCCCATATTAATTACTTGAGTAATAAAAACTCGCCCAAAACCAGCTCGGCCCAAGCCCAATGTCCAGCCGAAATTGGGAAAATTGGTGGCGATTGGTTACGTAAACAAAAAATAAAAAATGATATAAAGAAGTAACAGTCCAATACTGGGAGCTCTACCTGCTCGGTGAATCGGAAACCGCGAGGTACTCTCGCTTTGCTCCGTCGCTAGAACCTTCCATTCCAAAATTCAATTCCTAAATTAGGGTTTCTATTTCTTACCGCCATGAATTAGGGCTTTTCTGATATCGCTATTTTCATCTTCATTTTCCATTCCTTCGAGTGTCTTGAAAGCTCTAACAACGATCTATATCCTGAATCGGAGAAAACTTCCATGGCGGAGCACTTGGCATCGATCTTCGGGACCGAGAAGGACAGGGTGAACTGTCCATTCTACTTCAAGATCGGCGCGTGTCGCCACGGTGATCGATGTTCTCGCCTCCACAACCGGCCTACGATCTCGCCGACGTTGCTCCTCTCCAACATGTATCAGCGGCCCGACATGATCACCCCCGGCGTTGACGCGCAGGGCCAGCCCATCGATCCGCGCAAGATCCAGGAGCACTTCGAGGACTTCTACGAGGACATCTTCGAGGAGCTGGGCAAATTTGGCGAGATCGAGAGCCTCAACGTCTGCGACAACCTCGCTGACCACATGATCGGCAACGTCTACGTGCAGTTCAAGGAGGAGGACCAAGCCGCCGCTGCCTTGCAGGCTTTGCAGGGGCGCTTCTACTCTGGCCGGCCGATTATAGCCGATTTCTCGCCCGTAACCGATTTTCGCGAGGCCACTTGCCGTCAGTTTGAGGAAAACAACTGCAACCGAGGTGGTTACTGCAATTTCATGCACGTTAAGTTGATTGGGAGAGAGCTCAGGAGAAAGCTCTTCGGGAGGTACCGTGGTTATAGGATCAGCCGTAGCCGGAGCCGAAGTGGGAGCCCGAGGCCTAGGCGAGATTATAGGGATTATCGGGACCGTGATTATCGCGGGAATGGGAAGCGATCGAGCAGGGACAGGAATGAGAGAGACGTTGGTAGTGGAAGAAAAGACACGGAAGTCCCAGGCGAAGCCGGACCAGGAGCCGGAGCCCCGTACATGCGAGGGAAGGGAGCGAGGAGCGACGAGCGAGAATCGAGCAGTGGAACCGAGAGAGAGAGGAGAGGCACTGACATGCCTGGAGGCTGTTTCCCTATGCATTTGGTACGCTACGGTACACATTTGGTTCCTTCTGTAGGCTCGGTTGTTATTTCCTTGTTGGTAATCTGAGAGTTATTGGTCTTCCTTAAAAGTATTTGTCCCGATTGTAGTGTGTCGATTGAGAACGTAGTTTAGTTGTGGTACGCTCAAACTTCGCACTTTTCTTGACAGCCTTTTGTAGTTATAGCACTGCTGGTACTGTATTACTGTTAATCATCTTTTTAAATCTTTATCCTTCTAATTTATATATTTTTTGAACTTCACTTGTTTGGAGTAATGCACCGGTTCAGCCATTGGTCCATGAGGCAACCAAACTGAAGGCCTCGAGCTTGAAAAGAGCGAGGTCCAATCTCATGCGATCCATTAGTTTACTTGAGTTCTCAATTTATTTGAGTCCATTGGATCAGTTTGAGTTTGGTAACAAGCTAGTGATCTATGTCTCTGTGATCTGTGGATACGGGTCTGGTCTGCTTTTTGGGAGCTTTAAGCCAAAACATGTGCCATGCTTTTCTTGTAAACATCCCCTCCCCGAATTCTGATGTTAAAAAGGTCACTTCATCTCTCTAATGGGAGATCATCTCTCACCGGATGTTAGGGAAAGCAAAGTATTGAACAATTTACCTTTTCTCATATCATCCATCACTGAGTTGATAAGAGGGCTAATTTGGTCAAGTTGCTGGTGTGGATCTCAAATTGATCTTAGAATTCCAATATCTACAACTTGGACCACATTTGGAGTTTACCACTGGGTATTGCTCAAAACAAATTGATGGGTACCTCCTAGCTCCAAATCTCACCTAGTTCAGAGAGAGTTGATGGGTCCTATGAATGTATGGCGCTCAATGCATGATTCAAATGCCTATGAAGATGCTAAGGTATTTCGCAGTTTGGTTGGCCTATTGCTTGCTACTCTGGAAGAGTAATGGATGATTATGTTTGATGGATTGTTCTTATTATTACTTGAACAATCAGGAGTCTGTAAGAAGAATAATCCGTGGATAGCCTAGTAGGAATTACATACCTAGATTCGGACTTGCTAGGATATCCATTTTCTAGGGATGCTGCCACTTTTAGGTGTTTGATTGGGTGAGACCGTTTATTTCTCAGCTAGGAATATTTGGGTAATTTAGACTTATGGCTTTACAAGGATGATTTTATAGGCTTTAGTTAATAACAACTTAAGGAGCTCTGCAGACTTGTGTTGTGTAGTAAGGACGTTCTTGTGTCAGGTTTTTTATTGGCAAGTCTACATCTATTGTGAGTTACTAGTTGCAGTTGGTACTACCAGTAATGTCGGTGCAGTTTTTAATGGATGTTCTATGAGGATCCAGAGATCAGTTGATTGAGATCGAGTACTGATATTCTTTGCTTGGTCTTATTTTCATATGAGGAACACGGTCCTGTTTTTTCTTTCTCTAATGGTTTTCCGTCTATGCTTTTAGGGCCAGATCTGGTTGCTTGAAAATTAGGCTTGCGGGGATCAAAGTTGCTCAGAATACTGCTCCCTGGTTTTTATTTTCTAGTCTGAAACTGATCACTATTTCTCTCTATTCTCTTTCTGTCTCCCTCTATCTCTCGCTCTCTCTAATGGTTTTCCGTTTATGCTTCTAGGGCCAGATCTGTTTCCCTACCATTGGTCTTGTAAGCTCAAAGTTTCACTGAAAATGGCTCTGGCTTTAATTCTAGTCAGAAACTTTCTCTTCTTTTTTTCCTTTTTTTTTTTTTTTTTGCCCTTTTCTCTGGCTAATTGTTTATCAATTTATGCTCTTAGGGTCAGGTGTGGTAGCCCTGACATTCGGGCTCGCTAAGTTGGTCAGAAAACGGGTTCCTGGTTTCATGTTTTAGTCAGAAACTTTATTGTTTTTTCCTCTCTCTAATGATATTTCCATTTTTTCTTTTAGGGCCAGATCTGATTGCCCAGAAAATTGGGCTTCCTGAACTCGAAGTTGGTCAGAAACTGGGTTCCTGGGTCTAAATTTGTAGTCAGAAGTTTGCCCTTCTCTATCTGTCTCGTTCTCACTAATGTTTCTCCAGTTATGCTTTTTAGGGATAGGTGTGGTGGAAAGAGAGTTGGCTTCCTTGAACTCAAAGTTGGTCAGAAAATGGGTTCCTGATTTAAATATCTAGTTAGAAACTTATCCTTTTTCTCTCATTTTTTCTTTCTCTAATGATTTTTCCATTTATGCTTTTAGGGCCAGGTCTGATACCCTTTAAAACAGAGCTTCCAGGACTCAAACTCGGTCAGAAAAACAGTGCAAGTTGTCTTGTATGTATATCAGTTTTGCTTTTCTTTCAAATTGAAAGAAACGTGTTTGTCAGGAAAAAAAAATTATGCTTTTCCACCTCTAAGAAAAGAGAAAAAAACTGGTTATGTTTTCAACACATGATGACCCAGTGATATACTAATCTGTCTAAAGCTAGGTGAGGTGGTGCCTTTGCTTTTTTGTGGCTTTATAGGAAACTAGGGAACGTCATAGTCCTCTATCCTCACAATTCCAAATTTGGCCCCTTTCATCAAAAAAACTAGTGCTCCAGATATATGATTTCATTCAAGATCACTGATCAAGACGGTGTTTTGGAGAGGGATTATGTGTGAAAAGTTTTGCTGATATAGAAGCGATTATTCATTGTGGATGAAAAAGTTTTTGAGGACTATAGTGGCATAACTTTAGTAACTTCTGTCCTAACTTCTGTCTTCAAGTTTTCATGTAGTTTGATCGAGTGTGGTTACCAGTGACGGGGGGAGGTCGTGGAAAAGATTGATGCTTGTGAAATCTTTTTCATTTTACATGTATCCGCTTGAACTCTCAGCCATCTTTACCCATTCCAAAGTTGGATTATTTTACGCTGTTATCAGGTCAATGATGGTTGTTTGGTTGGAGGCACTATGGATTCGGATATTCGATACCATATATTGATGAATCATTTAAAAAGAAAGCGCCTCTTTTAATGGCTGGTAGAATTTATTGATTTGTCTTACAACGACTGGGTTATTTTTAACTCATTAAAACCAGTTTACAGGTGTTGTCAATTTATAATAAGAAAAATATCACGACAAGATTTAAACTTTTAGTGGCCTATAGAAAAGAGAGATGACATCTTGAGTTAAATACCATCTCGATGGAGAACTGTTTGATTTTGATAATGCTAATTACGTCATTTGGCAAACTTTAATGAGTTATAAATAAGGCCTGAAATTGAGAAACCAATAGACCGGAAGACCTTAAACAAGTATTATTCGCAACATTTTGAATAGCTCGTTTTGCCTTAAGCAGGGGACACTACAAAGATCTTTTTGGGGTCTACATGCAAATGGGACTCTGTATCTGATTTTCAATATCCTGTCAAAACTTGAAAATTTGAATAATAAAGATTGATTTTTTTAAGTGATTAATAAAGAAATTGATTTTTTTTTCTTTCAAACTATAGGATGCAATATAAGTAATCTAAAAAAATAAAAAAAAATTCATATGAAAAGGATAAATATACATTTGAGATGATACGCAGCGCATGAAATTTGGGGCGTGGAGCAGGCTGTCAAATTTAGAAATCCAAATACTGGAGGGAATTCAAGCAGCCCTCTCCGCGCTTCTCATGGAATATGATGCCACGTCCCCCAGTCCGCGCGATTCCATTGGTTGAGTGACAACACTGTCCCGCAATACGTGGCGGGACATCCTTAAGCACTAAGAAAAACTCAAGCACGCGTTTTGGGACATATATAATTACTCGGAACCAGTTCTTCCCAATAACCTTCTTCGCCTTTCTCGTTGAATTTCTTTTTTTCCTGCCGATTTGTCGGTTAGATTTTTATTTTTAGTTATTTAGGTTAGTTAGCGGGTTATGGAAGGTACTGAATTTCTTGGGGATGAAGAGATAATCGGTAGAATCGATTTCGAGAGCTTCTTCGATGAACAATCGGATGGCACGGGATGTCTTTTCCGGGTCGAATCCCCGCTTCCCACCGACTCATCTTCCCCCGAGGCCTTGTCGAACCCCGGTTCGGTCTCCTCGTGGATCGGAGAGATTGAGACCATCCTGATGAATGACGACGATGAAGAGAAGGTGGATTACCCGGAGTTCTGTGACAGCCTTTTGGCTGATGTGCTTTTAGACTCGCCAGGGGAGGCTCCCGGGGCCGTTGACAAGGACTCATCCAGTGCTTCCGATGAGGGAAACGATGATTCGGGCAAGGAGAACGCGCTCAACAACGAGAACGATGATTCGGGGAAGGAGAACGCACTTAACAACGATAACGATTGTCAAAGTCAAGATGACGCCAATGATCCCCTCTCCAAGAAACGACGAAGGTACATCTAGTTTATTGGGGTTGTATCTAAATCAGAGGAAAAGAAATTAAAAAGAAAATCTAAAGTAGATATTTTGAGCCATACTCGGCTGGATAAGTTTTTGTGAATTTATCTAACTAAACATGGTTTTATAGTGTGTTCCTTGGAAAAGATGATTGTCGTCCTTGTTAATGGCCATATGGTGTTTTTCGTTACCGTTGTGTAGTTGCTGTTAAAAAAATAAAAAATAAAAAAACAAATCAGTAATTAACATTGTTGTCATTTTTATTTTTTATTTTTTATTTTATTTTTGTGTGTGAGAATGTGTAAATTATTTTAAGATCTGTAAGATGTGTGTTTGGTCTTTCATATACTGTATGATTCCCATTCATTTTTTATAGACTTTGGGGCAAGAAACTGTATAGAGTATTGAACATGTGTCTCATCTTCATACCAAAAAGGGGATATAATTGTATGTAACGATGGGTGGACCTAACTCTTTTCAGGCAGATAAGAAATAGGGATGCGGCGGTCAGATCAAGGGAGAGGAAAAAGATGTATGTGAGGGATCTTGAGATTAAGAGTAGGTATCTGGAGGCGGAATGCAGGAGACTGGACCGTCTACTCCAGTGCTGTTATGCGGAGAATCAAGCTTTAAGGTTTACTTTGCAATCGGGCAATGCATTTGGTGCCCCCGGTACGAAGCAGGAGTCTGCTGTGCTCTTGTTGGGTATGAATCTTAAGCCACCTTGTCGTTGCTTTCTATTTTCCCTCTTCTCTTGTATATTAATGTTGTTTTTGCTCCTGAGGAACATGAGACGATCAGAATTCAGGCATTGATAATTGCCCATTGTCACCTCGTTGGCTGCGTTGAACTTGTTGTTGGGATTGTTTGAGCTAACACCAAAATCTTAAGCCTACTTAAGTCTGAAGACTGAGAACTGTCTGATAAAACTCCTTTATTGTTTCTTATTTTCGCAATTTGAAAAGAAGGGGCTGATTTTATTCATTTAGTTGACTGCATCTTCAACCTGCCTTCTTTACCTTATACAAACAGTACAGGATGCTAGTTGGGGGACTCCTTGGTTCTAGTGTTGGATGATTAGTTTTGTGAACAAAGTTGAGCAAGCTAACTACTTGGATGTTTAATGAGAAATTCAAATGAATCCTTTCTGCTCTTACTGTGTATGCTAATTACTCTGAGAAAAAGAGTCTCCATTCTAATTGAAGGGAGGAAAACTTGAAAAAGGAAATGCAAGAATTACATAATATGTTAAGAAGAGTTAGCGTACACTTGGATACTAGTTGGAGGACTCCTTGTCTCAAGTGTTGGATGATTAGTTCTGGGAACAAAGTTGAGCAAGCTAAGTACTAAGCACGCTTAACGAGAGATTCAAATCAGTCCTTTCTGCTCTTACTGTGTATGCTAAATGCTAGAAGTCTCAGTTCTAATTGCAGGAAGTAAAACAAGAAAAAAGAAATATATGAATTACATTAATAGGAATTGGCCCATGGTAACCTGAAAAAGAATATGTCAAGAGGAGTTGGCATACGCTTGATGCTTGTACCTTTGTTAGTTGGCTCTTGCGCATTTGAAATCTGCTTGATCTATACTGAACCAAGTATGGATTGGTCAATGTTGTTTGAAGTTGCAACATTCCTTCAAACTACTTACTTTGGCGGAATTTTACTCTCATCATAAGCCCTTTTTTTTCCGAGATAATATTGATCGTTTTATTTTTGCAGAATCCCTGCTGTTGGGTTCCCTGCTTTGGTTCCTGGGCATCATTTGCCTATTCACGCTGCCCAAAACGCCCCTGTTGATTCGGGGAGGATTTCCAATGGAAAACGTGGAAAAGAAAAGTCGAGGAGTAAGCGGGGCAAGAAGTAAGGCGTTTGGATACTTGATGGTCCAATCTTTTGTAAAGAGTAGGAGATGCAGAGCCTCGAAGACAAAGATGAAACCGAGTTTCCTTGTTTGAGTTTTTGTGGGGAGACTTTCATCCGCTTCTTCTAATCCTATCTCTATTTGTGTGTGGAGCTGTTGAAAGTAGTGAGAAATAAAATTTAAAGGAAAAAAAACAAAAGATATGCTGATGGAGGACTACTTAGTGAGTTAATTGTTATCTTGTTTCCTGTTAAACTACAATAACTATGATATTTGACTCTTTGCCTTCACATGGGATATCATTTTGATCTCGTGTTTCTCTGAATTTCTTGTTTGTTATGGAGCCATGATCCCCAGCTTTTCCCGTTGGATTAGATCTTTTAATGCGAGATATCATAAAGAAATAAGGTGCACCTGTGAGATAATCTAATTTATGTATCATGGCTATCAATTTTGTCCATCAATGGAAGCAACGATTCTCCTCAAGAGTGCTAGCTTCACTGTATATACAAGTCACTGTATTCTCCATTAAAACAAATTTGTACCCGTTCGAGGAATTTTGAATTTTTACCTAAATAGTAGGAATGATGAAGCTTCGTTAGAGTTGTGCCATCAAAAGGAATAGTAGAAATTTTGAATGATTGTCGGTTTTGAAAATGTCAGTCTTGAAGCTATTTAAAGGTTTGTGAGAGGTTATATAAGACAATTTTTGATTTGATGTGGTATTTGATATGATCTTAATTTAGGAGTATGATTTACTGGGGATTTATGCAGCTTTGATAGATTGCAAAGGGGTTTAAGAAGTTTTTACTAACATAATGACATGTCTTTTTATAGAAAAATAGAAATTTTTTACAATTACATAGAATATCTCTGATTATAATAGAATATTACAATGGTATACTGTTCTACCAATATAACATGATCTTAGCTTTATCATGTATAGTTATCTTTTAATATGTAAATCATTTAGAGCTTTCCCTTTAGACCCGTGTCTTCTTTTACTTGACTAAGAGAAAGTGCATTTGTACTCGTGCTTAGAACGGCCTAGAGGCTTTACCTCCCCAAGCAAATATGAAACACAGAAAGTGGCTTTGCTAAAGTAATGCCTGGAAACCATGGGCGTCGCTGGTGGGTTACATTCTTTTTACATATATTTCTAATAGTCTGGTTGATAAAGTCATCCGTAGCTAGCCATTTCTCGTCCTAAAATTGCTTTATATTAGCAACATGCCCGCCCATAGGGTTACGGGTGTGATTTCACTTTCCTTACCGTCGTTGAAAATATACTCTTACCAGCTTAGTTAAGGTGGACCAATTTAGAGACCACCGAGCCACAGATTCCCACGGAATGCTAATCGTTGATTGGAATAACAGTAGCCATGAATTTTTGACGATACAAATTTTGGACCTTCTAGAGAGTACCAAAAATGTGAAGCAAATTCTTTTCTTTTGTTTTTGGTCAAAAGTCAGAGATGAATTTTAAAAAAGAGTAAATTTTCTTTTCAAACCCATATATTCAAAACATTTTTAAACAATATTTAAACAAGACAAAGTACTCTATATACTATTTTGAGTGCATTCCGTTGTAGTTAATTTAGGGCTTTGTTCCGGACTTTGGACCAGAAGTTACGTAGACTGTTAAAAGAAGATTATTTTATTTTTAAAATTAAAATTTATTATAGAAATACTTGTTAAATATAATTTAGATAATATGAGATATTTTTTTAAATTAATCTGAATTGTAAGTTTCATCACGAGAATAATGCACATCTTTTTATATATGGAAATACCATCTCCTGAACTCAATCACAGATATAATATGAAAAAGTAAAAAAACTAACTCAAAAGTAAGAATTTTCCGCAAGTTCCATGAAATACATCGATGCTCCCGAGGTCAGGAGACTTGTCGGTCCACGCCTGCCCCTCATGAACCCATGAAAGCTGAGAGGGTAGAGCGTTAGGTGAGGGACAACGTTTGGTAAGTCAGTGGGCTTCTGTTGAAAGTACGATGATATCCTTTGGCAGTATATTCCACCCGAATGTGCCGTGGGGTTCACCCTTTTAAAACCTTCAGTCGAAATAAATCTCGTCCTCGGTTTATCACCATAATCGCCAAATCTGATTGATTTAATTTTGATTTAAAGGAGAGCAGTTGAGGAGATAACTCTCCTGATAGCGATGGAATATCCAGATCCAATCACTGCCCTTTGACGTCCCATTTTGAAATAATAACACCATTTAAGCTTAAGTCACCAAATTTAAAATAACCACAAATGGAAATAGGATACTTATTTGTTCTTTAAGAATAAGCAATTTTGAGAAAAAGGACGTGGTATCAAACATTGTCAAATGTTTGTTTTTATCCATGCAAAACAGCAGTCGTCGGACTATTCTTTTGGAATCTAAGAAAATTGGGTTACACGCGAAAAGGGGACCATTTTTCCATTGGCATTTCCTGAATGGAATGACCCAAAAAGATTTATTTAGTTTCATCAACAGAGGCAGGACCCAACTACCCCCCCCCACGGGGAGGCGGATCAAGTGAATAACTACGCCGAAAACAGCAAGTGAACTGCTGCCGGTACCTGGCTGGATTCGGGATTTGGTAGGAATAAGATACGAAGATCCGATCTAGAAAATCCGTCTTCCGTGGCAATTGCGTAATAACGGGACGGATGAGGGTGAGTTAGGGAGCAAGGCTACGGACAACCAAACCGGGTGGCTCTTTTGGTTGGTTGTATCGCCCAGTCCTTTTTTCCGGCCTATATAAATTCTCTGGAAACACCCTCCACTCACAGTGGTAGTTGTTCTCAGGCAAAACAGAACGCAAAGATTTGTCGATGGATTCGGATTACGGCATTCCCAGAGAACTCTCCGACCTCCAGAAACTCCGATCGCACTACCAGCCCGAGCTTCCTCCTTGTCTCCAGGTCCCTCTCCTTCCTTCGCCTTTCTCGCTTTCTCGCTTTCTCGCTTTCTCGCTCTCCGTCTGCCTCTGGTCGTTTTCATTCGCTTTCGTTTCGGATCCTCTTTTTTCTCTTCTGAATCAATGAGATTTTCTTTTGTTCGGGTGGTCACTGTCTGTTTGTTCGACGAACTCTGGTATGCGGTTGTTTGGGCGGATCTGCTTTCGTGCAACGGAATTGATGAGGTTTTTCATTGGATCTGGTTTTGTCAACTGCAGCTCTGTTTTGGATGCTTTTAGCTCTACAGGCATCGTCCATAGCATCTCTGCGACTTTTAACCATGCAGTTGACATGACTTGGAATACTTGATCAAACGCTTTTTTTCTTTTTCTCACACAAAAGCGGAGTTTCGATTAAACAAATAGTCTGTTGTGGCATGGAACATTGATAATGTTCCTTCCATAATCAGTACAATAAATAAATAATCTTTTTACTCCCATTTCCATCCAACAAGTTTTCGGATATAAATGGGATATGCGTAGTAAGTGTTGGTGATGATTTTGCTTTTGGAAGGGTGGAGTTACTTCTGATATGGTCGAGTATTTGTCATTATACAGGGAACTACTGTCAGGGTTGAATTTGGTGATGCAACTACAGTGGTAGACCCTAACGATGCCCACGCCATAAGCCAATATTTTCCACGCACTTATGGTCAGCCTTTGGCTCACTTTCTCAGGGCAACTGCGAAAGTCCCAGATGCTCAGATTATAACTGAGCATCCGGCTATGAGGTAAGGAAATGAATGCGATTTCAGCCATTTTGTTTATGCTTTTTCTATTACCATTGCATCTTATCGTCTAACGTGTTGTCTTGTTACAGGGTGGGAATAGTCTTTTGCGGGAGACAATCTCCTGGAGGACATAATGTAGTATGGGGTCTTTACAACGCTCTTAAAGTTCACAACCCTAATAGTACTTTGCTTGGATTTCTGGGTGAGCTGCATTTTCTCTTCGAGTTGTATGTTTCATTTGTTTCTGGTTATATAAATTCATATGCACGTTCGCGGTTTTGTCCTATGGAAGTGCTTTTTTTCATTCTGTGAATTTTTCAAATTGTTTGGTTCGTCAAATGCTACATATTAGAACAAATATTTTGTTTTTCTGAAAGCTGCGCTCATGTTGCCTATCTGTAATAACTCTGTAATAACTTAGATTAGCATCTAAGACTATGTTATGATGGTTTTCTTGTAAAGTGAGTATTAATCACCTAAGTCAATTCCCTTGCAAATTTAAACAGGTGGTTCAGAGGGTTTATTTGCAAAGAAAACTCTCGAAATAACAGATGATATTCTTTCAACATACAAAAATCAAGGTAGGTGGTGCTACAAGAAATATTGTCAGGTGCCAATTATAAATTATCATCTTTGAGCTTATGAGCCGTGTAATTTGGTTTTGCTTCACTAGGTGGTTATGATTTGCTGGGACGGACAAAGGACCAAATTAGAACAACCGAGCAAGTCAATGCTGCCCTAAATGCATGCAAAGATTTGAAACTGGATGGCCTTGTCATTATTGGAGGTAAAAGAAATGAAATTTTTTTAAAGTTCGCACATATATTTCTAATTGGAAGTTAGTAAATATAAGTGTTTGGTATCCTTGAAGGGGTGACATCAAACACAGATGCTGCTCAACTTGCAGAAACATTTGCTGAAGCAAAATGCACAACAAAGGTATTCTGCATGTGAATTTTTTATGAAATACTCGAGTGGGGTCTAGAGGTGGTTGTCTCGAGATAATGGAACTTTTTGATGTTTCTATTGCAGTTTTATACCATTCACAGCTTGTGTTAATTTATTTCAAGCATATCTTTTGTTACCACTGTCTATCAATTTAACTTTTATGAATTTTGCAGGTGGTTGGTGTACCTGTTACTCTGAATGGAGATCTTAAGAACCAGTTTGTGGAAACTAATGTTGGCTTTGATACGATATGCAAGGTATCAGTCAGATGAAATTGATGGTACATTTTTCAGTTTAAAAAAGTACCCCAATTTTCTCAGAGGAAGTCCCATTTTCTCTAATATCTTATTTGTGAAGTAATGCTGTGCATGGAGACTTGAAAATTATGAAAGACAACCAATTTTCTTTCTAGTACTTTTCTTGTTTATGTTTCTTATTGCTTTGAGATCACATGCAACCAGAGGCTGGGGGCGTCATGTGTCTGTGTGCAGCACAGTATTTGATTTAAATGCGATAGTACATTTGCCTGCTAAATCTCTTCTTTTTCAAGGAGTTGCAAGATTGTGTTATAAGATTAAGTATAACTGAATAAACATGAGGATGAGAATTTAGTTTTGTTTTTCAGGTCAATTCCCAGCTCATCAGCAATGTTTGCACTGATGCACTCTCTGCAGAGAAGGTAATGGATCTAGTGTCTTAATCTAATTCCTTGGGGATGAACTCATTGTTTTGATTAATTTTGATGCTAGATTACTATATGATAATGGAGCTTGCCGTGCCATAATTCTCTTTTTGTTGGTTTATTATAAGCTTTTTTCTTTACTCTGGTATCTATTTTTATCTAATTCAAATGAAAAGTCTCCATAACTTTCTTTCTGTTCCAGTATTATTATTTTATCCGGCTTATGGGTCGGAAGGCATCGCATGTTGCTTTGGAGTGCACTCTCCAGTCCCATCCCAATATGGTTAGTATTTCTCTTCTGCTTTTATTTAACTTGATGATTTCATCATGAATTTGTCCATAGACCTTTTATTTTTTTCTAGATTTCTTTTCTATATAGAAGTTGATAAGCTCCTTGCTTTGCAGGTAATTCTTGGGGAGGAGGTGGCTGCGTCTAAGCTTACACTTTCTGATATCACAAAACAAATTTGTGATGCAGTCCAAGCGAGGGCAGGACTAGGTTTGAAATAGTTTAAGTTTCTTTCAATTGTGAATAGCAATGATAGATTCAGTTTTTGTTATATGATTTATTTCACTGCAACCAGAGAAGTACCATGGAGTCATCTTACTACCAGAAGGGCTTATAGAAAGCATTCCAGAAGTTTATGCGCTTTTGAAGGTAACTAATGCAGTTAAAAAGTAATTCCTTTTCAGCTTCTCTCTTTCTGGCACTCACTTTTGAAAGATGAATTATCTTTGAAGCGTTATCTCAAATGATGGTTTGCACAAATCGCTGCAATTCTGTTTAATTCTTTGTATCTTTATGAGACATAACAAGTGTATTAAGAGGTATTCATGCTTTAAACTTCATGTTTTTATGTATCAGGAAATTCATAGTTTGCTCAGGCAAGGTGTTTCTGCTGATAACATTTCATCTCAACTTTCACCCTGGGCATCTGCCTTGTTTGAATTTTTGCCACTTTTTATTAAGAAACAGGTACAAATTTTCCTTGACTTTCCGTTAAATCTGGTTTTAGTCGAGTTATAGGACCCATCTAAGATTGAGATTTTTAATGTTACAGCTGCTGCTTTACCCTGAGTCAGATGACTCTGCACAACTATCCCAGGTAACTGGATTTACGTAGTTATGTTTTGAAGAGGAAACATCGATACAAGATCATTAATTATCCTTTTTACTTTATTTCACAGATTGAGACCGAAAAGCTTTTTGCTCATCTTGTGGAGATTGAAATGAACAAGCGTCTGGTACACAGTTTTTCTCTCTTTTGTTGTTTCTCTTTTCTAACTTAGTTTGTTACATGCAATTTTCCAATGCAAACCATACTGAAATTTGCTTTCCTTTTACTATTTGTGAGATCTCAAATGATATTCCCCTCTGCATGTGTTTCCTATAATCTGTACTTTATTTTGCAATGGAAGTTTTCTGTGATTGAACGTGCTTGGTAATCCTATTCATTGACATCATGTCAGGAGGCACGCCATTTTTGTTTCTTTAGGGGAGGGATCTGTCATCCACTTTGACCAAACAGCTTTGCACAAAATGTAGAATTCCATTGAGTGCATTAGTTCTTTGCTGCTATTCATGCTTCTTTTCTTTAATGTTGGTATCAGATTTTTATGTCTTCCTCAGACATTTGGTACTTATCGAAGTCTGCATTGTATAATCATTTGATGCTGAGGGCTTGTCGTTTTCATTTGACTTTGATTCTATCCTTTTTTGACCTGAGCAACTTCTATTCTATCCTTAATGGGTATGCATCATGATTCTAGGTTGGCAGTTAATTGCTTTTTCAACACTCAGGTCCTTACTTGCTGATTTCTTTGGTGTTTTGAGCAGAAAGAAGGCACATACAAAGGCAAGAAATTTAATGCTATCTGCCACTTTTTCGGTTACCAGGCTCGGGGTTCAGTGCCATCAAAATTTGATTGTGACTATGCCTATGTATGGAAAGCTAGCCATTGTATTATCTCTTCTGATTTGAGCTATCTATTTTCTCCTGTCATGTTAATATTGAGGTCATACTATTGAAGGTTCTTGGGCACATCTGCTGCCATATTTTAGCAGCTGGTTTGAATGGTTACATGGCAACTGTAACTAACTTGAAGAATCCAGTGAACAAATGGCGTTGTGGTGCAGCTCCAATTACGGTGTGTTTTCCATTATTTCTGTACCTTTATTGCATCTTCTATGATGGTAGTAACAAATATTGGTTTCGTAGTTTTCCCTTATGTCTTTTAGACCAAGTTAAATGCATTCCGGCAATTTCTATTCTTTGTTAATACTTGCAATTGCCAAGAATGTAGACTCCAGTTATGACTATATGGTGAACCTCAGGCAATGATGACTGTGAAGCGTTGGTCTCAAAATCCCTCTGCCTTGTCAATAGGAAAACCCGCAATTCATCCAGCTACTGTGGACTTGAGAGGCAAAACATATGAGTAAGTCTCCAAGTGATTGCATGTGAAACGCCTAATTTGTAGTGTTTAGATTTAGTATTATGGAAGAGAAAAATGGAACAAATAATTATAAATGAGATATTTTCATAAAACTGATATCCTTTTGTTTTATATTTTTGGATTCTTTTTGCTCCCTCTCTCTCTCTCTGTGTCTGTCACACCTGATTTGACCAAAAAATGTTGCATGAATTGTGCATTGATTCATAGTCAGCTAGAACTTTTTATATAACTCTGGTTCTACCCTGGTTGTGACTTTGGTTACAGTCTCTTGAGGCAAAATGCAGCAAAATTTTTGTTGGACGATCTCTACAGAAATCCTGGACCCCTTCAGTTTGATGGTCCTGGTGCTGATTCCAAGGCTGTAACTCTATGTGTTGAAGACCAGGATTACATGGGTCGCATCAAGAAACTGCAGGAATATCTTGACCAGGTGATTAGAATTCTATGGTCTCAGATTTTTAGTTTTACTTGTGCATTCTATGAACTTTGTTATGGAAATACAAAAACACTGTACCATTATATTATAATCAATCACTTCCTATTTATGAATTCAATTACCTGGCATGTTCAAACATGATAGTTTTTGTTAAATTATATATTCTCTTCTGTTATGTTGTCTCAATTATTTTCTATTTGATTCATGAAATTCATGAACCTATGTTTGCATCAAACAGAATTGTTACACCTTCTATTATGGTTTCACACAAACCTCGGGGTCTAAATACTGAAAATAATTATTTATAAACTTGGTTCTTTCTGTGGAAAGAATTGATATAGACGGACACTTTCCCTAACCGGACCCAAAACATCTTATCTGGGAAGTTGCGCAATTTGATCTCTGGGCCATGATTTAAATTGTAGAAATTATGTCTATACCAAACAAGTTGAAGTTGATGAAACTAGATGAAGCAAACCGTCTTGGACCTTCTAATAGGAGGAAATTTTGTGGCAAGACTAATGTACAGTAGTAGCCTCTGGAGGATCCAGTTTAAGCCTCATGCTCATCCAATCTTCTACTGCGTTACCATTGATTGGGATATGCCATCATTGAAATATGAACCTACTTTCAAGTTTTCCTTGGGGTTTGAACTTGTTTCATTGAGTAATCTGTGGGTCATCTTTGAACTTGTTTCTTGTTTCATTGAGTAACCTATGGATTACTCATTTAGGTTTTGTCCATTTTTGATCTAGTAAACTATGTATGCCATTTGTGATCAGTATGCTGAGGGTGGACGAGCTTAAATTCAAATACTTACAACTGAAGGAGAAACTCTTTTTTTCTTTTTCTTTTTTAATTGCTAGCACTTCTCAAACTTGCCGTTTTCTAATCGAGCTCTTTTTTTATTTCTACAGGTGCGAACCATTGTAAAGCCAGGGTGCTCACAGGATATTCTGAAAGCAGCTCTGAGCGTCATGGCTTCTGTGACAGACGTTCTGTCAGTGATGGCTTCGCCGTCATACAACTCATCAAACTAAACACTATTGTTATCAGTTCCAGTTCTGATGACCGTGGTACTTAAATTCCTAGTACTTCCCCACGGGGAGATGCTTATATTCTTAAGTTGTAGTTACAGAACTGAGTTTTGTGTTTGATATAACTTTTTTTTTTTCTTTTCTTTCGTGCAAAATAATCGAGGATTGTATTTCAAGTTATGGGGAGAGAAAATTTTGTTTATGGTATGATAGGAATGTCTGTTAGTTTGGAGCCTTCATGAGATCAATAGCGCCAAGGCATGTTACCTTGCTTGGTACACTTTCATGTGTCTCCAAAGGATTAGTCTTTAGTTTTTGTTGCCTCAATTGGAGCAGCTGCTTTGCTCGCTATGCCGCATTTCTACGTCCCATCAATGTTCTTAAGATCACCCGATTCATAAAAGTAACTAACTTACAGGACTGACGACTGATTAAGGAACTCAGATGGTAATTAGCTGTTGGATATTGTGGATAATCGACTTGAGTTTTATTGTGGTCTGAAGGAAGCATTCTTGTGAGGACTGCACCAAATTTCAGGTTGGAACCGCAGTAGGGATTGCGACCACCTTCAGACTTAAAACATTTTATTTTCGTCATGAGAATTATCTAGTTTCCGTTAAGTTTGGAGCCACATTTGCTATTTATAGTACGCACTTCGTTGTCTCTCTAGTCAGCCTCAAAAACAGGAACTACTTCATCTAAACTAATATCCCTGACCTGCCAATAACTACTCAAACTGACTCCTAATCTCGGAAAACTTGAAAGCAGTTGAGTAGTTCCCGACTCCTCTTAATGCGTTGGAGCAGCTCAGGAAATACTGAAGGTGAAAGAATCAAGCAGAGAAATGGAGAAAGAGACAGCTTACAGAGCTCGCGTTGTGGTCCTCCCGTTTGACGGACAAGGCCATATAAATCCAATGCTCCAATTTTCAAAACGTTTGGCCTCCAAAGGGTTCAAAATTACAGTAGCCACAACAGTTTCTAGCGCGCAGTCCATGCGAGCTGAAGCTGGGGAAATTACATTTGAGCCAATATACGATGACTGCATCGAAGGTGGTTTAGGAGGACCAGGTGGGGTGGGGGGATTCATTGAGAGGTTTAAAGCTAGCGTCACTCGTCGATTACCTGAGCTTACGAAGAAGCTAGAAAACTCTGAGAATCCTGTGAAGTGCCTGGTGTATGATGCTAATCTGCCATGGGCTCTGAATTTAGCCAAGCAACTGGGTGTTTCTGGTGTCGCATTCTTCACACAATCATGTGCTGCTATTGCGAGCTACTACCCGATGTACATGGAGATGTCTGATAAGCCACTAACGGTGCCTGCTTTTTCAATGCCTGGATTGCGACAGCCTGAACTTCCAAAGTTGCTATCATCCGGTTCAGATAAGGGTGGCTATCCCCCGATAATCAGAATTATATTAGACCAATTCAGCAACATGGAGAAGGCAGATTGGATCCTTTTTAACTCGTTTGATAAGTTGGAAGAAGAGGTGAGTGGTTCTCTACTGTATTACAAAGTATAATCCCCTTCCTTTTTCTTTGATTTTTTTAGCATTAGTGCTTTGAACTAAAGTGGATCGGAAAAATGTTGAATAAATACCATTTCCAGACTATCCTATTTAAGCATAGTAATATTTGTGTATGCATGTCATTCTGCGGGATGAACTCCCCTGACTTAACATAGAAAATTGGTTCGATCTGCATCCATAAGTTCTACTTTTTAAAGTTCATTAGCAACTCATAGTTCTCAACCGATGACAAGTAAATGTAGGTTCTAAAATGGATGGCCAATCTCTGGCCTGCAGTTAGGACTATCGGACCGACTGTGCCATCTGTTTACCTTGACAAGAGAGTGAAAGGTGACGTAGATTATTGTTTCAATCTCTACAATCCAGATTGTGAGAACTGCATTAGGTGGCTTGACTCAAAGAAACCTGCTTCGGTGGTGTATGTTTCATTCGGCAGCGCTGCATGTTTAAATGCTGAACAGATGACAGAAATGGCATGGGCCCTGAGGCAGACTAGCAGCAACTTCTTATGGGTGGTGAAAGCAACAGAACATAGCAATCTCTTCTACAACTTCGTGGAGGAGACATCAGGAAAAGGATTGGTGGTGACATGGTGCCCACAGTTGGAGGTCTTGGCCCATCGTGCTATTGGATGCTTCGTAACACATAGTGGATGGAATTCCACAGTCGAGGCAATATGCCTTGGAGTGCCTGTGGTGGGAATGCCACAATTTTTAGACCAGATGATTGATGCGTACTTAATGGAGAGAGTTTGGCGAGTCGGTGTTCAACCAAAAGTAGATGAGAAAGGTCTTGCCACAAGGGAAGAAATTGACAGATGTATCAGGGACGTCATGCACGGAGAGGAATTTAAGAAGAATGCTCTGCGGTGGAAAACGTTAGCCAAGGAGGCAGTGGATGAGGCTGGAAGTTCAGATAAGCATATAAACGAAATTATTGCTCAACTAGTAGGCACATGATATTATCTTCCCTATTCAGTGTACTTCTCTATTCTTGCTCTTTTGGCTCCTGTGTGAAACCTGTGGCCATTAGATTATTCTCAGTTTGCACTTATGTTACTTACCACTACTTTGTGATATTCTCATGACAGTGTGGATGCAAAATTTGGAATGTTTTACTCATGTACTCGTGCTTAAACTACGTTTTCTGATTCAAGAAAATAGACTTTAGTTTTATAGTCCTAGACATGATGCAGATAAAAAATGGGGCATATGGATCTGTAATCTATGGTGAATGTTATCACATCCTTAAACACAGTCCTCTCTGACAACTGCTGTATTGTGTGAAAGATTTCTAGGTAAAGGGCCATATTTCTAGATGCCCCCTATTTGAAGATAAATACTTAGAGACCTTTGCTGCAACACCCTAGCACTACAGCCAATCAGAGTTTCCTTGGATGAAGCTAAAAAAAACAGCGATGAACCCTCAATCAATCCTGAACCAGTGCATCTCAAGTTAAGTTTCACAAATTCCTGGAACTGAGAAACTTGCTGTTGTTCAATTACTAAAACTCCCTGAATCCTGTGATCCACAATTTCACTGAAGTGACCGTGCTCAACAAAGTCTATTACATAACTAACCAACAGCACGTGATTTTTCTGGTCGCCTGCCATCAACAGCTGATTGTCCAATTACTAGGACAAGCAAAGACACTCCAAAGCTATTAAAATCACTTTTCTTTGTATGAGACTCTGTAGAAAAGTAATCAGGGTCAAAGAACTAGGTGTACCAACCAAGTCATCTTTGGCCTGTAATTCTCCCTCAGGAATTTATATGTTGAGTTCAAAGCCACATAACTAGGCAATATAGTGCTTGTCCAAGAAAAATATTTCTGGCTTTACATCCCTGTGGACTGTAGGCCGAGGAAAGGCAATATGGAGATATGTTAGTGCATGAGCAGTATATTTGGCAATCTTCAGCCTGACATGCCAAGGTAGTGATGACCCTTGAAAACCAATTCCCCCTCGATCGTTGAGAGCTTCTTTCTCTGCAAACTCGAACACTAGAGCTGGAGTTGGGAACTCCAAGCAGCAGCCTACTAGTTTGAGAACCCTATTATGGCCGCTTCTCTGCGATGAGATCAAAATGTCACGGAAAGCTTCTGATCTAACACTAGCATTTCCCGCTAGTCCAATACTTCTTTAGTGTAACAGGGCGGCCATTCAGACAACCCTCATACCATTCAAAATAAACAGAAGTTCTGCCAATAAAACGTGGATAGAAGTCCTCTGTGGCTCTCTGGATCTCTTCGGCACTGAAACTACGAATTGGATTGCGTCTATCATTGCAGGAAGCAGTCAGTTCCTCTAATAATATGCTTCCGTTTCTCAAGAAACATCTCTCCTGATCCTTCTCCATCCCTTCTATTTCATGAATCATTTGCAAGATATGTTGCTAAACACAATCCCCTTAACGTTCTAGAAAAAAAAATAGTTACAAATAGTAATTTCAAGATCTTTGGCAAACTTTCCTAAAGATGGAATTGATGGATAAAGGTATCTGTTCGGTCAGATGCAAGATCAAAAACTATAAGCTCAAAACGATGCAACATAAAAAGGTATAACAAAATAGAGGAATCAAAGAAATTGCAAGGCTCAGAGTTCGATATGTATCCTCTGCCTCTGTTCAGCTCTAGCCTCGCAATCTCCTGCAATTTATACCACCCTTTTGCACGGTCTAACCGGTGCTATCTCAAAAGCAAAGAACCCCAGTAGTGATCTATACGATGTTATGGCTTAGAATACTTTTAGGGATGGAGTGACTGTCGGGTAAGACAAAGCCATTTGCAATTAAACGCGGATGGAACTAACGACAGAGACATCATTACCATGTACAGTACTACCAGGAGATGTGATACCCGACAAGAGGTATGTTAAAATAGAAAAAGAATGAAACAGGAGTTGGTGGCAAAAAGAGAGGGCATGTCAAAACCATTGCAGGAAAAAACGGGTGTAAAAAGTAGGGATTGGTTCATGTCTTCTTCGAGGAAAAGAATGAAACAAGAGACGTCAGAAGCCAAAATGGGAAAATATGACAGAAAGGTTAGAAAATGGGAGCTCTTGACATCTACGAATGGAAAGCATCCTCTATGAAGTACATGACTCGCCCTCTGTTATAACACGACAACCAGACAACGCTACACAAATCGTATTTTGTTACCGTTTTTCAAGTTGGTTCGTTCTCAGCCAAGTTTTTCAAGTCAGCTTGGCTGGATTCAACAATTTCATTGGATGAATATGTTAATATAAAGTGTGTGGATGAATATCTTAATATAAAGTCTTTTTCTTATGTAAAATGTCTCTCTCTTGGAAAAAGATTGGACATTTCTATCAATAGCATCAATGAACACATCCTATCAAAAAAGATAAACTGGATCTACGAATCCATGGGGCAACTACACATACCAAGAAGATGTTGGAAAGTATGTATTAAATTTGTTGGGCATGAAAGTCATTAGAAGGCACTTTTTTTTATAATTAATTTGTTAAAAATATGACTATATCTAAGTACAAAGAGCAAAATAAACTAATATATTGACAATGTAAAATTTAAACCAAATTTTGATAAATCTTTTCATCATGAGCATCAAAACGTGTTTCTTATATGAATTTACATACTTTATTCAAAACTTAAATTTTAATATTATATTTAAAAATATTTTTTTTAAAAAAAATAGATATATAAAATATGATATTGTCTCAAAAGGGTGAATATATATATATATATATTAGTAATAGAAGATTTTAACAATATTGAGTTAAAGAAAAAAGAGGTATAATGAACAAAAAAAAAATTAAAAAATGTTAGCATAAATTTGGCCTTTAAAAAGTCCAGTAACCCAAGATCATACTTAGTTATCATGAACCATGAAATAGAATTAAAAGGATGTTAGAATGAACCTATTTTTGGCTCCATAGGTTCAATATAAGTAGCTATCTACCTTCCTTATTCCCTTATGGAGCACAAGATAGATAACGTTTCTTTCAAAGTCACTGTAGGTACGAAAGGGTGAAAAAGATGGATGTGTCTATTCGTTAAAATAAATGTGTTCACGGCTTTTAATATATAAGCCTTCATCTTAACCGACTCATTATAACGTAAACACACATCCATCATTATAAGTCCAGAACTTTCAGGCCCACAACTTGATTGTCCATACACTTAACGTGACTTGTATGTGCATAGTTTAGAATTAAGGAAAAGACTTAGCCATATAATTTATGTGTTATACAAATTGGCATGATTCATCACAGTCTTATTAGGTAAATACTAGCCTACACTAATACCTCCATATTTGTTATAAATAAGAACCTTTATGTCACTCAAATAGACCATATGAAAATACATTAATATATCCAAGTAAAAGATATTTATAATGACCATTGATGTAAGCCTATATATAGGTAGGCTATGTAAATAGTCTAATAATCTTCCACTTAGGCTACATCAATGGGATAGAAAAATAAGTGTTAAGAAAAATAGTTTAAACCTTATATATGAATCTAGTGACAATTTTCATAAATAGATCATGTCCTAATAGAATTTCAAAACCCTGAACTATGGCAGTAACTAAAATCATGTACCAAAAGCAGAACCAACTACAATCATAAGAGTCTTTCAAAACTACTGACATGAATCCAAACATGGTAGTGCATAAATTAAATAACACTTTAGAGTGATGCTTTATGTGTTATCCACATTGTCAGTCAATTATTTATATCTTTACTGATAACTAGTCATTAGAAAACAAACTACATAGTTCTAATGAACTAATATGTCTTATATAGATTAACTAGTATTGTTTTGTGGTGCTATAAGACATTCCATTATGGCCAAAATTTCAACACCCCCGGCCAATTACTTAAGATTGCACCTATCTTAAGACTTTGTATATGTGTACATGTATTGTTGAGCACACATATTAGTCTATTATCATATAAAACTACCAATGTTTTACATGACTATATGAATTCAAGCATAATACAGACAATTATACATGTTTATGAAAAAGAGTTACTTCATAACAAAAATATAGGTAAACTATTATACATAATAGTTAAAATAATAATACAAGAACTCCCACTACACAAAAGCATCCCATGACGCCCCTAAGCCTATGCTAACAACATGTCGATCAAATACACAAGGACTAAGGCCTTTAGTGAGCGGGTCAACTATCATATCATCTATTCCAATAAGGTCAACTAAGATGACCATTCTGGACCTTTTCCTTTATAGTTAGGTGTTTTATCTCCATGTGTTTAGACCCTGTGATATTTTTATTGTTATTGATATATAACACCATAGCCTTATTATCAAAGTACAACTAGATTGGTTTATTGCCAAACTTATAGTTTGCCAATTCTTTTATCAAATTTCTTAACCAGATGGCCTAAATAGCAGCATTATAACAACCTAAAATTCAGCATGCATAGTAAAAAAAGTCATTAATGTCTACTTTGTACTTTTCCAAAAAACTGCTTTACCTACTAATAGGAATGCATAACCAAATGTTGACTTTAAGTCATCTTTACAACCTGCATAGTCTAAATCTGAATAACCTATTAGTTGTAAGTTTCTGACATACCTATAAGTCAACATGTAATCCCTTATTCTTTTTAAATACCTTAAAACTTTCTTAGCAACAACCCAATGATCTAGGCATGGGTTAGACTGGTATCTTCCAAGAAGAGTAGTAATAAAAGCAATGTCAAGCCTAGTACAAACCTAAGTATACATTATGCTACCTACTACACAAGCATAAGGTATTGTTTTCATGTATTCTTTCTCATTTTTAATTTTTGGGCACCGTTGGCGGCTCAACTTCTCATTCTTGAGAACTAGAACCCTCCCAGGTCTACAAACCCTCCCAAGTCTACAATCTTCCATATGAAACCCATTTAATACATGATCAATGTATGCCTTTTGAGAAAGACTTAATAAGCAGCGTAAGCGATCTCTTTGAATTTCTATGCCAAGTACAAAATTTGCTTCACCCAGATCTTTCATGTCAAATCGTGTAGATAACAATCTTTAGTATTATTGAGTAACCTTTTATCATTGTTTGTAAGTAATATATCATTAACATAAAGTATTAAAAAGATGGGTATACTCCCATTGATCTTGGTGTATATGCAGCGGTCTACTTTATTTTCCATAAAGCCACATAATGTGATAAAATCATCAAACTTTAAATACCATTGTCGAAAAGCTTGTTTGAGACCATAAATAGATTTTTTGAGTCTACAAACAAATTAACGTGTGTCACCTCCTGCAAAACCTTCTAGTTGCAACATATAAATTTCTTCATCAAGGACTCCATTAAGAAAAGCAATTTTCACATCCATCTAGTGTAATTTCATATCAAAATGAGCTACTAATGCCATTATCACTCTAAAAGTATCTTTAAAAGAGACTGGTGGAAAAGTCTCATTATAGTCTACTCATTTTTTTTTAGTGAATCCCTTGGCTACCAGTCTAGTTTTGAATTTGTCAACTTTTCTAATAAAGTCCCTTTTAGTCTTAAAGATCCATTTACAACCAATAGGCATGTATCCTTTAGGCAATTTAACTAAGTCCCAAACATCATTATGCTTCATTGACTGGATTGCATTACACATCGCATCTTTCAACAATTGTGATTGAGGGCTAGAAATAGCTTATGCATAAGTCACTAGATCTTTGAATAGTTGGTCTTCTCAAATCAAATTCTTAATTCTTGTTCCCCTAAATAGACTAGATAGTTTGGATGAATAGTTGGTCTTCTTTCTTTAGTGGATCTTCTAAAAATAAGAGCATATGTTGTTAGATCTTGATCTTGTAAAGTTTCAGTTGAAATAGGCGTTGACGACATAACATGACTATGGTTTGTTATGCTACATTCTACATTCAACTGAATAGAGAGAGAGCATGAAGTCCCAATAGTATCACTAATAATTAAAGTTTGAGAACAATTATTCTTTTCTACTACATCTAATTCTAGAAACTTTATTAATTGTGATTCCACAATTCTAGTACCTCCAAAAGGATTATAAAATCGATATCCTTTTGAATAATGTGGATATCCCACAAGGTGGCATTGAGTAGTTCTTAAATCCAATTTACCCAGATTTGGATTATATAACTTCACCTCTGTTAGGCACCCCCAAACTTGTAGATGGTTCAAACTTGGTTTCTTACCTGTCCATAACTCATAAAGGGTCAATGGGATTGCTTTAGAAGGAATACGATTTAATATGTATAATGATGCCTTTAGGACTTCACCCCATAGAAAATTAGGCAAGTTTCTCCCACTCATTGTGCTTCTAACTATGTCAAGTAAGGTCTTATTTCATCTTTCAACAATTTTATTATGCTCAAGGCTTCCAAGCATAAAATATTGAGCTACTATATTATAATCCTGTAAGTATTGGGCAATCATGCCTTTTAATTGACTGGTATCTCCATGTTTGCCATAATACTCACCACCTCAATAAGATTTGATAACCTTTATACTTTTCCCTAATTATTTCTCAACTTCAGTCCTATATTCCTTAAACTTGTTAAAGGAGTAAGACTTTTCCTTAATCAAGTATACATAGCCATATCGGAAAAAGTCATCTATAAAGGTGATGAAATATGAGTTTTAGCACAAAGTTGCTTTATATGGACTGTTTATATCTGTATGAATAACTTCTAAAAGGTTAGAACTATGGACTGCATTTTTCTTTTTTGTTTTGATCATTTTGCGTTTACAACAATCCATGCACATCTCAAGATTACCTTTAAGAGTAGGCAGGATGTTAGACCTGCTCAACCTTTCTACTCTTTCTCTAGAGATATGGCTAAGTCTTTTATGCCACAAGGCATATGATTTATCTTTAGATAAAAGCCTTTTGGGATCAACATTTTCAATGTTATGTACCATATAAATATTATGAGGAGATAGACACAATCTATATAATCCATCACATAACACACAACTACCAACTAGAGCTGTATTATGGAACATATTTACATCAAGGATCCTAAACTCAAAAGTGTAGCCATGTCTTGCTAATACAGATACATATATTAGATTCTGTCTAAAAGATGATACATAAAATGTGTCATACAAAGTCATTCTGTGACCAATTTCTAGAACTAGGATAATATCTCCTACATATTCAACATCAGCTTTTACATTATTCCCAACTGTGAGTTATAGTTCTTTCTTACTTAGGTGCCTCTTGCTTGTGAATCCTTGAATAATAAAAGCAACATGATTAATTGCTGCACTATTAAGCCACCAAGTACTAAATGGTGCTTTTGAAAGATTAGATTCACAAACTAGTGTATAAGAACTACTACTTTTTCTCTCACATTTTGCTAATTAGTCCTTATACTTTGCACAGTCTTTCTTGGCGTGACCTTTCTTTTTACAAAAGAAGCACTTAATAATATCTCTTTTGCTGGATGTATTCACTGCCTTTAATGCGCTGCTAGAGGACCTTGCATCTCTAGATGAAGATTTAGGATTTTTAGGAGTTGAAGGCAGTAACTTACCTTTTCCTTTATCTTTCCTTGCTTATAAACCTTGAACATGCATAGCTGTTGCAATGTAGCTCAAAAAAGTAAGTCATTAAATGACCATGCTCATCTTGGGATGTGTATGTAGTATTAAGCATATCAAACTCATATGGTAAAGAGTTGAGTGCATGATGGACAATACAATCCTCTGGCAAGGTAACATTCACAGCTGTCAACCTTGATTGCAACTCTATCATCCTGATGATATAGTTATGTACATCTCCTTATGCTAAGTCATATCGCATTCAAAACAGTTCCTTTATGAGGATGGAGGATGGATATCTCAACCTTTGATAAGACTTTATATTGCATAGTAATAGCCTTTAAGAACTCCTTAGTTGTACTTCCAATGGGTAAACTACTCCTTAGAGGATCAGTGATCGCTCTCTTCATGAGCAATAAGCACGAGCAATCACATTTTTCCCAATGAGCAAGGGCTTGCTTTTATTCTTTAGTACTAGTTTTAGTTATAGCATCTGGCTTATCTTCAGTTATGGCCTTGTTAATTTCTGCAACTTCCATGGCAAAGAACACATCTTCTTTCCACTTTATGAAATTTCAGCCAGTAAGAACTTCAATAGTGACAGTATTTCTATTGATGGAGAAAGTAGCTAAATTTTGAGTAAAATAAGCATTAGTGAATTAACAAATAGTTGGCTCACAACTATCATTATGCAAACACCTTTGGCCTGAAAGCATAATATATAATTGCAAACTCACTATATAATGACAATAAAGAAAACATTCCAAATCCTTATAATCTACCACCTTTAGGCTGATTAGATCACTTAGATTAGTTTGTTTCCCCATATGTCTACTATGTATCCCTCCAAATTTTAATACACAATCATCTTCTTTAGACTGATAATCATATATCAAAATTAGAGACATTCTCAAACTACATTGAGATCGATATTTCATAATCCAATTAAGAAAGTGCTACTTTGGCAATCACAATCCGTTTTAAATCACAAAATTCTCTCATGTCGCAAAATATAAACCTTATGTTACTTACAACCTTATATGCAATTTATCTTTATAAACAAGGGGCACTTTATGTCTAAATTGCATGACTTTTGATGCTTCACGAATTAATTATAATTACATGTAATTTAAAATGAATCATGCATACAATAAAACATTAATATATACATGGCAAAATATATAACATATATCAATAAATTGATTATTGCCATACAATCAGTTAACTTCTATAATATGCAATTAAAACATAAAATTATTGCATAATTAAAATTTTAAAAAAATTTAAATACTTGAAACATTAAAATAATCACTCAAGCATGCTTCAAGAATTTAAAATTTTGCTCCAAAAGTTTGTAGATACGAAAATCTAAATTTTTGGTCAAAATTTGAGTCCAAAAATAAGTCCTATGCGCCTACAAGCGCCACCGGTAACCGCTGCTAGTTTAAAATGGCCAGATACCGGTTTAGGTTGATTTAGGACTGGCATAGGTCAAAATATCGGCTGATTTATACTAGATATGCTCGATCACCACCATCGAGACTGGTTCTAGTCTCGACTCTGCCTCCATAGTGTGTGTTGGCACATGGCCGACCTTCGACTGATCAAGCAGCCTAACACCGATCATCATAAGATGGTCATTGGCAGTTTATTTGATTTCAACCTGAATGGGTTGGGTCGACTCTCCTCCAATTTGGTTTTCGACGATGGTTACTAGTAGAATCGGCGACACCATGACCAACAATGGTGTCGGTTTCTTGATTCGACCCTTGTAGGTGTTGGGTTTGTTCAAAATGGTTATTATGATACCCACAAACCTGAAATTAAATAAAAAAATCATTTTTAGTTTAGAAAACTCACGTTTTCAAATGATTTTTTTGGATTTCATGATTCAAATAGAACTAAGCATGCTCTGATACCAATTGTTAGCATAAATTTGGACTCTAAAGAGTCGAGTAATCCAACATCACACTTAGTTATCATAAACCATGAAATAAAATTAAAAGGATGTTAGAATGAACTTTTTTTTGACTTCATAGGTTTAATATAAGTAGCTATCTACCTTTCTTATTCCCTTATGAAGCACAAGATAGATAAGGTTTCTTTCAAAGTCACTGTAAGTATGAAAGGGTGAAAAGGATGGATGTGTCTATTCATTAAAATAACTGTGTTCGCAGCCTTCAATATATAAGCCTTTGTCTTAACCGATTTAAGACTCATTGTAACTATAAACACGTATCCATAAAGCCCATTATGAGTTCAGAACTTTTAGGCCCACAACTTGATTGTCCATACACTTAATGTGACTCATGTGTATAGTTTAGAGTTAGGAAAATGACTTAGCCATATAATTTATGTGTTATACAAATAGGTCTGACTCATCATATTCTTATTGGGTAAACACTGGTTTACACTAATGACTTCATATTTGTTATAAATAAGAACCTTTATATTATCCAAATAGACCATATGAAAATATGAAAATATATCAATATATCCAAATAAAATATATTTATAATGCCCATTGATGTAAGCCCACGTATAGGTAGGCTATGTAAATAATCTAACATAAGAAACACCTTCTTCGTCTGTCCAAGTTAAAATTCTAACAGAAGATATATGCATGTACGTAAAGTCAGCTGTTCCCAGCACTGGAATACCCTCTAACTTTGAAATTCAGCTTCTAAGTGCCCAGTACACCTCTGGTTAAGCCAATCGGCCGCTCCCGAAAAGCAAAAGAGGGAAAGGCTGTGCCGCGGACCACCAGATCGGAGCTAGACCAATGGAAGAACAAAGTTCCCGTCTCTTTACCTCACACCCAAAAGTTCTCCCCAAACTGAAAACCCTCAAAACCCCAAATTCTCTCCTCCACTGGAAGTAGAGCAGAGCTTCTCTCAGTGAATCCTAGAATCCCCACTACTCTGTTCGTGGTGGGGTTGATACTCTGCAGCTCGCCTGCCCAAAGATCACACTTCATTTTCTCTCTTGAGGCCTCTTTGCGCTCCTGATCTCACGGTCAGTTGGCTCCTCTCTCTCTCTATCTCGCTGTGCGTGTGTTTTAGACGGTTAATTGCTGTAATTTCGTGGAAATGAAACACTTAGCCGCAGTTTATTGCAATGAAGGCGTCAATTTGGTAAACTTTGGGAGGTAATGGGAAAATTGGACACTTAACTGTGAGTCAGTCATGGATATTGAACCTCCGAACATTGAAAATGAGGTTATGGAATTTGACATGGGTGATGCTGCAGAAGATGGGACTCCCACACCCGACTTCGAACACCCTGATGACGACTATGAAAGAGATTACAATGAGGATTTAGTTGAAGGTTCTAATCCTTCTACCTCGCATGGTTTTTTATCCTCAAATGGTGAACCTAATCTTGAACCATGCGAGGGTATGGAGTTCGATTCCGAACAGGCTGCACGTATTTTTTACAATTCGTACGCCCGCCGCGTTGGTTTTAGTACCCGGGTCAGTGTCTACCAGCGGTCACGTCGTGATGGGTCCATCATATGCCGTCAAATTGTGTGTTCCCGTGAGGGATTTCGTCGTGAGGGAGCTGAAAATAGGTCTAAGAGACAGCGGACAGTCACCAGAGTTGGGTGTAAAGCGCAGATGACGGTAAAGAAGCAGAGCTCTGGCAAATGGACTGTGTCAAAACTCGTAAAGGAGCATAATCACGAGCTTGTGCCGCCGGATAAAGTGCATTGCCTCCGCTCCCATAGGCATGTATCAGGTCCTGCTCGAAGCCTGATCGATACCCTTCAAGCGGCTGGGATGGGCCCTAGTGGGGTGATGTCTGTGTTGATTAAAGAATCCGGTGGAATTAATAATGTTGGATTTACAAAAGTTGATTGCCAGAATTACATGAGTAGTAGTAGGCAGAGGACTCTAGGTAGTGGGGGCCAGATTGTTTTTGACTATTTGAAGCAAAAGCATGCTGAGGATCCTCGTTTTTTTTATGCAGTCCAGGGTGACTCTGAGAATTCAACAGGAAACATCTTCTGGGCTGATGCAGATTCAAGAATGAACTATAACTACTTCGGAGAAACAGTTACATTTGATACAACATATAGAATGAACCGTTGCCGTGTTCCTTTTGCTCCATTTACAGGGTGGAACCATCATGGACAACCTGTATTGTTTGGATGTGCATTACTCCTAAATGAGTCAGAGTCCTCATTTGTTTGGCTATTCCAGACTTGGCTAGCTGCGATGTCTGGTCGCCATCCCATCTCAATCACAACAGACCAAGACAGAATCATACGATCAGCAGTTGTGCAAGTGTTTCCAGGAACCCGCCATCGATTTTGTAAATGGAATGTTTTTAGGGAAGCTCAAGAGAAGTTGTCAGATGTCTATCGCTCACACCATACTTTTGAAGCAGAGTTGCAGAAGTGCATCAATTTGACAGAGACAATTGATGAGTTTGAATCATGTTGGGAGTCTCTTCTTCACAGATATGGTCTCGAGGATAATGAGTGGCTTCAGTCAATGTACAATGCTCGCCAACAGTGGGTACCAGTTTATCTACGAGATACATTCTTTGGGGAGATGTCCATAACCCAAGGAAGTGATAACATAAACTCATACTTTGATGGGTACATAAATGCATCAACTAATGTTCAGGTGTTGATTAAGCAGTATGAAAAGGCGATTACCACTCGATATGAAAAAGAGGTAAAGGCAGACTATGATACAATTAACACTTCACCAGTTCTAAAAACTCCGTCTCCCATGGAAAAACAAGCCGCACATCTTTATACGAGGAAAATATTTATGAAGTTCCAAGAAGAATTGGTCGAGACTCTTGCTTATCCTGTGACTATGATTGATGATACTGGATCAGGAACCATTTATCGGGTGGCAAAGTTTGGGGAAGACCACAAGGCGCACTCTGTTAGTTTCAATGTTTTTGAAAAGAAAGCTAGTTGTAGCTGTCAAATGTTTGAATTTTCGGGTATTATATGTAGACATATATTAGCAGTATTTAGAGTAATGAATGTTCTGACGCTACCGTCTCATTATATCTTGAAACGCTGGACAAGAAATGCAAAGAGTGGGGTTTTGTTGGATGAGCGCACTCTTGGATTACCAAGTGATTCTCAAGAGTCTTCTACTGTGCGTTATGACAACCTAAGACGGGAAGCTATCAAGTATGTAGAAGAAGGGGCTGAAACTGTGCATGTTTATAATATGGCGATGGATGCTCTTCAAGAGGCTGCAAAGAAGGTTGCTGCAGCCAGGAACCATGGTTCTGGGGCCACTCAGAGTACACTGGATAAAGGGCATCAACAGCTTCATTCTTGCTCGATCGTATGTTCTTTCATCATACAAATATTCTTCCTGATGACTTTTTCCTTCTTTTCTTTTTTCTTTTTTTTTTAACCTGCAAACGTGCTTTACTTGGTGCTCTGGGTCTTTCTTCAGTAATCTTCCTCTTCTGAACTTCCACAGAAATTAGGCTCATCCTGTAACTGGGATGTATTCCAGCCCTAAACTGTATTGGATGTGGCCTTTGCATTCCTTAGTAGCCACATGCTTAGTGGCGCAGCCAAGCACGCGTTTAGTGGTGCACAGCTCATGGTTAACGTGATCCTATGGCTTAGTATATTAGGATGGTTTTGATTTATCTGACTTTGGCTTCATAGGCGTATATTTCTTCTGCTAGACCAAACGACTAGTCTGAATAACTTTGCACCAATGTTGCCTGATGCTTATTTACTTTTTCTTTTCCTATTCTTGTGACTGCTGTTCAGTATATCTCCATCTTAGGGACCAACTGCTGGTTACACATAATTAGTACGGGACTTGCAGTACCTTACTGAAATTATTCAACTATCAAATGAGATTGTCATAAGTTCTCTAGAACTTTTAGTATCATAATTTTGATCCGCAAATGCTCACCAAGGTTTAGAAAAAGGAAAAGAACTGAGTCTTTTGTCTCAAACCCCACCTATTTGGGACTGGCATTAATGAGGAGAAATCTGGAATGCTACATTTTGCATTTGAGAGCTCAGCCGAAAAGGATGTTGCTTACAGGACTTTGAAGATTGTCTAGTTAAGCGTGTGTTGTGAGTCTCCAAAATCACTTCAAATTATATAACTAAATTATATAAATGGTGAAGCTCCTGGGTACAAGAAATGGATTTCCTATTCATTTGGTTCTTTTATGTTCCTACTGTATGTTTAAGTCTTTTCATATGTGCACCTGCATCTCAGTTTCACTTAATTGTCGTCTTTTGTTTTCACTTCTGTAGGATCAGGACAAGAGAATTCAGGAATTAAATGCTGAGTTGGAGAGTGCAAGTCAACGGTGTGAGGCATATCGAGCAAAACTCTTTGATGTTTTGAAAAACATGGAAGAAGAGAAGTTGAAGATATCAGTTAAGGTTCAGAATGTGAGGCTCAATTTAAAAAGTTAGATTGGGAGAGGCTTCATCATCATCATGAGTACCACAAATGTCAACTGGTATAGTGAGAGTAATTGGGTGATTAGAGCATCCCATTACTGCCGACTGTAGCTTATGTTTAGTTAGTGGAAGAGATATAAATTTGTCCTAGTTTTAGCACAGGTGTAAACTATGTCCACTTCCTCTTGATTTGTAACAGTAGTAGAATAGGTTGTCTGAAGTGGGTGGAGAGGTGGTGACAAAGTGAAATTACACTTTGATGCGCTTCTTTAAGCCTTTGATCTACTTCTTGTTCATGTAAATTTGGTGCGGTTGTCACCAATGAGGAATTTCAGATGCGGTTGACTAACAGAAGGATTGGAAAACTGAACGCTTCTTAGGCACTGAGCTGTTGTATATGGCGTTTTGTTATCTTTGATGTGTTTTAGTAGGATAGATTTATATCAATTACCAAGTTATTATGATGGGTCTTTTGTCCTTAAAACTGATTTTAGGAGGGATGTACCTGAACATTTGTAAATGATATTGTGGTAATATATGTGCTATATGAGAAAATCACTATATTTTTAACATGAGAACTGAATTGTAATGAAATGTAACACTTGAATAGAGACCTTAATATCTTAGTAGAGTGAGCATGACCTCCTTTTTTAATAATAGATTATTGAAAGTAGTGCAATGCTTTATCACAATCCAATAAGTCTTTGTATTAAAAATAATGATTGTCTTATATCATTAGTATTTGGCTTTAATATTCTTCTTATATACTCTTTCTTTTTCTTAATAACCAGTTCCAAGGAAAAGAAATTAGACTTGTTCATTAACAAGTCTAAAAAATTCACGACTTATATGGTGGACATAGGTAGTTTGTGAGTTGGTCTCATTTCAATCGCCAATTTGATTAAGAAGATGATGGGCCGCAGGTCAGTTGAGCCAAAGCCCATTTGAGGACAAAAGAATCTGTAGACTATGCTTTTTAATAAATATGGAATAGAAATGGGAGGGAGTGATCCCAACGGTCGAACGGTGGTGGAATTTGAATTTCAAAAAATGTGCTCGTTGAGGCAACGGATCCAAAACAATAGAGGAGAACCCCACGCGCCTCGCCTCAAGCGTTAACGTGTATAAATATGGTGGGTGCGTTTCCTCACGCACAGAGTATCATTGGAAGGCGAAAAAGAGAGAGGGAAAGAGAGAGAAAATGGAGAACGCAGTGTTAGGGGGAGGAGTCAGAAAGGGGGTGTCGGCGATGGAGGCGTACGAGAAGCTAGAGAAGGTCGGAGAAGGGACGTACGGGAAGGTGTACAGGGCAAGAGAGAGGGCGACGGGGAAGATCGTGGCCCTCAAGAAGACTCGCCTCCACGAGGACGAGGAGGGCGTCCCTCCCACCACTCTCCGGGAGGTCTCTATTCTCCGCATGCTCTCCATCGATCCCCACGTCGTCAGGTCTAATCAGTGCTCTCTATTTCCTTTCCTACTCTGTTTTTTGTTTTGGTTCTTCTTCATCTTTGTCTTGTTTCTCCATTGTTTTGAATACTCTCATCGCTGTTTTGCTGCTTCTTGCTTGGTCTTCAACAATTTACTCCATCTCTTTAACTCCCACTCCTCTGTTTGAATGCTTCTTGGTTGGGCCTCGAAACACGGTTCTGGTGATGGTATTAAGTTTATTCGGGCAGGCTTTACCATGTTAGTTAACAGTCGGGGTTTCCAACTTCTTTGCTCTCTCCAGGGGTTTTACTTCTGAAGATTGAAATTGCTTTCTGTGATCTGTGGGGTTCTCTTTTTTTTTTTCTTTTCTTTTTTTTTGGTTTGCGTTGTTGCTAAAGCGTTTCTTATGCTTATTATTTCTTGAGGTTTCAACTTCTTTTTTGGTGGCTTCGATTGATTCATCACTTGGTTTTCGGCTGTAGGATTCTTGACTCAAATCTTGTTTCTTGACTCTGTTCCTTTTCTTTTGTTAGGTTCATTGAGTTAGGTTCCTAGGCTTACTCAAAAATTATGTTTCTTGAAAACACTCTCCTTAATGGGGTTTGCATCTAAATATGAACATGAAACAAGGTCAGAATAGAGTCATGTGTAGATGATATTTTGGGAAACTTGGCGCCCCTGTTCTCTGTAGAATCGTCTTTTCTTTCTACTGAGAATTCTTAATTCCTTGGCCCAAAAAAAAAAAAAAACTACCAACAGGTTGATGGATGTCAAACAAGGTCAGAATAAAGAAGGAAAGACGGTACTCTACTTGGTCTTTGAGTACATGGATACCGATCTCAAGAAATTCATTCGGGGCTTCCGTCAAACTGGAGAGAATATTCCGGCCAACATTGTTAAGGTAGAGATGAAAGAATGATTCTGGACTAGTTTATTATGGTTGTTTTCGGTCGTTTCCTGCTTCAAACTCGTGGCTTTTCTTGTAGAGTTTGATGTTCCAACTTTGCAAGGGTGTGGCCTTTTGCCACGGTCATGGAATCTTACACAGGTAACTTTCGGACGTTTTCCTCCAAAATGACTCGTTTTCTCAGGAACATGGGTTTTGAACTTCTTCTTTTGTTTTTTTCCTTTTTTTTTTTGTCTCCTGCTCAGGGATCTGAAACCTCATAATCTATTGATGGACCGAAAGACAATGATGCTTAAAATAGCAGATCTTGGATTAGCTCGGGCATTTACCGTGCCAATTAAAAAGTACACTCATGAGGTAAACTATATATGTTCTTTATTCTTCATTAAGGTTCGTTTAACAAAAGTTTGAACTTAAACATTTGTGTTCTTCGCCATTCCAGATACTAACTCTGTGGTATAGAGCTCCAGAAGTCCTTCTAGGTTCTACCCATTACTCAACTGCTGTAGATATGTGGTCTGTTGCCTGTATATTTGGTACTGATCTTTACCCACGACTTCGGCTTGATTTTCAATGAAGTTTTTGGGTTACCAAATTATACATTTGCTTTCAAGGGAATAATTTATTCATTCTAAATTTGTAGCTGAGCTTGTCACAAAGCAAGCACTCTTCCCAGGAGATTCTGAATTGCAGCAGCTCCTCCACATATTCAGATTGTTAGGGACGCCAAATGAGGAAGTGTGGCCAGGAGTTAGCAAACTAATGAATTGGCATGAGTATCCACAATGGAAAGCTCAGGATCTGTCAAAAGCTGTTCCTGGTTTGGATAAGGACGGGCTGGACCTGCTATCTGTAAGTTGAACCTCACCCCCTTTTGATTGGCTCTGTAGTTTTAGGCCTGCTATCTCTGTCTTTGATAATTGACCGTTGGGTTTTGTGTTTTACAGCAAATGTTGCACTACGAACCATCAAAGCGGATCTCGGCAAAGAAAGCAATGGAACATCCTTACTTTGATGAGCTGAACAAGGCTTCTCTCTAAAACCGAACCGAAACAAGGCTAACAGTTTCTACTGTTGCGAGTTTATCTGCTTCCCTCAAGCATACATGTTTAGATTTGTTGTAGGAAAAAACTTGTTCTAGATGTTATGGCTCGTCTTCCAATTTTAATTGGACAAATATGATTTGATGATGATGCTTTAGTACTTCAAATTACAATTGAATTCTGACAAGCAAAATCAAAAATCATTTCATGGAGTGAAGAGACAACGATTAAAATGGATTATCATCCCGTTTCCAAATTAGCAAAATGGAAAACAAAATGCTATGACGAACTGTGGACTATTGAATCTCTCTACAAGTCTCACACAGCTTGCCTAATCTTGGTTTTTGTGAACCTCTTTGAAGTTAAGCTTCAAGAGTTTAAGCCACAAGCCACATGAAGAAGGTTGACCAAAGAGTAAGTGAAATTGAAGCCAACGCGTAAGTCCACAACATGATTACAGAACATTCACTCTCCCCAGCGCCGAACAATTGGGTGATGGTTCCTGCCAATTAAGGACAGGAAAAGAAAAATTATTAAAGCTAAAAAATAACCATTACATGTATGTATTACTGCTGCTACCACCTTTTAATTCAAGAACAAAGAAAAATTATTAAGGGCTGAAAACAACCATTCAATGCCTTCTGAATGTAGTAATACCTATGTTCATAGCAGGAGGGACTGCATACTGGAGCAGAAGAATAAACCGATATAACGGATCAGAGTGCACCAAACCAAATTGATGTGCACCTTTAATGATTAAAATCCCTGTCAATGGGAGGGCAATATAACGGACAACTATAATGCCAGCAACGAGGGATTTCTGAAGCCCTGACCCTTTTAGACCTGGAAGAGATTTTTATCAATTGTAAGTTTCCAGCAAAAAGGTGAGGCTAAGATGGAAAAAAGATGAGCCTCATATCAGATAATCACCTTTGAGAAGGTTCCCACCCACTATGAGTGTGAGAGCCGGGATGGCTCCGTCACTGCAGTTGTCAAGAGTATTGCGAAACTTAGCTCCCAGAATTTAAACAGGAATAGAGTTATGAATCAAGCATAGCAAGAACAATTTACAGTGTTCATAATCCCACTTTTGAAATGAGCTACAACACCATTAACGATTGAATTGAAAGTACACATCAAGATACTGAATAAAAACATGCCCAACTTATACATAAAGTTGAACAGATTTCAATCACAGGTTTCGTACCCCAACAAGGAAGCAGAGTCTTGGATTACACGAAGAGGAGCACTATCGCCAATCATTGACTTTCGGATCAAAGGGACAAGTCCAATTACAAAGCCAACAATCTACACAAGAAAAGAGCAGGAGATAGGTTAATGTGTGAATACAACCAGCGAAAGCTAGACATGCTTGGACACTTATGTCTGCCAAGGTCACTCTAGTTAGCTTCCTCAGTTTGGCCACACACTGGCTTCAGACATGAAGCACAATGCTTGCACATCAGGTTGGGATGTAATCCCAGTGCAAATTCTAAACTCCATTTAGTTTCGTACATTCAATTAGCAGTAGGACTTTGAACATCCCTGTATTTCCTATACAATTTCGAAGTTAAAGAAATGCAGAGGATAATGTATAAAGGACCTCCCTCACCAAGTTGTACAACTCATTCAAGTGAACAATGCTAAAGACATCTTCCAATGTCGATTAAATTCATTTGGATCATGACAACTTCACTTAGGATCGGACACGCTTAATAAAAATGAGATAAAAGTAAATCATAAAGGATGAGATGATAATGATGAGCCAAATGACGTTACCGCGCCAGTAGTTGAAGGGGCAAATACTGTCTTCAGATTCATCTTTTGAGACAACATCGCCAAATTTTGCTTTATTTTGTCCAAAACTGTAACCTGTCCAACAGTTCGGTGTAATTGACATTTCAGAATTTAATTCCACAGGGAGATGTGAATGCAGAACTATAGTTGTTACATCAAAGCATATAATTAAAAGAACAGTGAAGGGATACTCTCTAATGTTTCTCTTGTCATTTGCCACAAGACTTCCAAAAATTTGCAGAGTTATAGTTCAGGCCAAGGTCAGGTTTGCAATGGGAACAAAATATTGGCAACAAGATGTAAGACATATAAAGAGAGAATATAAAGTTCATCACAAATTGACATTGGAAACAACCTCAGACTTTGTTGGAGATATGGTGCAGGGAAGCGCATATTGATCTTCTTGATCCTTAGATATCAAGCATTGTTTCGGAGGAGAAAGTAATGGCTCTGTGTAACTCGTGGTTTCAGATACAGAAGATTTGCTGAAAGACTCGCTGGTAGAGGAGTCATTTACTTCTGATTCCTTCATGCTTCTTCTTGAAGATACCCGGACGATATTATACACGTAGGACCACAAATAAATGGCTCCTATCTGAAGTGTCCAAAGTAAGAAATTAAAATAGGAGAGATATACTTGGAATCTCTCTGTAATAAAAACAGAATAAGATGCAACGCAACAAATCACTCGTTAAACACACTATGAGAAGCAAAAATTTAGACCAAACAAGTCATCGGACACATAATGCCTATGATTATTTACCAACTGGGTTCAAATAAAGTTTCTCTGATGAGATACCAATCAAATTCCTCACACACGTACAAAGTGATTCTAAATTTATTAGGCCAAAGTTCTTAACTGAGACAATTTCATGATTACAATCCATCCAAGAGTTGGCCTATGTACACTGAACTTAAAGGTAGTTACTACACAGTAAAAGTTCTCACATACACCTTGTACTTCACAAGGTACACAAAACAAGACTACAAGACAAAAGAATGGTACACACCGCCATTGAAAGTGAAGAATAAGCCATCCCATATGTGTGACAGACACCAGGATCTCCAAAAGGGCCTCCTTTTTCTTTGCAAACGGCAGGGATAATAACCAGAAGAATGTTCCCCAAATTTCCTGGTCACGTTTACAAAACAGTCCTCATTTAGTCGGATGAACATTGGAAAAGGAATTCAAGAAACAAAGAATTCATCAGAACTGCGAAGAGAAAAACATCCTGTTCATTGCTTGTATTCAAGGCGAGCAGCCTATAGTATCCTAATAAGTACAATCCTTGGTCAAAATAACCCGTCATTGTTCCAATAAGGCAATAGTAAATGAAGTTCATGAACCTTCACTATCTATTATGGTAAGTCAGTTGTTGACAGAGTCCTCCAAATACAACAAAATAACTAGCATTCAGGAGGGTGACTAGTGAAATCCTAAAGAGTCATCCATGAGAGAAACGATAACCAACTTCTTGATGGGGCAGACAACACTACTCTCTTGTCTTCTTATTTGAGCTCCTCCATGCTCTGTCTAGAAAAGTTTACAAAGCAGTTGAAGCAATGTTTTATAATCAGAAGAAGGATTGACATGTCCTTACCTGCAGCACAGCAACCTAATATGAGGCCTCTGAGGTGTGAAGGAGGTCTTGTAACTAGGATAAGAATCCATCCAAGAACTGAGCCAATAATAAATGTGATGAGGATATTGATTGGCATGAACCACCTAAACATACAAGCAAAATCACTTAGAAAACAGTCACTGTAATCATAAAATTCAATTCAATACTTCCAAAGAGGAAGCTTTGGCATAGTTTCAACGGACTCGTGCTTTGACGAGGCTTGAACTCACAACTTAACAATGCTGTCACTTGTCACTGTTTTGCTTAGGTTGGATGCCACCAGGGCCGGATTAAACACGTAAAATACGACCTGTTAACGACAAAAAGAATGTTCCATTAAGAAACTGACTAATGCAACACATGAAACGACATAAAACTCAAGGAAAGAATACTCTGTTCTCTTTACTTTTCAGTAACAATCATTTCATCTTTGACGAGCAAATCTGGCACAAAAACGAGTAAATCAATAACTCACAGTATTCAAATGCTTCCTTGCATCTTCCCCTAAGATGCCAACACGATCTAGTGCAAGATATGACCCAAGGCCAGTAATTATTAAAACTTTCAAGACTGGAATCGATGCCGTGATGAAGAGCTCCAAAAGACCCATTTTGAGATCCCTTCACGACTCTGAAGATGAACTTCACCCGCTGTATAAAATGGCGAAATTATGAAATAATCCCTAAAAAACAGAGTGGAGTCGAAATGCTATCAGAGACTTGATCCGTGTTTGAATAACAGAGCACAGCATGTGATGGAACTGCTTATTAAAACATCACAGAAACTATCAGAGTCGAAAGATCTACAGCACTTGGAAATGAGAATGAATATTAAAAAAAGATAGCACGACAGACGAAACAGGTCAAAAGATATCACCTAAAGTTGCTGGTGGAGTTCCCGAAAATATCTTACTGTATTATTCAATTTCTGACTAGCTTTTGTACGACAGAAGCGTTTACTTTATTCAACTCTCTCGGGAGTATGAATGAGGGAGAAGATTTCTTAAAGCTCTTTCAAGGGACTCCCACCCAGAGCAGCGTCTAAGCAAGCCTTGAGAAACAGAGATTACCTGAAGTCTATCAGAGACTAGGCTGATCTATGTTTAGATAACGGGGCATAACATGTGTTGGTACTGCTTACTAAAACATCAACAGATTAGACAAAGCAAGACAAAAGCTGATTCATACACCTATCAAAGTGGTAAAGTTCAAAAGCACGTGTAAATGAAAAATCAACAAGAAGGAAACAAAAAAAAAAAAACGGATACCACGACAGACGAAACAGGTTAAGATGAATCACGTACACTAGCAGCTGAAATTTCCGAAAATATAATAACGTGCGATTCTTTTCCAGAGTATACTTTTTTCCACCATCACGGGAGCATGAATTTGAAGCAGCCATGGAAGATTTCTTAAAGCAGGGTCTATCGGTTCGGAAGGAAAACGAAATATACATACGTAGATCATCCAAGTTCAGCACAGAAGCAAAAATCAAATATTAACCAAACAAACCAAGAGCTGTAGCTCTGAATCAAGAATCCTCGTAAAACAGAAAGAGAAAACGTAAAAGCTGAGGTAAACGAACCACATAGATCAAAACGTCAGGCCTCTCTGTTCTCGTCTGCGCCGAAGATTCCCACTATCGGCTCATGCAATGATTCCACGTGGCGAAAATGAATGGAGGCAACGTGCCGGCTTTCGGCTTTAAAGAGGGATCATGGAGGAAGAGACAAACAGAACAGTGAATCGGAAAGAAATCTCGTAGAAGAAAGTTGCAGTATCGAAAACAAAAATGAAATCCTAAAAGATGGCAAGATGAATGAACCAGTGAAGTCTTAAAAGCACATTGACTGAAAACAATGACAGAAACTCTAAAGAATACGTATGCAACTAGAGGCGCGAAACAACCGCCTCCTTCCAGTTGCCATAGCGGATTCACTAGTCCGCGTATCCGTCTTCGTCGATGTGGGACCGCCAGGATCGTGTCCCGAGGTAGCCCAGAACAGACACGCCGATGTGCGTTCCAGCCATTGGATTTTCAACTTTCACTCTCAGCCGATATGATCGTGTTGAACGTGGAAATTAATTAATATGCATGAATATGGATTTAAAACCACATTAAAGAATGTAATATTAGGGAAATGAAGATGATGGACATATTTTTACTACGGAGCCTCCGTATTTTCCGCTGCAAATGATATTTGGACGGCAACAGGAACGCGGAGTCGCTACAAAGAGTCTAGTCTGACAAAGGATAGACTCCACTTCGTCAATCGCGCTCATGAGATGATATACTGTAGCAATTGTAAGGTTAAATATAGGCCGTGCCGAAGGGCTTTGTTTAGCTCATGCTCACTTACGTGAATGGCACGTGTAACATGTGCTAGGTTGTGGCGTCCATAAGTGCGCATTTACAATGCGACCCCACAGACAAGAAATGACGAGTGAAAGAAACACATACGCCAAAAGAGACGAACAAAACAAAACAAAACAAAATTCGAATTCGCAACTAGTGATGTATCAAGTTTCGAATCGTCAATCAGATTCACATACAATATGAAACGGGACCCCACAACAACAAAGCGACGCGCCGCCCGCCCCATAGGCATCCCATTATCTGCTATGTTCTACTTTTGTACGGGAAGCGATAGACTACTATTTTCAATTACCTAATTTAATGTACCCTTTTAACAACCATGAATCTTGTAACAAGCAGCCTTCAGAAATAAGTAGACTGCTCTATGGATTTCCAGTTCCAATCGAAAGAATTCTTTCTTCACATACAGATTATAAAGAAACCCTCTGAAAATCCTCTACAGACAGCATACAGTCCCGCCAACAAGCTGCCTAATATGGTGATCTATAACTCTTCAGGTTCTTCCTGCATCCTCCCTACATTCTCTCCTATGTCATGGATAGTTTTTGCATGCTTGAAGGCTTCGTTCTTGCTATCCGACATCAAGTGCCTAAAAGTCAAAATTTGATGCATGAAAATTTAAATGACCATTAGAGATTGTTCTGGAATTTCAGGCTGAAACACAGAAACAAAGCGTTAGCAAAATTTAAATAACACTAAATTCTGTTTATGAATCATAAAAAGATGCACAAAACATCCTCAACAATAAGCATCATAGGTTACATCCTCATATTCACATATGTATAAAACAATTCTGCATGAGGAACCAACCACCAAGAGATTAATCAAATCTCGAGATCATGTAATGATTACTGTAAAGAGATCGGAAAACTTCCAATGATGATGTATTATATAGACATCCATTTTAGGGTCAGCCAAGCCAATTAAATCCAAAGATCACTTCAAAGCAACTCCCAAGTACAACCAACAAATGGAGATCCTCTTACTATCAGGCTTCCTGATTAGGTCCATTTTAATAAATTTGTTCTGATTTCCCAGCTGTGAACCTGAAAAATACAGAAGAATAGAATTAAATAAAAGGCATGACAAAATATCAGAAATCCCAAAACTCATGCTAAGAGAGCAAAATAAGCGATAGAAAACATAAATGAAGACACAACTCCAAAATGAAACGACAGGAACATTGGGAAAAGTCTTCGCACCATAATCTTCATCTCTTTCACAGCCATGATAGCAAAGTAAGTGGCAGGGACAATATTGGACATGCGAGCATAGGCTTAAACATCCCTCGCGCCATAAGAAAAGAAAAAAATCAAAAAGGTCGGGAAATGGTGGAAATTACAAAAACCAAATTCATAATATTTTACAGCACATCCAACACACAAATGAAAAGATATTAAAATGGTCAGGAAGGGAAATCAGAGCAAAAATATATGCTTTCAGCGCTTAATCCACAAGTATTAGTTCTAGCTGTGGACATGAAAAGGAGGGAACAAGATAGGAATAGCAAATTGAAGCCATTTCTAGCCATTTTCCCTTTGAACACTTCCGCAGCGTTTTTCTCTTTAGGGGGGAGGGAAAGCACAACGAAGTTTGATAAACTTTCTTGAGACTCTTTTCTCTTTTCAAATACTGAAAAAAGTTAATTATCAAAATATTTTCAGATGTGATTCCAAAACAAACGTACTTTTGAAAACACTTTAACAGGACCAAATACAAAAACACTTTCTTAAAAACTTCCGACTCTTTTTATAAGAATATTCTGAAAACAAGTGCTCCCCTTTTCAGGCTAGTGGTGGACTTGGTAGAAGGTCCTATCTTGAGCAACGCCCAAACTAAAGCTCACGACAAAAATACAACCAATCCCCCAATAAATAGTGAACAGAAATTCATCCCAACTTATTGACTGAGCAAGAAACAATGACTAGAAGTTGAAGTTGAACTTAAATCCAACAGCAGTAAGGTTACGCATACAATGGCTGTACGAAAAATTGGAATCCAGTTCTTACACTTATAAAACTTGGTATCTGCCTGGCTGGGATCCACCTGGTAGTTGTAATGCCTGGTTCGTAATATCTTCCAGAACACGTTTTAATTCTGATTTAGCTCTCTTGACAGATTGTTCAGTAGGGCCCTCAATGAACAAGTAGAGCTTGCGCTCTCCAGGTCCTGGGATGCGACCTGGAGGGAGATACTGTCCCCTCGTGGTAATAGCAGCTCCAGTCCACTCCGAAATTGGCCCCAATGTTTCCTTGTGGGTAACCTTCCATCGAGCATTCTGGGGAAAATCATTTATCTCTAGCTCTGCCTCATAATGTTCAGGCATTGCGTCAGCTTGAATCTTCGCCAAATTTTGCTGTAAGTTGAGAGCAGCTGCAATTGCTGCTGCCCGAGCTGCCCCAGCCGTGTCGTTGGCCAGAGCTGGTAAGCCGGTCCCAGGCGCTACTGCCATTGTTCCAGAAATTCCGAGTCCCATAACGCCCGGAAGCGTAACAGGTAGTCCACCATTGGGAAGCAGTTGGGAAGAAGAGACAGGGGTTTGGATAGGTGTAGTGGCTTTGGAGGCAGCAGCAATTATCTGAGCTAAGGCAGCCTGCTGTGATATGTCACCACCTGCCTTCCTTATACCTTCATCTTCATCTTCCGAATCTGATTTATCGTCCTCAAAACCATATTCTTTGGCCTGTGCTTTCTTTGCTGCTCTTCTCACTTCATCTTCCTCTTCATTAAATTTAAAACCACTTCCACCATAACCAGTCCCATGGGCTTGCTCAAGTCCTTGATTTACTTTTGACATAAAACCATCGGCTAGAGCTTTCAGATCATCAGGAACAGCTTGCTGAGAGAGTTCCAATGCTTTTACAAGATCGGGAGCATATCTGGCATCCTCCTCAGAGATGAATGTGATAGCACAACCCTTCTTACCAGCTCGGCCTGTACGACCAACCCGGTGGACATAATCTTCATAGTGGTTTGGAACGTCAAAGTTGATAACCAACTCAAGCTCCTTGACGTCTAACCCCCTAGCAGCAACACTTGTTGCAATCAGCAAATTACAGACATTGCTCTTAAAATCGGAGATGGTGGATTCCCGATCTGTCTGATCTTTAGCCCCATGAAGCGAAAGGCAGGGATAACCATGCCTGAGAAGATCCCTGAACAATGCATCGCACTTCTCCTGCGAGTGGACAAATATTAATATTTTTCCTTTTTCATACCACTCCCCCAGTAGTTCTAATAATCTGAAGAACCTATCAGTCTCCGGCCTCACCTCAACCAGCTGTGTTATGTCCTTGTTCACAACACTTCTCCCACCAACTTGTATCTCTACCGGTTTGTTTAACACTTTTCGCGCTAAAACTTCAACCTGACGAGGGAAAGTGGCAGAGAAGAGTACTGTTTGGCGATCTGGCCGTATATTTTGAACAATTCGAGTAATTTGAGGTTCAAAACCCATGTCAAACATTCGATCAGCTTCATCCATGACTAAATAAGTGACTCTGCGTAGATTTGTAATTTTGCCACCACTTGTGCAAAGTATGTCAATCATCCTACCTGGAGTACAGACAACAATCTCGGTGCCCCGCTTCAATTCACTAATTTGTTGGGCAACACCAGAACCTCCATATACAGGCACACACCTGATACCAAGTACCTTGGCGAACTTCTTTATATCACTGTGGATCTGCTGTACAAGCTCCCTTGTCGGTGCCATTACAAGACCAATAGGCCCATCACCAGCTACCACAGGTGGCTGGTCCTTGATATGCCTCAACATCGGCAGAACGAATGCAATGGTTTTGCCCGAGCCAGTTTTTGCAACACCTATGCAGTCTCGACCACTCATAATTACAGGCAAAGCCTGGGCCTGAATCGGCATTGGCTTTTCATAGTTAAGCTTCTTTATAGTCTCCAAGATTTTATTTGTAAGACCAGTTTGGTGCCAGTTTTTTACTGGTTTTGGCACATCCTTACCATGTATCTTCAGTTCCAATTGTTTCCTGTAAGCAGCCACCTCTTCAGAAGTCATCTTGGAGATCTCTTTCACTTCAATATAGAAATTTTTCCGGAATGCTTCATAGTCGATCTTTGAGTGATCAACTATGGAAAGCTTCTCAGCCTTTGTCTTCTTCACTCTTTTCATGAATTCATCGTCATCTTCATCTTCTAAAGGACCTTCATCATTTTCAGGGTCATCATAATCTGATTCCGAGTCTTCACCTTGCATTATTCTCCCCATAGACTTTTTAGGACCTTTCCTTGGCTGTTCGGCATTACTTCCTTCATGCTTCTTATCTTTGCTCTTCGGGTCCACAGTCTTATCCTCAACAGTAGCGGGTGCGGAAGTATTGTTTAGCTTCTCAACTTCAGGCAATACCATGGAATTCATGAAGGCATCCAATGGATCAATTTCCTCATCGCCGGAAGCAGCATCAACCCCAGTTGCCGGAGTGGATGCAACTGCACCATTCTCTGAGTCGACGAATGCAGAATCTCCATCTTCCACTTTCTCATCGATAGGCTTGGCCTCTTCATCCACATCCATTTCAGTCTCCAATTTTCCTGCATGCGTTGCTTCATCATCGTCAGACTCTCCTTCAAGAGTCCAGGCCTTGCGAGACTGGGGTTCATCGGCACTCGCTTCCCCAAGCTTCTCTCTCTCCGCTTCTTCCTTGGCTCTTCTACACTCTTGCCATTCCTGCACTCTCCTCCTCCTTTTTTCCATCTCCTCATCTAATCTCCGCTGCTCGTCCTCTAACTCCTCTTCTCGCGTCGGTTTCATCTCCATCTTATCAGAGTCATCGTCCCCACTCTTTTTCCTCTCCTCACTGCCATCCCTGTGCTTGCGAGGCCTGCTACTGCTCCGTTCACGATCTCTCTCCCTGTAATCCTCATCGTCTCTTTTCCGCCGCTTCCTGTCGCGCTCTCTATCGCGCTCTCTATCACGCTCCCTGTACTCATCTTCGTAATCGCTGCCATCACTGCCTGCTTCTCGCCGACGCCTCCTCTCCCTCTCTTTTTCACGCTCCCTCCTCTCCCGCTCTTTCTCTCTTTCCCTATCCTCTCTCTCCCTTTCCCTCTTCTCTCTCTCTCTCTCCTTCTCCCTTGCCCTTTCCCTCTTCTCTTTCTCTCTCTCCTTCTCTCTATCTTCCTTCTCTTTTTCCCTCTTCTTCTCTCTCGCCCTTTCCCTCTCTCTCTGCTTTTCCCTCTCTCTGTCCCTACCATGCTTATCATCGGAATCACTACTCCTCTCTCTCTCCGATCGCCGACTATCCCTGCTCCTCTTCTCCCTGTGCCTCTCTCCATTCTTCTCCTTCTCTCTTTCCCTCTCCCGATCACGGTGGTGGCTGCGCTTCACATCCTCCTCACTCCTCTCCGACTCGTCTCTCCTGGATTTATGTTTTCCCTCGTCCATTGCTTCCCGTCCTGCTCGATTCCCAAATCAAAACAAACAGAAAAGCAACTAAGTATCATTTGCCACAATAAACCCCACCAGAAATCGAACAAACAAAGTCACTCCCTCGGATCCAGTAAAACCTTAGGCAACGTGATTACGAGCTGTTGAGTTTACACTGGACCTGAATCAAGTACTAAAACTATTGTAAATCGATAACTATCCTTATCTTCATAAAGAAAAATAGAATTACCACGAAGTTAAGCGCCAAGCAATGAATTCGAATCAACGGAGCATCCAGGAAGAGAAGTTTCAACAACCCTAATCCCTATCTCGTTGGGGGAATAAATAAGCGGCCAGCGTTGGGAGCACCGTCGGGCTGACGGGTTGCATTTTAGGGCCGAAAATTTGTACCGCCTTGGTAACTACTGTTCCTCTCCAGCGGGTCGGCACAGTAACGGGGGCGCGTTCTTCAACCAGCCACAAATGGGCCATTGCCCTGCAGCCCAAATAAAAAGTGGAGAACTTGCTTCCAGACACTATGCTTCTCATTTTGGAACTAACGGCGTTAAATCAAATTAATACCTAGTTAAGCCACATACGGTATTAATTACAATCAGGAACATTTTTCAATATCCATTGATTTTATAATTTTAACCCGACGGTATATATGCTAACTCGTTTGTTGAGTATTGATAAATACCTAGCTTTTCATCATCAACTCGTTTACAAGACGAGGTAAAGTTACTCTACAAAGTTCACGGCTTGGTTGCCAAAAACATGTTAAAAATATTATGTATTGTCTATATTTATTTGATTTTTTTTAGATTTTTCTTTCAAATAAAACGTGTGTTACGTATTTAATAATCAATTTTAAAAATTTATTCTATTACACAAATCATTGGGAAATCTTTTATGTGCATATAGAAGAAAGTCTCACACCGAAAAAAATATTTATAATGTAAAATTTAAATAAAAAAATGACCATTTAACTTATAAATTAGTCAGAATTTAGGTTAATTTTGTTTTATATTATATAATCTTGTGTTCAATGACACTTAATACATGGAGAGTGCATGAAAAAATTTCACATTATAATATAATATTTATAAAATAATGTTTAACAAAAAAGGTAATTATTCAATTTATAAGTTAACTTTTATCTAAATCTTTAACATATTTTGACACCATATATACAGCATATCATCATTTCTTCATGATGCGAATATAAAAAAACAATAGCCTTTCTAATTTCTTTTTATCAAAGAGGAACTTTTATTTCTTGTTTGGTTTTCTTACGATTTTTGTTTTTCCTCCTATCCCTCAAAATAAATGCAGCACCGACCCATCCTGGCCTGCGAATTACAGCATCTTGTAAACAAACGCACCCAAATGGTAACGGAGCCCGTAAAACGAATCAATTCGGAAATTTCGCTCTAATCAAACCGGACCCGGTGTTAACCCATGTTGGGTTAAAGGTGGTTTTCTGAGCTCCAAAACGGACAGAGCACGCTCTGACCGCCGTGACTTTCCTCGGGCGGGATCTCTCTCTCTCTCTTCCTCTCTCTCTCTCTCAACCCAGAGCGTTTTAGCGCTCTCGCGTTAACTCCATCCACCTGTACCTGCTATGAACGACACTCTCTATTTAGGCAGTATAACAATTCGTTCCTTTTCCTTCCCCGCATCCACTTTCTAGCTCTCTTCTCCCCTGCATTCCGTAACCAAAAGCCCTAAGGCGCTGTTGGAGCCTTCTTTCTCGACGGGACAGCTCGGTACACATCCGCCGTTTCACTGAGAACTGGCTTCTTGGTACTTTTTTGTGAACTTACATAGAGTCTTTGGTTTTTATCTTCTCTTCTTTTTAACATACTCGAAAAGAAAGTTCAGCTCCGTTTGGTTCCTGAGAAAGGCACACGGGAAACGAAGTAAAAGTAACTCTGAAATTATGGCTGCGTTTCCTTCGTTCTCTCAGAGACCAACGGGGAGTTAGGGTTTCGATTCTGAAAAGAGAAACAGAAAGGCGAAACTCTATGACGTTTAAGCTTTTCTGTTTTGGTGGATCACCGGCACTTAGCGTCGTTTTCTTGATTTTTGCGTTTATTTTATTATGTGCCTAGAACAGTAAAATAATGCGTTGTTTATAGTATCAATAATGTACAACGTTATATATAATATTACGTTCCGACTGTAGAACCATATAAGCGAGATGGAGGAGGATAAAGAAATATTGGCACAGGATTCGCCCAAAGCTTCCGATATCGAGCTTGTTGATGCGAATGTTCGACGCCAGGAAGATCCTACCCCTGTCTCAAAGGAGAACGATCATAATCAGAACCCTAGTACTGAAAATGAGAAATCGGGGACCAATGAGGAGGATAAGAGTCTCGTATCGGCAGCTGAAGATCAGGTTATGCTCGATGCTCACGATGACAAGGCTGCGGCTGATGATGGGAAAATTGATAGTGCCGATGTCAAGGTTGACGAAAAACCGCTAGAAAGTAAAAGCAATGGCACCGATGGCCGCATTGAAATTCATCTTGAAGCTCCTACGACCCTTGCCGCTGTGGGATATTCGACTCCTGTAGCTCAAACTAAGAACTTGTGGTTGGGCGATGTTGAGGTACGTTAAAAGGGAAAACTGGGGGCATTTTTTATTTTTTACTTTTAGATGGGTAATTTTATTAACAGGGTGCCAGTACCAATTTTTTGTTACTCAAGCGTTATCATGCCTAATATGTACAGATGTCAGAGGCTGATGAATGGGGAACGCCACAGGAGCAAGCTGCATTCATGAAGGAGCTGGAGCGTTTCTATAGGGAGCGAGCTCTGGAATTTAAGCCCCCTAAGTTTTATGGAGAGCCACTTAACTGCCTTAAGTAAGTTTCTGATAATGATACGGTCATATCACTGTTTTGGAAGTAGGATTCCGTGTCTGGTTTTACGCAGGGGCCAACTTATGCTTTTTTTTTTTTTTTTTCTCGTGGCGTAGGTTATGGAGAGCTGTTATTAGATTGGGCGGCTACGATCTGGTATGCTTCCATCTTTCTAAGTAATAATTTGTTTGACTCTGTTCCTGGTGTTGTTTGTTGTTTGCTGCTTTACAAAGGCATTGGCAACTAAATGGTTGCTAGACTATTATTTTTTAATTTTTATGTTTATAATGATAAGCCACTTAAGAAATGACTTAGTTTTAATGCAAATGAGTCCTATATTTTGTAATACACAAACTTAACTGTTAGAAATAACAATTGCATGCTCTGTAGAGAAGTTTTGTACCTTATGATCGATGTTGACATTGACTAGAACACGGAATAAAATGATATATGAAATGGGTGAGAAGTTGTTAAACTAGAGTGTGGTGTGCTACAGTATTCGTCTGGTTTCATGATTTATATATCTTTAACTCTTTTGATGGACATATTACTTCTAAATCAATGTATTAGTCATGCAATAAGCAGTACACTAACCATGCAATAACCAATGTAGCTTAGTGTACTAGATTGACAAAGCATATACATTTAACATGATAAGCATGGGAGTATTATACAAAATTGTGCATTTTGACCGTACAGGATACAAATAGTAAACAAAATAGGAAATAGAGTAGTTATTTGGAAATGTGTAGTATTTGAGCTTCTAAAATGTTTCTACTCTTCCCATGTTCAAAGTTTATCAGTCTGTTAGGAGCCAAGTCTTGCAGTTCAGTTTCATTTCTTCAGAACGAAGTTGAATTCTATTCCATTGTTTCCATTGCATTTTCTAAAACCCTGGAGCAAATGGTTTTATCTCGTCTTTAATCCTTTTGCTGTCATATTTTATAAATATCTGCCATCATAACCACTCAAAACACTATTCAAATGCTTCATTTGCTTGTGATTATCTAAAACCAGTTTAAGAACAGAGCTGCCACAATTGAAGCATGTTGCTCAGGCTCTTCATTATCTATTTTCGCTGGTGTTTGGCATTGAAAATTTGCGGTTGCAAGGGTGATGAACCTCTTGAAGGTTGTTCTTACTTTTGACAGATGTGTATGAGCAAGAAGAGCAATGTGGAATTACTAAGTGTAAATTTAGATGGTCTTTGATGAAAGAGAATAGGCTCCCACGAGGTGGGAAGCCATAGAGTGTGATAAGGGCTAATATTGCTTCAGTGCCCATATAGTCTAGCACCACCTAGGGATGACTACAGCTTCTTGAGTGCCTGATGACAAGAGTGATGGAGGAAGTTTTCTGTGAAGAGGAAGAATAAGAGAGTAGTTGTGGAATCGAGAAAAGTTTGAGATAGTTGTTACCTCGCTTGGTTATTCATCAAATTCAACAGAATTCTCTCAGGATCATGGTTTTGTTGTGTTCTCTATATTTTTTAATTAAGATTCAAAGGCGCTGTAGTAGGTTATGACTCAAATCTGACAGATTTATCGTGAATAAAGACATCATAGGATGGAAAGGTATATTCATGATTAAGTTTTGAATCCTCCATTTTTTGAGTGCTATTTATAGCTACAGAGGTTTTAATTCTTTCATTACTGGTAGCTTTTCCTCCACAGATTTGGCAAGTCGTTAAATTAATGGGATCAGTGAGATAATGTTCTGTTACGAAATCAAGTTATTTGCAACTATTCATGAGGCTGTGCAAGTTTTTATTGCTCCATTTGTTACTTAGTCTTTTAATTTTCTGCACGAGATGCTTTGTATGCAGCCTGTATCATTGAAGGCATTAAAAATTTTAATATTTACATAAAAGGATGATAGGTTTAGGTTACATCAGAGCTGCATCATTTTATCCCATGTTTTGAGCTTGATTGATGGATCAATTACCCAATTCTGAAAGTGTGAATTTCTCGATCTGGCATAGAATGAGTTGGAAACATAAACCTTGTAGCCTTTTCAAAGTGAGGAAATATTATTCTTGCTTAACAAGTGTGAACCAAGAAGTATGACATTTTCTATTTTCTGCTATTCACAACAAATACACAAGAAATATAATATTTTGCCTCGAAATTAGTTTGTTGGGTAAACTAATTTCTACATGTTTCAAATCATTAACAATTTGATGCACCAGAACCCCCACCCCAATTGGTTTCTTTCCCCTTTTAACTGAGCCTGCTAAGAATATGTCCAAAACTTGGCACAATACTTGCCTTACTTGTAACATTATAGATTTGATGGATGGAATTCAGAGCTCTGGCAGATTGACACACGTGCTTACCAGTGGGTTTGTGGCAAAACTATCACAATATAATGAAGCAGCTTTTACTGTATGCTTACCTGCAGGTGACTTCATCCAAGTTGTGGCGGCAAGTAGGAGAGTCTTTCCATCCCCCAAAGTAAGGAATGGTTCTGATGATTGGTTTTTTTAATAATTTATAACCTACATGGCTTTGGCATATGAATGTAGCTGTTCTGCTGTAGCAGTTGTTTTAATTTCAGAGTTTTTAAGCTTGACAGAATATAATATTTTATCATAATTTGTTCGATGAACTTACTCAGCTCTCTTTCAGGACCTGCACTACGGTCTCTTGGACATTCCGCATTTTCTATGAGAAGGTAATTTCTGTATTCATGGGTGCTTAACTGTCTGGATTCAAGTTGAAACAATCAATCATGCCTCTTCTTCTTTTGGCAATCTGTAAGTTGGTGGATAGGCCTTTAGTAGCAATGCTGCTGTCATGATTATCTTTAGTTTTTCTAGGTGCATGAGTTTTTAAATTAGGAAGTTAGGTATAAGTATCATCCAAATTGGAACTTCTCATCTGTTCTTTTGTTTCATTTTTCTTCTCTCAAACACATTTTGTGAGCAAAGTGGATATTTAATTGCATGTGCATTGATTCTTTGGTAGTGGAACACAGACTAACTTTGTTGTCACTGCGTTTTGACACCAATGAAATTAAAGCCAATACATAACTGTCTATTTCTGATCTCTATATTCTGCAAAGCAAAATCAGTTATCATCAAATTGGTTCCTATCGAGAATGGTTTGCTTTATTGTCATCCTGCCTTTTTCTTTCCTTACTATTTTGAGTTGTGCAGGCACTTTTGGAATATGAGAAGCACAAGAGGGAAACTGGTGAGCTTCAACTCTCTGGATCTGTCCCACTGTCTACAAGAGTTGAGAAGGAGGTAGGATTTAGTTTCTCTATAGTACCGTTTTGCTTGAATCTTTTTCCCTTTGCTTTCAAATAGTTGAGTATCTCGGTTTGCAGTGATGGTATATGGTGTAGCATAAAAGATCAACAATTCTAGCACATGAGTATCTTTCTTTCCCATAACTATGATTGGAAGTGCTATGATTACATTGTACGTTAGGACTCAAAAGAGAGGCTATACATGCAAACTTGGGGTTTCACAGCTGACATTCAGGTAGAGTTGAATGTTTTGGATTGGGATTTTAATTGTTATGTTGGATAAATTTGTGCTGGAGTTGATGAAATGTCATTAAGTGCTATTTTCCTTTTGGGGTTGGAGGGTTGGCAAGAGCTATGTTTCATTTGAAAGAGGGATCTAGTGCATAAAGCACATACTCCATGGAAGGGGGTTATCATTGCGCCCAAGACGAGAATAAAAAACTGAATCTTGCAGCCTTGGTTGGGGATGTAGTAGGATCCCAGGAGTAACTAATGCCACCTCTTCCCTTCGCTCTCTCTTCCCTATTCTTTTCCTTCAGTGCCAAGAAAGAAGAATTGTCACCTCTTAGTTCATAGCAATACTAAATGTTTTGTTTATATTAGAAGGTAGACGACCTGCAGCCTGTGCTAGTGGAATGCTAGAAGGCGTGTAGCACTGGTCTTTTCCCGCTTACTAGGATACCATAAGCGTACGTGATAGTTGCTTGCCACAATAGGGAGTGTGCGATTTAAAGAAAATTGTTTCAGTCCTTAATGAACTTTGCCTGGAAAAGGAGCAAGAACTAGTCATCCTTTCTCTGAAGTGGTTCTGAAGGTACTCACCTGCTAACTTATATCGTGGGAATTGGACCCATTGGAACAGTTAATTGCTCATATCTTGGGTTCTGTGTCCCATATCAGTCCATTTATGTCTATGTGTTGTATGGTCTACTGTTGCTTAAAGTATGCTTAAGCGATCTCTGTCTCCACGACTTAGATTCTGAGTTTCTCTTCAGGGAAGTGGCTACCAAGCTCCCGGATCAGGTAGGGCTCGGCGGGATGCTGCAGCTCGGGCAATGCAAGGTTGGCACTCCCAACGACTCCTTGGATATGGTGAGGTTGCTGAGCCTATTATTAAGGTCTGTTAAAACCTTCAATCCTATATACTGTTAAAATTGTTAAAATTCCTATTTTTTGCCCATTTAACAAATTTTTGTCAACCAATTCAGTGTGATAGTTTTTTATCTTTTGATTTTTCTGGACAGGACAAGAACTTGAGCTCTACACTAAAGCGTGAAAAGAATCTCAAAAGTATTGGTATGCTTCCACTGATAAAGATCCTTCTTACGAATCTTTACTTTTTGCAGAAATGTTTTCTTAGTTTGTATTGATCTTCTGAGTCAGGTTTGCTCAAACACAAGTCACCAACTAGTCTAGAACCTGGCGAGAAAGCTGGAATTCTTGAATCAGATAAGCAGTTAAGTCTGTATATTTTTGTTCTATTCTTTTCTTCATATTGTTGTTGGTGTCTTCTTTTATCTGGAAGACTGTAAGTAGGTTTGGCAGTTATGAGCGTTAATAGTTATTCACTGGATCATTTTGTAATGACTTCCTTCTTTTCCTTTCATCTGAATATTTTTTGCATACTAGTGTCACTTGAATCCTCTCATTTCCTTTCATTGCACAGAAGTCATGTACCAAGCTTTGATTGCTTTTCTTTTTCTTATGTTACATTTGAAATTCGAGGAACTTTGCTGGGGGGAAAGTTCCTTTATGAGATGTGAATGTCAATCACCAGTGTTTTGAAGCATAAAAGTAGCTTCAAAATATAAATTAAGCATATGTTCTTGAAAATATAAATTAGAATTCTCTTCCCATTCTACAGTGCCATTATGAAGTCTAGCGAGTTTTGAATTTATCCCTTTCGCTAAGCATACAATGAAAAGCAACTTTTATGTGTTGGTACCTACGTACTTAACGAGGAAGTTGGAGCCCATTCTGACCTTATAAGAAAAATGAAAAAAGAAAGTGAAACAGGCGCAATAACTTTGCATAGGAATCTTCTTTTATATTTTCTGATGAAAGTTATGCTAAATGGTTTTCATCTTGTAGATTGGTCACGACAGTTGTTGATGTTGGACCACCAGCTGATTGGGTGAAGATTAATGTGCGGGAAACTGTAAGTGTGTTTCGTTGTCTTTTCTATCCCTTTTTGCTGTTCCAAGTTTAGGTATCCTGACAACCTGGACTGTGTTTGTGCTCAGAAGGATTGCTTTGAGGTATATGCACTAGTACCGGGGCTACTGCGCGAAGAGGTAAGCACTCTTCATGATGTGCTTTTTCTCTTACCCATGCCTACATTGCATTTGTGGGTAAAAGAGTAATTGAACAAACATTGAATAAAGCAATACCTGGGGGTTCACAAGCGGCTGAATATTTATTCCATATGGGCTTATTTGATCCAACCGTACCGCATAATCTTTTAAAAGGCATTCTAAGTGAGTTATTTCAATTCCATGCTTTCTTTCCTCTGAATCAATATTCAATCAAGTAGAGGCTTAATTTAATAATAATAATAATAGAAATTATTTTTATTTTTTCTTGTGTAGAACAAATAGTTATTTAGTTTATAGAAATCAAAGTCAAAGTCAAAATCGAAGAAATTGATTTTGACTTTGATAACATTTGGTAATATAAGATTTAATTGTATAGGGAAAAAGAATTATGTGAATAATTTTTTTTTTTTACCGATATTCCTGATTACTAGTCAGGAAACTTTTATCGAGCAAAAAAAGAGCAAATTCTTTCTTCCTCTTTTTCTTTTTTATTGTTTCTCTCTCTTTCTCTCTCTCTTCTGTGTGGACCTAATTTCAATAATAATAGCCTGTTGTCATCAATGATTTTCAAGTAAACGGCAGATGCAAATTTTGGTGATGATTTGAATTTTGGATGACCCAACTAGTGACAAGCCTTCTTCAGTAATGTAGCCTTTGGCATCCACATGAGGATCCATTGTGTTTTCCGTCATCTATCAGTATATATTTATTTTCTCAATTTTGACTTTGTAATTCTTGAATTCTTGCCTTGGAATAAACAACTGAAATCTTCCCAAATGTTGGTATTACCCGTGAATTCGCATGTTATTGCCTATGTCCATAGTATGCTTTCTAGATATGATCACTGATATCATTACTTACTGCCTCTATTCTCATTCTTTGCATCCAACATTTTAACAAAAGGAGCACGCTTGAATAGTTTTTTTACTGATGCCTGTGATCAATGTTGACTGCAAACATTTCTAGTTAATCAAAGTATGACAGATTCATTGTATAGTAATTATCTACTTCAGGAACTGTTGTTTTCAAGTTTTTGAAATGGATAATAATGCTTTTGTTCCTGTACACTAGTGTGTGCCAAGGTACATATGTGTGTACTCGCCTGTATGCGAAAAGGGAGTTTTTGCATCGTCCGTCAGTGGGTCAGAAACCATGAACCACAGTAATAGGTGTTAATCTTGATCTGGTAGTTTAGGATTATTTCATGGCTAAATTCTGTGGGTCTCTCAAGGGTTCTCAAACTCGTTGTCGAAACTCACACACAGAAAGACTCTCACACTTATGCAAACAAGCACATATATGAGCCTATTGTCTCGATCATATATGCCATCAGAGGATGTTTGGTTATGGCCAGCCTTTTCTTTTGGTGCACACAGGTGCGAGTTCAATCAGATCCCGCTGGACGTTTGGTTATAACTGGCCAACCAGAACAGCTTGATAATCCTTGGGGTATCACACCCTTTAAAAAGGTATTTTACTGTAATTAAGGAAGGAACTCCATTTTTGCTTCTCCAGGTTTCCCTCCTCTCTGTGCTCTTCCTTGTTCTTGTACTCTTTACTTTTTTATTTTACTTCTCTGTCTTTCTGTTGAGCGGAGCTGATCTCGTGGTCTTTAAATTTTCGCTTAGTTTTCCTTTCTAATTCCTTTTATTGCTTTCTTCATTTCGGCTTCATTTAGATGGTTCTAAAATAATAAAATACATGTGACAAGCATGCACTTTTATGGGGCAAGGATTGTGCATATTCAGCATTATAGTTGGAGTTTATTTTTGAGCAGAATTTATGGGTTGCCATGAGTATTTGAACTCATTGTGTTTTGGGACATAATTACCCATTGCCTTTCAGAGTATTAATCTTCTTACGATATCTGCGAGAACTTATACCTATGTTTTTAAAATACTTTACTACTGTGGTTTACAGGTTGTTAGCTTACCTGGAAGAATCGATCCACTTCAGACATCTGCTGTTGTTAGCTTGCATGGCCGGCTCTTTGTGCGCGTCCCTTTTGAGCAATGAGCAGTTTGAAACGAATCCTTATGGGCCGCTAATCATTTTTCTTTGAAGGAATTTAATTTAGGAGATTTAGCGTAGGACTAATTTTGTCCTTGTTAGGTCAGTCCACAAAACCAAATTGTCATGAATTAATGCAAGCTCTGGCTAATCATTTTGTATAAATTACTTAGTTGTAGAGGACCCATGTATTGATGAAACTGAAGTAATGTTTAGTTGGTTCATTTGAGTTTTTCCTGCTGTAGTTTCCAAATTTATTTAGAGATTCAGATGGTGCCTTGCACGCGATGACCTCCATGCGTGTGCAATTAAGCAGAAGCTCATTGCCCTACCACTAGTGTCAGTGGTGACAGCTACTAGGCACCGGAAATGGTTGCGTTGTGCCTCAGTTTTCTGAAAATCAAATCACTTTATATAGTAGCGTCAAATATATTATTTTTGGTAAAGCTGTTGGCTGATCACTTCATTGCTCTACTCACCTGTGTGCTGGAATCGCTGTTTAGAGCTGTTAGGGAGAACATTCAAACCACTAACAACCTGAACATTTCACGCTTATGATTCCCTGCCACCCCCTTCACCCGCCTTTATTTTGACTCCAATTGCTTTAATTTTTAGATCTTGAGGTGGCCAATAAAGGACCTGTTCATAATCCCATTGTCGGCAGGCAAGAGTTTTACTTGGCTTTTGTCCTGATTGCTAATTAGTGTTTTTCTCAAATTATTTGAGTATGATGTTCAAGGAAATGTGTATATATATATATGTGTGTGCGCGCCCGTGCTGTTATGGCAATTGAATATTATTCTATAAGGATTGATGCATGTCAAATAAGTATCATTCTTTCTGCCTATTTGTTGTACGATCACATTCATCTCTTAACACGAGACCTTGACCAAGCCTTATGCAACCATTGAACCAGCCTTCACCGACCCTTGTCCCTACCCTGCATCTTCTCTAGGCGTCGATGGTCTAGCCGTGGAGAAGTATCTTGAAGTCATCATAGCCGTTCGATTTCCTTACGTGCCACCCCCTTTTATTTTCACTTCATTTTTTAAGGATAATTTGTGTGCTTTTATTCACGTGGCGACCTAAAGAAAAAAACTCTGGGTTGAACAAATCAGTCACAAGTACATCTTCGTCGTGTAAGAAAACGACGTCTAATGACGTATCCTTTAGTGCGCTGCACGATTTCATATAATCTGTACTAATCTTGGCTTTGCGATGAGATTTCCTAGTTCTTTCCGAAACTTCTCCTACTGTTATAAACTCCAATGCCATGGTCGAATTTTCATGCGCTGTCTCCCCGTTTTGGAAGCCATCCATGCCGTGACCAAATGGGTCGTATCGGCTCCGATCCAACAAGCGGTAGGAGAAGGCCTCCGTCGAGAGGTTTCCGGTTGTACAAAAAGCGGTTTTCGGTGCTCCGGGTGAGGTTCTTCTACCTCGCCAAGTTCTTCTGCAAGTGGAAGTTCCCATACGAGCAAGTTTTGGGATTGCTGAAGAAAGGTAGAGCCAAAAGAAGCATCACAAGCCCAAACGTTAGCAGAAATAGTTCTCGGGAAAGAATGGCGTTGGAGGAACGAAGCAAGTTCAGTTGCAGCTCGAGATCGCATGATCCCTCAACTTCGTTTTACGCCGAAGCGATTTCCGATTGCTTGGAGTTCATCAAACTGTCTGCACTTTCAACAGATGCCGACTCTGTGGTCCATAAACTAGACGGAGAAGTTCCGTAGGGAAACCCGAAATTCCATGATTGAACCTCATTTTTCCTCTTCTTGAGCTATCTGCGCGGACATTCCTTTCATTTCTTCTTGGTTCTAGTTTCTGTCGAACTTGAGGGGTGAGGACTCAAGATCTCTGATTTCAACGCCTTGATTGATCGTGGAGTGCCATGATTGTTTCCATGGTGATGCTCAAAGTTTCCGCTGATGCCCATCTGAAACTACTTCATATCATTTCATATTTGTACAACACAACCAAAAACATGCATTGTCCTTGCCAAGCCTGTTGTCGTCGAACCCAGGTCGGAGAACTTCCCGGTCGAGAACCGGGTTTGCACTTCTGTCGCGGAGACTCTGTATGTTTCACGTCTTGTGGTGTTGTAGTGAAAAAATAAACTGTTGCCGCATGCTTTTGTCGTCATGACAAGAACGCAGGTAGCGAGTCGAACTGATGACTTGACCCTACGTGGGCCTTCTGGGACTCCATATTTTGCTTTTTGTGTCTGGATTGATTTTACCTCATCCACAAACGCAAACTCCCTTCTACTTATTGCTAACGTGAATTGTGTTGTCCCATAAGAGGTTCCGTCACTTCATCGATCAACGAAATTTCTTTCTTTCTGTGAAATCATCAGCGTCACTTCATCGACCACGAGTTCTTGATATTTTCCATCCTTTTTGCCCATATCTTCCTACTGATCTGGATATAGTCAAAGATTTTCAGGTCCTGGAGGAAGGAGAATGGTCTTTCTTTTATTGGGTTAATTGGCACCTTGGATATGATCCCAAATCCTTTGTGAAAGATATAAACATCGGCCATGGACTTTAAGCCATGGTACAGGGCTTTCAGAAACCAGAGAAGTGGGAGAAGCCCAACCTGATCTCTGAGTATTTTGGCCTGTCGGCTAATCCGACACCCGCAACTTTCGTTTCCAAGTTTCTTTTTCTTAGCTTATACTAAAAAAAACTATGACCTATATCAACCAAGATATTAATGAATATGGCAAAAGAATATTAAGAAAAAACCATCATCAAGTTAAGGGGATAAAAATGCAGAATTTTAGATTATTCTATGTCTGGTGTCAGGTATATTATGTTGGGGACACAAAAATAGGTTCATTTGTCCAATCTAATTATTAGTCATTACTTGTCTCGATTTATCACCATGATGGTCAGCAAGCACTTGGCTTAATGGTGAGTATGTGTTGTTTGAAATCTTTTGGCTCTAGGTTAGACACCATGAAGAAACTCAACTGTGTGAGTGTATAAGAAGAAGAACAAAAAAAATTATCTCCATGATGCAGTTTCTCAAACTACATGCTTAGCTGTTGCGATCTATATATGTAACAGACGTATATTTTGCTAAAAGGTTTAAACAATATAATTAATGGAACTTCAAATATTACATCGTGATGGATAGCCTTAAAATGGAGAAATGCTTGTTGAAACATAGTCTTTGATTACAAACACTTGTGTTTGATGTGATTTATACGTAATCCTTAATCCATTTATTAGAACCATTTCTCAACCATAGACCTTCAACAACAGCTTTCTCCTAATACATATAAAGCGAAAACTAGAGTTTGAGTTTCAGGTGAAATTGCTGAGAAGTTGCACGAAGGTTCTCACTTTCTTTCTCCTCGCCACCTCGCCTCATAAGATAAGGGAAAATGAAACAAACCAGAAGGTCCCAATCGAGGCGGCGTATATATGAACTGGAAAGTAAGAAGTGCAGAAGAAATAATCAAAAACAAGCAGCCAGTGCATGATTCCTTTGCAGCCTTTTTCTTTTTCTTTTTCTTTTAGCCTCATGTTTTTGCAACATGGTGGTGGACATTACTGCTGATAGTCCACCGGATTCCCTCCCCCTCTCTCTCTCTTTCTCTCTCTCTCTCTCTCTCTCTGCGTGCTGTAGTGCAATATGGGTCTCTCAGTGCCCATAAAACCTAACAAGGCATCATTCCAAGATCTCGAACCATCATCTTTTATAATTTTCTCCTGCATGCTTCTTCATTTACATTTCTGCCAGCTGATTGCAGATGAAAAGGAATGGAATAAGAACTGACAAAAGTTATACGAGATTTCTTTATGGAATTTAGGTCAACGGATCCTCGTCTGTGAGCACTTTCGGGAATATGAATATATAGAAGGCACATTTAACACTAAATATATTGAACTAAAGTTACTTTCTGAATCCTGTGGTAGTTAATTTAGAAACAACATGCACCGCAAAAAGGCTGCAGAACAATTTGCTCAACTCTTTAGTGGATGTCGTGGTTGACATGAAATGCTGTATCTTCTCCATAGATATATGGGTCAATATGCTTGCGTACATTCTTCCCAAACAGTATCACTAACATGGAAGAAAAGCCATTACGCCTATATTAGAGTCAGTGAACCTAATGGAATGATGAGGATTTATTCATATCGCATGACCTCAAACTAAGGCATTTGCTACTCTAAGGACTGTATTTACACAATCTACCTCTTCCTCTATCTAATGGAGCTTTCAGAGGTAGAAAACTGAACAGTAATCATAGCAAGTGAAGACCATAAGCACACTGAATGATTGAGTTGCTTACACGCTATGCCACTGCAGAATTTCACATTATTAACGGTGTCAAAAAGGTGAAGAAGGTCGGCCATCTTTGAAAAAGAGGGCAGGAAGGTGCATTATTCATTGAAATGAGACATACTAGTTCTCAGAAAACTCATTGAAAGCATAGGCAAATGTCCCTTTCACAATGGACTAATAAGCACAGATGTTCATGTCTTGGTATCTCCCTGTCTAAATCTAGTCAATATCAATTCCATTTACTGTACATGCACCAACGTGCTACATGCGGTGGAACAAGAAGAAATACATCCCATCGTTTCCACATCAGTACTAAACCTGCGTGTTAAGTGCTGAGCATTTCAACTAGTTAAGTACTGATGCAAAATATGTCTCATCAAAGAAGTCCTCCTATATTAAGTGGCCCCCTAATCCGTCTCCTGACCTTTTTTTTTAATACAAATACCTACTTGGTAAATTCACAGGGGTGACTGCTCTTACTGCATAGCTCATGAATACGAAGTTATTTGTCGCATGGATTGAGGTTTTTATTTCTGTGGAAAATTGTTTATAGGTCTATAAAAGTCGAATCTGTTGGGATTCCAAGAGATAAATGATTCGTTTGAAGTGAATTATTAATTCTGGTGTTCCTTGTTTGTATTCTTCCCTCCGTCTCTGTGTATTTCTGTGTGAAAGACACAAATGCATGTAGATGAAAGAAAGACTGTCGATCAAAACAAAATTGTCAGTCTCAAATAATTAAGAAATTGTAGATGTAGGAAAATCCATATCATCAACTACTGAAGAAGATGCCTCTTGGGTTTCAGTATTTTCATGATAGAGATTGCCTTTAAGTCTAGGACATAAAATCTAGCACTTCAAGAATCAAACAGAAAGAGAAGAAGAAATTCACGAGAGTTTCAAGAACATTCTTTTAGGTTCTTTCATTTATGCAAAAGTTGTTGGAGCTTGACATGTCTTTCCTCTTCTTTTCTTCTTATGGCTGTTGGGTTCAACATGCTAAGGTTTCATTTAATCCAGAAACTAGACACAAGTCCTCAGATGTCGCAGGTAAGCATGTCTAAAACATGCAAAAGTTACTCCAATCTCTCTAATTCTGTAAACGTCAATGCTTTATGACTGACAAGAGAGCGTTCTTTGTCCAGTTTCTCTTGCTGCACCGTCAGGCGGCAGTATATAAAGAGATTCTTAGGCTTGCATGGTTTCTCGAAGTCCGAAGCTAGGGTTTTCACTGTAGGAGGAAAAGCTTTGTGGTTCTCCACGCTGTCTTTTTCATATTATTTGGCCGAAAATAAATCAAAGCTACAAAGGATGAAGAACACTAGGGTTCATGAAACACAGATAAAGACCATCTGCAGCAGGGTGCTTTGGGGAGACAATTACTAAGGATATTATTATTCTATTCACCCAAGGGAAATGAACAAAACTATGTTCATATATAAAATTAGATGTAGTACTAGGTTCACATATCAATGCACAAATATAAATATATCTATATACAAACATACCACATAAACTATTAAAAACAAGGACAGCAAACTGCTGTGTGTTGAAATTTCATGTTAAAAACTCGCAAACGGGATCAACTTATTCAATTTCTATTTTCAAGGGATTGAGAAGAAAGGCATACAGTGAAATGCTGCAAGAGATGGAAACATAAAAATAGGCCCCAGGGAATGGCCACTGTCCATTATAGCAGTTTCCACAATACAACTAACATTTATGTATGAAACTAGGTGAAAGGAGCAGAGAAATTAAAAAGAAAGGAAAAACATTGGAAGACGGTAAAAGGCAAGGAAAGAACCCGAATGGTCTTATCAATGGAGTCGTAGTTTCTGACCTCGGAGAAGTCTGCAATCCTTGATGTGCTCCAACTGGGTTTCTTCGAGTAATTGTCATGCCTTCATGAATTTACAAGGTGGGATTCGAGAAACCCCTTCTTGTTGTCTTCTGAGTGCAAAGATGAGATGAGCAATTTGTTGAGTTAAATCCAGACATTACTATCATACAAAACCCAAAGAGAAGCTAGCTTTACATCGATTTACTCCACCAATTACTTAAATTAAGCTGAGAAAAATGGATTCCATTGATTGACAACGAACCCTGGGCTACCTCAAAAACCTAGCATTCCGCATCCACCGGTTAAAATGGTGGCCTTGCAGCACTCCCCCCACCCCAACCAAACAGATCGCCGGAAAATGGAAAGTTCCCCATATTTCCTCCCATACTAAAAAGAGAAGCCCCACCACCACTTCCACCGGCTCCCCCGCCCCCGCCCTCACCAAGCTGCCCACCGCCTCCTCCACCAGTGACACCCGAAGACTGAGACGCCGTGGGTTGGACCTGCACTGGCCCTTCCTCCTCATCCATCGTCAGCCTTTCAAACACAGCATTTGCAAACGACGCAGCCATCAAAATAACAGGCCCCGACGCCATTAACGGCCCCACTATGCTTCCTCCAACCACCTGGCCCTGTCCACCCGACAGAAATATCGACAAACCCCCCGCACTCGGAGGCGCCGGAGGAGGGAGCACTGTCCCGGTGAGAGACAGAATCTCGAACCGGCCGTGCAGCGTCATCACGGTCCCCGCGGGAGCGGCGGGTTGCCGCAGCGTGACATTCGCCACAGTCCCGCTTCCGCTGAGCACGCAGACCGCTCTCCCTCTCCTCCTCGCGTAGCTAGACACGCTCTCAACGATGTCGGCGGCGTTGGAGACCTCGAGAACGTGCGATCGGAGGGCGTTGGGGCTGTCCCTCGTCACGATTATGGGAGGCTTGGGTTTGTTCTTGGATCCGGGAGGACGGCCACGTGGGCGGCGGGTGGAGGTGTTGGCTGCACCGGAGCTACTGGTAGCTTGCGCATCGGTTTCAGGTTTGGGATCCCTGTCCGAGGAGTCCTTCGAATCGGAGGGTTGCGGTGACGGGCGGTGTTGTGGGTTACTAGCAGGAGAAGGTCTCTGCAAGTGCAGCTCGGGCCCAAGGAGGTGATGGAAGTAGCGAGAGCCTGCTTGGTTTGCTTCATTATACCCCGCCATCGCCACATCTACTCTCTCCACCACTTATTTGTCAGCCTCTTTTTCTCTGTAAATTCTTCTCTCTCTTTCTCTCCCACTCTCTTCCCCTCTGATCTTAGACTCGAAGCAAAAAGCTTTTACCCAAGAAAGGAGATGGTGTTTACTCAAGCAAGACTCTGAAAATATAAATCTCTATCCGCAAATAATAGCAAATTCTTGTACTCAAACTGAGACCGGAAAAGGCCTTTGAAGAATTCTAGATGAGAGGTCAATATCTAGAATTGAGTCGACCAAGGGCTTAATATGGCAGCGGTCAGTTACGAATTCTGAAGCAACTTGACTGAGAGGATCTATTATGCACGGTCTTCTGTACTATTCAACAAAAACTGCAGCCTGCAGTTACAGAAAGCCCCAACAAAAGGCTTAAAATTCCAAGTACTCCGCCAGTGCTCAGAGCTTTTGTACTTGCTCCAGCCAATCAAACCAGAAACTTATTTTTTTCTTTCTTGGCAAGCAATCAAACCCAAAACCATCGAAAGATTGCCCTCGATTCCCATGAAGCTGCTTCCCAACCATAGACGTTGCTCGTATTCGGAATCAGATCGTATAAAGATGTAAGAGGAAGAGATGGGTAACGACACATTAAGTATAGGAAATTGCTGGAGAAAAATTTGTATAACCCGAAAGCAGAAAGGACACTCCCCTGAAACTTCTCCGGTACGTTGCCGCCGTGGAGCTGGTCAGAGAAGAGGAAAAGGAAAAGAGAGCAGCAATATGAAATTCTTCTGAGAATTCCACGCGCTTGCTCCAGTGACTGGACCGGAGATGTCTGAATGCGAAGAGAAATAGCTCGCGAGAGTTTTGAGGAGGAAATGGTGGAAAAGCGTGCGGTAAAAGCAGAACCCAAGCAATTACCAAGACAGAGACCTCGTCACGTGACAACATTTGTGCGAGCCATTGCTCTATCCCCATTTCTGCCCCCTGGCGCGTACGTCAACTTTTCTAGCAAATTACCGTTTGGCAGACTATCGTTCGGGCAAGGATCTCTCACGAGTTTGTCGTCTACGCGCCTCAGAGCAGCGTGGTATCGCATTGCACACAGGTGGATTATTAGCACATAATCGTAGTTAAGATGCAAAATTAGAGAGAAGAGCAAGGCATATATTCGTTTTAACCCTGATTAAAGAATCCGGCGTTGAGTTTAACAAAATTCGTCATCATACATATTGAAGTCGCAATCGTGTCGCGTCGGGCACTGAATCATCCACATTTTAAATACTTTAGTTATACCATCCTAAAAAATTAATTCTATACAATGATTTTATTTTTTTAGAGAAAATCATTGGTTGAAATTTTTCCCTGCTCTTCTCTCGGCTGCTTGTTCCATCGAAGAATCTTTTCCCCCCTCCAATGAGCATCATCATTATTATAACTTAGTATTGCACATGTTAAAGATGTTTTCCCCTAAAAAAAGACAACAAGAATTACATACTTTTGTCGGTGAAGATGTCGTTAAAGTTGAGATACTGATTATATATCCGGGATTTGAGGAGAATGTTAAGAGTAAGACGAAAATCAAGCAGTGAATTTCTTGCTTCTTTATGCAAACCATGTCCTGGTAATCACTCTCACATTATACAGGTGACATGGTGGTAATATAAATTTAATATATAATTGGTGGCCCAAAAGTTGTCTAATATATAACTAGTCTTATAATAACTCATATCTACCGACAATTAATAACAATTTCATTCACAAACTAAGTATGTGTATTTAATAGTAACGTACATAATTGTGTATGTTATCTCTTAACGACTCTCACCTAGTGCATGCATCTTTATGGTAGAATAGTTATAATATCATTGGTGATTTAAAGCTATCCATCTATAATTGGTTTTATAATAACCCATATTTATTAGCAACAAATAATAGTTTTACACGAATTTCTATTGTTGTGTATAAGTATGTTTATATATCTCATCTCTTACAATGGCTTACTATTTTTTTTATTTTTTATAGTAGAATAGTTATAGTTATAATTTAATCTATAATAATTAACCTATTTTTATATAATAAGGATTATAAGTATTATAAATAATAATAAAGTTAAGTGTAATAACCATGTCTCAAATATATATACAGAATAGAATATAAGCCTACATATCAAGCTGTCACTCAAGATAACAAAAGTCAAACATGAAATATATTAGGTGATTTATAATTATGCAACCCTAACTAGTCTTTCCTAAAGGCACCTAGGCATGATTGTGTGCCCATGATTGATGGGACAATCTGATATTGCATTTCCTTCATGGTACATATATTGCACAACCACTTATTTATTAGCAACAAATAATAGTTTTACACGAACTTCTATTGTTGTGTATAAGTATGTTTATATATCTCATCTCTATTAATGACTTACTATTTTTTTATATAGTAGAATAGTTATAGTTATAGTTATAGTTATAATTTAATCTATAATAATTAACCTATTTTTATATAATAGGAAAGATAAATATTATAAATAATAATAAAGTTGAGTGTAATAACCATGTCTCATATATATATAAATAATCGAGTATAAGCCTAGCTCTTTAAAATTAGCTAACAAGCCTACATGTCAGGTTGTCACTAAAGATAACAAAAGTCAAACATGAAATATATTAGCTGATTTATAATTATGCAAGCCTAACTAGTCTTTCCTAAAGGCACCTAGGCATGACTATGGTAAGGATCTAAGCGATCAAAGATTCTAACATCTTAAATTGTGTGCCCATGATTGATGAGACAATCCGATATTTCATTTCCTTCACGGTACATATATTGCACAACCACGTATGAAGGGATCATGATATGATAGTTCACTTTAGGTTACTCGTACCAAAAAATAGTTTTAAGCATAAACTATATCCATTTGTAAATAAGTAGAATATGTATTTGTTTATATAATCTCTTAATGACTTGTGATTCTGGTGGTAGAATAGTTACAATTACGGTTGGTGGCGTAAAGCTATCCATATATAATTGAATTTATAATAACTTATATTTGGCAACACCAAGTAGTAGTTTTACACATAAATTATATATGTTTGTCACCAAGTAACGCGTTGGATTTATGTATATCATCTTTTACCAACACAAACTATATATGTACGATATGTACATATTAATGAGATCTCCTAATCACTCTTATGCAATATAAGTGTCAATGTGATAGAATATTTACAATTATGATTATTCACCTAGAGGGATCTATGATTGAATTCTTTAATTTCTACTTTTTGACAACAAATAAAAAACAGTCTCACACATAGACTACAGATGTATATGTGTACTTTAGATATGTAATTTATGTCATCTCCTAATCCTTTTCATATAGTATACATATTTTTGTTGTATAATAGGTACAATTATGATTTGAAGCCTATACTCTCCTAATATATAATTGACTTTGTAATAACTCATATCTAAAAATAATAGATAATTATCTTACACAAATTACAAATGTATTATGTTACATAAAACATATGTTTCCTATCTCTTAATCGTTCTTATATAGTATCTTTCTTCATGGTACGATAGGGACAACTATAGTTGTGACCTAAAGTTATATTGACTTTATAGTAACTCATATCTATCAACAGGAAAGAATAATTTTACACACAAGCTATATATGTATGAGTTATGTACGTATTTATGTACCTAAGCTCCTAACTATGTATAGGATAAAAATCTCATATCAGAACATAAGATTCTTGATGTGAAGTTTAAATTAAAAGAGAACCCTTTGACCATTAAGTTAGCTTTTAGATTGGACATTAAACCTTTTAACTTAATATTGTACCCTAGATTGAATTTGTTCCATTCCAAGTGACCTTGAGCCTAATGTTGCTCAATATGCAAAAGCATGTGTATAGAATGAAAGTCTTACATTAGAATATAAGATCCCTGAGGTAAAGTTCAAAATAAAATAATACTCTCCAACACTTAAGGTAGCTTTTGAGTTAGGTTTTGGGCCTTCTAACTTAGTATCAAAGCTTGGTTAGATTTGTTCTATCCTGTGTGACCTTAAGCCCACTATTGTTTAGCGTGTGGGGGCATGTATGTAGGATAAAAATTTCTCATTGAGTATGTGATCCCTTTTGGTAAAGTTTAAATAAAAGAAATGCTCCTTAAATTATTGAGTTAGCTTTTAGGTTGGGTTTTGGGTCTTCTAACTCTAAACCACTCTCATATGTTACTTGTCTCTATGGTTGAATAGTTACAATTGTGATGGTGACCTAAAATCATCTATATACAATTGACTTTATGAAAACTCATATCTATCAATAGTAAATAATAGTTCTATACATAAAGTATACATGCATATATACATATATATATATGTGTGTGTGTGTGTGTGTGTGTGTGTAAATACATGTGTTTTACTCACATATTATTATCTTCCACAGTAAAAATGACTATATATGTGTATCCATTGCATTATGTATGCATTTATATATATGATATCTAATAAAAGTTAACACATCACATTTTCGTGCTATTTAAAGCAAAATAACAAATAGTGGATCACTATAATTATCAATAAATACATTAGCTTAAAAAATTTCAAAATCCTTTAAAGCCAATGTGTTTCTGTTTTTTTTTTTTTTTTTGGTTGAAGAAATAATATTTTTTTGGACCATACTTGATCTATTGTAGTGGAAGAGTTCAAAACAAAGAATGATTGACGACATCTTTCTTAATTATACTTGATCTATTTTTTTGGACCATACATATTTTTTACATCCGTGCCTAGGGCTTGAGCCTGTTCTTCTCCTGATAAAAAAAAAAAAAAAGGGAAGAAGAAGAAGAGAAATTCTAGTTGAGGAACAAAATCAGACTACCGGGAGCGGAATGGGCATGCATGGGATGGCGCACGTGCGACACAAACCACATTGGCCCCCGGTTTTCCTTGACAACCAAGGATACGATTGCCAGCGTCAAATAACTGGGACCCAGAGGCCGTTCGGGCAATCGAGGAGCTCTGGAATCGGTGTTCTCGGAGAATCCCCGTCTACAAGGTGCATATCTGGGTACAAGCCGGCACAGATCACGTGTGGTCTAGCAGAAATGGGCAGCAAGGTGATCAGACCACGTGGAAGATGTCGGGACATCGGGACTTGGTCAATCTTATCCTTGTAAGATGTATATCACATCCTATCTATCTTGAGCTTCCAGAGGCGACAGCTGAAAGTCAGCCACCTCGGCGGCGATCCTGATCTCAGCACATGGTCCGGAATACGCCCCAGCCACACAGAGTGTTTGGCCCCTTACGTGTCTGCATCAGCAAAGTCGTAGTCGTAGATCCCACGACATATCAGCATCAGATTTCTAATCTTGTGGCTCACAGTCCACCAGTTGAATGATTAGATTTCAATGGGAGGGCAACTAGAGCCAGCCTGGAATGCAAATAGATTCCTAATGGACACATTTCATTTGTATTCTTCCTTCTCTAGATAGGCCTTTCTATAATTAGACAAACCATTCTATCCTCTAAAGAACACACAATTAAGGAAAGAACACGAATACGAACAACAGTAAAAGTCAATTTTTTTTTTTTTTGTAATTATTATAAAGACAAAAATTTCAAGTTAAAATATATAATTTTTTAGTAATATTTAAATATAAAAAATATCATTTAAAATTTAAAATTTAAAATTTATAGTTATATTTAAAAATTTTAATATAATATTAGAGTCTAAATTAATTTACCTAAATATATGAGAAGTATCCAATGATTTTTTTTTTAAATAATACCCTTATTTCCATGCCTTCTAATTACTTTATCATTTACTTTGATTTTATGTTTTTGGTGAAATATATATATGAATCATATCTCGATTGTAATTAGAAGTTTTTTTTTTTCTGGATCCATTTTACTCTATCCATTTATAAACCTCAAATATATTTTATGTACAAAAAAAGTTTTGGGAGCAAAAATATTATATCGATAATGTTTAAATATAAAAAATATTTTATTTCAATTTATGATCTAATATTTGTGTTGATTTTTAGACTTTTTGACAAATATCATGCACTTAAGAACTAATCAGATCTTAATTGTACAAATATATTAGATTAAATATTAATATTATAGACAACCATTAATTTTAATAAAAAAATATAAAATATAAAATTACATAATTAATAACAGAAAATTCCCATTACTTCTTATATATCAAATTTCATCTAATGAGATTAATCTTGAGTCTTTAGCTAATTTATTACTGTGAAGAAAAAACACAAGATAATAACATGGCAACGTGCATTCATGTCCTATTCGTGATAAACATGACAACTGGATGAATAGCTGCCGTGTTACACTTGTTATCGGTCATGTCAAACACTATTATCAAGTGGTCATGTACGGGAAGTCATATGTTCATTCCCCTGAAAGTTCAATCAGTATACTCCGACCCTGATCTCAGCTTGTATCCACTTTTCTGAAGCAAACACCATATAGGACTTGTGAAGGCCGAGACGACACTGCAGACGAATTGGAAAGGTTCAGTTAACCGCCACGTTCGCATCCAATTCATTGTAATGGGGCCCAGCGAAACAACTGGAGATTGATCTGACGTGTGATTGCTCCGCCAAAGTCCATCACGCACCGTGTTAGTCGCATCCACTTGCAGAAGTTTGTCTCCCATTATCGACGCGCCGCCTTTGGCAGACCGGTTTCTTTCTCTCACGGCTCAGAGCACAAGGCCATGCAGCTTTGTCGAAAGCGAAACAAGGGGGGAGGCATCCGCAGTTTCCCCTTTTGGTATAGGATAAGCATGTTTTGACATTCTGCATTATCTGCGTGCTATGATGTCCGAGCTCACCGGCCTCATAAGTTAAGTAATGATGTTTTATGTATCCTCTTATAAGAGATTTCTTCAACTATAATTAATAGATATATATATTCAAAGGAGTGTCTCGAGATGGGTGTCTTGAATTACTAGCATTTGAATAAAAATGTTTCGGTAGCTCCACTTGAACTATCAAATAAATAACTAAATAATACATAGTTAATGAACTACGAAGTGCGTTGAGGGGAAGTGTGGCTAGTTAAAATGTTAACTATAACAATAATAAGAAGTATCCTAAGGGGTTGGGGTTTTTTTATGTTATTTATAAATTAACTTATAAATAAGGGAATGCTTTATTCATGTATATAAAATATTCAATAGATTGCATATTCCAGACAAAAAGATCCAAAAAGACCTTTAAAGCAACCGATAATAGAGTAGTCTTACAACTTGGGCAAGTGTGATACTCTAGTAGAAAAATACACCGCTGTAGGAGAAAACAATGGTAGGAAAGGAAAACTATGCTCTTAACACTAGAACCAAAATAATAATAATAAAAAAAATATATATATATATCCACAGTAAATTCCATTGACTCCGGGATGATGAAACATGCTATTATAGAGTTGACACCGGGTTGATGGGTTCACGAAAAACAATAGAAAAATGACGAGAGAGAGGCATTGAACTCTAAGACACAGAAAAAAATAAGAATATAATTAACTCTTCTACAATAGCCACCCAGAACAAACACTAACAAGTTATCATTGTTTACTCAGAAAGAATTTTTTTATTTTTTTTATTATCATTGCTTGACAAGAGGGTTTATTTTCTTATGTTTCAACTAAAAAAATATTACATTCTTTTTCAATGATTACTTCAGGTGAGGTTTACAAGCCTATAGTTTATACATATACCAAACTTTAATCCATTTTATAGTTCAAAGGTAGCTAATGAACTGATGTTCTTATGAAGTTTGTAGCCAATCAGAATTCACGACCTTGGACCTGGTTCCCATCTCAATTGCTCATTAAGATTAATTAAAGCACATATAATTTTGAAAACTATTGACATTAAAAATCTTACCCAGAAATTAACTGGGCCGGGGAATCACCTTTTGTTATTGGAACATGGGAATCACTTGAAAATTAATACAAGCATCTCCGTTTGAAAATAAAGCCATTGCTTAAAAAAAAAAAAATTGTTATCCGTGCTCTAGATTACATCTATGCACTTTATATGTTTGATAATTCTAGTTTAGCTTGTAAAGTGGAGGCTATAATGACCATACTTTGGTGCGCAACCATTATCAGTCCTGACGTTTTATTGGGTCTGTTAAATAAACATCTGTCAAACGTCTATAAATTATTGCAACACAAAACATTGAGATTCTTAAAGCGGTACAACACCATAGAGGTTCCTCATTATGCTTACTGAAAACAATGATAAAGAAGGACAAGGGAATTTGAATACTGTTGAGGTCCCTTGTTAGCATATTAATAATTATAGTTTTATGAGATGTGTTTTCCATACTCACATATATGAAAATTTAGTAAAATTTATTATCTTATAAACATGATTTTTAATAATTTTCTTAAGAATACAAGATTGATTGGCCAAATTTTAATAATTTTAAAGAAAGAAATGAACCCTGTTACGTATATTTAATTTTAATTTCTACGTTTTCTGGCTGTTCATCCTTGATATGTGTCTTAATCAAGCTTCCATGGCATGTTATATGCATATGCTGCCAAAATTCGTTTGAGAGATAAGAAAATAGGGTAATATTATTTTAAGAGACATTAGTGGTCCACATGGGTTGAAGGAAAAAGCAAAGTTGTTGAAAGTGTAGGGAAGGACCACTAAGTAAATAATTAAAGGTGGACATCAAGATTGACAAATGCCCCCAAACGCCACTGGATGGAGTAATTATCAAATGAAAAGAATAAGCAAGTTGGGACGGCTTTATAAGCAAGTGCTAGGGCATTGCTTCCTATTCTCAAATGCCCACGTGATCGCCACCAAACTCACTTGTCGTCTTTGAACCGTCCCTCTTGAATCCTCCTTGACAACAAGTTACTTTAATCTAATCAATCATAACAATTGGGTCAGGAAGATGACTTCGTCAATTCCAATTTATTTTCGTTAAAATGGTCGTACATTTCAAAATATTTTTTGATTTGCTTTCCTGAATTTATGGTATGAGCATAGACGGTCAAGTTAGATAAGCATGTAATATTTTAGTCATATATGGTTAGAAAGAGTTCCCCCTAAAGTTGCTCATTAAAAGAAGAAGATATCTAAATGTATAAAGAGAATATCATATCATATTAGTCTTCAAGATTTTTAGAAAAAAATTTTATGCTAAAAAATTAACTTAAGAGTATATAATCTTTCTTTCTTATAAAAAGAATTTTTAAGCAATATTTTGATGATATGATATTATGCAACTATTTAATACACACTCTTGTCCAACCTATAAGATGATTTATGAGTAATAAGATGAAAATTATGAGACAAAGATCACAAAAACTCAATTCAATTTTATCAAGCACATTTTCCCCTAAAAGTTGAATTCTTATAAAGATGGAACATCTTTGTACCATTATTAACAAAAATATCTTCGAAATTGTTTTTTGATTTGTTTTCCCAAACCCATTAGTTCGTAAAAGATTAAAAAAAAAACTAAAATTAACAAAGATGGAAAGAAAGTATCTAAATGATAAGAGCCCAGAAGTAGAAGTAAACTGAACAACCACATCATCTATAGGCATATAAAAACGAAAACAAGGCGATGAGTGGCGAATTTTCCTTGCAAGCCAATGAAGACACAGCTTTGCAGGGGCTGGACACGTGGGAAATTGGACAAAGCACTTTACGTGAACGGCCTCCACGTTGTGCATAGACGGTCGAGGCAAACCAATAATTCGGGACATAGAGGCCCAAGTACACGTGAACTACCGTGTACTCTGGGCCCTCAACGCGTGACGTCTACTGGCTCCTCCTAATTCTGCTGGGCTTGGTAAAGAGTGGCATCAGGATCACTTTTTTCTTCCTCACTCTTAAGTAATTTTATTATCTGGGTCTGTTAGAACATGACTAATTTCTTATCCTAAGAACTAGGAGAAGTAGTAGCTCCAACCAAGATGTAAAAAATATTCAAATTTCAATGATGCCAGGAACAACCTGTTTGGAAAAACAGAAGGAAGTTAAAACTTGTCAAATTTATCATTTCCAAAAAGGAGATGAAGAAATAATTTCTCACCTAGCCAAGTCCAGGTTAAGATAAATAGAAAGTATAAATGCGTTTTAGGAAATTTCAATTTTCTTGAATACAAACCTTATAGTTTACATGTTTTAATCGATACTTTTGAGTTACAATTTGTAATTGTAAGTGGAATGCGAAACCTCTAGAAAAATGAATAGATAATAGAGTAACCAAAAATAGAATTTAAAGCAAAAAGAAAATTGCTATATGGATGACTAGTAAAATATTTATCATACCTAAAATACTTTGTTTTCCCAGTATGCATGGTTTGACAAATTATATATTTCATCTTGTTTTATTTCTTGTGTTTTTTTCTTTTTTTTCCTTCTAACTTATCTTTAAATCAAAATATCAATAATGTGATAGTCGGTGTGAAGTCAAATTAAGAATAAGAATAAAAATAATTTTACCAATTAAATTTTCTCTCAACTACATAAAAGTATAAGACTCAGGAAATTGAAGATGGAGAAAGCCACTAAGGACAGAAAATTCTCTAATTCGTATAGGCATGAAATCTTCAAATAATAATAAATTGTTATCTCTTACCAATAAAAGGATTAGCTTATCCCGAACCATGTATAATTCTTGATATTTTTGTGTTTGTTATGAATATTTTTATGTGATGACCAACATATGGGACAACCACAATTTTAATAAGACCAACAATCGGTAGGTTGAGGAAAATTAGTTCCAAAGGCTTCTTTTCGTTTTTTGGTTATGCAAAGGGAGTAGGAGGTATGAGGTGTTAAAAGTAAGTTATAAATGCATTTTTATTTTTGTTAGTTAAAAGGAGTAGGGCGTATAAAGTGTTGAAACCAAGAGCTATTTGTCTCACACCACTAGTTAATAGGATATATTTTAATGTCGACGAGAGAAAAGACCTGCGCAGATATAAGTCTCTTTCCACCGTGCTTTATTCCGTGCACAGGATATTCCCCTCTTGTGTATCCAAGGACTCCAAAATAACTCAATAGACGAATATTATTTACCAAAAACATCTTATCATGAGCGTAATGTTATTAAATGTTAAAATAACCAAAATTACCACCTGACAAGCACATCATGAAAAGCAAAGCAAATAGGCAACCCCTGTTCAACTCCCTAAGCATAATTAAAAAAGAAAGTAGAAATGCACACATACATATTCCCTCCCAAAAAATGGAAAGAGAACTAGTAGTTTCCTGACGGTGATCCAAAGAGAAGCACCTGTCCCACCTGCTATTTCTCACATAAGCAGAAGCACAAACAGCTTCACAAAGATCATAATTGCAACTTACGAAGTAGATATTTCCGTAACAAAATCATCCAGAGTTTGAGGAGTACAAGATTTCAACAGAGTAGCATTTGCAATCAACAGAAGATTCAGGAGATCAAAATCTCCAAAGATCAGTCCAGAAGAACAACTCTTACGGTTGTACGAACTTAATGAGAAGGGAAAAACTCTAGAAACAGTATCAAAATGGGCATCACAGGGAATGGGCATCTACCATATCTAATTTTGTTAGAGCTAATCTCTGATGCTAACTTCATTATAACTCCTCAGAATGGATTGAGGGATCTCTTAAATTTAATTAAATAATTCAAGTAGTTGCTCAACAAATTTGAGCGTTACTACTGCCTATCATTGGCTGGTTCAAAAGGTTAAGAGACTCCTGAGAGATGAAAATTAGCCTGACCACTAGCACACTTCCAGCCAATTATCCATTAAACCCTGAGGATACCAAAATGCATAATGGAATCTCGTCACGAATACTGATACCGCATTGGACTGAATCTTCCTACTTCTTGAGCGCTAATTTCATTTCCAAAGATGCATCGCATCAAGAGCTATTGCATCCCTATGGTCTCGACCATAATCCCTGAATCTTCTTTGAAAGGCACACCAAGACATGTCTTTCCAAGTGCTATCCATCTATAAGATCTATTGCACTAGAGACATTCAGAGCACTCTATACTCGGAATGTGGATTAGTGATCATGAAATTTGGCAGCCATAATTTTTTTGCCTTTCCATATAAAGCTTCTCCTTTTTCAAGATAAGTGGGAGACCCAAGGGGATGGAAAGGGGTAGCTGGAGGGCAAAAGGGGAGATTAACTGGAGTGACCAACAACTGATGGGCATAGAAGCAGACTGGTAGTGCTACCCCTGGGGCTATTTATAACACTTCTTGTTTCTCCAGGTCCAGCAAAGCAGACAAAAACGATATCAAGTTTGTAAATGATTACACCTGAAGCCAGTCATCTTTACAACAGCTGAATAATAGGACAAAACGAGGTACCAATAAGTTCAAGTCTAAATGTGCACTATATATGTTCAGCAACAGTTCTTTTGCTATTAATTGGTTGTATCTTCAGTAAGACGTAGATCAGCACTCCATCTATCCCCACCCTTGGCCACCAGAACCACAGTTCAGGTGATGCCTTGTAAAACATCAAGTTAAACGCACTTCCCATTTCATCATAATATAATAAAAAATCCAAGGAAAGGCAATCGAAGATCACTCCAAAAACAACTACTAAGCGAAATACCATTCAGTCAGACTAGTATCAGAAGATGAACACATGTTTCCATAGTTCAAGACTCAATCACCACATAATTCACATGTACACAGATTTCCATAGTTTGAGACCCCGTCACCAAATAATTCCCTCTCATAATCAGTATTTATTTCTCATCATTTAAAGCATTAGACAGAAAAAGTGGAACAACAGAGACAAGCAGAGAGAAAAGCTCCATATCCATTTAATTTAATTTGGATCAAGCATTAAGTAGATAAATGCGCAATGGTAATAGTACTGATGGCTCTTATTACTTATCCTGTTATTCCATTATACAGAGAAGAATAAAGATCATCTCCACAAATGCTTTCCAGAACTCTATCAAAGCAATAACATTCTATTAAGATGTCAACGAAAACAGGATATTCTATTTCTTATTGCATCTCGAAAAACAATTCAGGTCAACTGTCCACCAATCAAGACCCAACTCAGGAACCATCAACTTATGTCAAGTTAACCACAGCCGCAACGAAGATCACTTACAAATTTGCGGATGCCTAGCACTTCATTCCTCCTGTTTTCCAGTTACATCATTCTTCTTGCCGTATATCAAACCAGTTTGCTGGGAAGAAAAAAAAGAAAAAAAGAAAAAAACTAAAATCTCAGAAGAGAATAAAACAAGTACCACAAGTATGGCAATTAAGCCACAATTCGATGATCTTTATTTTCAAACAGGGACAGGGTTGATCAAAACCTGAGGATCAGAAATTGGTTTTCGTTTCTCCACATAGCGATGAGGATCCGAAGCTGCAAGCGCTGCCCGTTCCTGCCAACAAAAGAACACACTGCCTCAGCCAATTGAAAGCAGTAAAATTTTCTGTGCACGAATGGAGATCAAGATTGATTGGACAAACACCTCCTGCTCGCGCCTGAGGTCTTGGGAGGGCTTAACCCAAAGGTAGTAAGCTATGGTTCCGGCTACAACCCACGAGGCCAGGTTGGTTCCTCCTCTAAGGCCTCCCATCGCATTGCCCACGAAGGAACTAACATTTCCAAATGCTCTTCTCCAACTGCTACCCATCGAATCCAAGTCCACAGCCTGCGAGGGCTTCTTCAACTGCGAAATTTCTAGGGTTTACGCCAAATTCAGGGTTTTGGCGCTTGATTTTACCCACACTTCCGTTTCTTGTCTCCTAATTCAACAGCAAGCAATTACAACCAAGAGAAAACGATCGCGCGGACGACAATGGTCTTGGAACAACCCCCAACAGGATTTCAGAAATTCTTCTGTAGACGGGTCATAAAATCACGAAGCGATGGAAGGACGGGCCGGTGAATCGCCGTTAGGGCTGGCGTCCATTTTATTCATTGCATGGCCCTGATGGTCGCCACGTCTCCCTTTAACCAACGCAATTGAGGCCGAGGAGATATATTATTTCTACAAATACTTTTTGGATAAAGAACCTGTATTCGTTTCAATTTTTCTTTCACAAAATCTATAACCTGCAATAAAGAAAACAAAATCATGTTTGTGGTTCACCTAAATTGTTAGTTATTTACTCAAAATTATGAACAGAAACAAAATAATAATTTTATACGTGAATATAAATTAATAATATTATCAATGATTGTGTCATTTTATATGTAATATATAGTGTATAAAAACTTTATAATGTCTAATAAGTCACAAAGTGTAATGTGGAATACGTCAAAGAATTATTTTTTAATGTTTAATAATATAAAAACTCAAAATAGAAATTTAAAACCTAAAATAAAAAGTTTATAGAGATTAAGTTGTCATAAACCATAAAAAGAGGAGAAGAACCTAATATTAGCTTTTCGGAAAATTTCCAAAGAAACAATTTCATCGAGATCTTTCAATTTTTAAGCTCTTCTCGTATTACCAACAAAAAATTCAGTAATCTACATGAACTGTTTTATAAACAAATAATAATAATAGAAAAAAATGGAACAAACTAGTGCGTGCATTTTGGCGCAGTAACTTCCAAACATGTAAAGGGGCACGGCAAATGGAAAAGGTAAATGTCAGCAACCAAACTAGCACTCCATCCAAAACAATTTCTAGGGGAGGTGTCATTCTAGTGTACGAAGCAACAAAAGCAAAAAACACAACCAGATGTTTAAACAAGTATTCTGGTCCCAACTATAAACACGTAACAGCGAACAGCAATAAAAAAGACACAACATATGCTAAAACGACACCGGTGGGGGGCAAAGCAAGCTCTCACGGGCAGCCATGGTGGGCATATAATGCTCGCAGAGAGCGAAGGAAGGTTCCATTTTCTCCCCCACTTTCCACAAATGACATACTTTACAGCTACGAAAGCAAAACAATCTCACGTGGGTACCAGCTGCCTTAATTTGCTTTCTTCTTCTTGATTTCTCTCTCAGCCCCTTTTGCATCTTATTTCTGGTTCATCTTTTTGGTTGCTGGGGCATGGTTTTGTTCAAGATGCGATTTTGGTCACATCTTTGCTGGACCTGTTGTATTTCATGTGACTCTTGACAAGCTGCCCTGCTGCAATGGCAGACAACAGAGAGAGCTCCCCTGCCAGGACCGCACCAGCTACAATGGTGGCCAAAAGCCTTGCGTTTGATCCAGCTGATTCTTTGTTTGCTCCCTTCACACCAATTAGATTCAAACACGCAGACTGAGAAGCAAGTTGAGTCCCACCTCCAACAGTTCCGACCTGACAGAAACAGGAACCAAATGAGCCACTAAGTTTTGAATAAGTGATTTAAAACTCGTTATGAGGATGAACAAATGGATTTTTAATTACCTCAATAGAAGGCATGGTCACAGATATGTGGAGATCCCTCCCATCATTAACGGCCTCTATCATGGTGATGCAGTTGGAGCTCTCAACATTTTGTGCCGGATCTTGGCCAGTGGCAATAAAAACTGCAGAAACGATGTTGCTGGCATGGGCATTATAACCACCAAGAGCCCCAGCGACAGCGGATCCAGCGAGGTTCTTGAGCATGTTTAGCTCTACAAGTGCAGCTACGTTCGTCTTCAACACTTTCTTTACCACCTCTTCCTTGATGGTCGCCTCACAAACAACCGATTTCCCTCGTCCTTCAATCCAATTAACGGCAGCAGGCTTCTTGTCCGCGCAAAAATTACCTGGTCAATTAAGTAACTTGTGAACACAATGAAATCACTATGCAGTTTTGTTTTTTTTGTTTTTTTTTTTGGAAAAAAATAAAGATATTAACACAACAAACTAAAAAATTCACATACATCCAAATGTTCAATAGATCTACCTTATCATTTGTGATTTTGAAAGATTCTAACGTCACAAAACAGAAAACCACTCATTAAAACAATTCGAAAATATACTATGACTAGAGATTTCAACTAACAAAAGCCCTAATGAACTTAGATCTAGTTGTTTCTCAAGATCCTTAATTGATTTGATTGCCAAGTCATACTAGATCTAGCTGCCCTGGTTTTGAAATTCAGAGATAAACTAAATTAATTTGACCTTTATTATGTGTTTCCCAACTAACTCTCATCAATTAATACTATTCCAAGTAAGCTTTTAGGAATAATTCATTCAGATCCAAAATAGCAACAACAGCTTTCCTATGATTTTCCCTATATATATATTCACAGATGGAAACATAACCTTTATTTTTCCAACATTTGCCCAGATCCCCAATTCTTTTTCTTTTCAAGGTATAGCAATAGTTAATTCATTATGCAGATATCCATGTTCTTTTGAGGTATAGCTATAGTTAATTCATTAATGCAGATATCATCTTCATGCATGCATTTAGCTCTGGCAACTATTCTCTAAAATGAAGCAGGACCACTAATGAATGAATGCAACCCCAAACAAAACAATAGCTGTCATGTAAAAAATCCATTAGTTATTGTACGACTTGACTAATGAAATAGAAAACAAGTACTATACGTCAACTAAGGGCATGCCTCACCATTTATCATAGAAAATGACTCATAATTTCAAATTAATTTAATACTAGTTAAGCAATCATCATTTCAAATGGCAACAGCGCTATGATGAGTATAATGAACCAGAAGGTCGTACGCCGCTGCCGTCTTAATAATATTGAAGTACCATAAAGAACAGAGGATATCCATATTCGGGTAAGGCAAGGACAACCAATGACGCAACAGATATATGGCTTGAATAAGACTAGTTTCTCTGAGTCAAATCGGTAGAATACATGAAAACCGTTGACTTAAACCAATTTCACCGGCCACTGAACTGGAAATTTCAGGTACTACAGTAGGAAAGGGAAAGGAACTAACCGGAGATGCCAATGACATCCATATCAGGGAAATCATTTTGAAGGAAGTCCAGGACGTTCTGAACCCCTTTTGACACCATGTTCATCCCCATCGCATCCCCAGTGCTGCAGCTAAATCTGATATAGAGATTCTTCCCGGCCATTGCGCACTGAATATCTTGGAGCCTTGCGAATCTACTTGACCTGCAACCCAGAAAACGGGCCAACGTTACGGAAAATCCTTGAAATCCATAATCCATTTAATTTCAATTATCTGCTCCCTCAGCTGAACAGAACTAGTTTTTGTTTTGGATTCCAGAAAACAATAGACTATTTATTAACTCGCTTGAGCTGAAAAGTTTCTTTTCTTCTCATACTCTCTCCCTCTTCTCGTTCCGCGTCTCTCTCTCTCTCTCTCTCTCTAAGTACGTTCGTTGAAGGAAAAAAAATAAAATCTAATTTCTCATTTTCTCTTTCCCCCTGTCTTCTTGGATAACAAACGTAAAATCTGATTTTCTCAACGTAATTATCAGTGCCTCACTTTTTCCGTCCTGGATAGGCTTTAAGGTTCTCTAATTTCACTTCCTCTTTCCACTTTTGCTTAAGTATCTCATAAATCAAATGGAGAGGGAGGTCACCTACTGTCCAATCGACATCAAGAAGACCAAAACAGAGTTGTCCACATTTCAAATAATATCAACGTGGACAGGTTTTATCTGAGAGAGGACGAAAGAAATGAAAGAAGTAACAGACAAATCAAAACCCATCTCAAACACAACAGAGGCCTGTAAAAAGAGACAAATCAACCAGAGGCGTCACTTAGGAGCTAAGCAAAGCAGTAAATCAAACAAAAGGAACCCCAAAAACTCCGGAGAAAATTGAATTTCCGGAATAAACCTTACCTGTTGAAAACCACGGCCAGCGTGTCGAAATTGAGTGGATCTTCCAAGAAGAACTTCAACTCCGCAGCCCTCTTGGCAGAGCCGAACCGGACCACCGGCGCTCTCGTCATCGCGTCCTTCAACAACATGCTGTTTGCTCCACCAGAGACGTGAATGGCCTTGCATCCCCGGTTGGTGCTGGCCACTAGGCACCCCTCGGTAGTGGCCATAGGCACCCAGTACTCGAAGCCGTCAAGCAGCAACGGCCCGGCGATCCCCACGGGAATCTGCACGTATCCCACCGGCATTTCGCAGCACTGACCCAGGATCGACTCGTAATCGAACCCTTCCAGGGGCAAACCCTGCAGCGACCTTCCCGTCATTCTCTGCAGCGCTTCTCGCCGAATAAAAGCCGCTCGCTTGCAGTCCCCAAGCCTCGATTCCAGCGTGTAAGATGGGGCTGTGCCGTCGACGACCGACTTGATAACCTCCTCGTCCTCTTCTGAGGACAGAGTTGGAATTACTGGCTCTAGATCGGGCAACTTAGACAATGGAGGGGCAATGCAAGGGACACGGTCCTCCACAAGGAAGTTCCGGTGATCGTGTCCATCAAGGTCCCACGCGTCGTGGGAGGCGCGTGAGATGAAAGACTGGACGAAGTCGATGCCGAAGAAACCGAGGAGGTAGATGAAGGAGGCGATAAGGGAGACAATGGCGGCGATCTCGGAAAGAGTGACCACGTGGAGAGGCGTCGAGTTACGGATCTTTTCGCGCCACCGGTGGAGGAGGTAGTACGCGACGGAGAAGAAGAGCGTAAAGAACACCGCGTTCGTCAGGTACAGCGGCAGAGGCAGCGCATCTGACGCTCTCGGAGTCGGCGATGGAGACCGATCGTCTACATCCCCCGTCGATGATCTTTCGCCCTGTGTACGACGGTGTGTCCCCGCGTTGGGAGTGGTAGTTCCCTGTGGAGAAGGCCGAGATGGCCGCCGGCGAATGTCCATCGCTACTGCTAGGACGCAAACGCAAGCAAGAAAAACAGAGAGCGGACACGAGCGTCAGAGCGTCGAACTCGGACTAGGGATTGGCATGTACATATAGGCGGAGACTGGGCGAGTACGCGGTGTACCCACGTGTATAGACGTTCTGTGTTTGAAGCACAGTTGGTATCTGACAACTCACCCCCCACTACCCCCAACGTGCTCGACAAATTCTCTGAACCAAGTAAAAATTACTTAAACCGCGTCAAATTCAAATTATGACTGTATTAAAAGGGTGATTCTTCAATTATAATACATAAAATCAAAATTATTAGACAAAATTAACCATAATTCTTCATTTCGACAGAAAAACGTTGGAAAATTATTTTAGTCAAAATTTGATATTGGTTGGCTATCTAGCTGATACCGTTGTTTGTCTTTTTATACATGCATGGTCGGATCGAATAGGAAGGCTAGGGTCTATGGCTGCGCCCTGTGTCAGTGGATGACTCGGGACTGGCCGCTGTTTGTCGGTTCCTTAACCCTTTTGGCCATGTGGTCGACAAGGTGCTCCGAGGATCACAGCTTATTTGGCCAGGCTCTGGTCGTCCGTGAAAAAAAAGAAGTTGTTTTTTTTTCCTTTCTTAAATCGATTTATAAAAGAATAGAATATTTTATTTACAGAAAGTATAATGTGTTAGTATTTTAATAATAAGGTGCTAACCCAATTTCTTCAGCCCCACGAAGCTACCGCCACTCGAAAACTGAGAAGACATGCGTTATAAGGTAGTGTGCATTGTTTGTAATCTTAATATGCAAATAAATATTTTCTCTCCTAATAACTTGGCATTAAAATAAATAAATAAATTTCTTCAATAAGCGCAAGGCATTTATGAAAGTTCACTCATAAAACTCCCAATTTCACTTCACAATATTACAAAAATAATATCACTATGATTTGTACTATTTGTAATATTTCATAAAATCATCCATATATTAAAAAAATATCCTTATTATTAAAGTTCATTTCAAAGAGATTAATCAACTTTTAAATAAGTGAATTAAAAAGAGAAAAGAAAAGACAGAACTTTCTAGTATCAATTGTGTTTAAAACCAACTTGTTTTCTAAATACTGATATTCGAAGAGCACTATGGAAGCCTATAGTCAACTCACTTTAGAAAAGCTCCTTTTGCCTTTGGCCATAAAAAAGTTAAGAGGCGAGCAAATCAAACTTTCCTACCAAACTGTCTGTCTTTCTAGAAAGAGCTAGGACAGTCCAGGGGACGGTAGCACGCACAAAAACAAAAAGTATATCCAAAGCTAATGTCTGAAATTGCGGCAGATGCCGTTGCCTCTTAGCCCGTGGAGCCCAACTAAGAGGCTTATTTCACAACCGTTGGCCCTGTCCCTTCTGGGTGTTTCACGCCTGCTGTAGCGTGCGGCGGATGCTGACAACCGAGGAGCTAGCCCCCCGGACAAGGTTAGGTTTCCGATGGTTACTAGGCAGGCCTTTTTAGCTTGACATGCTTCACACCCAATAAGAAACGAGTTAAACTTGGAGATGCAAGTCTTCTTTACTCTCGTGATAGTGAGGCAAGCTAAGCTTACGTCTTCTTGGAATGGCAATATGGTGACGAATATCCCAACTTCGCTTTGTTGTTGTTAGGTGTGGGTAATAATTTATGTTGTTAGGAAAAATAAAAGATATCTTAAATAAATGAAAATACGTTCTATAAACTATTAACTTGGCTTTTAACTTAGATTTGAATATTCTATTATAATATCATAACTCAAATTTCTCTTAGCATCCTTATAGGCATCAATTAATTTGAGCATGTGGAGAATGTTTATCCCATATTAAAAGTGAAGATATGTGAGTATAGTCTTGTTAATGATGAAAATATATCTCTTTTACCTATAGATTTTAGGATGAGCTTCTCTACTTTAATGTGATGAACCCTCACTATTCTCAATATTGGTCCACCTGTAATGTTTCTTCCACAACATAGATGAGATATGTTGAGGATGCTTATCTTAGGTATGTGAGACTTCCTCTTACCTATGGGTTTTAGGAAATGTTTCTTTGCTTTAATATAGTATCAAAGCCATAGCCTCCTTTCTTGTGTTGTAATAGACTTTCAACACTCAATTTCTCCACTAGTGATGTTTATCCTACTATGCAAAGAAAGTGTGTTGATGATGTTTATCTCATATCGAAAGTGGATAAATGTGAGTTTGACCTTATTAATGATAGAAATATATCTCTTATATCCTATAGTTTTAAGATGGGTCTTTCTATTTAACAAAAACTTTGTATTACACATATTGTGACTATCATGATAATCGAGTGTGCTACAATGTGAGTAAAAATTTGTATTGTTAAAAAATATAATAGAGTTTATGGTTTATTGAAAAGGAGTTCTATTAATTTTTAAATTTAATTTTAATTTAAATAATGAAACTTTTAATAATGGTTATTATGGAAAAAAAAAAAGAATTGGAGAGATCTCATACTATTAACAATTTTTCGTAAAATTTTCAAATAAAATATTTATTTCATCCTCACAAATTAGTTTGGAGAAAAGACACTAAATTTTTAATAGAATCTAATCTAAATGGTAAGGACTTGTAGATTCCTGTGAAATGTATACAAAGTCGTTTCCTAGTGTAACAAAAACGAAAGCAATCATTGATTCAAGTGGTTTTCTAGCCATTCTAGTGCATTTTCTTAAGACTATGACCCCCATTCTTCTTCCTCCATTCATGTCCCTTATTAAGACTTGTAAGAAATTGGAGCCGATGAATATGGTGGTTTGCGAGAGTGGCATGGATGCAGGGAGGTAAAGTTCCTGAAATCAACTAAGGTGATTACTAGAACTTTAAACAAAAGAGAACTAGAACAACCAATTGAAAAACAAAAGAGTAATCTTGTATTAGAAATTGTAGTTTTTACATGCAGTGATGGTATAGCCTTTATTTATAGGCTAACATGAAGTTATTACAAATAGAAGATACTATAAAGCAGAAATAAAGTTATATCTTCATTTTTGCTGTAAGATTTAGAGAATGTTTGGTGTAGCAATAGTTTTGGGAAACATTTTGAAATGTTCATAATTTTGTGAGGATATTATCTTTTGATTGACTGTGATGAATGAGCTTGGAAATTCTTTCTTTTGTTTGATTGGCGTTGCAATTCAGTCCAGGTACATTGCATTGTAGTTGGTAGGGAATGTAAAGATGGTGTCTCGTGGAAATAAGAGATACGAAGGCTGACGTGTCTCTTATTTCCTTTTATGATTTCCATGTCAATTAATGAGGTTGACTTGTCATCAACATGTGGCATTGTGGTGACTAAGCTGACGTGGTGCACTTTGGTTCCTTCTCTATTTAATATAGGGGAAGGCTTCCACGAGATCCCATTTTTGTGTTTCGGAAGTCAATTGACAGGAAGAAACTCATCACGTGAAGATAACGGTCAAAGGTGGTGGAAAAATAGGCCTTACATCTCGTGTTGTTGTCTTCAAAATCTTCCTCAACATCTCACCGAGTGTGTCTCATACCAAACACGCTACCACTTTACAGCATATTATATAGTTTTTAGATTGTTCTACAAACGCTAATAAGAACTTGCATGGGATTTCAAAGTAGAAGCATTCACTAATCAATTTGCTAATAACTAGGGTCGGTTTATGGTAGGAAAATAGTAGGGTTGGATTTATTGAAGTTGGCAGAGAGTGATTTGACGCCGTCCCTTGGATTCCTCCACCATTAAGAATCTATTCTCGCACCAAGTTCATCTTTCCTTTGGATCGCATTCCTTAACCTCATGGAAACCTAGTAAAGCTATTGATGACTTACGTTTAGAAGTGTGGAATTTTCTAGGAATGAGATTTGGAGGATTTTGTAGTAGCCTTTGGTTGGAGGGCGAAAGCTCCACTTGTTTTGGTGTTTGATTGTGGATTTTGGTTGGTTGTGTTGGACAAATTGTGATTAATCGTTGGTTAATTTTGGTTGGTTGGTTGTTTTGATTTAGGTTTCGTGGGATATCTTTAGCAAGTTGGTTTTCTATTGATTGTGTGTTGGTGATTATTTGCCCAAGTTTCATTGATTTTTCTATTGTGTGGGAAGATCGTGATAGGGGTTGTGAGTAGTGGAAGATTTTGTGGAATCGATTAGGGTCTCTAAGTGCTGTCAATGGTTGGTTTTTGAAATTATTGTGGTGGGTTTTTATAGCCCAGTCGATAAATTGGGTGCACAGCAGAGGTTCAACTTAAGGCTTAAGAGAGTAGAACTCTTCCTTGGAATGTTTAAGCATTGGGCATATTGGAGAAAAGAACTAATCACATAAGGGAGGACTTCATTTTGCTTTGCAACCTTTAGATTTGCATATGGTTCGATGCGTGGGGAATTTTGCGCTATGAGTATGGCGGGGCTATCCACTGCCTTTCCTTTCAAGGAGCCAACAACTGGTGGTGCCTAATGATGGCCGGATTCACTTACCCTTTCCAACTGGATAGGACCCCCCCTACAAATGCCTCAGAACTTCGTTTTGGGACCTTTTTTCCTAAAGATCATGGTGGACATCTGAGCCGAGTTGAATGGAGATGTCAAGAAGGAAAGCTATTTGAGAAGACGCTGGAGATGAGACAATTGAAGTTTGTGGCAACTTGTTATGCAACTAAAACGAAGACCACCATTATACTTTGAATCATTTACGGCTATGGCGGCAATGCTAAATGGTAATAGAGAGTGGCAAAACCTAGGATGGATGCCCACTAACAAGGCTGAATGAGACAACAAAATAAATCAATTTGCTTCACCATGGGTGCTCCCGGCGCAATACCAAAAAATGGTGGCAACATTGGTGTAATTGGAGGCAACCCTTGTAGTCAGTATCATTAGCCCATGTTAGGACTTACAAATGGGGGTTTCTCAACTCGACTAGGATCTCATGTCCAACTTTGCAGAACCTATAGTTAGGACAAGCTTGTAACGTCATGGAATAAGCCATTGTCATTTAAAGGAATTTGTGGAGATAAGGTCACTTCCTTTGTGCAGCCTCCTCCTTATAGCAAGGAGCTCCTAATGGAGGCTTTGAGTTCAGGATTGAACACATGAATCAAGTCATTGAATGTCCCAACAAATACAATATAATGGGTCCAATGTGAGGTAAATTGGAGATACACTATAGAGGAGATGCATGTGGAGTGGCAAGGAGAAACAACATGTTTGAAAATGTTGAAACATCTACTACTTGAGTGACCTTTAGACAACGCTTGTAGAGATGACCTCATGCTCCATATGGTATGGCTTATCTACCCTTTTTGTGCCCTAAGGTGGATAGACATACATCTAGACTACGCTTTAAAGGATTGGATTTTGAGAACCCTCATCGCAAAACCATGAGTGACTCCAAGGCTACCTTAGGGAGAAACTTTTCATCACCATACATTCTGGTAACCCATTTGCTAGACATCCCTTTAATTCTGTATGAGCCTAAGCTAGCATCAAAGGAGTGAAACTCACCCACAAATAGCCATTTCTAGTAATGAATTTTTGCTTGCAACTCAATATCACATATTCACTTTGGTGGCCATATTTGACAAAGAACGACCATCAGTTAATCTATTTAAACATTTTGTTAATACTGAATGGGGATTGAGGAAATTGGCAGTTGTTAATTTGTTGAATAGCTAGAGTTTAAGCAATCACTTACAATCTTGGGAGGATTTGGAAATGGATTGGTCTCAAAAGGGGAGGTCATTTGATAAATATAGGTACTGCCTCACCAAATGGACAAATACAAATTGCAAAGACATAAATAGTAAGAGGGTGGAAGCCTAGATTATCCTTCCACAACTTTCACTTCCATATCAAAGTCCATCAATCTTGACTGCAATTGGAAATGTCCTAGGAAGGTACATATGTTCGGACAAATGAACTAAGAAGCTAAAACATCCCATTGCACCTAGGATTTGCATAGAGATGGACTTTTCCAAACCACTACCTGAGAAGCTCTTAATAGAGATAGAAAATGGGGAACAAGTGGAAGGCAATTTTTGGCAAGGGATAGTGTATGAATCCAAACATGGACATTGTACATTTTGTGACATGAAGGGTCATAGTCTAACTAGCTATTAATAGTGGGCCTTAGCTCGAAGAAAGGAAAACAAGACCAACATGAGTACAAGAACTATGGAAAGGAATTATGTTATATTGGCACATGTTGACAACAAAAAAAGAAAAGAGGAAATAATAGCAAGGAAACAGTTTTTGAAGAACCAATACAAATGGTGTCAACAATTGGCATTGTTAAAGAAAACAAAGCATCCATTAGTGGCACTAAAGTTAGTATGGATGGAAAACTACCTAGTCAAAGGGTCCATACTAAGATAAAAAAAGCCAATAAGAATGAAGTATGTTGTGAAAGCTCCTAGTCTTAAAATTCATGAAGTTCAACTCATTGGAAAAGGAAGGGATACACTAAGGCAAGACCAAAACATGCAAGATTCACAAGAAACAAAGTATGATAAGATGGTTGTCTACAACCCTACCAAAAGTACTAACTCCTTTACTATACTTGAATAATCGGAAAATGAGGAGCAAGATACTATCATTATAGAAGAAATTCAAAGCATAACATTAGGGTGCTCCTCTAGCAAGCAGCATGCTACACAATACACAGTAAAATCCCAAGGCAATCTAATGGTGAAACAAATTCAAATGTGTTTGGACTTACGGTTGCATTTGTAGGTAAAAATAGTAGAATGAAGCATGAAGAGAGCTTAGATATAATTATGCACTCTAGGCAAAATGCCAAGTTGATATGGGAGATTGAGCATTCTTGGAATAAAGTAGTAAAGAAGCATTTACTAACATAAGGGGATAATGACAATGTAGTTAAGCATTTAACAAGTATGTTTAGGAAATCTTTTGCAACACCTTTTACACCTATTGAGCAAATTGTAGGTGCAAGAAATAAATGCAACCATTTTAGTTCTACATTTAAAAGATCTAATAATGCAGTAGGATGTGTACACACCTTGCCAAAATGTGTTCCTCCTATGCCTTTTCATTATGAATACACTGATATGGAATATTAGATGGACAAATGCTCTTTAGAAAATAGATTACTTAAAGAGGGTAATCATAGAAAATAAAATCAAATTTTTGGTCTTGTTAGAACCAAAAAAGAAAAACAATTATTTAAGGAATTTAGTGGGTAAACTTCAATTTTCCCATTTTAAGCACTTTGTGCCATAAAATATGCACATATGGATCTTATGGAAGGGTTAGATAGCAGTTGAGGTCATTGCAATACATACTCAGCACATAACTTTGAATATTAAAATGCTAAAGTATTCATTTGCACTCATTGTGATTCATGCTAGTTATGAGTACAACATACGAATGTCATTGTGGACTTCATTATTGGAATTGGATATTGAAAACAAACCATGGATAATTGGGGGTGATTTCAATACCATCTTAGACCAATTAGAAAAACAAAGGGGTATACCATATTCTAGAAAGGCAAAGGAGGATTTTCAAGATTTTGTTTATGAGGCTGGGTTGTTGGATGCAGGATATGAGGGGGAACCATACACATGGTGTAGTAACGAGGTGAGCCAATGATGTACCTAGATATGACTTGATAAAGTTCTAAATAATTTGAAGGCACTTTCTTATTTTCCTCAAATCCAAGTATGTTATCTACCAAGAATACAGTCCAACCACTATCCTTTGGTTCTATCGTTGTCTGAGGATAGGAAGTATTATAGTAGTTTCAAGTTTCAAAGACATTGGATTCAAGAGAGATTCTTTAAAGAGATTATGGAGATAGAGTGACACATATTTCAATTTGATTCCCTATGACACAAAATATGTGGTCACTTGAAACATGTGAAACATAAATTTAATGAATTGAGTAGACAAAAAAAGAATATAAAAACAACAACAAAGATTGGAACTAGAAGAAAGCATGAATAGGTTGGATAAGGAAATTCAACAAGGTTGGTCAGAGGCAAAGCACGTAGAATATAATAGGGCACAATATCAATTGAATGAACTATTAATGCAAGAGGAAAGCACCTTAAGGGATAAGGCAAAAGTAAAATGGTTGAAAGAAGGAGATAGAAACACTATGTATTTTCATGCTTGTATCAAAGAAAGTAATTCTCAAACAAAGTAGAACTTGTTACATGATAGCACTTTTACCTCAGATCCTGACATATTGGGTTCCTTTGCAATTGAATACTATTCCTATATCCTCACTGAAGACAATAATACACCTTTCATTCATCCCTTTAGATTCCCTCTAGAGGCCAATATACAAAGTTATTTACTTGACTACATTTCGCCATTGGTAACTATTGAACAAAATGATGAGCTATGTTAGGAACCACAATGGGAGGAGATTTTGATGGATATCAAAGGATTGGATCTTGATAGTGCTCTGGGGCTAGATGGTTTCAATGGACATTTTTATCAAGCAAGTGCTGAGATTATAAAAGAAGATATAATAGCAATGGTGCATGAATTTTTTGGTGGCAACTCTATGCCAAAATGTATTACTTTTACATTAATAGTTTTGATGCCGAAAAAGAAAAATTCTTAGAGTTTTAAAGACCTCAGACCTATCAATTTGTGCAAATTTACTTATAAAATCATTTCCAAGATTATAAATGATAGGTTGGTACATTTATTACCTTTGATAATTTCCAAAGAACAATATGGTTTTGTGTAAGGGAGAGATATTCATGAGAATGTTGCAATAGCCTAAGAGATGGTTAATGAATTAAATCGTAAAGTAATAGTCAACATGATGATTAAGGTAGATAAGTAAAAGACATGATCGTATGGAATGGAGTTTTATACTCAAAGTATTGGAATACCTTGGTTTTTCTTGCCTATGGAGTGATATGGTATTTAGGAGCATGTCCAATAATTGGCTTACACTTTTAGTGCAAGGAGCAAAACATAGTTTCTTTAAGTCCACACGAGGTCTTTGACGAAGAGACCCTCTGTCACCTAGCATTTTTATCTTAGCTCAAGATGCCTTTAGTAGAAAGCTCAAACATTTGATGGAAATGATGCCATTTATTGGAAGATTTAAAGGTGATAATAATTTTGGGGGGGTTTCTCATCTATTATATTATGATGATATGTTAATTTTTATGGAAGGGAACCAAAGGTCTTTTAAATACATCAAGGCTTTGTTACAAGAGTATGAAACATATAGTGGACAAAAGGTGAACGTAGGAAAGATAAAGGTAGTAGTGTCAAGGAAGTTAGAACCATCTAAGAAATAACTTATCAAGCAAGTCACAGGTTTCTCTTTTGCAAACTTGACAATTTAATACTTGGGTATTCCATTATTCAAGGGATGATGTCGAATCCATTATTTTGACAAGATAGTGGATGCTATAACTAATCAAGTGCATAATTGGAAAGAAAAATTCTTATCTTAGGGGGACAAATTGATATTAATCAAAAGTGTACTCTCCTTTATGCCAACACATATCATTTCCATTATGAAAGTACCAAAAATGTCATATAAAAGATTAATAGTATACTAGCCAAATTCATGTGGAGTAATGGGGATGGCCATGGTAGCCATTGGGTTAAGTGACAAAGTATTTGTATGCCTTTGGAAGAAGGTGGCCTAGGAGTTTGAAACCTAGAACAAACAATGCAAGCACTTCAAACAAAGTTTGCATGACATTTTGTGCAAGGACAATCCTTATGGGCCTTAATTCTTTAGGCTAAGTATGGGCATTTAATGGAAGCAATTAGATGAGGTAGAAAGAATGCACATTCACATACATGAAAGATGTTTTTGTGTTGGGTGGAGTATTCAATCCAGCATGGTAGATGGATTATTGGTGAGGGAAAATGCTCCTTTTGCAAGGATAATTGGATTGGATAGCCTCTTTCGTATCCTTTATGTCCACAACAAGATATAACAGTTGGAGAAGCCCTTCAAAATCAAAATTTTATTAGGGAACATTTATCTAGTGAGCAGCAAGAGCAAGCCAACAAAATTGTGTGTAGTCAAGATCCAGATAGGCTTGTTTGCAATTTGAGTGCTTCTAGTGAATTTTCAGCTTCATTAGTATATCAAGACCGAAAAGTGAAAAAAGATAAAGTGGCTTGGGCTAAGTTTCTATATAATAAAGTGGTCCCTCCCAATATTTGATTGTTTATGTGGGAGTTAATTTATTATGGCATCCCTATGGAATGTAATATATAAAGAAGAGGAATCCAACTGGCATTTAGGTTCTATTGTTGTGAAAAGGGTGAAAGAGAGACGGTGGATCATGTATTTATGCATAGTGGATTGGCACAACGGCTTTGGCATACATTTGGTGACACACTTCAGGTACTTGTTTGTTTTAATTCTATATTTGACCTTATTTTTTCATGTTATGCAGGGACATCATGGCACAATCATAGGAGAGCTCTAATAGCCATTTTGGGAGGAGTTATTGCAAGAGGAATTTGGTTGGCTAGGAATTCCATAAAACACAATGGGGAGCATATGTCAATATTCAAAATTAACAAAGATGCTATGCATTAGATGCTTCGAATGTCAATTCTAATCCAAGTCAAGGTACAAGTCTTCTTGATCAAATTTCATTAGCTATGTTAAAAGTTACTATGATTCATATTCCATTGAGGCAAGGAGTTTGGGTTCATTGGCAACCTCTTCCTGTGGGGCAATATAAGCTTAATGCAAATGGATCAAGCATCATGGGGAATAATGCTAGTGGGGGAATCCTTAGAGATCATAACAAAGATTTCATAATGGCTTTTTCCACCAAGCTGAATCTTGGCACCAATGCAGAGGTAGAAGCTTATACCTTATTAGAGGGACTTAAAATATGTCAAGCAATGAGTCAAGTACCTCGGGTTATTAAATCAAATTTGTTTTATTTAGTCCAATGTGAGCTTAAAAAATGAAAAAAATCCATGAAAATTAGAATGTGTCATACGTCAATGCTTATCTATGATTCCTTCACATGCACTTGTGCATCATGTGCATCATAAAGAAAATGTGGTAGCGAATTGTCTCGCTAACTATGGTCATTCCATTCAAAATGTAACAATTTTCAACTAGCTTGGCACATTGCCTCATTCGTGTTTAGATGTTTATGTTAAGGATCATCTAGGATTAGGTAATTATAGGCCACCATAGGATTAAACGAATGTGCTGCCCAATGTATTTTAAGTTTTCATTTTACTTATGTGTAGTCACTTAATATGTAAGCGACTAATTTTTCTTTAAGGGTTAAGATTATATCCTGCCTTTTGTACTTATCCGAGGTATGATTATTACGCCTAACTTTGTTGGTATTAATAAAATTTGTTAAGGTATCGCCCTTGTTTTTTTTTTAAAAAAAATAAAAATTGGTAGGAGGATGTTTTCCACTTTAGGACAACATAGTCTTCACAACAATAGTGAATGCCAAGTAAATATTTAGAAACGTGATTAAAATAGTATATTATGTGAATATGCTAATTTTGAAGTTTAAGCGTGATTAACACATCTTGTTAAAATGTTAGAAAATCAAAATAACTCCATCAAGTTCAATAATTGTAAGGCCAAATATTTTTGGATTCTTTCAAATTTGACACATCATCAACACCTATCCCTTGTGACTTTAGCATTGACTAATAAGTGATAATAAAGCTTGAAATTGCACTTGTCATTTTAATAACAATGAGAAGATAAAGTGATCATAATAAAAAAATGTTATTGTATTTTTTAATGTGTCTAATCTAAGCACTAATTTTCAAAGTAGCGGAAGAATTTTTTTTTTTTAAAAAAAGAAATAGGGACAATGCCTTTGTCATTTATTTTGATAATATAGGTAGACTGAAATGTTAGGCTCACTAGAAAAATACATAGGGTAAGGCATAATACCTAACCTCTTATTACATAAATCCGATGAATGGGTGTAAAACTTCATTGGAATAAAAATATAATCGACTAGTATGAATGTGTAGCCATTAATGAAAAATAACATATTATTTTGATTCAAACTTAGCAAAGCAAAAGTAATTGTTCAATGAGGCTTATAATGCTCTAGGCCTAGTTGATCTTCCCATGAATTTTCTTGCTTCGACTTGGTAAAAAGCCAAGGGTTGTAAAAACTAGCAATCTTTTTATTGAGTGTCCAAAATTAGCCAATCCATTAGCTAAAAATTTGCATTGCAAAACACGTGATATTTGAACATTGGGAGAAATATAACTAGAACATGTGTGTAGCTTGTAAGCCAAGTTCTAGGGAGTAGAGTAGATTCCTTCTATACATTGAATCATAAACTAAGAGTCTACTTTTATCTCTGACGATACAATTCTCTTCTGAAGGCATATTTCTAGAGCTTTAAGTAAGGCTAGGACCTCTACTGTTGCACTAGCTCCATTTCCCAAGTTAATTGCATACATTATAAGCATACCTCCTTTTCAATCTCACACCACTCCCTTTCTCGCGCATGCATAACTAATACAAGATCCATTTGTATTCTTCCTTTAGTGATGGTATTCAACTTCAAAAAGTCTATAACAAGGTATTTCCAACAAATCATTCTTCTTTTAGTGATGGTAGGTAGCAGGAGAATACTTTAAGTTAGATTTTCACCTTGAGGATTCTTATTATGGCAATGAGGAGTACTATTATTACATGGTGTCTATTTTTTTTTCCATATAATTGATCCAAATTAAGCAGCCTTTAGAATAAAAAATCAATCATCTTTTTCAGCTTAAGTATGGATCATTCCAGAAAAGTATAAGAAACCAATTAAAATCATATGTAGGATCTATCGTCAATTTTGTGAAGCCAAATGTATCACCACCAGTGTATTGAAAATCATTTTCTAGGATGTTCAAAGCACCCAACTCGAATTGTTTAAAGTCAAAATGATCTCATCAAGTCTAATAATCGTGAAGCTAAATAATTTTGAAATTCTTACAAATTTTGACACTTCACCGACACCTATTGAAGTTTAAAATCATGCCCATCATTTTAATACCAATAAGAAGATTAAGACAATCCCAATAACAAAATGTTAGTGTGTTTTTTAACATGCCTTACTAAAATATTAGAAAATAAAAAAAAAAATTCTATCAAGTCTCATAATTGTGAGACCAAATAATTTTGGGATTTTTGCAAATATGGATGCTTCATCGATACATATCCATTGTCACTTCAGCATTGACTAACCAATAATGATTGTTGGAATATATTGTAATAAAATTAAAATATATTAACATTTTGATGATGAGAAAATAGAAATAATAATATGAAATAATATGAAATAATTATTACTTGTTTTATTGGCATTTATTAGAAAAATAATGTTGAAACAATTATGTAGGAAATTGGTTAAGAATGAGTAAAGCCTGAATGTAGTCAGGCCAGCCCAGAGACCCGCGACCTAGTTTGCGTGTGCTCAACCCCGATCTAGCCCAAAAGGCACGACCCAACCCTTGGAAATGAAACCTGGTCTAGAATGCGCAACCCATTCTTGCGCCCGCAACCTAGTGACCTGTGCTCTTGACCTGCGCTCATGACCTGCGATCTAGAAGCATGTGTGACCCGTGAACAAGCCTAAACCCAATTTGACCTGCGACCTGCTCGACGTTGTGACTTCACTGCCAAAATTGACCGCCGGCGACTTCTCCGATCAAGCTGAAAAATGTGTCATTGGAAAGCTAACAAAGAGGGGAACATTTCCATGAAGAAAAATTAAAGACCCACTACTCAAAGAAGATTAATTTGAAGATATTAAGAAGTTCTTTGCAGTTTGTGACCTAATTGCTTATAATAGAAATTTAAAGTAGATTAAAGAGTTTCTAAAGTTGAAATTATGGGGTTTTTGAAGAGAACAAGTTTATCTATCAATATGTGAAGCATCCATAATGATTTGATTCAAGATTGAAGAGATTTCATGAAGGTTAGAGTTCAACTCGAGTTTAACCCATTTTTGGTCCATGAAGCTCTAAATTAATCACTTAAGTTATGGACTAAAAGGTGGCATTTTGGAGCAAGATTTTGAATGTTCTTAGAGGTAGAATGCATCTTAGTCTCTTTCCTTTCTCAATAGCTAAAAAATGAAGAGAGAAAAGATGAAAATTAGGGCTCCAATGGGAAGAAGATGTGACTTGCTTCAGAGTTGTCAGAATGGCTCTTTGAAGTGAAATGTGAGTTGTTCTGAATTTACTTAAGTGCATATTGCTCACTGATTATGGTTGGTCAGAAAATAATAGAGAAAAGCAAGCTTCTTTCAAAACTTACACTCTTCACTCAAGATTCTTCAAGCTCACGAAATTGGTTCTACATTTTGGTGATTCTAGTATGAGCTTACTAATTCTTTTATACACTTGCTAGGAAATTAGATAGCTCTTCATTTCATATCTTATTTGAGTTGATTTCATACGAGTGAACAGTGGTAGGGTTCATGTGAATTTGGGACTTTTGTCCACATTATGTTGTATTAAATCTCTAACACTTGTTTGAAGCTTCTGAACTTGAATTCATATCTTATTGAAGTTGAATTCAAAATTGTACTTAATTGCTACTCTTTGTTGAAATTCTTGGGGAGAGAACTTGTAACTGAGTTTTAGGGAGTGGTTCTCCCTTGTAATCAATTTGTTAATTGATTGGAAAGTGACTCTAGTAGGTTGTTGCTATAGTGGGGTGGAGTAGGTGGCTTAGGTCGAACCACCTTCCAAAAATATGTGTATTTGTCTTGTGTGATAATCTTGTTTGCTACCTTGATTGTTTAACATAAAGAAAAACAAAAAAGACTAAAAGATTTTTGATAAACCTAATTCACCCCCCTTCTTAGGTTGCTATAGGATCCAACAATGATGAAGTTCAAAATCATGCTCATCATTCTAATAACAATGAGGATATCAAGATGATTCCAATAAAGAAATGTCGTAGTATTTTTAACATATCTTATCTAAGTTTTAGAAAATCAAAATTTTAGAATTCTTGGAAATCTTGACAGCAACCGCAGTTGGGATTGGGACACTGATGGCGATTAGGATGGCAGGGACAACAGGAGATAAGACTACTAGCTTTTTGCCAATGTTAATGTGTTGATTATGTTATGCACCAACCTTAAACTCCATCAAGTTTAATAGTTGTGAGGCTAAATAATTTTGGTATTCTTTCAAATTTCACGCTTCATTAACACCTATCCCTTGTGACTTAAAATTGACTAATAAGTGATAATGAAGCTTAAAATCATACTCTTCATTTTATTAACAGGGAGAAGATGTTATTGTATTTTTAAACATGTCTTATCTAAGTACTGATTCTTAAAGTAGCAGAATGATACTTTTAAGTCAAATTCTAGCTCTAAGGATTCTTAATATAATGATTAGAAGTACTATTGCTACATGGTGTTTACTTTTGGCCATACAATGGATCCAAATCAAGCAGGCTTTAGAATCAAAGACCAACCATCTTCTTCAGATCAAGTATGAATCATTCAAGAAAAGTGTAAGAAACTAATAAAGGTAATAGTTATTTTTGAAACAGAGTCTATCCTCAATTTTATAAAGCCAAATGTATTATCACCATGCTACTAGAAACCTTGTTCCAAGATGTTCAGAGTAACTAATGGTGAACTATTTAAAGTCAAAATGATCTCATTAGGTTTAGTAATCATGAAGTTGGCTAAATAATTTTGAAATTATTACAAATTTTGAAACTTCACTAACACCAATTAAAGTTCAAAATCACGCTCATCATTTTAATAACAATAAGAAGATTAAGATAATCCAAATAACAAAACGTTTGTATTTTTTAACACGTCTTATTGATATATTAGAAAAGTTAAAAAAAATCCTATCAAGTCTAATAATTGTGAGACTAAATAATTTTGGGATTTTTGCAAGTTTTGATGCTTCATCAATCCTTATCCCTTGTCACTTCAGCATTGATTAACCAATGATAAGGATGTTCGAAATTGAGCCCATCATTTAAATAACAGTGAGAAGATCAAGATGATTCCAATAAAGAAATGTCACTGTATTTTCAAACATATCTTATCTAAGTGTTAGAAAATCAAAATTTTAGAATACTTGCTAATCCTAACAACAATTGTAGTCGGGATTAGGACACTGATAGCGATTAGGATGGCAACGACGAGAAGAGATAGGACTACTAGCTTCTTGCCAATGTTAATGGTTGGGTGATTCTATTACACACCATCCTTAATGAGTTAAGATTTAGTTATTTATTTTATACATAATTAGGATTTAACTTATTTAGTTAAAACATACTAATTTTATTGACTAGAATTAGAAAAATGGTATGTGAGAGAACATCTTTATTTAGGAGCATTAACTCTTTTCAAGAAAATATTTTGTTGTGTCTTAACTAGAAAACTCTTAATTTGATTTTCTCTTAGATGAATTATAATGTTGGGATATAAAGGAGGATGGTTGCTAGTGCCTTGTTTTCCCTTATTCGATGACCATGTGATTGTGAATCACCTCACCACTAATGGGGTGATTCTTGGCTTCAAAATCTGAACATATTTTTTCATGCTTATTCATTTATACGACAATCTCTCGTTATTTTTATTATCTTTAATTAACTGTTCTTTGTAATTTTTCATTGGTTTAATGATAATGTTTAAATCAAATAAATATCATGTTACAAACTTTTCTGACATTAGGAAGGCAAGCAAGATGATCTACTATACAAATAAAGTAGTTACTTCTTTCAATTAAGGTTAGTCTTTTAAGATAAAACCTAAACCCATGACAAGATGATCTAATTGATTTTGCAGAAAGATATTATGAGGTTAGGCTCTTGGACTGAAAGAAAGTTATTTTACATTCTCCTAGATAAATTGTTTAGGCAATCTTTAGTGCTAAAATAATGTGTTTGTATTAAGATGGGAATTAAGTAAGACCGGCCCACATTGTATAAGCTTGTATTCATTCCCGTATTTCATTCATGAAAGATGCACCTATGCCTCTCTTCTTTCTTGATTCACATACATGGATTTTGATCAATGGAAGCACTTGTACCTCAATTTTTAGCTTTCTTCCATCTTATCATAGTATCAAGAATATGAATCAATCCTATATTTCACCTGTCTTCTGCATTATTAAATTTTTCCTCCATTTTTTTTTTGTGTCCCTTCTTAGACCATTTGTCAAACACTTGGTAGCCATTAATTCCCTTGTTTCCCAATTTTAGCTTTCTCATTATAGATTGCACTACAAGTCTCAATGATCTCATATAGGGCCACCATCACCATAACTGCTCCCGTGGGTATTGTTGTTTGAGGTCTTGTGGTTGATCTGGTCACCCACTAGGCGATTCTTCTCTAGTTGAATTTGGCCATCCAATTTATGTACACCTAAAATGAGTAGATTGACATCTTAATCATGATTAAGAAGTTGCTAGGAGCAGCCAATTATGCTAGCTAGAATAAGGATATGGAATTAGGCCTTAATAGTGAAAACAAGTTTGGGATTGTCAACCTTTAGTGCTAATTCCAAATTTTAAGTCTCCTTTGTACCCTTTATGGTAAAGGTGCAATAAGGTTGTGCTTTCATGGCTCTTGACATCTCTTTCTCCCAAAATGTACCCCTCATTTACTTACTCTAAAGATGCTTGACAAGTCTAACAACATTTTTAAGAAAAATTCTAGCAAATTGTGACAAAATAGATCTTCAAAGTGACCTATGAATTGCCTTACACCATTCATAATAAGGGGACCATTGACAAGTACCTTTTTTTAGCTTGAAAGGCTTTGGGATCAATTAGATTCCTCCTTTGGAATTTGTTACCCCAGATTGATTGTCATGCTTGAGTTTTGAAAATTCCTAAAGGATGGGAAAATAATGGCTTTCTTGCATGGTTTGGATGACCATTGTGCCCTTATATGGTCACAAACCTAGAACACGCGAGACCTACCCTTTCTTTTTTTAAAGCTAGTTCCACGCTTTGGGATGAAAAGGCGACTCATCTTGCTATCAAAAACTCTAATTGTGCTAATTCTCTAGCTTATGCACTCAACATCGGACTTTTGCTTAGGTCCTCTTCTTCCTTAGATGCCTCAGGTCGTGCTAGTTTTTCTCTTCCTCTATGGGTTATGATGGATCTGCACCATCTTGGTGTGGGTCGAGCCTCTTTTAATCCACGGAGTGGTGCCTCTTCTTAGGCCTTCACTCTAGTTGATAGTTTCCTTCATGGCCTAGCCCAAGGTTTAACACTACCAGCTTCTTTGGTTCGGACTATGGTTATTCCTCATCTAACCTTTTTCATCTCAACTCCATCATTCATATGGGCTTTATAGACATGGTGGCTTGCTAAGTGATTTACGCCTATTATGGTAAGAAAGGACACCTTGTTGATGCATGTCATTTGCTTACCAATTGTGCCAACTATGACATTCTAGGCCGTACTAAAAATAATGTTACAAGCTTTATGGACACCTAACTAAACAAGGCCAAAGGGGTAGATCTAACAAGTGTCAATTTGTTTACAACTGTATCACTAAAGCCATTTCCATAAAAGAGTCCATGCTCTCTCAAAAGGACCACTATGAGATCATTACGTGTTAATTTGTTTACAACTGTATCACTAAAGCCATTTCCATAAAAAAGCCTATGCTTTCTCAAGAGGACCACTATGAGATCATTACTATTCTTAACAAGCATAGTAATCTAAGCAAGTTGTTGCCTTTACTACCACCATTACCTATACGTCGCATAATGCCATTTATGTGGAAAGTATTATCTTAAGTGCCTTTCTTTTTCTCATTTACTTGTAGACTTATGAGCTAGATCACATTTCAAGAGACTTTAGTTGCTTGATTTCACCTCAGTCATGCACCTATGAACTTACGAATGTTCGGTTGCCTAATGGGAAATGTATTCCTATTACTCACATTAGCATTATAATCCTTCACAACAAATATTACCTCTATGATGTCTTCTATGTCCTTATTTTCATTGCTAATTTGTTGTCCACTACCAAATACACTTATTATATTGCATGTGTCATCACTTTACTCTCCAAATTTTGTTTCTTTTAGGACGTACAAACTAGGACAATGACGAAAATTGGTAAAGTGAAGCATGGTCTTTATTATTTTGTTTCTCATTTGGATGGTATACATAGCTCTTTTGTGAACAATTCTATAATAGATAATTTTATATCCAAGAAGATAGAACTTATAAATCTTTTTTTTAATACTACTTGAAATGTCTTGCACCAGAAAGTAGGCATCTTTTTTTTTACTACTATGCAATTTGCTTATGGTTTATCTATCTCCTTTTTACATGAGATGAAAGCTTGTCATTTGTCCACTTACCAAGCACACTCGATCTTCAATCCCATCTAGCACCATTGTCACTAAAGCTGCTTTTAAGCTAGTACATATTGATATTTGGGAGCCTTATAAATCTCTCTTTCATTTAGGTGCTACATATTATCTTACTATTGTGGATGATTTTATGCATGTGACTTGGACTTTTCTTATGAAACAAAATAGAGACCCTTGATAATATTATGTCCTTGTTGGCTTTGTCATCCACACAATTTGGTGACATCATTAAACATATCAAAACTAATAATGCACTAGATTTCTTTAGTATTGCCTATGTTTCTTTCTTTGCTTCATATAACATCATCCATGAGAATGCATACCCTTACTCCTTCTAACAGAATGGAGTAGTTGAACCAAAACACCATCATTTCTTCAATGTTGCTATGGCTTTACATTTTCAATCTTATTGCCTTAACTTATTTTTCAAGTGAATGTGTTCTCATAGCCACCTACTTAATCAACCAAACTCCTATGCAAGTCTTACATGGGCTCACTCCCTATGCAAAACTCTTTAGCAAACCTCTCTTACTTAATCGACTTCATTTGGTTGCTTGTGCTATATGGCTAACTTGACCTAAAAGGGTAAATTTGGATGTCACTTCATTACTTCTATTTCATGGGATATCTCTTTGCATAAAAGGACTATTGTCTTCTTGACATTAGGAGTGATAAATCTTTTGTTAATTGTGTTGTTATATTCCATGAATATGTATTTCTGTTTGATCGAACTAGTTCATCTTCTTTTGATATTCCTATGTAGACTCTTGACATCCTTGCTTCTTCATTATCCACATCCTTACAACCAATTGGGTAATACTTAACAAATTAGAGGCATTGTTAGTTCTAGATAAAGTCTAAGCTGGGTCAAAATTCTTTGTTAAGAATTTCTAGTTTGGCATCCCAAATTATAAGATTATGGTGACTTTAGGAACCTTGATTAAAAGAGAGATTTATGCATGTCCTTACTAGGTGCCTATGTTTGAAAGTAATGAAGATGCAGTTAATCAATTGAGAATAATGCTCCAAATGAAATGTCCTATTGTATTCATCTTGGATGACGTATGGGTTGGGTCAGAATGCTTTTCAAAACGAAGTTTAAGTTTGATGTCCCAAATTATAAGATTCTAGGACTTCAAGAATCACTATTAAATGAGATAGATTTACACATATCTTAAAGGTGCTTACATTTCAAGATATAGATGCTGTCATCCAATTGGAGGTACTCGTTAAAGAAGTGAAAGATCATACATTACTAATCCTGGAGGATGTGTATGTCATAATCCCTTGGATGATTTTGCAGCAATATCTATTTGGGACTCTAGTCTTGGCTACTGTAGCTAGGCCAAAAACTAATTCCAACTGCAACCGTGCATGTGGATCACCATATATATCCATTTGTTGCATTGATCCATCTTTCCACATCACTTATGATTAGACCTTCAACCCTTCAAAGCCTTTTATGCGCCCCAATGATGTAGTGGCCTTCATCCAATCATTGGATGGTTGTTTGCGCGGCAATGATAAATTTGTCCTCAACATATCACTGGACGGTGAATTGCGAGTCTCAAGTTTGGTCGCCTGCAAGTGCTACAACAATTATAACGGTTCCTTGTTCATATCAAGACCGTTAGGATCTCATGCGCGAAGAACAAATTTATTACAGTTTGTCGTAACTCAATTGCATATATTCAAGATGATGACTTCTTGAGGGAATGCGTGACACTTTGTAATGGATCTTGCTCTAGCATTAGCTGTCGCCAAAAATCTTTTTCACAAGGATTAGCGAATTTTTCCGTGAGCTTACGACCTTCATGTGGTTTTGGTTTTGTGGCGAAGAAGCTACATACAACTTTTCTACCGTTGATTTTGTAAATTTTCATAATAGAGACACCGTTCCTTTGGTGCTTGACTGGGAGGTTGGAAAAGATTCATGCCCTGATGCTCAGAGAGATATAACAGGTTATGCATGTAAGGTAGCTTATAGTGAATGTCACAAGTCCAACTATAAAGTTGGATACCTGTGCTCTTGCTCCTTTGGTTATCAAGGAACTCATAGCTCCTTAGTGGCTGTCATGGTAATAATGAAAATTTGGTTTACTAAGTCATTTTAAATTTTTATCTTGTTTTTTCTTGTTAGAAACCCTAGTCCTTATTTTTTCCTGTTGAAAAGCCTACTTCAATTGGCTTTAAAACCGGTTGTAAGAAGCGAGGAAAATACATATATCAAAATATCTTACTATGTCAACACACAAGCCATATGGGATAGCCTATGTATTTTAACTCATTGAAAAACACTTTCAAGAGATATTTGTAATAGCCTACTACTTTGATACGAGGTTAAAAGAACAATCCAAAACTCTCCTGAAATCGGTTATACGAAAGGAAGGAACTATTCATTTATAAAAAGCTTACCTTATTAGTGTACAACCCACATAGGGTAACCCAATTTTTTTTCCCAGTTCTTTTAGTCAAGCTTATCCTTTTAGTAGAAATTAATTTTTACTTGTGATAAATTGCACTGTGTTTTATCTATCAATGTGTGAAATTTCAAACCCATGCATCTTTAGAGAACATTGCAGCAACTCTCAAGGGGGTTTCAGTTGTTCATGTCCCAAGGTGCAAGAAGGGGATGGGCTGACAAATGGAACTAGGTGTCATAGAGTCAATCTTTTCTGGAGTATCGAGACTAAATTTGGTTAGTGTTTAAGAATGTGTCGAGATTTCTTAGACCAGTTCTTATTATCATCAACATCTTTGAAATTTGATCTCTCTTAAAAGAAGGCCGATCAAGTTCGAAAATTTTCAACCATAGTTCTTTGGGATTTAATTATATTCATTCAGTTCTTTTATTACATTTTGAGCCCATTTTCTGTGAGGATTTATTTGAAGTATCAATTGTATTCCTAACATATAACAAAAGCATCTTTTAGGGGTGTCGTGACCAAATTGGGAAAGAAAACGAGATTGCATTATAATTCCTTAGACCACATCCTTGAAATATGATCCCTTTTAAAAGAAGATCAATCAACTTCAAACAAGCACAGTTTTTTGTGATTTAGTTATTTCATTATTTTATAGCCCATGTTAATTCAAGACAAATTTAAATTTTTTTCCAAAAGAACTAAAATCCATTGTTAAAGGTCTAGAGTTTATGGAAACAAAATATTATGAAGAAATTCTATGCTACTATGGCATTCACTAGTTATTCAATATTCTAAACTTGTTTAAGTTATTTACAAAGGAACTAAAGGAAGTTGTTAGTTGCGATAAAAGTGTTGCCCTTGGATTTTCTCTAGTTCCAATAATCGATATTTTGATCCACTATTGATGTAGGAAATTACGAGAAGGAAATCTTAGCATATAGTAGGATTATATTTGCCCCTTCATTTTAATTGCATTTCAATTAGTAGATTTACCATCTTTCGAAATTCTTGATTCTTCAGTCAGCTCAATCCCCCCAAACAACATTTTCTTCTTCTTTTTTTAAGTATATATTTTATTTTTTGGATTCTTTATTCAACTATAAATTACAACATCAACCAACACCACAACACCCCCCCCCCCCCCCCCCCCCCCTCTCGTTCCAAACAAAAAAAAAAAGAGTACCTAAACTACTTATGAGAACAAGATAAGAAAAGCAATCAAATTTGTATGGATTAAAGCATATGAAATATCAATAGATTGGTTTAAATATAGCAAGAAAAACAACTTACAAAGTTGATGATGGTGTTTTCCCCCTTCTGAATATCACAAAAGAAAAAGATAGATATGCATGCCGATATATTTAAGAGAAAAAGGCTTTCAATGTATTCATTCATGCCTTCACCCAATTTTAAAAAGGGACCAATAAAATTCGGGACTTTGGAAGGAACGAATACAACGGAAAATGTAAGAGGATCAAGTGCCGGATTCTTAATCAAAATATAGTTTTGCCTAATATAACTTTTCATCAGGAGGAAGTCGTATAAATAAATGCTTTGCTCTTTGTTGAGAACTTGGCTGCGAGTTTTGGTAAGTCTACCCTGTTATCATTCGAGTTTGAGCTGCCTCTTCTTTTTTACTTCATTCTTTAGCAACAAAAGCAAGATCTAAACACGTAATTAAAAGTTGTAATTCAAAGACTTGGGTCACTTTCTTGGTATTTGGTGGCCAGCCAGTTCTCAATTTTCTAATGGGTAACATAAAATTATATTAAACGTAAAGTAGGAGTGGTCCATATTAGGAAAAACACCGGTGAAGTCAATGTAGCGCTCTAGAAGAGCATCAAAAGAAAACGACCCTATAAATTAGATAAAAAATTACGTTGATATAAATTAGAAGAAAAACAGAGTTTGGTGGGTTCTATGGTTCAGTTTGACTAAGTGAGCGGAAATGTGAAAGTGTAGTAATGTAAAGCAACAAATTGGATGTTGGCAAGGTATGCAAGTGCAAGGAAAGCAAATATAAAATAAAGTACAAAAGGTGAAACAAAGATAACAAAAGGAGTAGAATGGATTTCATGATCGCAGGGCCATTGGCCCTACTGCAACTACACAAAGCCGAACATGGCTTTGGTTTTGTGATTGATTGAATTGAATTGGGATTACATGAGGCTTGTAAGAGCTTGCAAGATACTTTCTCCTAGACAAGCCGTGCCATTATACAGGCATTCTAGCACACTTGTCACTTCCAAGCAATTGCTAGGAAGTTTACATGAAGACTTTACATAAAAGTAAAGTTAATTGTCCAGTCTTCACTCCTCCTCACTTTCTTCTTTTTCCTTTGTGTCATGACTTTCTTGTCCATTAACTTATGAGTAGGTGCAGGGCTGCATGCTTTTCCAAGTTCTACAGCATGACTTTTCGGGCTTGAGACTTGCTATTGGGACTAGGAGACTTTGATGTCTCATGTTAGCCTTCATACGATGTGTGTGCCAACTCACCATCTTCATGCATAAACTTGGAGAATACTGATTTGATTGTACCGATGGTGTAGCAACATGATGTGTTGGCTTGAGGAGGTATCTTGGACGTATGCTGAGAGTAGTGAGCCTTGTGTGGCTGCACGAGGATAGCTTGTGTTTGTTGTGGCTGGCACATAGCTTCTGACTAAGGTGGAGAGCATGGTAGACAATCATGTGAGGTGGAATTTCATTGTAGTTTGTTTAAATCAATGGTTTTAACACATATTAGGAAACACACCGGTGAAGTCAATGTAACACTCTAGAAGAGCATTAAAAGAAAACGACCCTATAAATTAGATAAAAAAATTACGTTGATATAATGTCGTGTTGACCAGAAAAGGAAGGAAAGTGTAGACAATCATGTGAGGTGGAATTTCATTGTAGTTTGTTTAAATCAATGGTTTTAACACATATTAAGAAACACACCGGTGAAGTCAATGTAGCACTCTAGAAGAGCATCAAAAGAAAATGACTGCAGTAGTCCACTGGCTCAACTGCATATAACGACGTCGTTATGAGTCATATACTGGTCCATTATTGTTAATTCTATTACCTTTATTCTGTTGTAATAAATGGACGGTTAATGGAAGTCGTTGGGAGGTCTTTAAAAGGGAAACCATATCTTAGTTGGAGGGAGTTCAGTTTGGTAGAAAGTCTTGTTATCTTGGAGGTTAGGTTTCCCTCGAATGAAACCTTTGTTCTTGAATTGATGAAGGAGGTTGGATTTCCCTTTTTTGAAATCCCAAAATTGTTCCAATAATGAGCCTAAACCACTTGAAGTTTCTCGATGAAAATCAGGACCGCTGCAAGTGGTATCTGGAGCCAGGTTCGTCTTGCGGAATGGATCCAATGAGAGAGGGCTTGGCTGATATCAAAGAAGATTTGAAGGCAGGTTTGGCTGATATCAAAGAGGATTTGAAGGTCTTTTACAGCATTATGATGGCTGGATTGAATGACTTGCGTGAAGCTTTTCGCAAGAAAGAAATTGACAAATTGCAAGCCAAAAGGATTCTGTCTATTTCCGACCACCTTCAGTCCGATGACCAATAAATCGGGGAAAATGACGAGTCAACCACTGCCGATCAACATCTGGTTAGTATCTTGCAAATCGAAAATCATAGCTCCAATTTAAATAAATCTGAAATAATCATTGAGGTGGCTCATTCTGACGGAGATCTTACTAAATCCGGCGACGAATGGCCACAAATGATGCTCGACTCTAATGATGAGGAGAATGCAAAAAAAATGGACCAGATCGGCAAATCCGACGATATGGACCAGATCTGGATTCATTTACAACAAAATCTGTCACATAGGAAAAGTCAGCTACCACGAACAAGCATTGATTGGCTAGAGAGAGAATCGCCATTCAACTTTTCCGAGGTTCCATTCACCAGGTCTATTTTTACTCACTTTGGCCGGCCACCGGAATGGAGCCGATTGCCTTACATTCTCGTGAGCAAATTTTGTTCACTCAACGCCCATTCCAATTTTCAAAGAAAATCCTCTGTATTGTGCCTTCTTTCTAGCTTTGATTATCCAATTTTATATGGAAGTGTTGAAACCTTGGTGGTTGCACGAAGAGAGAAGGACATGGAAGTAATTGAGCAGGAGTTGCTTCTTCTGACGAAGAGTTGGTTCTGCATTGCTACATTTAGTATTAGCTCTATCAGAGGCTTATTTATGGAGAAGTACTTCACTGATAAATATGTTACTACTTTACAGATGAAAATCAAAAAGATAATGCCCCAATATACAAAGTCTCACAAGCTGATCGATTGGATGGAAAAAGGTGTATACAGTGCATTGCAGAAAAAGTATCTGCAAAAACTTGTGGTTTGTGTTTGTGAGGTAGTTGGAGGATATCAGTTTTTAGGAATTGAAGATTGTCTTATTTCAATTCCTATAGATCTTCTTTATCTTGATCTAAACCCTCGAAATGGCTGTGGGTCTAACGATATCTGCAGAGTGCATAATTCCAAGAAGCACTACATTGAATTGCATTCTACTCCTTATTGTAAAGATCTCAATGAAGTGCTTAAAAAGGTTGTAGAGCATGATGACACGGGCTCAAACAGAACTAAAGAAATGAAATTAGAGTTATTAACTAGTGAGCTTAGAAAGAAAAGACGGATTGTTCCTCCAAGTATTGAGGTTGCTGCTAATGGAAAAGATGTTTTGCACACCCTCTGTGTAGTAACTAAACTGGGGGGTGATTCATTTGGCACCTACGTCATTTCTATGGCTTCAAATGCAATTGACATTCTTGTCATTGAACTTTTGCGGGAAGAGGCAGGACTTGTTAATGGTGGGGAATTAGGAAGACCATGTTCTGGTGAAATGCTATGGGTGAAGGCTTTATTTGAAATTGTGAAGAACCTGAGAGGAATAGAATCAGTGATCAGGGAATTCATATTAATTGATTAGTACAGGGAACATATCATAAGGAACCACAATGGCCACCAAAAGGTTAAGGTTGGATATTCTGATTATGGTATATCTGATAAAGAAAGTATCTGTATTTTTTGGAAAGAGCATGCTTCCGCCAAGTTTATCATGCTTGTTCTATTGATTATCTTGAGGCTTTCTGCTTTTGGTGAATTAGTTATTGAAAGTGCTATGACAAATTTTTTTCTTAATAAACATACATATTCTTTGAACAACCCTTACTGCAAGGCTTCAAAAAATGTTAAGAGGAATGCCTATAGTGGTTTAGTGGAGAATTCTGACATTTTAGCATATGTTTTCATTTGAATTGATATTGAAATATTTCTTCCCCAAAAGAAAATCCGAGGACTAACTCCAGTGGACACGGTCAAATTCCTCAGCTTTGTTTTAGTTGGATGGGTTGCAATCTTTGGTTCACTCGAGATGCCAAAAGCTGATTTATGGGTCTTCCTTGCCATTCTTACTACTATGATCAGTTTTGTGCTAAGGATTATTCCACATTTGAGCAAATTTTAGTTGCATTCAGAAGTTGATCACCCAGTCCATATATGATGTACAACTATATAGTGAAAAAGGGGCAGAGCTACAAGACAGGAACTTAAGCTGGTGTGAGAAACTAGTAAGAAGGAGTTGCTCGCTAATTTGCAAATGGAAATTGAGGTGGCATTTCCCAAGTCCTGCATATTTAATGAGGTCCAGAGGCAGATAACCAAGGATGCAAATACTATTGCGGGAGTGAGTGTTACTAGAATTATCAATGAACAACTGCAGCTGCCATCGTATATGGATCGGATAAGGAGTTGAGTCTCAGCGGCCAGTAAGAAGTCCGTGTGGAGTACTTCCTTGAGATTAACCTTGAGGACAAGGTTATTTTTAAGGGGGAGGTATGCAACAGTCCACTGGCTCAACTGCATATAATGACGTCGTTATGAGTCATATACTGGTCCATTATTGTTAATTCTGTTACCTTTATTCTGTTGTAATAAATGGACGGTTAATGGAAGTCGTTGGGAGGTCTTTAAAAGGGAAACTATATCTTAGTTGGAGGGAGTTCAGTTTGGTAGAAAGTCTTGTTATCTTGGAGGTTAGGTTTCCCTCGAATGAAACCTTTGTTCTTGAATTGATGAAGGAGGTTGGATTTCCCTCTTTTGAAATCTTAAAATTGTTCCAATAATGAGCCTAAACCACTTGAAGTTTCTCGATGAAAATGAGGACCGCTGCAACGACCCTATAAATTAGATAAAAAAAATTACGTTGATATAATGTCGTGTTGACCAGAAAAGGAAGGAAAATGTTGTCGATCTGCAGTTTCTAGAGCGATCCGAAAGATGAAACCTCTTGGAGAGTAATCAGCCACGATGAAAGGGGAGCTTGGACGCCACAATGAGGACTATTATATTGATTCCAACTAACTGTAGATGCTGAAGAGAAGAATCTTGCTACAAGAGAAGAATCTTGGCCCTGGCTAAGTCATGGCTGTTTTTAATACTTATTAATTATGACACTTCGTGGCCAAAACATTCAAATGACTAGTTGGACTTTGACTCCATGGGTCTTACGTTAACAAAAAGACAAAAAAATTTGACAGTACTTTAGATGTAAAATTGATATTCTTATTTTGTTGGTACAAGTGAAAAAAAAATAGTATGAAGGAAATTTTTTCATTTAAAAATGTAAAATACTCTAAAGTAATATCATTTTTAGTAAGATTTAAAAGTTTTCAATTTTTATTTTTTTATAGATGTAGTAAATATTGCAATGTTGGATATATTTATGTACTTCTGTATTTTAATTTTTATTAATATAATTTATTATTTTATAAAATAAAATATAAAAAAATGGTTGTTTAAATAACTTAGCACTTGCACTAATAAATCTTTATAACAGCTGTGCTTATCCAACCACTAATCAGCTTGACTGATTCAACTAGCAGCCACGCCAATCGAAGAAAACGCACGGTCCAGTTCGATGTTGGCAAACAAGAATATTCGCTTAATTATGAGGCCACTTGGCCATGAGGTTCATTTGGTTTTTGATTAGATATACTGACTTTTCTTACGGGTTACAGCATAGGTCTTCGTCTTTACGCCCTCTGAAGACGTTCAATTGAGATGCAAGACTTCTATAAGAGGGCAAAGGCAAGGTCGTCGGTGCATACCAAGAAAACAAAACTTTACAGAAAAGAAGACACAGAAAACGCAAGCGATGGCTTTTTGTGAAATGCTTTTCAAGCAACAGCTACTTTGGGTTCTGATCTTGGCAGCAGTAGCGGCTCGGGAAAGCAACTCGATCTGCAACAGAACATGTGGATCGTTTTTCATCCCCTACCCATTTGGAACCAGTGAAGACTGTTCCCTTGCTCGATCTTTTCTTATCACCTGTAACCAGACAGTCAACCCTCCAAAATCTTTTCTGGGCAAAGGTAACGTAGAGGTTCTCAATATATCACTGGATGGTGAAGTGCGAGCAAATCACTTTGTGGCCCGGCGTTGCGTTGACGAGACTAGGAACAAGCCACAGTTCGAATCAGGATGGTTTCGCGTCTCAAATAAGAAGAACAAGTTCACTGCAGTCGGTTGCAACACTGCTGCTTTCATTAACGGCACGGCTGCAGAGAAGAATTACACAACTGGATGTGTATCACGCTGCGACAGTATTGACAGCGTGGTGGACGGTTCTTGCAATGGCATTGGATGTTGCCAGTCTGCTATCCCAGGAGGTATTACCTACTTTGATTTATCTGTTAGGATCTTAGACAAAACAAGAGAAGTTGCAGCGGTCCAGAAACTCATTTTGAGAACATCAAGAAAATTTAACACAATCAAAGCTTGGGATGATGCTTAATCTTAAAAGAAATTGAAAACATACAATTGGTGGGATTGCTTTGAGGGAACCCGAGACCTCTCTCTGCTTAACAACAGAATTTTACTAACAACAAGCTTATCCACTAACTAAGGTTCTTCTCCTATTTATAACTATTGACTACTTGTAACTAACTCTGCTTAACAGCTTATTAACAAAAGCCAACAGACTCTCAACAACTTCTAACTGCTTAACCAAAATAATTGCTTACTGACTAGGCAACTTATTTATCCTTATCAGTTTGCTAACATGGAGCTTTAGAAGCTGACGTGGTACTGCACTTCCAGGACCGTTGCAGAAGTACAGAGCTTCAATCCATGTAGTTTTGGGTTTCTAGTGGAAGAAGGTGAATACCATTTTTCCTCCTTGGATCTTGTAAATTTACGGAACAAAACGAATTTTCCTTTGGTGCTTGATTGGGCAATTCGAAATGGGACCTGCCCAGAGGCTCAAAAAATCAGGCAGACTCTGCTTGCCAAGCAGCACATAGCGAATGTTATGATTCCCCTAACGGTCCTGGGTATCTCTGCAATTGCTCCTCCGGCTATGAAGGGAACCCATACCTCCACGATGGTTGCGAAGGTAACTATGTCCATTTTGTGTACTAATTCATTCTTCATTTTATTAGGAAGTTTATTTCAAAAAAATTATCAAACAAAATTAAAGTAATATTTAATAGTTTATACATTTCTTAACATGCCCCTCATACTTAACATGAGCTATAGGTTTGGTGCCAAAGGTAATACGTCATATCACAAACAACTCTATATTGCAAATTCCATGCAAGAGCAGTTTTGTCTTATTAATATTAAAAAATCATTTATACTTTTAAAACCAGTTTGTAATTAAAACGTATGCTTTTCATTTTAAAGAATATATATAAGTAAAATTTAAGCAACATCAAACAACTCTCACAATTTTAACATTTTTTTTTTCTATCTAAAGTTTAATAACCTTGACTATTAATTGACAAGTATGGTAGAGGTTAGTCGTTAACTAAACGAGTATACTAGGTTGTGTTGCGACGTCGCTAGCTCTGATGCGTTGCTCCGTGTTTCAGATATTGACGAGTGTAAAAGGTCCAGCTCCAGCCCCTGTCCGAGTGGAAAAGAATGCAAAAACCTAGAGGGGAGCTTCGAATGTGTTTGTCCAAAGGGGTACGAAGATGCTGAAAACCGAACACTTTGCAGACCTAAAGGCGGCAATTCTAGGAATATCATCATTGCACTATGTAAGTATATAAGATCATACTATAATTTTTTCAAACAGCTTTGTTATAATTATTATTTTGGTTTGATAATGGGAACTGGCTTCCCGATCTCTAAAATTAGTTTACCCATTCTTTTTCCCTTCCGAGTGTTCTAGGACTTAATTATTCTTTTGCTAGTTCTTTCATTACATTTTGACTCCCTTTTCTAATAGAATCTATTTGAGGTATCAATTATGTGCTCAAAAGATTCTTAAAAGGTCATTAGAAAATATAACAAAAAAGATGTAAGGTTAAGAAAGCATATACAAAGATAATTGGGCCAATAAAATCATTTAGGATAGTCTTTAACCTTTTGAGTTCATTGGTCCAAGGGTAAAATGTGGATCAAGGGTTAAACATGTTAAATTTGGATTTCATCAACTTAAACTTAAATCCATCATTAACAATATGAATCTATTAACACCATATGACAAGAACTATCTCAAACAAAACGTACAAAGTTCATATTAAAAAAAGAAAAAAAAAAAAAAACTAGCCATCTAGTTATACAACACACTATTTAAATGTAGTAGTCAATCGCCCAAACAATTTGTCCCCTTGAAACTTTGTCAATCAATCAATATTCAACTCATACTTAATTAAACTCTCTTTTATTTTTGTATGGTGCTTCATAAAGTTGAAGCAATAGATGATTGACTCTTTGATTGCTCAAATCCCTTTTTTTTTTTTCTCCCATTCATTCTAATATGTAACTTTTCTCCAAACCAACTTTATAGATGTCCTACATTCGAGCATGTCTTATCCCCCAATTTTTTGCTTTTGCCACTCTTTTCACTATTTTAGATCGTGTAGATTGATTAATGATTCAAAATCCACTGGAGAAATGGCAATTTATCTACATTTTTGCTTATTTTCAACTTTAACATCAATCATATTTGAAAGTCACCAATTGTACATTTATTGTTCCATACAATTCACTTGCTATGCTGTAATTCTAATCCTAATTGAGTCAACCTTACATGATATCTATGCAATAAATTTTTCAAATATCTCAACTAACATAGGAATGGTGTTAATTTTGATCCAAATGTTTGTTTGAACATTTGTAGGCATTTCCATAGGCCTTTTAGTGTTGCTCACCGGAAGTTTTTGCATTTATTAGGGACTAGAAAGAAGGCAACTCATCAAGCTTAGAAGAAAATTATTCCAACAAAACGGTGGTTTAATATTACAAGAGCTACTTTCAAATCATAGAGAAAAATTAGCCAAAATATTCACCATAGAAGAGCTTAAAAGGGCCACTAATGACTATGATGATAGTAGGATTCTTGGCCAAGGAGGCAATGGAATTGTATACAAAGGAATATTAACGGGAAACAAAATAGTTGCCATTAAGAAGTCCAAAACTTTTGACCACAGTCAAATTAAGCAATTCATAAATGAGGTGTTTTTACTTACCCAAATTAACCATCGGAATGTGGTTAAGCTCTTAGGTTGTTGTCTAGAAACTGAAGTGCCCTTGCTAGTTTATGAATTCATTACAAATGGGACCCTCTTCCACCACATCCATGAAAACAATTGCTCATCCTTTCTTTCATGGGAAAAGCGTTTAAAGATAGCAGCAGAAATTGCAGGAGCACTTGCATACTTACATTCTGAAGCTTCTATGCCAATTATTCATAGGGATGTAAAATCTGCAAATATACTCTTAGATGATACTCTCACAGCAAAAGTGGCTGACTTTGGAGCTTCAAGGCTGATTCCTACCGATGAAAAACAAGCAACCACTTTAGTGCAAGGAACTCATGGGTACTTGGATCCCCAATCTTTCCAAACTGGTATATTAACAGAGAAAAGTGATGTTTATAGTTTTGGTGTTGTTTTGGCTGAATTATTAACTGGTATGAAGGTAATTTTTACAAATAAGATAGGAAGTGAAGCAAATCTTGCTATGTATTTTGCTTCTGCATTGAAGAAGGGTCAACTACTTCAAATTCTTGACACTCACATTATACATGAGGATAATATTGAGGAGTTAAAGGAGGTTGCTAATCTTGCAAAAGCATGCTTAAGTGCAAGTGGGGAGGATAGGCCATGTATGAAAGAAGTGGCAATGGAGCTGGAGGGTTTGAGAATTATGAAAACACAGTTGTGGAAAAAGGGTGATCTCTCTACAGATGAAACTGAGCACTTACTCATTAAGCCTAGACAATTTTTCAGCATTGATGTTAGCACTAGCTACTCTTCTACCATTGAAAATATTGGGTATGATAGCACAAGAAACCTTGTCTCGACACCATTAGATGACGGCAGATAATTAGATAGCCCAAGGCATGCTTTGTTGTTAAAGTAAATAAACACAGCCAACTACTATTTGCTAGCTGGTGAATGGTTAATGAAGCTCCAATTCAAGTGTTGGGAAGACTATTAAGCTTTTGTCCAAACATTTGCAATAAAATTGTTGCCCTGGGATTCTTTTCAGTTGCAATAATTAACATTTGGATCAATATTGGTAGGAGTTGATTATTCATCTATTAAATTTTTGATTAGGTAATAGAATAATAGAGTTGTTGCTAAATTTTGTATAGCTTGTTTTTAATAATGTTGTACCCTAGTACATACACACTTAAAACGACAAACGTAAGTCATTTGCGCGGCACTGCATCTCAGAAATAAATAAAGTGGGGGGCTGTTTTTTTAATAGGGTTAATCCAAGACTTGGTCTTCGAAGTCAACACTTAATTGACTTTGTTTCGAATTTACAAGCTTAAACAAGATTTTATTTAGACAGAAGAAACCCTTCTTCTTTTTATTTCTTTTATAAGCCTAAGAAAGCTTATAGATTTATGGCCTTGCTTGGAAAAAGGAAGAAATAAATAAAAAGGGTAAACATTTACTAGGAAAAGAGGTTACATAAATGAAACAGTTTGGGCCGGCACTTGATGTCTTTGAAGATCGGCCAGTGGCTGTGGCTACAACCCCCAACAACCCCCACCCACCACCCCCCCCCCCCCCCCCCCCCCCCACCCCCAATTGCACCGTTGAGTGTTGAATTAGAAGAGGAAAAAATACCAAACAAAAGAATCTCAGGGGGTGGGTTTATTATGCTGATGGGTGGCTACCCAGAGGGGAAAATCGGCCGGCCTGGGAGAGGTGACACTTTCACCTCGCCACCCCCCCTCCCCCGTCTCTCTCCTCTCCCCCGGCCCCGCGGCTGGAGCAGGAGAGGTTCGGCATGGCCACCAGGCATCGGATACTGGATGGGTTAAGTTGAGCTCTAGAGAGAGTTTTCGAGAAAATGAGGGGGGTGTAAATTTACTTTCTTCCTTTTAACACAGACTTGGTATCAAAGCAGGTCGCAATTTAACTACTATTGCCAATAGGTTGCGGGAGAGAGATTTTGTTGGGCTTAACAAAGGTACCAAGTGACCAACAAGGCTACAGATGCTCCAGGAGATGACACTTGCAAGTATCTTGTACATTCCAGGAATAATCCGTACTAGGGTCGACGAGAATGCTTGATCCCTAATCTTGAGCGCATGTTGGATAGATGCTACTTTGTTGGTGGGACTTAACACCATATTACAGTAGAATTTTCCATCCTCAGAATCAAATTCCTCAAAATTGATTTCCGATTCTAGTTATTCCTCTGCTACTTTTAGGATGTTGTCTAGTCTCTGTCTTCGGAGGAGGAGGAAATGGACTCGAGGTCTTGATCGTATTCCTAAAGCATGACGTGGTTTAAAGACTGAATGATTAAGTTCTCTTCTTTTCATTGTAAAGTCCCAAAGGTTAAAGGGAATCAGAAATCAGACTACCAAGAATTTTTAAGTGATTAGGCCTCCCACCTACCGCAACTTCTTTGGCAAGCCACCAAAGGGTACCTTTAGTCATCAAGTCACAAATACAACCCATACTCTCAAAGATTACACTATACCCGAAGACAACCAGTATACTCAAGGCTTTTAGTCCTTTGTATGCAAGAGAACACAATCAATATCAACCCTATAGAGGACTAATCAGAAAACCCCAATAGTATATAGTCTTTTGTCACCTACGGCTTTCTACAATCACTGCTATACAAAGAACTTTTCTACAAAGAGAACAAAATACCAGTAATAGATAAACAATCTGTTAGGAGTAAGTAGTAGAATGAGAAATCAAACTGATATTTCTTCCTTGGTCTCCTCTACATCTCAATCAATACCTCTTCTTCTTTTTTATAGAGGAGCTTGGTCAAACATTCTAAGGTTGTTATGATTTCAAGACAAGATCATAGTGGAGAACCAAGAACCATTAAAAGAGCATATAGTATAGCAATAACATCACTCAAGCATTCAAGGTCTTTCAAGGGGTCAAGGAACCATAAAAGAAAGTACAACAATAGTTTTATTGGCCAAACATAAGGCAGATTGTGTAGGCATGGGTTGTTAAGTTTTAGGTGTGTTAACACAATTCGAAGAGAGTGTCATATCTTAGGTTACTACAACCCTTACTTGTACCCAGTTAAGCTTGGCAAGACATCATTATAGGCTTTATGCAAGGTTTACCCCGTATGGAAGGCAAGTACTCTTTTAGATTGAGTCATCCCTTCTCAATAACTCAAGTAGTGACAGTTTTTATAGATGGGGTGACCAAGTTACATGGATTATTGTAATCAATTTTAAGTGATTGAGATATTATCATCCTTAACAAGTTCTAGAAGGAACTTTTAAAAACTTAGGGGTGAAGCTTATTCATAACACATTATATCACTTGCAAACAAATGGCCAAATAAATAGATTCAAACAATACTTACATTATTCTAATTGTGAAAGACCCAAGAGGTTGTATTCTTGGCTACCTCTGATAAAATGATGGTACAACATCAATTACCATACTCCCTTAAAGATGATGCCCTTTAAAGCATTTTATAATTACCAACCTAATCAGACTCCTTATCACAACTTTGAACTCATAGGTGAGCAAGATGTAGATGATTTTTTTGAAGGAGTGGGTTGACAAGGTACAATTGATTAGGTCTCACCTATAGGATAGCCAAGCTCAAATGGTATCAAATGCTAACCGAAGTTGTTTTAGACAGAGGTTCAAGGTGGGTGACTCAATTTATTTAAAAGTATAGTCTTATCACCAATTAGCATTGTTCAAGAGAAAATATTACAAGTTATCCCCATACTACTATGGGCCTTACTTGATCATAAGCGTATTAGAGAAGTTGTGCATAAACTAGTCTTCTGTTAAGTACCATAATATATCCAAATTTTCATGTATTGCAATTGAAGAAAGCAAGGGGGCATAAATGCAAAATTTACCCAAAAGTTCCTCTCATAGATGGAGAAGGTAGATTGTTGGTAAAGCTATAGAAGGTGTAGGAGCATTGTATGGAGCAAAGGAGAAATGGCCTAAGGGTAGATTTGTTGATTCAGTGGTCAGATCATCTAAGGTATAAGCCAATGTGAGAAGATAACAAGTAAATAAGGAACCAATTTTCATCTTTTGAAATTAATCCTTGAAGACAAAGGTTGCTAAAGTAGTGGGAATTGTTCAGACCAAGCTTGGCTATTATTAATTAAATGAGGCTACTCAAATAACCTAAGGTATAATCTAAGAAGCTTATAAAGGCATTCTCAACCATCAAAAGGGGGCATGCTATCAGAGAAAACCTTATTTATCTTTAGTAGCTTTCCCTAGTTCTAGCTTTAGTGTTCTTATAGTTAGTGATAGAAGCAATTTATTAGTAGTCTCGTAGTTTTATACTATTCATTAATTTGATTACTATTAGTTTGTTGGATTTGGGTTTAGATTGTTGGATCTTTGGTTATTGTTATCATTTAAATTAATTTAAGCTTAATAAATGGTTTATTCTTCAGTTAGGCTTCTTGTATTTTGTGATTGTGTCTTTATGTAAGGCTTAGGTCCTAATAGGAGGCAAAATGGTTGACTAACACACATCTTAGAATTGGTTAACTAGAGCTTAAGCTACAATGATTAACTTAAATCCCTAGGAAAATCTCAACCTTTCCTTCTTAAATTTTAACAGGCATAGCTTTCCTGCAACCCCTTGGTTAATCTCTTGAATCATCAAATGGCATCGTCTAAACATTTCTTGAGCCTTTAGGAGTCATGTGGGAGAGGACTTGATTTTCCTTTTCACCTTAGGTTAAGAATGTGGGCTAGACTAAACTTAAGTTGCATGGGTTGCACTGTTTTACACATACTAGGCTTTGATCTTTCAGCCCTCAAGCTTAAGGTCCTTTCTCATTCCTATATGAATAGGAACATGTGAGCTTAAGCATGTGAATCCACATGGATTGGTCTGGTTGAGCCTCACATAAGCATGTTTAGGCTTCACAAAATGTAGACTTTTCATTACAAAACAAGGCTCTCAAGATCTAAACTAAGAATAAAAATAACCATGATAGAAGTTTGGTCCAAAGCAATTAAATAAATGAGGCTATATATAGAATAACCCCATAAATAATTTCATGAGCCCATGAAGATATAATTCAATGAATATGTTCATGCAACCCATAAATAAATATTTGAACAAATATTCCTATAAGGCCTTCAAAATATTACACCAATAAATTCAATTAGGACTTCATAAGAATGTTAATCTAATAAATATTTTCATGAGGCCAAATAAATAATTAATCCAATGAATTTAATGATCAACCCATAAAAGTGTTAATTCAATAATCACCATTAACCATCATACTAATCTAATCATAAAAAATATTAACTAAATAAAAACACTTGTGTGGGCACTTATTGGCAAAGTGACCTTCTTTGTTTCAAACGAAACATCTATTATCACACCTCTTTCCTTTAATTTACATCTTTTTGAAAAGCCTACATTTTGTTTTCTATTTTTTTATTTTATTGGAATGGCTAGTACTTTGTTTGATTCTTTTCTCTTTTTTTTTAGGGATACATGCAAAGCCTATCATTATTTTGCATTTAATTTATAATATAGCATTCTACAATTTGAGTATATCATCTTGTTCATGGTTGGGACATTTTGGATGAATATGTTCTTGTTGCATGACTTCTCAAAAGCAATCAAGGTGTCAAGCCTATTAGTAAAGTCTACCAAAGGTGGCATTTGCTATTGTAACATTTGATGCACTAAGGTTTTTCAAGACTTCACTCCCCAATGGATCAAGGAGAGAGTTTAAATAGGCTTGTTTGAGGTTAATATCACCAAAGCCACTAACCATGTAATATCTCTTTAACAATATGTTCTAGTGTCATTTAGATCTTTTCTTTTGAATGAACAAAACTTAATCTTCAATAATTCTTCCCTAGATTGTTGAATGGAATTATCTCATCTTCTAAAGAATTTTGTGTGTATGACTCCAATAAATTGGTCAATAGTGTTAAATTGTCTAGTCTACTACCTTTTATGCTTTCCTAGGGGCAGCCACTATAGCTGGAGTCTCCCATGAAATTTGGCTACAACTATGTCCACTACTTAGGCAAAAGTGGAACCTAGCTTTTTTATCCTTATCATAACATAAGAATGGATTTGCAGTAACTTATGTCCCCATTGGCATAAGTGAAGGCCATCTAGGGAAGGGCTCAAGCCTTCTTGGTTAGGCTTGCTCCATTTGCATTGATTTAACTTCTTACTAATCCATATATGTGATTGTTGGCTCAATATTCATCATTAACTCTTCAAAAACAAAATCTTCATTGGAAGTATCCTCCATAAGGCTTCCATCCTTTGGTTTTCTTGGCATCATGGAATATAGGGTTTCTACATATGACTATTTGCCATCCGCATCACTATTCCTTTTTGTTTTTTGTCCACTTTCCTTTCTAGTATAATGGGAGATCTATGTCTTACTTGGCAACATTATTCATCAATCATAGACCTTGTTGGTGCATGGAAGTCACTAAAATGGAATGAAGGGAAATTAGGAATTGGCGAAAAGGATTTTGTTGATAGGGAAAAAGCTAAGAGTACTAACACTAAAGGATCTCTCAAACAAAAAGCATTATCTTTCTTTAATGACTCAAGTTGCCACTTCAAGTGGTGTAATGGCAGCCTTCTTTCCAAAGGCTTGAGAAAAAGCATTGATTTGTTATTCTAGTTATGATAGTTAAACATTTAGGGCATCAATATTAGCAAGAGTTTTTGAACCCTCAATTTAGTTTTTCTAATAGTTGCTTATGGTTGTGTGCTAACTATTGCAGTATCCTATTTTTAGCTACGACATTTTCAAATTGCCAATTCAATATTGTTTCTACTACTCTTTATTATATGGTATTGGAGCCATTTTCTCAAAGCCATGATAGCTTAAACACTTTCTCTTGGCATTCCATTCCATTTCTAAAGGATTTCAAGTTTAAATGATGTCCAAACTAGTAATGGGTATTGCAGTTCATTTTCACAAACTTATAAAAGAAAGAAATAAGCAAAGGTCACCTTGCTAACCTTTGAAAGGAAACAAATAGCCTAAGAAGCCCTTGAGAGTCTACCATCAAAAGAGACATTTTTATCTTGGGCAAAATTTCTTCTCTACAACCTTGATAATAAGCTAAAGGGTAAATCTAAAAAATACACAATCTTGATGAGAGGCTTCTTAATAAATTTTTAAATAATAATTTTTTGATATGACAAATATTTTAAAGTTAGATTTCATTTTGGATTTTATACAATTATATTGATTTTCTTATTGGATTGGATTTTATGGTTTTATTTGGATATTATGCCTATCAAGGAAATATTTGCATTCTAGATCTTATTAGGAAATAAAACTAAGCCTAAAACAAGCCAAATTTAGCCCAATGTGTGCACAACTTAGTTTCAAGCTGAAAACTCATTATTTGGAACAAGTTCAAGCTAACCTTGATAGGCCTAATCCAAGGTATCAAAAAAATCAAAATTACCCTACGAAATAGATTCATACTCAAAAGCATTCAAATCACTAATTCCATTGCAATGTGTTCATCAAAGCTGCAATATCATTGAGCATTTCTTTAGTTAGTATTTTGATTTTGATTATTAATTTGACTATTAGGTGTTGTTATTATTTGCTTAAATTCCCATACTATTAGCAATAGAATATATTTTATTACTCTATTCACTATTAGAGTGTGTGGGATTGGGATTAAGCTTTTGAAGAAGAAATAAGATGTAAGAGTGGTGCTCTTATAAAGAAATTTAAAGAATAGTGGAGGAAGCTTTTTAACTACACTAGTTAAAAGGCAACAAGGAATATAGGTAGTTAATTGTTATAGCCAAACCTATTAAAACTCTTTGTGTTATTATGTGATTGTTTGTATTTTATTATTTATTGCTTTGATTTTCTAATTGTTAGAAAAATATCTTGTTTAAATAACCAATCAATTCAATCACTCTCCTTTCTTAATTAAAGGGTTAGAATCCTATATAGATTGTAATGCTCATTGGTCTTTCATTGTATATGGGAGTTGAGTTTGAAGATTTCCTTGATAATGGAGTTGAACTCTAAAAATCCTTCATTAACATGAGTAAAAACATAAACTTATCCACCATCTTGGTCCTATTAGCTCTTTTAGCAAATCTTAGCACTCTTTCTCTTTAGCAATATACAGGAACTTGTTTAGCCATTACAACAATAGTCGTTACAGCTACAACAACTAATTACAAGGCAAACTAGATAAACACATCCTACTCTAGCGCAACCTATTTTTATTTAGCCCATGGCCTAGATTCACTACCTGACCTAATCCAATTCTTGGCAACCCATATTGATGCAACCCAACTATGGCTATCTTGGATTTGCAAGGTCCACTCTTTTGGCCTAGCCCTTGCTTGGGTAGTCAAATCAAAACAAGTGCCTTATAGGCTTAACCCAACTCATGCTTGGACAATTGAACCAAGGCTAGTCCCTTTTATCCTTGGCCCAACCCATACTTAGGTAGTTAAACTATGGTCAGCCCTTTCTAGGCTTTTCTAGCATTGCCAGAGCCCAATCCAACATGACCTAGACCACTTTAGGTCTTGTAGATATGGCCCCTTTTGAGCTTATTCCCCTTAAAGGAGGCCTACATTTGCCCATCAAATTGAGTTGGTACTTATTAGGGCAACCACATTAACTAGGTCACATGGGTTCCAAGTCAGATCCCTACTTATTCCCCAACCCAATTTCCCCTCAAAAACCTAGTGATGCTTTTTATATGGTGGCATCTAATGGCCCAAAACTCCAACTCATCACAAAATTGCTCACATGGGTGAACAATTTCACTGTTTGGGCTCAAGAACTCCATTAAGCCTTTGTCATGAAGGACAAGGATAGGTTTCTCAACAAATTTAACTCAATTCTCTCTGATGAGCAACTAGTAAAGAAATGGAGGAAGTGATTTTAACTTGTTTAAAGATGGATCAAGAATTGTCTAATGGTTGAAGTCGCTACTAAATGACCACCCTCAAAGGACATGCACACTCCTTAGGAAGGTATCACAAAGATGTATGGCAAGGCCAACTAGGTGAAGCATTTCTAGATTCACTAGGTGATTGCCAATCTAAAATAAGGCAACCTCTCTATGTGTTTGTTTTAATCGATTCATTATGTTGTGCAACAAACTTAACAGTGTTGAGGAGAAACTCAATGAACTAGAAGCTACCTTGCAGTAGTTCCAGTCCATCAAGCAACAAGATCAAGTTACCTAATTTCTTTTACTCTTAAATGAATCATTCTCACCATTATGATCACAAGTATTGTGCCATATAAACTCTATTGTCCCTCCACCATGTGTTCCACCTCACCATCTAGGAAGAAAATCACCAATTGGCCACATTGAAGTATCTTCACATCAATGACACAGTGATTCTCTTTGCTCGAGCAACCATGGCATATAAGGCATACCCCACTCTCAAAGCCAACGACAGCTAGGTTACTCAAACCACGTGGCTAAGGCTCTTTAAGGGTGAACATGCAACTATTGGATGACATGGATGTGCACCACACAAGGCCACATTAGCCCCTACCATCAAAACATCCAATGGCTAGTGCACATCCATGTCATCCAATAGATCTCATGGCTTAATTCCTCCCAAAAAAAATCTAATGGTGTGTTTTGTGGCTATTGTAAGCATTCCTATCATACTATATAACAATGTTGAAAATTGCATAATAAGTTGTAAATAAGGATAATAAAAATAAGGATGTGTCCACCAATCAACAGATAACAAGCTTAGGGGACAAACTTGATTAGCTACTAAGTGACACTTAGTTCAAGCAAATCATGCAAGTCATCACTCAAATGGGAATATTAGACAAAATTGGTCGTTTGGAGTTACGTCTTTCTATTTAATAAGCTCTATTTCTTCAAATGCATGGATTATTGATTTAAGAGCCAGTAAAACTAACCAAAAGTTTTTTTCCCCCCCAAAATTCATTTTTCTTATCAATCCATGTCAATACATCTCCCTAATGAGAATGTTACCTTTATCATTAAAATTGATGATGTCACACTCAGCCCACATCACATTAAAAAATGTCCTTTTATGCTAGAATTCCAATTCAACCTTATCTTAGTCTCTAAAGTTTGGGCTAATAATAATTACCATGTCATTTTGGATTCTAATTTCTTTTTTTTTTCAAGCCTATTCAATTGGCATATTAATGGGATTGGGTAATGTTCTTCGAGGCCTTTATTTAAGTTTTTTTTCTAGTGAATTTTGAATTTTGTACTAGTAATTCCCTAAATAATGGCACCTTTTGTAATGTCAATATTCATAATAATATTTTCCTTTTTCATCAATGTCTTTATCATACTACTTCATTTTCACATCCAAAATGACTTATTTACGCTCTCGTAAAACAATCACAAATCCCATTTCCTTCCAACACTTCATGTACCTTAATTTTCTTCACTACTTTATATTAACATTTGAGGACCCTACCACATACCTCACCGCAATGGGTCCCACTTCTTTCTAATTCTCCTCAATGACTTTTCCTATTGCACTTAGGCTTTCCTTATGTAATACAAGTCTTAGGTTTTATCCCATCTTACCTAATTCTTTACTCTCATCAAGACATAGTTCCACACCTCTGTCTTGATGGAAAAAGGTGTGCTTTGTTGTGACAAAATGTTGGTGGCATATAATGTTTGTAGAAAAAAATTTCATATGATTATGTGCAATATTGAACATAAAGGAAGTAAAAGGTGTGCAAATTATAATAATAATAATAAATGATATTATAAAGTAGCTAGGTTCTTACATTCTTTCATAAATTGACCTCATACAATACCTTGAGAAATATTTTGTATGAAATAGAGCTAAAGAAATATTTGAATATTTGAAGAAAAAAATGATACTTGGATTTATGTACTTGTAGGTACACATGAATCAAGAATCATACTATGAAGGCCAAAAATCAAAATCATAATACTTTATTATAGTTAGCTTTCAAATAAGGATCATTATTCAAGTGGATCAAGTCCTTGGAAAGAACTAAGCCTGCAAGCTAAGCCCACAAGCTAAGCCTGCAAGCTAAGCCCACAAGCTAAGCCCACAAGACTTAACCCGCCTGCTGTCTCAATAAGTGGTTGTAACGTCATTTCACTTAAGAGTAATTCTCTTAAGTCATCGTGATGTGAAGAGAGACTGAACCCTAAGAATCATCGAGACACCAAGCTACCTTCTCTCGCCTCACTCTCTCTGTCACCAATTCTCCAATGGGAAGAAATCTGAAGTGATGGTGTTGTTAGAATGGCTATGAAAATAATTAATCGTTGTTTGTACTAATGTTTGATGGAGCTTCTGCCAAGTCTCAATGGAAAAATTGCAATGAGCATCTTAGGTTTGAGCAAAACCTTAGAAAGCTAGATTGTTTCATATCTTCTATAAAGAGATGTTCTTGAGAGTTCTTGGAAACTTTTTGACAAAATCTTATTGAAAGATTGAGAAAATATTGAAGCTTATACACTCATGGCATTCTTCATCGATCTATAAAGAAAGTTCAAATCTTTGGTGATATTCTTATACTTTGATATTCTTATGAATATTTACTGCTAGATTAAGTTGTTTATGTATTAATTAAACTCATATTATTATTTGCACATAAACTCCTTTGTAAATTTGCAACCCTAACTTTGAGATAATTTAGGGTTTCATGATTAAAGCTTGAATTGAGTTTGTATATCTTTAATTAGCTCTCTAATAAACAATATTCATCACAAACATTACACATTTAAGGACTTGCTATTGTACTAAAGTTGGTTTAACCTTTTCATTGTAATCGTGGATCATTTAACTCATTAAAGAGAAGTTGAAAAGTATAGGAGAGGGTATTCTCCTAACTTTGAAGTAAAGTAGACTTCAACTGGTTGTGTTGAAAGAGAAAAGGGTGGAAGTAGGTAACAAGAGCTGAACCACCATGTAAACTTGTGTGCATTTATTTTTCTATCTATTTGTTTGGGTATTTAATCTTGATATTTGATTGAATCCATAAATAGGGAAAAAAAATGAGATAACTAATTCAATCCCCCCCTTCTTGGTTAGCCATTAAACCTTACATAGCTAGCTTATTCACATTTATAATAACTGTGATTTTTTTAATCATGAGTGTTCCTCATTTTTTTCATCTTATGGTGTTATTTATGAAAGCTCCTACACTAATATACCCTAACAAAATAGGATTGTTAAGGACAAACATTGTTACCTTATAGAGGTTGCTAAGGCTTTTAAATATCAAGTCTTTATTCCATAAACTTTTCTAGGCAATTATGTAGTCACTGCTACTTACATAATGAATCACATGCTTTCTTGAGTTCTTAATGAAAAGATAACTTTTAAGCTACTCTTCAAGAAACGTCCTAACATCTATCATCTATGTGTTTTTAGATGCCTTTGTTTTGCCACTACAATTAGCCTTTAAGACAAGTTGGGCCCCACACCTCTTGTTGTGTATTTATAGGTTACCCCTCTATACAAAAAGGGTATTATATTTATGACCCCCTTATCGGTTGTTTCTTTAACAAGTCCCATATTGTTTTCCATAAGGATGTTTTTTTATTTCAATCTCAGTTACCTCGAATTGGTCCTTCTAAGCCCACTATTAGCTCTAACTAGTTCTTATTGAATGATGTTCTACTGCCACTACCCATAGTGTTTATTAAGCCTCTTACTACCTCTCCATTATTGTAGTATTCCCCTAGTGCTTGATTCCTTGAGCTCTCCTACTTTAGAGGATTTTCCAACTCTAGAGCAACCACTCACTTCTCCAACACCCATTCCCAATGATTCTCTAACCATTATTCCCTATGTGCCTCCTACTACGGGTCCTCCCTCCATGTCCCTAGCTATGGCCCCTCACTATTTTGGACATCCCATTTGGCCACTTACCTAGACCAAGGATGATATATGCTTTAGTATGGATTCTCTTAGGACTCATTATTTCATCTCCTTGTATGTTAGTTTTGGCCATCTGTCCTTAGACCACTTATGTTGTATTAACTAGATTTATGCTAAGGGGAGCTTTTCTTTTAACATGAGGCCACTAAGGATCCTAAATGGCAAGAAGCCATGCAGGAAGAACTTCATGCTCTTGCTAACAACTAAACTAGGGATGTTGTTCCTTAACCGTCTCATTACCAACCCATTGGCTATAACGGGATTTATAAGATCAAACACAAAATGGATGTTCCATTGAACACTACAAAGCTCACTTGGCGGCTAAGGGTTATATTAAGAAGGAAGGTTTTTATTACAAGGCACTTTCTCTCCAATCACCAAGGAGGGTACCATTTGTTCCTTTATGGCCATTGCTGCTTTTCAAGATTGGTCTCTTCATCATATAGACGTCTACAATGCCTTCATTTATGACAACTTGGATGAGAAGATTTACATGGACCTTCCTTTAAGATTACACAAATAATAAAAGTCTCAAATATGTTGTCTTCATAAATTCCTATACAGACTCAAGCAAGCATTTAAGCAATAGTATGCAAAGTTTAACCCTTACTTTCACCAACTTCCAACAATCTCAACATGACTATGCTTTATTCATATTGTGAAAAGGTATCTATTCCATCTTTTTTGCTGATATATATTGATGATATTTTGATCATGGGAAATGATGTTTGCACTATTAAGTATTTTAAGCAATATATGAACTCCACATTTCATATTAATGATTTGGGACCTCTTAAATATTATTTAAGTATTGAGATTGCTCCTTTAGAGAAATGAATCTATATTAGTCAATGCAAGTTCATTATGGAAATTATCTTTAGTGATGGTCTATCTAGATGTAAACCAGCCATCATTTCTTTTAAGTAGAATCTGAATCTCATGACATGTGTATGACATTGGAATCTCACCATTGGATGAGGATCCACCTCTCAAGGACCCTTCGAGTTATCAAATACTGATTGGAAAATTTACTAATCTCACCATGACGAGAACTAACAATTGCTATGCCATTCAAATTTTTAGTCAATTCATGCATAATCCAAAACATCCTCACATAAATGCAATTCTAAAAGTTGTAAAGTACTTGAAGGGATGTTCAGGTTTGGAAATTTTTTTGTCCAAAGATTACAACATGGAAATGACAGCATATTATGACACTGATTACATCACTTACCTTATGAGTAGGAAATCGATGGCAGGTTGTGTATAAAATTAGAAAATTCTTTCTTATCTTGGAAAATAAAAAATAAAAAATAACTAATTATCTTGTTGTCATCTACTAAATTTGAATAGTGAGCCATGGCTAAAATTATTTGTAAAGTTATTTGATTAAGAGGACTGTTTTAGATCTTGGAGTTCAAGTAACGGGTCCTATATGTTGGAAAATAAGGGTTTTGTTTGTCACAAAATGTATTTATGAATATATTTGTTGAAATATGTTTTTCATAAGTGCAAAAGAAAATCATAAGAAGTAAAATGTGTACAAATTATAATATCAACTAATGATATTATAAAGTAACCGGATTCTTACATTTCTTGATATAATGTCACTATATAGTCACATTAAGAAATGATTTATTTAATTTCATTATATAATGTCTTGAGAACAAGGCTTACTAGATTGAAACTAAATATGTCATACATTATGATTAAAAAAAATAATGTTTGCTTGTACTTTGATCAAGGTTGAAATATATGGCTCTATTTTTGGAACAAACCTTAGTTCTATCAAGAACTTATATTATATCATTCTTAGATTGATATTGTATTCTCGGTTTGGTTATATTCGGCTTGGTCCTGTTCTCGGCCTGCTATCTTTGGCCTGGTTATGTTCTCGGCCTGGTTATATTCGGCATGGTTATGATCTCGGCCTGGTGATATTCGGTCTGGTTATATTCGACCTGGTTATGTTCTCGGCCTTTCTCGGCCTGGCTGTGTTCTCGGTCCATGACCCGCTTATCTGTCAAGTAGATAGGCGAGCCCGGCTGGTGATGAAACTCACCATTTCATTAACATTCGTCTCACTTATTCACCTGATGCCTTAAAGAGCATATTATCGATGACTGCCAAAATGAGAGAGTGAGAGAGATGGAGGAATGGCGCCACTGGTGACCGAATCCTCAACAGGAGGATTTCTGATGAGACCAATATCAAAACCGTCTGATCTAAGCTGGAGAAGGAAGATTTGAAGGCTGATTTACTGTTCCAACAGGAAGATAGCTTCATCATTGAGGTTTGAAAAGTCTTAAACCCTAGCTCTAATTTTTCTATTTAAGAGGAGCTATTCTATAGAGAAGGGTTCGACACTTACAACAATATGAAGTTCTCTTTAAGTGAAGATTCTATTATTGAGCTCATCTTTTGATCATTCAATCTTCGTAACTTTCAGTGAAGTACAAGCCTACAGTGATATTGTGATTAAATAATTATTCGTTCGTTTATATCATCGATTGGATCTTGTATAACTTTGTTTATGTGCTGATTTCATTAAAAATACTTATTGCATATAAACATTGAAAGGAATCCAAAACCCTAATTTATTTCAATTTAGGGTTTTCGTGATAGGAGCTTAGAATTATTATAATTACATCAAATCAGCTCCTATAGGTTACAAAATCCCGCAACTTGTCATATTATTTGGGATTTGTAATTGATTTATGATCTTTTGATCATATTGTGTAACATTGTACAAGAAATTCCTTGAAGAGGAATTGTTTGAGTTAGGGAGAACGTTTTCTCTTAACTTGGTTGAGTAAAGGAGACTTCTATCGGTTTGATTGAAGGAGAAGAGGGTGGACATAGGACTCAAGGTGTGAGTGTCGAACCACCGTGGTAAATTTGGTGTCAATATCTTTACTTACTATTGATCTAACCTTCTTATAATATTTACTGCCTCATAATTTGTCAATTATCTATTCCTAACCTATTAGAACATTTGAAACATATAAGTGTGATAATATTCTTGATAACGTGTTGTTTGACTTGGAAGTAAAGCATCATATGTTTGAAATCTGTTCAATTTATATTGATATTATTTGTGTGATTTGTCCAACATATTGAATTGAGCATTTGTTAACATTCTAGTTTCTTTAATTGCTGGGTATAACAATTCAACCCCCCTTCTTGTTAAGCCATAAAACCCAACAATTGGCATCTAGAGCCAGGTTCTCTGATTAAAAGGATTAACATCCTAGAGTAGATCCATACTATGGCTTCTTTTGACAAAGGTTTAGCTGTTACGGGGTTTAATAAACCTCCTCTGTTTGATGGCATTAATTTTAGACATTGGAAACAATTAATGCAAGTCTTTGTAATAGACCAAGATCCAGAAGCTTGGCAAGTAATCAAGAAGGGTATTACATTACCCGTGACTGATGAGTGGACAAAAAATGAAGCTAAAATAATGGGGTTAAATGCTAAGTCCATGAATATGATCTATAGTGGTCTTAGAGCACATGAGTTTAATATAGTGTCCTCTTGCCTCATTGGTAAAGAGATTTGGGATAAATTAGAAGTCATCTATGAAGGAACCAAAAGGGTAAAGTCCTCTAAAGTCACTATGCTTACACATGACTATGAATTGTTTGTTATGAAAGATTCTGAAACTATTAGTGACATGTTTGGTAGATTTACCAAGATCATCTCTAAACTTAAGTTGTTAGGAAAAACCTACACAAATGAGGAGATGGTAAGAAAGATTTTAGAATCCCTACCCGAAAGTTAGGATCCTAAGAAGATGGCCATAGAAAAGGCTCATGACCTAGATGTACTGACCTTAGATGACTTGCTGGGTTCTCTTAAAACTCATGAAATGCAACTTATGAGAAGAGAGAAAGAGAAAGAAAACAGAAGATCACTTGCACTTAAAGTGGAAGTTGAAAAGGTTGAAGAGGAGGAATATGAAAATGATGAAGTAGCTCTTATAGCTAGAAGATTTAGAAAATTTCTAAGAAGGGGATTAAATAAAAATATAGGGCAAACTAGGAGAAAAGAATCGAATGAACCTAGGGAAAATGTATGCTATGAATGTAAAAAACCGAGACACATCAAGATTGATTGTCCGATGATCAAGAAGAGGAATAGTAAGAACAAAAAGAAAGCTATGATTACTACCTAGGATGATGAGAACTCCTCATCTGATGAAGAAACTCAAGAAGAAGTTGCACACCTATGCCTAACCGCAACAATAACTCTTGAGGAAGACAATAGTGAGGTAAATGATTCTAAACTGTTTCTTCATATAAACACTGGTTTAAAAACTGCATTTTCTGATCTAGTTGAGTATGCAAACAGACTAAAAGATAAGTACAAAAAGTTAAAAGCAAAAAATAAGTCTGAAAAACAGAAAATGATGACTTCTGTACATGCTAATCAAAATGTTTTAACTAATGTACATAATAAACAAAGCATAGAAACTGTGACATGTAAAGATGAAGCTAAACAAAAAAATACGTTAATTTTGATACATGATAACATCAATATTCCTACTAATGCATATATGAAGTATGATGCTTGTATGAGTGATATGTATGAGAAACAAAATAAATCTGAATACATGAACATAGAAATAGAAACTTTCTGTAATAACAATGCATGTTCGGATGTTGAAATACATGTTGAAAATAACTCATATGTGTGTGTTGAAAATCTTAAAAGTAGAGTCCTTGAGCTAGAAAAAGAAAATGGTGATTTGAGGTCAAAACTTGATACAACTAATTTGCTGCTAAAGAAATTCACAAAGGGTAGTGGCATGTTAGATAAGATTTTAAATTCTCAAAGAGGTATATATGATAAAGCGGGACTAGGATATAAATTAAATGACAAATCAAATCATTTACTCATTTTTTTAAAGAAAAATAATGTTTAATTCCGCTGCATAATGATAAATGTTCTTTTTGCAATTATATTGGTCATAGTTTTGATAAATGTCCCGTAAGACTTAGAAAGGCTTACAAAGTAAAGAAACTTTGGCTGCTTAAGAATGACAAAAATCTAAGTCAAACTAACACTCACGGACCCAAAATAAAAAGGGTACCAAGCACTTTAACAATTAAATTTGTTTCTGCAAGTTATGAGTGCATAAGTGAAAAACAAAAAGCTCAAAAACATATGGATTTTGGACAGTGGTTGCTCTCGGCATATGACTGGGATGAATGAGCTCTTCTTAACACTTGAGTTGAAAAATGCAGGTACAGTGTCTTTTGGAGATAACTCCAAAGGAAGAATAAAAGGAATGGGAACAATAGGTAATCCTAATACCCTACTTATATTTGAGGTTTTGCTTGTAGATGAGCTAAAATTTAATCTACTTAGCATAAGTCAGCTATGTGATAAAGGATTCAAGATAAAATTTGGAAAAGAAAATTGTCCTGTTGAGCATGCTAAACATAAAATGAAGATTGTTAGAAATAGAAAAGATAACATCTATTTGCTTGATTTGAGTAAATTGAATGTTGAACAAACATGCTTGGTTGTGGCATAGAAAGCTAGGACATGCGAGTCTAGGGTTAATAGAAAAATTGTGTAAATATAACCTAGTAAAAGGTCTTCCATCTTTAAAGTTTAACAATGATAGAATATGTGAAGCATGCATTAAGGATAAACATACACAAAATAGCTTCAAATCGAAGCTTGTGGTGAGTACATCTAGACCATTAGAAATACTACACATGGACCTTTTCAGTCCTATGAGAACAGAAACACTAAATGGTAAATATTATGTCTTAGTCATTATAGATGATTATTCTAGATTCACATGGACATATCTGTTTACTTGAAAGGATGAGGCATTTAAGAAGTTTGCTAAATTTTGTAAAATGGTTCAAAATGAAAAAGATCTTTCAATCACAAAAATAAGAAATGATCATGGTGGTGAGTTTGAAAACCAACTTTTTGAAAATTTCTGTTCAGAAAATGGCATTTCACATAACTTTGTAGCTCCTAGAACACCTCAACAAAATGGTGTTGTTGAGAGGAAAAATAGAACTCTTCAAGAAATGGCCAGGACCATGATGTGTGAATATAACCTTCATAAACACTTTTGGGGAGAAGTTGTAAATACAGCTTGCTATATTTCAAATCATGCTCTAATAAGACCGATTTTGAGAAAGACACCTTTTGAATTATTCTTTGAAAGAAAACCAAACATTTCATATTTTCAAGTTTTTGGCAATAAATGTTTTGTTTTAAATCATGGAAAAGAATCACTTGGGAAATTTGATTCCAAAAGTGATGAAGCAATATTTTTTGGATATTCTCATACAAGTAAGGCATATAGAGTGTTCAATAAACAAACTTTAGTTATAAAAGAGTTAATCCATGTTAAGTTTGAGGATGACTATCACGGTATTCTAGAAACCGAAGAGAATAGTGGAACTAAGAGTGTTCCAAATAGGGCTGAAGTTGAGGGGGAGTCTGAAACTAGGGAACCTTCCTTTCCTAGAGTAAGAAATGAAGTAGATCAAGATCACATCATAGGAAATCCCAATGTTAGAGTAAGCACAAGGTCTCGGGTTCACAACACATGTGAACATCAAGCCTTTCTATCTCAAGTAGAGCCAAAGAAAGTAAATAAGGCTATTGAAGATGAAAATTGGTTCCTTGCTATGCAAGAAGAACTAAACCAGTTTGAAAGAAGCAGGGTTTGGAATCTAGTTCCTAGACCAAATGATCATCCGGTTATAGGCACAACATGGGTATTCAGAAATAAACTAGATGAAAATGGTACTATCATTAGAAATAAGGCCAGATTAGTAGCACAAGGATATAGTCAAGAAGAAGGAATTGACTATGATGAAACATTTGCACCAGTGGCTAGGTTAGAAGCAATTAGGATCTTACTTGTCTTTGCTTGCTGTATGAACTTTACATGATTTCAAATGGATGTCAAGAGTGCATTTTTGAATGGTATTGTAAAGGAAGAGGTATATGTTAAACAACCACCTGGATTTGAGGATCCAATTCACTCAAATCATGTTTTTAAACTATCAAAAGCTTTATATGGTTTAAAACAAGCTCCACGGGCATGGTATGCTAAACTAAGCTCTTTCTTGATTTATAATGTTTTTAGAAAAGAGAAAGTGGACAACAACCTATTTATAAAGAACAAAGAAAAAGAAATTTTAATTGTTCAAATATATGTTGATTACATTGTGTTTGGTTCTACCAATTCTACACTATGTGAAGAATTTGCTGCATGCATGCAAAGTGAATTTGAGTTAACATATTTTCTTGGGTTGCAAATCAAACAAACAAACAAATGAACTTTTATAAGCCAAACAAAATACATAAATGAATTGCTCAAGAAATACAAGATGCATGACTCTAAACCAATGAACACACCTATGAGCACCTCTTTATCATTATCTAATGATGAAGATGGAATTAGCGTAGATTCTAAATCATATCGTGGAATGATTGGATCCTTGCTGTACTTGACTGTATCTAGACCTGATATTATGTTTAGTGTGTGCCTATGTGCTAGGTATCAATCAAACCCAAAAGAACAGCACCTAGTTGCTATAAAAAGAATTTTTAGATACCTTAGAGACACGGTTTCGTTAGGAATCTGGTATCCTAGAGATACAACCTTGAACTTGCATGCCTTTAGTGATTCAGATTATGCTAGTTGCAAATTAGATAGAAAAAGTACGAGTGGTGGATGTCACTATCTTGGAAACATGCTTATTTCTTGGCACTCCAAGAAACAAAATTGTGTAGCTTTATCCTCCACTGAAGCCAAATACATAGCTGCTGCTAGTAGTTATGCTCAAATCTTGTGGATGAAACAACAATTAGAAGATTATGGTATATTGTCAAAGAAAGTTCCATTAAAATGTGACAACACTAGTGCCATTAATCTCACCAAGAATCCCATACAGCATTCCAAAACTAAACATATAGAAATTAGACATCATTTCATTAGGGATCATGTTCAAAAAGGACATGTTGTGCTTGAATTTGTGTGCACGGATTAGCAAATTGTTGATATCCTAACGAAACCTTTCTTTAGATAAAGGTTTTATGCTCTTAGAAGAGAGCTTGGAATGTTAGCCCCTGCAAATATTTGAATTCTCTATTCTTGGCTATTGCAATAGTTTTTGCTCTTTTGTTGTTACCCAAATTGCTCGGTTTAAAGGGGAGCTACTCTACTCCAGCAACATTTGGTTAGTATCCTAACTTTATCCTTCTGCTGGTCATTTTTTTCTGATTCCTTGCCCAGACGTCTTTTTACTTATGACAAAAAGGGGGAGAGAGAATAGTTTGCACATCGTTAGTCTCATTTCTAACTTTACAAGTGCAGAATGTGGGATATCTCTCTAGCACCCAGTTTGCAAAATTACAAACCTATGTGTTCTATGATGTTTGCCGAATTAGAAACATGCACAGGACTTGCTTGCTGATCATATCAACTCGGATCACATGATAGTTATGTAATTAAACTATGATCAACTTTTGCAATGTTTGTTGTGTACATCTTCATGAAAATCATGATAAATTAATTGGTGACATGTGCCATACTATTGAGATATTTTGTCATCCTCAAAAAGGGGGAGATTGTTGGAAAATAAGGGTTTTGTTTGTGACAAAATGTATTTATGAATATATTTGTTGAAATATGTTTTTCATAAGTGCAAAAAAAATTATAGGAAGTAAAAGGTGTATAAATTATAATATCAATTAATGATATTATAAAGTAACTGGGTTCCTACATTTCTTGATATAATGTCACTATATAGTGACATTAAGAAATGATTTATTTAATTTCATTATATAATGTCTTGAGAACAAGGCTTACCAAATTGAAATTAAATATGTCATACATTGTGATTAAGAAAAAATGATGATTGCTTGTGCTTTGATGAAGGTTGAAGTATATGGCTCTATTTTTGGAACAAACCTTAGTTCTATCAAGAACTTATATTATATCATTCTTAGATTGATATTGTATTTTCGGTTTGGTTATATTCGGCCTGGTTATGCTCTGGGCCTGGTGATATTCGGCCTGGTTATCTTCGACCTGGTCATGTTCTCAACCTAGTTATATTTGGCCTGGTTATAATCTCGACCTGGTGATATGCGGTCTGGTTATGATCTCGGCCTAGTGATATTCGGTCTGGTTATATTCAGCTTGGTTATGTTCTTGGCCTTTCTCGGCCTGGCTATGTTCTCGGTCCATGACCCGCTTATTTGTCAAGTAGATAGGCGAGCCCGGCTAGTGATGAAACTCACCGTTTCATTAACATTCATCTCACTTAGTCACCTGATGCCCTAAAGAGCATATTATCGATGACTGCCGAAATGAGAGAGTGAGAGAGATGGAGGAACGGTGCCGCTGGTGACCGAATCCTCAACAGGAGGATTTCTGATGAGACTGATATCAGAACGGTCTGATCTAAGCTAGAGAAAGAAGATTTAAAGGCTGATTTACTGTTCCAACGGGAAGATAGCTTCATCATTGAGGTTTGAAAAGTTTGAAACCCTAGCTTTAATTTTTCTATTTAAAAGGGGCTATTCTATGGAGAAAGGTTCGACATTTACAACAATCTGAAGTTCTCTTTGAGTGAAGATTCTATTATTGAGCTCATCTTTTGATCATTCAATCTTCGTAACTTTCGGTAAAGTACAAGCCTATGGTGATATTGTGATTAAATACTTATTCGTTTGTTTATATCATCGATTGGATCTTGTATAACTCTGTTTATGTGCTGATTTCATTAAAAATACTTATTGCACATAAACATTGAAAGGAATCCGAAACCCTAATTTATTTCAATTTAGGGTTTTCGTGATAGGAGCTTAGAATTATTATAATTACATCAAATCAGCTCCTATAGGTTACAAAATCCCGCAACTTGTCATATTATTTGGGATTTGTAATTGATTTATGATCTTTTGATCATATTGTGTAACATTGTACAAGAAATTCCTTAAAGAGGAATTGTTTGATTTAGGGAGAATGTTTTCTCCTAACTTGGTTGAGTAAAGGAAACTTCAATCGGTTTGATTGAAGGAGAAGAGGGTGGACATAGGACTCAAGGTGTGAGTGTCGAACCACTGTGGTAAATTTGGTGTCAATCTCTTTGCTTACTATTGATCTAACCTTCTTATAATATTTGTTGCCTCATAATTTGTCAATTATCTATTCCTAACCTATTAGAACATTTGAAACATATAAGTGTGATAATATTCTTGATAACGTGTTGTTTGACTTGGAAGTAAAGCATCATATGTTTGAAATCTGTTCAATTTATATTGATATTATTTGTGTGATTTGTCCAACATATTGAATTGAGCATTTGTTAACATAATAGTTTCTTTAATTGCTGGGTATAACAATTCAACTCCCCTTCTTGTTAAGCCATAAAACCCAACACTATACTTCTATTTTGTGACAATGATGTCATTCTCAAGCTTGTCGTGAATATTATAACTCATGAAAGGATTAAATACATCAAAGTAGATTATCACTTCACAAGAGATAAATTTAGGAATGAGTTATCAAGACACAAAGAATACAAACTATAGAACAACTTGTAGATGTCTTCACCAAAGGCTTTTGTTAGAGATAACATACCTACCTATTAAGCAAGCTTGGTGTGTTTGACATTTACAAACTATACAAACTAGTAGCTTGAGAGGAAGTGTTGGAGATACACATGTATATGTGTTGTTATATTTTCTTGATATGGCTATTTATTCTTTTTATAAGACATGACTTATTTAAGGATATTTGTATGTATGGTAAAAGAATATTTTATTTATTCATTGTACAATTTTCATGTTGGTCTGCCCTTGTGTTATAAAAGGACAAGTATTGTATAGTTTTTCCTTGAGAAAGCAATACATAGAATTGCCAAAGTTGTGGCTTTCTTCCTTTTCCCTTTGTGATAGAGTTTCTCATATTTATTAGTTTGAAGTACACACCCACCTCCATTTGAAGTAATTAAGCTATAACTTGCGTATCATGACATAAAGGGCTTGCCTATAGCATCCTGTATAGCCTTATTAGACTTTTGTTTTCTCAAGTACAGTGATGTTTGTATTGCAACCTTGGAGACCACCCTAAACCAAGGAATTGTTTATCTTGACTGCTATGTTCCCTTGGCAAACCTACATTTGTGCAAATGCCTCACTATCCAAATACAAATCTTTAAAGCATCAATGGAAAGCATGATGTTGTTGCCATACATGATGTAGCTAAGGCACTAATCCTATCATAAGAGAAGCCTAGGATTGAAGGAAGATACATATGCATGGCACACGATTTCAAGGTTAAGACTCTAGTTGACATGCTGAAGAATTATACCCTTATTACTATCCTAGGAAGTAAGCTTCTCTTTCAGCTATTTAACTAAGGAGCTGTGTTTAGTAAAATTCTACATGCAAATGTATATGTCAAACAAATAATATAATGATAAGTATGAGTATCGTCCCACAAAAATAGGTGATTACTAAGCTAACTAATTACTAATGGTGAATAACTTCCATAATTTATCTAGCAACTCAAAGAGGTAAAACATGAATTAATTAACTAAATTTAACCTAAACTTGATTAACAAAACATGCTAGAGCATTCAATTTCACCTAACTACTAGATACAAATGTTGATTATTCATGCTTATAAGATTGATTCTATTCATGTAATAGTAAAATTTCTTAATTTATTTATTATCATATGTTTAGGTATAGCAAACCTACTTAACTCATTAACTTATTGTATTTCTACTCACTAATTAAATGAACTAAGTGCATTAAAATATGTGAATATTCTAATTTACACCTAAAGCCACACAAATCATATGATATAGTTTTATCCATATTAATCTATGGTTGCATATTACATTAAACAACCGCATATCATTTCCTGTCAGTCTCTAATATACAAATCAAATCATCTAAATGGTAATTATTCACTTAAACGCATTAAACATGGTAATATGCAACATCACACACATAAAATATAAAACATCTCACAAAACATTATAATCATACATTTCATAACATTATAATTAAGTTTATCGTAGCTCTAACATAATAAACTAAAACATAATATTTACATAAACAAAAGCAGTACAAAACTTAAACAAAACATTCTATAAACTAAAAACACAAAAATTGACATCAAAGCGTCTTCAATTCATAAGAAGTTTGCATATATCTACACATAAGAGTGAGTAGAAGAAGCTGTCTAAAAAAGATGATGAAAATTAGCAGCCACACGTGTCACGCGCTGGTGTCGTGCGCTGCTGCTGATCTTCACGGAAAACGCCGGAAAAGGTAGATCAGGGTCCTGGAGTGCTGATCTGCATCGGGATCCTGTAGAAAATGCTTCTTTTATGCCTCGGGTATTAGCCACAGCTCGTATTCATTCAGTAATTCTACCCCTTCTTCCTTACCACTCTGCTTCGGCATTCGACCGTGCGACAACTGGTTGATCGGAAGAGCAAACTCTTGGATCGGAAGAAGCCATATTCCCGTTTTTCTTATTCATGTTGCTGCTGCGCCTGCCTTTATTTCACTTAATAATCTAGCTGATCATCCATAAGTATTGCTATTCGTGGAACTAATCATGGGAAAGATGATCAAGTAAGGGCCATATATAGCTCTAGTGCACAAGCGATTGTGTAGGGACTTGCGGGAAGCTGTCGCACAATGCTAGCTTAGAATCGGAACATAAGTTGAGGGATGGCTCATTAGAACGGATAGAACTTTGACTCGCCCACATGTTTGCCATGATCAAATTAACCATTGGAGTAGGGAAAGCGAGTAGGTTCTTAAATGCACAGTATTAACTGAAAAGACAAGACATATGACTCAAATCGAAAAGGACAACACAACAGGTGAGTCTAGTCTGTCAGTCATTATAACTCCTCCAAGGTTAGGGACAGGCCTAACCTTTTTTTGCACCCGAAATTTCGTGAGTCTTACAGGTTGGTGCTCTTCGCCAGGTCTTTTTTGTTGAAGCAAAGGTCTGTAGCCGCATGGGTTATCCATCCAAGGGTGCAATAAATCACTTATTAGTTTTAGTTCCCTCATTGGAAAAAAAGACATACCGAAACGAGCTCTAACGCGTCTTGCTGCGAGGGAGATTTCGAGTCTATTTTATTTCTCTCTTGAGTCTATCTTTTCCGTCCCAAGGAAAGGTGTTGATCCTTGGTCTGAGGTGTATACCGTTTATTGCTTCTACTAAGGACTACCGTTGTGTTAGCTTTCGGATTGGCTTAGCTTAGTGTCAAGAAAGTTGCTCTTACAAGGTGGGGTAGGTTGAATAGGGTACTAAAAAACATAGCGATGAAGGACAACGTGTTGGCGGGAAAGGAAGGTTGCCCCAAAAGGAGGAGGAACCCCGCTTCTTTAAGTCGATTCAATCCGTGCGATTGTTAGCCAAACACTTCCGTGAATGGGCGTGGGAAAGATGCAAAATGCATCCACTCGTACGGCGGATACACTGATAGATATAGGGCTAGCTCGCACAATTATTTATCTAAGTCAGTTGTTTAGTCTCATGAGGTCAGCTTGTAGCGCCCCTGTCGCTGCATTAGCAGTCACTGGTGAATCCGGGAAAGACGAGATAATATTCTCAGCGGCGATTATATTATGTTTCCTAGGCTAAGACTACTCTAGAATATCAGCAGTCTAGCCCAGTTTCTTCCCTTCCAGTCGCTTTCTCAGATTCTGGATCCCTCTCTCAGGTTCGTCAAGCCTCTTAAGTTTCTTATCCGGTTGAAGGATTGCTATCTTATCTTATCCATCGTTTTCCCCAAAACATCAAGCTTACCTCATGTCAGTTCAATCTTCTCATGAACCTGAATCATTTGCTGAAGCCTTCAATCATTCTTGCTGGAGAGATGCTATGAAAGAAGAAATCAATGCCCTGAAAAAAAAAAAAAAAGAATAAGACTTCGTCTCATTGCCGCAAGGGTATGTGTTACCAGGTGCACAAAGGACATTCTATCCGCATTTGGGAGGACCATGTTCACCACTCCTTTCGACCAGTTGCTCGGGAAGGTACCGAGCCTCCAGGCCGCATCCTTCATGTTTCGGACCTTATTAATCCAGAGGCACACCAATGGGATGAAGCCTCTATCAGGTCCATCTTTTATGATCAAACAGGCCAAAGCCATACTCAATATACTCGAGGCTCGTAAGGGCACAGGAAAGTTTTTTGAGACAAAAATCCAGAGTTTAGTGGGGCTAAATCTGTTGATGAATCAACTCAAGCCATGCAGCAAACAAACGGCAACTCACTTATCTCCTCAGATAAACAACTTAGCCTAACATATTGTAAAGTGGTTGCTGACATGGCATAACTAACAAAACTGTGACTGTTAGGCAGTTCAACTGATCAACAGTTAGTTATAACTTAATCATTGTGATTAGACAATATTAACCTTCTGTACATCTATATAAACAGCTCTTGAGCATCTGTAATAGACACGGTGAAAATCAATATTAGCAGAGCATCAAGGCACTCTCATATTCTTCTCTCTTAGTTACTGCAATATTTCATTTTTCTTTTGGTATCAAGCCAGAGCCTTCCGCTCTGCTTCCTGCCTCATTTTCTGCCATGGCCGATAAGCTCACCTACCCCTTCCCCGCCACTGTTAATATCACCAATTTCGTCTCTTTGAAACTCAACGAGACCAACTTCCTTCCCTGGTCCACTCAGATCCGCTGCCTTCTGCGTACTTATCGACTCACTGGTTTTGTCACCGATGACATTCCACCTCCTACACGCGTCACTCTACTCCAAGATCAGGAAGTTCCCAATCCTGCCTACGAACAGTGGGAACAGAGTGATGATCTTGTGCGATCTTGGATCCTTAGTTCTCTTTTTGAAGAAACTGTAGGCCTCGTTTTTTAGCTTGATCATGCAGCAGATGTGTGGTCCACTCTCTGTGATCACTTTGTCAAGCAAACTGCTGCTCGTGAATATGACTTCCAATCGAAGCTCCACACACTCAGCAAAGATGGCAAGACTTTGCCCGTTTATTAGGCTGAATTTCAATCCATCTGTAATCAGTTAAGTGCAATGGGAAAACCACTTACTGAATCAGACAAAACTTTCCGACTCCTACACGATCTTGGAAAAGATTATGAACCTTTTCTTGCTGCCATGCTCCGTCCGCCTATTCCAGCTTACGGAGATGTGCTTGCTCAGCTGCAAGCTTATGATGCACGACATGCTCATTTCAATCCCACAATAAACCATAATTCTGCCTTCCTTACTCAAAGATCTGGCCGTGGCTCTAGCAAAACCACAACACGAGGCAGAGGTAATTCTTCTAATCCTTCAAGATCTTTTTCTTCTCAAGGCCGTGGATTTCCTCCCTCTACACAGAATGGTAGAAACACTAGACACACTAACTCTCAACCGAAACAAGAATCTGTGAATGCCACCACCTGTCAAATTTGCTCCAAGAAAGGTCATTCTGCCATTGATTGCTATCGCCAGTTTGATCATGCTTACCAATCAGCCGACATTCCCCAAGCTCTTGCTGCCTTACACCTTACTGACAGCACTTTTGAACAAGATGATTGGATTCCCGATTCTGGTGCCAATGTTCATGTTGCTACATCAGAAGGTAAACTACTATCATCTTCTCCCTATCGTGGTTCAGATAAAATCCTCGTTGGAAATGGTAAGGTATTGGATATTACTCATACTGGCACTGGTTCTCTACCTAATTCTGATATTCCTTTGAAAAATGTCTTGGTGGCTCCACATGTTCAACATAACCTTTTATCAATATCCAGACTCACAGCCAACTATCCATGCTATTTTTTGTTTACTAAAGATTGTTTCTACATTAAGGAACTGCAGACACACACACTTCTGGTGAAAGGACTTAGACACAAAGGCCTCTATGTGCTACCGGAAACCAACTTTCATGCCATGTTCTCTACCCGATATTGTTCTGCTGACCTTGGAATCTAGCACCAACGCCTTGGTCATCCAGGAGACTCAGTATTGAAGTACCTTCAACACAATAAGAGAATTGCTGTCAAGCCTAGCAAATCTCATTTATGTTCTGTCTGTCCCCTTAGTAAAAGTTGTAAACTTGCTTTCCCAACCTCCACAACTAGTTCAACATATCCCCTTCAGAAGGTTCATAGTGACCTTTGGGGGCCAGCTGTACTTTCCTTTCAACATTTTCAGTATTATCTACTTCTTGTTGATGATTGTACAAGGTACTCATGGATCTATCCTCTTAAAAATAAATCAGACGCCTTCAAAGTGTTTGTTTCCTTTCGCACACTTGTTGAAAAACAATTTGGTTCTTCTATCAAGACCTTACAAACTGATGGTGGTGGAGAATATGTTAATGCTGCTATGAAAACTTATCTTGCCGATAATGGCATTCAGCACAAGATTTCATGTCCACATACACCTGAGCATAATGGAATTGCCGAGAGGAAACACCGGCATATTGTGGAACTGGGGTTGGCAATGCTCTTTCAATCACAACTTCCAAAGAAATACTGGTTTGAGGCTTTCTCCACTACAACCTTCCTCATTAACAGACTTCCCTCTCCAAGTCTTGGCCAGCACTCTCCATTTTCACTACTCTTTGGAACAAAACCTACTTACTCTCATCTACGGGTCTTTGGATGCTCTTGTTTTCCCTATCTTAGAGATTATGCTTCTGATAAACTATCTAAAAGATCATTACAATGCATATTCTTAGGTTATAGTGACCTACACAAGGGTTATTGTTGCCTCCACTATCCCTCTGGGCGTGTCTACATCTCTCGACATGTCTTATTTGATTAACATAGTTTTCCTTTAGCTCTAGACTCACAACAAACTTGTCCCTCTCAAACTGTGTTGCCTGGAACCTTTCCTGATTTTCCTTTATATCCAACCTCCAAACCACACAGCAGCCCCACCTCAGTACTTTGTACACCTCCATCAGCAACCAATGATATTTCAACAACCCTTGCTGCCCCTATACAGCCTTCTACTGTCTCTCAAATTGCAAATTCACCGGCCTTACCACATTCTACAGCTTCTGCATTAGCAGCCAGCAATGCTTCTCATTCTCTCACCAACCTCACTGCTGCAGAGTCCAAAGATAACATTACAACAACCATTCCTGCAACTTCAACACCCTCACATGATGTAAGTTCCTCTACTCCTATCTCTACCTTTTCAGATAATACTACTTTACATAAAGACAGCAACAGTGCCGACACCAGAATTGCTTCAATTCCTGCATCTCTACCTACACAGCCTATACCAACACATACTACAAATTTACCTCTACCTCCCACCTGTCCGATACAACCAGATTCTCCATCCAGTATACCAATATTCAACCCAGATGCCTCTGATTCCACTGATATAACTACAATACCCTTAAATACTGGACCATTACCATCTTCCAGAATGGTTACTCGATCTCAAAATGGAATCTTCAAACCCAATCCAAAATATGCCTTGACCACCACTATTGTTACACCTTCCACTCCAAATTCTATTCAGGAGGCTCTTAATCATCCAGGATGGCTTGCTGCAATGGTTGAAGAAATGGAAGCACTTAGACAAACCAAAACTTGGACTCTTGTTCCACGGCAGCAAGGAATGCACACGGTAGGATGTAAGTGGATTTTTAAGCCAAAACTTGTAGCTGATGGCTCACTTTCTAGATTGAAAGCCAGACTTGTTGCAAAGGGGTTTCATCATATTGAAGGATTAGATTACCTAGACACTTTTTCCCCAGTTGTGAAACCAACCACTATCCGTCTAGTTCTTTCTTTAGCAACCATTCAACACTGGCCGGTACAACAATTTGATGTTTCTAACACCTTCTTACACGGTTTTCTGGATACTCCCGTATACATGGAACAACCACAAGGTTTTATAGATTCAACAAATCCATCTGCTATTTGCTGCCTTCACATATCACTTTATGGCCTAAAACAAGCACCAAGGGCTTGGTTTGATCAATTTAGCTCATGCTTATTAGAGTATGGCTTTTTCTGCTCAGTATATGATCCTTCCCTGTTCAATTATAATCACAAAAACACAGTTATCTAGCTTCTACTTTATGTGGATGATCTGTTAATAACAGGGAACTCCATTCAGGCAATCACACAGCTACTTGCTCACTTGAGAAAAGAATTTCCTCTTAAGGCCCTTGGGAAAGTTCACTACTTCTTAGGGATCGAAGTTCTTCCTACTGCAGATGGTTATGTTCTCTCTCAAAAACAGTTCATACTGGATATACTCAGGCGTGCTTCCATGCTGTATAGTAAGTCAACTGCTACTCCTTTTGCTACCAAGCCTCCCACATTGAAAAATCCATCTTCCCCTTATGTTGTTCCTACCTTATTCAGAAGCATACTAGGTGCCTTGCAGTACCTCACAATCACAAGACCAGAAATTGCCTTTTCTGTAAACCGTCTATGTCAATCAATGCATGCTCCCACCATTTTAGATTACCACAATCTTAAAAGGCTGCTAAGATATCTTAGAGGTTCCATCACTCTTGCCCTATGGCTTTATTCACATAGCACTATGAACCTTTGTGGCTATAGTGATTCAAACTGGGCTGGATGTAAATCCACTCGTCGCTCTACCTCTGGCTACTGTTTCTTTCTTGGGAGTAATTTGATTTCATGGAGCTCTAAAAGACAAACTATTGTGGCACATTCCTCAGTTGAGGCAGAATACAGAGCACTTGCATCAGCCACTGCCGAGTCCACTTGGTTATGTTCTCTTCTCAAAGATCTTGGTATTCAACAACCTTACTCCACACTTATCTACTGTGATAATATGGCAGCCCTTAAACTCACCACAAAACCAAGCTTCCATGGCAGAACTAAGCATGCAGAAATAGACTTCCACTTTGTAAGGGAGAAGGTAGCACTCAATCTTGTGACAACCAAGTACATACCAACAAAACAACAATTGGCTGATGTGTTGACGAAACCTTTAACCAAACCCACCTTTCTATCCTTTAGAAACAAACTCGGATTGATAACCATTCCAAGTTTGAAGGAGCCTGTTGATGAATCAGCTCAAGCCATGCAGCAGACAAACGGCAACTCACTTATCTCCTCAGATAAATAGCTTAGCCTAACATATTGTAAAGTGGTTGCTGACTCAGCTTGCTGACATGGCATAACTAACAAAACTGTGACTATTAGGCAGTTCAACTGATCAACAGTTAGTTATAACTTAATCATTGTGATTAGACAATATTAACCTTCTGTACATCTATATAAACAGCTCTTGAGCATCTGTAATAGATACAGTGAAAATCAATATTAGCAGAGCATCAAGGCACTCTCATATTCTTCTCTCTTAGTTACTGCAATATTTCATTTTTGACGGAAATCTACCACAGTAACTAACAAAATCCAGAGTTCAGTGGGGCCAAATCTACCACAGTAACGCGTAGATTTGACGGAAAAGGCTCGAATAGTGTTCGCCGTTCTTTGTCGGAAACCGCCGCAAAACCACTCCAAAACTGCTGGAAATCACACCAGGATGGCAGATCTGTTCCCTTCTAGCCAGAAAACACACAAAATAAGGCCGAAAATGCAACTGGGTTGGGTTCGTTGCCAAAAAAGAACACGAGGGTCAGTTGTTGCCCAACCATTGGCCATCCTCTGAGACTCGCGCTGTCACACACCGGTCAAGCTTCCGACAACTTCTCCACCGTCTGTGTTCCGACCAGTCAACGATCAACGCTCTCCTCTCTCTCTCCTCTATTCTTTATTTGCTCAACCAAAAACCCGATAATTGCCAGCTTTTCTCTCTTCAGTCCCACTCTTTTACACACCACTTGCTCAATAATATCCTTTCACGTGAGTTTCATGTGCCTTTCTCTTGCTTGTGTTTTCTTTCTTTTCTTTTATTTTCTTCAATTTTCTTCCACTTGGGTTTGCTATATAAACAATTGAAACTTGAATAAATATGGGTAAATGCAAATATAATTTAACAAATTTTATATTATATAATATCTAAACTAATCACAATAATTCTATATAAAATGGAGTTATCAAACTGTTCTTAATATTTACTGATTGATCAATGTGGTCCTATTATAAGAATATAAAAAAAGAAAAAAGAACTAGCTATCATCATCCTTAGTGATTTTTCCTTCTATAATCCTGAATATTAGATGTTTGGTCACGGCTCTAAATAGATACTGATTGTTGTGGCAACTTTATAGAAACACTAAAAGAAGCCAACAGGAGCTGAGAGAAATTGTAGAAGTTAGGTTGGAGCTACCAGCCATTGAAGGAAACTCTGGTCGATTCTGTAGAGTTAGTGTAGCGCAGGGGTCTTAGATCGAAAGGAAGTACCCTCCCAAATAAGCATAATTTTTATAAAGAGGAAACTTAGCTTAATAAATGGTGCAGGCATTCTTGAGTCTAGATATCCATATGTTATGGCTTAAGACCGTGTATTGGTATAGACCACATGCATCAGTGTAATTAGTTCTGTCATGTCAAGCTTTTTGACTTCCTAGTATTATTCCATCTATGTGGTGACCATGTTCTTCTCGGCCTTCATTGGTATCTTGAAAGAGGAGATGAAAATGAAGGATATGCATTTTTAGTTCTGACATGTCATATCAAATAGGCATGGCATGTCCTTAGTTGAAACAACAACTTGTTTGAAGAACCCTGCCAATTTTTGCTTCTGGTTGAATCTAATTGAGAACAATCAACAAAAACATACGAATTTTGTGTGTGCTTTTTTTTTTTAAGGTGTTACTTTTTCTATAATGAATATTTGTGGATCTGCATAACAATTGGAAAGTCTAGACGTAATGCTTGGCATTATTTATGGAGCAAGTTTCTGTCATAATAATCGCTGTTCCTATTTGCAAAGTCATGATCAAAACAATCAGTTGAGGATTTTTATTTCCTTGAACCCAAATCACCTCAAAAACTAAATCTCTTCTATCTCAAATCCTTGCTTAAACTTTATATATTTATATGTTTGCATTAGTGTAGCATGTGGAGGTTATTTTTAGATAACTCAGATAGAGAGAACAGGTTGATTTGAGCTCATCTCTTTGTCCTTTCCAACTTCAAATCCAAGCTCCCTCACATACATCAAGGATATACAAACTTTGCATTATTTTGTTTCTACGAGTGGCAGGGGTAACTGAAACTTAGAAAAGTGCTGGTTTTCAAGGGTTTTTTTTTTTTTTTTTTTGCTTTCTTCCACAAGGCTGAATAAAATAAAGAAGAAAACAAACAATTTACGGACAAAATCTAACCAAGCATAGCTCTCTAAGCGGTACCTACATCAGAGTAAAGGGATTGAATTTAACTAGAAATATCTTCATAATAATAAAAATAATGGAAGAAGAAGTAGGAAGATGATGCAGGTGCAAGAAGGGAAGAGTGTGTGTTACTGGTGCAGCAGGATATGTGGCATCATGGGCTGTGAAGTTCCTCCTCTCAAAGGATACATGATCGAAGGAGCTAGTAGAGGCTCATCTAATCCTTCTGTTTTACAAGTAATTTGGAGATACGAATGTTAATATATCAATATCGGATTGTTTGAATATCTGGCGAAAAAGGTTTTATGAACCGGTTGCTACAAGTTTCACGCACAAAGCTTTCAATTTTTCATGTATTTTCCATCCTTGCATCATAATAGTGGCAACATTTCGTTTCCATTATAAACTGTTTAAAACAATGTAAAGAAACTCACTTGAAGAAAGCCCCACAAAAAGTTCTTCAGCATCACATCCAGAGTTATCGAACACAACTAGAGAGAATTTGCAAGTCTTCTAGGCAAACTTATCGTATTAGAAGGCTTTGTGCTGCCGTCGATGGTTGTACTGGGTTTCTCCATGTCGCCTGCCCTGTTCCTCTTGGCAGAGTTCCCGACCTCGAGGCAAGATTTTTAGTCACTATTCAACTTCTCTTTGTTTTTTCTATCAGAACGTCTGGACTTCTTTTACGACAGTCAAGTGTTTTAACTAAAATTGTCGAACCAGTGACTCAACTTGGTTTTCATTGAAGTGACCTGGAGTCGACTAGGACTTAAGATGGGAAACCACAGCCCAATGCAACCCTGCAGATTCCTTCTGTCTTTCAATCCTGTAGTTTGATAATTTGGACATCTTGGGGAAAGCTTTACAGATTGTGAATACTGAACTGACGTATTGTTGCAAATCTACTTATGACATGTATGCTTATTGTCAAATTGATTTGAGGAACAAAATGAAATCTAAAACAAATTTCCATAGGTGGAACTTGTTGAACCAAATGTTATAGGCACAAGGAATGTAGTAAATGCATGCAAAAAGGAGTCCTGGTTGTTATCTGCAGAATTTAAAGTTTTTTCCTTTTTCTTTTAGATTTTGCAGGGTTTACATTCTCTTCAGATGGGATGGTCATTCATTTTTCCTCGGATACACATGAGCTAAACTCCCATTTATAAATAATGGCGGAAAGGGAAGTTCTGGAGTAGGCAAAGAGAAGTGGGGCCAGCAACTTGACTGTCCTGCTATCACTATCAGGCCAATGTTGAAACCCTCAAACGAGTGCCAGTAGCTTGTTGCTTCTTTCACTTTTTGAACAGATTTCTCCTTGAACTACCCCATCTATTGGTGTTATACTGAATACCAACACTTCCTAATTGGTCAAAGAGCCAAATAGAATTGAATTGGGATACTTTCTGTTACTGCACTTACCAATATAACTTTCCTTGTTGTGTTACACTTAGTTGAGGTGCTGTATGTCTCATCAAAAAGGTTACCTCAATTTCAAACATTTATGTTTAGTAATAATAGGAAGAGCATAATTTCCTTCTTTAAACATGGTTGTTAAGAGAATGAATACTTGAACATATAAAGATGATGACATGTTAAGATATTGATAACATGAGATAACCACTATTCTTGACACACAACTTGCTCCACCAATAGAAAAATCACAAGAACCTGGTATATAAGTAATAAAACAATTAAGTGAAACTACAAAGAATTAATTTGTAGTGATGTGTAAATTTGATGTCATGTTAGAAAAGAGCCTAATTTCTTCCCCTAAAGAGGATACATCCAATATGTTGATGACATAAAATAAATGCTACTTCATGTCATCATGTTCAATGATCATCTAGTTTACCATCCACTCTTATGGCAGATTTTTTCATCTAAATATATTTATATAAGTTGTATCATTTAATGTTTTCATTTATTTTTTTAGTTTTGTTGACTCTGCAAATTCTTGTTCCAAGTTTTCCCACTCAATCATTGTGAAAAAACCTATTCTTACTCATAAATCATCTCTGGAGTAAATGGGTCATTCCTCTATATATAAAATATTCTCAAATAAAATTTTAACAATATAACATTTTTGTCACATCATTTTTAACAACTAGTTTTCTAAAAATGGGAGTCTATGAAAACTACGTTTGGACAAGTTTAGAATACTTTATATATAGCAACGTCAAATGTGAAAATCCTTGAGGCTAACCAATCAATTATTTGTTCTAGTAGAGCTAGATTGGTGGTAAAGAAAAACAGAGTCAAAAATAAAATATTGATTTTTAAGAAACTTTAAGAAGTCGTCTTAGTAAAACTACTGTTTAGACCATTGAAGAGTAATACTTTGAGACAAAAGCTAAGAATAAAAAAATTATTTGCAAATGGAATAGTTTCGTACGTGTCAATCCCAAACCGTTGTTCTCAGCAACTCTACCTCATTTTGATTTGATTCTAGAGTGCAATGAAGCACAACCTTGAAGAGATCGAATTTCTTCCAGAACCCATCGAGAGGTTGCATTTTCTTGAAAATTTTCCTTGACAAGTTTTTTATAAACTTCACTTCCTCTTTATAATCAGTCATAGGAAAGAAGATAATTTTGTCATTTATAAAGAATATAAGATTTTAGTAAGGTGAGACATGCACCGTATTTAGCATGTCTACAAATTGAAAAAAAAAATGTTACACTTAAATTTAGATTTTAATACCATTTAAAATTTTCTTTTTTGTATGAAAGGGTTAACTTTTTTATATAGAATAATGTCGTAACAAAATTTGGCTAACAAGGTCATTGACAACAAAGTTTTGTCTGTCTGAGTTTAGCAAGAAAACAATATTTGGAAAGAAAGGGAAACTGCCTTGGATAGAGTTGCTGGATGAAAAGCTAGTAACTCCTGGGCCCCTAGCAGCGAACTATTAGCTCCTCGGGGGCCCCTGGCCAGACAGTGTGATCCGGAGGTCTTGTGGTCCCTTTGATATTAGTGCTCTATAGTACCAAAAATTTGGTCCAAGACAGGTGACTTAGGCCGCCATTGAACTCAAAGCCCAGCCACCGGCCTAAATTCGTGCATGTCTCGACTGCCCAGCCACTAAGAAGCTGATTGCGACCTTCATGTTTTTACCTCTTATAATAGCCAATGAGAAAATCATAATGGTTGTGGATAAGCACACAAGAATCCATGGTTACTCAAGGCTAAACTAGTCGACAAAGTGACAATAAAAATAACAGTTTTAAATTATTAAATTTATAATTTTTTGTATGTAATTTTACATTGAAGTATTCTTATTTCTTAACATTCAATTTTAAGGATAAAAATTAAGTAATTCTTAGTATAAAATCAAAATTTAAGTTTAATAACATTAATTTTTCACTTTTTTATATATTCAAGTGTCTTATTTTCATACTAATTGATTTTTAAAAAAAAGTTTGATCTCTTTTAATATGGTATCAGAAATCAAGTTTTAAAACATTATTTCATTACCTTCTTAAAGTGTCTTTTTGACTATTAATTTTAAAATCACTCTTAGATTAGATTCTTGTGATTTTATTCTATTATTTGTGGCCATCATTTAAAGTGAGTCAAGTAATTTTTTGTATACGTAAAAGCAATAAAACATTTCAATAATAATAATTATTTTATACTATCAATATTTTAACTTCTTGTTCTTTTTATGTATTAATATATCTTATATTCTTAATAATTGATTTTGAGGACTCAATTAGACTTTGTTTATGACACTAGGTTCCGTTTGTCTGACTATAATGGGGGTTAGCACTTATGATCACTGCTTGTAAAATAGTTTAAAAGCCTACCTACCTGTTTCCCCAAGGAAAATAATAATGATTCATGTCACAACCTGCTTCGTCCAAAGTGAGGGTCCCTTTCTTGACTATGCCTGGACAGCTCCTTCAGCTTTATCCAATCCCCGCTTGTGTGTACCTTCATAAGATAAAATACCCGGATTTAAATTCTGCTAGATTATCCTTAACAAACTAACCAAAATAAGAATATAATAATAATTTCAAACAACCATTTGCTTTGGTATATGAATTCATGGTGGAGTAGAAAGAATACTGATGAAGGAAGAATCAATTCTTCTTTTAAAACAAGAAATTAAAAGATTCAATTCCTATTTCACGATAGATTTGTAAAACAAGAGAGGCAAGTTTACCTCTTGAGTGTATTGATCGTTCAAGACTCACGTTATGACTTCTGACATCCCATAATTCTAAACTTCATTTTCCTAAAAAATATATATGTACATACATATATATTTGCCTACGATCTGCTGGTAAGACAGAGGACCTAGGATTTGAGATGTAACGGCGGGAACTATTCAGTTAGAAAAGGTGGTAGATTTCTTTGGCAGAAAACGAAGCTGCAAGTGGCGGAAGGTAGTGTAGGAAACACCCGTTGCTCCAACGTATGTGAATAGAGACACACGATGTTGTGGCAGCATTGGAAATGAATATCCAACAGGAGATCCAGGAAAACTTCCTCGTTGGGTCCGTGTTGGCCTCTGTGTGTGCTGGACTCCCTTATCAGTTCGTGCAAAAGCAAAAGCTAACGACGGATTAGGGTGACTGTTGAGAGAGAAAGAGAGAGAGAGAGTGCGTGAGAGGAATGACAAGGTTTTCTGGGTCGGGGGAAAACATAATATGATGACAGGGTCCCACATCGGAACCTCCCCGACCTGTCGGCTTTCGTTTGAGAACTCTGGAAGACAAAAATGTCCCAACTTTTTCTTCTCTCTCCCCTCTCTCTTCTTTCCGTTTCCTTCTTCCTTCGCTGCAAATCATGACTCTCTTTCTCCTCACACGCCACCAATGAAGAAACCGAAAGAAAAGCCAAATCAAAGTCTCTCCTCTCCTTTCCCTTCTCTCCTTTCTGCTGCCCTGCTGAACGAAATCGCCAACACTGTCGGGCACTGCTTATACGAGTACTAATATACCGAGGATCGTTCTCAGTTTCCATGTCTTGACCACTTTTTCGTAGCCTAGCCCAGCCCATGCTTTCTGTATGTTCCACCAGCCAATCCCACCACCACCGACCTCTTGGCCCATCACCCCCACCTCCTCTATTCTAGGGTTTCCCTTTTTTTCCCTTCGTACTTTCTCTCCCTCTTTTTTTTCGTTTATTAGGGATTCTTTAGGGCTTACTCCTCCATCACTGTGTTCTCCGATCTCTTCCTTCTCATTCACGATTAGCGCCGCTTCTATTTCTTGGATTCCCTTTCAAAATTCGATATGGATTCCCAGGATATCTCGTCGTTAAAATCTAGGGTTTTTCTAGGGTTTTTCCTTTAATATGCCGCTTTCTGGTTTCTGGGTCGACTTTAGTATCTCCAATTCGATCGTCTTTTTCCCGGAATCTTGGTCTTTTCCTATCTGAACTTCAATTGGTTTTTTGCTTTTACCCTTGAAATTTGTCATTCATGGCGTACCAGTCGATTCCGGGTCCAGGTTCGGGATCGAGTTCTGGTTCCGGGTTTCCGTTCTTGAATTCCCCTTTTGGTGACACGACCTTTACCAAGGTCTTTGTTGGGGGACTGGCCTGGGAGACTCAGAGCGAGACTATGCGACGGTACTTCGAGCAGTTCGGTGAGATTCTAGAAGCCGTCGTGATCACTGATAAGAATACTGGTCGATCAAAAGGCTATGGTTTTGTGAGTATTTATTGTATTCAGTTTCTGGGTTTTGTTATCTTACATATTTCTTCTGAAATGAGTTTCGATATGTAGTGTACGTTGACGTCAACTGTAGTAGTTTTACCTGATGATCTTAGGATTGATCAGAAGGGTCAGTTCGCCACTCTGAAATTTGGAAACTTAAGCTGTTTGTATTGTCAATATGTGCTGTGCTTGAGTTTATTAGTGTTAGATGTCATTTGAGCTAGTTAATGTATGTGAACCAGCCTTGTTCAGCGTCACTGGGGAAGCGTTTGTCTGAATATTGAATGACTTGATTTTCGTTCGTATTTACATGGAGGGTTTAGGTGACTTTTCGCGACCCCGATGCTGCTAGGAGAGCCTGTGCTGATCCGAGTCCAATGATTGATGGCAGGCGAGCAAATTGTAATTTGGCCTCTCTGGGGAGACCCCGGCCTTCTATGCCTTATGGTATGACTTTTTGGCCTCCATTTTCCGTGATAATTTTTGTGTTCATAAATTCATTGTTTGGTCGTATTATTACATATTCTGGGTTTTTCTTTTGGAATTAATTTTTGGAAGATGTTTGACTATGTATGTTATCTGGTACATTTCAAAATGTTGTAATCTGGATTAACTTTATTTGATGGCTTATTCTTTTGTTGAACTTTAGTTTACAATTAATTAGAAAAGGTTTGATGTCTGCCTATTAAAACGTGGGATTTTCCCATACATAAATATGACGTAATACTGATGACTTAATTATGGCATAGCGGTGATGTAACGAAATTTGCAGTTCTTCAAACTAGATATGCAGATGGGGGTTTTGTCTTGTTAGTCTTTTTGGTAGCGTAGATGATTAATGTTGCTAAGCAATGGTTCTTGGCCTGCACCAAGCACTACTCTGTTAAAATGGAAACCAATTTTGTCAACCTCAAGCCATTCTGCAAGCTTCTAGTGGTTGTATGAAGCAGACGTTTGGAGGGTAACAAAGTTGCTCTTCAAGTTGGTTTGCGTCCATTTTCTTTTTTTTTTTTTTTTCAGGAAAGAGAAGAAAAGTTAGTTTGTTATTAGACAGAGATTTGACCCAAAAATTGAAGATAATTGAGCTAGTTTGATTTAAGTTCAATCAGTTTAATCTTTTAGCCCTTGATTCATCTATATTTGTTAGTGTTCTTATGCATTTTTTATGTCTTTTGTTTGCTTTGTGCGTTTATTTATTATAGGACGTCTAAGACCAGCAGCCCCATACATTGGAAGTATGCAAGCCACCAGGGGGGCTTATATTGGAGCTTTTGGCTATCAGCAACCACTTTCTTATAGCTACCAACAAGGATTGATGTATCCTCCTTATGGGTAAGTTGTGCGTTTGAAGAAAAAAGTCTAGTCCAACTGTCTGTGTCTGAGTTCGATTCTTTTTGGTTTTTACAAGAAGGTTAATTCTGCGTTGGAAAGTGGTGACATGCCTTTTTTTTTCCCTTCTTTGTCTCTTAACCTGTAACTTATCTGAGATGGCTCACTTTCTATAGGAAAAATAATATTATTAAATTCTGAAATTACCGCTTGCTTCTGACTTATCTGCATGTACATTGCCTGCTAGTATTGCTTATGGAACTAGGTGATAGACCTTGGGTTAGTGGGTATTGGAGGCTGAATGTTTTCCAGACATGTGCCGTACATGTGTTGACATGTGTTTGAGGTTCACCAATCGTGGAATAATTAGTAATCACTTTACTGAATTAAATGCATGCCCTTTGCAACTACCACATCTGTTGTGCTTTTTCTGTTACTGATCGCAACATGTGAACTCACTTAAGATGGGAATAAGAGTACTTGGTCATTCCTTCAGGGATTTGGTTTCCCCCAGCATACAGTGATGTGACATGTTGTGATTGGTAATTGCAGGAATGCAAAAAGTGGTAATTGCAGAGGCTATGTGGTCCAGCTCAATGTTTATTGAACAGGCAAGAATCATGATAAGATGTGTCTGATAAGGGGCACATATTGGCTTTTTAGACTAAGTATTTTAACGATTTCTTCTTTAGGCCTTCATAAGATGGCTCATAGGATAGGGACTTTAGCCAATGGTTTACTTTGGAAACCTTGGTAGTTTCAACGTTATGGATGGTGTTTCATCTTTGTTATTTAGTGAGAGTCAATCTGACTTATGCATCCAAACATCCTGGTCTAGTGCTAATCATTTAAAATACTTTGAATGGTGATTTTATCTTGCAGCTATCAAGCATATGGACCTGAATATGTCTATCCACAGGTCAGATTTCTCCATAAATTCAGCAGCAATGGAAACATTTTTTAGGTGTTAGAAAGAATGTGCTATATCTTAGGTTCCTTACAATACTTCTTTTCGTTTAATTTCTTCCAGCAGGGTGTTTACAACCCTTATGCAGGTCAACAATACCTTCAGATTTATGGAGTACCTGGGACAGTTAACAGTGCTGTTTATCCTTATGGACAACTGGGTCAAACTATTCCTGGTGGTCATGGTTATGCAGCAGTACCCAGTTATGCTATGCCAGGTCATCAGATAGTACAGTTTGCTGGAGCTAGTGTTAATGCAGTAACAACTTCTCCTATGCCGACAATTCAGTCACCATATCCTACAGGTATTCTTCTGTTGTAGAAACTTGTCTTTGTTACTTAATCACATAACTAGCAATTTTATACTTGGCAAAGAGAATTAAACCAAAAAGGACTCTAGTCCTTTTCCTGCAATCACTTGTCTAGAAAAGATACCTTTGGTCTTTTGTTTGTAAAATAAACATTGATGCATTGAATGGTTTCTTCATGTTACTCAACCTTTCTTGGACAACCTGGCAATGTTGAATCAAGCATTTTAATGTCAAATCAAGCAATTTACCAGAGAACCAAACATTTTGACTGAAATACAAGCCAGAAAGTAAGGTGGAAAAAGTTGAATGACAATGCAAGAAATTCTACAACACGTTGTAATCGGGTATTTTCAATGGGAATCTTACGAACCAGTGTTAAAGGTTCTAGGATAACTTAGCTAAGATTAGTTTTCTGATGATAGATGGAATAATGGTGTGGATATAGATGAGTTATTAAAATAGGAAATGGCAGGTATGTCCTAGGCCCAGTTGTCCACCTAAAACCAATTAGTGATAGGTGGGGAAGACTTTCAATTAATAAGGCCAAAGCCCTCACCTTATATGACTGGTGTGGGACTTACTTTTACACTCTCCCTCAATCCAAACTCGGTCCTTTTGCTGGTTGGATTGGCCCATTTATGGGATTGGGTGTGCCCACTACACAGTCGGACTGACTCTAATACCATGTAGAAGAAAGAGGCCCAGTTGTCCACCTAAAACCAATTGGTGATAGGTGGGAAAACTCTCAATTAATAAGGCCAAAGCCTTCACCTTATATGACCAGGACTTACTTTTACATGTCCCATCCAAGAAAGCAAAAGAGCTTAACAAAAATGGGCAATAAAGCAAGAGAAAGGGAGAGTCAAACTCAAAATAACACTTGCTTAGCTAATTTTCTTATCCAGATCAGCACATTGTATACTTCTGAAGTGTTTTATTCTGTCAGGTATAGCGGCACCTGTTGCAGCGCAACCACAGTATATGATTCCTGCTCCTTCTCCTCAGTACATGCAAGGTAGTGGTTCTGACCAAACAACTGGGTGAGGGGTTGATCAAGGTGAGTCCATGTCTTAGGATAGATACTGCACACATGATGCCTATTTATGTGACATGTTACCCTTTTGTGATCTTATTGTCGTAGCTGTTGTTTGCTTTCAGGTATCCTTAGATTGCAGCAGGACTAAGAGCAGCGGAACTGCTACTTGAGTGGCGGGCTTCGGATCTAGCCTTGCAAATTATATATTTTGCATTCTAGAGGTACAAATTTCAAATTTATGCATTTCTACACTCTTCAATCTAATGTCTATGTCTAGTGACGTGAAATAATGGAAAATTAGAATGTTATATCTTTCGGGAGGTGGTTTCAATTATATGTTAGATTTGTGTCTTATTCGTCTAATTTTTCCGCTGATATGAAAGAACTCCTTCTCTGCTCAATTACAGTACATATCACACTTGCTTCTAATTTAAATTTTTGCTTTCAGTGGTCTTACATAGCTTTCACGTTGTGCAGGTCATACGTAGTCATTCTCACCAGAGAAGTCAAATGTCTGAGTCGCTCCAGATGGTGGAGAAGGGATGTGGAAGATGCAGGCTGCTCTTCCTTCAGGACCTTTACCCTAGTGTATCTAAACCCGCGTCAATGCCTCTGCTCGGGATGAGTTGAAGGCAGTCATGGATTGACGGTTGCCGGAATAGGTTTCTGGCAGCCATGTAGGAATAAAACTGTGTAAAAATCCTCACTTAGAATCAACATATGATTCTTTTATAGTTCTAGTCCCTGCATTTTGGGTGTATAGATAGTCTCTGGTGGTCTGTGTGGTGTTGGTCCACTGTATTTATATGTGATTTGAGTTCTGTGCATATTAGTTCTAGGAATTTTATTTTTTCTTCACAAATGAAACTCCTGCATCTTTGGATTATTTTTAGAACCTGGCTTCAAAACATGGAGACGCAGGTAAATATCCTATTTGAGAAGAATTTTTGTTTGTCCTATATTGGTTCTGATTGTCAGGCGTATCTTGCAGCAGGTAGCCACCATACATGAACCTCAATAAGGCTGTGCTAAAGGTCATGAAATCATCATCTTTTTGACCATAGTACTTAAATAAAACACCATAAGTGAGGAATGTTACTCGAACCAAGTTAACTCGTTAACTAAGCAAATTGAGCTGCCACCGTAGTGAAAGATCAGGGGCTCTGCTTCAAGATCATTAGGCCTTTCTGTAATGGGAATGAAGAATAGAGAGATCGATCAAATTTGACAGTCTGTAAACGTTCTTTGCTGTCTTTTTGTACGTGCAACCTGGACAGGATGCTGGCCTGATTGTTGTCAAAATTAGGAACAAAAGTAACATTTTACTTGTATATATCTTTAGACAATGAAAATTTTGTCAGCGTTAACTATATCATTTAGCGAATCATTATGGTAACTAAAGAAATAATGTTTAAAGAGAGGAAATTCTCTTAACGCCTTTTAAGCATATGAAATCTCTCAAGTTATAAGAGTACTGTTATTTCCATAAATGCAAGGAAACCGTCTATTGGAATCACTAAAATCTCGATATTTCTGTGATCAATGTGGTAAAATTCGTCGCTGTATTCATTGAGTACTGCAGGGAGTACCACTGTCATGTTGGATAAGATCCTCATCACCTCCTTGTCCTCTTTCGAGCTTAGACAGGAAGCCAAGACCACGTTCCTTCGAATTTACGCCATGATTCTGCATCTTCCTGTGAAAGCACCTTACAATGTTCCTAGATTCCTTCAACGTGTGTTCTACATACGGATAGACTAGTCCTTCATCCGTGATGCTTTCTAAGGTTCAATGCGTTGTGCGATGCCATTACAGCCACAGTTGTTATCTTCTTCCACTGTCTTTGACAAGCCATCGAACGGGTTGAGGAAGCAACAATTACAGCTTCTGTTTTTCTTTAAATTTGACATATAGTAGAGGACAATATATACATTAAACTAACAGCAAGTGTTCATTCTTTCATATACAGATGGAGTCCCATAACTGGACGGAAGCGTTCCAACAAAAATTGGATGCAATTTGGCTCCCCCCGGGGACGTAAAAGGAAAAAACCATATAAAACTATAAAATAAAGTAAAAAAGAAGAGAGAAATCGTAGAGTTTAAACTATTCTATATAAAATGTTTTTGTACTATTAATTTATTTACTCTCTTGAATGTTAATTATAACGTATTATAAAATTTACATGAAAAAGTATTTACAAGTTTCATGAGCAATGATAAAGTATGAGTTTCAATACGGTTTTTTATTTTAAATCTTGATTTTAATATTATATTAATTTATTTTTCTTTAGAATTAATATATAAAAAACTAAAATCAATCGAGGCTGGGGCTCAAAAGTCTCAGGTTCACACAGGTATATGCTAGTATGTGTGTTTAAAAATAAAATAAAAAATCCAAATCTCGTAAATAGTATTGACCTTCTAGGCCCATGGTTATTTGTTGGGCTCTGTTAGATTTCTAAAGTGAAACCATCGGACCCAATTCAAGTCGCCGCTTTTTCGGCTTCGGGATCCTCTCTCTCTCTCTCGCTCTCGCTCCACCCCACAGCGCGCCCCCCACCTCCCCGGAGCGGCGGCGGAAATGGCGACCGATTCACCGGCTAAAGAACCCACTGAAACCCCATCCAAACCACCACCTCCTGTCCCCCAAAGCCCCACCACCCCACTGCCCGTCACTCCTGAGACTCCGGCTAATACTGCTCCGAGGCTTCCCGATCCGCCACCAGCCGACGTGGAAGTCATCTACGTCCCCAGCTACTCCCGTAAGTCTTCGCTTCACCAAAGAAAGAAAGAAACTTAAAAGTTTTCATCTTTACATGTTCTGTGCAATTAGTTGGATTATTTGTGAATCAATTGGGTTTAATCCGCGGATCTCAGGTTGGTTTTCATGGAACAAAATCCACGACTGCGAGGTCCGGTTCCTCCCGGAGTTCTTCGACTCTGCCTCCCGGTCCAAGAACCCTGGGGTGTACATGTACTACAGGAACTCCATTGTCAAGCAGTTCAGGTCTAACCCTTCGAGGAAGCTTACCTTCACGGACGCCAGGAAGACCCTCGTGGGCGACGTGGGCTCCATTCGCAGAGTGTTCGATTTCCTGGAGGCGTGGGGTCTGATCAACTACATGCCCTCCGCGCACAACAAGCCGCTCAAGTGGGAAGACAAGGAGAGTAAGTCCGACGCCAAAGGCGGAGGCGGAGGCAGCGGCGTGGTGGTGCTGGGACGGTCGAGTCTTCCGCAGCGGGGGTCTCCAACAGAGAGAGTTCTAACAAGGTGGTCTGCAGTGGGTGCAAGCTCGTTTGCAGTATTGCCTGCTTTGCTTGTGATAAGGTGAGATTTGGTCTCTTTTTCTGGTTGCTGGGATTTATAAATTTTCTGCTTTTTACTTAAGGTTGCTACTATTCGATATGTATGCATAGAAGGAACTTCGATTCGACGGGTGGGATATTTAGCGATATGGGGTAGAGAAAGGACAGCTACTAAAAGTTTAGATATGTTCTTCTTTCTTTTTTCTTTTTATTGACTTTGATCTTTTAGAATTCAGTATAAGTGCAACACACCACCAAAGTTTTGTACAAGCCGTACTCATATTGTACTTGTTTCTTGTTTTATACATCGAAACATTTGGTTACCTGAGTTTTGGCATCTGCACCATCTCTGGCCTGTATTCTAAGCTCGGGCCAAAACGTTGTGAGAATAGCTTATTCCTGTTTGATGTAAATCACAATTAGTTAAGTTCCTTGTAGGACGAATTTGTTATTCATTGACTGCAGCTAGTGGCCGATCCTCTTTTTGTAAACCTTTTTTTTATGCATCTGCTCACTAATATGTTCTTATATCCAGGGGTTTTTCATTTCTTTCCTTTCTTCCTAGTGTGATACAATTTTACTGGCAGCAATGTGGCTGATCCTTGATATTCATGTTCATTGAGCAGTATGACTTGACTCTATGTGCAAGATGCTATGTTCGTGGGAACTACCGGGTTGGTGTCAACTCCTCAGATTTCAGGCGAGTTGAGATCAGCGAGGATATGAAGGCAGATTGGACGGAAAAAGAAACTCTGCATCTTCTAGAGGCTATTATGCATTATGGTGATGACTGGAAGAGGGTTGCACAACATGTTGGTGGTAGAAGCGAGAGGGAATGTGTTGCTCATTTCATTAAGCTTCCTTTTGGGGAGGAATATCTTAAAGATCCAGAGTCGAAGGAGGTTGATAACAAGTATAATGTGGTGAAGGATCAAGCTGATGCTGGTTGTGGTTTTGAAAGTTCTGGTGCATCATTTCCCAGTAAAAGAATGCGTCTCACACCTCTTGCAGATGCAAGCAACCCAATTATGGCCCAGGTATATTGATATGGGGCTATTGCTAGAGCTGTGTGTTGGGCATGGGATAAATTTGTTCAGAGAATCTGATTACAACTCAAATAAACAGAATTCTATGATTAGGAATTTGGGGCAAGCAGATACTGGTGCCTGTTACACATGTTGCATCTTTCATGGGCATTTTGGAAGCCTAGGTAAAATAGAGGCGCTTGCTGAAGAATTGTATTAAGTTGGTTTAGACTTCTGTAGGATTCTTTCTGTAAAAACTTAATAACCTGAGCATATATTGCACTTACAATAACATTAACCTTGGTCCTCACTTTAAAGTTTTCATTAGGGCCACTTAAGCCTGTGGTGCCACAAGTACTAATGTACTTGGGTTCACTTGCAGTCTTCCCTTTTTAGTGCTATGTATGGAAGTCAAACTAGATAATCTAGTGCTTGACCAGATGAATTAAGATTATGGCTTTTTCAGTGAGTGAGCTTTTGCATTGATATTAATTTAGTAAACTTTGAACTGCATTTTACAAATATATGTGTTTGGCAATACTTTTTTTTTTTGAAAGCAATACTGTTCTTCCAAAGGTCAACTTTGACAATCGACTTGGAATACTTCTCAGGCTGTATTTCTGTCAACTCTGACGGGTGTAGGGATTGCAGAAGCTGCTGCCCAAGCAGCAGTTATGAGTCTTTCTCAGGTAGACCATGGTGCAAACAGAGAGCATCTTAGTACTTTTGCCAGGAATACAAAATCTCAAGGTATAAGTCATTCTGGTGAGGAGCTTTAATCAATAATGTAGAATTTGGATTTACTTATTTGGCTGCTTTGGGGAGGAATTGGGCTCAGGATGTTGGTGGTTTGTGGTTTGCTGGTGTAATCGGCATGAAGTGCGCAAGTTTTCAATTCTAAGAGATTTGAAAAAGTGTTACCATATTGATTTTCTATAATGGGACCCATATTTCCTTCAGATTCCACTTTAATAGTCCAATAAGTGCTAACCAGAACGTAGTTGAGTAATATCCTTATGTGGAGAGTACCTACCTTGCTGCAAATTGATGGCTTATTTCGGATGCAGAAGCAGATTCTACATCTAATGGTGACACCACCTGGAGTGCATTCGAAGGAGCTTTTACAGAAGCAAATTCACAGATTCAGAAGGAACAGCTGGAGTTAGAGAGAGCAGTTTCTGGGATTATACAGCAGGTTTGTATGGTTCTATCTCCATCTTTATATGCTTCTACCCGACACGTAATTTTCTAACCCTCGGGAGCTAATACAGATGAAAGAGATGCAAAACAGTCTTGCTCGTTTTGAGGAGCTGGATTTACAGATGGAGAAAGAATGGCAACAATTGGAGCAAATGAAGAGCATGCTCTTTGCCGATCAGCTTGCCCTCTTGTTTCATAAAAGTTCTGCACCAAAAGGTGAAGAGCGAGTGGAACAAAAGAGTGTAAGAACAGATTAATGTTACATGATCATGAATGTCTACATAGTCATCATTTTTGAGCTACCTGTCTATTCCCTTACTAGTTCGATAAAAGGAAGCAGTAAATTATCCATTTCAGTGATGGGTTGAAATGGGCTGTGACCCATCTTTTACTCACCTAAAATAGATACAGGATAGTTCATGTCAAGAATGGAGTTAAATGAGAATTTAGGATAATATGAAAACTTTACATATAAGAGCAAGATGGTAATTTTTATTTATTTATTAGAGTTATTCTCAAATTCTCTCTTAACTAGAAGGTTTAGTAAACCCTATGAGTACTGTATCGTATTTGGTGACGTGATAATATCCAACAGAATAGTTGAAGGAAAATTTTCCCATGATTCTTAGGTGTACGAAGTTCTTCAAATCAACGGATAATTCCTCTTCTACTAAACATAAGTGGTTTATTCCAAGCTTCTTGAAATTCTCAGTGTTCGTCGTGATGGTCGTACAACACATTTTATTGATGTCAAATTAAATTCCGTGCTAAATAAATGGACCGGTTGGATATGAAAGTGCAGTTGCTCTTTTGATAATATTTCTAGGAAGTTTATTGGCTGTTAAGGACTGGAGTATGCCTCAGTCCGTGATGGCAGTTGTCTAGTCTCGCAGTGCTCATGTGTGCACTGCGAGAAACTATCGAAAGAAATTAATGGGGATAAACCTGCTCGGAACGAGCATTCCTTTACCAATCTCTTTGCTTTACTTCAATATGATCCAGGGGAAACCATTCCAAGGAGAATCAGTGTAACCTGTTTCACATACAAAGCTAGTGATTCAAAACTCCTTCCAAAACTTCACGTTCTGGTTGATATTCTTTTAAACAAACCTGAAGGATCCCACAGCCTGCAAAACCAAACAAGAGACCCACTTCAGTGAATCAATGATCAGTCATTTTATAGAGAAAACTGTTTCCACTTTGCATCGACAATAGTTTTGAATAAGATCGAGACAAGAAGAAAGTACTCAAAAGCTACTGTATCCTTCTTAAATAAGGTCTTTTAAAAGTTTAGGTGGTTTCATTGAAGCTTCCACGGTCGCGTCAAGCGACTGAGGGATCATACACAGCTAAAAGGAGCTAAAAGGAAACCTCAGTTCACCTTCTCAATCTTGGATCCATATTTCTCTGATTCTTCGTCGTGAACTGCACAGGAAAATGTTGAAATATGAGTACCTCGGGGAGCAAAACGCATCTGCCCTGTCCGCCATGGATAAACTGCAAATCATATGGAAGCATAATGACTCGAATGAAGCCAGATTTACCTGTCCTGTCACTGTATATAGCCTGTTGTACCAGCCGTTGGACGACATCCCAATTGCTGAAAACAAGTGCCTGCGACTTTCTCCAGGATTTTGTAGCGAATACTCAATGTAATAGAACCCTGTTTTTGGATGAATTAAAAATTAAAATGGGTACTTCCATGTAGGAATAATAACATCTAGCACTATGCAAATAGTGGATGCCTCATGATATTTTGATATGCTACTTTTATTTTCTTATGTATCACATTTCTCTTAAATGTCGGTTTGAAACAAAGAGGTCGAATCCTTTTTATCATAGTACTATAATCTAGGATCAATGTGACACCATGTCACAAAAAGGGTCTTCATGATTTCACCTTACCATTTCTTTACTTACACATTTTTTGATCTCCCTATGCTTAGAATAAAAGGGTATGCTAAAAATAATGGTTATTCTATACTACTAATGTTTTGATTTAGTATTTTCCTCATATGTTCAAAAAAGAAATTTGATTTTTTTACAAATGATAGAGTTCAAGTTCAAATGCAACATCTTACAGTGGACTAGATTGCCATGATTTTATCACATTCCTCCTTTACTCATAAATTGAGCTTACATGATTTTTTCATACTCCACACAAAAGAAGATGTAAAAAAGAATCATTTCCTCTATTGTCAATCCATATTAATTATATGGTACCTTTCTTATATGTTTAAATTTTTCCTGTTTTAAGAATTGATTTTAAGGAATAAAGTTAAGTAATTTCTAGCATAATAAGAAAGTGTGCATTTTAAACAAGTATAAGTTTCCATTACGAGACTAGAGTAGCTGCAAAAGAATACACAATTACCATTTGCAGCTTTACAGTCTATGAGTTTGGCTACCACACCAGCAGGCCTTTGCCAGCTTCTATCTAGTCCACTAACCTGTTGAACCCATCTGGAAATGTGAAAATTTGGATGTAAGCTGCACATTTCTACTAAAGAACATCAGTTTCCGTAAATCCTACCAGAGTATCAGCAAAAGCTTCGACTTTGCCCAAGGACTCCATCCTAGTATAATCCGGTCCAAGCCCCGTGATTACAACGCTGACTGAAGCAACCCATTAAGCCATTTCATTATTGAGGAAGTAAATACTTAAGAGACGGATCCATCAGGAAGCTACCATTTGAACTCGCTGTCCCCTCTGGGAAGAAAGCTGTAATCGATTTAAATCCATTTGGCTCTCCTGCACCCACTTGCCAATCTACATAGGCAAATCAGCCATTTGCGTTAACAACCACACGCTAACATTCATCCACTAAACAAGCCAGTTTTAAAGAGGTAAAAAAATAGTTCAATTGCTGTTTAATTAAATAACAAATTTTAGTATGGTATCAGAGTTCAAATTTAAGTATGACATTGAGTTCGTATGTTACAAGTTCATAACCCCTGAACTACAGTGTTAGTATCAAATCATAATTGAAGTTTGATATTTTTGGGTAGATTCCGGAAGATATTTCACAGAATTTGAAGAATGCAGTCTTTCTATCATAATGGTTTCTTTGGGCAAGACCAATTATCACCGATATGTGTGACTAGATTCTCAACCCAGAAAAAAAAATAATGATCAGAATCTGGGTTAAATTGGAAATGGCCATTCACCTTGAGGAATCAGTATCTTGAACTTGTTCACGTCGTCGGTATAAACACGAAAGTTCTCCGGCTCTTCTGAAAACTCACAGGATATTGAATTTGAAGAATAGCTTAGGATCAAAAATAGAAAGAAAAGTTAGGATTTTGGGATAAGAACTTCACCGTTCTCTGCCATTGCTTCCGGAATTATCAACGGAAAAGTTGCAGTAAACACTGCTATCTGAACCAGAAGCTCTCTTCTTTTTGCCGCACATTCTTCTTCAACCCGAAAACTGACAGAAAAGTGCATAATTAAACAACAAGCATAACCCAGAAAGAGAAGCAAAAGAATAAAAACTCAAGGTCCTTTCTTGTACAATGGTTCTCGATGGTGTTCTTCACTGTTCTTGCAACTTATCACATCCGGTTTTCCGCCAGAAGAAACCGAACCAAGACCTTCAGCAGTTATGCCTCGTGGAAGGACATGGAGACTAGTGTTAATACTCTGGTTTCGTGGACATTTCTGATTAGCTAAAGCTCTGGAGTGGCCGATGGGAGTTCGTAGTGGCAATGGGTACGGCGAGGAAACAGACACCATGATTTTTGGATAGACCTCCCCCGCTGTATCCGCCTGTTAGCACTCCTTTTAAATTTTTATATATTATTTTTTAAGTAAAAAGAGAGGCAAATTATGTCTCAAATTCCAAACCCAATAGTTTAACTTGCTTAATCAAGAACTGACATACATATGTATTTTACAATTAATTGAAGTAACGTGAAATATTTTAACAAAAAGTTACTGTTGAAGAAAGACTTAAATTTTTTTAATAATTAATAATTTTATTTAACAAATGACTGAATTTCCTTTGCAGACAAAGAGAATCAATGGATATAATAATTATGAAAGGATGTAGAGGAATAGAGATGTGACATTTCCCAGCAAAAAAGAGGATGCAAAGTTCAAAGAGTTTTGTCCATTACTTCCGTCCTTTTCTTCCCTACGGAAAAGATTCCACGGCCTCGGTAATCATGGCATTAAATAAAAATCTAGCCGACCTGAATTTGTGGCTGCAACTTTAGTCCACAAATTCATGGCAAACTTTATCATTTTCAATTCAACGCCCATCTTTTTAAATTTGCTGAGTCAAAATATTCGTTATTACCAATTGGAAAAAGAAAAAGGATATCTTGCAATAAAGTCGCTGTCATGCATTTTGCAAAGTTATGCATGCTTGTTAAAAGCCTGTAAAAGTGAGCATGCTTTATTTTAAGTCACCTCGATGTTAGGGAGTTGCAACTTGCAAGCACGAGTTCGAGGTGACATAAATTTCAAAAGCAACTTTTTTAAGTTTTAATTAAGGGCATTAATGCTTATAACATTGAAATTCTATTTAGAAATACCACTATATCCACATTTTTAAAAATGTGAAAAAATAATTCAAATTGTTCAAGTATGAGTTTAGTCAACAAGCTTTAGTCTTTTCAAAGACATAACCCAAAATAAGTTGAAAAATAAACAAAAAAAAGTGCATATAAAACTTCCAACCAAAAAAAAATAAAAAAACCCATAAAAAGAGAGAGATGATAAAGCAAGGAAAAGAATAGATAAGCTCTAAGTCGTAATCCCAAGTATGCTAGAGGCTACTGGTCAAATACAAATCCAAGGTTGGATTTTTAACTTACTGTTGTCTACCCTTTATGACCAACCACCCACCACCATATCCTTAAACTATCATTACTCTGTGCACCCTAAGTTTTGAATATCTTTGGGGTAACCTCGTAATTGTAATAATTATTATTTAGATTGATTTAGATTATGAATATTATTTGGAATATCGTAGTAATTAAATTTTTAAAAAAAAGTTGGAAAAAGTTAAAAGAAAACTAATGGAAAAATCACCATTCCAACGGCACAACTTGGCAAGGAATTAGTGTAATTGCGGGAATACAACGGGATAACTTAGAACAGAAAAGAAAAAGACCAAGCAGGCAAATACAAAACAGCCGAGAGCCCAGTACCACTGCTCAAAATGTAGTAGGTCTTGCACGCGCCCATTGATGAAATGAAACGTTGCGTTCTGGAAGATATTTAGAGGTTATCCGCAACGTGGCGGCTGACTGAAGCGAGTGTAGGAAAGAATACGCGGGTGGGTAGGCTTGTACTAGAAGAAACAGGAGTGCTTTTTACCTGCCCTTTTTTTTTAATAAAGCCCGCCCCGGATGAGGCAAGGCATGAAAAAGAGGAAAACCCCATATTTAAAAAAAAAAAAAAGATAAAATAAGGTAAATAAAATAAATATTCAGAATTCTCTCATTTCTTTATTAGAAAAAGCCCTCCGAACCTCCTCTGCGTTCCCGTTCCGGAACCCTAGAATTTGCTCCTCTCTCTAATTTTAGAGCTCCGCTATTTTTTTTCTCTGAATTATTGGTGAGTTACACTGATTTTTTCCGTTATTTTCCGGTTTTCCTCAAATTTCGCTGTATTTTTCGTTCTTCTTTAACTCGAAATTTCGGAAATTAGTTTTATTTCTTTTAATTTCCGTAATGTTCATTTTCTGTTTGGTTTTAGTGTTTAATTAAAAATAAAATTGGTTAGATCCGTGTTGAGGAAATTTGAGAAAAAATGTAAAAATTCTTCACTCTGGCTGGGTTTTGTGGTAGTTTTGCAGTTAATGTTAGGGTTTTCTTCTTTGTAGCTTTCAGTAGATTTTGTGTAAGGTCTTCTTTGTGATTTGATGAGCTAACCTCACTTTGAGGTTTGAATTCTCCAGCTTACGGCTAAAAAAAATGAGTTGTTTTGCAAATCCATTTACGGAAGTCCGAATTTTACTTTCTTTTGGTTTAGTTCTTCCATGTAATGATTATCGTTGTGTATCTTAGTTTATAATCTGTTTGGATAATCTAATGTTGCATTGCAAAGTTTCCTTCGTTCTGTTTGTCTTCTAGATTCGTGTTCGCTCCATGATCTGATGGTGTTTGTGGACTAGGATTTGTTTGATAATCTGATAGTAAACTTTCAGTTCATTTCTGTCTCTAAGGGTTGTAGATTAGGGTTTGCCGGCATTGTATGGAAAATTAGCAGCGAAAGAGAAAGATGTCGGGATCAGAGACGGGAGTGATTGCAAGTAGGGAGCCCTTCCCCGTGGGCCTTCAGCAGAAGACTCAGCCGCTCGTACAGAACATGCGCGTAGCGTTCGGCGCCGATGGTGCCGCCGTTTACCACCCCACGGGTGCTGCCACGTCAGCCTCAACCTCGACGTCGACGTCCACCTCGCCGACTTACCAACCCTTCTCCGGCGATGGTGGGCCCACCACAATCGTCGGCGGTGGTGTGGCCATGGTTAATGTAAATGTGAGTAGCATGGGCGGTAGCGGCGGTGAGCCCGTGAAGAGGAAGAGAGGAAGGCCCAGGAAGTACGGGCCAGATGGCGCCATGGCCTTGGCTCTTACCCCTGCGCCTCAGTCTGTCAACGTAAACCCGTCAAGCGGAGGCTTTTCTTCTCCTCCTATTCCTTCTGTGCCTACTCCGCCGCCATCTGGGGGAACGGCCTCCCCTACCTCATTTAAGAAAGCTAGGGGTAGACCACCGGGTTCTAGCAAAAAGCAACAATTGGAAGCTCTGGGTAACCGTTATTTTCCTTCAATCTTTGTGGATTTGATGTCTTCTGCAGTGTATTGGCCTGTCTTCTGGTTGGTTTATTTGTTTTTTAAAAGGCAATAGAAGTTTTGACATGTTCTCGTGATTAATTTGATTGTCTGAGTGGTTTACTTTAATAGATTTTTTTCTGTCTCAGCTGCCTGTGGTTGTTTTACTTAATAGAATGGAATGTTTGGTGTTGATATAATAAAGGAATATAAGTCTGCAAGAAAGAATAGGAAAGCAATAGAGTTATGCTGGAGTTTGGGATCTGTTTATTAAGTTCTTGATTCAAAATTACTTTTGTGCCCCTGCTTGTTATTTGCACCTTTCTTCTCTTGGCGATTGGAATTTTTTTATTGCGTATTATGGATATGTAGTGAGTTGTAGAACTAAAGCTTTTTTAATTGCAAATTTTTCTATTAATCTTACATTAAACGCTTCTTCTAATTGTTTTTAAATATTTTGAATACATTACTCCATCTTGAGGTCGATCTGAACGCTGCTGTTTGAATAGGGGAAGAAAAAGGATTTTGCTATTAATACAGTTCCCCAGCCCCCTCTTCCCAACCAAAGAAGAAAATTTAAAAAAAAAAAAAAAGAAAAAAAAAGAGGAAGGAGAGCCGAAGTTGACCTTTCGTATTTATGGCATGAATGTACCATGTAAAGGGGAGAAGAAGAGGGGAGAGATTGGATGGAGAGGGGAAACGAAAACAGAAAGGAAAGGAACCTAGGTCCTATGGGTTCTTTACGTGCAATGTATTTTGATTCCTCGTCATCTTTATTCCTGTTCAGTGCATTGGAGTTTTCATGTGCCACTGGGCTTTAAATTTAGTTATGGTAATAATTTTATGGAGGTGTCTGCTTGCAGGATCAGCAGGATTTGGGTTTACACCGCATGTTATCACTGTCAAAGCTGGAGAGGTCTGCTTTTCCACTTTTACCTTCGTTTTCATGGATCAAACTTGATGTTGCACTTGTACATTGCTAAAATCTAGTTATACTTTTTTCCTCAATTTCTGAAGTTTGCATATTAATAATTTTTCTTTAGGGCCAGAGCATGTATCTCGGTTGGAATTGTAATTTTTTTTTTTTTTAATGTTAAATGCGATTCCATGCCATGTAAATAAAACTTTCCCCAGGAAAAGAAGGCTTACCTTGAGGCTTCTATTTCAATGGAAAAAGGACTCGATCATCTTCAATTTGCTTTTTGGTAGGATGTTGAAAGTGCAGGAAGTTGTTAAACATCTTCATGTGAATTAATTTCTTACCATAATTTTAGGTGGCAGATCAAAATTTTTGATCTTAATAAGCCGTTGGTTCTTAAAAAGGGAATGTGTCTTTGGAAAATTCTTGTGCATACAAAGGACATCTATGTTACTAAAATATCTACCCAACTAGTTATGCTGATAAAAGAATTCCAATGAAGCCACTGCTATGTCAGCTTATTACTAATTTGAAGTGTTGCCAAGTAAGCCTCCACCTTTACCTTTTTTCAATATATTTATTAGCCAAGCTTTGAGCTTGTCATATACAAACACTATATTGATGTGGCGCAAGTGCTTTGTAGATCTTAGTTGATGGTCTGCACTAATGGTGATTCTTTCAAGGAGTCATCCACTAGATGCTTTGAAGTGTCTGACCTGGACCGGGCATCATTTCGTGAAACATGTCTTGTGACACTAATAGAGCAAAGCTTAAACTGAAATTAACAATTTTTGTTGACTTGCAAAAAGTTGGAGATCAACAATAGTCACAAATACGATGTGGAGATCTAGCCATTGCAACTTCAGGAAGAAAATATTAGATAGCAGCTTAACTAATTCAGGAAACCAACACAAGGTTTTTAGCCTAAACATTTTTGCCAGAAGTGTCCTATCAGTTGAAGGATGGTGTGCTTGTGTTGCAATATCACGGGATCCAGGTGAGATTTTTTTCTTTGTTCAGATGGTAGGCGCTGAATAGAAATGGATATTCACAAGGTGATTCTTGTGAGTGGTTGACATTTTTATACTAGTTAAGTAGAATCTGGGGTGCAGTTTAGAAATACTTGCCTCTAATTCTATGTTATTGACTTCAATGATGCTCATGTTTTTTTTGCTTATTCCACCTTATGTGGTGCTCGCTTTTGGTAAATATCTTAATTTTTATCATGGAATGTTAGTTGGCTTATGGAACTTAATGCTAAATGCTATCTATTTCCAGGATGTGTCGTCAAAAATTATGTCATTTTCTCAGCATGGTCCAAGGGCCATCTGCATCCTGTCAGCAAATGGAGCCATATCTAACGTAACGCTTCGCCAGCCAGCCACATCCGGTGGAACTGTTACTTATGAGGTTTGTCTGATCGCTTACAACTTTCTGCTGGCATTCTCCTTATGAGGTGAAGCTGTAGCTCATTAAATGTGGGCATTGAGACCTGTCAACTATAGAGGAGTGTTATAAATCTTGTAATGTCGTTGGTGGCGTGGGAATTCACATGGCAGTCATGAGAAGAAAGTCATATGCTGGATATCTATATGGCAGTAGTCTCAATAAATCTATTCCTTCTATTACAAAACGCCTCTTTTTTAGTATCTTTTCTGAACTATGCAGGGTCGGTTTGAGATTCTGTCCCTTTCTGGTTCATTCTTGCTCTCCGAAAATGGTGGTCAGCGGAGCAGAACTGGGGGTTTAAGCGTGTCTTTATCTGGCCCAGATGGTCGTGTTCTTGGCGGGGGTGTGGCAGGCCTTCTCACAGCTGCGTCCCCTGTTCAGGTGGGTTTCGTTATTTATTCCCTTTGCTTTTACATATTCACTTAGGGAAGGTGCTTTGTTAAAAATGTTTGGATGGAGCCAAATGTTGTTTTATTGCTTTTAAAACTATATTTGATAGATCATTTAGCAGTTGAGTTGTTCAAACCAATACTAGTTTAGTCAAAGTATTTTGGAAATTCCAAAACCAAACTAGATCTAAACAATATGATATTACCGATTTTTCTCCCACTGCTTTGTCAGGAAATTTGCTTTTAAATTTGTTCAGATTCTTAAATCCCTCCAGATTTACATGTCCTTGATTTCTTAAGAATCAATATGTTCCATCGGTGTCAGGCAGTTCAAAGCATTTCATGTCTTTCATTCCAAATCAAGAATCAATATGCTTTCCTGTTGCAGGTAGTGGTTGGGAGTTTTATTGCAGATGGTCGAAAGGAATCAAAGCCAGCAACCCAGATGGAACCCTTGACTGCCCCACCAAAGCTTGCCTCTGTCGGCGGGCCTACAGGAGCCAGCAGCCCACCATCGCGGGGGACTCTCAGTGAATCCTCAGGTGGGCCTGGAAGCCCGCATAACCAAAGTACAGGAGCTTGCAATAACAGTAACACACAGGGAGTGCCTAGCGTGCCATGGAAGTAAAACCCTTGTAACTACAATCTTTTAACCTATTTGTGTTGTAGGCATTGGCTTTTAATATTGTTGTTTCAGTTCTTGCTAAGCCTTAAGAGACGATTTGCAATTTCAGGCCTTTGTGTATGTTTGTAGAATAAGGACTAGGGTTGTAGAGTTTAGGGAGAAGCTTCTGCTCTTAGGAATTTCTTGGTTGAGATGTGTTTTAGCTTGTTATGCATTTGGCTTACCGTAGCTTCGTGTTATCCTTAAGATAATACTCGAGCCTTATAGGCTACTGATAACGATTATAAATTAAATTGTACCAATTCAGTGGATTTGTATATACTTGGCCTACGCTTTTTCGGTACCTACCTTTTGTTTGTGGACAGCGCATAACCTATAGGTTGGATGCATATGCCTCTCAATTTAGTAAGAGATATGAAGCTGGTAATTAATTTTTTGAAGTATTCGTCAACGATTGTTTGTCTTTAGACAGCTTTTTCAGGATTCAATGTCCCCCGGCCGGACAGACTGTGAAATGTAGATGGTGTCCTTACAATAAAAACCACTTGGCGTCACTTGAATGATTGCACATTCGGATCCCGCGGTAAAGACCACTTAAAATATATAACGTTGACGATTAATTCAATTCAAGAAAAGCAATTCTTTTATTGCAGAACATTGGTAATCTAAGTAGTATGGGAAAGCGATTCTTATATTCCACATAGAAACAATTAATTCAATACTGAGATTTCGTTCACTCAAAAGTCAACAAAATTTCTCTTTTTGGATGATTCTCCTGCCTGGTTAATGTAAAGATTCATAAGATGATACAATACACAAAATTTTACAAAGCTTTATTCATAATAGGTGTCTTGAAAAAAAATCTTGATTAACAATTTCTTTTTCTTGTTTGGTTAAAGGAGAGAGAAGTATAAAAGAAACCTAATGTTATTAATTTAGATTTGAATGCTCCAAGTAAATTAGTTAGTGATGACTCTCATAAGTCTTCTTAACTTTATCTTTAGAAAGCTCATAAGAAAATAATCCTTACACTCAATGCATAGCTTCATCTTTGAGAAAATTCACTAGAAAGAGGTGTGCTCTTACTTAGTTTCTCCATCTTTGAATTATATTTTGTATACTAATGCATAAAAGCTTGAAACTAAGCAAGAGGTTTTAGAATGTGATGACATATGAAAATAAGCGATAAAGGAATAGTATGACACTTTGATATCCAACTAAACTCGAGATTTGGTTGAGCTGCCTAAGAATAAAAAGACATTATATTCAAGATGGATTTCCATAATAAAAAACGAAGTATATGAGAGAGCAAGCATTATAAAGCTAGATTTGTTGTCAAAGAATATGTATAGAAAAAGAGAATATATTATAAAAACATATTTACTTTAGTTGTAAAGATGACTTCAATACAAGTTGTTTTGAGTTTAATTGTGTTTTAGATTTTCACTTGAAATAATTGGATGTGAAGATTGTATTTCTTTATAGTGATTTGGAAGAAGAAAAAAATGTATCAATTGAGGTTAAAGAAAAGAAAATTTAGTTTGTAAGCTTAAGAAGAATTTGTATAATTGAAATAAACTATAAGATAATGGTATTTAAAATTTGGCAGTTTCATGAAAGAGTAAAAGTTTAATAGATGCTTAAACAACCATTGTATTTACTATAAGAAAACATCATCAATTAATTTTGTTGTCTTTGTTCTATATGTTAATGATTTGCTTATTTGTAGAGCAAATATACATGATGTGGAAAAGTTGAAGGATCAAGTCAAGAGTCATTTTTCCATGAACCAACTAGGAGTGACACAACATATTCTTGGTATGAAGATAACTCATGATAGAAAGAAGTGTGTTATGAACTTATCTCACTAGAACTATATTGAGAAATTAATTAAGAGGTTCAACATGAAATATGCAAAGCATGTGTCTCAATCTCTTGCAAGACATTTTAAGATATCAAAGAAAGATTGTCCACGTACAACTTATGAACAAAAATACATGGATAATGTTTCATGTGTTAGCAATGGGTATTTTGATAATTGCTATGGTTGGAACAAGGTCAAATAGTGCACAAGCGGTAGGTAAAATTAGTAGATAATGTGCAATCAAGGAAAGACATATTGAAATGTAGTTAAATAGATCTCCAAATATTTGTGAGGGACTTCTTCACATTGCCTTCACTTTGGCATATCCAAAACTCAATCTTTAAGGGTTCATAAACTTAGATTTGTCTAGAGATTATGTTAGTGGCAAGAGTACTACTGGTTATATTTTCATAATTAGTGGAATAGATGTTAGTTGAATGTTCAAGTTGGAATTAATGGTAATGTTGTTAACCATAGAAGTTAAGTACATGGCCATTACACAAGGAATGAAAGAATTTATTTGGCTACAAAAACTTTTGGAGGAGCTTGATCAAAAGCTATAATATGATATGTTGTGGATAGATAATCAAAGTGCCATACACCTTATTAAGAAGAAATTGTTTCATCCCACGACAAAACATATTCATTGAAGATATAATTCATCAGAGAAGTAGAGGATGGACTTATGAAACTTAAGAAAATACACACTTTTAAAAATTTGGCGAATATGTTGGCAAAGGTAGTGGATAGGGATAAGTTAAGCTTTTACTCAAACTTGTATTGCACTTAGGAAATAGAATTCATAATGGGGGTAGTATTTCCTATTGATGTTTCTCATTTCTATGATGCATGGATGTTGCATTATTTATTTCAAGGGAGAGATTTTTTGGAATAGTAATATATAGTGCTACAAATGAAAATAGAGTTAAGGGCATATATGTAATCTCATGTCCTATAAGTAAGAGAGCTTGAATTTGAATAAGAGTTGGAGAGACGTGAGGTTTAATATAAGAGAGCACAACTTGCATTCTGCTACACAAAGAGTGCAAAAAAAGATTTGGGTGAGTGCTAGGTGTACTAAAAAACATCCAAATATAATCAAAGGAAAAGAGATACTGCCCTCAAAAGTGGACATTGGAGACCTTTTTTGGCCCGTACCACTCTAAATCCTTGTTGTTTACACGTGTTTTATGTTGGTGTGATCAATTTCCTTCAGAGGTCGTTGGACGCCAATTTTGAAACAATGTCAAAAGCCTCACCCTCAATGCCGATTTTGAAACGATGTCAAAGGTCTCTCCATCAATGTTGGATAAAGACCTTTGGAGAGCCTTCACTTCTTGAGTTGGCTTTTGAAGTTGGATATAAACTTCTTTATGTAATATCATAGCTAGCTTAAGAAATGGAAAGTTATCCTTAGTGTTTGTTCCAGTTCGCCAAGGAGTAGGAGAGGTAAGGCCGGTGGGTTAGAAACTCATATATAATCAAGAACCTCTTGTATCTTAACAATATGTTTCTACTGTGAAGTTCCTTATTTCCTCCAAAGTATGAGAAATTAATAATGTTTCTTTCATTACTTATAGAATCAATAGAGATCCACATTTGCTTCCACCTTTCATAACACTCGGGAATATCTTTTACTATCATAAGGAGCATACAAAAGGGAGGCTCTTACCCCTTCGCTCTCTTCAACAGAAAACGCAATGAAAAGAATCCAAGAGCAAAAGTCTGCCAAAACCATCCTCTTGCATTTGCAGGATCAACCCTATTTGCTAAGTGCCATGCATATGCAGCCTCGCCGACATGTAACGCTGTAGCTACAAGAAATACCGTCCTTACTATCTTCACTGACCGGAAGAAGAAGAGACTGATAGCTTTGCAGAGTGGCACAGGTCCTATTTCTGGTAGAAAAGCAGCGCAGAACAGTATGCTCATTCCAATGACGACAAAGAGCCATGCATGTATAGTGGGGCCATCCAGATTTTTCCTCTTTCTCTCTTGTAAGTAAGAGATGGTTGTAGAGATGCCCTCTTGAGGGGTTACGATCGGGACATAGCCAAGCTCCTCCCTCGCTTTAAGGAAGGAGAAGTAATGGGTAACACCGACCTGTAAAATAGATGACGGATTCAGCAAGTATGACATGGTATTCACACCTACATAAGTTCTACACAATCCAAATTCATCATAACCCCAATTCCCATTGATAGTTTGGCTGAAAGAAAGTATACACTACAGACCATCTTGATTATGGTATGGAAACAGACTACTAACCTAGATGCTAGTGCATTATGTTTCTTTGTAAACCACAAGTTGGCCAATAAGGGGAGCAAAAGATCAACTCACGACCTTTAGAAGAGTCAGATTTCAATAAAAAATAGTACGACTAATATTTTGGTAAACATTCAATCTTGAAATCGCAGGCAAAACATCCTTTTCCTTCTCAGAAAGGCCTAATAAAATACATGGAGACTAGTATCCAAATGATTAACTCAAATCTTAATTCTGTTCCGACTCCATCAATCGCCAGGTGACAATGGATCCATAAACAAACCTGAATTATATTCAGCATGAGTATGGTACGAACCTTGTATGCTTCTGAAGGAAGCATCAATGGCTGAGGAAGCCACCACCGATTCAACCATGGATACAAGATTGTATAGATGCCACCAATAATCCGCCCCAGAAGAAGAGCATGGGAAACAGATATAGAAGCTTTCGGCAGGTCATAATCCAAACTTCTGAGCAGTGGTCGGAGGAATTCAAATGTGTTGACTGGACATCCTGTAAAAACAGTTCATCAGTTCTTCCTTTCACTGTTAAGCATTCTTCTTCATTGTCTAAGATACTTATGCAGTTCCAAAAACTTTTTCTTAAATTCCAGATTATTAAAACCTGCTTCATCATCTCGCACAAGTTCTAGTTCAGTGGGTGAAGGGAAAAGAAATAGAAATTTAAAAACATTACTCGATTATTTACCATCAGATACAAAGTATGGCTGGCCTGCAGCTACCGGATAATCTTTCCCAGGAATATCATCCAACAGTCCCATGCTAGCCAATATCAGCGCAAGTACAAGGTTATCCACATAAATCCAATCTGCTTTTACACTTTCTTCACCAACTTTGAATGGTATCAGACCTAACTTTGCCAGGGACACTATCCTGGGCAGGTGCCTTTCTTCACCCGGCCCGTATATAGCTGCTGGTCGAATCGCACAGGAATAAAGACGGTGATCCTTACTCCTGTCGATCACAAAGCAGCCCACAAATTTTAATGATACTTAATAAAATCTTTAAAACCCAAAATACATGCCATCAGGACAGGTAAAAGATAACTGAAATCCACAATAGGCACATAACGTAACTCGGAAATTATAACATATACTCTCTCGGCTTTATGAAAAAGATTGAAGACATGAACCAAACTACTAAGTTTTAGCTCTAAAACCCATATGATAGTTTCCCATCTTGGTCTCCGGGTACAAACTTCCTTTCCTGCAAATTTGTTCACAGCCATGCCATTATTTTAATACACAGACATAGCAAAAGCATGCGCACTATCAATATCCACTTTTTTGATAATAAAGGTTCAAAAGGGAGTACCACGTGCTTCCCACCTCAATATCCGAGATAAAGAAACTACATCCATGGCTCAATAACTCAAGGGGCTGCCAGAAATAAGGAATTGAAGACAAGAAGAAGAAGAAGAGAGACGGGAAAAAAAAAAAAACACTTACTTAACGCGACGACCATTGCTCTTCAGAACCAACTGTTCAGCAATTGATTTACTACGGCCATAAGCATCAACGTGGTCATCTATTGGGAAATAAGGTAAGGCCTCATTTCCATTAACAATCTCCTTTCCTCCGAACACTACATTGTATGTGCTCACATAAACAAGTCTTCTGACCCCATGCTCAAGGCAGGCGTCCAACACATGGCAGGTCCCATTTATATTGACCTCGTCGCAACGACCGAACTGGAGCATTTCTTTCCCGGACATGCCGAATGAGGCCAGATGGAATACACAGTCCGCACCACGCAGAGCTCTCTCAACATCTTTGTTACGCAGAATATCCCCTACAATACCATAACTTTGGGTGAAAGCAATACAACGAAGAACATAGAGCTATTATTCTAGCAGTGAACAGAAAGCCGTAAACAAACTCAAGGCAGATAATGGGTATCCTCTAAACCATCTGATCCAAAAACTCAATTTTTTAAGCAAAGGTTTGGACCCAATCGTGAAGACTATTCACAAATGATTTAGACCCAAAAAATCTGAACATCCAGTGAAAGTAATCATTTCAATTTCAAGACTCAGCCGTAAGACTATCTTAGCCCATAAGCGTCAGGCTAAATCAATCAACAAGGGCGCCAAGGGAAAGCACAAAAAATGGAGAAGGCATAGAAAATCGATGGTAAGAAGAAAAAGAAAGTGGTAAGGGAATCAAAGATCTGACCTTGGATGCAGCGTACACCATGGTCTTCGATGCGGCGTGACCAAGGCGATGCGGTTCGGAGATCAAAAGCTCGGACCTGGCGAGCGCCTCTCCTCACGAGCTCCAGGCAGAGGGCGGAGCCCACGAAGCCTAGTCCTCCAGTCACCACGAAGGTTTTCCCTTCAATGCCTTCATTCTCGCTCAGGTGCATTTTCTATGCTCGCTCTAATTGTTCACAAGAGGATCTTCCCCTCTCGGTCTCAGCCTCTCCGACACTACAAAAGGGTGGCGATAGCCGTCCTGCAGGCCTGGCGTGGCAGAACGTTGCGGCGGATGCCAATGCGACCTGAGAAGATTGCCTTCAGCAGCGGGACATGGCAAAAATAGTAGTTCCCAGGTCCTCATTGACCCGAATCGCTGGAGTTCCACAATCTTTTCACGTGCATATTATTTCTTCCTAAAATGGTTCCGTGAGATGTTAATCTTTCCAGCAAAACCAAATTAAGCTTCTCTATATATTCGATCAATCAAACTTTCTCTATGTTAGAAAGTTTTCATCAGCCATTTCCTCCATTGTGGAGTTCAATTTGTGATGTCCAGAATTGAGTGATCAACTGAAGTAACAATTTCTTGGAGTTTAGGAAAAAATTGGTATATTATTGGAAGTTTTTAAACTATATGTAATTTTTCATATAATTTTGCTGCCGATGTAGTTATGATCTTACATTGATAAGATATGAGTATGTATGTTTGTTTATATGTGACTATGTTCTATTCATTCATGTAATTTTTTATATAATTTTGCTGCCGATGTAGTTATGATCTTACATTGATAAGATATGAGTATGTATGTTTGTTTATATGTGACTATGTTCTATTCATTCATGTAATTTTTTATGTGAATGCGTGAGTATGATCTCTAAAATGATATCAAAGTCACTTTTCTTTTGACGACCTTAAAGATAAGGTTTTGTCCATATTTCATGCAATTTGCAGCACCAACTTGGTTTAGTTCAAATTGTTATGTTGAGGGGGAATATTGATTATATGGTTGTAGTTTCATATTGATAAGGTGAGAACATATACGTGCCTGCTTATATGTAGGTATATTCCTTATAGGCTGGTTTTTCAAGTGAGTACGAGCCTCTTAACAAATTTTTTTATGTATGAAGATATTGTCCTCCATTTTACAAGTTAAAACCCATGATTTAGGCAAATAAGATTATATTATGGCTTATGGTTTAGGTGCAAGATATTTCCTATAATATCACGTCCGCAGCTCATATTTTATGAGCTTAATTATAAAATAAGATTATATTATGGTTAAAAGGTAGTATTGAAATGTTCCACATATTTTATAATCCACTATGAAATGTTTTATGCATAAAGTTATAGCGCTCCACTTGTATAATGATCATTTCATATTTTGAAACTAAGTTTGAGGTACAAAGCACTGGGCAAAGCTGCAAAACTTGGAAGACCCTTCCATTACACTCTGTATCGCAAATGAACATGGCACAGTTCTTTTGTAGATACAAAAGAAAAGGGGACAGCAAAGAGAAAAAAATGTGTATATGGAGATATGAAGACGGAAGACTCAGAGGCAACCTTGGTATATGATCCCACAAAGAGTAAAGAAAACAAAAGAAAAGGTGAAGCTTCTAAGAGAAGTTGAAGTTGTTGAATCTCAAGCTTCCATAGCTTGCACTGGCATAAGCACTCAGCAGCTCGTTTTGGGCAGACCAGAAGTCCGCTCTCAGACCTCCTCTCCTTACTGCTTTAAGAATCTTGTTCCGATGTGCATATCCGGTGACCACCACCTTCTGACTGTTTGCATCAACTTCCACTTTCTCTATACCTGTACATGAACCAGGACCAAACCCACAAGCAGATTAGTTGTTGAAAAAATGAAAATGGTCGGTAAAATTAACGCTGCTTTTGAATGGTATGGTTGCCAAATTTTGTTAGAAAAGATAATTTCTGTCTAAAAATTAACTCAAGGAAGAAGTCATTTCTTTTTATAAATAGAATTTCCAACTAAGATTTAAATAATGTAGAACGATTTATAATATTTGGACACAAACCACTAGAGAAAGCAGGTTTTGTACGTGGGGCTGGACCTGTTGTCTCATGAATTGGACTAGCCTAGTCAAAAGGCTGACGATTTCAAGTAAGATTTAGATAATTTATTTATTTACACGATGCATGATCTTGATTTGGTTCAGTCAAAAGGCTGTAGGAGTTGCTCTAGCTGCACTGGATAGCCAGAAAGAAAACAAACACATTTACCTTTCAATTTCGACAGGCATTTCCTGAGCCTTTTCTCATGTATGCCAACCATCTCCACCTTTAATTCTACAGTCTGCAAAACAACAAATGGGGCTTAAGAGGAAACAATAGCATTTCAATGGCAGATCAAAGAAGTAATCAGTCACTAACAGAGCAATTAGAGTAACGAGTAATGCCCTGTTTCTGCTAAATGGAACTTAAATTCGGCTGCAACAAGTGAAAACAGATAATTGCTTTCACTTCTAACTGATGATGAAAACCAAAGAGGCTTTGTTCCACCTCGTAAAAATACAGTGAAAATCAATGACCATCTATTTCCATTTCAAACTCATTAAAACCCACAAAGAGCAAGACAGAGGATCTCAAAGACCGGCATAAGACGTCAGGAAGTGAAAGTTTTGTACCTCCATGAAGAACTCCGAGTTGGAAATATGACAAGCAGATGATCTACAGAAGATGGCGGAATAAAGCGAAGCAGAGACAGAAGGAATGAGCGATACTGACTGGGAATGTCAGGTTTATATACAGCAGAAGACAGACAAACTTGGAATAAACAATGAAGAGTGAGAAACCATCTGCTTTGTCTGCTTTGCTTTTCCAGAGAGAGAATCCAGAAACCAAGAAAACCGTTAACATCGATAGAGGAGTTCAGGAATGATTGGCTTTGACGGGTCCAACTTCACTTTTTCTTGGGGATCTTAGAAGTTAGGATCGTCTGTTCAGTAGCAAAGAGAAACCCCCATCTGAATCACATGCTGTTCTGGATCAGACGATCTTATGCCTCCATTAAAGCCGAAGCTTTGGTAAAGTTGGGTCAGGTTCTTCGTTGCCTGATTCGATAGTGTTGCATGTTGGACAACTGGCATCACCTCCCCTGTTCTTTTTGTGATAAAGTGAGTGATTTCCTTGTTGAGTTAGTCATCCAGATGCAAGAATGTGAAGAAAAAAAAAGGAAAAGAGGAGATGAAAAAGACTAGGGAATAAGAACTTCAACCCGCTCAAGATACAATGAACTAAGCAGCAAGTTTGGCATTTTTCAGTAGTGTGTTGGCAAGATGTTTAGAATCATAGGGTAGGTCCATATTCTTAGTCTTGAAAATTCATTTTTTTCTTATAAAGTTTAAGATAATCTTTTTCATGTATAGAAGACATTAAGGCAAGATTTAATCAGTATAAGATGTATGTTCTTTTCAACATACTTCTTCTTTGTCCTAAACATAGGAATATCATGAAAATTTCATTTAATCCATAAATAAAAGGATATTGTATTTAAAACTAAATTTTAATGCCATATAACTCTTAAAAATAGGCCTAAAATGTAACTTTGCAGCTAACTTGTGACTTATGGAATTAATTTTTATATTTAAACTCCATTTAAGGAATGTTTATATTTCATGTAAAAATTTTGTCCTTAACATTCCTTTGTGCATTAAATATACTTTGGATTCAAAGTTAAAAGGAATCAAATTAATACTTTTTGTATATTAAACATATTTTAATGGCCCAAAATTGAATGAGAGTTTAAGAAAATTAACATAAGCTTCAAAAAAACTGTTAAAATTATACTAAAATTCCAGCTTAAAAACAATCTCATGAGTTGGAAGTAGTTTTTATATTTAAAATTTACCTATAAATCTTTTTTATGGGAAACTTTGAAATTTTCTCGTGAAGAAACTAATAGAAATTCAATAGTTTTCTATACGCTCTCACCAATGGGGTGGTGGCGCAGTTGGCTAGCGCGTAGGTCTCATAGCTTCTGAGTGATCCTGAGGTCGAGAGTTCGAGCCTCTCTCACCCCAACACTTTTTCTACTTTTTTTTTTCTCTTCCTTTGAAACAAAAATTGAATCATTTGTCAAATGAAAAACCCTCAGAAAAAAAGAAGAGAGAAAAAAAAGAAGAAACCACGCCATTTACAGCTCACGCTCTAGGTCGTTCCTTAGAGATTACGAAAAGATGGGAAAGATGGGTCCAATAAAGATCCACTGCCGGGGCTTGGGATCACCGTGGAGAACGAAGGAATTGCTTTTGATTAGAATCCGGATCTCGAATTTTTATACCACATTTCTTGAGAATCACATCAATCATCACACTCTGGTCATACTATGTGCTTTCCGAAGCGTCTTGGGTCGTGCCGCCTTCTCGATTTTGTGACCGCGGACCAATGTTGTACAGCACAACTGACCAATCTTATACCAGGTTGAAAACACGTTTGAATCTCAAACTCCAAGTGATAGAAAAAGCTGTCAGCTGCTCCTCCATCCCACATGCTGAGGTACGGAATTAATCAGTTCAATATAAAAGAGAATGCTCGTGGGTATGATCGAAGTATCACCAAATTGTGAATTAAGAGTAAATTTGAGGTAAATATGATCTCTTATTTACATCTGAAGTTCTTTATTTTTTAAAGTATTAATTTTAAAGAAGAAAATCTCTTTCTAACATCTAAAAATTAGTATAAGAGAAGATAATATATGCATATAAATAAAGGGTACAACATATCTTTTTTAAGTTCTTTCTACTAATTAATTGATAATTGAATATTTGGTTAGATGAATTGATTACCCTAAGAATACATTAATCTTTTGTCCCTTCTAGTAATGATGTACTCGCACTCTTAATTGGTTGAATCATGCCTTCATTTTTGTTGCTTTGAAAAAATTAGAATGTTTAAAATAAGTCTTATATTCTAAATATATTAGCCTAGAATAAGATCTAAGATTTTGATCTATTGTGTTGACTTTTTCTTTCATAAATTTAAGAATTTTACCTCTAGTTATAAAAATACGAACACCTTCAATTATTCTTGTTAATCATTACTTTTAAAATTAAAAAATCTATTACATAAAAAGTTTGTAATGAGGTTATAAGTGTTGATTTTTTCTTTCATAAATTTAAGAATTTTACCTCTAGTTATAAAAATACGAACACCTTCAATTATTCTTGTTAATCATTAGTTTTAAAATTAAAAAATCCATTACATAAAAAGTTTGTAATGAGGTTATAAGAAGTAATTAACTAATTACAGATAATGATTGACATTTAAGATTAGAAATAAAGTAATAAATTAAGTTTCTTTTTTTATGCATATATCTAAATTTATACATTCAGCTATTGGAACCTTTTAGTCTGATACAGTTGCTTATTCTCAACTGAATAAACTAAACCATCTTGCCTTTGGACAAGGACACTACGATGCACAATTGGATAACGGGCGGCGGTTCAAGAAAAAACCCGGCCCTTTCCAACTGAGCCCAAAGGCGTTCCGATTATTCTACTAATTGCTCCCGCCAACTCTCTCTGCGGAGGGGTTCGTTGACGTGGCACCACGGTTTGTATATAGCCGGATCGGTTCTCGCTCTGCCAACTGTTGTGCTCTCATATTAGAGCACATAGAGGGAAGAGAGGCCGATCGGCGACGCCATCGTTTCAACCGTCCGGCGGAGCAACGGTAAATTTCCGGTTAGCGGAATCATCTCATTTAGTCGTTACTCTGATCTGTTCTCTGAACTTAGGGTTTCTTCAGCCCGTTACAGTGTTTTCTTGGTGCTCGATTTGATGCTTTAAAGTTTATATGCGGAAACGATAAACTCCGAAGTCTGATAACGAATTGGATTTTCATTTAATAGTTCTGCTTTTCTGACGCATGGTTTAGGTGCTGATTAACTTTTTTGATTGTTTGGTCACTGAGGCAGTATGCTCAGATGACTTCATTTCCAGGAGGCTTATATAGGATTGGCTAGATTGATCGATAAATAGTTATTTTATACTGTTCTAAGTGCTGAATTTTTATTATACAGTTTTTTTCTACTGTTTGACTAGATTGATTCTTGATAGAGTTGTGAAGCTGCTGTTTGACTAGATAGCAATTTGTGCTCGATAAACTCTCAACTAGAAATTTTCAACTGCTAAGCTTCCAATCCATGCTTATGTGTTGACTGGTTAGGTGTGAAGTTTGTCTAGGTGCCATAACCTCTTACATTTACTGTAGGTGTTCTTTGGTGTCTAATGGACATGCAGGAAATGTCAGGAGAAGTCTTGGCTTGAACATGTTGTTTTGTTTTGCCAATTCCTCTGTTGCATTAGGATTAGGATCAAGGTAATGCACTTAAATTTCTCAAAATAAAAGCTTAATTAGTGTTTCTTTGGCCATTCATGTAGGAGCTCATGTAAAATATTGATGTAAAAACAACTGTTAGTAAGAACTGTCCGTATGCTGTCTATGTCATGTTCAAACCAACATTCTTGTCTGTTACCCTTCAACATATATCTGTATAATGCTTCCTTGGAAAATCTCATTTGTTCCCTCTCATTTGTCAGTAGGTATTATTCCTCTCTATGATTCCGACCTGCCATAGCAATAGTGGTTTAGCAATGAGGAAATTGGCTTAATTTCTTTCTTTCCCTGTTGGAAAGTAATTAAGCAGTCAAACTCGTATCCTTTCTGGAGATGACGAGAAAAGAAAAAATCTATATTGTATAAAAATCTGAAAACAAAATCGAGTTTGGATGCTGGTAGATGTGTACACCTGGGTTGCACATGGATTAGCAATCAGGTCCGGTGGCTAGAATCTTCTTGATCTCACTGTCGTGATGTGTTTGAATTGTTGTCAAGTGTTATATATCTGAATTGTTTACATCTGAGATTCAACAAAATGCGTTCTTTGTGGAACTTTATTTTTTATTTTTTTATTTTTTTATTTTTTTTCCTTCCTAATATTCCAGTTTGTCATATCTCTCAAAATCTTTGGTTGACCTAGCTCTGGCACCCAATGTGATGTGTGATTAGCGAAATTTCAGACCTATTTAGATTTTGACCTGTACTTATATTACAAGGTGGAACGTATAGCTAATTTATATGGATGGCCTGTCTAAGGCTGCAGTTATTTCTTTGCACAAGCTATCTTACTTCCGCTATCTATAAACTGAACTGCAAAGTTATACTCATTTTGGCAGTGTCTATTACTGGCATGAAAAACAAGTTTTTATTCAAAGACTTTCTTTCATGTCATGCTGTTTATTGACAAAAAATGGATGACTTCTGCATTCCTATGATAAACTTTAGATTTCGGTAGACACCATGAAACATAAAAGTTTGATATAGCTGTATTCCTATGGATGACTTTTGTCATAGGAACAATAACCTGTAATTCAATGCTGAAGCTAAACTTGCTGAGCAACACAGATCACATGCTTATATTTCTCTTCTTCTATTTTTCATTGTATTTCTTATCTCTCATTTTCTTTTTTCTTTTTTCCTTTTTTTTTTTCGTGTTTGACAGATTTCACTTACTTGTTTAAGCCTCACCAATTGCTTAGATATATTGTTCAAGGTTGGACCTTGGAAGAGCTCAAAACTATAACAGGAGCTAAAATTGGCTGAGCATGGATGCAGAATATTTTGCTGGCACTTCACAGCAGAAGCCATCTGTTGTTTTAACTGGAACAGCAAAGGAAGGTAGCGCTGCACCTCCTATAGGTCTTGTTGACATTGGCATAAGCGAGAGTGCCTACCTCTTTCGAGTTGCACTTCCTGGTGTCTGGAAGGATCAATGTAAGTTCCTACGTTCCTCTGTTTATGTATCCATCGTGAATAGCTTTTTCCATGCATCTAAACAGGTGAATGATTTGGAATTAAGGTTTCACGTCTCAGCCAAAACACCATGAAAACTTGTGCTTTTGCTGCAAAAAGTTATAGTAGGACTCTGCATGCCATGAACTCAAGTTTTCTTGTAAAGTAGAGTATAAGACAAAGATAATGAGGAACCAGATGGTGCGTGCTCTAGCAGGTAAGGTAAAGTGTGAGATTCGACGAGATGGGAGGGTTTATATAGAAGGAGTGATACCTGGTGTAGGAGTTCTGAAGGACTCATCAACCGTGTACCAGATGAAAGTCCAGGAACTATGTCCACCTGGGCCATTCACCATTTCTTTTAATCTGCCTGGACCAGTAGACCCCCGATTGTCTTCTCCGACTTTCCGGTCAGATGGCATCCTGGAAGTGGTAGTTATGAAACATAAAATACCACAATAGCTGGAAGGTTCCACGAGCGTTATGCAACAAGTTGAATATTCTTTTTGCTTTGGGGAAGAAGGCTGTGTGGCACACGGATATAAACAATGTTGGTTGCCATAGTGACCTGGTTTAGTTCCTCGCTTCAAAGATTTAGGAAACTGTGCATGACAGTGTTCACATTGTTTCAAATGGATATTCACATTGAAAGACCCGGGTCAGTGTTTTTTGTTATTCATTATTCCTTAGCCATTGTTCCTTAAACATCATGAATTTGGCTTGTGGTTGTGATTTCAAGACATACATTTAAGTAATGTTGTCATTTAGAATCACTTTTCACGCAGAATCATTATCTTCTTCCATTTGATTTGCCCATCAGAGTATCCTTGTAAAATGCCTTTTACGTTACACTTCAATAGAATGAATTCGGTAGAGGTGGAATGCGCCAAATGGTCGATCGAAGGAATGTACCATTAGGATAAGGAAATTGATCATACAAGGGCAAACTTGTTTTATCAGCGCAATTTAGAGGAAGTTTAATTAATATTTGGTAGGAAGTGGGGTGTTGAGACTTGCTGGATCAAACCCTACCATTGCACCAAAAGTTACTAAGAGTGAAAGAATAACTTTATTACCTTATAGTGGGAATGCCGAGTGCGGCATTTATTACCTTATAGTGGGGCGCATGGGCCTCACAATGCACGCAAGGCTCACTTGAGAGATAGGCCGTCAACGTACTGATGGTCCGTTGGAGCAGGCTTTTAACCCTCCTATAAGGTTAACGAGGCAGCGAGTCCGCTGGATGATCTCTGGCCGACGAGCTGGCCAAGTGAGTACAAGCCGGATTTCTGTGTTCTAGACTAGTAGTATGGGCCGACGGACCAAGCTGGCAAATATGAGTCCAACTTGCCTAGTTTCCTTGTTGTTGGGTCATCCATTTGGGTAATGCCCATTGTATCTTTCCTTTTATGTTTCGCTACATTTGAATTCATGTAACCGACCTCTATAGGCGAAACATTATTTATCTATTTGAAAGTATAACAACTCTAATGTTCAATAAGATTACTGTTATGATTCAACATTTATTATTGTAGGGTTAACTCTTTGTGAGTATTTCAATGGTTTGGAATTATAAATATCCTGATTCGATGAACCTAATTTGAATCTTACGTAACGTTTACACATTTATCACAATGTTTTAAATGTGTAACCGATATTACATTAAATCCCTAGGAAAAGGCTAACACCTATATAAAGGAATCCCTTGGTCTCTTTCTCCTCACTCAAATCATTCAAACTCTGCCATCATTCCTTAATTTCTCTTGTTTTTTCTCCAGAAGTTCTATCTTTAGAGGGATCCTAGTTAAAAGGCTGACTCAGTTCATCACTAAGACTTGAGCGTTGAACGAATTTCTCCAAGTCCGTTACAAGTGGTATCAGAGCTTGACTCTTTAGGTAGGCTAAGTTCGTAAGATGGTGTCCGAAGGTGTAGGAGAGTCCCAACACTAGCCCCAAGTGAAGAGAAAGAGGACATAAGCTAAAACAATGGTGTACATAGAGGAAATGCTCAGTACTCTAGAAAATTATTTAGCACACACTGAAAAGTAGGTGGTTGGGCTAAAAGGACTTGTTGAGCAATTCCAAGAGCTAAAGGGAGTTGTAGAACAGCTCCAAACAAAGCTTGCTTTTCTTGTTATCCCTTGAGGATATATTCTCAAGCTGAAGAGCTATAGTGGGAAATAAGATGCAACATAAGTGGAAGACTTCTTATGGCATACAAAGCAATATTTTGAGATGGCTCGCATTACTGATGATCGTGCAAAGGTACAAATTGCCTCCTATTATCTCACTAATATTGCTAACGTATGGTGATGTAAGAGATGCCAAGAGACAAAAAATGGGGAGGACTTGATCAACACTTATAAGGCATTCAAGAAGGTGCTAAATAAGCAATTCCTTCCTAAGAAAATAAATCAAAGGACTCATGAAACATTAAGGGACTTAAGGCATACCATAACTCTACGAGCCTATGTGCAAGTTTTCACTAAGGCAACTTTAAACCTCAAGGATGTGTTGGAGAAGACTTTCTTGTTCTTCTTTGTGAGTGGCCTTCAGAAGTGGGAAAATGACGAGATTGAGAAATGAGATATGACTAAGCTGAGTCAAGCTATCTCAATTGTGGAATCCTTACTGGATCGGAAGCAAATTGATGTTTCACTTAGAACACCTACCCGGAGTGACAATTCAAGAAGAGAAAAGAGGTAGTTGACCCTCATTTAATTGGAATGGAGCCTCGTTCAACCGGAATGGAGGTTGTAGAGCATCTTTTAGTTGTGATGGTGACAAAAAGAAAGGTAATCTCTCTTGTTTTATTTGTAAAGGCTTGCATTATATGAGAGATTGTTCGAAAAAGGGATCGTTAAATGCCATGGAGCAAGATACGACCCAAAAGGAGACCTCAACAAAGGAAGGGTGCATGACAACCCTTCAAATGTTCAACTCAATGGAAGGGAAGGCCCTAAGATCTGCTACAAGATCTCTCATGTACATGGAGTGTGCAATAAATGATAGGCAAACCAAAGCCATAGTGGATTCAGCTGCAACCCCTAACTTCATTACACTTGGAGAAGCCAAGAAGTTGGGTCTCTCAGTGAAGAAAGATATTGGTTCACTGAAGATGGTGAACAACACTCTATGGCTGGTGGCTAGGATTGCCCAACGAATGAACCTGCATGTTGGCAAATGGAGGGAGAAAGTGGATCTCACAGTGGTAGCTATGAACAACTATAAGTTGGTGCTCGAGTTAGATTTCCTCCATGAAGCCAAAACTTTCCCTAACCCTACACATAGTTGTTTGTGCATATTTGCAGGTGATATGTTGTGTATGGTTCCCACCAAGGCTATGGGTTCGACATAAAGAAATCTATTTGCAATGCAATTGAAGGAAGACATCTAAAAAGGCAAGGAGACTTATCTTGCCGTAGTGAAAGAAAAGTATGAGATTGTGAATGAATACAATCTTTGTCAAGTTGTTCGTGATCTCCTTGAAGAGAATGAGGATGTAATGCATTCAGAGATGCTGAAACAACTACCTCTTATGAGGGAAGTTGATCATGCTATTAAGTTGGAGCTAGGGACAAAGCTTTTAGTGAAGGCCCCATATAGAATGTCCCTACCTGAGCTGGAGGAACTCAGGAAACAATTGAAGATGTTGCTTGATGAGGAATATATTCGACCTTCAAAGACACCATATGGAGCTCCGGTATTGTTCCAAGCCAAAAAGGATGGCCCCATGCGGTTGTGCATTGATTATTGGGTGTTGAACAATGTAACTGTAAAAAAAAAATATTTTATTCCTTTAATAGCATATTTGTTTGATAGGTTGGGCCATGCCCATTAATTTACAAAGGTCGATCTATGGTTAGGATACCGCCAAGTCTGGATTGCTGTTGGAGATAAGCCAAAAACCATATGTGTCACACGGTATGACTCTTTCAAATGGTTGGTCATGTTGTTTGGCTTAACCAATGTTCTATCGATGTTTTGCACTTTGATAAACAACTTGCTTCATCCTTACTTGGACAAGTTTATGGTCGTATACTTGGACAACATTTTGGTATATAGCAACTCATTGGAGAAGCATGTAGAGCACTTGAAAGTATTGTTTAGGGTGTTACAAGAAAAAAAGTTGTACCTAAAGAAGGAGAAGTGTTCCTTTGCTTAGGAGGAAGTGGACTTCCTTAGTCACGTGATCAAGCAATGGACCTTAAGAATGGATAAAGCCAAAGTAAAAGTAATCCAAGAATAGGAATTTCCTTCAAAGGTAACATAATTGAGATCTTTCCTTGGTCTTACAAATTGTTATAGACAATTCGTTATGGGATATTCGACAAGGGCCACACCCTTGATTGAGTTACTAAAGAAATCCAAGACTTGGGAGTGGACCAAGGAATGCCATAATGTTTTTGATGATTTGAAAGCCGTTGTGACAAAGTAACCAGTGTTGGCACTGCTGGACTTCACAAAGACATTTTAGGTACATTCAGATGCTTTTGATTTTGCTATTGGGGTTGTACTTATGCAAGATGGGCATCCCATTGCCTTCGAAAGTTGGAAGTTGAATGAGACAAAGCGCAAGTATACAATCCAGGAGAAAGAGATGACGACCATAGTGCATTGTTTGCGAATTTAGTGTCACTACCTACTTGGCTCGCGGTTTCAAATATAGACGAATAATGTAGCCATAAGCTACTTCCAAACTCAAAAGAAGTTGTCACCAAAACAAGCTAAGTGGCAGAACTTCCTTATTGAGTTCAATTATACTATGGAGTACAAGCCAGGGAGAATTAACGTGGTCATTGATGCCCTTAGTCGAAAAGCCAAGTTGGCCGCCATGAGTGTAGCTATGAGAGACACACTGCAGCTCATACGAGAAGAAATGTCTCACAATTCTGTGGCCAGACAGTTGGAGTGGTAAAAGAGGGCAAGATGAAGCAATTCTGGATGGAAGATGGATTACTCTATACAAAGAAAAGACGCTTGTATATGCCTAAGTAGGAGAATCTACGCCGCAAGCTCATCAAGGAGTGCCATGATAGAAAGTGGGTGGGCCATCCTAGATAACGGAGGACGAGGGCTCTTGTGGAAGTCTCGTACTTTTGGCATGGTATGCGAGATGAGATAGAATTATTTGTGAAAACTTGTCTTGTTTGTTGACAAGATAGACTAAAGCGAAAAGCTCCTGGTGGATTGTTGGAGCCTTTATAGATCCCAAGTTGTTCATGAGAAAGCATCTCCATGGACTTTATCATGGGACTACTAAAGGTCAATGGGTATGGATCAATCCTTGTGGTGGTGGACTGACTTTCCAGGTATGCTACCTTTATACTGGCCTCGGTGGAGTGTCCAACAAAAGTCATGACTTGACTCTTTTTCAAACATGTGGTGAAGTACTAAGGACTACCATGGAGCATCATTAGTGACAAAGATCCACGCTTCACGGGTTGGCTATGGAGAGAGCTATTCAGGTTACTGGGCTTGGAATTGTGATTCTATATGAGTTTCCACCCTTAAACGAATGGACAAACAAAAAGGGTGAACAATCTTGTGAAGTTGTACTTAAGACATTTTGTGAGTAAGAATAAAAAAGATTAGGTAAAGTTGATGGATGTAGCCTAATTCTTTTACAATTTGCAAAGGAGTAAGTTAATGAAGAAGAGCCCGTTTGAACTAGTGACAGGGTAACAACCATTGACCCTTCCAACTTTGGAGTCCAAACCCTCAGGTCAGTGTCCTGGTGCTTATAAGATTGCTAAGTCTTGGAAAAAAATGCGGATGTGGAGAAATCCTATCTGAACAAAGCAATCAAATGGATGAAAAAGTGGGGCCGACAAGAAAAGAAGGTCGGCCGATTACAATATTGGGGATTAAATATTGGTGAAGTCATTTCCCCACCAATATAAAGCTTACTGCCTCCTTCATAAGGGCTTGGTTCACAAGTATGAGAGATTGTTTGAGATTGTGGGGAAAGTTGAGAAGGTGACCTACCAACTAGATCGCCCACCTAACCTCAAGATCCATCAAGTCTTCCATGTTCCATGGGGATAAGGTGGAAGCAAAATAGAGCAAGCCAAAGAGGGCTCCTCCGATGATGATGACGTCCTTTAAGAAGGATGCAGAGACAATCTTGGTTGATCGCATCTTCCAGAAGAAAAAAGTTCATATATGGTGATAGTTTTTCATCAAGTGAGAGTGAAGCAACATGAGAGTTCGAGGATGACTTCTAATAGTTCTAAGGTTTCATTGATCATTACTTGGAGGTGACAAGGGCCTCGCCAAATTAGGTGGGGGAGAATGTTCTGAACTAGTAGTATGGGTTGATGGGTTAGCCGAGTGAATATAAGTCGGACTTTTGTGTTCTGAACTGGCAGTACGGGCCGATGGATCGAGTTGGCAAATATGAGTCTGACCCACCTAGTTTCCTTATTGTTGGGTCATCCACTAGGGTGGTGCTTGTTTTATCTTTCCTTTTATGTTCCACTGTATTTGAATTCATGAGAATGTAATGGACCTCTTTAATAGGGAAAAAATTATTTATCTATTTAAAAGTGTAATGACTTTGATATTCAATTAGATTACTGTTATGATTCAGTATTTATGATTGTAACGCTAACTCTTTATGAGTATTTCAGCGGTTTGGAATTATAAGTGTTCGATGAACCTAATTTGAAACCTACGTAATGTTTACACATTTATCGCAGTACTTTAAATGTGTAACCGATATTACATTAAATCCTTACGAGAAAGCTAACACCTATATAGGAACCTCCCGATTCCGTTTTCCTCACTCAAATCATTCAAACTTTCCTATTGTTCCTTAATTTTCCTTGTTTTCTTTCCAGAAGTTCTCTCTTTAGAGTGATCCTAATTAAAAGGCTGACTCAATTCATTGCAGAGACCTGAGTGTCGAACGAATTTCTCCAAGTCCATCACACCGGAGGGGCTTCAGAGTACACACAAAACATAGCGGCATGATCGATTGTAAGCGTCGGAACTGTGATTGGTCAACTAGTGTTTGGTGCACTGGGGGACCAAGTCGGGTGGCGCCGCGGGTATGGGTTGGCTTCGGTGACTATAGTGCTTAGCTCCATAGGATGTGGTTTTTAGATATGCAGCACGAAGAGCTATGTTCTGGTGAGTCTTTGCTTGTTCAGGTTTATTATGGGGCTCGGAATTGGTGCAGACTACCCGTTATCGGCTACGATCATGTCGGAGTTCGCTAACAAGAGGACCCGTGGAACGTTCATAGCCACAGTTTTCACTCTGCAGGGCTTTGGGATTCTGGCTGCTTCCACCATCTCCATGGTGGTCTGTGTCATATTTGACCGTGCATCACGCAATTATCAGCCGAATGATCCGACGCCTAAAGAGGCTGATATTGCATGGAGATTGGTCCTGATGCTGGGTGCTATCCCGGCAGGATTGACATTTTACTGGCGGATGATGATGCCTGAAACTGCCACGTACTATTCAAGATTTCCTTCACCCTTTCTCTTCTACTCTTATCTTCATCTTTGTTGAGATTCGCCTTATAGTTCTCCATAATCTTCCTGCGTTTTTCCTTTCTTTGAGTCGTTAACTTCTCAGAGAGAAGTATTCCAGTGAACTGAGCAATTCTAAAATTGTCCTTAATGTTGAGATTGCCTTTTGTTCTCCATACTCGTCCTGCTACTTTCTTTCTTTTTTTTTTTGGTGGAATCCTGCTACTTTCCTTTCCTCTGAGTTGTTCACTTCTTAGGGACAAAATCTCAAATGCACAAGAACAATTCCAAAGTTGCTGAAAGTATTTAACCAGTAGTTTTCAATGTTTAATTATTTGGTTTATCGTGGAGGCAGCAAGTGAATAAGATAATATTGTCTTTGCAATGCCAATTTAATGAGGACACTAACATGAACTGAACATGTAGTGGATTAAAGAATATGAATAAAAACATTAGTTGGACTTTCACTAAGATCAATTTGAATAAATAAACTAAGCAACCTCTTTCAAGAATAAACAAATCAATGAATGGTTCGGTGTCTAGTAACAGGAAACATCCAAGAACAGACGGGTTGGTGTTTTACAGATTAGTTTTTAAGACGGTCGTTTCATTGTTTTTTATAACAGATATACAGCTTTGGTTGAGCAAAATTTTTCCCAGGCAGCAAAGGACACGGAGAAAGTGTTGGAAGTTTCAATGAGTGAGATAGAAGAGTGCGGCCCTCTGCCACAAGACCCACCATCTTATCCCCTCTCTCAAGGCAGTTCCTCCATCGCCATGGGCTTGATCTATTCGCCTCAGCCACCGCATGGTTCCTTGTTGACATTGTCTTTTACAGCAACAATCTGCTCCAGTCTCTTATATACAATCATTATCTCCAAGGGGAAAATAATGTGAATGCTTATAAAGATGCCTACAACATTGCAAAACTCCAAGCAATTGTGGCAATCTGCTCCACAATTCCAGGCTACTTGGGAACTGTCTATTTTATCGATCGCATTGGAAGAGTCAAAATCCAACTAAAGGGTTTATTTTTCATGGCAGTGGTCCATTTAGCGATTGGGGTACCCTATTACATGTATTGGGAGGATCACACAACTGCAGGTTTCATGATCCTCTATGGATTAATCTTTTTCTTCTCAAATTCCGGACCAAACGCAACCACCTTCATAGTTCCTGCAGAACTCTTTCCAGCTAGATTCAGATCAACATGTCATGGCATTTCTGGTGCTAGTGGCAAGGTGGGGGCAATTATTGGGTCTATTGGATTTCTGTGGGCTTCACATAACCGCAAAGAGGAGGGTTATCCGAAAGCAATTGGAATGACAACCTCTTTGGTGATTCTCGGCGGCGTTTGTATTGCGGGATTGGTGGTAACAAAGTTGTTCACACGTGAAACCATGGGGAGGTCCTCAGAGGAGAATGAGATAGATGAGCAAACTATAATGGTCTTGTGTTTACGTAGTCATTCGTTTCCCAATCGATGAAAGCTGTTATTGCATGGAATCTTCTCTCTCTCTCTCTCTCTCTCTCTCCATGTTTGTTTGTCGTTGTATATCAAAGGGATGATGAGTCTCCCTCATGTCCATCTCATCATGTACAAGCCAGGCCGGAGAAAATCATGTGATATTTTAGATTTTCTGAGGCATAGCAGAACTTGTAATTGAAATGAAAGTTGCCTTTAACTTCTTGTGGAAGAAAAACGTAATCCACAAAAATTAGTAGCCAAAAGTCCACAAATTGTATTTTGCTGATTAGAGTTTCTATCATATTGCCTATAAATATGAACCTTTGGGAAACACTAGATGTGTGTACGTTATTTTGGCAAGCCATTAGAGAGATTTTAGAGAGTGATCAAATTGAGAGAACCATCTGATAGAAAAAAAATTCTCTGACTACTCATTGTTATATGAAAGCTCTAAGATGTCTGAAAAAAAAATTTGTCCGAAACCCATAAAATCCTTGGAGGCCTTTGTTTTGTGCTTGTTTTGATTATGTAAGATCCAGGTTTTTTTTTTCCCCTACAGGATCGTGTACAATATTTCTTTATTTAAATTTGGTTAGACAATTGTGTTTTGAGAATTTAAGTGCATATTATATCTTCAGGAAATGGTCAACCCAAACTTCCAAAGTAGAACTTTTCAAAAGATATAACCACTCGTTACGAAAGAGATCGTTGATGAATAAATTTTGGCTTAATCTTCTTACAAATTAACGTGTCGAAAGCAATGTTGCACCAAAAGTCCAATCCATTAAAAAACCTAGAAACATTGAAACTACAGCATGGTTTAGGCACCTTCTTTGCTCCCTCCGCACGAAATATCAATTTTCATTTTTATTGAAAACACAAACATATCGTATCCTGTCCGTATCTTCACTGAGTGATACGATTCGAACCAAATAGTCAATTCATTGTCACCGTCAACGAAGTTTCCTGCAGGTCTCGTGATAACTCTATTTTTATAGAGTTATTTTATCTATTTTAAGCAATAAATAATTTTAATAATTGTGAGAAAACATTTGAACTCCTCTTTATTTACCTAAATTTATCTTGTTTATGTAGCACAAGGAGGCAAGGAGAAAAGGAATGAACATGGAGAACCCGATGCTTATTGTGTGGCAAAATCGTAATATTAAGATTAAGAGAGTCAAGATGGGCTTGGACTTTAGATTTTCCATTGTTATTAGGTTTTCTATTTATTTAGAAAACCCAATCATGTTAGGAATTCAAATCCTAATTAATTTAGAAGTTCAAAACCTAATTGTTTTAGATCTCTAAAACCCAATTCTACTAGGATAGGAGGTAGGTCTAAACCTAAACCCTATTTAAGAGAAGAGAAGAGGCAAAAGAAGAGGGAGGAGGAAATTGAGTACAACTCAAGAAAGAGGCCAAGAATTCAAGGTTTTCTTGAAGAGAAGACAAAAAGGGTGACAGACTTTTTGTTCTTGGATTCAAGATGCCTTCTTTATTTCTTATTACTATTCTTCCTCATTATTTCTTTATGTTTTAGTTTATTTTTGTTAGAGCTACGATGTAACCTAATTATGATGGTATGAATCTTATGATTATTATGTTTTGTAAGATATTTTGTTTATGTGAAGTTACATATTACGGAGTTTAATGCTTTTAGGTGATTAGCTACCACTTAGATGACTTGATTTGCATGTTAGAGACCGACAGGAAATAACATGCAGTTGCTTCTTGTAATATGCAACCATAGATTAAATATGGATAGACATATACCATATTGTTTGTGTGGCTTTCGGTGTAAACTGGGAATGTTTATAAATCCTAATGCATTTGGTTTGTTTCAATTCACATATAGAAATATAGTGAATTAATGAACTAAGTAGGTTTGCTATACCTAGACATAAGATAGTAAATAAATTAGGAAGTTCCGCCATCACATAGATATTGTCTCTCTTGCAAGCATAAATAATCAATATTAATACCTAGTAATTATGGTGAAATCGAATGCTCTAACATATTTCTTATATTTAGTTTTCTTAGAGTTAGTTAGTTAATCTATCATCTATCAATTTAGATTGCTAGATAAATTCTAGGAGTCATTCACCATTAGTAATTAGTTGGTCTAGTAATCACCAATCTATGTGGGACGATATCTTTCTTATCATTATATTACTTGTTCGACATGTTCACTTGCATATAAATTTCATCGAACAAATCATCTAAGAAGTCATGAAGTCAAAAGCCCAGCACCCCACTCAGGCTACAAATATATAAACGAGGAGCTCAAGTACTTTCTGAGCCACTATTGTGATTGATACAATTCAAAGTTTTAAATGATGACCTTATGGGGTCAGCACGTGACTTGGTGGGTTTTAACCATTCAACGAGTGACGTTTGCATTGGGATTAACCACCTAATTGGTGTAATCTCTCATGTTTACTTGTTGCTTAGGATATAACTTTGTCCAGCTGCGTGTGTTGCGGAGAGGTGTACCTGAGTAATGGCTTGATACAAGTTGTCTGAAGGTGCGTCTCAATAACATAGTCAGATTAAGAAAATAAAGTTGTACAGTTATTAACAACTATAACTTTTGGTTTGATAGTAACACTTGATCCTAGAGTGAAGTTGCGAGTTTGAGTTTCAAGCTGATTTTGGAGGGTTGATTATTGACTTCATAGGGGGTCAGCGTCATCCCTGACTGAATGGCTGTAATTGCTTGCCTTCTGGTACTAGAATCGAGACAACCTACTTGATTGGTGTAACCTTTTATATCGACATTTGCTTAATACAATGCTTTATGTTGGCAGCTGTGTTGTGGAGGGTTATGCTTGAGTGATGACCTGATGTATGTTGCGGAAAGGTGTGTTTGAGTGACATGGTTAGGTTAAAAAAATTGGTAGTGTTTGATCCAAACATTAGCCCTTCAAAAATTTATCGAAGAATGAAGTTGAAGCTACTTGCTACCCTTGATAATATTGCAAAAAGTTGGTTATATCATTTCTAGTGTTCTGAGCGGAAGATATTGCTCTAGTGATCCGTCCCAATATTGCACTGTCTAATCAATATTGAACAACTTAGAGAATAAACCTATTTTGGCAACTTGAATAGTAGTTTCGTTAGATGGAAATTGCACCTTGATAAATTTTCACAGGATTACAAAAGCTTCCTTTGTTTTTGGCTTTCTGCTTGTTTTACATGTATCCTTACATATCCCCTTACGTCAATATCAAATAAATGCCTTACCCTCAGCCGAAGTCACTGCATTTCTCTTAGGACACAGTAGCTACTCTGTTCGGACATGAGCTTGGTTAGCTTATTTGGCTGCCACGTAGGACAACCCCGACCAGTTTCTACAACACGCCCCTCCCCTCTGCTGCAGCTTTCAGAGCCTCGTGCACATGCGACAGAGACATGGGCAGGTGTGTGTTCATTCGTTTGATACATGTATAGTAATTCGGTCGTAATTTTATCTTATCTTGGGATCAATTTCCGCCAAAGAAACCTCTGTAAATAATTTGCTTGTTAATGAAATATACAAGTTTTATCCATGAATTGGAGTTCTCTTCTACATTTTGACATACTCTATTACAAAATTAGATACATGAGTAGCTATCTAATCCTAGAATTCTAATTGATGGTGCGTTTGAAGAGAATGGGCAACCAATTAAGAATGAAGCACCTAATTAAGAAGTGTGTAACATCTCTTCCCTTTCAAAATTATCCTTGCCCTCATGGTTAGCTTCATGGAAATAAGACTACATCTATTGCAGGTTCTCCCACGTGGCATCTAATGAAGACAAACCTTCCTAATGGATCAATACCTCTTCATGCCTCCTAATACTCCGATCATGATTGCTTATGTTTGGTGTGCTAAGCCATCTTTATCTTTTCGGACTTGGGGGAGGTTAATTTACACATGATGTTATAGTGACATTGCTTTCTTTAAGTTTGAAATGTTGAACATCTAATGTATGCGGCTCCCTCTCGGCAAGTCTACATTATAAGCAACATTCCCCATTTGTTGTAAAATTTCAAATGAACCATAATACCTGGGTGACAGCTTCTAATTCCTATGCATATGAGGTTGAGACTTGCCTATATGGTTTTAGGCAAAGGAATACAAAAGCCTCAACATGAAACTAGGCATCAGTCTGTCCACGATCATAGACACTTCATTCTCTATTGAGTGCCTCTTCTTTTTCTTTGAGTTCCTCGTCAACCGATTCTATCGAAGTGGACCCTCGAACGTACTTCAACAAGGTTAAGGTGGGCTGTCATATACTGCCTCGTTTAATGTTTAGCTGGTGGAGTTGTGGACACTAGTTTTATAAAAATATTCTATTCATGCTACACACTTTTTCTACTCCCTTGGCTTATATTTCTTACAAGGCACCTCAAGTACATTTCAAGGGTTTGAACTTGAAATACTACTTCCATATGTCCCTTGGCTTATACTACCTCGTCTATCCATTGGATTGAGAATGGTAAGTCATTGTGAAATTGAACTGAACTTTTTGAAGCTAGAAGCGCTCTCTCCAAAACACATTTGTAAAAGGTATATCCCTGTTGCAAATTGTCAATTTGGGTATTACGTAATGCTTGAAAATACAGTTGAAGAAAAAAGCTGCAATTAAAGAAATTTTATAGGTTTACTAATCGTAATGAATCTAATTATTTTTTATAAATGTTCAACTATTAAAATGGTCAATTTTCCTTTTAAGAGAGGCAAACATTTCCATAAAATTCATTGATAATTCAAATTAAACCTACTGAGGGATTGGTAAAGATTGGAGTAGTAGTTCAGGCATTGTCAAAGGTGCTTCTTGATATCAACACATCCTTTTCCACCAGAACGTTGAACTGATGTGGTACTGTATTTTCTTGTATGTGTTCCTCCATGCTTTTCTATCACTATGGTTGCTACCAATAGGAACTTAACACACAAATATCCTATCCTAAAGAAGATAATCCCTTAGTGAAACCTCCACAACCTTTTAATTTTTCCCTATTGAATATTTTTCAATAACCTTTTGTAACTCCCTTTTGGTTTTATTCTCTCTCTCTCTCCTTTTTTTTTTTTTCAATTTTATCTTGAAGGCCCAAGTTCACCTCTCCCTAAAAAGGCTTATTGGAGAAAAGAGTGTTAAAGGCTTATAAGGCACTTTATATGTGTGTTTCTTTCCGGTGCAAGACTAAGTGTTTAATACTTTCCATGTAGTTTGAGCTCAGTTAGATTTTTCCAATAAAGAACTGACCCAATTGTGAGATTTAGGTTACCTCACACAGAAGAAGGCCTAGCTCTTATGCCATCTTGAGGGCCAAGATCCATCTCTCCCTAAAAGGCTTCATTGGAGAGATGAGTTTTTAAGGCCTATAAGGCACTTTGCAAGTGCCCTTCTTTCCAATGTGGGACTAAGTGTTTAACACTCCTCTACAATTTGAGCTTGGTCTTATTTTGGCAATGAAGGATGAAATGATTTTCCTTTTCTATGTTAAGTGTGTGTTGGTTTTCCTTTTAAAGTACTTGATTCTTCTAACTTTTGAAGTCTAACATGGTTATGTCTAATGTAGCTAGTGTGAGTGCATTTTCTTCTTTGTCATGCCCCCACTCCTTAACACTTCAATGGGCCTTAACTAAGATGACACCAATTCGATGATGGCAAAAAAATTTCTTTTCAAGCGTTATTGTCTAAGGGGCTAATTTTCTATTCTCATATATACTTAACATTTTTTTTTTACCTAGCTACAATGATGATTCTCCAAATAAGTAATGTCTTTAATTTTGAATGACTAAGATTAATCCTAGTATCTTTTTTTCATATACAAATAGAAATAAAATTTTTCTCTTGTTTTTCTTGATAGTGGAAAAAATGAGGAAAGTAAGCTATCTAGAATGATACTGATTTGTCAAAGAAGGAGAAAGTTAGTAATGTAAAAACAATGTGATATTCAATATTGTTCAAAAGGGATTTTTAGCCCCTTCGAAATGGAGATCAAAACAATAGCATTTCATGTTGTTATTACACTTAGGTTGTTATAAACCACTTGATAACAAATATGCCATATGGGTTTGACTCACTTAAGTAAACAATGCCTAGGTCAGGCCCACCCAACACAGTCTAACTAAGCCTAAATAGGCCATATGGAACACTGGATGTACTCAAGACTTTTAGGAAGCTTTACCTAATATGCCACTATCTTTATCTTTTACAACACCTTGAACAAACCATACAACTTAGGGAAAAAATTCTACTTCCTTCTTTTTGCCACTAAAATTTGTTAGTAATTAGGCACCTTCAAGTATACTCGGTCACCCACTACAAATCACATTGTTGACTGTTTACAATCGTAAAACTTTTTCACTCTAAATTGTACTTTTTCTAGGTTCTATTTTAACTTAGCTAACTATTGATCTCACTTTCCTAATATTTGCTTGACAAGGTCACAACAATCATTTCAAGAATGTTGGACAATAGATTAAAGGGATGATGCCCATAAACTATCTCATACGACATATGGAGGGTAGCACCCTACCAACTCATGTTATAACAAAACTAGGCCTAAGACAACCATTTATACTAGTCTTTCGAGTTATCTCCCATGAAACATCTAAGGTACATCTCAATTGTACAAGTTACCACATTTTTATATTTACCTAAAATTGGAAACCTTTTAATAAAATCATAGAGATGTCATTCCATTCATGCTCCAAAATGGGAAGGGGTTGTAGTTTCCTTACTGGCAATGAATTACTGCCATTACATTTCTGACAAGTTGCACATTCACTAACTTGTTTATAAATTGCTCTTATCATACCCTTTCTGAAAAACACTATCATAATGCGTTTAAGGATTTTTTGTGCTCCTTCATGAGTGCTTGAGTTTATTCATTAACAATCATTAGGATTAGCATTAAAACATTATCTAAGTGTATCCTCCTTTTATAGAAAATAACTCCACCTTTATACTTGTAAGGCCTAATAGCTTCTCCATGTTAAATATTGTCAATGAGTTTCTTTTATAGCTTAAGGTCCATCTCTACTTCATTTATGATAGTATCCATCCACTTAGGAACTAGGTAAGAAATGGCTTGGAGTGTCCCTTCATCTTGTTCTCCATCATGTCTAGACAACACATTAACCATTACATTTTTTCTTCTTGACTTGTACTCTACCATGAAATCATACACCATTAGCTTAAACATCCACTTTAGTTACATCAGTATTCTAACCTTCTACTATTGCAAGTACTTCAAACTTTTTTAACCCATTTAAATGATGAACTAGCATCCTAATAGATAATGTCTCCACTTTTGTACTACCATGAAAATGCCAACATTTTCCATTTATATGTGGATAGTTTCAAGTGATGTCCATGCAATGCCTTACTAAAGAAAGCAATTGTTCTCATACATTTCATCAAAATTACTCTTATTCCTCATCTTGAAGCATTACACTCTATAATGAACAGTTGTGAAAAATCTAGTAAATTCAATATTGTAATGGGAGTCATAATTGTCTTTAACTTCAAAAAAGCCTATTGCACCCTCTTTAACCACTTGAAAGCATTTCTTTTGTAACTCTGTTAATGGTTCTACTAGTTTCCCTTACTGATTGATAAACAAATAATAGTACCTAATCATGCCAATGAAGCCCTTAAGAGCCTCCACAATTGTCAAGATTGACCATGCCAAAATTGCCTTAATTTTTTCTTAGTCTACCATTTCCCCTTTCCCTTTAACTACATGACCTAAATATTTAACCTCCTTACATCCAAACTCACATTTTGACCTTTCACAAGAAACTAATGTTTTTGTAAGATTTCTAATACTTGTTGCATATGCTTCAAATGATCTTTCCAATTCTTCTTGTATACCAGTATGTCAATACTAACATTGTTTTCTGTAGTAAATCTTAGAATACCATATTCATTAATGACTAAAAGGTCACATGTCCATTCTTTAAACTAAACAGCATTACCAAAGCTCAAAATGGCCATGATGAGTTCGAAATGCCATCCTCTCAATATCCTTCTCTTTTTTCCTCACTTGCTAGTATCTTAAACTCATGTCCAACTTTGAAAAGATTTAAGCACCCTATAACTTATCCTATTACTTGTTGATCGTAGGAATAGGGAATTTATTTTTCATAGTATGCTGATTCAACTCCCTATAATCCATATAGATATGCCATGACTCATTTAGTATTTTGACCAATAACATAACTGAAAAGAATGAACTCATACTTGGCCTTATCATACCATCCTTAAGCAACTTAGCTATTATATCTCTCAATCTCACTCTTTGCATATGAGGATACTAATAAGGTCTCATTGAAATAAGTTCTCCATCCCTTTTTATTCTTATACAATGATTATGACATTGGTGAGGAGGTAAACTCATGGGTTTTTCAAAAACATTCTTATAATGATCTAATAATTTCTCCATTCCTAGCCTTGCCAACTCAAACTACTCCCTATCTCACCAATTTTACTCAACTATAAGAGCACCACCATTCCTTCCCTACTCAACTTCTCATTAACATCTCTTACCAAGTTCAATCAACTATAGTGGCTATTTGTAACCCAAAGTTTCACCTCTTTTTACCCATAATCAAATTTCATCTTCATAGTTATGACATTCCATACTATATCACCTAGAGTTCCAACCATTATATGCCTAACACCACATCATATGCTTCCATAATTGTAATGCCTAGCATGATCTACTAGTATTACTATACAACAAACAACCAAGACAAGTTGGAGAGTTGAGGTTTTTACTATGTGAACGAGTTATGTTGAAAATGCACTTATGATTGATGAAGGCCAAGGTTCAATGATGAGAATTAAGGAAACGAGCACAAGAAGACACCAAGTACATGAAGGTCAAGGTTTGCACAAGATGGGTATGGGAGATTAGAGCAAAAGACAAACACGCATGGATGAGGTAAGCCATTGCACACACTTGAATGGATAGCCTAAAAGGCAATGGCTCATATAGGCATGCGAGTGTACAAGCCAAAGGATCATCATTGGGAAAACAAAAAAGCTACTAGAGTTCTCACATATCTAAAGTAAATGATGTAACTATTGGAATTTAAATGAAATGAAGTGACATATGGCACAAAGAGGTGCTAGTAAAGAAGTCAATGTGGGTTTACAAGATCCACTTGGCAAGAGACCAAAGACCATTAATGGACCCCTAAGAACCAACAATAAATGGTTAGGTGCATTTAATGCACTAGTTGTTAATATACCAATGGACACCTTGGAAAAAGATTTGATTATTAAGTAAAAAGATAAAAAGCTAGCCTATTTAAAAGGCCCTTATAGGAAGGGGAAGGATTGGTTTGAGTAGGTCTCTCAAAAGACCATCTTATCCACAAAATGTTTTGTTGAAGTCATATCCAAGGGAAATACAATAATATCTTGGAAAATGGGTGGTTAAGTAGCCAAGCACGAAAAAATTCGAGAATCTCCTTTGGAAAGTTCTTTTATAACAAAAGAGGATTTGAGATTGGATAGAATTCTATCTAAAAGGTAAATGCCTCCCTTTTATGTAAACCTTCTCTTTTACTTCTTCCATAAAAGAGAATGATTCTAGCTTAAATATGAGTTTTTATATGAGTAAGGAAGGCTAGTTTGGACTTATGCATAATATAGACACCACATGGTCTTGGTACTTTAATAAGCCATGACATTTGGTTCAAATAATTCCAAGGCAAAATATTCTTAGGGAGAAAGGAAGAGCTATGAAGAGATGCAGAAATGTAAAGGCTATGGAAGAAAAGTTGATGATGGAGCAACGTTAGCGAGAAGGATCCTAGTTCATGACAATATCAACATGTTTGAAGTGAAAGCCTCGTTAGAAGCTTAGGGAGGGGTTCATACAGGAGTTTACCTTTTTTAAGATAAGGTTTTGTAGAAAAGTGGGATATCACACTAGTTAGAGTCCAACAAAAGAATATAGGTGGATGAAGGTGATGAAACCATGAAGGAGCATCTCAAGGAAGGATGAGCAGCCAAAAAGGTTGTTGAATACTACTAGGCTTGCCCTTGAGACCTATGATGTCAACAAAAGAAAGACCAAATCTTTGGTTGAGGGTGTGACTAGTGCATTAAATAGGGGGGCTAAGGAGGAGAATCAAACCCCTCAAATCAATAGAAACCCAATAGTGGAGGCCATTGGTGCATAAAGCAAGAGGCTTTATATTGTGGAAGTGAGGTAACTATAAGGCATTAGGAGGTCCAATGCTTATGAAGAAGGGGCATTGGTGCCCAAAATTAAGTAGGTGTCAGTAAAGACTAACACAATAAAAGGTAGATAGGTTGGGGTGGTAGCATTGGGATGTAATGTAAAAAGAGTTGAAGCAATTGAAGGTTGGTCTATGGAGAAAGGTATGACCATTTCTCATGATTAACATACTGTAGATGGCCATGGTAACTAATTAGTGAAAGTCATAAGGTAAACGACCATTAGCATTGTCCCACAATCTAGGATGCAAGACAGAGAAGTGCAGGTCCTTGGAATAGGCAGAAGGTGTGACTTGTGTTCTAAGTAAGGAGTTAAAGAGGTGGACCAAAGACACAATGCAACCTAAAGTTGAGAGTGGGTGTGTTTGTCGAGAATGGAAGGTTGCAATGTGGAGAGTTATGGGTGTAGACATGGTGCACCTCTACATTAAAATGAAGAGTAGCTAGAGCCACCAAGGGCCCTATTAGTCATGTGCAAAAGCTATTGAGAGCTGGACTTCACTTGGCTAGAAAGCAAAAGTTAGAAGACTTACTTGTAATAAAGTTAGGGTAAGGACCATGTAAAGTTAAGAATTGTATCTCCTCATTAAGAGTTTTGAAATATTGAGGAAGCTATACCAAGCGTTACAAAGAGAAGGTTGATGACAAGGAGGTTCTCTACATTAAACCTATTTGAGTGTTCATATAAAGGGTTCACCCATTCGATGGGAGGCAGAATGAATAAATGACAACTAACTCTAAAGGACTAGGTAAGGGAGCCAACCAAGCAAGTGGTAAATATGCAAGAATTGCATAAAAGGCATCATAATAACATGTGGTGAAGAATGTAATGTCTAGTGTGATCCATTAACATTATTGTACAATAAATGACCTAGACAAGTGAGAAAGTTGGGTTGTTGTTGTGTGATGAGATGAGGTCACTAAAAGCACACTTATGAGTGATGAAGGCCATGGCTCAATGATAAGAGCAAAGGAACAAAAGCATAAGAAGGCACCAAGTATGTAGAGGTTGAGGTTCATGCAAGATGGGCATGGAAGACTAAAGTAGAAGACATACGCACATTAACAAGATAAGCCATGGCATGCACTCAAATGGATAGCCTAAGAGTCAGTGGCTTATATGGACAAGGACATTAAGTGGAAAAGAGCAAATAGCAGGGGTATACGCACAAGCTAAAGGGTTAGCATTAGAAAAAAAATAAAGCCATTAAAGTTCCCATGCTTCTACAATAAATGTTGTAACTATTGGAATTTAAATGAAGCCTCTTAATAAGCAACACTTGTCACAAAAGGGTGCCACCTGATAAGTTAATGTGGGTCTACAAGATCCACTTGGTAAGAGACCAATGGCCTTTAATGGACCCTTAGTGAACCAACATTAAGTGGTTATATGCATTTAATGCACTAGTTGTAGAGCCCCTAACAATCACTTAGGAAGAAAGTTGACCATTAGATGAAAAGATAAGGAGTTGGCCTACTAAATAGGCATTTTTTGGAAAGAGAAGGGTTAGTTTAAGTTAGTCTATTAATGGGGGTGTTTGTTGGTTGCTCTTTATGTTTATTTTCTTCTTGTCAATCTTCATGATAGGGAAATTGAGCACCACAACCATCCTTCTAACATGGCTACCTATTATAGTGTTCATGTCAATTTTCTTCTCTTAGGTCTTCATAGTGTAGGTAACATTTATCATGGATTTCACCTTAGTGGTAAGATTAACCTTCAAATCCTTCCTCCTAACATAGGTATTTAGCCTTATGTTGCTCGTCCCTTCTCTTGTCCCTCCATTCATCATAAAAATGAGTTCAAAAGTCTTCTAGAATTTGATTTAGCCCTTTCGATGAATCTATCAAATGATCATGGCTACCTAAAGAGTCCATGCATTTCTTCCTAGATTCCATGCAATTTCTCCCTCCTAAAGAGCCAAACACCACTGACCTTTTGATTCCTTTTGTCAACAAGCTGGTTTCATCCACACTCAAGCTATGCCCTCCTCTAACACCAAATTGCTTCATCTTAGCAATTTGTTGACTAACGATGTTAAACAAATGCAACATTTGTTGTTGTGTCTCATGGATATGACAATCCATGTCGAGTTCCACATGACTTTTCAAGCCTGCTTACCTTTGGCCGAGTCAACCTTGATGTTGTTATTGGTGGTAGCAACAATAGTGGTTTAAGAATGAGTTCTTAGACCGAAAACCCATAAATCCTCCTTAAGGAGTGATTGAAGGTGTCTCATGTTCTTCCTAATGATGGAAAAAAGGAGGAAAATAAGCTATCCAAAATGATTTGGTGTTATTAAAGAAGGAGAAAGTTAACGATGTAAAAATTGTCTAATATTCAATACTATTTAGAAAGACTTTTTCAGCCTATACTAAAAGAAAACCAAAATGATAGGGTTTCACATTACTACACTTGGGTCATCACAACTTGCCAAATGACCCATATGCCATATGTGTTAGACAAACTTAAGTGAACAACATGCAATTTGGGCTTGCCTAACACAATCCAACTAGGCCTAAATAGGCCAACGCTAACACAAAGACAAGACCAACAGCTTAACCAAAAAGCAAAATAGAAAAAGACCTAACATAAACAAATTATTCCCCATCAGTCCTTTACTAGTCACACCTTAAAGTCACCTTGCTTTTCCAAAACTTGTTAGAAGAGGTTTGTAATAGGTATAACTTAAATTTTATTTGGATTCACCTCGACACTTTGCACAATGATTACATGGCCTAAATAATGGGCCTTACAATGGCCGAAGGAACATTTGGACTTCTAGCATATATTTTATGCATTTAAAAGATGGTAAGTATAGACTCTATGCTTAAATGTTCACCCTAATCCTTGTTGTATGTGTAAATTTTATCAAAAGGTACCAACACAAACTTATAGATCTGATTCTTAAAGAAATCATTAGTTAATGATTGAAATTTTAAGGAGGCATTGGTAAGCCAAAATGACATCACCAAGAAATCATAAAGATCTTCACTTTCTCTCCATTATTACTTTATATTATTTTATTTTTGTTTATTGTGAAACTCATATATCTTTATTTGCTTCCAAGCTTGTATTTTCCTACTAGCCTTTACGTCTATGTGTGACGTGTGTGGCATTTAGGGAACTTTGGTGTTAGCACCAAGAAGCACATAGAAAATTTAGGTACCAACATCAATCTACAATGTCATCATTGAGTAATGAGAAAACAGATTTTGTAAGAACTTTTGGAGGTAATGATAATCACAAACATGTATTACATATTAATGAAAAATCTGAAAATAATTTAGGCATTATTAATGTTAGTTGAAATAGTATTAGTGATAGTATTCACTTTTGATGCAAGAAAATAGAAAAAATCTCAACAAATTAATCAAAATTATGATAAGGCTACTTTAAAGTGTATAAATGTAAACAATAATAAATTAGAAAATAATATAAGTTAAGTAATTTGATAACAAATTTGGATTTCAAACAAGAGACTAAAGAAACTTCAAAAAATCTAGTAAACAAACTAGATGAATCAAGTAAAGATGGAATGAATAGCCTAGTATATAAAAAAATCCCTAGACTATTTTATGGAAATGAAGAAATTATGGTTATTCAACTAAAAAATAACTATAATATAGAAAAATATGAAAATATAAAATAAATCTTGGACTATTGGAGACAATTACATAAAGCTCTTAATCTTTCTATCCAAGAAAGAAGCAATATCATTGACATAATATGAAGACCACTTAGGTTATTTAGGCTTGAAAATACTTTGTTACTTTCTAGTGAAGAAGATGGTCAATTTTTTTATTCTAAGCACCCAATAAATAAGGCTAGTAAAAATAGCAAGTTTAAGTCTCAAAAAGAAGAAACAAAATTTGTAGAAAAAAAGAAAATGAAATGATCCACTAGATCTAGAAGAATTTCATGATTATGGAGATAGTGAATTTAATGTAGAAAATATTAAAACCAATGCTTCTACTAGTGAAATAAAAGAGGAAACACCTCTCCCACTTATCACTAACAAAAATGATATGAACAAACAAAATGTGGCCCCAAATAGGACATATCTAGACCTTACCCATGTTCCTTTAAGAGATTAATTGAAAGTTATAAATGATTGGGCACAATCTCTTTCAACTGTAGTAATCAATTATAGAAATACATGGACGAAAGATTTAGACACTTGTAAGGATTAAACTAATGGGGGAAAACTGACGTAGGACCAACAACAAAAAAAATCTAACATTTACAATTTTGATAGGGTCCAAGAGAATTTGCAAAAACACTTAAATAAAAGTTTTTTGGATATTTAGGAGAACCACTTCTACAAAATGACACCAAGAATATGCTATTCAAGGACGGATTATGTGATATATGTAGGTTTGAAGAATTTGTTAAAAAAATTTAAAATATTATTTTTTAGTATAACCACCAAAAATATGAATATTTGCCAAACAATTCTTCAATAAGTTGCTAAAATGGATAGTCTTGGTTTTAAAATAAATTATGTGCTAAAGGTAATAACATATCAATACTTAATGGCTAGAGCTAAAAAAAATAGATGAAAAACCAAATTTCTAGTTCCAGTTATGGCAAAGAATGCCATGAAAATATTTTAGAAGAAAATTAGAAAAATGTTTGTGATATTCCAAAGAGGAAATTCAATAGGAATAAAAGATTCAAATGGAGAAAATGGAAGAAGTCAAAAAATACTTTTTCACTAAAAAAAAGACTAAGAAAAAGAAATATGATGGCAAAAGAAAAACTTGTGAACATTTTATTTGCAATGAAGAAGGCAATTAAGTATCAAAATATTCTAAAAAAGGAAAAAGTGGTAAGAAAATGATCAAATTTCTTGAAAAACAAGATTTTGAAATTCTCTACAAAGAAGAAACCTTTAAATTTTTTATTAAAAAAAATAAAAGCCTATATGAGGCTTCAAGTGATGAAGAAAATTCTTTTGAAGAAGAAGAATTTGTCTTCATAATGATAGAACCATGCTTTCAAAATAATGAACTACAGGTTTGTTAACACGAAGGACTTAAATAAAAGACATTATAGGAGAAGAAATAAGACTCATTGAGTTTTAGGGAAATAAGACTCATTATAGGGAAAAATTTGTTAAAACGAGTTTTAGTATTTCAAAAGAACTAAAGAATATTAAGAATAAGGTAAAACTAGTAGCTCTAACCAAGAAGTTATTTGAGTTAAAAAATTTCAAATTTCAATAATGCCAAATAACCTACTTAAAAGAAAAGAAGAAGTAAAAAAATTGTCAAATTTATCATTTTTAAAAAGAAGATGAAGAACATATCTTTTCACCCAGTCAAGTTAAGAAAAAGAGAAAATACACATGTTTTAGAAAATTTTAATTTTATAGGATATAAAACTTACAAAACTATTTTGGTAGACACTAGAGATACAATTTGTAATTGCAGGTGGAAAGCTTTACCTCTAGAAAAAGGGTACTTATGAAGCATCTCATTATAGTAATAGAAATTGATAATAGAGAAATAAAAACAGAATTTAAAGCAAAAAAAATTGTTTATCTTTCTTAAAATACTTTATTTTCCCAATATGCATGGTGATTTTCTCCTAGGAAGTAATTCTTTTTTATTTATTATCCCATAAAATTACACTATACTACATATATTAGACTAACTCTTTAACAATTTATTTATTTATTTTCTTGTTTTCTTATCTTCGCTATTGCCGGTTTCCGCTTGCTCCAAACAGCCATCGGAATTTGCCGCTCTTTTTGGCAACAGAGCTTTTGGGCTAATAGCTCTCACGATCATTTTTGCTTCCCACCCAAACCTGTCTTTATCTACCTTTGTATTTGTTGAACCCAAGAATTTCTTCTCCTCCAATCCGGCTACCTCATTTTCACTGGCCATTCAGTCGACCCTCCTGCAATCCCCAACTCTTGGTGTGCGTCTTTAAAGGCCGAACTATGTAGTTTGAAAGGCTTGGATAATGCCCTCCCTGACAGCCAGCCGGATGGCACCATTCGCGAAATCCCCAACATGGCCTTCTTGTGATTTCAGGAAAGTCATTAAGTAATGTTGTCATTTATGATCACTTCTTCAACCAAATCATTACTTTTCACTTTCTTTTTTTTTTAGGGTACGCGCCCAAACTCAATTCTTTGTCAAGAATACTCTTCTTAATTGTACTATTACCATAAGGAAGTTCAGTCAACGGTTGGTTGGAAATGGGAGTTAAGATGGCGTAAATCCTCCGGCTCAACGTGATTTCAACAGAAGCAGAGATTGGACAAGTAACCAAAGGAGTTACCTATTGCGAAATTGATTTAATAGAGCACAAGGGTCTGGCGAAGTCAATCTAGTTTGTTTTATGCAGGAAATTACGAGACAAACGACACAGAAAAGAACTTATTTTTCACAACAGCTTAAGAAAAAGCAAAATAAAAAAGAAAGAAAAGCATAAGAGTCAAGACGTAGCCATCCTTTTGGTAGTCCGTTGAATTTTAATTCAAAACTTGCTACCCATGGTCAAGTTTTAAACAGTTACAGGCGGATTCCACTTGCTAGCACACACCGATCTTCAAACTTTTAGTCCATTTTGCCTGCAACTGTAGGTTGTCTCCGCAACGAATATTGAATCGTCAAAACACATTAATGCTTGATGTAATGGAGGGCACGTTGCAAGCCATATGCCTATTTCTTGGTCCTCTTTGGCAGGTACGATACGATTGGTTGGATTGTACGAGAAATTTTATCCTGTTTATGTTGGAAGTTGCACTGATGTAGGCTTGTCCCTATTCCCGAACAATACCTTTCAAGTTCAAGGAACTATAAAATATTAGTTATTAGGTTTGAAACCGCGTCTGACGATCACCAAACCTTATGAAGTGGCAGTGCCTGATAGTTTAAGGATTAATTTTTTAAGCATAAATATTCTTTATGTGCAGGGTGGTAAGAGATGACTCTTATCAAAGACGTTAGGAATTGCATACCTTACAAAGATAATAAAACTCCAAAAACAACTTAAGAAAAGGAAGAGTAAGAAGACCAGGAAGGGACAAAGGAAGATAAAAAAAGGGTTGGTGGAATCAGCCCCATCAGCTACTCTCCTCTTTCTCTATCTTTCTCTCTCACCCTCCTATGCAAAGCCAAGAACAAAATTTAATTTACTAGATTTTCGTGGAGGAGAGAGAATCACTAATCTGAGGTAACACGGAGTTACCAGTGTACTAGGTTATCAAAGAACATCGCAGAAAGCCTACAATCTTAATTTTAAAGCTGTCTTAGAAAGGAAACAGGGACCTTTCAACGAACAAGAAGGGTTAAGCGATCTGCTGAATATCATTTGATGGAAGTCACCCACCAAAAGTCCAACCCTTTCAACAAATAGGAATGAAGCAAATAAACAATTACAACCAGTTTCCATAAGATATAGGCAAGTGAAGCCTTGATTAGGCTTAGGAATCCGCATCTTCCCAGAATCATTGACTTGACTGGTGAAACAGTCCAGCCTTCCGTCACCATCAACGAAGCCCACAATTTTTTCTGAGAGTTGTATAAACGTGAACTCGTGGAAGGCAGTAGACAACCTCCACCACGAATTTCATACCCTTTTGAAGCCAAAGGTTAGAAGAAGCTAGAGGAGGGGTCTCAAGAATGGCGCTGAAAGTTCTTTCGGCGCTTGACTCTGCAAAGACTCAGCTGTACCATTTCAAGGCCATCATCATCGCCGGCATGGGTCTCTTCACCGATTCCTACGACCTCTTCTGCATCCCACCCGTCATGAGGCTGATCGGGTGGCAGTACTACGACGGCAAGTATCAGTACAAGGTGCCTCCCGGCGTTGTGTCAGCCATGGTGGCTATTGCTCTCTTCGGAACCGTGATTGGTCAACTGGTGTTTGGTGCGCTCGGGGACCGAGTCGGGAGACGCCGCGTGTATGGATTGGCTTTGATGACTATGGTGCTTAGCTCCATAGGATGTGGGTTTTCGATATGTAGGACTAGGGGCTGTGTTCTGGTGAGTCTCGCGCTGTTCAGGTTCATACTGGGCATTGGAATCGGCGGAGACTACCCGTTATCGGCTACGATCATGTCGGAGTTCGCTAACAAGAAGACCCGTGGAACGTTCATAGCCGCAGTTTTCACTCTGCAGGGCTTTGGGATTCTGGCTGCTTCCACCGTCTCCATGGTGGTCTGTGTCATATTTGACCGTGCATCACACAATTATCAGCCGAATGATCCGACGCCTAAAGAGGCTGATATTGCATGGAGATTGATCCTGATGCTGGGTGCTATCCCAGCCGGATTGACATTTTACTGGCGGATGATGATGCCTGAAACTGCCAGGTACTACTCAAGATTTCCTTCACCCTTTCTCTTTTGCTCTTATCTTCATCTTTGTTGAGATTCGCCTTATAGTTTTCCATAATCTTCCTGCTTTTTTCCTTTCTTTGTGTCGTTAACTTCTTAGAGAGAAGTATTCCAGTGCACATGAGCAATTCTAAAATTGTCAAAAATATTTACTCCGCAGCCAGCAGATGAATAATATAGCTGTCTTTGTAATGTAGGAAAACATGTGATGCCTGTAATTGCCGATACAAGCAGGTCAATGACATGATTAAACATCAGCTGGACTTGTACTAAGATCTATTAGAATAAATAAAATAAGCAACCTCTTTCAAGAATAAAAAATCAATTAATGGTATGTTGTCTAGAAACAGTAAACATCGAAGAAGAGAGGGATTCGTGTCTATTATTCGCAGATCAACTTTTGATATGGTTGTTCCGTTGATTCGCATGACAGATATACAGCTTTGGTTGAGCAAGATGTTTCCCAGGCAGCCAAGGACATGGAGAAAGTGTTGGAAGTTTCAATGAGTGAGATAGAAGAATGCGACCCTCTACCACAAGACCCACCATCTTATCCCCTCTTCTCAAAGCAGTTCCTCCGTTGCCATGGACTTGATCTGTTCGCCTGCGCCACCACTTGGTTCCTTGTTGACATTGTCTTTTACAGCAACAATCTGTTCCAGTCTCAGATATATAAACATTATGTCCGAGGGAAAAATGAAGTGAATGCTTATCAAGATGCCTACAACATTGCAAAACTCCAAGCAATTGTGGCAATCTGCTCCACAATTCCAGGCTACTTGGTGACTGTCTATTTTATTGATCGCATTGGAAGAGTCAAAATCCAATTAATGGGTTTCTTCTCCATGGCAGTGGTTTATTTAGCGATTGGGATACCCTATTACATGTATTGGGAGGATAACATAAATGCAGGTTTCATGATCCTCTATGGACTCATCTTTTTCTTCTCAAATTTCGGACCCAATACTACCACCTTCATAGTGCCTGCAGAACTCTTTCCTGCGAGATTTAGGTCAACATGTCATGGCATTTCTGGTGCTAGTGGAAAGGTGGGGGCAATTATTGGTTCTGTTGGATTTCTGTGGGCTTCGCATGACGGCAAAGAGGAGGGTTATCCGAAAGCAATTGGAATGACAGCTTCTTTGGTGATTCTCGGCGGAGTTTGTATTGTGGGATTCGTGGTAACAAAGTTATTCACACGTGAAACCATGGGGAGATCATTAGAGGAGAATGAGATAGATGATTAACTTAATGGTCTTATTTTCATGTAGTTACATTCCTTTCTCTGTGACTGAAAGCTGTTACTGCCTCGAACCTCTCTCTCTCTCTCTCCCTCCCTCCCTCTCTCCCCTTCCATGCATGTTGCTGTCGTGTACCGAAGGATGATGGGTCTCTCCGATCTCCATCTCAATGTGCACAAGCCAGGACAGAGAAAATCATGTTATATTTTACATTTTCTGAGACATTGCAGAACTTGTAATTGAAATGAAAGTGGCAAAGTTCTACTTGCGCAAGGATGGAAATTCTTTTCCCGCAGAGCATAGGGGTTGGCATGCAGTCTCGGCCAATACATTCCTTGTCGTGTTGTTTGAGCTTGGGTTTTGATTGGTCCAGCCTGCTGGGGCACTTGGAATTGGAATCCAGTCAAAAGAATTAAGAGCTGTATGCGGATCCATACTGCTTGTGAGAGAATCTTAGTAATTAGATCTAAGTACATAGATGATTTTAGGAGCCATTTCAAGATTAAGACAGGAATTCATGTCATCTCATTTTTCTAACTTTTAAAGCTTGTTAAGGTAAACATAAACTCATATTAGAATTTTAGTTATTCCAAAAAATCCTAATTATTTTATATCATTAATCTATTTATTTGATATTATTTTTCTAACAGTTGATTTTCAAAAGGAAAGTTCCATCTTTTCTAGCATTAGTATCAAATAAATGCAATATTTTATCACTTGTGAACTAAATTAATTTTATGTGATTTCTCCTATCATTTTATCACTTATAGATTGACTTTTTACGATTTTCTCATCTTCAAAATAAAAATTCCGAATTCAAAAACTGATTGGTTTACATTACTAATATCTAATACCCAAGTGTTAGAGTTAGGGTGGGTTAGCTTGGTTGCTCTAATTTCTTCACTTTGTACTGTGACAAGCATTGCTTAAGTCCAGCTTGAGTATTTATTAATAAAAATGCAAGTTCTGCTTATTGAAAAAAAAAAAAAACAATTCTTATAAAAGATGAAAATAATCTAGAGTAATTACCAGCCAAAAGTCCTCGATTTGGTTCCTTTCTCTTATAATTGAGAGCTTACCCATCGCTTTAAAACCATTACCCCACTCCCTGCACATTCCCATGGCATAACCACTAAACACCCCTGCCCCTCAAAACCTAAAAGCCTCAAGCAGACCCAAAATAATCATATACGTATTCTAGAAAAATTAATATAGAGTCAAAATTATAAACATTTGAGAGATATAGTCAATACTGTTGGAGATGCACATGTATTTTCCTTGTGATTACTTCTCTAATTTGTTATGAGATACTTATCATATGGCATGATTTGTTCTTATTAGAATCAGGTTATTTGAAAAATTAGCTTGAACACAATAGAGAAATATTTTATTTTTATTTCTTTATGTATTTTCCTAATTACAATTGAAATACATTCCTTGTACTATAAATAGGACAATCCTTGTGCAATTTCTATATAAATAAAAAATAAACAATAAACAATAAACAATACAAAGAAATTGCCAACTATTAGCCTTTCTTCCTTTTCACTTTTAGCCATGGTATCAAGGGCCATACTTTCTTGAGTCAACTTTTGCAAAAAAAAAAAAAATTCCCTCTAATTGCTCCCGAAATTTCTTTTGCTGTTGTTACAAATTCACCCTTACTTGCAAAACCGTGTCAACATTCCAATGTAGGAATCAATATCAATTTAAAACCCCAAACAACACCTTAACCCATATAGTTTTCCTCTTACCAAAAAACACCTTAACCCATATAGTTTTCCCCTTACCAAAAAACACTTACTATCTTTCCCCTCCCCCCTTCTTATCCTACCATGTTGAAAGCGTTTGGATCCCGTTCTGATCAACATCCTAACCAGGATGCTACTATCATTGAGGATATCACTTATTAACCCGACTCTCCACAAAGTTACTTTTGAGCAATTCGACTCAATTCTACAGTAGCAGCCGGTCTTTTCTGTTTCTAGTCATACTGACTCGATCCAACCCAACTACGACTTGTTTGAACAAACCCAGCCCAAGTTTGTGTCGGCCTAGCCCTTGAACTAGATTCTCGTCTAGGCTCAGCCCACTACTTGGCAGCCCGTTTAGTCTCAACCCACTCAGGGACTGGTTGGACAGGCCCAGCACACTTTGGAGTAGTTAGACCCGGCCTACCCTATTCAAGAGCAACCTAGCCTTACCCAGCCTACTTTGATGTAGCCTGTGTTGAGACATGTTTTGATGTGACAAAATAATTGAAATATATCTTAGATGTTATATGAATATAACACTTGTTAAAATATGTATTTGATTAAAGACTTAAATATAATTCACAAGCTGAGTGGTAGTCCAAAGATGCAAGCCTAGCCTGTAAATCATGTCCAAGCCTAGAAAAAGAAAGCAGGAAGCTCACAAAACTCAGACAAGCCTGGACCTGTTCATGACCGATGTAGCCGCACACACCCAGCTTGCGTGCAACACACGACCCACGCGCAACACAATCGAGCCCGCACAACCCACACGGCGTGCAACCTAGACAAAGCCAGCCCGTGCGATCCAGACAAATCTGACCTGCGCGCACACTGCCCGCGCGCCCAGTCCACGCGATCCGTGCACAGTCCCAACGCTCAGCTTTGCACGTGACCCGGTTCTGCTCCGCAACCCACACGATAGAGATCGATCCATGATTGAGAACCACCGCAGTAGGCAGAGATCGTTGATCTAAGGAGGAAGACTCCTGACCCACGAAGCAACAGCAAGAAAATCGGCATATATCCAAAAGCACCCACAACCCGCCGGACACAAGACTCGAACGACCCAAGAAATCCAACCGGCATTAAGAAACCAGCGCCCCAGATCAACAATCAAGCGCCGACATGTGAATCCCGAGTGTTTCATTCGCAACCCACGCAGCTTCTCGCAACCCGTATCCAAACCACAAGGGTGAGCGACCCATGATTCGCGACTTGCGATCCGAAAAGTCTAAAACCCACCATTTCAGTAAAAGGGAAACACAACATTTTGATTTGCATTTTCTCTTCCACCGTGTGACTATCTTCAATTCTACAAATGACAGATTGGAAAAGTCAGGTTAGGACTTGAGAAGAAAATCTAAGACTCCACGAAGGCAAGTTTGACAGAGATTTTTGGGGGAATCGTGGGGATGAATGAAATCTTCTAGAGAAGGGAATATTTCATTTGAAATTTGTAAAATGAGCTCAAGATGAAAGATATCAGGGGAAGAAGGAAAAGATACCTTGAAGAGCAACAATGAAAATGGAAACAAGCTAACAAGTAACAGAATATTTCATTGAGGCAAGATTGGGGCTTGATTACGAGGGAAGGTTTTTGAACAAGTCCAGTTGTGCTTTGAATTTCATTTGAATGAAAAGGGGAAGGAATTGGAGGGTGACAGAGTCCAACAGCTATTAAGAAGGAGAGGAAAATCAACCATGAGAACAGGTCTATAAAAATGAAGGAAAGCTTTAAGAAAAAGTGACACTTAGAGAACTTACAAGGAATCAAAAAGATCAAATCTTTGAAGCTCTCCTACTACAACATGTTCATCAAAGTTGCAACATTATTGAACATCTCTTTACTCTATTGCTTCAATTGTTATTATTGATTTGATTATTGAATGTTGTTATCACTTGCTTAACTCTTATATTCTTAGCAAGTGTATTGTCTTGTATTACACTATTTACCATTGGATTGTGGTGGAATGAGATTGATCTCTTGGAAAAGAGATTGGATATAAAGTCGTGTATTCTTGTAAGGACTATTAAAGAATAATGGAAAAAAAAATCTAGCCACACTAGTTAAAAGATAATAGAGGATGTAGGTTAAGCCAATTGTTGTTGCTTAACATTCATATTCTTAGAAAGTATATTATCTCATATTATGTTATTCACCATTGGATTGTGGTGGGATTGAAATTGATATCTTAGAGAAGAGATTGGATATAAGAGTAATGTATTTTTATATGAATTACTAAAGAATAATGGAAGAAGTTTTTTAACCACAAATAGGATACATTGGCAATTGTTGTTGAGCCAAACCTTTTAACAAATTCGTGTGTTTTGTGTGCTTGCTTTTACTTCTATATTTTGTTGCTTTAATTTATTAAGCACTTGAAATTCTTTTTAGTTCACAAATCAATCAATTCAACTCCCTTCTTGATTAATTAGGGGGTTAGAATCCTACAGCCTGGATCGTCCCAATCCAACCAGTTATGGCACAATGATGGGATTTCTTTTCAAGCGTGACCCAACTAGGCCCAAAATGTTCTAGGTGCCAGAAATCAAACCCGGCAGGATTTGACCCACCTTGGGGCGGATTCCTCCTTGCGTTTTGGACCCAACGCCAGCCTTGGGTTGGGTTGGTATCTTCTGAGCCAATTACCCAGATTAGATCAATCAGGGCTGGGACCAAATCCCTACCAGTTTTTTCACCTGAGTCTCTCCACTTTGCCATTGCCAGTCATTTTGAACCCCATGACCCGTTTAACACTACGGTGTCTGATGGCCTCGAGCTTCGTCTTGTTTTGTGAACTTAACTGATTGGATTGGGCCGATCCAAAAAAATAAAAAAATAATCAAGACCACAGCTTGTAAATAATCAATATGTGACCAACACTCTTAATGTAATCCACACATTATCACACTCTAAACAAAATTAACAATCCCCTGCATTTAGTATTAGATTTTCAACAATTTAAGTATAATGAATAGAATCTCTAACACATTGTGAAGCAACATAAATAATCTCAATTAGATATGCACTAACAATTATGATTTGAACACTAAGACAAATAATCAATTTTGCATATTGGAGCAACTCAAATAACAATCAATCGAAACTGAAAGGGACTTAAGAAAGGAACAATGTTACGTAGTATAACTTTGCAACAGTAATGAGGAGCATGAATCAGGACTTCACTCGACAATAATGCAATCTATAATTTTCTTAAAACTATATCTAAACCCAACCCCTAGCTTCACATATATAGACTCATTCATCAAAGCAAATTAGGAAAAATAATTCTTATCATTGTGCCATAATTCCCATGAGATTTTTCATTCAAAAATCCTTTCATTTGCATTAGACTTTGACGAGAGAATCACTTGGTACTTTAGGGAATAAAAGAGAGGAGAGTCGGCATCGACAACTATGAGAAATAAAACTAAGTCGCCTGAATGAACCTTATTCCTTTTTCTAACCCCCATGTCTTTTCTTTTTCCTAGTAAATATCACATACCCAACCCATTACAACAATCTTTCTTCCCTTAATAAAAAATTCTTCTTTTAATATGCACTAGCCTATTTACAAACATTGAATGTCTTAAATCACATAGTGCATTTGAAAGTTGAAACAATTTTAAACTAATAGATTTATCCCCATAAACATATGACATACAGTACTAAATCAAATTCCATAGATCAAGATATTGAACGTTATCACATAACTTTCCCTTCATTATAACCTTTCGGTGATAAATGTGAAAAAAGATTGTTTTCACAACTGATTTCTTTAATATTTTGCAAAGGATTTGCATTGTTATCTTTTAGATAAACTTGAATTTGCAATTAACTTTCCAAATGATGTAAAAAGCTACAAAATAACAAGTATAAATCAGCGTAACTTTGCTCCATGAAATATGCAGAAGCATGTAAGAAGAAGATGGATGGTTTTACATCATTGAAAGTCATTGTTAAATGAATGACCATTGAGTTAATAAGGGAGAAACAAGTACCATGATTCAGATTTTATTTGTAGGTAACATGTATGTAACTTGTATCGTTTATCTATTTGAAAAAGTTGTTGATCCTATGTTTAGTAATTCTTTAATCAACCTCTAAATGAAAATTTGATCCTTTCACTTCTCAGTAAAAGGTTTTAAGAGGAGTTAAAGGAGATTTTGAATATATTCCAATAGTAAATTAGTTGTTAAATTTGTAACTAATGGTGGTTACCAATCAATGACTACAAAATTTACACTTATATAAATTTGTTACAATTATATAACCAATGGTAGTTAGAAAATAATTTGATTACCTTCTAAGTTAGTTCCACGTATATTTCTAATATTTATTTCACTATTGAATTCCTTGCATTTGTAGTTACTATATTAGAGCCTAGTATATATAAAAGGAACTCTATAAAGTTTATCATCATAATAGACTCAATTAATTGGATTTTCCCATTCGTTGGTTTGTTCTCTCTTTTTCTTTCCTACATCATGTCTTGTGACAAAGTCAAATATTTTTAGCCAAAGCTAGGAACAAGCCAGGAAAAAATTTGTTTGATGAAAAATAAGAATTCCATCATTATAATGAGTTGTAGGTGAAGGCAATCAGTTTATAAAATGAGCTTAGAGATAAAAGCCCCTTATTATTATTTTTTTTTTGAAATGTAAGTTTGCATTAATATAAAGTAGTGTACAAAAGCAAAGGGGCATACTCCAACATTACAATTTTCAACAATTATAAAAAGATTGAGGTTGGAAGCCTCCAAATCTCACTCAACATGACATTTCCCTCTGAGAATTTTACATTTTGAAACAAAGAAGCTCTCTCTCGTATAGTTTTCCTTACTTTAGCCAAGAGGATGGAAACGTCGACTATTCTATTTTGAAATCATCTTCTATTGCGTTCTGTTCATATACAATAAATACGAGCTAAAACTGATATTTTAAGAAGCTTTGCAGGCAAATCCTTTTCTTTAGTTGCTCTAATCATCCATTGCAGTTCTTCATTCCATCCTCCAATATGATGTCGAATTCCATTCTGAGCAAGAATTGTCTTCCAAACCATCATTGTCCATGAACATTCAAAAAAGAGATGACTCATATTTTCAACATAGGACTGACAAAAGTCACAATATAAGTTAACTAAAGGAAGCCATTGTACCATTCTTTCTGCTGTAGAGAGTCGATCTTGACAAACTAGCCATCCAATAAAATTATGTTTGCAAATGCCCCATGTCCAAATTAAATCATACCAATCTACTTTTTCAGTAACTAGTTAAAGGTCATGATAAATTTGTTTGCAACAATAGGTAGACGTATAAAGAACCTAAGTAAGTATAGGCCTTAGTTTAAGAAGACCTCTCTAACTCCATGCCATGGTGCCTTTGATATTAAGCTGCATTACTGAAGTTCTTTTACATTTTGTACTATGGATTCACTTACTCCATAATGAAGCGTCTGGAAGATGGATGAGTTTCCAAAGCAAACGTCCCAAAAGGACTTTATTCTAAAGCTTCAGATTTGGTAACCCCAATCTCCCTTCCTTCTTTGGTGAGCAAACTATTTGCCAAACAACTTTGTGGAAGTGTTGTGTATCTGTAGTACCTGCCCATAGAAAGTTCCTAATTTAGATACTACTAAAAAGCATATAAAGATAGAAATAGAAACAAAGTAAGTTGCTCATCTAATTCCCGATTTTCTAACCTAAACTCTTTGGGTTCATGGACATTCAAAAGTGATTACGGTTTTTGCTTGTGGGAGAAGTTTGCGTTGCCTTTGCAGTAATTACCGACCCAATTCCTCCCCATTCCTCATCTTAGACAAACCATATCCTGTCGCATCAGCCCATAAAACCATAATAGAAATTCAAAACTTGTATTTTTATTCTCAAAAACCGACCACTTTGGATTTACACGAGCCATAATAGAAATTTAAAACTTGAATTTCTATTCACCAACTAAACACTTTGGATCTACACCAGCCAACCGACAAAACCAATAATACTGATTAAGAATCAAGCTGATAACTAGTGATTAAGTTTTGAAGTTTTACGCTTATAGATTGTAAGGCATATCTTATGGAGTGTATAACATACAAATAATAGCATTCCAATATATAAAGTCTCTCTTCATCTTTTCTTAGTTTTTTTGTTTTACTAGTCACATCTTAAAATCATACTAATCCTCAATTGTTTTTACATATGAATCTGCTTGCCCTTTCTTATAATAGAAAGCTCACCCATCGCTCAAAAAACAGTACACTCAAATCCACATCCACTGTGGAACCACCAAGCTCCACCGCCTTAAATTTCAAAACTTCTACCAGATTGAAATAACTTTAGTTATGAAGCTAAAATTAGGAGTAAGCGTAAAATGATAATTCTACATATAAGAATACAATGTAATTTGACAGTTAAGGTTTCTCTCATGTTACTATCAAGTATGAGGTTTTGATAAACTTATATATATATTATATTATTCAATAAAGCATCACATTAATCAAGAAGAGAGAGAACCGGAAAAAAGTGGTAATTCATTGAAGGCTTATAATTATATGAAAGTTCTGAAGGAAAAGGTAAATTATTACCTTTTATATATGGTCTTATAACAAGGGAATGTTTCTAAACATCTTGTAATGATTATTAGTATATATTAAATTTTACTTGCTGGATTATCCAAATCACATAAGTTCGTAATAAGTTTTTGTGTTTATTGTGTGAGTATGCCTATTGCATGATCAACATTAATCTCCTAATGATAACTATTGTATCTAGTGTGCATAGTTCATATGGATAAAATCCCTCATCTGCATCTATCAACTTTACTCCCTACTTAATAATATATATCAAAGCTATATGATAAATATTAGAAAATTTAAAATCCAATCCAAAAACTAATTCATAAGTTGAGGGGATATTTTCTATACTTAAATATTACTTAATGATCTTGTCTTGTGAATATAAAATTTCGTCTCTAATACTTTTTGCCATAGTAAGTGTATTTTGAGCTTAAAGTTGATTGGAGTAGAACGAATACCATTTGCACAACAAACATATTTTAAAAGTTCAAGATTAAATAATAACTTTAATAAATCAACATGAACTTTAATACTACGTGAGAAATAGGTCTAAAATCCAACCCAAAAGTTAATTCATTAGTTGAGAGAACATTTTTATACTTAATGTTACCTAATAATTGTATCTTTTTAATGAAACTTTAAAGGAAGCATGTAAAGTACTCCCTTGTTCAAATTTGACTAAACTCTCTTGCTTTAATATTTTGTCTATGCACTACGCTATCTAAAAAATCATTCGTCAACACTTTCGAAATGACATAACAGCAGTTCCCATGATTTCGTTCGACGTTGTATTGGGAAACTTAAAATAGAACATCTCAGGACATATGTTATATGTATTACGGCAACACATTGTATATGAGCCGAATTTTAACTACCATGAGACATAAAAAATGCCGATAGTCCACTCCACCACCCGAGAGATTACCAGCAGATACCATTCGATCGTTCCAGGGTCTCTCCAGCGAGGAATGTGTATTTAGAGCGATATAAAAGGAAAATGGGAATTTTTTAAGCCCTTGGAAATTCAGAAGAATGGAGTTGAAAGTTCCTGCAGCCCCACCAAACCAAGGCCATCGTCATAGCCGGCATGGCCTTCCAATGCCTTCGAGCTCTTACGTATCACTCCAACTGTGGGACCCGAGAGACGTGTCACCTATAAATATGCGCCCAAGTCCAAGTCTATAGTTTAAAGAACGAAATAGTTAAATATATAGCGAAGATATCATGTCAAAATATAAGTAACATAAAACTATTATTATTTTTTGTTAGAATGCTCAAATGTTTTACCTAAAAACTAGCTCAAGAGTTAGAAATAATTTTTTTTTCATCTATATTTCATCATAAAGGATCACGCTTCCGATATGAGACATATATCTTGCACACACACTCCTACAAGCTAAGTGACATTGAGGTTGAGATCATACTAGATATAACATATTCAACCCAAATCCTAAAATTATGTTAGAATGCCCAAGGGTATAGCCTAAAATCTAGCACAATAGTTGAAGAGATACTTCTTTGATTTATCCTTTCATCATAAGAGATCATGTGTTTGGTGTGAAACTTTCACCTCGCACACACCTTTTTATGCTAAACACTAATGGACGCAAAATCGCATGGGATAGAGCATATTTAACTTGAGCTCTAATACTAGATTAAAAAGCTCACGGATTTTACCCAATAGCTTAAAGTTAGAGAGATGCTTTCTTTATTTATGTTTCACTACATGCGATTATATTTTTATACTATAACTTTTATCCTACACACATTTTTAACATAATCTCTTTATATTAATTAAAGTAAATTATAATAACTTAATGTACAACTAATTGTTACAGACAATGGGGTGAAATTATAAGGATTCAATTTATACACAGTGAGGTGTCACATTTGAATAATTGGACTTCAATACTATTGTGTGTAGAACAATTCATAAGCCAAGTGTTAGGTCGGGCTTTTGTCTTTCCAACATAATATTATAAGCCAGGTTGACAATATTCTACATTTGTATGACTTTAAATCTAATGATGCTTGGTGTGTGGAAGAGTATGAGTAGAATGAGTCTCATGTAAAAAGATAAGGCTCTTGAAGTAAAATTGAAATAAAGATTGACCTTTACCTAATATTTGGGTTTGACAACTACGTTAAAAATAATAATAATTTTCTTCCTTAAAATTAACTGTTAAGAAATTGAAATACTCGAACATATAAAAAGCATATCAAACCAAGATATTGATAACATAGATAAGTAATAAGTAGTATTAAAAATAAGAAAAGAACAACTCATAAGGTTTTCATTGTTAGCCTTATGTTCATAATAATTCACGACTGAGTCTAAATCGTAGCATGAAAAGTAGTCGTATAAGAGGCCCATTCCGGCGATTATGATGCCCTTGAAATGCTATAGCTGAGTTCGCGCGGTGTCAAGGACCGTAAGGACCTTCAACGCCATTCTTGGAAAAAGTATCCGATTGCTTAGGATTCCCTTTCTTTTTATATTGCTTCAACCCTAGTCCACGCCAGAAGGAGACTGAAATTCCCTTCACCTACGAGTTAACAATAATGGCGTACGGTTTCCACGTACCATTCTAAGATGGTGAGAGATAGTCGGCCATCAACCCAACGAATATGCGGATACAATTCGTACATTATGGGTGCTAAACGTACCTTGAATATTGCTATTTCATGCCCAGGCCAGTATGCTCTATTGTACATCAATTGTGAGGGTTGGTTTTGGACGTCTTCTTGTTCTTCTATGAGTTGGCATATTAGATGGCTCCATCCGGGGTAGGGTATAGGAATTTGGAAGAATGAATTTCATTGGAACAAAAAAAATTTGATTTTAAGTTTGTTCATAACAAAATTTACAGGTCAATTGATTCCATTTTTTTTTTCTTATTACTTTTTAGCAATATTTCGTCCAATGAGCAACGAAGAATGTGATATGGGTCATTTCCGAAGACAAGTGTAAGAGCCATTCATCTTTGCAAACAAATGTGAATCACGTACTTATATCCTCTTTGAATTCAGCCTACAGCCGATTACGCTTAAATTGAATCAACCAAGATTAAGACGGAAGTACAAGACCCTCATCATCCTTTTGGATACTCAAGGAGGTACTTCTTAAGAATCCTGTTTTTGGGGTCCTAATGTTAGAAACTGATATTCTCAAATTTGCTTCAAGCATACGCATGCAATTCATGAATCCAGGATGGATTTAAAAAGGGACCCATTTAAACAAAGATATCAAGGGTCAGATTGCTTAAAGTCCTTTGCTTTTGTTGGGTAGTCACATCTCCTATATTCTTCAATTATGAATAGAACATAATGAAGAATTATAAACAAATGCAACAGGGTTGGAGTTTTTATTCGAGTAAGAGAGATAAGACTTCTTGTATGCATTCTTGTAGGTTGCTTGAGATCTATTACAAGACCTAGAATACCTTTTTTTTTTTTTTGATTGTTACTTTCCTTTTTGGGTAAAGGCATGGTGGATATGAATGGGAAAGCATGATATAAATTTTATCTACGTTTTAGGTTCATTTAGGCACGGATTTAGTTCATTACTAATTATAGTAGGGATGCGGACTTTGCTGTAGTTCAAGTATTCTAATTCAAAATAATTTTAATATTCTACTCCAACTATCATGGGCTTTCTTGATCTCTTGACCTTTTTGAAATAAGATAAAAAAATAGTAATAATAATAAAAATTATAATAATAATTATAATTATAGATGACAAGCTGATAATCTTAAAATGGGTTGTCACCTATTAAATGAAAAAAAAAAACTTTAAAAATCTTCTCAAATGTAGTAACTCTTTAAAAACTCTATACCCCATATAGGGCAACTTTTTATTAACGATTTTCAAAACAAAATACACACTTTTCGTTCTTCCAACAACTTAATCCAATCTCATATAACTCTCCAACCAAGCAAAAGTTGTTTAGAGAAATTTTATGTACTAAAAAAACTTAGTTTTAGTCTTTGTATATCTTAACTCGGGCCACAACTGAACCAAACAAATAACTAAATAACAAAACAACAAAACTACTAATTTCAGATTTTAAGATTTTTAAATCCCCCAAACCTCACCAAAGCAATCAATAAACCTTTAATTTTGACCACTAAGTTTCCCATCTTAGAATTCCCTTTTTGCATAAGGAAACTCAAATCTATTTTGACAGAGTAAAAAACCAATTTCCCTGCCCTAATTTCGTAACCAAAATTAAAAAACCCATATGATAATTGAGCTTGATCCCAGACAAAGACAACTATTCTGCTGAAGTCCAAAAGCAGCCATGATCAACACTCCAAGTGGAAGAAAGTGATAGGCCATAGAAGCTCTAGGTTCCCTTAGAACCAAACAGAGAATTCAAGGATTATTTTATAGATATCATGTGACACATGATCTGGATATTCGTGGAATCAAGGACGCCAATTGTCAACCGTCTATCGATTCGCACCATCGGGGAAATAACACGGAACTAACCGTACGAGCCGGCTGAAGGTCATGCTTTTTAAGTCGGAGAGCCGGGAGTCTCCATCTCACCTGCCGTGGACTGCAGTAGCCCTCGGATAATTTTACGACCATGGCGTTGAAAGTTCTTACGGCGCTTGACAGTGCGCGGACTCAGCTTTATCATTTCAAGGCCATCATCATCGCCGGCATGGGGCTCTTCACCGACGCCTACGACCTTTTCTGTATACCTCCGATCATGGCTCTCATCGGACGCGTGTACTATGCGGACGGGAAGGACAAGTACCGCGTGCCTCCCCCCGTGGGGTCGGCGATGGTGTGCATCGCTCTGCTGGGGACCGCTACCGGTCAACTGGTGTTCGGCAGGCTCGGGGATCGAGCCGGGCGGCGGCGCGTGTACGGGCTGTCGTTGATGACAATGGTCCTCGGCTCTATAGCGTGTGGGTTCTCTGTTTGTACCACGAGGAGCTGCGTTCTGGTGAGTCTGGGGCTGTTCCGGTTCTTGTTGGGTGTCGGTATCGGCGGGGACTACCCGTTGTCGGCCACCATCATGTCGGAGTTCGCGAACAAGAGGACACGTGGGGCGTTCATAGCCGCTGTTTTCTCGATGCAGGGGTTTGGGATTTTGGCTGCTTCGATGGTCACTATGGTGGTGTGCGCCATATTTGACCGAGCGTCGCCGGGATTGACGACGGATTCGACGCCGGGTGAGGCCGATATAGCATGGAGGGTGATACTGATGCTGGGTTCTCTTCCGGCCGCTTTAACATTTTATTGGCGCATGAAGATGCCGGAAACTGCCAGGTAATTACATTGTATTTTACGTTTTAATTTGATGTCAGTGAATCAAGAAGTTAGATAGGATTATGGATTTTCCGTTTCCTAGGTACCGTGCAAGCACTATGAGAGTACTCTTAGATTCTTGTAGCTGAATTGCTCATCAAAACATTTCCAATTACAGTCAAATGACCTTTTTGCTTCAGAAACAGGACGTTTTTTGCTCCTGTTTTGAATGGAAGGAATATGAAATCTAGAAATATAAGGAAAGGTCTAAGTTGACATGGTGTTAAGGTATAACCGGTTTTAAGGTATGAAGCTAGGCCTTCTCTGGTATTTTATCGTAGTTTAGATTTAAATGTAACGTCCGACCGAGGTTGAAAATTTCATCCACAGCCTGAATTGATTCTTAGGAAACAAGGTAGTTTTCCTCCTTAATATGATACTTAGTCTAGGTTCAAGCGTTACTTCTCGTTGATCATAGTTTAAATTTCCATGCTTTCACTTACTACTCGTACCAATCACTTTTGGATTAGAGCCTCGTGATTCCAAAAAAGAACATAATAAAATTAGTAACTTTTTCACATTACAAATATATATATTCAAGTGGAATCAGTGACAGGCTCTTTTACAAACTTATGAAGTTTTTTCTTCTGTCATAAATGGGTATTTAGTTCTCTTTTTCATGTAATGTTATCACAGATATACAGCTTTGGTGGAGCAAAATGTCCTTCAAGCAGCTAAGGACATGGAGAAAGTGTTGGAAGTTCCGCTGAATGAGATTGAGGAAGGGAATCCTCCGCCACGAATTCTACCACCCTATGGGCTCCTATCCAAGCAGTTCTTCCGCCGTCATGGCCGTAATTTATTCTCTTGCTCGTGCTCATGGTTTCTCCTAGACATTGTATTCTACAGCAGCAACCTCTTCCAGTCTAGGATATACGCACATTACATCCCGTCTCAGTCAAAACTGAATGCCTATCAGGAAGCTTTTGCAGTCGCAAAACTCCAGGCAATCATCGCAATCTGTTCCACCATTCCAGGCTACTGGTTTACCGTCTATTTTATCGAACGTATTGGTAGAGTTAAAATCCAAATGATGGGTTTCCTCTTGATGGCAATGGTGTATTTAGCAATCGGGATACCCTATTCTCTGTATTGGGAAAGTAGCAGAAACGTGGGCTTCATGGTCCTCTACGGCCTGACCTTTTTCTTCTCAAATTTCGGGCCGAATACCACCACCTTCATAGTGCCTGCTGAGCTTTTTCCGGCGAGATTCCGGTCAACTTGTCATGGCATCTCTGGGGCTGCCGGCAAGGTAGGCGCAATCATCGGTTCCGTTGGATTTTTGTGGGCTTCACACAGTTCAAAAGAGAGTAGCAATCCCGAAGGAATTAGAATGACAGCCTCGCTGGTAATACTAGCTGGAGTTTGTTTGGTGGGACTCGCTGTGACATTCTTTTTCACCCCTGAAACTATGGGGAGATCATTAGAAGAAAATGAACACGATGACGAACCCGACCAGCCGTTTTCCGGGGAGATGTCTTTAAGGTACGAATGAAGCTGCTAATTTTTCTGCCTCTGGTCTTTACATGGGTGTGTTTTTTTGGGTCGAATCCATGCTTAGGCCTTTGTTTCTACATTCGAAATCCAGGTTCCATTTGTGGGAAGGGTGAAAGTGTTGATCAAAAGGAATCCCTCGCAGCTGAAAATTCTTTGTACTTTTGCCTTACAGTTTCATTAGTTCACATCTTTTTATGTACAAATATGTGTGATAGTTGGCAATAAGATTTACACTGATAAATTTATCAAGGTGGCTTTGTTTACAAGAATGTTCTACGTGGTTGGACAGGAAAGTCTCATGTTTTAAAAATATGATTATTGAAAAGCACTAAGTATATATATAAAAAAGTCACCCAAACTCATGAAATAATTATTGAGTTAAATTATAAACATATTTTTAATATAATTGAATCCCTGATAGGGTGAATTCACCAATTAGGGGTTTGACCCAATTACTTCTGGTAGAAAGTCTCCAATGAATAAATTATCATTTTTCTTATAAATTAGTTTTAAATAAGTAAATTTTCTAACAATATTTTTATTGAACTAATATGATTTTACAATTGCAATTCGTCTATAGAATCACATTATTAACGAGTAAGATTATTCAAAAACCAAAAAAAAAAAAAAAATATCTGGTAAGCGAAATATAATCCATATCTTAATTTGATGCTAAAACCACGTTTTTCCTCATATTTTCTAATTCTTCTTGGTAGGATAAGAAGCCATTTTGTTGATTCCACAAAGCCCTTCAGGTTTTGCTGTGTTCCTCTTCATCCTTATGTAGCCTTTCTCTCCCCATTTTGAACCCCAGGAATTCTTTACAATGATGTAATCCACACCCTTTGATGACCCATATCCAACGGCGGCCACACCGTGATCCAGCTCTGTTCCACAATGGCCATCAAAAATGCCCTGCAAGTTCCAAATCTCTTATATCAGAGGTTGGTATGTTGAAGCATGCAAATCTATGGCCGGCATGTTATAAGTGGTAGAAAGCTTACACCACTGTAGAATTGGAAGTCCCTGCCGGAAGCATCAATCGCCACGCTCAGGGGCTGGATCGAGAGAGCCTTCAAGAGGCTTTGTTCGTCGTTCTGGGGTACATCATGGTAGCCATTGATGGTCACTACATCCAACTTTCCCTGGTTAAGAAAGGGACAGAGATTTTGAAGAACTTAGCATATGCCATGATACCATATAGCTCATTGCTTGATTATCGTAATTCTAAGCACATTGGTTCGTGTCATGAACCTATACAAATGGAACAACATACACATACGCAAGCATCAAGAATACTGATAATTTTTACATAATTCATAGTAAACGAATCCATATGTTTACAAAGAAACAATCATTTTGCTAAAAAGTAATTCTATTACCATTTAGAGAATTCCATACACCTAAGAATTAATATTTGTATTTTTCTTCTAAAAACTTTCTTTGGTTACTTTAAGTGACATAATATAAATTTTTCCAAATTTCATATTTATGAGCAAAATAAAAGAAACCATAATAATATTACTATTTTACCCTTGACTCCAACTCCGACTTGTAACCCAACAATTAAAGATCCTGATCTAATCCTAACCGAAGGTGGTTATGCACTGATCTACACCCTTTTTCAAAGGCTGCCTGTGCAAGTAGTCTCAGGGCCTAGAACATGGGCTTTCTACTTACCTTTTTCATCCCACAAGTGCCTTGTTCCATGAGGTATGGGTAGTCTTGTTCTTTGTGAATTCCTCCGTTAGAGACAATAAAAGCAAAAGCGTAATCCATGAGACCCCCATTGCAGCCATTGTTGTAGTTTCTGTCACAATCAACTAGCTCTTGCTCTGACAGCGAAGTCAAGTTTCCTGTAACGATTTTGTTTATGCCTTCCACCGCTGCAATGGTCGAAAAGGCCCAGCAACTTCCTGCGTGTTCACCAAATCTTTGTCACTTCGCGCCCATTACTAATCACATAGGATGAACGACTTTGTATCATGCAAGCCCAAGTAGAATCAACGATATAATAAATGCATAACTTGTGAACATGGCAGTGATCAATGGTTGGTTAATAGTGGCCCAAAGAGTCAGATTGGGTTTTGACATCCCGTACCCCAATTCCCTTTTCGTAATTAAAAAAAATGCATAATTTGAAGGATTCTGCAGAGAACATCAAACATTGATACCAGCAGAAATAATTTAGATACTTGCCGCAGGAGCCTTGGTTCTTGACATGAGTGACAGCTCCTTTCTTCCTCCAATCCACAGACTTGGGCAAATCTACGGCATTTCTGTAAGTGAATTCTTCAGGGGACTGCCTGTTCTTAGGCAACTCAGCTTTCAGCCCCAAATACATCTTTTTGAACTCTTCGTGGCTGAAATCTGCAAACTCATTTAAACCCAGCCAATAGTTACTAACCTTTTTGTTAGTCTCATCGATGTGCTTCAGATTATCCTTAAAGATCTCAAACCTCTGCAGCTTTTCCTCAAGACTCTCGTAGCTTTTGCTATGCGTTGCCATCCATGACTCAAAGAGATCAATGAGTTTATCCATGGACAACACATCGTCCGGTGAGTAGCCCACGATGGAGAAGTCGTGAGCAAATGCTGAACAGGCAAATAAACATACAGAGCAAGCCAGGAAGATCTTGGAATATGGGAAAAGAACCATTTTTCTTGAGGGGTCAGTAGTGTTGTGCAGAATGGATGAGAATAATGAAGGGGAAGACGCAGGCTTTTTATATAAGTTACGTTTCATGTGTTGCTTTCAAGTAAAGTTGATCATGTCTTTCTTCTCAAAACCGAGTCTTTAAGCTTGGTTCTTCGGCTGGCTTTGAATCTAAGCATACGTTCACATGCCTTAACAGACGGTTGATGAGAAATTCTACAGTGTTTTATTGCTTAAAAGAAGCTTCGATTGAGTCGGCAACGTCGAAAATATCACAAGGCCCAGTTATCGGAAAGCTTGAACCATTGCAAAAGAAAACGAAGCTCAGAATCCTTGAAGCAGGTGTGCTTAATAAAGCGGCAGACTAGTTAAACATGTTCCTTTGAACTCAAGCTCGCTACTTTTTTCCACAATGTCATGCCGATTGCAGTTCACGATTGTGTGCAGCCATCATTAGGTTTGGAGTGTTTTCTTTTATTTTTTTAAAAAAATTGCAGTGGAGGCAAAATAGTCATTGTGCACATCCAGCGTAAAATTATAATTTTACTGGATTACAATTACCTCTCCTATTGATTCTGAATTTGATTTTGGCTTTTTTGAAAAAGTTAATTATTGTGTACTTGTGTATAAAGTGAGAGCGAAAGAAAAACAAATGAGAAGAAAAAAAAAAAGAAAAAAAAAAAGAAGAAAACCCTTTTGTAAGAGAAAATTTTTGAAACAATAAAGGAAATTATTTTTTTTAGACATAAATTTTTTTTTTCATAAGTAGGTTAAAACTGAATATTCCCAAATGAATATGCCTTTGTTGTTTGATTGCCATTCTTTTCTTCAATTTTAACAAATGTGACTACTTTACCAAAAGCCCTAAACCTAATGACAAGTTACATCCATTACTTTTGAATGTCATCTTGGGGTTTGAACTTGGGATGTAATAATTGATTCTAATACCAATTGTAATAAATCTAACTACTTTGTCAAGAGGCCTAATTATGAGTTTGAGTTCTATTTCAAAAGGTTAACCCCATGTAAGGATTAGCCAAACTCCTTTATATGGCTAGAGTCCCTTACTTGCCTTTTTAATGTAAGAAAATGAAGTTTATTACATTCTCCTATTTTATACTAGAGAGGCCCATTGCCTACCCTACACTAATGATGATAGTTGCAAACTATTGGGTTAGGTCAGGGATTTAATTTTGATATCAGTTATCAAGAACTTGCAATTCATTCTAAAAGGTCAAGTTAATGAGAGAATTATTCATGTCATCTTACATGATTACATCATCTTATTTGTCTTCCCAATATGGGACAACGAAGTCAATTGCACCAAACTTAATTGTGAACTAGTTCTATTACTTTTGAATAACATCCTTCATCCACTCCCCCAGAAGTCCAAACGTGTCCCGACCCCCTTAAGATCATTACACCAACAATCAACACATAATTATTTAAAATAGTATTATTGCAAGATGAAGGTTGATCCATGCAAAAAGACAAGGAGGCTGCTAATCATCTCCATTTATCTATGCAGCCCTATGGAAACTCCATACAACTACTCCATAAAACTTTGTTGAACAATCAATTATATAACATTCTAAATGACATACTTCTTAGTCTCCTATGGATTTAGCTTTTGTTTTGCCTGCAAATTAAAAAACCTTTGTCATAATCATTGCGCATCTTTCTGGAAGCGCGTAACAGACATTAGGTCACTTCAACATTATTGGGCAGCACCGTTTGATATTTGAAGAATTCCGGTTACAAAATCAGTGATGTTAGCAACGAAGCACATTGCCATTAATGCTACTTTTCTTACAAGCAAATAATTTATATTTAAAGACAAATTATTTTTGCTGCCCAATGTTTGACTTAGGTTTTAATGAAAAGGTCCAGTTTCACCTTAGAAAAGTCATTCGCACTGATTTATCAACCTCGGGTTTGCATTGCAGGCTAATATAAATAAGATATGTCAATGGTGACAGTAACACATGTTCCGTGATTCTGAAGTTACATGAAGAATAAGTAATGATTTTATCGACTATCGACACGATTTTTCGATCTCGATGGTACGGTCTCATGCTGCTAAACTTTGATATACTTGTCCAAGTCTAGTTATTATGGGATTTCAATTTAAATGGTTAGCGTTTAAGACACCAAGTAGGAGACAATAAGATACAACGACCAAAATTTTTATTAAATAATAGTTGTTTTATATTATTATTAGATTTTTTATACATTTTGAAAATAAAAAGATTTCTAGTATTTTGAAAGACCAGAGTTTATTCAAGAAAATATATTAATTCTAACAAAACTAGTTTAATCAGTAAAGGGACTAATTCCAAGAACAGATATCCTATGTGCTTTCTCAGTCAGTTCCTCTTCCTCCCTAAGCACAACAAGAAGACGAAAACAAGACAACTCAAGGCCGTGAAAACGACAAAGGGATTCCGGGCTTCCTAGTGGATCCCAAGCAGCCTGCGACAGGGCGTACGAGTTGTCTTGTCTTTCTAACCAACCAAAAACAACAGCATTATGACTCTTCATTACCATCTCGTTAAGCTCGAAGAACATTTGTAGCTGTGATTATCCATAGCGGCCAAAGTTCATAGCCATAGTGTAGCCAGAGGGCCCTGAAGCAAATTCGAAGCAATAATGGCGTTGTACGGACACGGAAAATGGTCTGGTTCTTGATTGTGATCTCCATTGGATTCCAGGAAATATGACGCTGCATGGACGATGAAGGTTTCGTATTCGATGAATGGTCAGAGCTCAATAAGGGGGGACTCTGTTAGTTTAGCTCCTGTCCCTCTAGCTCTCGTAGGGCGGTTCCTGCGACGAGCTGAGACCAGGCCGGACTTGCCAGGTCCGTTCCCTAACCCTTTCTGACTTATTTACTTGCTTCTTCCGTGCATTCTATATTACATAAAAACTCATCCGTTGAAAATAATATTATTAGTAATGTGTTTTATAAATTTAATATTTTTTTTCTTGAAATGTATAAACAACTAGTGTCTTTCACGTACCGAACCCTCCCACTTTACTGTAATCCCTGCATTGCTCGACCCTAAGAACTCTTTTTATTTCCTCGGGGCAACCAGTTGGCTAGTCGGGTTTTTGGGTTTGGAGCTGTGAGGGAAGAATTCTAAAAAGAAAATCATACTGAAATGTTTCATGTTGTTTATAAAATATTGAAAAAAATTACAATAAAAATTTTATTTTAATGAAAAAATAAATTTTTAGTATAATATTGTAGTTTGTAGTTCAAGTAAATATAAAAAAATAAACTTTTGTGTTTGTTCCCTTTTTTTATTCTGAAAAAAGAAATCAAACTACAAATTCATCCTATAAATGGAGTCAAGGTTTCAATTCAACTTTCCAATGATAGATCCCGTACATTCATAACATTATTGGTCATTTCTCCTAAATCATTAATGGAATGGCCAAACTGGCTGGAATCCCTTGTATATTTATGATTCCAAAATGTTAATTCAATCTTTTGAAGCACATTCCAAGTATAAGTCTAAAACGCATAATGCAATCCCATCACAAGAACTCGGTGCGGATCTCGAGACCAATCAATGGTCTAAGGGTCTAGAGGGACTAGGTACGTAGCCTATGGAAGATAGGAAAAAACCAAAATATAATGGCAGGGACAGGGCTAGCTTTTATAGCTCATGTAATTTTCATGTAGAGCCTCTGTAGATGTAGATCCTAGCTGCTGTTATCTTTTACTTGGGTAAGTCGCTAAGATCTGGACGATTCTGGTTAACAAGCGTGGGAGAACTTTTGTTACCTGATCATTCTACACGTGCAACGATGGAGAAGTAGATGACAAGCACTTTACCCGAGGAAAAACTTACTATTCACCGAGATAGCGAAGGGAATGGCAAGCAAAGCCGGTTGAAGACTTTTATCTTTGTTTTTTTTTTTCATTAAATAAAGGAGAAAAAGTTGATGTCTCATCCCTTAATGGTTGTAAAATAGGTATTTAAATGTCTTACATTATTTATAAATTAAATTAGATATAAAAAATTTCAATAATATTACTCAAAAACCCAAAACTTCGTAACATGAAAGATGCAGGATAAGTATCTGAACATATTACATTTTTATATTAAAATATTATCACTCTCTTCACAAACCCCTTTGAAAAAAAATGTACTTCCTTCTGTCCTATCTTTGTTTTATCCAAACAATGCTGCGTGGGATCATATAAACAAGAAGGTTTGCTGGAAACCACATCAAAGTGTTCGATCTTTAAACATCTCCAAAAATAGGAATGCAGAGGATGAAGTTTCTGAAAAGCGCAACAGAAGACAACCCAAGACAAATAATACAATCCAAAAGAAAGAAAAGAGAAGATGGAGAACTCAACTTGAGGGAGACTTAACAGTGATGGTACTGCAATAATGCACCTTTTTCAACGAAGAAGAACGCTGTCATTTCATGTGGGCTCACCGGTCGTCCTCGATGAAACTTTTTCGAGTTATTCTTTTACTTTTAAGTGCCTAATGATCCTACAGCAGCTATAATACACCCATTATTGGATTTTATAACTGAAACGGATTAGGTGACGATGAGATCAGTGTTCAGAGGTCGATCCTCGTGTTTTCTCTCTGAAAGAGAGCCTGACTCTGGATCTCTTAAACCTATATATGCCAACATACGCACGCATAAATCTCTGCAACCATCTGTGCATTTACTACCCTCCACACCCATTTTATAACCTTTACCACACCGCTTTTGAGACATAAATTTCCCCGTTTGGTTGCCTCTGAGTTGCGCCTCTCAAAGCCCCAACAGCCTTTTCTGAACGTACCTGGTGAGCTTCCTTCTCTTACAGTTTCAGTGCTTTTTCGCTGCATTTCGCATCACCAAAACACAGAAGGATCCAACTGAGTGGGGAGGATAGGATTTCTCTGGGTGGAGGTTTTGGCAATGGAAGAGGTTCTGCGTGAGCTCGCCGGCCCAGACCTGAACGAGCAAGGGTTGCCGCCGGGGTTTAGGTTCCACCCCACCGACGAAGAAATAATAACCTTTTATCTGGCTTCGAAAGTTTTCAATGGGAGCTTCTGTGGAGTGGAGATTGCAGAGGTTGACCTGAACCGATGTGAGCCGTGGGAGCTTCCAGGTATCTCCAGTCGTACCCAGAAAGACAGTAAGCTTACTGTTTTTATCATTGATTTTTTGAGAGAGTTTTCTTTTTGCCCTCTCTTCTTAGAATGAGTTTTTCTTATCATTCGGGGTCAGTGATGAGGTTCTATTGTCATCCCATTTGAACAACTAGACCAGTACATTTTGGTGAAAAACTTCATAGCAGTTCATCTTTTCAAACATCAATATCCAACAATATTCTATCTATCCATTGCACTTTGTTCTTTCCCATGAAAATAATTTCAGTTTCGGATGATTAAAAAGTACCCTTAAGCCTTACCGCACCATACATTTTTGGTCAGAAAATCTATCTCTGCCTGCAACAGTCTTCCATCTTCTGACATACCCTAATTTTTAATCAATGTGCATCGAGAAGCAGAAAAAGGAAGAGAGGAAAATGGGAAGTAACTGGTCCGGCCCTACGCCTTAATTTGTCTCTGTTGGGTGCTGTTTCAGATGTAGCTAAGATGGGAGAGAAAGAGTGGTACTTCTTCAGCTTGAGGGACAGGAAGTACCCAACCGGGTTAAGAACAAACAGAGCTACAGTATCTGGGTACTGGAAAGCCACAGGCAAAGACAGAGAAGTCTACAGCGCTTCCAGTGGAGCTCTGCTTGGGATGAAGAAGACGCTTGTCTTCTACAAGGGCAGAGCCCCACGTGGGGAGAAGACGAAGTGGGTAATGCACGAGTACCGCCTCGACGGGGACTTCTCCTACCGTCACACGTGTAAGGTAACAGACCCCAACTCAGAGTTCCCACACGTGCGCCGTGAGAAACAAGCTATTTTCCTGTGTCTTTGCCTGCTATGTTTTGTCACTTTCTGGGTTGACTTCCACTACAGTGTTTTTCACTCGGGTTATCTGCCAATGGGGGCAGATTTTGATGTGACTTGGATTGATTTCACAAGCTCTGTTTAATGCTGCTGGATTTCACAGCTAGTATGGAGAAATGAACCCATCGTGATTTGATTATTTTGCAGGAGGAATGGGTGATTTGCAGGATTTTTAACAAAACCGGGGAGAAGAGAAACCCACTTGTGCAAGGCCAGAGTTATGGCCTCCTGGAAGCTGCTTCATCGTCCAACAGTGGCTCCTTGCCGCCATTGCTGGAAACTCAAACATCCTTACTGGACTGTCAAATTCAGAACCCAACGCAGGGTCTCCAAAACCCTTTTCTCATTGGCAACCAAGAAAGTGACCTGAAAAGCCTTTTAAACCCGGCTGTTTCCCAATCCCACCTGTTCCCAAAACATGGCTTGCAACCCTCCTTTCCGCCCATTCCCGTCGCAATCACAACTAACAAAACCCCAAACGCCAACAACAACCCATCACCATCATCATTACCGTCGATGCTCTTCAAGTCCCTGCTCTCACATCAAGATTGCATTTCTAAGGAACACCTCCCTGTTCAGAAACAGTGCAAGACAGAGGCAAACTTTTCCCATTTCGAAGCTCCTGCCGACGTGAACCTGCAATGGATGGATGGGATTCTCCCAAACGCCAGTCCGTATCCAAACCCCTTGCTTTTCCAGATTGATTGTGGCTTACTGGGGCTTTCAGCTTTTGCTTCTGCTCCTGCCGCAGATGCTGCTTTTGATGACAAGTCCGCTTCAATTGCTTTCAACAGGGCCGGCTTTTAGCTGGTTCTAGATCCTCTGATCACTATTTCTGAGGAACCCATTATTCATCAATGTAATATTACTAGTTTAATATATACATAGAGTATCTATAGAATCTACTGCGTACGTACTGCTACATTGGGAGTAGATCCATAGTCTATCCATGCACGCATATGTGTGTATTAATGGAGACTTTCTGCTTACTATCTGTTATCGCTTTTCTTTGAGATTTCTGAGTTTCCCGACGATGGATGTTCGGAGAGAGCCCCACGTGTACTGAGGAGGAAGAAACGACAGAAGTGGCAGGCTCCGTTTGATGTGATGCCAAAGGGTGTCCACATGTCTTCCAACTTATAATAGAACTGGGTCCCCTGGCATGCATGCAACGTGGTATAGCTTGATGGCTATGGACTGAGCCTCCCCATAAAGCCTCTGTTCTGGGAGGGGTCTAAAATAAAATGTGTACACAAGGCCGGCGATAGTGAGTTTCTCCTCTCAGACCGTGCCCAAAGGCCTTGGATTGCACTCAATACATATTCACTTCTTCTGAGTACACGAACGATCAGAGTTTTGCAATGCATGGAGCTGGAATCCCTATAGTTCCAACTGAATTAGATTTATACTTATATTATGATATTAGATTTTTTTTCTTCAAAATCAATTTGTAAAGTAAGGAATACTTTTTATATAAAGAACATCGAATATAACTAAAAAATCTATGACAAATATATTATTTTTTGACACATTGGAAATCGTCATGGCACTAAAACTTTCTAACCCACTAGTGACAAAATGGATAGTACATAAAGGCATAAAAAATCAGGGCTTTGCTTCCTTCAAAAGCTTCAATCAATAGAGCTACCCAATCCTCTTTACTACTAATATGACTAAGTGCTCCCCTTCATTCTCCATTATGCCTGCCAAAGAGTTGGTTTCCAAACAGTTTAGACATCAGCTTAATAGGATTCTCGCAGGCTAGTATGCTAAGCTTGTGAGTCATGGCCTAAAAGGCACCGAAATATCTCATTCATTTCGTCGGTTAATCACCAATCTGGCACAGGAAAGGTACCAGTTAACTTGCCCGTTAATTCTAACCCAGACCACGAATTGAAACTATGGCAGCATTAACTGGTAACTCTACAGCAATGTAGTACAGTCCAATTCATACACTAAAAAGGTCTATAAAACGGGTTTAAATGGCAGCCCATCAAGCTAGGACCCAATAGATAATCAAATAAGGCCATCCCTGGCATACTTTCTGATGTGAACAAGCCCAAAGGCCCTAATGGGAAAGCCCAAAGTTTAGTGATCCCAAGCCCAAAGAATTGGGGCTACAATGTCCTTCATTGGATCCAATCTATATAGTCAAAGCCCATTCAACATTGACTAGAATGGGATTCCAAACAAACTCATTGCTTTGACTAGCATTGGATACTACTTTGACAAAAGATGGACCAATCAATTTATGTTATTTTATTCCTTTTATCTTTTGTGTTCCCTAGCTCTCCCTATAAATAGAGAGCAAGAGTCATTTGTAAGAGACCAAGAGATTTGAGATTAAGCTTGTTTGAAGAAAGAAACCTAAGTGTTTCATCCTTGTTTCTAAATTCCAGTCTTGCTCTTCAATTCCAATCTTTATAATCTTGTCTTTAAATTTCAGCTTTTACATTATTGTTCTTAAATTCCAGCTTTTATATTCTTGTCTTTAAATTCCAACCTTTACATTCTTGTTCTTAAATTCCAGCTTTTACATTCTTGTTCTTAAATTCCAACCTTTATATTCTTCATTTGAATTCCTTGTTATTTTCTTTTCAGCTTTTATTTTATGCAAGTTTAATTTCTTTGCCATTTATATTTCCGTTCATTATATTACAATCTTTAAGTTTCTACCTTTCAGTTTCCAATCCATAATATTACCTACTATTCTGAGTTACTATTTCAATGTTCATACGTGTTCTTAATTTCAAGTTTTCACTTTGAATCCTTTACATTTCAGTCTTAATATTCCAGTCTATCATTTTTCTATTATCCATTTCCTGCCATTTGCATTGTTTTCTTAAATTTTTAAGTTCTCAGTACTACAGTTACTATTCATACCTTCTTCTTATTTCTCCAGTTTTTGCTCAGAATCCCTTTTATCCTAACCTTGAATTCCTTTCATTGTTATTCCAATCCTCTATTTTCAAACATGGAATTCTTATTCCTTGTTTTGATCCTAAGCTCACTCTTTAACCCATCACGAATCGCATCAAGTGGTATCAAAGCTTAGGTTTTGGCGAGTGAGCTGTTCTAACAGAACTTCTGTGTCATCATTCTCAATCTGTTGATAGCATCACCATGTCTCAAGAAGGAGATCGTTCTTCACGTTCATCCTCACCCACTCCACCATGGCTAGCTTTTTCAAATGGTGCAGAAAGGTGAACTCGAAAAGATGAAGCTTGAGTTTCAAGAACTCAAACTTTTACTTCAGCAGCGTTTACCACCACAACCAACCCAAGCACCCCACTCTATTCCACCATCACCCCAAGTATCCGTACCACAACTACAAATGTCCATTCCACAAACATCACTCACTCAACCACCACCCCAACCATTTATACCTAAAGGACCAACACCACCTGGTTTCCAACGATTTAGGCCATACAGACCTCAAGATTCACATTCACAATCACAATCACCCAATGTACCCCCAACATATCAACCACCCTATGTACCCCCAGCTCGGAGAATTCTTGCACCTCTTCCCAGTGATATTGAATCTGATGTTGACTCCAGTGATGAAGGTATGGGGAGAAGAAGAAGGAGAGCAGAGGAAGATGATCGCAGCCTTCGCATAGACTTCCCGCAATTTGATGGTAGTCTAAACCCAGATGATTTCCTTGATTGGGTTTGTACTATGGAAAGAATCTTTGAATTTAAGAAATATAATGAGGAGAAGAAATGCCAAGTAGCCATTCTCAAACTCAAAGATTATGCTTCCCTGTGGTGGGATAATACAAGGAAACTCAGGGAAAGAGATGGACGAAGTAGAGTCAAAACCTGGGAGAAGCTTAAGAGGCTTTTAACTAAGCGATTTCTTCCCAGAGAATACAAACAGGAGCTTTATCACAAGCTGCACACTTTCAAGCAAGAAAAAAGAAATGTTGGCGAATACATTAGAGAATTTGAGGAACTAATGATCCGGTGTGATACTCCTGAACCTGTAGAGCAATCCATTGCCCGATTTCTTGGAGGCTTAAATCCAGATATTGCTCGGATGGTTGATTTACAGCCTTATTGCTTTCTTGATGATGTGTACAAATTGGCTGTCAAGGTTGAGAAGCAAAGAGTTGCCTCTAGACTAAGTATTTCAACAAGGGAGATTATACTCAGAAGACTGCCTCAAGCAACACCAAATATGGTTCTTCTAGTCAAACTCCCAAAGAATTGGACAAGGCTAAAAACGTGGAAACCAAACATGGTCAGGGTTCTCGGGCCACTACTTTAAAAAATGAACGATCCCAAGCTAGATGCTATAAGTGTCAAGGAATTGGTCACCTTCAAGCCAATTACCCTAATCGAAGGGTAATGACGATGAAAGAATGGGAAGAAATTGGAGAAGTATACCAGGAGGAAGAATCGTTGGAAGAGACCGAAGAGGGAGATGACATAGCTAACCCAGATTCTGGTGAGCTTCTGGTCATTCGCCGTACTCTCTTTTCAAAGCTTAGTCCTCAAGATGAGTAGAGAGAAAACATTTTTCAAACAATGTGTACCATTGGGGACAAGGTATGCTCTATGATCATTGACAGTGGGAGTTGCACTAATGTCGCATCTACAACATTAGTCGAAAAGTTGAAACTGTCAACCTCCCCTCATCTCCAGCCTTACAAGCTGCAATGGCTGAATCAGGGAAATGATCTTCAAGTAAAGAGGCAAGTTCTAGTTTCTTTTTCCATTGGGAAAAATTATGTTGATGAAGTCTTCTGTGATATTATTCCTATGGAAGCTTGTCACTTGTTACTTGGGAGACCATGGCAGTATGATAGATTCGCAAAGCATGATGGGAGAAGTAACACTTATGCAGTACAGATGAATGGCAAGCGAATCACTTTCACTCCCTTAAGTCCATCCCAGATCCATAAGGCCTCAGCCCAGAAAGAGAAGATCCAGGACAACTTGTTCATCACCCAAGCTAAACTTGAAAAGGCCATCCTCAAACAGAAGCCCATATATGCCATACTTATGCTAGAAAAAAAATTTGTCACTACAGAGAGTACTCCCCACCCAAAGGTTCTACCACTTTTATCTGAATATGAAGATGTCTTCCCTACTGACCTACCACCTGGCCTTCCACTTATCATTGGCATTGAGCATCAAATTGACCTTGTCCCAGGAGCTTCTCTACCCAACAAACCCGCCTATCGTTGTAATCCTGAAGAAACAAAGGAATTACAAATGCAAGTGGATGAGCTTATGAGAAGAGGATATGTTAGAGAAAGCATGAGTCCTTGTTCAGTCCTAGCGCTCCTGGTTCCCAAGAAAGATGGCAGTTTCCGGATGTGTGTTGATAGTCGAGCCATTAACAACATCACAATCAAGTATAGGTATCCTATCCATAGACTTGATGATATGCTTGATGAAATACATGGAGCTATAGTCTTTTCCAAGATTGATTTGAGGAGTGGATACCATCAAATTCGTATGCGGGAAGGAGACGAATGGAAAACTGCATTCAAGACTAAGGGAGGCTTATATGAATGGTTAGTGATGCCTTTTGGATTATCAAATGCTCCAAGCACCTTTATGAGGCTAATGAATGAGGTACTTAGACCATATCTTGGTAAATTCGTAGTTGTTTACTTTGATGATATTCTGGTCTATAGCAGAAGTATTGATGATCATGTGGAGCATCTAAAGAAAATCTTTAGCTTGTTAAGGGAACAGAAACTTTATGCAAAAATGGAGAAGTGTGAGTTCCTGAGTTCAAGTATAGTGTTTTTGGGATATTTAGTTTCTCAACATGGCATTGCAGTTGATCAATCGAAAGTGGAAGCAATCAAGTCCTGGCCGATTCCAAAAACACCCACCAAGATTAGGAGTTTTCATGGTTTGGCTTCGTTCTACCGAAGATTTGTTCCTCATTTTAGCACGATCATGGCTCCAATCACTGAGTGTATGAAGAAGGGACAATTTGAATGGAATGAATCTGCGAGTAAGGCCTTTGAGGTAATCAAACAGAAGCTTTGTTCAACTCAAGTTCTTGCCTTACCTGATTTTGATAAATTGTTTGAAGTTGAATGTGATGCCAGTGGTGTGGGAATTGGGGCTGTTCTGATTCAGTCCAAGAAACCCTTGGCCTATTTTAGTGAGAAGTTAACAGATGCCAGGAAGAATTACTCAACCTATGACAAGGAGTTCTATGCAATTATTCGAGCTCTTAATCATTGGAGCCACTATCTCCGACCAAAGCAATTTGTTCTTCACTCAGATCACCAAGCACTCAAGTATCTAAATAGTCAACACAAGCTCAACCCAAAACATGCTAAATGGGTAGAATTCCTTCAATCATTTACTTTTGTTTCCCATTACAAACCAGGAACTACTAATGTTGTGGCTGATGCTTTATCAAGAATGTATTCTTTGCTGACCATCTTGGAAGTAAGGGTACTCGGATTTGAAATTATGAAAGAGCACTATGCAGAAGATGATGAGTTATTTTCTATCCTAACAGAATGTGCCGAAGGAGCTCGTGGAGAGTATATGACACAAAAGGGTTATTTGTTCAAGGGCAACCAGTTATGTGTTCCCAAGAGTTCCTTTAGGGAATTGATAATCAAAGAGACTCATGAAGGGGGTCTAGTTGGTCATTTTGGAATGAACAAAACATTGGAGATCCTTAAGGAACATTTCTATTGGCCCAAAATGCAAGGAGATGTTCATGCCTTCATTTTTCGTTGTGCCACATGTCAAAGAGCCAAGATGCATTTCAAGCCTGGTCCCTACACTCCATTACCAGTCCCACATCAACCGTGGGAAGATCTCAGCATGGATTTTGTTGTAGCCCTCCCCCGAACACAAAGGGGAAATGATTCAATCATGGTGGTTGTTGATCGGTTTTCAAAAATGAGCCATTTCACTCCCTACCACAAGACAGATGATGCAACTCATATCGCATATTTGTTTTTCAGGGAGATTGTGAAGCTACATGGTGTGTCAAGAATAATCGTTTCTGATAGAGATACTAAGTTTTTGAGCTATTTTTGGAGAACTTTGTGGGCCAAGCTTGGTACGAAGCTACTATTCAGTACCTCTCACCACCCCCAAACAGACGGACAAACAGAGGTTACCAACCGAACACTAGGGACACTTTTGAGAACCTTAGTGAACAAGAACCTCAAGGATTGGGACATCAAGCTTGCACATGCAGAATTTGCCTACAATCAAGCACCAAGTACTACAACTGGTCATTCACCATTTGAGGTAGTTTATGGCATTAATCCGATTACTCCTATTGAGCTATCATCTTTGCCTCTTGATACCCAAATCAACTTTGATGCAACTGAAAGAGCCAAATTAATGAAGAAATTCCATGGAGAAATTTGAAGCCATATTGAAAAGGCAAATGAAGTTTACAAAAAGAAGGCCAACAAGCATAGAAAACCATCAATTTTTCAACCAGGGGCCCTCGTGTGGGTACACTTAAGAAAGGAAAGGTTCCCGACAAAAAGGAGCAAGATAGCGCCACGAGCTGACGAACCATTCGAAGTAATTGCGCGGATTAGTGATAATGCCTACAAAGTGGATCTGCCCAGTGACTTTGGGGGCGTCTCAGCCACTTTCAATGTGTGAGATTTATTTCCATATATAGATGTCAGTGATCCTTCGGATTTGAAGAGAAATCCTCTCCAACCCGGAGAGAATGATGTGAACAAGCCCAAAGGCCCTAATGGGAAAGCCCAAGGTTTAGTGATCTCAAGCCCAAAGAATTGGGGCCACAATGTCCTTCATTGGATCCAATCTATATAGTCAAAGCCCATTCAACATTGACTAGAATGGGATTCCAAACAAACTCATTGCTTTGACTAGCATTAGATACTACTTTGACAAAAGATGGACCAATCAATTTATGTTATTTTATTCATTTTATCTTTTGTGTTCCCTAGCTCTCCCTATAAATAGAGAGCAAGAGTCATTTGTAAGAGACCAAGAGATTTGAGATTAAGCTTGTTTGAAGAAAGAAACCTAAGTGTTTCATCCTTGTTTCTAAATTCCAGTCTTGCTCTTCAATTCCAATCTTTATAATCTTGTCTTTAAATTTCAGCTTTTACATTCTTGTTCTTAAATTCCAGCTTTTATATTCTTGTCTTTAAATTTCAACCTTTACATTCTTGTTCTTAAATTCCAGCTTTTACATTCTTGTTCTTAAATTCCAGCCTTTATATTCTTCATTTGAATTCCTTGTTCTTTTCTTTTCAGCTTTTATTTTATGCAAGTTTAATTTCCTTGCCATTTATATTTCCGTTCATTATATTACAATCTTTAAGTTTCTACCTTTCAGTTTCTACCTTTCAGTTTCCAATCCATAATATTACCTACTATTCTGAGTTACTATTTCAATGTTCATACATGTTCTTAATTTCAAGTTTTCACTTTGAATCCTTTACATTTCAGTCTTAATATTCCAGTCTATCATTTTTCTATTATCCATTTCCTGCCATTTGCATTGTTTTCTTAAATTTTTAAGTTCTCAGTACTACAGTTACTATTCATACCTTCTTCTTATTTCTCCAGTTTTTACTCAAAATCCCTTTTATCCTAACCTTGAATTCCTTTCATTGTTATTCCAATCCTCTATTTTCAAACATGGAATTCTTATTCCTTGTTTTGATCCTAAGCTCACTCTTTAACCCATCACGAATCGCATCACTTTCATAAATTTATCAAAAATTGCAGAAAATCAACCCAGCATGTACATTCAATGTATCTCATACCAACAGCTTCCCAGAGTTACAATGTTCACCCCTTCGAGTTATCAAATTCAGAATCCTAAGATTCCAGTACTGCAAAAGGCAATGTTGGGTGCAAAAACTAAAACACAGCCTCTTCGATAGAATTAAGATACAACATGTACTACACTCCAATTTCACAGCAGTGTCCAGGGCTAAAAGCAATACGATCCGATGCATATCCTTAAAAAAAAATGGTATCATCTGTTATTAGAAGGTCATGGTCATGGTAATGATTAACTTTTGAACCCAGTTCCTGACCAAATTTAGATAACTTTCCATTGAAATTAACAGAGTGCGTGAGCAAGTAGAGTTTATAGCCGGCGGCTAAGCAAGTTTAAAGTGTTTAAGGTATTTGAAATATGAATAAATCACTGTCTGCAGCAACTTATGCTTATCTAAAATCAGAAATCAAAACTATGCTAAAACATTGAAATGATATGGTTACGATGGGCAAACCTTGGTATTGATTAGATAGGATTTTGCTGTGGGCAGGGGCAAAGAAACGAGAAAATTGCTCCCCAACATCATTCAAACAAAATGAAACACATTCATCTCTCCAAATAAGTACACATGACATTGAGCATCATCAGATCCTCATATTATTACATACCAAATTTGCAAAGAGAGTGCATATTAGCAGTCAAGCATCCCTAAGAGATCCAGATGCCCCTGTAAGAAGAAAAACCAACAATTAGCTGTAATGCAAGATTATTGATAAATTCTCACAAAACTCTACACGCAAGGTGAGAGAGAGAGATGTTTCCAGCAACAACTTAAGGGCAAGGTAAGGCTCAACACAAAAGTAAAAGACATACGATCAATAATTTCCATGTTGGAATAGAAAAAAAAAAAAGTCTAGCAGTCTTAATTTTGAAGAACACAACTTCTTGGGAGTCCGGTATTTGGATTGGAAAATCTGAAAGTTTAGAGGACTGCATGATTGGGGCCAATCTACTGCAGATTCTACAAGTCATCTAATATTCCATGTTTAGCCATGAAGTACACAACTTCGAACACTTAAGGAGTCTGTTATTTGGATAGGAAAATCTAAATTCTTAGAGAGCTGCATGACTGGGGCCAATTTACCGCAGATTCTACAAGTCATCTAATACTCCATGTTTAGCCACAGAGGAGAGCTCCATGTAAAATTACTGGAGTCCTGGATGCTTAAAGAGGATTAAACAACATATTACATTATTTGAAATGCAAAAAAGTAATTACCGATTTATACCAGCCATCCCCTTTATGAGCATTTTATTAATATAAGGATTGCCAGAAGTTTTTGAAGTGGGAAACTGATAAGCACCGTAGACTGAAGAGATAGTAATCAGAGTGAGAGAGACAGAAAGCATGAGGAGAAAGAGAGAGAGGGAGAGGAGGGGGGGGGGGGGGGGGGGGGGTGTGGGGGGGTGGTTGGTGGGTCGGCGCTGGACTTTATGCTACATGCATCAAAAAACTTAACAGTCACTGTATACAGTGACAGTGTCTGCCTTAGTCCATATAATTACAAACGTAAGAAGGTAATCTAACACTAGATAACTAGAGAGCGTAACACACAGAAGAAGGTCACCTAAGCAAATTATAGATTACTACCCAAATCATCAACCATCCTCGCAATCGAAGTGACATGAAATAGAAGACTTTGCATTCAATAGCTAAGCAGACCATATGATGGGCATAAACCTCATGCTAAAATAGATAACAGGATCACAAATCATCTTAAACAAATCAAAAAATTACACGAAGGCTGATATCTTTTGCATCCTTCGGCCAAAACGTGTATTGAATAAATAAGCTTTTGGCCCAACTATATCTTCTCCAATCTAGTCTCTAATTACTCAAAATACATGCACATGATATATTGCATCGTCAGTCAAACCCCTAACCATACACCAGAACAAGCATTTCCCCGCAATCAGCAGCTCAGAAAACTTAAGACCAAAACCTAAAACTAAATCCAGCACCAAAAGATTATAATCAAAGAGTAAAAGACGGACCGGAGAGCGAAATAGACAACGGATCTAATTGGAGGGCTTCTCTGACTTGGAGGAGGAAGAAGAGGCGTAATCGGGAGGCGAGTAGACAAGAGCAGCGACCATGGCTCCGGGAAGAACAACGTACTGCGCCAGCAAGGCCAGCTTCTTCACCAGCGGCTCTCCTCTCATCCACGCCATCGCTCACTGTTTCTTCTTGTCAGAACCTTCGATGATATTCGCCTGGGATGATCCGTGAACACAGAAAGAATTGCTACGCCTTTTGCGTTTGTTTTCATCACAAAGCAAAAGGGCCACTAAAATATGCATTTTGGGCTTCAAAGTTTCACGCAAATGGGCTTTCTGTGACGGCCCATGTACGCTTAAGACATCTAAATGTTTTAGATTTTGCCATCTCATACGTTTCAGAAAAAGTCTTTTAGGGGAAAATTTGTTAGCTATTTAAGATTATTAAGTTTTCTTCAATTAAAAATAAATACTTAGAAAATTTACAAACACTCAAAAGTACAGAAAAAAAGAAAATATTATAAGACTTGTGAAAAAATTAAGGTTCAATGGTTTTTTTTTTTTTTAAATGAACTCCCTTATTTGCATGATGGCTTTTGTTGTGTTGACTTTTGATGAGTCACATAAAAGTTTCTCCATTAGAATCTTATGAATTTGTACAAAGACACACATGAATTTAATTTAAGAGATTTATTAATGAAGTAAGAGATTCATATCTTAGCTTTCCATATGATAGAGTTTCTAAATACCACTGAGCTGTAGGGTTTGAGCTTCTCCCGTATTTTGTTGAAACATTTTTTATCTTCTTATATTGTAACCTTCAATAAGGTTAAGAATATGCACAAAAGAGACAAAAAAAAAAATATAAATAACTTAATTACAAACATTATAAGATTAGATTCCTCATCTCTTCTCTACTTTTATTTCATTAAAAAAAATCTACCATTGATATATTTAATTTATTGTATTTTTCTTTAAGGAGTATATAAGCTTGATTAATAAAAGGGTTTTTGAAAAAAAAGTTCATAACCAAACTTAAAAACTAATCATAAATAAGGAAAAATAATTAATAATTAAATATTATTCAATCATGGTATCACTTCACTGGAAGACTTTCATATGCAATACTTCCTTATACATTAAATATAACAGAAATTTCAAAGTTAAATAAAAATTACAGCATATTAACTTGAATTTTGATATTATACGAAAAAGTTTAAGGTATAATTCAAATATTAGTTTTTAAGTAAGGGAAACAAGTATAGATTTAAACTTTATTAAAATCATATTTCTTTGATTTAAGACTTTCATCCTTAATACAAAGATCCAATTACATTGTTTCTTTAAATGAAATTTAATTCAAATAAAATGTAAAGAACAAATATACGGACACATCATTATTAATAGGGCTGTTCTCAATAGGCAGCCTTTTGGTTTTACATTCTTCTGTCATCAGCTTCTGTCAACTTCTACCCGTTCTTCGGACATATCCCTCCCGTTCCAGAGCTTCCAGAATTTCCGTCAGACCTGCAAAAGAGGGAAGGTTGACCTGTACAGCCTGCTTTTCTCAACTTTGACTGGCTTTCTGTGGTCTCCGTTCCTTATGTTTCCTCTCCCACTGCAATGTACTGCTCCTGTGAACTCATTATGAAGCACTATCGCAACTTCACAATCAACTATTTATCTCTTCGATGACCCAGAAAAAAACAGTCGAATGAATGAATCTAGTTTCTGAACTGGTGAAAAATCAGAGTTAAGAGCCACAACCATCAACTTTACTTTAATCGATCTAGATAAACAAAGCAGACAACACCACCATCAGCACGCTATGGAACACAACATGCCGCTGACAATTAGTTGATCGTCTTCTCCAACTCATGACCCGATTTCAGAGACCCAAGTTTGGGTTCAAGAAGGCAGAAACTATGTGACATTGTGGTGGTGAGATTTCTCAAGCTATCCTTCTTAACTTATATTACAAATAAATTAAGTGTAATGAAAGAAAATCATAGAACAAAGACAATCTTACCCAACTTTGTTGGCAAAAATAAGAAAAATTATACTAGATAGAGTTTCTTTATTTAATAACCTAAAATTTTTCATGCTAATATTATGTTGAGTGAATGTTGGAGACTCCCAACTTCCTTCTTCTCACATTTATAGATAGGTTTTTAAACACTAAGATATGCTCTTAAATATATGTACTCTAAAAGTTATTAATACAGCTTATATATTCAAATATTAAAAAAAAAAAAAAGGTAGAAGAACATTGAGTGTAGCATGCCCAGCAGAAAGTAGAAAGCAGCGCGCTTACCGGCAGTGGAACAATTTCTCTTCAATTATCAACATATCACGAACCAATAAAACCGCTATTTTCTCCTAGAGACAAATATTATAAAAATGACATGTTAAATCTTTGAAATGAAAAATATGTTCCTTCCTTATAAATTGGTTTTTAAAAGGAAATGAGGGTTTTGATGCAACATCAAGGGTCAAAATTAAGTGTGAAATTTCTTTACTTAAGGAATCAAATAATGGAACAAGTTCAAAACAACATACCTTTAATATCTTTTTAAGATGAAAGATATCTTCTCTTTTTACAAGCTGGTTTTAACAAGATACATGAAATAGTTATCCAGCATCCTAAAACCCAAATATTAAACGAGTGACCTTGTTTACCCTGTCCTCCTTTGGTGGGTGAGATGTAGTTGTTAATTCAAAACTAAAAGGTATAAAGAGCTGAACAGATCAATAGCATTTGACATGCACATATAGAGAAAAAGGTACTTCCAACAACATTGCCTTGTCATGGCACTGTATAACTTGCCAACCAATGGTGACAAAATGGATACTTAGAGGCATCAAAATAAAACTTCAATCAACAGCGCGACCTGATCCTCTTTACAACTAGTATGACTAAGAAGTGCTTCCTTCATTATCCAATTGTGTCTGGCAAAGAATCGGTTTCCAAAAAGTCTAGAAATCAGCTTAATAGTATTCTCGCTTGCTAGGATGATAAGCTTCGAGTCGTGGCATAAGAGGCACTGAAGTTCTCATTCATTTAGTTGGTTAACCACAAATCTGGCACAGGAAAACTACCAGTTAACTCTCCTGTTAATTCTGACCCTGATCTAGGAATTGAAACTATGACAGCATTAGCTGGTAACTCTACAGCAATGTAGTACAGTCTAATTCATACCCATAAAAGATCTTTAAAACTGGTCTTAAATGGCACCCGAACAACTTTAAACATGTAAGGGGGCATACAGGACCCTGTAGATTATTAAATTAGCATATCCCTAGCATACTTACGGAAAATTCTGTCACAAATTTGCAAAATCAACACAGTAGTAAAGCCGTCCTACAAACAGCTTTTAGCAATTACATGGTTCAAGACTTTTGAGTTACAAATTCAGAATATCCTAAGATCTCAGCACTTCAAAAGGCAGTGTTGCTTTCAGAAACCAATGTGCAGCATTTCTGTTCGAGATTAAGTTACACCATATATTAAACTCCAATCATACGGTGGTGCCCAACGCTAAAAGCAACATGGTCAGATGCACAACTTAAAAAAACTGGTATCATCTCTTATTAGAGGGTCATGGTAATTGTTAACTTTTGGAGCAGTTCCTGATCAAATTTAGACAGCTTTACATTGAAATTAAATGATTAACAGGGTGCTAGAGGATGTGGAGTTTATAGCAGGCAGCTAAGCTACTGTATGCCTGCTTGTTTCTATGTTAAAGTGTTTCAATATGCATAAACCACTCTCCACAGCAACTTATGTTTATCTAACATTAGAAATCAAAACTATGCTATAAAGATGAACTGATATGGTTGAAAATATTAAGATAAGGGAATCTTTGCATTGATTGGATAAGATTTAATCTGTGGGCAGAGCCAAAAAAAGGAAAAAATTGCTTCCCAAAGTTATTCAAACAAAAACAACACACATTCATCTCTCCAACCAACTACACACGACATCGAACAACAATTAGATCATGATACTTATTACAGATTTGCGGTCATACATACCTAGAGATCAAGATGCCCGTGTAAGAAGAGAAACCATCAATTAGACTTGCATATTTCCACAAAACACTGCATGTAATGACTTTAGAAGTCTGGTTGATTGGGGCCAATTTACAGCAGATTCTACCACTCATCTAAAAACTCCATGTTAAGCCACAGAGGAGAGTACCGTGTAAAATTATTGGACTCCTGAAGGTTTAAAGAGGACTAAACAACATCACGTTTGCAATATTCAAGATGCAAAAAACTAACTAATGATTCATAGCAACCGTCCTCTTTAGTATGCATTTTGTTAATATGAAGAGTTAGAAATTTTGATACAGGAAATTGCTATAGGCACAGTAGACTGAAGAGATAGTAAACAACCAGATCCGAAAATGAGAGTGAGACAGACAGAAAGCACGAGAGGAGGGGACTTTATGCTACATGCATCAAAGGCTTCAACACCCACCGTATAAAATGACAGCGTCTACCTTAGTCCATATAATTAGAAGCTGAAGAAGGTAATCTAACACTTGAGACAATCTAGAGAGCCTAAAACCACACAGGAGAAGGTCACCTAAGCAAATTATAGATTACTACCCAACTCGTCAATCATCATTCATTCAAAGTAACATGAAATAGGAGACATTGTATTCAACAGCTTAACAGACCATACGATGGGCATAAGGCTCAAGCTAAACTAGAAAACAAGGATCATAAATCACCTTAAAAAAATAAAAATAAAAATTACACGAGAGCTGATATCTCTTCCCCCTTCGGTCAACAAGTGTATTGAAAAAATCAAGTTTTTGGTCCAACTAAGTATCTTCTCCAAACTAGTTTCTAATTGCTCAAGATACAAGCACATTATATATTGCATTCTCAGGCGATGCACGCAATCACAAGCTTAAATAACTTAAGAACAAAACCTACACACCAGCACAATAATCAAAGAGGACAAGACAAACCGGGAAGCGAAATAGACAGCGGATCTAATTGGAGGGCTTCTGGGACTCGGAGGAGAAGGAAGAAGAAGCGTAGCCGGGAAGCGAGTACTCGACAAGAACAGTGACCATAGGCCCGGGAAGAATCACGTACTTCAACCTCCAGTCCTGCTTATTTAGCAGCAGCAATCCCCTCATCAACGCCATTGCAACGCCTTTTGCCTTTTGTTTTCATTCCAAAGCAAAATCCCATTTAAATGTGGAGGCTTAAGACATCTAAATGTCTTAGATTTTGTCATCTCATATATATATATATATTTAAAAAAAAAATAGATGTTGACATGTGAATATTTGTCTCCTATTTCAGATTATTAAGCTTTCTTCAATCATTATATTCCAATAATTTATATGAAAAGTAGAAAATCCAAATCTTTCAATTAAAAGCAATATAAGATTAAAAAGCTTTCTAACAAAGTTAATGTTGCCAAAGGAGTATATAGTGTTTTAATTTATTACTATCGTTGTAAAAAGTTTAAAAATCAATTTAAAAATTAATTATAAACAATATAAATAAAATTTGTTAAAAAATTACATCTTAAGAGGCAGCCTTCCGATCATCAGTTTCTGACGTCTTCCGCACGTTGTTAGACACCTCTGTATCTCTGCTTCCAGAGCTTCCAGAACCTCCGGCAGAGAGCGGCAAAAAGAGGAGCCAGTTGATCTGTACGGCCTGCTTTTCTCAGCTCTGACAGGCTTTCGTGGTCAATTCCCAATGTTTGCTTTCCTACTGCAATTTACTGCTCCTGCGAATCATTATGAAGTATTACAGTCACCCCACAATCAATTATTAACCTCACGCCCATGAAAGTTGCCTCAATCGATCTAGGTAAACAATCCAGCACAGATAACTTAACCATCAGCAAGCATGGGGAACTGACAATTAGTTGATCGTCTTCTGCAACTCATCACCCAAACTCAGAGACCCAGGCTCAGGTTGGATCAGCCAGAACCTATACGACATTCTGGAATATTGCACTTAATATGAAACTAGCTAGACGAATTTCAAGAGTAATATGGCCACTGAAAATTGAAAAGGATTAAAGTGACAAGATTTATTTTAAAACCTTAAGATATTAAATAAATAAATAAATAATATTACTTATAAAAACAAAAATTCATCATTATTCTTTCAACACGGGTTAACATTCACCTTTAACAAAAAATAGTACACTTATCTACATTGAAATGATATCACTTAAATTGTTAATACTAAACTATTATGAACTAGTATTTTCATTATTTTTTCCTAGAGACACAAATGTTATAAAAATGGCATATTCAAATTTTAAAATAAAAAAATATTCCTTACTTATAATTGTGTATTTTAGAATAAAATAAATATTTTAGCATGACATTAAAAGTCAAATTTATGCATAAAATCTCTTTACTTATGATAAAGATTCTCAAAAGAGATAACATGTTAAAAAACAACATATCCCTCGTATCATTTTAAGATGAAAGATATCATCCATTCTCACAAGCCAATTTTAAAGAGATAACATGAAATAATTACCAAATATTAAATAGTCACTGTTTGTTCTCCTTTGGCAGGTGAGATGTAGTTGTTAATTCAAAAGTGAAAGTTGTAGAAATCCTCATACATAGTACTTGATACGCAGACGTCATAAGAGAAAAAGGAACTACCATCAACTGCAGCTTTGAGGACTTGCCTAAAGTGACAATCAAATACCTGACAGAACAAGCTTTGGATAGGTGCCAGTGAAAATCGAAGGAAACTTCGCTAGAAGGAAGGAAACCCATATCGGAAACAGACATTAAATTCTCTGGGACCAGTTTGTCACTTTATTTCAATCCTGTCTCTTTCAGAGTGTGAGAGGGAGGGAACACTAACGTTCATCTCTTATCCTTCACACAATCAGTTGCATCAGAATTTCCTGGCTCAGAAAGGACCAAGAATCGCCACACTATAACCATGTTATGGCAGTTTCTCCACCTCAAACTTTTCAACCCTGAACTCCTTATCTTCTCGTTCCTTCCAACTCTTCACATGAACTTTTGATATCATCATCAAAATCAGCAAAACGGATTACCATCTTCTTGTTTACTTCCGTGATCTTCAACAATGGCGGCTGAAAACTCAGGCAGAAGGAATTCTCATACTCAGCTCTTGGAAGAACTTGAGGAGCTCAGTCAATCACTCTACCAATCCCACACTTCCACCAACCGAAGAACTGCTTCCCTTGCTCTTCCTCGAAGTTCGGTTCCTTCTGTCCCATCCCCTGATGAGGTTGCAATAGCTAAAGTCGAGGAGAAACCCAGCAACAAGATACGAAGACGTATGTCCTTGTCTCCATGGCGTTCCCGGCCAAAGCTTAACGATGAAAACGAGCAAGAGAATAGACCCAAGAGAGAAAATCAGCAAGGGATCAAGCGGTTGGAAGACAGAGCATCTTCGTCAGCAGAGAAGAAGGGAATTTGGAACTGGAAGCCAATTAGAGCTCTCTCGCATATTGGTATGCAAAAACTAAGCTGCTTATTTTCTGTCGAAGTAGTTAGCGTCCAAGGCCTTCCAGCTTCAATGAATGGCCTTCGGCTCTCAGTTTGTGTTAGAAAGAAAGAAACAAAGGACGGAGCGGTTCATACAATGCCATCAAGGGTCTCACAGGGAGCTGCTGATTTTGAAGAGACCCTGTTTGTTAGGTGTCATGTGTATTGCAGTCCGGGAACTAGTGGAAAGCAGTTAAAGCTTGAGCCCCGTCCATTTTGGATATACGTGTTTGCCGTTGATGCCCAAGAGCTTGATTTCGGGAGGAGCTCTGTGGATTTGTGTCAGCTAATTCAGGAATCAGTGGAACGAAGGCATGAAGGTACACGGGTTCGGCAATGGGATATAGGTTTTAATCTTTCAGGGAAGGCAAAAGGAGGAGAACTGGTTTTGAAACTGGGATTCCAGATTATGGAGAAAGATGGTGGGATTGGAATCTATAGTCAGGCTGAGGAATTCAGGTCGGACAAATCTACGAATTTCTCCTCTTCTATGGCTCGGAAGCAGTCAAAGACATCCTTTAGTATCCCCAGTCCAACGATGCCAAGCCGTAGGGAAGGTTGGAGTCCATCACGGACAGGAGCAAATGCTGATCTTCAAGGAATGGATGACTTGAATCTTGATGAGCCAGAACCAAAGCCAGCACCAAAGCCAGCACCAAAGCCAGCACCAAAGCCAGCACCAGCGCCAGAACCAGCTCCCTCTGCAAAGTTGAAAGACTCAGAAACAAAGATGGAAGATGTTGATCTCCCGGACTTTGAAGTTGTAGATAAAGGCATCGAGGTTCAAGAAAAAGAGGAAGACATAGAAGGACAATCCGAAAAGTCAGTTGAAGAAAGATCAGTGTCAAGCGAGGTCGTCAAAGAGATCGTGCATGATCAGGTACATCTCACGAGATTAACCGAGCTAGATTCAATTGCTCAGCAAATAAAAGCTCTTGAGTCTATGATGAGTGAAGATAAAATTCTCAAGATAAAGGAAGACTCTGAATCAGAAAGACTCGATGCAGAGGAAGAGAATGTAACAAGGGAATTTCTTCAGATGCTAGAGGAAGTAGAAACAAGTAAATATAAATTCAGTCAACCTGATGAAAACCCCGCCTCTTCAGCTTGAAGGAGCCTCGGATTCTATAGAATCCGAAGCCAAAGTGTACCTCCCAGATCTTGGCAAGGGCTTAGGCTGCGTAGTCCAAACAAAGGATGGGGGCTACTTAGCTGCCATGAATCCTCTAGATACTAAAGTTGAAAGGAAGGACACGCCAAAGCTAGCCATGCAAATATCAAAACCATTTGTCCTACAATCACATCATTCCTCAAATGGGGTTGAGTTATTTCAGAGGATGGCAGCTGTGGGGCTTGATGAATTCAGCTCTCAAATTTTCTCTTTGATGCCTATGGATGAACTTATGGGTAAAACTGCAGAACAGGTAGCTTTTGAAGGCATTGCTTCTGCAATAATTCAAGGGAGAAACAAAGAAGGTGCTAGCTCAAGTGCAGCACGGACAATCGCTGCAGGGAAACTGATGGCAACTGCAATGAGTACAGGGAGGAAAGAAAGAATTTCAACAGGAATTTGGAATGTGAGTGAAGAGCCATTGACGGCAGAGGAGGTTCTGGCCTTCTCAATGCAGAAGGTTGAGGCCATGGCCGTTGAAGCTCTGAAATTTCAGGCTCAAATGGCTGAGGAAGAAGCCCCCTTTGATGTTTCTCCACTCAACAGCAAGACTGCCGGAGGTGGTGGAAATGATAACGATCAACCCCTGGCTTCCGCTGTTCCACTTGAGGAATGGATAAAAAGCCAAAGTTTGCCCACTTCTGCTACTGATCCAGGCAATCCAACAGACATCACAGTCGCCGTGTTAGTCCAGCTGCGGGATCCATTAAGGCGCAACGAGGCAGTTGGAGGACCCATGATAGCATTTATTCAAGCAAGTGGTGCTCACTTAGAAGTAGAAGAGTATGATGAGGAAAAGAGATTCAAAGTAAGAAGTTTAAACGTTGGAGGTTTGAAGGTAAGGACGAGCAGGAAAAAAAATGTTTGGGATACAGAGAAGGCGAGGCTGACTGCAATGCAATGGCTGGTTGCGTATGGGTTGGGAAAGGCAGGGAAGAAGGGAAAACATGCCCTGGTAAAGGGGCAAGATAAGCTGTGGAGCATTTCCTCAAGAGTAGTGGCAGACATGTGGCTCAAACCGATGAGAAATCCAGACGTGAACTTTACAAAGTAGGAGTCTCCCTTCTTCTCTCCAAATAAATCATTCATTTCATTGCCAGTGTCATATTAGCAGCATAGCTTTTCTTATCCAGATTGTATATTCAATAAGGATTACAAAACAGAGTTGATACAATTGTAAGAAACTTCATAAGTTTTGTGATTGCAGAAAATAGAGTTTGGTTGAGTTTGTTTGTTGTCCCAAACACAGAGACGATACAGAGAGTGTTTAGGCACAGAGATTAACAATTTACGGGGAAATGAAAAGAAGAAAAGTAATCAATAGGAAGGATAGAGACAGCTCTAAAATCTGTAAGGAAGATTACCAGCAATGGCGGAAAAAAGAAAGATCCTTCTTGAAATCATGAAAGTATATATCCATCCTGCAACCATGTTTTCCCTATAGGCAACCAAGAAAACCAGTTAGATTATCAGGTGACAAATATGGCAAACATGAAATTCTTTCCGCCGATGGGCATCCAAGCATGCATGCCAACCAACCCGGAAGCCATCAAGATTCTAACAGCGGTAACCATTATCAATCTGACAGTCTGTAGCTTAACAAACTTGTTAGAAAAGAACTTTACTTTGACAATGATTGATGTATGATTCAAGCAAACTCCTTAGGGTGGACGCTTCATAATAACTTCATTTAGCTAAATCTGGTATGTTGTTCAAAACAACGTCAATGAATATGCCTCGTTGTTAGTCTCTTGATCTCAGAGTTTTCCTTTTCCGTGTGGGATGTCTTTCTTAACAACACTAAGTCAATAAGTCCTAAAGGGCCGATCATGTTGAAAATAATCCAGTTGAGTATCCTACATTAACAATATTTTAGTCTGAAAGCTTCGTTATATATGAATGTGTCACCTTCTCTTAATGGCCAATTTTTTTAAAAAAAGAAATGCACCTTTTTAACACCTTTTCTAATAATTGAAAGATGAAAAACTACAGAAGTGGAGGGAAATGATGCTGTACATTCACTTAACTTGACAAAGGACAGAATACAATATAAGCCTATGCTATTTATACAAGCAATCTTACATAAGATTGAAAAGAAATAACGAATTCAATAATAAACAAAATGTAATACAACGATGCTTGATCAAAGTGCTTGTTAGAAGAAGTACAACCATAAGTGGATTTTTAAGCATTCTCGGCAACCTTAATGAGTGACAGGAGGGGTGCGGGATGATGGATTAACATGCAAAGCCTTGACAAGAAAAAATGGAAGAAAGAAACTAAGAATTGGACCATGTGTACTTGAGTGATTGAAAGCGTGAGAATACGGATTACAAGAGTGTTCTTTATACAGTAAACAGAAGATTATTCTAATAGACTCTAATGGCATTAGAAGGTTGAACAGCTAAGTAGCACAACCGTGTTTCACTCAAAACACGCTTCAGGCTTAACGATCTACATGATTCCCAGGCGCTTGTTATTACCGCTTGGATGTCTTGAGAGAGTCTTGGTTTCTCATTTGACTCTTGTGAGAAGGCGTGCTCAGTAGCACTTTTTTCCATGTTTTGCTTTGACAAGGAGAGGCTCGCAGACACTTGGCTTTACTGCAACTCTTCTTTGTGAGGTTTGCTGGACACTTGGTTGTACTGCAGCTTTTCTTCCCACATTCTTCGTTGTGTTGTGTGTTGTGTGTAGTGTTCTTGGGCTGAGCTTTATCAGACTCTACCTGTTCAACATTCCCGCTCAAACTTAGTGTCGGTACAATGCCAAGTTTGCAGGGTAACTTTTCATAGGTAACATGTGGAAGGGGTTTGGTGAAAAAGTCATCAAGTTGTTCAGTAGAGGTTACTTTTTCTCGAATAAAATAATAGTTAAATTCAATATATTTGGACTTACCTTGAAGGATGGGCTTTGTAGTCAAATGCAAGGCTAAGTAATTATCACAAATTAGGATAGTGGGATAGGATGTGAAGATCTTGAAAAAGTAAAAAAATCCAAGTGGCTTCTCCTATAGTAGAGGCTAAGGATTGGTATTTATCAAGAGATTGTGGGTTGCCATTTTGCATTCCAAGAGATATAATTACTTTCAAGAAAAAAAAAAAATTCTTGAGGTGGAATGATGCGTGAAGGGGTAGCCTGCCTTGTAAACATCACTAAACCCATAAAGATTAAGAATGTTATTGGAGTGAAATTTTATACCATAATGAGTTGTCTCTTGAAGGTACCAAAGAATGCGTTTGAAATTATTGAAGTCTTTCATAGTGGGAGACTAAATGACTTGACATAATTTATTTTCTACAAATTATGGGTTTGGCTATGTAAGAGTCAAGTACTAAAGTGCACCCATTATACTATGAAACAAGGAAGGCTAAGAAGTAACTTTAGTGCTTGCTTGAAGTGGCTATTCCTTTGTGGCCATTAGGATCGATAAAGGTCAATAGTCACCCATCTTGGCATGATGTAAAATAATCCCTAGCATACTTGTGTTGTAACACAAACAAATGAGAAGAAGTTCAAGTGACCTCAACACTAAGAAAGAAATGAATAGTGTCAAGAGTTTTAATTGGAAATTCATGAGCAAGAAGCTTCTCAAATTTCTATAAATGTGGTTGTGAGTTTCTAGTGACAATTAAGTCATTAACATATAGCAAAACCTAAATAATGAGTAGTCCATAATGAAATATAAACAAGAATGGGTCATAGGTGCTACAAGCAAAGCCTAATCCAAAGAAATACTAAGTGAAGTGATTGTACCAGGCTTGAGACTAAGTTGAATTTTGATGGAATGCATTAATTTCATCCAACATTGCAACCTTCTAACTAGAGTCCTATAAGGCTTCAATGGTGGAAATTGTGAGTGGTAGACGAGATGTGGCATGTAGGAGAGCATATTTGGGGATATGTTTGGTAATGTCAAGCTAGTTACATGTTATCGTGAGATGAGAGGGCATCATAGAGGAAGGTATGCTTGTGGGAAGTGGTGATGCTTAAGGACCACTAGGATTTAGAGAAGATGGTTAAGTAGATGGTGTTGCTTGGTTATTGGGAGGCAAGGTCGAGGAAGTTAAGGTGGTGTCAATGAAGGGGTTATTAGGAGGCATGGTTGAGGAAGTTAAGTTGGTGTCAATGAAGGGTTATTAGGTTAGTGGGATTCCAAGTTGGGCAAAAACTCTTGTTTGCCCTATTTAACTCGATGAGATTGCTTGTTAGATAAGGCAAACGGGAATTTTTACTCATTAAAAATGATATGTAAAAAAAAAAAAAAAACTCTTCATGGTTGGATGGAGACATTGAAAACCCTTATACCGGGGATAATAACCAAGAAAAATACATTCCTAAGACCTTGGAGAGAGTTTGTCTTCAACAAGATGCTTGAGATGGGGAAAATAGGCACTCCTAAAGAACCTAAAAGAATGAATAATCAAAAGGAATTTGGTATAGGACTTCAAATGGATTCTAATTATCTAGCATTACTATAGGCAACTGATTAGTGATAAAGATAGTAGTGCAAAAGGCATCAACCCAATATTTCTTTAGCATATGCACTTGGAGCATCATAACATGACCAAGTTTAGTGATGTGGTGATGTTTTCTTTTAGTAATTCCATTCTATTAAGCTATGTATGGACATGAAAAATAATGGAAAATACTATTTTCTTGAAGATATTATGAAAGATGGGTATTAAGATATTTGCCTCCATTATCTAATTGAAGAATTTTGATTTCTTTTCCAAATTACTTCTTGATCATTTTTTTAAAGGTACTAAATACTTTTGTGACTTCTAATTTGTATTTAAGTGGATAGAGTCAAGTGTGGAATTATAGATTATCCACATAGTAGTGATAACCTTGATAAGAATCAACTACCACAGGGCCCTATATGTCATTGTGAATTTTTTCAAAAAAGGATAATGTTTTGTTATATGAATGCACAAATGGTTGCTTAGAGCTCTTACTTAAATGAAAAGAGTTACAAAATTCAAAAGAACCATTAGCAACATCAATTTCACAAAAAAGGTGGGATGCTATTCACTAGATAAAATATATAAGTTGCCTCACCTAATGCTCTTTAAGAGCATTTTGTTTGCTTTTCAATTCGTTAACATAAACCAGTTTTCTTAAAAAACAAACAAGAAAGGAAAAATTATCTGTTAACTTTGAGATCAATAGCAAATTGTGTGTAAGATCAGGAGTAACAAGAACATTTTCAAGTGTTAAGGAATTATTTGGTAATGAGATTATGCCTATATAAGTGATTGGGAGATGATTCCTATCTCCAAGTAATATTGAATGAAAACCAAAATAAGAAGTTGAAGATTGTAACTTACTAACAATGTTAACAATATGAGCCTCGACACTTGAGTTTGACACCTATGCTGATTCATCTTCTTGCTTTGTGAGAATCAATGCAAAGAGATCATGCCTATATAGGTATGGTCAAAGCACTTATAACATTAAAGAGCATTGTGACCAACCTTAAAGCATATTTGACATATGATATTTTTATGATTCCCTATTGAAGAGGTAATGTGGTGATATGAGTTTACTCTAGCATGATTTGAGGAACCAAAGGGCTTGCAAGTGTTGTCCTAAGAAGTCTAGGTAGATGGAGTGAAACCACACCCCTTAGAAGAAAATCCTAAGCTATGACCTTTACCTCTTCCATTTCACCCACCACAGGGTAGTCTTTAAGAAATTTATACATAGTGATCATTAAGTGCCAAAGACATTATGCAAGATAGTTATGCATCAAACACTTGGAGTTGAGAAACAACATCATTGAAAAGAGGCATTAGAGGTTTAAACATTGCATTTTAAAAGCTTTCGTATTCTTTTAAGAGAACTTTCAACAAGTTGGAAGTTTACTTGAATGGGACATTGGCTTATCAATAGAGCTTCATTGATTTGTTAGCATTTTAGAGGCATTCAAGTGGGTGGAAATGGGTTTCTTTCCTTTTGCAAGTGATGTATTTGAAAGTAAGTCAAACTCTCTTGCTTTTGATTTCTATACAAATATGTTGTTGAGTTTATCCTAGATTTGTGTATATGTTTCTAATTCCAAGACATGACCAAGAGTCTCTTTGGAAAGAGTGTTGATAATCCATGATTTGGCTAAATTGTGCTCAAAGTCCAAGATTCAAAATCTAGGTTAGCTTCACCAAATTCAAGTAGCTTAGCTAGAGATGGGATTCACTAGTTAGGAACCCAAATAACCTCTAGGTTTGCATAAAGGACTTAATTTGAGTGAGCCAGGGATAATTTGAGTCAAAAAGTTAAAAAGTAAAGAAGTTGCCTATGGTAATGTGTTTGGGAAAGGGATAAGCAAACCTGTTTTTAAAAGTATTGGTCATTTGTGTGGAAACCACAATTTGCCCAAATTGTTGCTCAAAGTCCAAGATTCAAAATCTAGGTTGGCTTCATCAGATTCAAGTAGCTTAGCTAGAGGTGGGAATTACTAGTTAGGAACCAAAATAGCCTCTAGGTTTGCATAAAGGACTTAATTTGAGTAAGCCAAGGTAGATAATTTGATTCAAAGAGTTAGAAAGTAAAGAAGTTGCCTATAGTGATGTGTTTGAGAAAATGATAAGCAAACTTGTTTTTAGAAGTATTGGTCATTTGTGTAGAAACAAAGTGGTGGCAAGTTTGCACTAAGTAGTACATATGGTATTAAGCTATGATACCAAATGGAAGAAAGAGATTGAGAATTGGATTATGTGTACTTAAGTGATTGAAAATTTGAGATTATAGATTACAAGAGACTGCTTTTTATATAGAAAACAAAAGATTTTTCTAGCAAATTCTAATGACATCAAAAAGTTGAACATTTGGATAACGCAACCATGTTTCAGTCTGAACACACTCAAGTTTAATGATCTTCATAGTTCCTAGGTGTCTATCATTATTACTTGGCTATCTTAAAAAACATTTTGGTTTTTCATTAAACTCATGTGGGAAGACGTGCTTAGTAGCACTTCTTTCCATGTTTTGCTTTGACTAAGACAAGTTTATTAGACATTTGGCTTTATTGCAGCTCTTCTTTGTAAGGTTTGCTGGACACTTGGTTGTACTGAAACTTTTTTTTCCACTTTCTTCATTGTATTGTGTGCTGAATCCTTGGGCTAGGGTTCATCAATCTATACTTGTTCAACTAAAAAAAAAGTCAAAACATGTGAAATCTTGGTCATATTTAACAAGTAGTCTCAAAGGAGATGAAAGGTCACTAACATTCAACAAGTAGCATTAATGGGGGCGGTTTTAGTTTCTAGTGTTTAATTAGATCATATCTAACTTTTTGATTGAGGAACTAGGTAGCTTGTGTGAGTAGGCATAAATGGTGAAGGAGTGAGATGGCTTATTTAAAGGGTTTGGTTCAATACTCCCTGCACTTGGAGGTATGAAAGGAATAACTCCAAGTTTAGAGTGGAGATGAAAAGTAGAATAAGGAAAAGGCATGGTATAGGCATCAATCATCCAATAAGTAATAGGAATGTGTTTGGTAATGAAGGACCCAAAAGCTAACTTTTCTCTAGATGTGATAGCCAATAATGATATATTTAGTTTATCATGATATTGACTTAGTGGTGTAGTGGAGAGCATAGAAGTTATCATACAATAAGATTATAAGATGAGGCGGCAAAACATCAAGATTTTGCGAAAAAGACTAAATCTAGGTGGACTCTGTAGAAAATGAGAGAAAAAACAAAAACAAAAACAAAAAAAACAAAAAGAAAAGGAGAGAATCTTGTATCTTTATAAAACTAAAAGTTGAAAGTTAGTAATTACATGTTAAGGTTCCCAATTTATAATGAAAAGGGAAGAAACCATTTAAACTAAATTATAATTAAAATAACAACTAATAAACCAAACTACAATTAAATGACAACTAATTAATTAAATATAGTTTAGAAACTAATCTTCTAATAGCATAAGTCATGATAGCCACTTAAAGAAGGCTAATCTTTAAAGATAATGATGCTTTGAAGTTGAATGTGATGCTACTGACATTGGTATAGGTGATGTCCTCATTAAAGCCGTGTTTAGTGAGAAGCTTAATAAATGTAAGAGGAATTACTCCATTTATTATAAGGAGTTTTATGCAATTATGAGAGTTTTAAATCATTGGATTCATTACTTAAGACCTAGGTAGTTTGGTCTGCATTTGGATCATCAAGCTTTGAAGTTCTTAAATGGCCAACACAAGCTTAAATGGGTAGAATTTTTTCAATCCTTTTCATTTGTCTCACATTGTAAACCAAGTGTAGCTAATGTTGTTACAAATGGATTATCAAAAAGGTACTCCATACTTTCTACTTTGGATGCTAGAGCACTTAGTTTTCAACTTATGAAGGAACGTTATTTTGAGGATGTGGATATGTCCTTGCTTATGGAAGAATGTACAAATAGTATCAATTGAGATAATATGGTTCATGAGTTGTTTCTCTTCAAAAGGAACTAGTTGTATGTTCTAAAGTATACCCTTAAAGAATTACTTGTAAAGAAGACACATAGCAAAGGATTGGCTGGTGATTTCAAGACTCACAAGACCTTAGAAATTCTTAAGGAGCACTTTTATTGGCCAAAGATGCAAGGAGATGTTCAAGCTATTATTTCTAGATATGGCATGTGTAAGAGGGTGAAGAGTCATTTCAAACTAGGGCCTTACATCCTTTTACCAGTTTCAAATGACCCTTAAGAAGATTTAAGCATGCTCAAGAAATCAAAGAGAGAAGGACTCCATCATGCTGGTAGTAGATCGGTTTTCTAAAATGCAACATTTCACCCCACATGCCATAAGATCGGTCATGCCTTGAAGGTTGTTATTTGTTCTTAAAGGAGATTGTGAGATTGCATGAAATTCCTAGGACTATTGCATTTGATCATAATACTAAGTTTTTGAGTTACTTTTGGAGAACTCTATGAGGAAAACTTGGCACCAAGCTCTTATTCAACACTTCTCACCATCCATAAACCAATGGTCAGTTTGGGAGTCAATCACACATTGTGAACTCTATTGAGCACCATGATAAACCAAAATCTAAATGATTGGCACACATAAAGCTTGCCCATGCTGAGTTTGCATACAATTAAGCCCCAAGTTTTACAATTGAGCATTCTTCATTTAAGGTAGTTTATGGTATTAATCCAGTTACTCCTATTAAGCTAATGCCTATACCCTTTAAAACTCAAGTTAGTGTAGATGCAAATGAAAAGGTGAAAGCAATGAAGAAGTTGCATGAGAACATTTGATCTTAAATAGAAAAGGCTAATGAGTCCTATAGGAAGAAAGCCAATAAGAATTGAAAGTATTCTCAATTTCAACGAAAGACTTACTTTGGGTACATCTAAGAAATGAGCAATTTTTGTCCAAAAGAAAAAACAAGTTAGCCCTTAGAGCTGACAACCATTTTAAAGTGATTTTTTAAGGTTGGGAATAATGCATATAAGATTAATTTTCCAAGTGACTTATGGAGGTGTTTCAGCCATATTCAATGTAGGCGACCTATCGCTTTTTTTTGAAAGATGCTAACCTTGAGGATCTAAAAGCAAATCCTAATCAATTGGGAAAGATTGATGTGGGAGCAACTGTGTTAGTTCAAGCTATTGGGTTAGCCCATATGTTGAGCATGTTAACTAATACTTGTTTAGGTCACAATGTCAACTAATGGGTCTAGGAAAGGCAAGATTGAAGAGCATCTTAGGAATATTCTTTAAAATCTTTAAGATGGCATAGGATTTTATAATTAATGTTAAGGGTTTCCTAAATAGTCATCGAGTCCTTTATTTTCTAGGGTTTATTTGTTGTTTGAAATTATCTCCTTTTGTGTGGTTTTCCTTAAGTATTTGGATCCTTAATTTATCTGGGATTTTCATAATTATCAAGATCCTTGATTTTTCTGAGATTCCCTTAATTGTTGAGATCCATAATTTGTTTGAGATTTCTTTAATTTTCAAGATCTCTAATTTTTCAAGATCCTTAGGGTTAGGTTTAGTTCCTTATTTAAAATTAGCATTGTTTTAGTTGTAAGTAAACTTTTTTTTCCATACTAAATAGAAAGCCTTCAGTTTTTCTTTCAACCTTTGTTTCCTTTATACAATTCTCACCAAAGATTGGTGGTGGAACACCTCCTTGACTAGTGGTGCCAGCTTTATGTCTTAAAGTTTATTTTGATAATATTTTATTTTTATCATTTTTCTTCTTCATACCAAAACATAGCCCTTTTCACGAGAAAAAGCCCCAAAACCCCCTAAAAAAATGACTACCCTTCCTTAACCCTATAAAAAGCCCGCTTAATCCCACCACTAGATCCGCATCAATAGTGATATAGCAAAGGTCTTTGTGTTACTAAAAGGCTTAAAGCTTTGTCAACATAAAAGAATAGTTTTGGTAGAGATCGAAATTGACTTCCAAGTTATGATTTTGCATCTTAAAGGAGAATTCTCTAGTCCTTGGAAGTTAGTATATGCGATTTGCCTAAGTAATAGAATTATTTTTCCAAATTTTTAAATTTCACATATTTTTTAGAAGCCAATTTTTTGGCCTCTGGATTGGCAAATTTCAAGCATTCTATTTCAAGGATGCAAGTATTTTCAACTTTTAGTTCTTTACTAAGTAGATGCAAGAAAATTTCATGGGAAGACCAATTAGGTCTAGAGCGTTACAAGCCACATTAACAATGTTTTTCTTGTCTTATTTTCATTTAATGATTTGTGTATTTACATTTTATATAATGGACTATGCACATGTACTAGTCTTCAATGTGTTTATTTTTAATGTTTGGCACCCACTCTTTGGGTTTATGCTTCAAGGAGTCATGTTGAATGCCCTACATTGTGTATCTCATATTATGGTTTGGTTGTTTAATCTACCTTTTAGTTTTAATGAAATATGCAAGGGCTCAAACCAATTTTTCCAAAAACAAAACAAGAAAATGTTCTTCACCAACCAAAATATGTCTTGATATAAAAATATTTGCACTTGCAATGTGTAGGCATTGATTGCCTTTATAATGTAATTGTATCCTACAAAGACACACTATTGAGATTTAAGAGATAACTTGTCAAAAGTATAGTCTTGCAAGTAAGGAAAACACCTAAAAATCCTTAACATATGGTATTAAAAAGAAACATGATATAAAAGTTCACAAGGTGACTTCATTATAGTCTTGGTCTAGGTACCCAATTTATTAAAAATACTACTATATATAAAGCTTTTACCCAAAAAAAATGTGTAACATGCTTGCTCTAAACATCATGGCTAATCTAAATTTAGTGATTGTCACGTCCCTAAGGTAACCTAAGAGAAGGGTAAATTAAGTTTCTATTGGATTGTGAGTTTAATGGCTTTTGATCCCTAAAAGACAATATGCTTTACTATAAATTTGTGTGAAAATTTAATAGCCTATAACCTTAGTTAGCATAACAATAACAAATGAGCACAACACTACCAATCGATTAACATGCCAAAGAATCTGCTTAAGCTTATGAAAGTCAACCAATGTGGGTATTTGCATTACTTGACATAATTTGTTAACAAGAAAAGTCAAATAAGGGTGGTTCAACATCAAATATTGAAGGGTATCAACCAAACTTTGAAAGATGGAAGGATAAGAAAGCAAGGTAGTGTCGTTTTTGACAAAAGGTTGTTAGGTAGGCAATGAGGTAGTAATTGCTTTGCAAGTGTCTATACTAACATGAGCAAGAAGAGCCAAGGCCTATTTGACATTCAGTGAGTAAAAGTCCATCTTAAACATGTTACACTTCAACACTAAGAAAAAAATGAAGGCAATTAAATATATTGATAGGCTTAAAGTTGAGCGAAAGTTGAAAGGAATCAACTAGGACTTTAATACCATAGTAAAAATATGCCTTTCATCCAACCTAAAATTTAACTCATTACTTAAAGAAGATAACTTTTATGTTTAAATATTACCTAAAAATTATTATTTCTCTTATAAGACTTTGGTCCTTTATATTCCCTTGTACACAAAGCATATCATGGGCTTAACATTGAACATGGTGAAGATGGACCTTTTAACTCCTAAACTAATTTTTATGTTGAATTTTTTCTCTATTTCTTCTAATATGGTATGAGAGCTGAAGTTAATTAACTATAACTCTCAACCGTGATCTCTTAAAATTTGTTTGGTTTAAAAATTATTAAACATTACCAAAGAATTGCATTTTTTTTCAATATGGGATTTCATGAAACATACACTTATTACACACCAAGCATATTTGGACAATTCAAAGTTCAATGAGAGATGAAGGGAATCAACTTGGATTCTAATATTATATTAGAAATAGTTCCAAAGTTCAAATTATAAGTTAACTCATAATTTGCAAAGATATATATATTTTTTTTTATCTTTAAACACTATCCAAGGGTTTTTTATTATTATTTAAATGTGGGACTTCCATCTCCAAACTCTCTTGTACACTAAGTATACTTGTTGGGCTGGTTCAACCTATATTCAAGACTTATTATTGGGTCCTATTAGGGTAATGTGGCCCTAAGGTTTAAAAGGGAAAATATAGGTTTTTTCTTTAAGTGAGTGGCCGTCAAAAAAGAAAAGAGAGAGAGAAGAGAAAGAGCAGAATTCGCAGGAATTAGAAGCCCTACGCAGCAGTTGATCAAAACTCTTGATCAAGGTCGATCTGTGGTCCGATTGAGCTGATTTTTGTTAGTAGGTTCGGAATTGGGTGTTCTTCATTGTGAACGGTTGGATCATCATTTGGAACTCTTTAAATCAGCAGATCTTGGTCAAAAATCTGGGTGATATTTCTCCAACTTTTCTTAGTTAAGTTGATGTTTACAGCTTGTTCTTCAATATTAATTGGTGATTCTATTGTTGTTGAAATAGTAAATCTTTGTCCTGTTGCAAAGGACTTGATTGGGTTGTAAACCTAATGATTTATATAGTGGAGATTTGGGTAGACTCCATGATTGGTCCTTGGTTTTTATCCTTCACATTGGAGGAGTTTTCCACGTAAAAATTCTCTTATGTTGATTGTGATATTTGCATCTTTTACTTGTGATTCAAATACATTGTTGATATTTTAGTATATCCTCACAGGTTCAATCAAAGTGGGAAACTTTATACATCGTTTTTCCCATCAATACTTTAGGCTCAATGTTAAATTAGGTAGAATGGATGCTCCACATATATCAAATATATTTTAAGGACTCAAGGTTGAATAAAAGTTATAATAAAATAACCTAAATTCTGATACCATATTAAAAATATACTCATGATTAAAAAAAAAAGTTCTCTCATGAATTAAAGAGATATTTTCAATATTTAAAAATTACCCAAGGATCATATTTAATGAAATAAATAAATAAACATTTTTAACTTAATGCAAGAACCCAAGTTGAGCGTGACATCTTGTCATTTTAAACTAGATGAGAAATCATGTTAGAAATATTGTGTATAAGTATCACATACTATTAATATCTTAGTGTCAAGTCTCCATTATATATGAAGTTGTTCTCATCACACCACATTAGATTCAAGGGCATCATACTATTAAAATTACCCAAGGATCTTCTTTTATCGAGGGGATGACAGAAATTCATGGAGGGGTGTCTCCTTGGCTTAGTGGTAAGCTAAGAAGCCCCTAGCCTACGTGTGCACACATTTATTTATAAAAAAAGCCTCAACCGATCCTATCCTGGCGATGTCAGCATGTCACACCAGCACCCCACGTAGTCATGCCGTTTCATCTAGAATGGGCAACATTAATCACAGAAATTCAAACTTCAATTCCATTTTCTAACAATCCTCATTCATAACAAATCGTCCCTTAATTCCATTTCCTTTTTGTGTAGATTGGATCCATTGTATAGGAGTTATTGTTAGCCTATAAATTCTAATTGATTTGTATAATTTAGATATCTTGATGTAATCAAATTCTATTGTACAGTTTTCAATTGTTCTTGGGCTTTTTGTTCCAGGGAAGAAATCGAACATGATTTCTTCAATTTTCTGGGTTTATTCTGCTTCTATCTATCTCTTAACAAGGAGAACAAGCCTCTCTAACCCCTGTTTTAATATCATAACCTAAACAACTCTATCATATTAGCAAATTCTCACGTGCACTGAAAGAATATGACAGACGTTAAAGGTCATGACTTGAAAACAATGGAAATGAGCATCCCATTCTTTCAATAGCATAGTCTAAAAGTCATTAGATAGCCTAACAGTCAGGTTTTGAAAAACGAAACGAGCATTTCTAATATCTACCTCAACCTAAACACTTTTACATAGAAAGTAAATTCTCATATGCACTACTTATAGATAACGATGCCATCATCTATGAACGTTAGATTTAAAAGGAAACAAGAAGTTCTAACATCTACTCTAGGGTCTCAACCTATCCCAACCTACACACTTTTGGACTAAAATAGATAGACAAATGTTAAAGGCTACATGTCCACAAACCCAATAGAGAGATGCCATTAAGTTTTGCCAGCGGGCTTTCTTTATGGGACTGTATCATAGTAGATGACTAGCTAAAGAGCAGCACATAAATTCATTTCTTAGGGGCGAAGAAAGCTGTAATTGTTTGACCGTAGAACGGGAGAGTTCTTTTGGCGTATTCATCAAACCATGTGCAGATTTGAAACAACGTGGCACATGAAGATGGCAGTCTTAAGAAAGTCCTGGATTTTGGGTTCTGCATAGGCCATTGGGAAAGAACACGTATACAGTGGCGGTGATTGATGTGTGTTAGGAAGCTGTGTGTCCTCACGTGTGACACGTACATTTATCTAATGGTCTTCCCCGCTGCAATTGCTTTTGACAGTTAGTTGGGACACATCCTCTCCCATAGAGCAATTTCCCTTCCTTTCTTTACTGCCCTTTTTTACTCCAATAATACTAGATCATAGCTAGTCTATGGTCAAACAAATCCTTCGATTTACTTCGGGAGTAGAAAATCTGAGAATGGGCATGTCTAGGAAACTTTTCTTGGGATGATTAAACTATTTCAGAATTGAAAAGGGTTAGAACAAAAAAGTCAAAATAGACGGCGAGAAATGTTTGATGAGATGAAATGGTTTCTTTTTCCTAGTACATGGAATGACAATCTGCAAATAAAAAAGGTGGCGCTAGTCATCTTTTTTAACTTTACAAAGCATCCTTTTGAGTTTTGATCCAAATTTCCTTCCATTCACACTGTTTCATCCATATATAGTTGCGTCTGAAGAAAACTTATGACTTATTGGTGTAATCTGTTTGGATTGCTCTTCTTTTTTTGGTATGCTGACTTTTCCTTTCTAATTTCTATTGTGATATTCCCTTTTGTTTTATTTGATCACCAAAATAACTCTTTTCCTTTTACCTAACTTGTTAAAGAATTGTCAAAGGATGTCTATTTCAATCTAGGACCGACTTGCGCTTTATGTTAGTAGTTAGAGAGAGAAAAAAATCGCTTTTTATATTTAGAATAAAGGTTTTAGCTTATAAAATATAGTTCATTTAGAGATCATTAATTAATATAATGAACCTTACTAGTCAGCATCACGTAGGACTTCAAATCTAATTTGGTGCACATGATAACAATTGAAGAATTTCCTCATTACTCTTTTGATTAGGTTTTGTCAATGCCTACCAACAATAACTCTTGGTTTCTTTTCATCGTTCTTTGCTTGTGAGTGACTATTCTTTTATCTTTTAACGTGGCTGGTCTCAAATTCTTTGAAAAACGATGGAGGAATGGAACTGATAAAGCACGAGTGGTTGTCATATCCATAAAGAATTGCGACTCTGTACCATGAAATTTGGTTGCTTTAAATATGAACCAAAAGAATGTGGTATACCACAACTTTCGTGGTAAACGATCTAACGGAGGAGTGGGAAAGAAGTGCATAACACGGATTATTGATAGATCGAAAGCGTATGTATCAAGTCAAATCCTTTTAAGGGGCGGGGGCCCTGGCTCAGTGGTTAAAGACACTGAGTCAAACCCTGACCGGCGAGTCCACCCGGTCGTGGGTTCGAACCCCGTCCCTCCCCCTCCCCGGGTGCGTGCGTTTTAAAAAAAAAAAAAAAAAAAAAAAAAAAAAAAGTCAAATCCTTTTAGCTCCCTTCGTGAAGGAAAGGCGAAGAACGTTTTATGACTTTGAACAAGTACGTCAGAAAAACGAGGAAGAAAGTGATCAGAAAGTTGCAGAAAGTTGAATGTGGACACCTCAACTTAGTGTCTGAAAAATCGTGGCCACGACGAAACCCGTTTTGGCAAAAGGAGCCAGCTCTTTTCGTACTTTTTCTCTTCTATCTCTCTTTTGTCAGTTCTGATAAACGAAAGACTGATATTTGGTTGACGCCTCTGCAAAATCACATAGAGGGAGTATAATAATAATATTCAGGATCATGAAGAAGTCCTTTCGTGTTCTCTTTATCGCCATATGAAGCATTTAAACAGTAGGACCTGCGGGAGCCTGTGAAAGTTTCTCTTTTGGTACTTCTTTTCGACAAAAACTAAATCTTTTCTGGTTGATAAAGAAGTACTGGACAAAGGGTTATGGAACACATACATCAATGACAAGGACCTTCATGAATTGTATTTATTTCCATCTTCTGGAGAAAAGAACGAAAACGAAAGATGAAATAAGAAAGAAGAAAGAAACAAAATTTACCCCTAGACCGTTTGGAAGGCGAAGATTAGTAGGTTCTACGCGTAGATTCCGACACCCAATGGCACACATCTCAGCTACTTTTTCTTGGTTAATGCGAAATGGTACTGTCTCAAAGTATTGACAAATATCTTGAAGTTTGTTGTTGTTTTTCTATTATTTCTCGGGAAAAAAATAATATTTCTAGTCGGAGTACAAACGATTTGAGGGGGTTCTCTGCTCTCTGGACCAGAAGACCATGTCGGCTGTGCTGGGGCTCATGATGTCGTGACTGGTGGCAGCGAGTGATGTGGGTCAGAGCACAGTCTCCAGGGACGTTGAAGGGTTGTTATATAAAGCTGCTCACGGACCTTCCTTGATGTCCTGAATCTTGATCTCCATCTGGGAAGTTAATGTATACAAAGAAACTCCTTTTGTCTCTACAGAGATTCCATTCAAGAAGCCAGTTAGTTTACAGGCTTGGAGATATTTTTTTCCTATATACTAGGAGGGATTACAGTACAACAGAGCTGTAGTCTCTGGCGGTTATTTCTCTCTCTCTCTCTCTCCCTCGCTCCTCGCTCGCTCTCTCTCTCTTCCGAACCGCCTTTTTCTTCTGAGGCTTGGGAATTCAGAATTCGCTCACTTTGTCTGCCTCTCTTTTAGCTCACATGAGCCTGACCTGTCCCCATTTGCTCTGAAGAGGTAAAGCATCGAAAGATCTTAATTTTCGAGTGTTTTCGATTGCCTTGTGCCGATGGTTGTTCTAGTGTGCTCTGAACTGTGTTGTTTATTGACTGGTTACTATTGATTTGGGTATGTGGGTCTCCTCGCATTATAAATTTAGGGAATGTACAGTAGTAATGTAGTCCTCCTGTGGGTTAGACTTCCGGCACCGGGGAGTGCAAACCATTGGGTCTCTTGCCGCAAGAACGGGATACTGATGAGCGTGTTAGATCTACTCAGTCGTGCGAATGGTGGTTGGTTAATGTATCTGATTTGTATTTGTATTTTCATTTTCTGGCAGGTTAGTTTTGGACTGGGGATTTGATTGATTGGTGCAAAGATGAACGGAGCTGTGCTAGTGGCTCTTGCTGCTACAATTGGTAACTTCCTGCAAGGATGGGATAATGCTACAATTGCTGGTAAGTCTTCCTAAGTTTAATTGATTTCTGTATCTTTTCGAACTTGAATCAAGAAAACTTAAGTATAGTTTACGTGCAAAGAGATTTAATTTGATGGATTGTGTTATTCATGTTGATGGAATTTTTCTTCATGGGCTCCCACAATGGCATTCTTTTTCCTTTATTGGTCCCTATTTGTGTCTAGTCTAATAGCTTAAATGTTAACAACCCTCTGATCTGGTGTCTTTATTTTCAGGGGCTATTGTTTACATCACGGATGAACTTGATTTAGGAACTACAGTAGAAGGTCTTGTTGTGGCTACCTCGCTGATTGGAGCCACAGTCATTACAACATTCTCAGGACCTGTATCAGATTGGGTCGGTCGGCGTCCAATGCTTATAATCTCATCAATGCTCTACTTTCTGAGTGGTTTGGTGATGTTGTGGTCACCCAATGTCTATGTCCTATGTGTAGCTAGGCTTATAGACGGATTTGGAATTGGTCTTGCTGTTACCCTTGTGCCAGTGTACATATCTGAGACTGCCCCTCCAGAAATAAGGGGAACGTTAAATACTCTTCCTCAATTCACTGGTTCAGGTGCTATGTTTTTAGCATATTGTATGGTTTTTGGAATGTCACTGATGACCTCACCCAGCTGGAGGATAATGCTCGGAGTTCTTTCCATTCCCTCTCTACTCTATTTTGTACTAACAGTATTTTTCTTGCCTGAATCTCCTCGGTGGCTTGTTAGTAAGGGAAAGATGAGCGAGGCTGTAAAGGTTCTCCGGAGATTACGTGGAAGGGAGGATGTTTCAGGTTCATTCTCTTCTGCAAGTTTGGTTTAGTACTTTGAGGGCTCTTTGCGTGTTTTCTGTCGTTGCACTTGGTTACCTTGACTCAGACATTATATGGTGTGCGTAATTATCTTAAATTATTTATCAGATAGCAAGTTCGTACCTGATTAATCATTATTCAAAAGATAACAAGTGTCTGCATTTCTGGGGTTTGAGAGAATTCGAAATACTGCTTTCAACATGATTCATTCAGAAATTTAGAAATCATATTTGCTTTAGTTCTGTTGGATTTACCATAGATCCAATGACTGGGAGGCCCAGAAACATAATTTGTTGAAGGAATGAAATTTGATCTTAACTGTCATTTGAAGAAGCGATATTCAATCAGCTTACATGGTTGTACCTTGTCCAAGATAATCATCGTTTTGTGCTGACATTTTGTTATTTCTCACACCACTGTTAAACGAGTAACTTCATGTGTTTTTTCTTCTTTAGTTCATCTTTCGTATGAACATCTTAGTTGTAGTTTGGTTGCACTAACAAACAAAAAAAGGGAAGAGAGAAAGAAAAAAAATCTGATTGTGTCTTGCTTCTTATCATTCTTTGGCATTAACTCCATGAAACAAAGGTTCTAAGGTCATACGAAGTTTTTCTCTATAGCTTTTGGTTATCTAAGACTAATTTCTCTCGCTGTTTATGCTAAAGCATCTCTGATCCACAGGTGAGCTGGCTTTGCTTGTTGAAGGTCTTGGAATTGGGGGTGAAACATCTATAGAAGAGTATATCATAGGCCCTGCTGATGAAATTGCAGATGGTCAGGAATCAGCTGCTCAGAAAGACACAATCAGATTATACGGACCTGAAGAAGGCCTCCAGTGGGATGCCAAACCTGTCACTGGACAGAGCACTCTTGGCCTTGCCTCTCGCCAGGGTAGCATGGTGAATCAAAGTGTACCACTCGTGGACCCTCTCGTGACTCTCTTTGGTAGTGTCCATGAGAAGCTCCCTCAAACAGGAAGTATGCGAGGAAGCATGCTTTTCCCTAATTTTGGTAGCATGTTCAGCGCTGCAGAGCCTCATGTTAAAAATGAAAGGTGGGATGAAGAGAGTCAGCAGAGGGAAGGTGAGGACTATGGATCTGAGGCTGGTGGGGATGACTCTGATGACAATCTGCGTAGTCCATTGATCTCTCGTCAGACAACCAGCATGGAGAAGGACATGGTTGCTGCTCCTTCCCACGGCAGTACTCTAAGCATGAGGCGCCACAGCAGTCTCATGCAGGGAGGGGAGGCAGTTGGTAGTACAGGTATCGGTGGTGGCTGGCAATTGGCATGGAAATGGACCGAAAGAGTTGGTGAGGATGGAAAGAAGGAAGGAGGATTTAAAAGGATTTATCTGCGCGAGGAGGGAGGTCCTGGAACTCGACGTGGGTCGCTTGTTTCACTTCCTGGGGAAGATATCCCAGCAGAATCTGAGTTCGTTCAGGCAGCTGCTCTAGTAAGCCAGCCTGCTCTTTATACCAAAGAGCTTATGGAGCAGCATCCTCTCGGACCAGCAATGGTTCACCCTTCTGAAACCGCTTCAAAAGGGCCGATTTGGAGTGCCCTTCTTCAACCAGGGGTTAAGCGTGCCTTGTTTGTTGGCATTGGAATTCAGATTCTTCAGCAGGTAGTAAATGGGGTTATATGTGATTTATATTTATTGCTATACTTATTTGCTCCAGTGAAATAACACTGTTGACCTACCTAACAATATTCTGATCCATGAGTGGATATAAAGCATTAGTTTTCTTTCTTGTTCTTCTTCTCTTCGGGCTCTTTCTTTTTTGATTGTTCACCCAGTTGACATCAGCTTATGCTACATTGCTAATTGTTAAAAAATCTCATGAAGAGAGTGATATCATAGTAGCACATATCTCAAGTTCAAATTGGATGAATTATTTTAAACCTGAAAGAATGATTTGATGAAAGGTTAAATCAATAGATCTCCACAGTACTTTACCTAATCTATAATGGTTTTTCCATGTCATGAAATCTTGACAGGAACTGAGAATTTGAACTAAGTCATTCTTAGTCTCCTGCCGTAACCCCAAAACACTTATATGCAGCAACCTTTCTGAAGAAATGATGGTTATAATCAAATTTATTTGATGTGATGTAGTAATGGACTAGATTCTTCTGTGGTATCACTGGGATTGTCAATCCTACCTCATGTCTTACTTTCCTAGCTTACTTATAATTCTATATCGATTCTGGATTTGTGTTCCTTCTTCCAGCTTCCCTTGCATGAAAAATTTCAATGTTTGGAGAATTGAGTTCTTATAATGCTAAATGGTGAAGTCAATAAGCAAGCTTCTTTCTATATGCATTGGCAGTTTTCAGGAATAAACGGGGTTCTCTACTACACTCCCCAAATTCTAGAGGATGCAGGTGTTGAAGTACTTCTTGCAGACTTGGGCCTTGGTACAGAGTCTGCATCATTCCTTATCAGTGCATTCACAACCTTTTTGATGCTTCCTTGTATCGCTGTGGGCATGAGGCTCATGGATATTTCTGGTAGAAGGTGATCCCTTTTCTCTCCTGAATTTCAGTTTATCAGTTATTCCTCAGGTGGATTACATTCAAGGTCTCCTTTTGTTTTACATATTTTGCCTTATCTGTGAAATTCGACATATGTTGCTTTGTTGAACGACTCCTGGCTGCATTCATTTTTCATATTGCCTTTCTGTTCTGTTACGTATGTTTTGGTTGTTCTTCCAAGAGAAACGATAAACATTTTACGTCCTTCACATGAATTTTTTCACTTTCTATTAGCACTAATGAACTGATAATTGCAGGTCGCTGTTACTTGCTACAATTCCTGTGCTGATCGTGTCGCTCATAATTCTAGTATTTTCGCAGCTTGTGGAGATAAGCACGATTGTTAATGCAGCATTATCAACCATTTGTGTTATAGTCTATTTCTGCAGTTTTGTCATGGCCTACGGACCAATTCCTAATATTCTTTGCTCTGAGATTTTCCCCACAAGAGTTCGTGGCCTCTGCATTGCTATCTGTGCCCTGGTCTACTGGATTTCAGACATAATTGTCACCTACACATTGCCGGTGATGCTCACTTCGATGGGACTAGGCGGTGCCTTTGGCATCTATGCAGTTGTGTGTGTCGTCTCCTGGATATTCATCTACTTAAGGGTTCCAGAAACCAAAGGTATGCCTCTGGAAGTCATCACTGAGATGTTTGCCCTTGGTGCAAGCCAAGCTGCTGCTGGGAAGAGCGAGTGATTGAATGCTTTCAACAGATTTGGCAGATTTTCAGCAGATTCAGCTGCCAACAATGTAATCCATATTCCTTTTGGAAATTTTTGCTTCTCATGGTTGCATTATGAATGAGAACATCTTTCTGATTAAAACAAATTGAAAAATTTTGTATTGTTGTAGGATAGATTGTTGGCACCATTTCAATAAAGAGCATAGTTTATATAATTAATTGCCCGGTCCTGTAATGACTGATATCGAGGTTAATTGGTTTAATTCCTTTCGACCTTCTGTAATCGTATGCCTCATCTGGTTGTTTACCATCAGGTTTGGTGCTCTGAAGATCTTCTCTGATGGGTAGATAGAAAATACCCAGCGGTAGTTTACGTGAATCATGCAGGAAAATACACATGTAAAAACCATGTAAGATGTTAAAAAATGGAGGCTCATCCTAAAACCCATAAGCAAAAGGAGGTGTCTCCCTTTCCATTAATAAGATTAGGCTCACATATCTCTATTTCCAATAGGATAGAAAAAACATCAATAATGGACAAATTGAGAATAGTGAAGGTTATCACAATATATTAAGAAAGGAGATGATGACTGTGATACTATGTTAAAGAAGGGAGGCTCATCTTAAAACTCATAGAACACTTTCGATGTAAGATAAATATCCTCAACATAGTAAGACTAAACTCATATCTCCACTTCCAATGTGGAATAAGCATCATTAATACAAGAACACTAAGATTTTACGTGGTTTGGGACAGGCTCATCTTGGGTCCACGGAAACAACAATTTTCTCTCCACCTGTGTTTTTCATATATGAGTTAAGCAGGGGATTTTTCAGCCAATTCTTTCTTTTTAGATATTGTAATGTCTTATTAAATGACAGTGAGAGACACGCATTAGACTTCTAAAGTTTCATACTGAGAGACAACTTGACAAAAACGTAAATGAGAAAGTTGCAATTTACTTCTAGATATAAAATTATCATTTCATCCTTTTACCTAATATTTGCTCCAGATTCCTTAAGCACCATTACTTGGACTACATAACAGGGGCAGTATTCTCTGCTTTGGCCCCCTTTGTCATGTTCTTTCTCTTGTATTGCCTCCGTCTCAGAGAAGGCAAGATTAAGAAAGGCCAAACGAAATGAGATTGGAAGTAAATACATGACTTCAAATCCGAAAATTCAAGCAATCATATCTCACAAACAGAAATAGAGAATCTACTGCTGCCTGCTGGTACAAAACACCAGGTGTAAAACACACATGGTTCTGGGGAAGGTCACCATGGAGATACATTGCAATCTACCTACAATAAACTGAAATATGAAGGCACTTCATTCTATTTACACTAGACTTGGCCTTTTAACTTGGGTATCACGATCGGACTACGATAAAATGTACAAAAATTTGGAAGTAAATTCAGAAATATCTGGACATGCTTCTTGTAGAACTCGGAAATCCGCTGTTCGCAACACAGCAACTCTATTTGACGATGATAGTATTAGTCCCTGGAAGCGAGATGTAACTCAAAGTTTTTGAGTTTCTTCAGATGACGACTTGCTGTCAGATTCTGATTTTGGAGGCATAGAATCACCAGTTTGATCACTGAACGAGCTCTGTTCTGCTTGCTCAAGTGACCTTGGCTGTTGCTTGAATGGTCTCTCAGAATCTTTAGCATTTCTAGGATCTATCACTAAATTATTGAGTTTTTGCTCCTGCAAACGAACAAGAATTGTTGGTTGGTATAGTTCAATGATACATATTTCTAAACATGTATTATAAAGCAGGGATCTTAAAAACTGAAGCACAAACATACAAAGAAACTGATGAAATAAAGGTAAGCTCCAAATGACCAGAAGAAATAAAAAATCTCAACATGACAGATTTTAGAGCATCTCATATTGTTCAGAAGGTTTGAAATTCTCCATTTAATGATTTGGTACATTCAAGTGCTCAGGGTCATCCTTATTTTTTCCCCATACGAGAACGAAAGGTGAAAACTATTACTTGTTTGGTTTATTCCAAATCCCAAGTACTGTAACAATGAGGCCATGACAATTCTGCTAAAATCAGTATTGCCACACCATGATATGTGGGCATTTGTAGAAATTAGACTGCGAGTTCATGACATAAAAAAAATTCAACCCACAATTGGATGCATTATATGCGGCAATTGTCACATCTCCAGCATTTGCCAACATCATCTAAAAGCACACCTAAACTACATGAATTAGATATCATATCCCAATGCAACAAAAAAATACACCTTCACCAAAGGTTGTGAATGTTCTAATGATATGCAGCATACAATATTTCCCTGTTTGTAATAGGAAGCCTAGCACAACAGTCCTTTGTACTTACAATTTGTAGGGCTTCAAGCCTTCTCTGCAATGCCTCGTGTTCAGCTCGAATACGAAATGGAACACCATGCTTTTGATGCACATTATTTTGGGCCAAGTCTTCATCAATCTCACTAGCTGTTGTTGCAAAAGGATGGTTTGCAGGAATCCACCTAATTGTATCCGGGTCAACATCAGGAGGCACAGAGTCCCCTTCTTTAAGGAATATTGTTGGTCTCTTCCATTGGTATGCTCGAGACCTTCTTTTCTGATGGATGTTTTGTTGCTCTTCCGTCAGAGTTACTGGGGCTAAGCGATAGACCTTACCACACATTTCAACGGTTGAATTGCTTTTCCCAACTTTCACCAGTGGGTTATTGAATGGATCTTCATACTTAAGAGGCCTTGAGCTGCATGAAATTCACAAGAAAGAGCACATCACAATGGTGTAAAGATGATATCTTAACTAAAACCTTGAGGTGGATGTAAAAATGGTTGATATAGAAAGCCACAGTCAAACAGGTACTATGGTGAAGACAACCTCGTCCGATTGCATCATGTGTAAAGCATTTATAGTTGAAAGCTTGATGATAAATTGATCCAAGGAAATTAAGGAAAGATTCAAGGATTAGGTTCATACATGCCTCTTCTATCAGATCTTATTTGGCCACGTCTGACAAGATCAGCTACAGAGCCAGGATTGCTATGCCTCGACTTCCTTGCAGCATACACTCTCACAGTGATGATAAAAAATGCAGCCACGATACATAAGCCTATTATGAAGTTGCTTCCACGGTATCTATTCATCTGAGACCAAAAGAAAAATACCCACAACTAGTTATGCATCAATAACCAGCGTCTCACTCTCTAAAAAAGGGCAATGACATAACTTCAAATCTTAGACGTTCCCTAAGGTTTCAACGGCATACATCCTAATCTCAATTCTATCTTGTATTTCTTCTGAGGGCACATTTCACACACACGGCCTCCTTAATCAACTTTTTTTTCACCAAAACCAAATTAACCTACTAGTCATCACCAACTTTCAAGTTTTAAACAACATTATATATTCAATGATTTCATACTGTTAAGAGAAACATTATTCAACCCAAAAACTGAATTGTGGGTTAAGAAAACTCCTTTTTCACTTAACCAAGACTCTCATTGTACTTCTAAGCAAATGTCGAATTATTGCTCACGTTATAACACCCACTTACAGGTTGGTCCAATCAGTAGAATATCTTGGTGCATTATGTAGGCTCAAATTAATGGCGGCTCATAAGGGCGTTAAAGAGAAACCTAGGTTTTAATACTATATCAAGAAACTCATTATTCAACCTAAAAGCCCAATTATAAATTGCTAAAATCCTTTTTTCATTTAACCAAGATTCACATTCTATTCCTTAGCGATGTAGAATCATTCCACATCGTAACACATACATTAATCGTCCCAACTGGCAGTGTTACAAATTCATCATTGCAATACCATTTCTAGACCACATTGATCAAAAATATCACATGGAACAAAAGATATAAAGAAAAAGTAACAATCTCAACAGATGGTAAACGCTGAGACAGCAAATGATGAACCACCTGATGCACTCCGAGCTATTCAACCCATCTCTAATTGGGATCATGGTATTAACGTGGTAAAAAGTTGAGAACCAAAGTGTGAGAACTTCACCTCGAGAGACAGGGAGGGGAAAGTGCTTATCACTCCGCGAAATTTGGCAACATGGTCTTTTAGACTCACGGTAATTCTCTCACCCTTAAACAACGATTTATCTGGATCACTCCGGTCTCCACTCCCGCGAATTCCTGAACTCGTGACCACTCTCACAACAAGCAACTTCCTGCAGGTCTTGAGTCGGCTCCGGTTCAACCAGAGTTCTGGTCTGAGCTCCACTAAATTCGAATGCTTTGAACCCCAAATTGACGACTTTACATCCACAAATTCGATTAATTCAAAAAAAAAAAAAACAAACAAGCTAGAATCAGAAATTTGGGTTGCCATAATCAAAAGGTTTACAGAAAAGAACGCGTTTTGAAAGGATTACCTGAAAACAAATGGAATGGCATTGGAAATTACCAGGTGACGCCATTTCGGATTCCTGGATTTGGTCTATCTCATAAATAAAACGCAAATTATTATCAGCTGGGTTTTGGGTTTTTTGGAAGATCGAGGGCAAACACTTTTGTTATTGTATATATCTTAACAATGCCAAGAAACCATCAGTTGTGGATCCGTGGCGCAATGGTAGCGCGTCTGACTCCAGATCAGAAGGTTGCGTGTTCGATTCACGTCGGGTTCAAATCCCTCGTTTTTTAAAGTTTCACCTCGGAGCAACACGACGCCGTATGCGCTGTATGGTCGTTTGCCCTTTCTGGGTGTGGGTATGGCCAAGTGCAACCCAAAACTAGGTCCTAACATGTCCATTTATCAAACCCCCCTCCAACAAAAAAAAAAAAAAAAACTGTATAGTCTTCACCAACATGATTTTTTTGAGCCCCAAAAGAGGTAGTGCTAGTGCCCGTAGCCATCAAGCAAAATTTTCCCGGCATGTGGGAGTGGCCATTTTGCCTTTTGGAGCACGGCGATTAAGAAATAGGCCACTTTGTTTGAATCTTCTCCGCCCCCCTCCCCCTCTGGCCTCACCGGATTTGCCACCGTGATATGCGAGTGGCCCATGTGATTCGGGATAACCATTTCGCCATTATAGGATTGGTGGTGGTGGGGTGCGGTGGGTTTGGTGGCACATGAATTGTACATTTGAATGTGGACACAAGGGTGGCCGGTTCATCCTCTTTATGCCTCGCCTTATCAATCTCATAATACAATCTTGAACCATCTTTGCTCTCTGTCATGAACTACTTTTATAGTCAACTGAGATAAAATTGTTGAAGTATCCTTACTCGTAGGTTTTAGAGAACAAGTGAATAGATTTTGTTATAACTCACAATCTAAAGGTAGGTCTCCTTGCGGTGCCGTTTGAGAAACTTGCAAATTATGCTCATTCTTAAAACGCTGATTGTAAAGAGACCTTGAATGACTGGTGCAGGTGTTGACGGTAAAGGCTACCCCCTCATTGCAGCGCATCCGTTGGAGAAACCAAAAGGCAGAGGAGGTTGGAGAGTTGGCAGTGGTTGAAACGGGAAGTGACAATCAAAAGGAAAGGAGCATGGACATTGCGTGAAAAGCATCTAAACTAGAAACTATTAGGCACAAGCAAAGCAAAGAGTTACCTCAAAACTCATGCCTTTCCAACTCACCCGTTTTGCGCCTGCTGACACGATTCACGTAGTACCTCCTTTATCTTTAGACGAAACAGGAATTCTCCTCCTTTCCGGCGAGATAATGTAGAAAAAGGTTGATATCTACACGCAATTGACATAGTGGGTGTTGGAGACCGGAGCCACCATAACAGTCTCCTAGTATTATTAAACCCCCAAAAGGTGTAGTAACCCACAAGATTTCTAACCAAATATTGAGAAAGTAGTGATTTGTTGAACGCTTTAAAGCGAATGCATGATGCCCCATGTTACTGGTTCTTCAGGGACTTGGTTGGTTGGTCCACCCATCTATTATTATTATTTTTTTTTCGGACGGTCCAAACCAAAAGGAAAGCAAACACCTCCCTATTAAATTAATCACAGTTTCTCAGTGGGTTGGCCGTCACTTGTCATATAATAAATAGGTTTTGAGTCTCGATGCTATCAATGGTATCTCACTGTATCAACCCACGACCTGTCAATTTCCAAATGCATTCTCGGGACTGCATAATTTAATCTTATTTAGAGGTGGCTTAACAGTATAAAGATGTTTCTTTTTCATTAGAATGATTCTTAAGCAAAATTTAATTAATATAATACTTATGTCACATCATTTTTTACACACCCAAAAACATTTTCTATTGTGACAAATCCAAATTTGCTTCTCTTTAAAAGGTTTTATTGAGAAGAGAAGTTGTTAAAACTTATAAAATATATTATAAATATTTTTCTCTAAAATATGAAATTCTTTGTCTACTACTTTTTTGCAATCTAAACTTGGTCTTATCACCCTGGTAAGTAATTGATTGATTTTTATTATTAGGTTGGATCATATGAAAGAATGATTAACTCTAATATCACAAAGAAAAAAGATGTTACAAATTTTTCTTTTCCAATGTAAACCTCTTTATCCAACACTTATAAGATTTTTATCCAGGAATGAAGGGATGCAATATTGAATTTAGAATTTAATATTATGTAAAATTTAATCTTACTTCAAAATTGACTAGGGTGTTTATCTTATATATTATTGCTCTGGGCAGTGGTCAAATCTCTCCACACTACCCTGAATTCTATGTATTTTATGTGACCGTAAAGGTTTGAATGGACATTTGCGGAAGCAATGCTTTGGGTCGATTATAGTGAATTGTGCATAGATGCGACTGGGAATTTTTTTAACAATTTTTTAATATCTAAAAGCTAAACTTTAATGGTCGTATCAATAGGGGTCGTTAGACTGAATTAGTGGGAGTAAAAGGGCATGTTGACATTGGGCAAAGTCCGTAGTGGGCATGCCACCTTTCAAAAATTATGGTGGATTCCCCAAATGGGTCCCGTTGATTGTTCTTGATTCCATGGCCCTCACTAAAATATGTTCCCAAACGGCACCCATCGGCATAGGAAAATACTCTTCCATCGCTTTTTATCCTTTTTCCTTCCGTTACCCATCTCAAAGAATGGTCAAGAGTTTGTAAAGAACGATTTTGAGATAAAATTTAAATCAATTTTTTAACTCTAAATTAACTTTTAAATCAAAGTTTGAAGAGAGAAGCGATTTAAGATAAAATTCTATATTAAAAGACAAAATCCTCCAATTCAAGTTAAATTTTGTATTGGGCTGTAAATCCTAAAAAAATATACTGTCGCCGTTGACATTGAATAGTAAGAAAATAGAAGGATTACTTCTTGAGAATTGTTTGTTTTTGGAGAATGTACAGTGATATCATTCCTTCAGGTTTACACATTTTGACATAAAGCAACACCATTACCTACCTTTTCTGTATTTTTGGGGGGGTAAAAGGTGACTAAGTACAAACATCCAACACTATGTCGAATACATGATTGAATACACATAATGGAATACAGTGAATCATCCAACCACTAAGATCCTAATATGTAACGATGATTGTGGCTAATCACTAACCTGACGATTACACCGAGATCTGAAACTAATCGGTGTCTCGGTGAGGACTAGGGCAAGAACCTACCGGCATCATCGGCCCCGAGCTTGAATCCCGGTATGGCCTGAGCTCCACTGCACGTCTGACACGTGGCAACCACGAGGATCTGGCGGCAGGAGGGGCAGGATGAGTGTGACGCCAGCCACGTCTCGATGCAGGAAACGTGGAAGGCGTGGTTACACTGAGGTAGCTGGAGAAGTTCATCTCCGTCAGCGAACTCCGTAAGGCAGATCGCGCAATCGGAGGACGACAACTTGGCGCCAGACTCAGCGGTGAAGGTGAGCTTCGGGAGCGACTTAAGGATCTTCTTCTTGATCCCTTTGTTAGCCAGCGCAGCCGGCGGAGGAGGAGGAAGCGTAGACGGAGGCGCCGTGGAGGCAGCAGTTCGGGAGGTGGAGAAGCGGCGGAGCCATGCACAGCGGGCGACAGCGACGAGGCCGAGCACACAGATGAGAGCGCAGAGGAGCGCTGCGAGGATGACCACGAAGTCGGAGTCCACGGTCACCGGGTCCTGCGAGTTGGCACCGGAAGTCGTCGTCGAGGAGCTCACCTCGCCGAGGAATCTCAACGGACGCGTCATGTTAAAGGAGAGGGAGAAAACGAGAAGAGAGCGTTGGAGTGTCTGTTGAAAGTGGTTGTGAGCGTGTAGGAGAGAGCCGTCTTCGTGGAAGTAATCAGTGTTGTCAAGGACTTTATAAGCAGCAACTGGAATCTAGTTCGGAAAACCGGGGCAGGAGTCTCAGTTTTTGAAGTGGGCGCTTTGGTCAATTTCTTAGGACTTGACCCACATATATTCACTCCCTAAAACAGCAATTTAGCGCCGAATACGAGCATGGTGCGCACTTCCCCGGTTTTCATCGGTGGAGCGGCGTGGCCAAGGACTCGTATCAAAAAAGCATCTAAAGAGCCATTGGTTAACTTTTCCATCCCATTAAAGAAATGAAAATGACTTGAATTTTATATTTTTCATATATTGTTTTGATTTGATATTTTCTTTTATACATACAAGAATATTCTCCTTTTACTGGACCATTAATTTCGAAAGACAGATGAATCTTTTTAATATATATTATAACCTATATCAAATTATGATGGAACTCATCATAATTTAGATTTATGTGTGACAATTTTTTACTCAGTCGAAACTGAATTTCTATAAGTTACACAATAACATATCAGACATCATTATAATTTAATCTAATTATCTTTCATATATCTTGGCCCGGAGCTGCTCTTGCTTCTTTACCTTACAGAATGGCTGGATCCACAGCCTGTTTAAGTAGAATCTGACTCTTGACGACAAATCCTGGCATCCCGATGATTCACCACCATGTACTTTCCGCATAGCTAGCTCAGAATATAAAAGTGCCCACGCTGACGGGCTTAAAATAAAGGCGCCAGTGTTGAAACGGGGTGAAAAGTAACAAGTCAATGGCATGTAAGTGACCAACAAATCATTATATAGAGACCAAACGGAGACAAAGATCTGTGCTATTTTAATCCTCCAAAGCAGGAAAGTTGCTTCTGAATTGTCCTAACCTCGGACTGCAAATACATTGCATGTACAAATCCTGAAGGAGTTCATGTATCTTCTAAAGTAGTACTACTTTTCCCCATATGGTGTTTTCCCATGGAAACGGGAGCAAGCAAGCTCTTTTTTACCCCCAGATGACAGCCATTAAATCTGTGGATTTAATTGTTCTCAATTGAACACCTGTTGACGCATGTCCTAACCAGGTATAGATCTTGTATCATTTTTAATTAAATCCACTTACCTCACCATGAATGTTGTTTTCTTGTTAAAAACATATAAAATTCTCAGGCTGACCCTTTAGTTAAATCCACTGACATCACTATGAATATGTTTTCTTCTTAAAAGCATATAAAACTCTCGGGGGTGCCCCTTTACAGTCAACCTCCATGAACTCTAGCTAGCTGCCATGGGAGGCTGAAGCTCGGACAGAGGAACTTAGATCACTAAATAAAAAAGAAGTAAAGCTCCAAACTTATCGAACTTATTAAAATTTCAGCTCTACTAATCAATATTTAGGTCCTACTTGTTGGCTGTCCAACAGAATAAAAATAGCATGTGGTCTGCGGGTACATGTCTCACCTCCAAACAAATAAATGAAGTTCTGTTCCTCACAGATCATATCTCACATTCCAGCTACCATTGTAGTCAACTTTAAATGTCCAGTTGTTTTCCTTGATTTGCAGATAGGGTACCTAAAATAAAAGATTGGAAGACAGAAAAACTCAGCATGAGAAAGGGAATAAAGGCACCTAAAGGTGAAGAAAACAAAAGGTGAGGACTAAGACTAAGAAATTGAAAAGTATTTGGATTAGGTTATAACTTCTCTTCACAAGTTGAGAATATTTCTGACACTAAAATATGACTTTAAAGAAAGAAACAATGGCCAGAATGGAGAACAGAAGACACCGCCAGCTACAGCTCCCGATAAACGTAACCACAAAATGTAAACCAGGATTATGCATACTCGAGTATCTTCCCAAAAGGTAATTTACCTTTTCTACCATCTCATAGCCAAGTCTTACTCTAACATCTTGTTCCTTCTGAAAATCGAGGATGTTCCAACTAAATTCAGCAGCTCCTCTCGACTTTGTCTGCCAAGGGCAAAACAACAAACAGATGACATAAGGACACACTCGTAACAACCAATAGCTCCAGCAACTACACTGCCATTGCCAAGCAAGGTTTAGCATCATAAAGGCAAAAACGTTCTCAAAGTTCAAAGTAATCATCGACCTTTTTGAACTCTTTGTCCACATCGCACCACCCCTTGATATTAAAGGTTAAGGCCTCATTAATTGTGACAGCAAAGGACTTCTTCCCACGTACACTATACCTTAGATTCTCCCGCTTATTATATTGCATTCCAACCCCAAGGCTCGCTGATAACTACAAGAGATAGTAAAGACGAAAAAAAGGAACAAAAAAACCAAAGAAAAAAAAAAAAAAACGTATATGTTATGCTTCAATGAGGAAGAACAAATTTGAGATAAAACTGATCTCAGAGATACCAATTCCGCAGACAAAGCTGAAAACATACATCTGGGTAAAAGTGTCTTAACACTGCACCAAGATTGTTCGGAGCCCCGGTCCTTGTATCTAGCTCTCCGTGCAACTGACAAGAGCAAGAGAATATCAGGAAAGAGAGAATAAGAATGGTTACGAACTGCTCTCTCATATTGCGACAGAAAATCATCGATAATGCTTCGCAATCAATAGTACAGAACACCAGATTGGGCAGGAAGCAAACTCCCACCAGCGGCACCAAAATTTGACTAACAAGTTTTGTTCTAAGATTTTCAGAGAAGCTAACGAATGGGCGAAAAGAAAACATAAATCAATATGAAATGAGATAATCACTACCGCTACTGATTCTTCATAGGACAGTGATTGTTCATAAATGTTGCACGAACTAGTAAAATTTTTAGACTTTACTATTTCCAAGATATTCAGAGCAGCGGAACACGAAGGAAGAGAAAGTAGACCTGCAAGAAGGTGTTGGAGTCAAAGAAGACCTTTTCCTTCGCGTGTATTCTCAACGCTTTGGAATCCCCAGCAAATCTGAGGGAAGTCTCCATTATCGGAAGCTAACACCGGCAGGGTGTCAGTCCAGTGTAAACCCTAGCCGCGGATTCCAGACCCCAAGAAGAAGGACTACTATCCTCACTTGCTCTCTTTTCACGCATTGTTATTATCGTCCAACCAACGGTCAAGGTGGTAATCTGCTCAACCAATCCCAGATTGCCACATTGCGTTTCTTGTTTCACAATTTCCCACTAATTGTTTTGGATATTTCCTCAATCCATTGGAGTTTATGGAGATCTTCGTCTTGATTTAATGCCCAAAAGAGCACGGAAACCTTAATTTGATGAAATACAATATATCCCAAAAGAAAAGGTCGAAATATTTTACTTAACTTATTAATTAGAATTTTGATATTCACAATGCTGGTAGATCTCTAATATAATAACATTAAGAATATCATAATAAATTATTTCAAAATCACTCCAGATCACCTATATCATATAACAAACAAGTCAACATGATTTTCAACATCGACAAAATAATTTTGTTGTGAAATTTTCATACACTAAGAAACTATTGGGATTTTTTTTTTTAATAACTCTCTTTCTCGGGCTCAACCTAATTTGAACCCAACCAAATATATTTTTACCAATTATCGATGCTTAAAAAAAAAAAATAGTAACCATAGAGGATTATAAACGTTGGAAAAGGACCGTGTTAAACCAGTAAACCTGATAAAATCTGCTTCGACACTGAAGTAAGCCCATCCCTGCAAGCAGCCCACAGATTGGCGGCACTTGGCATAAGCTCAGCGCTAAAAATCCATGCCCTTACATAGCTAATAATGTATAACTACATAAATTTGCCACCCAAAAGAGAAAAAAAGGAATATAAACTCAGTGAGAGCTCGTCAAAATTCTGGTATCTTTGTCCATCCAAAAGAACAAAGAGCTCAAACAGGTCTTGATGATAAACTTATTTGTTATATCTCGTCAATAAACTCAAGAAGATCATCAACCTCCTGCCTCAGGGCTGTAATTTTCTGCTGCTGCGAAGCAATCCGATTATCGATCTCCCTTCGTCCAGAATTCTTCTCGTAACAGTCCACCACCGTCGAGTGTTTTACCATCACCTTCTCTTGCAGATCTCTCTCCTTTGCAACCAGCTCCTCCACCTATGCAAACAACCGAAGAGTTGAGAATTTTACTAATATGGAAACAGAGATGTGAAAGCAGCCGAGTAGAAGTGTTCGTTCAAGGAGCTCCAAACATATAGCACAGTTCCTCAGTTCACTTAGGGCAGAAAATGAAGGCATTCAACAGTTGAACAACAAAATAAATGCTTTCTTACAACTAGTTTCAAGGAGAAAATAAATTTCTTAGTATGGTATAAGAGCCCAATTTAGAAGGCAGCACTCTCATACATGATATCCACGGCCCAAAATAGTTTATGAGCCCATATTTGCTTAAATTCTGATTGAAAATCCTCTTTAAAATTAAATACATGCCCCTTTTTTTATAAGTTGGCTTTAAGAAGGAAGTAGGCTTTTTTAAAACTTTCAATCGGACTCTTAACGGTTAATGGTAATGTAACGTTGACAAATAAACAACAAACCTTTGGTAATATTGAAGAAGCCTGAGGAGAGGATTGCAAGAATGTCATCAAGGGCTTCAAATCTTTTGAGAGATCTTTCAGCAAAGCATCCAATGCTTTTCGAGCTGCTTTACAAGCTTGGACATCTCCCGTCCTTGAAAGATCACGTAATGATGCCTCTAGCTTATCATGAATTGTTAAGCATCGGTTGATGATATTCTGGACCCTCTGAACTGTCGCTTGCACCTGAAGAATAGGAACACATTACATATTATCCCTTATTTCTGACCTAAGCCAACATCTTATCCAGTACATAACAACCTACTTACCTCATCCCACTGCAACTTTGCCAAATAAGATGGGGAAGATTTGGAAATTGACAAATCCGCGTGTGTATATATAATACAGGCAACAAAAAGTAGGAAATATCCAAAAATCAACATCAGTGGCTCTCTAAGCATGGAAAGACTGTTGAACTTGTAATAGACCTGCAAAATAACAATAGATATCCATAAGCATTCACAAAAATCTGGGAAACTATATCCGAATGACACAACAAGGTCATCAACAAAAGAAAAAAGAAAATTCAGATTCCATTTTCTTCCTTTAATACCTAAACCATCCCACCTTTAAACACCCTAATTATCGCTACCAGAAACATTTCCGGCATTCCATTTTCTCGAAAACCATAACCACCTATTATCATGTAACAAAGACAAAGTGAATAATGCGAAGGCTGTCTACATCAAACAGCCATTTCATACATACCATGAGGAGGTTCACCCAAAGGAGAGGGATTGCATAAGTGGCACTAGGCACAAAAAACAAGTTCTTGCTAAAGAAATTTCTTTTGGTTCGACTACAATTATATCACTCAAACTACTAGTTGTTTAACAGATTATATCACTAATGTCTCACAAACTATCACAGGCTTTCGTCAAATGATATATTTTGGATACTCCATGCTATGTGAAAAGAGGTGACTGTGATACCTGGAAATACTGATTATGCTCTGGCACAACTTTGGTCTTTTCCAGCACAATTACGGGTCTACCAACAACATCCAAGTGGGACAGTTTTGTCTGCAATGGATCATGAACACAATAAATAGAAGACACTAAGGGCAATCTAGAAAAATTAGAAAAGTGAAGAAACGGTTGAAAATTTGAACAAACACTGGAAACAAGGTTGGCATGAGGACTTAATCTTGCAATACCTCTTGCCATTGTTTCACAGGAAATGGAACAGATACTGAGATATCTCTAGAACCCTCAGGCAAAACAACCTGCAGGACACAAGCACCCAAGTCAATACTAGAGAAATTTATCTTTTTGAACAAACTAGATAGAGTTCCTGACCACAGAAACTATAGGTAAGAATGACATTGTTCCCAAACATATTAAAATTACGATATGATATACACTACAAATTGATGGAATAGTTTATATATATACATAAATTTTAACCATCACATTTAGCGCTGATTTCATCATCGCTCATGGAATAGTGGAATGAATAAGAAAAAAAAAAAAAAAAAAGAGGCGGAAAATTCGTGGAGCAAACATTTACGACAACCACCCCAGAAATTTTGACCCAACAAACAGTTCAGTATGTGCTCAAGTAAAAGGAGTATGATTACTACATGATCTCTCTCGTTCTATACTTGGAAAAGCAAACTTCACCCGAAATCAAACTTATCCTACCCCACAAGCTCATTCGTGAAAGTCAATAGTACTCAGTTTTAGCAAAATGCTGCAAAGTAGCAGTTTACTCCACATTCAGCTGTTAAGGTACAACATAATTGTTTGGTTCCCAAGGCAACGAGCTAAGAACTCCACTAGCTGTACCCCCACCTCTTTCAGTTGTCCCATCTCAACCCCTCATTATTTGAGTTTATGCTAACTTTATAACATAATAACTTTTCCCAGCAGAATAGGGGAGATAAAGTCCATCCCACACGTGTCCCATTGCTCTCCCTAGACTAATAAAGAATATTGGATGAAGGGCTCAAAAATCCAATAACAAAAGGTATAATCTTCTTAGTTACCTTTATAGTGAGAGTGTCAATAACAATCTCATCCACTGGGGAACCAAAGGTGATGTTAAGGTAGCGCTTGCCCTCTGACTCAAACAAAAAGTCCTTAAGTGGCATGGAATATCCAATGGTAAAAGCAGTTCTCCAGCCACCAATTATAGGATACCTTGGTTCAATTATCAGTTCTGTCTGCAATTGGAGAGACAATTATAGTCAACATCAGGGAGTGATTCAAATTATTACTCCACATGCATTAAAATATTGACCTTTTTATGGTCACCCCATAAATTAGATGTTGAAATGTTGCCAATTTCATCTCTATAATAAACAGAATGAGCTCTTGGAGGCAATTTTGCAACAAGACGCCTGATAGCTGATGCACCTCGTATGTGGGGTCTGGCCTGATAATCAAGCCTGCAGCAGGAAGTAAGCAATAGTCAGACATTCAACCAACAAGTAATCAGCTGAAAGAACCATAGCTCCATTAAAAGAAAACAAAGACAGACCTAGAAAATTCCCCCTTGCTTTGAGCACCTCCATGGACAAGATTGTAATATTCTGTCACCTGCACAGCGCCCCAATGGGAAATTTCTAACTCCCGTACCAACTCCTGTGCAACTGCAAAGTCTTGCTTTCCCTCAAAGTGAACGACTATAGGTGAGTAAGAGAAGGGAGGTTGATTCTCATAAGGACCATACTTAATCTCGGAACCCTGAATCTTGGTATTTTCAATTTTTGTGAAAGATTCAATCCTCGCATCAGGAAGTTTTACACTCAATGATTGGAACTTAACTGGGTAAGGCGAAAGATAGTTTGCAGTCTCAGAGAAGACAACAAGCTGTACGTCAGCCTGACTAATTTTCTCAGGAAATGGTTGCAAGGCATGCGTGAAAACAGACAAGACATCCAAAGTCAAGCTTTCCCCATTGCCCAGCCCCTTAGGTAAAGATACTGAATAGAATGTCAAGGCAGGAGGCATTCCTTTGGGGTGGACAACTCCAACAGGATAAGTCACAGAAGAGCCTTTTGCTTTTCCCTTCCCTTCACTGGGTCTTGCTTCCAGATATGCCAAATTTTTTGCTTGATTATCAGGAAATGCCAATAGAATCTCTGAGGCCAAATTAGTTCCTGTATTTTCCACCTATATGAAATGGCAGGGAGAAAAAGAGTCAAATTTACAAAATCACTAGTATAAACAAAGAGTCTTTCATTTAGCTCCTCCCAAACTCCTAGTGATCTATGTTCACCTCCTACCTTTACTGGACTTCATTTTTTTCTAAAGGCAGTATCACAATATTTTTTTAAAACAAAAATATACCACTGAGCTCTTATAAATTACCATAATGATAATAAAAGAAAAGAAAAGGATAAAAGTGGATTGTTGAGGGTATAAATAGTAATAAAGAGCAGGACAACAGCAGCAGAACATATCTGGCACCTTCAATGTTGAAGTGATCCTCACGATTTGCGATGTTAAGTCAATCTGTAAGCAAGGAACAAAAATGGTCAATAGCAGGTTGAAAACGTCAGAACATGACCGGGAGAAACTATTTTAAACAGCTAGCGGCAAGGTATGTTTAATATGTAATGATCGAGGTTCAATTCTATACTCGAAACTAGGGACAGAAACTGAACAAAAGGAAGAAATAAACAACAAACGCCTGGCTAAAGTACACTGGATTCTACCTCGAGTACAACATTAACAGTGTTTATGTGATCCAAGCAACTACATCAGATGATACAAACATCTAAGCAAAAAAATAAAAGATTTTGGCATCCCATATACCTAACCAAAGTTAAGGGCTTCCGCAGCACGTTTGATAAGGTATCGCTGCACAAGCGGTTTAGCACCTCAGTTTTCATAATCTCATTCATCAAGGGCCTGTTTTTTTGTCCCTAAAACTCGAGTTTTCTTTCACATCCGAAACAAAAATCTATAACTACAGTCATCATTGTGAAAAAATAAGGAATAAAAGGAATTTCTAAATTATTCAATGTAATCTATCAAATTCTGGCGGATCTTAAAATTTTATATAAATTTCGAAACAGCCTTATGCATTGGACTGCACATTGCATTGCCTTCTTTAATTTCTCGGTTTAACACTCGACTTCTTAAGAAACAGATCTAAAAACTGACAAAACATGGGAGATCTCTCTGAAAATACTAAACGCCCGACGATGCGAATTGTAAAGCCATAGCTGAAAAGATCGGAGCGAGTGGACTTACTCGTCGGTCAACCTTCGAAAGGACCAGATCCGATAGCACTGGCACTGAAAGCAGAGAAATGGTAAGCAGAAGGAGGTCAAATCTTAACCCCATCCTCATCTTCGTCTTCCTCGATGCAGCACTCCAAGGGCTTTAGCTTGGGAGCTACAATTCGCGGTCGTTTGGCCCCTCTAATACCGCTGCCAGAGGAGTCGGGGAGCTTCTTCTGTTCCCAGGGACGTTTTCTCAATTTTTCATTTCTTGTTTTTCCTTTTTTTATGCCATAACATCTTAGTCTTAAATATAACATTTAAAAAAAATATTGATTATAAACTCATATCTCTATTAAAATTTAAGGTAATGAGAAGTGATTTTTTTAATATTTAAATCGAATTTTCATTAGACTCTTTAACAGTGAAGGAAAATAGCTTTACACCAATTATTTAACAAGATATTTAAAATAAAAAAAATATGTTCCCTCTTAGAAGTTGATCTTAAAAAAATGATTTTTTTTTTTAAAATTACATCTGCTAGAAATTATAAAGAAACATTCATATGTAACTTAAACCCTAGGGCTTTAAGTAAAGAAATTTAATTTTATAAATTAGTTTCAAACTTTTATATTTCTTGTATGAGACTTAATATAAGCATAAAATGATACTTTCTAAGGTAATCTTTATCTATAATAAAAGGTAAAAAATAAAACTGGGATTTTCAGTAAAATGTTTTGTAATGTAATACAATTCTATACAATTTATTTAACCTACCTCTCTCTCCAACCCCCACTCTTAGTGACTCACCTTCTCACCACAATAGTGTAACGCAATCTATTCTACAATGGCATTTTTTACATAAACTTTGAATTTACTCACATTTACAAGGATACTAAGAAAGAACCTAGACTTTTATACAATGTTACAAATCTTAGAAAATGCTTGTATATAATTTAAAACTTAGAACCTAAGTGGAGGAACTCATCTTAGCCTATGAGTTGGAAGGACACTATAATATTTAAACATTATTCAAGAACTAAATGTTTTTAGATGAAGATTTTTGTCTTTAATGCTCTTTTGTGCACAAAGCATACTTTGGGTTCAAAATTAGACAAAATAGAGTGAATAATCCTTTCATACTAAGCATATTTAAGGGCTTAAAGTTTAGTAAGAGTTTAAGTGGATCAAATTGAATTCTCCTACACTTGGGACAATTTGTTATCCCATATTATTAAGGAGTTTATTGAAATTATAGATTTTATTTTGTCCTTTTGCTCATGACAAAAATTTCCATAAAAAGTATTGTACCACACTTAGAGCAATAAGGCATATTAAGTCCCACATTAAAAATATAAAAACTTAAAATATAAGTTATAAAAAGATAAGTTTATATACTTAATGTTTTAAAGTTTTAGGTTAGATATAGCTTATTTTCTATAATTTCTAACATAGTATTAAAGTTCAAGTTTTTAGTTAACACTCTCATGGGCTATGATCAAGTATAAAACCCAAGTTTGTGTCAAAGTCTAAAACCCATATAGTGAAAGGATATGTTAAATAAGTAATACAAAGTTATTTTTTCACATTATTAAAGAGTTCATTAAAAATTTATATTTTACCTTTTGCTACTTTGCTTGTAGACAAAGATATACATAAATCTTATTTGAAAAATAGTATAAAAGGAAAACCATTCTCTCCTTGCAAGCAATTTTTAAAAAGAAAATAGTGTTCATGACAACTAAAGTGCAAAACAAGAAAGATTAAAAAGCAACGTTATTAAGCTAAAGAAAATGTGTGTTCTATGTATCTATTCATAAAACAACAAGATTTAGTTCAAGCTTCGCATTCAAGAAACAAATAGTCTGTGTATCCAAAGGCTGGATCAAGGGTGTAAAAGGTAATCATGTCATATTATGCTCTGCATCGATCTCAAATCTCCTTGGCAAATTTGGGTTCATCAAATACAAGTGCCCAAAAGCAACCAAATGTGTATTAACAGAGGCAACAACTTCGTTTCCATTGTCTTTAGTGTATCCACCTGTAACAATGAATGAACCCTTGAAGGCTTTCCTCATCGGCAATACACTATTCCGGCAAGCCTCCTCTTGAGCTTGTAAAACTCTAACCATAGCTACTTAGGACATGGTTTAAGGGCCTTCAAGCGGGATCTCCCCGAAGGAACCCTAATGGGGGCATCTCCGGTGAGGTATGGTGGAATAATGGTCCTCATGAAGGAAGAATCTATGGGCTCTATGTATGGGAACCCTTACCGCTTGCTCCCACTGAGGAAAACACAAACACGACTGAAGTTGCCATTTCTCGAATGTTCGAAAGGTACAAGAAGAGATGAGTTTCGGGTTAGTTACTTCCAAGACCCATAAACCCATTACGCATAGCCCATAATACAGCCAAGACCCATAAACCCATTACATATAACCCATAACATTGCTCGACTATTGTTTTGCATAGCACAACTACAACTAACAACACAACATTCTCACAAGTAATAATTACAACAACATGTGACTAGTAACAATTCCCCCCACCATAACTTTAGCTTTGTCCTTAAGGCTGGGTTATTTTTGGAATCACACAACTAGGGAACCAGGCTCTAAACTTTTACTCCTCCATCCACGTAGCATCTGTGAATGGTTTACCTCTCCAATGAATCAACAATTTTGTTTTCTTCCCATGTTTCCTCTTTTCCATCATTGCTTACAGTATCTCCTCCTCTTCCAACACCTTTGAGGCATTAAGGAAGTCTTCAAGATCCTTTTCCTGCATCATATCTGAACTACTTGAAAATGGATTCATTTTAGAAACATGAAATATGAGGTGAACTTTAATTGTTGCTAGTAAGCTCAACTCATACACCACTACTCCAATTCTCTTCAACACCTTATATGGTATGCAAAATTTTGGATGGAATTTCTAACCTCTCCATTAGGAAATTGAGGTTTGTGTATACTGTGGTAGCTTGACATATACTAGATCCCCAACCTAAAATTCCATTTCCCTTTTTTTTTTATTGTACAATTTCTTTATTCGGTCTTAGGCCACATGTAAATTCTTCCTTATCTCTTTCAACATCGCATCTTGTTCCTCCAAAATATGCTCCACTAAGGCTACCTTTGTAGTTCCCTTAACATATGACAACATAGTGGGAGGGCTACAACTATATACTACCTTGAAATGCATATGTAATGTTGAACTGTGCTAGCTTGTGTTGTAACAGAACTAAATCCATAAAGTCCACTTGACTCATTCTTTTGGTTGTTCTCTTGTTAAACATCTCAAATACATCTCTAAGGTTTTATTTAACACCCCTATTTGTCCATCCGTTTGGGTGATATAAGGAAGAAATGTTTAACTGAGTATTTTATAATCTAAACAATTTCTTCTAAAACTTACTGGTAAATAATGAGTATGTATCACAAACTACAATATGAGGCATTCCATATAACTTAAATATTGTCAAAAAAGGCTTGGGCTACAAAAGTCACCATGTAAGGATGAGACAAAGGAATAAAGTGCCCAAACTTAGACAAGCGATCAACTACCTTCAACATAACTAATTTCCCTCCAGAGTTTGGAAACCTTTCACAAAATCCATGGCAATGTCCTCCTAAATCTGTTCTAGAATTGGGAGCGGTTGCAACGTTCTTGCCCTCTTTAAGTTCTCCACCTTATTTTTCTAACAAATTGAACATTCTCTAACCACTTAATCTACAACCGGTTTCATCCCTTTCCAATAAAAAGTTGCTTGCACCCTCTTTAGGGTTTTCTCCATTCCCTTATTAGCACTAGCATGTATTTCTTTAACAATAATAGGAATAAAAATGGAATTAGGAGGAAGATATACCTTATCCTTGAAAATGATGATGCCTTCTTTATGCCCCCACAGTCTAATTACTTTCCCGCCTCAATGCGATGAATCAACTCTTGAGCCTTTTGATTCTCCTTGATCACTTCCTTTATCACATCCAACCATTGGGGCACTAAAGTTGATAAGGCCGCACACATGCCTTGACAATCTACCTTTTCATCATTCCCAATTCTATCACCCATTTGCCAAGAGAGACCATCAACTACTACATTGTCCTTACCAGCCTTATATTTGACTTCAAAGTCATATCCCATCAATTTAAGCAACCATTTTTATTGGGTGGGGGTCACAATTCTTTGATCTTGTAAGAATTTAAAGCTCTTCTAATCGATTCTGATAATAAACTTGCTTCCCTAAAGATAATATCTCCATTTCTGAACTGCTATAATAATTGCTAGCATTTTCCTCTTATAAGTGGAAAGCTTCAAATGGCTCTCATGCAATGCTTTGCTGAAATAAGCTATGGGCCTCTTTCCTTAAGATAATAATTGATGTGGATGCACTTAAAGCCAAATATTACGAATTCAACATCAAAGAATTGAGAGTCCTCAATGTAATCCAATGGGTTTAAGAAAGCCAAAGTTAAAAAGCATCCCAAGAATATTCCATAGCATCTCTGTAGTTTTTGTTATTAATGGAGGGTTTCCTAAATAGTTGTTAAGTCTTTAATTTCTTAGGTTTTCTTTGTTGTCTGAGATTATTTTATTTTGTTTGGTTTTCCTTAATTATTTAGGTTTTTTATTTATCTAGGATTTATGTACTTGTCATATCTCTAATTTATCTAGGATTCTCTTATTTATCATAATCTTGATTTGTCAAGACTTTCGTAATTTTAAGGATTCCTAATTTACCAAGATCCTTTTAGGATTAAGTTTTAAGGATTCTTGATTTACTAGGATCCTTCTAGGATTAGGTTTAGCTGTATATTTAAAGGAGGCATTGTTTCAATTATAAGCATACTAGACTTGTTTTCTAAAGAATAAAACCCCTAAGTTGTGTGATTAACTTTTGCATCATTTATCCAATTCTTGCCAAAAATTGATGGGGGAGCACCTCCTCGATTGGTGGCATTGCCTTTACATCTTGGAGTTTATTGACATCTATCTTTTGTTTTTATTCTTTGTATTTTTATTTTTATCCCTTTCACCCTACATAAACACTCACTTTTCTCACAATAAACCCTAAAACACCAAAAAAATAAAATGATTTTTACATATCACCTATAATCCGAGCTCACTTAAGAAGGATCCTCATAAATTAAAAATCTTTAAAATTAAGCAAGTCTTGATAAATCTGGATTCTGATAAATAAAAGAATCCTAGACAAATCAGAGATCTGACAAGTACAAAAATTCCAGATAAATCAAGAACCCAGATAATTAAGGAAAACCAAACAAAATGAAATAATCTCAAACAATAAAGAAAACCTAAGAAATTAATGACTCAACAACTATTTAGGAAACCTTGACATTAATAACTATTGGAAATAAGGGTTTTGTTGTGACTAAAATATATTGGTAAATATAACTCTTGAAATATGTTTTTCATAGGTGCAAAAGAAAATTATAGGAAGTAAAAGGTATACAAATTATAATATCAATTAATGATATTATAAAGTAACCGGGTTCCTACATTCTTTCATAAAACATATTCTTAAAGTTTTTTTTTAGAAATATATTTGTGTATGATGCCAAAAATATATTTGAACATTTTATTAAGAAAAATGATACTTGGCTTTATGCACTTGTAGGAACATGAGGAGCCTTGATTCTAGCTTGATTTTAATTCAAAGCTAAGATATATATTACACCAAAATGTGAACTTTATAAAAGCTCATATTATTGGACCGTGCTTACATTATTGGACTACATTCTAATTGCTGGGCCTTGCTGATATCAGACTGTAATTATCTGTTGGACTCTACGGTACTGGACCGCTGATTCGTGACACGGCCCACATCTGATGAAGGAGGCCTACCTGAGTTTGCTACGATGTCATCTCACTTACCAAAGGCGCGTTCACTACGGCGTCGTCTCACTTATTAGAGACGCGCATAAGAGGAGTCTCGATCATATGCCCTAGTCGTTGCCCTTCAAAGAAAAACACGTCTCCGGTGACACCTCTATTCTCTTGAGCGCTGAATCCTCAATGGGAGGATTTTGGAGGAGACTAGATGTCAGAACGGTCATATTGAAGCTCTAAGAAGTGATATGAGGTCAATTTAATAGATAGTTCACTATTCCTAACGGGAAGAAGGCTATGGTTTAGGTTTGATCTAAAAAGCCCTAGATTTGTTCTCTATTTAAAGGGGATGTATGCGTGAAGAGATGATTTTGATGATCGACAACCATTTGAAGTGTTCCCTTTGCAACGAACCAATGTTGTGAGCTTACTCATTACTTGATTTAAGTTTGCTCATCTCTCGGTGACTCACAAGGGTTCGGTGATATTTGATTATTCAGCTTATTCTTTGATTATCTTATTGATTATAGCTTGTATAACATTATTTGTGTGCTGATTACACTTAAAAATATTCATTGCACATAAATATTGAGGAAAATCTGAAACCCTAATTTACTCAAATTGGGGATTTCGTGATAAAAGCTTTGCACTTTGTTATCTATACTTGAATAGCTCTTTTGATTAGTAATATCCCTTAAACTACCATATTAATTGGGGAATTGCTATTGCACATCATCTTTTGATTATAACTTGTATTCGAACTTGAGAATTCCTTTGAAAAGGAATTATTTGGATTAGGGAGAATGTGTTCTCCTAATCTGGTTGAGTAAAAGAGACTTCAAGCGGTTGGATTGAAGAAGAAGAGGGTGGGTGTAGGATTCAAGGATTGAGTGCTAAACCACCATGGTAAATTGGATCTTTGCTCTCTTGCTCTTTATTGATTTGAATAACTCTTAATGTTTGCTGCTTATTAATCTATTAATTGCTTACTTAATCGGATTGAATTTTTTACTGTCAAAAGAAGTATATTATTGTTAGTTTAACAATTCAACCCCCCTTCTTGTTAAGTCATAAAATCCAATAATAACAAAAACTGCAGAGATGCTACAGAATATTCTTGGAATGCTCTTCAACTTTGGCCTTCTTGGACCCATTGGATTACGTTGAGGACTCTCAATTCTTTGATGTTAGAATTTGTAATATTGGACTTTAAGTGCATCCACATCAGTAGGGGTCACAATTATTTGATCTTGTAAGAATTTAAGGCCCTTTTAATCAATTTTGATACTAAAATTGCTTCCCAAAAGATAATGTCTCCATTTTTTAATTGCCATAATAATTGCTAGCATTCCCCTCTCGTAAGTGGAAAGATTCAAATGGCTCCCATGCAATGTTTTGCTAAAATAAGTTGTGGGCCTATTTCCTTAAGATAATATAGCTCCCACCCCAGTCTCCGATACATCACACTCCAAAACCAATGGCATGGAAAAGTTTGGAAGAGCAAGAACTAGAGCATATGTCATTACCTACTTTAATTTGTCAAATGCTTGTTGTGCTTTTTCATTCCATACAAATGCATCTTTCTTGAGTTAGTTAGCGGCTCTACAATTCTACTATAACCCGCAATGAATCTTCGATAATAGCTAGCTGTTCCCAAGAATCCCCTTAGGGCTTTAACTGATTTAGGACTCGGCCACTATAAAATGGCTTCCACCTTACCTGGATCAATTGCAACCTCTTACTCATTCACCAAATGTCTAAGGAACTTTAACTTTGTACGTCCAAACTCACACTTTGACATTTTAACACACAAGCGGTGTTGTTTAAGTGTCTCCAAAACAATTCTCACATGTTCCAAATGCTCTTTCTAGCTTTTATTGTATACCTAAATGTCATCAAAGAATACAAGAACCATTTTCCTTAAATAATCTTGAAATACCACATTCATCAATGACTGAAATGTTGACGGCCCTTAAGTAACTCCAAATGGCATTACTAGAAATTCCTAGTACCCGTGATGCATTTGGAACATTTTTTTCTCAATATCTTCTTCTTGCATTTTCACTTGATAGTAGCCAGACCTTAAATCCAATTTAAAGAAATAATAAGCTCCATTAAGTTCATCTAACAGCTTATCAATCATCGAAATAGGAAATTTATCCTTCACTGTATGTTCATCTAACTCTCTATAGTCTACATAAAGTCTTTAAGATCCATCTATTTTCTTCACTAGGAACACCGGTGATGAAAATGGGCTAGTACTAGGCCTAATTAGCCCGTCTTTCAACAACTCCTTTACTAGTCTTTCAATCTCCCCTTTTTAAACATATGAATACCTGTAAGGCCTTATGGATACTGATTGTCTTTCATCCTTTAATCCAATTTTGTCATCATGGCTATGTCTTGGTGGTAGTTCTTTTGGTTCCTAAAAAGCTTCATCAAATTTTATTAGTAATTGATCCATTTCTTACGATGGAGCGGGATTTACCCTTCTCAATTTCCAATCACTACTAGAGTTCAGTGCCTCATCGACAACCACCTAGACCACAATTAACTATCTATTCCTTTTTATCTCCCATATGATTGGTGCACTATCCACGAGCTGCACAGTCTTAGGCCGCCATCCATGTAACATTATTATCTTATTTTCCAAGTAATATCACCCAATATTTCCAACCATTGGACTTTAAGAACCACATCAACAACCATTAATGGAAGAACATACAGATTAAGTAACTTTCTTACCCATTGTAACTTTACTTTAACCCCTCGACATACCCTATAACTCTCTATCCCACAGCTGTTAGCAACCATCACTTTAAAAGTGGAGGAATGATCAACCTTGAGGTTGATTCAAGTAACTAACCATTGGTCTATAAAGTTATGGGTGCTAGCCGAGTCAATCAACACCTTAATAGGTTTATGAAATGTCTCCACTGACCCTCGACCTTCTTTGCCTACAGTTTCCCAATTGACATATCATACAATGCCATTGTAGAGATGCCCATGGTTTCTTCCAGATCAAGAAATTTTATGGAATCTTCACCTTCACCTTATTGCTCTCCTCCACTATCATCTCATTCATTAGGATAGACTAAGTGAGTGGAGTAATGAAAGCATAATTGTGTAAAGCAATAAAGGGGAGGGGGGAAGGGAGGAGAAAAAACTATAACACAAGATAAGAGAGAGCTATAACACAAGATGAGAAAGAACTCGGATATTATGGTCAATAAGTTATGAAGGAGTAAGAAAACTAATGTAAAACAAAAGACAAAAATGAGACAATAGCATTAAAAAGAAAATACTAGACTTCATAATCATAAGGCCATTAGCCCTATTACAACTACACAAAGCATAACAAAGATTTTTGTTGAGTTTAATTAGATTGAATTGGATGGTCTATAATGTTACATATTCAACCTTTTTATAAGAAAAGTTGTGCTACCACTTGTGGCTAAAAGGAAATCTATGGGGCCTCCAATGGATTCTTCTTTTGAACTTAATGATTTTCTTTTAAAGTGTTGACTAGACACAACCCAACTTCCACGGGTCATGCATTTCACATCAACTTCCACAACAATTCTACAACGACTAATAATGCTAGCAAACAATACCACCAAAGACCATCAAAAAAGTGAAAATATAGGGTGGCAACAACATCCACCTGCAATTCGCAAAAGTCTCACCAACTAACTTAAAGGTTAAAAGTCTGATCAGAAAAATAACTTAAAGGTTAAAGAATATTTATTTAAAATTTACTTCTAAAATATTATCAGAAACTTTTATATGCACACAAGGTCTTTAATGAAGTTTATCTTCTATGGATATTTGTTAAGTAACCCAAGACAAAGGCTTACATCTTGACATTGTCAAATGAAAAATGTGGCTCCTAACCTTGCACAATGGATCATATTATGGGGTTGCTGCGAACCTTTCCTTGTCTCCTTTTCCATATCGTTGACCCAAGGTTTCATGGAAAAGTTTCACTTTGTCTTGTAATATTTCTTTTATCTTTTTTGGGGGAAAAAAACAAAAGCATACAACGTGTGAGACCAATCATACCAAACCCATTACTTAAGAAATAAAGCGTGCAATGTGTGCTACTTAACTTTTCTATTTTTTCCTCCAAGCTTAAAGCAACTTCAATTGACATTCCAAGAAATTTCTTCTACACTTTCAATTGGCATCCAATGGGAATGACAAGAACTTTCATCTCGCCTTTATTTTACAAAGAACAAATAAAAGAAAGTGACATGCCTATCTATGATCTTTCTCAATTTTTGACTAACCTTAACACCCCATGAGCTTTTTTCTTCTCTTTATTTATAACCGTGTGGAAGACCAAGACTTAGACTTTAAGGTCATAACTTGCCATAATGTACAATGATTTGCGCAAATGTACACATTGATTGTTTCCTAGTTCCTTCTCAATCTTGACTTTATGGCCATCCTTCAATTTACGTTATGCCTACCAAACTTGACTTTTGTTGCCATGTGTCACGTTAATAGCCATCATCCTAGAATCTTACCCATTTATATATTGTTCTAAGTGAGGCCATGGATTTGGGTAGTAAAGGTCACACCTCTCTGGTAGTTCACCTAGCACTCAACTCTAGTTAGTCCCCAATTTCTTGTTGAAGTTCTTTACATTTCATATCACCGGTGAAGAATGGATAGAAGGCGTGATGAAGAAGAGAATATGGTAGCACTCTATGAAGCCTCTTTTACTGGATGTGTGAATACCTTAAACACATTGATCCAAAAGGATGCACTCATCCTTCACAAAGTTTCACTGACTTCTTTTACTGAGACTCCTTTACACATAGTAGCTTTACTTGGCCACTTTGAATTTACTAGAGCTCTTGTCAATAAGAAACCAAAACTTGCAGAAGAGGTGGATTCACTAGGACGGACTCCTATTCACCTAGCTTCTGCTGAAGGTCACACTGAGATTGTAAAAGTGTTATTGCAGGTGAATATAGCTGTTTGCTTAGTCTCCGATCAGCATGGCCGGATTCCTCTCCACTTAGCTGCAATCAGAGGACGAGTAGGTATTTTAAAAGAGTTATTTACTATGAGACAAGACTCCATCAAGGTAAACCTTAATGGAGATAGTGTGTTGCACTTGTGCGTTCGACATAATCATTTAGATGCTCTAAAATCCTTAGTAGAATTTGTTAGCCGAGATGAATTGTTCCTTGATTCCAAAGACCAAGATGGCAACAACATATTGCATTTAGCAGTGATGCTCAAGCAAATCAAGGTACCTTAATAATATTTTGATTAATCTCTTAACACATTTCTTGCTAGTAAGATATGAAGTATCATAATATCAATGTTTTGAAATATCCTTTATCTTTTTGTTTTTCTTTTCCATAAGTTTTGTATGTAGTAAAAAGGAGATTTAAGTTCCAAAATATAAGGATATGTGTTGGAAGAACAACAAACAGAAGAAATTGCTTTATTTTTATGCATACCTAACAATAGTAAGAGATTGTAAAAGTATTATTGCAAGTAAAAACAAATGTTTGCTTGGTTAATGATAAGATGACAAGCTTCCTCTCCATTTAGCTACAATAAGAGGACAAGTAGAGATCGTAAAGGAACTAATTATTGCCCAACCACATTCCATATGGATGAATTTCAATGGAGATAGTGTGTTGCACTTGTGTGTTCAACGTAATCATTTGGGTACCCTAAAGTTCTTAGTGGAATTTGTTAAGCATGATGAACGGTTCCTTAATTCTAAAGACCAAGATGGCAACTCCATATTGCATTTAGCTGTTATGCTTAAACAAATCAAGGTATGTCAAACAATATTTTGATTAGACTATTAACATATTTCTTATTAGTGAAATATGAAGTATCATATTATCCATGTTTTTAAAATAATCAAAGTTGTAGTTCTTGTCCAAAACTTCTAAACGTCTTTTGTCCTTTTCATTTCCCTTTCCATAAGTTGTGTATAGTGTCAATGGAAAATAAATTATGTACTACAATAAGTTATAATAGAAGTAGTAGTAGTAGTTTACTGTTCTTCTTCTTCTTCTTCTTCTTCTTCTTCTATTGAATTCATCCAATTTATTGGCCTTTCTTTCAATATCAAAGGTAAAAAGGATAAAGCAATCAATTGTTGTTTTTGTGCAGACCATAAAATACTTACTTTCAATATCGGAGATAAAAAGGAAGGGTAATGCCGTAAATAGAATTGGCAACACAGCTTTTGACGTCTTAGAGATGCATGCAAGGGATTTTAGATTTTATGAAATCCGAGATATGCTAAAAGAGGCCGGGGTTAGAAGATCTAGAGACCTTAATTCTTCCCCTCTAAGGACGCCGATTGTTATTGGTGTTGATGAAGCACAAGAAGTAGTGTCGGAACTGTCAACTCAATCAAGGAGTGGGAGATGGTGGCAATGTTTTCTTAAAACATTCAAACACCATCACAATTGGATGGAAGAGATGCGTGGCGCATTGATGCTAGTAGCCACTGTAACCGCAACCATGTCTTTCCAAGCAGGGATCAACCCACCTGGTGGCATTTGGCAAGATTGTGAAGAACAACCATGTGATCCCGGCAAAGCGGTTTTATCTTATTCTCAAAAGCCTATCTACTTATTTTCTTCCGGTTTATCTTATCCTCAAGATGTTATCTACGTATATTTTTTAACTTGTAATACCATCTCTTTCTTTGCATCGGTTTTCGTGGTACTGTTGGTCATTACTGGATTTCCCCTAAAGAGCAAGATACTTATGTGGTTTTTAACGGTCGCGATGTTCATCGCAATCTTATCTATCTCAAGTACCTATTTGTATGCATTGTATTTGCTGACTTCAAATCAGGCTATGGAGAGATTTCGGTCAGTAAACCCCCTTACACGTACCGTCTCTGGGCTGCTCTACGTTGTTATGGCCATTCTTGTAATCCGCCTAATCTCTTGGGTGATCAAGAAGTTGCGCGTTTTCAAACGGAACTCAGCATCTGCTCCATCACAGGTTCCTCAGCCGGTGAATATCTAGTTAATTTCAATTTGTATTTCTTGTGCTTGTTTGAAGTGATTTGGGCCTCCTGTTTGCTAGAATGTATCTTTTGCAGAACATTGTGGGCTTTCACAGCCCTATATTTTGATTGAATTGGATCGAGTAACATGATATTCTAAGTTAAGACCCAAGTTGATTTGGTGGGTTCCAATGTTTAAAATCTAAATAAATTCAAACTAATTACTAAACTAAATTACCCAAAGGTGGTAGCTAATTGGGATCTTTGTGAAACTTGAGCGCCAAATTGTTCGTTCATAACATATCTTGCTCTTTTTTCATTTTTAGATAATTTGCAAGGCGTAATTGAACTAGTAAAATATGTATCTCTTTTATTTTCTTTAAGTTTATTCTTTCATCTTTTACTTTTTTCTATTAACTAGTATTATCTTGACTATCGTGTTTTTTCAGTTTATTCTGAAAGTGAGAGAAGTTTGTATGATTCAAAAAAACTTATTAACGACTGCTTTATAGTTTCAAAATCATAACATACCGGTTAAAGACATTCTTGCAACTTTTATCCAACTATTAAAATAGTAAAAAAAGTTTGAATACTAAGTTTGATATTTGACCTTAATTGTAAAGGTTTGCAATCGAGTTAGCTCAAATTGAAAGTTGGGGAAATCCAAACATAGGTCAATAGTGGGTCTAGCAAAACAAATCCTAGATGTTTTAACTTTTTGAAGCACTCGAGTATTTGCTTTATACATTAGCATCCAAAGTCTAATTAAACCAATCTCAGTAATTCCCATGACCCATGGTTTCTTTTTTTGGTTTTTTAGTAAAATATCAAGTATTACATATCATTAAATAAAAATAAAATTATTCAATTACAATATCATTATTTACGCTCAAAATTAATATTTGAAAAATTCTCATGACCCACAATTTCATCAGAATGTTTGCCTTAATCTCATAAAGCTTTATATTTTTTCTTTTCTAAAAGGGCACAAGCATACAATGTGAGACAAATCATACCAAACCTGTTACTCAAAAGAATATATATATATTAGAGAGGTTTCCTTTGCCTAAGGGATTTTAGGTTGGATAACCATTCTCACCACCATTTTTGCTAATTAAAAAAAAAATCACTTAATGCTACTTAACTTTTTGGCTTTTTCTCCCACTTAGCGCAAATTTCCTTGAGATTCTAATTGGTTAGTTAATCTCCATATTCGAAGAAATTTCTTTTTCACTTATAATTGGCATCTTGTGGAAGCTAAGGGAACTTTTCTCACAACTTTCTTTTCCAAAGAACATCTAAGAAAAAAAAAGGGGTGGTATTTGCTTATATGCCATCTCCTTCAAATTTTAAATAACCTTAATGCTCCATGGACTTTCCCTTTCTCTTTTTTTTTTTATTTTTTTATTTTTTTTATAACCAGAGTGCCACAAGAACTATTTTTTCACAAATTTTCATTTCCACAGCTCAAAGAATTGTAAACAAGATGACTGTGTTATTTTGCCCCCTATGCTTTTAACATGTCTATAATTTGATCCTTGGTTCCCATATGATTTATTCTGATTATTTAATGTTGGATTTTTTTTTTTCTGATAAAGTGACAATCAACGTTAATGTGCTTTGTATATGATGAAGTATAAGATTTGCATCTAACTCCATGTCTCATGTCTCTTAAAAGGCTAGGCAATCAAATGATTTTATATAATGTGACCATCATGACTCTATATTCAACTTTAGTGGATGAACTTGAGACAACTCCTTGTTTTTTTTTTTTTTTTTCAAAAAAAAAAAGAGAGCTTTTTAACATCATAACATCATAGCACCCATCACCTACAAAGGGGACGTATTATTTATGTAACCAAACTCGTAATTACATTACTTACAAGAGGATTTATTATAAATATCTTGAAAACAAAACAATTATCTCCTTATAAGCAATTTTTAAGGAGAAAATAATCCTCGTAATAACAAAAGAAAGAACACCAAGTAAAGTTATTAAGCTAAAGAAAACGAGTTTTCTGTAACTCTGTTTGTAAAACAGCACGACTTAGCTCAAGCTTCGCGTTCAAGAAACGGATAGTCCGTGTATCCAAGGACAGGGTCCTGGGTGTAAAAGGTGCTTCTGTCATATTTGTTAAGCTCTGCACCGATCTCAAATCTCCTTGGCAAATCAGGGTTCGCCAAAAACAAGCGTCCTAAAGCAACCAAATCTGCACTACCAGAGGCAATGGCTTCGTTTCCATTGTTCCTGGTGTATCCGCCTGCAACAATGAATGAACCCTTGAAGGCCTTCCTCATCGGCAGCACACTAAGTTTAGTCTCAGACTCCTCGAACTGGGTGATCATCCTCGGCTCGATCACATGACAGTAAAGTATTCCGTATTTGTTCAAGGATTCCGCCATGTGAAGGGCGAGAGCTTCGGGGTTGGAATCAACACAGTCGTTGTAGTCGGCAAAAGGAGATAGCCTGATGCCGAGTCTGTCAGCTCCGATCTCATCAGCAATTGCTTCGACTACTTCCAGCGGGAAGCGACAACGATTTTCTAAGCTCCCCCCATATTCATCTGTTCTATCGTTGACCTGATCCTTCATGAACTGATCAAGTAAGTAGCCGTTGGCTCCATGAATCTCCACCCCATCAAAACCTGTAAATTTGATTATAAACCCTCATATTTCATTGTTAATGGAGTAGGGTCACAAGGAAAAGAAAAAGAAGCATGTATGAAATCTATTTATAATATGTACAAGGAGACATACTAACTGTAGTAACATATTAATAACAAGGAAATTGCCTAATACAAATAGTATTAAGAAATCAAAACAGCAAAACCACAATCACCGTACAAAACACCAAAAGATAGCAACCAATAAAGGAAAATAAAATTGGAAACATTTAAGTTTAATAGATTTAAGATTATCTTATGTCCATGTTGTTTGTGTTGACGTCTAATCTCACTTTCACGGTGTGGACGTGTGTCTAGGCAAAACCACAATCACCATGCAGAACACCAAAAGATAGCAACCAAAAAAGGACAATAAAATGGGAAATATTTAGGTTTAAGAGATTTAGGATTATCTTATGTTCATGTTGTTTGTGTTGACATCTAATCCCACATTTCATGGTGTGGATGTGTGTCTGGGCCTTATTATTTTGGCATGGATCCATACACTCTAATAATAACTTTTTCAGTTTTGTCAATAACCATCTAGCTTAGTTGGGAGCAAATTGTCACATTTTAGGATTGAACACTCCAAGAGAAAAGATATATGAATGACATTATCCTACATTGAAAAAATAAGTATGAGGTACTGGATTTATAAAAGCTTGATAACTCCATCTAATATACTAGTCTTTTGAGTTAAAATTTCAGATAAAGTGATATTAAGCCAACTCAAGCCATTTCCAATACCAATGCCAAGTGCCTAAAGGTGAGTAAGCAAAAGGCCACCCAATTGTTGGGATGTTAGTCATATTAAAGGTACATGGCCGTGTCAAGGGTGACATAAATTTAGGTGGGAGAGAATGTCATGTTTGAATATAAAACACTCAAAGAGAGATGATATGTGATGGACATTATTCGACATTGGAAAGACAATTGGGAGGTCTTGGATTTATAAGGTGTTTGGTAAATACACATAGTAGACTAGTCTTTTGAATTGAAATTTTTGGTTCATGACAAGGTGCCACCATAGGACCTCTTGGTCCCAAATTCAATTCCTAAATATGTGAATTAGGGTGTGTGCATGATAATGACTAACATAAATTAATCATTACTTACAAGTGGCACGAACACATCCACCCTTAATGAGATTCTTAGGCTGTGTTAAGAGCTACCTGCTTCCATGGCATTTTTTGCTGCAGTTCTGAAGTCATTGACAACGCCAGAGATTTCTTCAGTTTTTAGCCGTCGAGGACGTGGGAAATTTGCTGCAGTAGTGCCGTCGATGTGAAACTGAGCTGTGATGGGCTTATCCGTGCAAGATATTGGAGGTTGGCCATCAGGTTGGAAACCTATGAGACAAGCTATTAGAAAGGTCAATAATTCAATATCAGGAAGGAAACGTTAGGGGAAAGAGAAGCTACAATTATCCGAAGCCCTCCCGGCATGCCAAAGTTGGCAAAAGAATATGCCCCCTTTTTCATGAACAGCATCCACAATTGGTTTCCACGCTTCTATTTGTTCTCTTGTCCAAATGCCGGGAGTATTTGGGTAGCTTCGAACAAAAAGACCAAGAAGGAAATAGAGGATATAATTTCATTAATTAAGGATTTAAGGCCTATAAATTATAATAAGTATTTATAAGAAATTTTAAAATTTTAAAATATTAGATTAAAGTGTGAATGTGTATGTGTGTGAAAATGGAAATTTTGAGATCTAAAGAACTTAGGGGGCCATGGAGAGAGGGTTTTAGCTTTTGAACAACCCCACCATACGCTGAGTTGCAGAAATCAAACCAACAAAACATCAAATCAACCAAAAACAAAGATTATGTGTTCGGAATTATCTTTACATCTATAACACTAACGAGTATTCTTTTTCTTTAATGAGACAAAAATAAGATGGGTTTGTGTCATTCAATTTTCTCCATTTCTTCACCCTCGTAAAGTTATTTTTGTTGGAAAACAAGCGTAACTCAGGCCAAAACCGAGGGCCCAAAGAAACCAGATTCCAACCCAAGATTATAGATCATCTTCTTTCTCCCTTTAAGCCCCATGAACACCGAGAAAAATACCAGAAACCTCTCTGCACAGATTTGAAAAAAATCTCGGAAGACAAGTTTTCAGAGCTTCTTCCATAACCACAAATTCTAAACCGACTTGCTGAAGGACCAAAAAAGCCATGGACCAAAGGAGTCCATAAATACATCCATAGAGCTCGAGGAGTCCACGAAGTAAGTCTTCCTTCAAGAGTCTTCAAAAGGAACGGCAGTTCCTAGATTGCGAGTCTTCCTTTTAAGTGTAAGTGTAATTGAGTATAAATGTTAAATATTTGTATTTGTAGAACTAGAAGACAGCAGTGCTCTTATAGCACAATCTTTCGACCCTTTTCAAACCGAACAATTTTTCCCTCCGCCTAAGATGGTCCTTAAATAGACAATTAGAAGAGGTGATGAAATCCTAGAATGACTAATTACAAATTAGTTCATCACTCACAAACGGATGAGAAACATTATCATTTTATTAATTTTACATCAACATTTCCTCTACATGGTCAACTTTAGCCTAGGATCGATATAAAAATTTGTCATCTAATCCATGACTCTACTCGGATCCATCCGACAAAAAACATCATGTCCCAAATCAAGTGTTTGTTTCTTCATGTGCATGGAAAAATGGAGACTATATTGGTCAAAACCTGATAATAACCTTCAAATTTGCCAGTTCATGAGCAAAGTTTTTTGGCAAAACAAACAGGAAAGAAGAAAAACAGCAGATCCAGCCCCAAGATTGCTTACCCTTGAGCAGTGTCTGAAACCCCAGAGGCTTCTCCAATCAAGAAGCCACCCTTCGTTGTTCTCTGAGAATAATACAAAATGGCATGCGGCTGAGCAACGAAGTTGTAAGATCTCAATCTTGACATGGGCGCCATAACTATTCTGCAACATTAAGCATCAAAGCTGAAACATCAGCTTGCTTTGCTTGATCATTGCAGGATGAAAAACAAAACGAGAACGCCAAAAGACAGAGGATTGAGAGGGTTACCGACCTGTGCGAGAGACTGAAGCGTCCCATCCTGTAGGGAGAGAGGAGGGGAATTGGTGTTTCTTCCATTGATGAGTCCTCGAAGCTTTTTACACCCTGGAGTTGCTCGTGATAAATGAGGGCGTGGAGTGAACATCTCCTCCTATGTAGATGCACGAGAATGAAATGCAGGCATTGACTTCCTCATCATCTGACCTGTCCGTTGTCGAAATTGGGTTCCCTGTGACGTACCTGTAGAAGCGACAAGACACTGAAAAAAGACGCATTTTCTTCCATCCAAACACGTGTCCTCGACTTCCTATGGAGGACGCCCACTATCAAGGTCGAACTTGCGACTGCGCCATAAGTTAGAAAAAGTTTAACGAAGGGTTAAAACCTTATTTAATCATTATTTAATTTTTGTATCTTTTTAATATGTAGCTGTATTTTTTAACACCTTCCTGCCTTCCTGCCTTCCTGGTTAAAACCTTTCTCGATTTTCCCGCATAAGTTGTCTTTCTCAACTTTTCATGTGTTACGTCTTCATCCAGCAAACTGCTGCATGTAAAGCGCATTACATAAATCCCACATTATTCTAAATTTTATTGCACGCAGTCCGGCTAAATACCATGTATCCGTTGACTATTTAACTTGAAATACAAAATGAGAGAGAAAACACTAGAAAATTTTAATAGAAAATATATTCAAAGAAGACAACACTCATATGAACATATCCAAATAAGCATTGTTACTCTCCAACCTAGAAATTTATGGATAAATGGCTTTGTGCTTAAGAATGATCACGTAGCTCCAAGAACCAAGCAATTCATCTATTGATGAATAAGTTCTAACCTAATTGATTCAAATATGTGTACTCTAGGCCGTAAATTTTAAATACCCAAGTATAACAATATCTTATACCACTTTTATTATAAATTTTGAGATTTGTCTTATTTCGTAAGAAGTATATGTTTTACTAACTAGACAATTTTTTTTAAAAAAAAAGACTAATATACGTTTTTAACATTGAAGGTATGCATATTAATTAATTTCTGTAAAATCCTATTGACAAAATAAAAAAAGAAGACTAATATAGTTACTAACATACAAAGTATTCATTTCATTTATATTTACAATCCTAGAGATGAAATAAAAAAAAAAGAGTAACATAAATTAAATAGAATAAAAAATATAATTTAACAATCAAAGGTAGCCTTTATTTCAATTTTTTAGTTATAATAAAATTGTTAAGAATGTATTTACTTTCCTAAAATCATTCCGTTAAAATAAGTTGACACCCTTATATACAATAATGATTTTAAATTGAAATATTGATGATGTAAGACACAACCTCTTATAAAATTTTTAAAAATTTAAAATCTTCCTTTTCCTTAAATTACATAGAGAAGAAAAGGGAAAAAAAAAGAATTAGAGTGAAATACAAACAATTTAGAAAATGAAAAAGAAAAAATAAATGAATTGAAAAGTCAACGAGTACTTAGCCAAGTTGAGACGTGCATTGTTTGGCGATTATGCGTGTGTATGTTTAAAAAAAGAAAAAAAAAATTGAAAAAAACCGTGCCACGGACCAAACGCGTGCCAGCTGAATCAGCTTAAATGCCAAGTTCAGCTTCTGCCCTTTCTGATTTTATCCCAAGCACTCTGACCTGTTATCTAATCAAATAAATCGCTCTTGAATTCTCGATTTCCGGCCAGAATGCTCCATCCCGTTTGAATTTTCGAATCTCCGAGCTTCAGCAGGGCTGTAACGGTGATTCTTGTTTGCAGTTGCGGCAGCTATCGCGAAAATGTGTCGCCAAGATTCCCGACTGCGCCTGTCCGCGGAAGAGGAGGTCGCCGCAGAAGAGAGCCTGTCCATATACTGCAAGCCCGTCGAGCTCTACAACATTCTGCAGCGCCGCGCCATAAGAAATGTAGTGGCCCTAAATTGTTTCTTTTTCGCTGCTTTTCTCTCCAATTACGTCTGTGCATTGCTAGCTGAACGCCTTTCTTCTGTCTGTTCTTGCTTGTGTAGCCGTATTTTCTTCAGAGATGCTTGCGCTACAAAATAGAGGCAAAACATAAAAGGAGGTACGTCCGTTTTAATCAGTGTTTGTTTCCATGTGTCTCGGATGCTAACATTTTCTTTTGGTTGTGTCTTTTAATTGATTGTTGTATTATTGAGCTTCTTTTGGTGTGTTTTAGAAGTTAAATTGAGCTTTGAATTACTCCCGTCGTATAGAGAATTCGGATCAGTGGTGTCTTGGTGGGAGGAAACGAGTGATACTGAACTTCCAATTGTTGAAGTTCCCTTTGTATGAAGGTTTCTTGCGCTTAAAAGTGGGGGCCAAATGAATTCTATTTTGGATGAACTTGCTACGCTTGGTTTACTTATTATGTTGAATTCTTTTTCGTTTAGTCAATTTCTTGCTTTATTGGTAGCAACTTGTGATGAGACTTTCCATTTCCTTTTAGGTTTTTCTATTTGTGAATAATTGCATCTCTTTCTTCACATGGTTATTTGATTTCGTTCATTTTCATGACCCATATATGGTAGTAGTTGCTTAAGAATGGGGGCTTGTTTTCTTGAGTCTTACCTCTTAGTACAAATCAATTCAAGGTGCTTACTTGCTTTCTGTTGTTTGGTCATGTAGAATACAAATGACGATTTCTCTATCAGGGACTCTGGGTGAAGGTTTACAAACTCAGAATCTTTTTCCTTTGTGCATCTTTGTGGCCAGACTAGTTTCTGATACTGTGGCTGTTCAGGTATGCATTTTTTGTATTTATCACCTGAATTGTTAAATTGATTTTATGTCATATTGAATGTTGTTCTGACTTTGCTAGTAATGTTGGTAATAATTTGATGTTTATTCAACTTTCTAAAATTTCTTGTTTTATAATTTCATTCTATCAAACAACGAAAGTGTTCAGCTGTATACCGATTTAGTCGCGTATGTATCTTCACCAATCCCACTGGAGTTGAGGGGAGTCCTCTAATTCAAGCAAATGTTATACTCCCTGAGATAAATAAGCTTGCATTGGAGGCCAAATCTGGTTCACTTGCGATCTTGCTTGTCAGCTGTGGTATGTGACAATAATGCATGATTTGAATTGTGATTCTTGTTGCTACATTTGGTAACATGACTATCTTCTTGCAGCTGGAGGGCAAAATTCTTTGCTTGGAACTAATTCTTCTAAAGGTCCTTTGGATGTTACTTCTTTTCCATGTAAGATATGCTTTTAGTTGATTGTCTCTGTTGTGTATAGAGCACTCGAATGCATGTTTAGTTTAGCTTTTTACATGCTTTAACAGTTTATGGATTACTATTCTTTTTATTAGTAGCCTTGGCTTTTCTGGAATGTGTTTGAGGATCTGCAGCTCCTATCTGGGTGCCACTTCAAACAAGTTTGTCGCTAGGAGTCCCTCTAGTCAAATCAATAATCACTAGAAGTTTACTTCTGTAATTTTAATTTGAAATGTTATCTACTTGTGCAAATGTGGTTAAGATTTGTGTGAGGTTGCATTATAATGAACTATCAAATTGAGAAAATACTGATCTCTGGAATTATTCTTTGGGTTGGGATAATTTCAGGGCAAACGATATATGTAACCCTAGATCATTTGAAGGTTGCAAAGGAAGTAGCGAGAACAATCTATTTTCAAAACAAGTATATAGCAAAAGTCCTAGATACTGTACTTGTTCAATAGAATAAGAATAAACTAAACAATAAGATGATAATTTAGTCTGTCAAATGATGAAAAGTAATTTCCTAACCCATGATACGTAAAATTAAGAAACATTATTTGTTTCTCTTCGGTATTTGGTTTTCTTTTTGCTAGATTGACTTCATTATTTTACCTTCTTTTTTTTTTTTTAATTTTATATAAATACCTGACAGCAAATGTTGGTGGATGCTGCTTATGGGGGAAGATACCATTGGAATCACTTTACACGTCATTGGAGAATTCTCCAAACTTTAGTTTAGGGCAGAGGGCCGAGATAATGCCTACTGTAGACATGCATTCTTGCTTCTTGAAGGTACGTATTATAGATTCCTACTAATCATTTCTTTCTCCTTCATGTTTCTTGCCGAGTATGTAGTAATTATCTGCCTAGATAGTCTTTGTAATAGTGTCATTATCTAACAAGTTTGATTTTGCTTTTGCTTTTGGTCAGTCAAGTAGTTTGAATGAGGACAAATGCATCTCAATTACCTACAATCCTGAAACTGTGGTATTTTTCTTCCTGTTGTTTTCTCTTGTTTAGCTAGAGCATGGAGTTGAATGCTTTTGCCTCTTTGTCTTTTTATTTTTTTGTCTTTTTTGTTCTTGTTCATTTCCTTTCTACTTACATATTGATGATATCTGTTACTCTGTTTGCTGTTTTGTTTTCCAAAGACTATAGCGCAGCAAGTGCAAGTTACCATTTCTGCAGAAGAGATAGGGGCCAAGGAGAGATCACCTTATAATTCATACATATGTAGTGACATTCCTTCTTCATCGTTATCTCATATTATTCGGTAATCTACATTCCTCTTTTACATGTAACACAAATGCTTTCACCCACGTAGACATGCTGAATACATATGTATTGATAAGTAATCAAACACAGCCGCATGCATATTTTAGATTATCTATGGCGGGCATTCTCCTATTAAGATTAACTGTCTCAATGCCTGAATCGTCCCTGGCTTATATAATCCACATCATTCAAATAATGAAAAAAAACATAAAGGTGGAAATTTTCAGCATTATGATTGTATAGCACATCAACCTACTTGTTTCTTATATCCTAATGTTGGCATGTTCAAACCAAAAATTGTGCTTAGTTATTTTATTTTATTTCAGAGAAAAGCTGATTCATGTAAATTCAATGACTTAAAATTTCGGGTGAGGACTCCCTGGTGATGTGAAAAGGATGACAACTGATCAATGTTGATGGGAAACCCTCACATCATATAGATGATTATATGCACTGTTCTTTGCCACTTTTGTATTGATGGAAACAAGTCTGTATTGAAGAATGGTGTAACATGTCTATTCTTTATTTTCAAAATTAGTGCTCAAGTAAATTAGATCTGTAACTTGATTGATAAAGTAAAAAGGTTAACTTGATCCTAAAAATGTGTGTATGGTTTATAAACGTATTCATATATCTTTGAACCGTTAAAATATTTTACTGCTGGGTATGATTTTGATTTGGATGAAGTGTCTAAAACTATTTCTCAAGTGGACTTTTAATAAAATAGATGATGGTAGCAAGTTCTCTTGTAAACTACATCCTTTATGCTGCTCATTGTGGATGGGCTGTTTCCACTTTTTCCTTTCCTTATATAAAATAAATGAATATATTGGGTTAGCTGTGATTGTTAGTAACTTTCTAGAAGACGAGTAATCACCATTTGCACTACATGTGAAGAATTATTGGTTCTCTCCATGTAGCTTCAAAGTTTAACCGTTTTTGAAACTTGATGATGTAATTGAAATGAGTATATTTCCAAACAATTTAACTCTTGGGGTTGATGCCCCACATGCCAGAAGGTCTTTATTGAATAGTTGTGGAATTAATATTATTTGTGCTGGCATGTGGATGTCGCTTACCTACTTTGAATTCCTTTATGCTGAGTGTTTAATGGAGTTTCATGTGCAAATTATATGTTACTAAGTTTAAGTACTTTGTACCAATGATAAAGATGTGTATTTCTGTTCATTGAGAAAACTAGAATCTGTGCGTTTTGTATGCATATCTTTTAGTAACTTCCTCTCAACATTGGATCAACATATTGTTTCTTTTTTCACAAATATGTAGATGAAATTTTCTTGCTTGCTATCCAGGTTAAGGGCAGGAAATGTCATTTTTAATTACCGGTACTACAACAATAAGTTGCAGAGAACAGAAGGTGTGATGTAGATTCCTTCTTCTTTTTATTCTGGTTGATCTGTAAAAGAGTTACCCCAGGCTGATGGCCATAGCTCAGTGTTTTTTTTTTTTTTTTTTTGTATATATACCAAGAGAGTTCAGTGACACATCACAAACAGGCTTTTGACATCCTCAGTAAATCTTGAGTTCACAGTCACAACCGTTCTATTCATATTCAAATGAGCAGCGTTTGAGCTTTATTGATGATTTGCTGATTTATTGTTGCTTTGCCAACACTTGAAATTCATAAGCTTGATGGAAATAGATAGAGAGAGAAGAGAGAGAACGTAAATTATAGTTTGTTAATATATACTTTTCATTTTTTTTTTCCATCTCTTGTTTTAATGCATGTGTTTGCCATCTAAACAAAAACCTGGTTAACTCTTTGACTTGCAGTAACTGAAGACTTTTCCTGCCCATTCTGCTTGGTAAAATGTGCTAGCTTTAAGGTGATTTTTGTCCCTGACTTGTCTCTTTATATGAAAATGAACAGATAGCAACTCTGCCTTTTCATGCTGATGCTTATACTTTTGAACCTTTTGGTGTAGGGTTTAAGATTTCACTTATCTTCATCACATGACCTCTTCAACTTTGAGTTTTGGGTTGGTAATCTTCAGAAATCTTCTGCCGTTCTGATGATTAGGCTTTGTTGAATAATTTACTAAAGCGTTGATGTGTTGTAGGTGACTGAAGAGTATCAAGCTGTAAATGTCTCTGTGAAAACAGATACATGCAGAACTGAGGTGACAATAATTTTACCATTAGAGTTACTTTGGGATGCTTGTTTTCATACTTTGTTATAGGATATAGTGTAATGTTATTGACTGGTATGTATGCGAATGTGCATGTGTCTGGTACTTCCTGTTATCCTTTATCTTGGGCTAACGTTTATATGCATTATTGACTAACAGAATGGGGTGGCATTGGTCCTTCTTCTGCCTCTTTTCCTTGTCTTTCAAATTTTCAGATTTCTGGATTTCTAAATATATACGAGGGTAAAGAATAAAAGTGGAGGGCTCGGTTTCTGAGTCTACCTTCAAGAACCTTGTCAAATTATTGTAGTTGTTTCCTGAATGTCAGATTAAGCAATCTCTAATAGGTATTAGGTGCTAAATTGGTACAGAATGGAAAGGGTTTTTCACAACAATTACCACAGGTACTGCAACAGGTGACACGACCTCCAAACATGCAGTGTCTATGGCTTGTCCATACTGTCAGTACTCTCACCGTCATGTGGCTAATAATGCTGCTGTAACACCAACGCATATAGCACCGTCCCACTGTTTCTCTAAACTCCTGCTAGCACTGATGCGCCAATGCTTCCACTTCTACACTGTATTCTCTCTACTATTCATCTGGTTGACCTTGTACCCACTGCCCTTGGAGAATCCAATTTTCTGCTGATGGCACAATTGTATTGATCATCATTGCTGTTGTTTGGTCTTCCATGAATGCTACTACCATCAATACCATTCTGACTACTAACCATACTGTCGTCATCTCTGGCCTCACTGTTATTGACATAGGTAGCTGCAACCATTTCTCGTCTAGGTAGCTGCCCTCACTATTATTGGCAGATCACTGTTATTAACATAGGTAGCTGCCCTCACTGTCATACAGCAACACCCCTAGTTCTGGCTTCTGCAGTCATCATTGAATAAGAATTTAGCATTGTACTCTCTGCGTAGAGCACAAGTGAGATTTGGCAGTGCTCAACTGTTGTACTTAAGTAATGATTATCTACCTAAGGAGTGCACTCTACAATGTGTATACTGGCCTCAATGGGTTTTAGATGTATGACTTCCTATTTCTGCAGAGAGGGAGAAGGGATACAGTGCTCTTGTGGAGAGAGAATCTTGTCCACATGAAATAAAAATGCTTCTTATCCATTCCTGTTTGGGCTTTATATCCAGATTTGTTTTCTTCAGGTTGTAGCAGATGGTGTTGATCCTAAACAACAAACGTTCTCCTTTTGGTAAGCCATTTACCTTTTTTCATTGTATAAGCTAATAAATTTATTTGGTTTTGTGCCATTTAAAGCATGTCTATAGCTCAAAATCTGGTGATTCATTTTTGTTTACAGCTCAAAGCCACTTAGACGACGGCGACCAAAGAACCTAGTTCAAAATGCAAAGCATGTACATCCACTTGCCTTAGACTCAGATTTTCCAGCTGGAGCCTGTGAGCTTCTAGACAAGGCTGATGGTATGTGTGTTTCTTTGTTTCTGTATTTACAGCTTAAACTGACTTTCTAATGGATTCTTTTGGTGGGTTTGTGCATAGTTTTTTTTTTTTTTTTTTTTTGGATGGGCAAACAAAGTTCAAAAACCATAAAAGGTTGAACCCTTGGTCTCACTTCCACTTCTTATTTATTGGGATGAAGATTCCTTTAGATCAAAAGGTCAATAAGGTGTTAATGCATTCTTACATTTCGTAGTGTTTAGGTTTACATAACTTTCTCTGAAAAATGGAAGCGATTGTGATTATAAAGTATGTCAAGGAACCAAAAAAAAATAAAGGAATCAGTCTTGTGGCTAAAAATAATCATCTTTAACTTATTATAGGAGTTACCTCCATGGTTTACGTGAAGAGTACTAGTAGGATGTTCAAACCCAGAGTGCTGGATTTTCCTGCAATTCATCTCTTAAATAGTTGTTTCCAATATTTTTATACTCTATAGGAAGGTAGATACAGCAGGACTTTAAAGCAATTTCTTCTGGGACTTGCAAAATAGTACAAAATTCACCTGAAAAACAAGTGACACCTAACTACACAGAAAATAATATCACTGTTCTGAAGCAAATTAGCAGCAGATGTGGTGATAGTCTACCAATTCATGAGGGCTCTGCATGACACGTGTAACAAATCATCGATCCTCTATGGTAAAATGGGTGACCTGAATGTTTAGCTTCAATGAGGGTGTGGCATCAGTTTACTTTTAAACCTTGAGAGTGAGAGTCTCTTTGGAGTGCTGAAACACCTAATTATGCATTGGGTGTAATCTAAATTATGGTTTTGGGGTTCATGAAACCAATGTGAAAATGCTGTCTTGCCATGAGTAGCGGGAGTAAAAGGGGATGGATCTACTGGGATAGATTGGGGACGGGTTTCCCCAACTCATCTTTTTCTGTTAAAAATTTGTCATCGTTTAAATGTTGTGAAGGCTTTATCAACCTAATGCAGTCTTGGTGCGTGGAAACGTCCTTTTGAGGAACAAACTGTAGATGTCTAATACCTTCTTGTAAGAATGAACTCTAGAGATACCAACGAGTTGATTGCTGTCCTAATCAAAAAGGATTCACGAAATCAAATGGAGAATTTGCAGATTCAAGCAACTACACTGAGGCTTTCAATAGTCAACTGGGCTGCAAATTGTCACATAAGAAGCCAACAAATATGAAACCATTAGGAACACTAAGGGAACACATTTCTGCTGCAGTTTTCCAATGATAATTGTCTGAAAAAAGCAGTCCAAAGTGTTGAATTACCAAACCATGAGTGCATAAAACCCCACAAAAACCACTGACCCTAAACTTTCTTGTCTATCACCCCAAAATTGTTGCTGAGGGAGGCACAAAAATTTTGCACAGCATGTAATCTGCCAATAGAGTTTGCTTTCTTACGAAATGATCTCTCATAGCTGAGTGGAACTTGTGAAACAACCTGCTTCAGTTGTTCTACCGTGCTTTCATAATTGCAAAAATAGGACTGACTTGTTGAGAAAGTGACTGTCCTTTTGTTAGGCTTGTTGAGTCTGGAAATATGTAAAAAAGATGGCAAACCTATTGTTTCAGTCTTTTTAAAACATAATATTTGAATAAGCCTATGGGATATGGCCGGCAGATTTTTGTCTTACATTGTAATCTTAGATATCTTGCTGAGGCTGAGGGTTTCATTGAGTGGTTTTTTCTTTTCTTTTTTTAATCTTTTTTTTTTCTTTTCCTTTCAAAGAAGGCTCCTATATGTCTTTTTCTCCTCACGTCATACTACAGCTTTTGTCAATGGACAATGAAATTTTTGTTTCAGATACTTATTGTAGGAAAGGTGATGAGGCTTGTTTAATGATGTTCAGAGTGATATAGTTGATGCTGAAGAGTGTGTAATCCATTGTTACAGGGGTTTCAAGTGCTACACCACAATCATATGCTGAAGGTGATTGTGTTCAATCAATTCCTGGGAACAATCTTGCACCAACTACCATGCTACAGTTTGCAAAGACCAGAAAGTTATCTATTGAACGTTCTGATCCCAGAAAGTATGTTGGCTAGTCCCTCCATCCCTCCCTCTCTCTCTCTCTCTCTCTCTTTAGCATGTTATCATTTCAATTTGAAAGATCTTGAATTCTCTTTGTTATGAAAGTATCTTACAATTGGTTCCATCAATGCTTATTCAGTGAGGTGAAAAGTATCATTCAACAGTATATATCTGTATTAGTCTCTAGGTGCTTGCCAGTAACTAGTTGAAAGCTACGAGATGGTTAGAAAATTTGTAATTTTCTTTTAAACATAGGATCTAGTACTTTTTATGTTTTTCTCAGGGAATGCACTGTACTGAAATCTCTATTTTTATCTTCATTATGTTGTCAATTGTTACTTCAATGGTCTTTTTACCTTATGCTACGTCATGTGTCCCATTTATTAGTGGCTTGAGTGAGTGCTTAGAAGATATTCAAATTGGTATAGAAAAGTAGGTGATGAGCTGACAAAATTTTAAGATAGAATGTTTTTTACTACTAGTTGACCAAATCAACCACTGTACAACACGTAAATGATTTAATCATGTACAATTGGCTTCATAAAATACATACTTTCTTAGTCAAAGTATGCATTTCATCATCTAATTATCTAAATATATAGGGATATTGAGAACATAGAAAATCCAAACAATTGTGATAAGTTTTCTCCTCGTTTTCAGCTGTGCCCTCTTGCGGAAGCGTCAGTTCTTTCACTCACATAGAGCTCAGGTGAGAAGTGCATAATATATATGGTAGATAAATTTTTGTCGTCATCTGTTTTTACTGTTTCCACAATTTGGAATTATTTGATATATCCTTTATGTTTTGCAAGTTTTTCCTCCATTAGCTCTTGTTCCAATTGACAGCACTTGAGTTTCCAAGTTTTTCTTGCTGATGTGTATGACGTGATGAATTCAATGTATAGGTAGTTGAGTGTCTTTTGAACTTATGTTTTCCTAGCACATATACTAAAACCAGTATTACCACTACAATTTCACGGAGTTATTTCTGGAAGCATTCTAGGATAAGTAATCAAGAAGATTATTTTTAATTTTATCTGAACCGTAGATAGATCTTCAGTTTGGTCTGATAGGTAAGCTGGTAGCTTCACTGTCCATTGCATGTCCGACCATTGTAATGTGATTGAGCTTCAAATTCCTAGTCAAGGTCTAGAGATTAGAGATCAATATGCAATTTTAACTTATTAGGAAAACTTATAAATGTAGTTGTCGAATTTAGTTCCTATCTAAATTTATCATTTGGATATTAAGATGGCAGCTGAGAATCAAGCGGCTGAAATTCTTTTGGGAAGGTCTGGAAAGCAATGAATTCTCAAGAAAATACAAATTTCATCATAATTCCCGCATTTTCTATTAATTCTAGTAATTTTTCAAACATTGCATGCAGATGATTTTCACTATTGCGCATTCTCATATGTGTTGCTCAATATTATTGGCAAACTATGCAAAGTTCTTATTTATAGTTATTGGAGGCCCTACATGATGAATGGATTGTCCCTTCTACTGCTCTTGTCTTGGTTTTTACCAAGAACCATCGCAGCTTCAATGGGGAAATACTAACCTCTTCTTATGGGGCAATATCATCTTTTGCTTTAGATGTTTTTACACAAAATAAATGCATCAAGATATCTGAAAATCGGTATTATCTTTTGCTTGCAGCCAATGGCACTGGAGCAAGTACTAGCAGATCGGGATAGTGAAGATGAAGTTGATGATGATGTTGCAGATTTTGAAGATCGAAGGGTATGCTCAATCATAATAATCTGGTTATTACTTTTTCATATTTTTAAAAAGGATTTTTTTTGTTTGAGGCACAAAGTTCTGTTGGACATAACGAATAGATTGCAGGCTAAGTCATTGAAGATTGACTTTTAGGATACAAAGTAGCTAATAACTACCTGGTGCTCTGAAGAGTGAGTTTAGGTAACCTTCAAGAAGCATCAATTGCAATAGCCATAATTTGGACAACTACAAATTGGACTTTATATAATCTTCTCTATGTTGTAGGAATTTGAGTTTCAGTGGAACGGTTGAGGGTAGTTTTGTAAAGGTCACTTTGTGTTAATTTTGTATTTTTCATGAACAATACTTTAAAAATAAACTAACAAAAAATTTAAATCCTGGTTGTGGTTTGAATGGTTCAGATGATTGGTCTGATCCTAGAAGTTGAAATGCACAAAATCACTGAGTTGAAACCAAAGAAAACAAAATAATATGAGAAGCAATTACAATAGCCTCTACAATATCTTCCATTTTCATTCAAAGGCTCATTGTTTAGAGTATTTTTGGCTTGTATGTGATATACATACCATAACAATTCAAAGTGTCACCAGTTTGCCTGTAAAACAACTAAAAAAAGCCCAATGCATTTCAGATATCACAACGATATGAAATGGTGTAGTTTCCTGAAGTTTGTTGTTAATTATTGTAAGAATTGGGTATTGACTTGCTTTTCAGATATAAGGGTACATGTGTGCAAGTTTTTTTTCTTTTATTAGTGATTCTTCCTTCAATTTGATAATTTAATAAGAGTATGATGATAAAACAAATTTTTGTCCTGCCTTTCATGAGTCAGTTGTCAGTTTTCCTTTATTGTTTGGGTAATATGGATAAGCTCTTTCTGTTTAATAAGCAACTGTGCCCAGCTTCTGGTAGGAGCTGTTTTGTTCTTGTGCTTCTTGGGGGTTCCGAAGATGATATAACATTGTAAATTCTACCATCATGCAGATGCTTGATGATTTTGTTGATGTGACCAAGGATGAGAAGCTAATGATGCATATGTGGAACTCTTTTGTGAGGAAACAACGGTAATCTTCTCCCTCCATCTTGCTTTGACTTCTTATTTTGCTCCTTCAGAAGGACTTTCTCTAATTTAGATGCCCATTAACGAAGTTCCATGCTTCTCCAAACTGCCTGAAAGGGTAATAATATCTGCTGTTATACCTTGTTGTTTTAATCAACCAAACTGAACGAAGCTATTTGGGCCATTTGGGAAGTGTTTGGATAACTTCAAATCTGGTTCAGTTTCTCTCTGAATCAATGCTGAAATAAGTTCAAGTTTGAACAAGTTTTGATTTAATGCATCTTATCTAAACCATGCTGTAATTGCATATAACCTTTATACGTCAACATGTATCCCACTATTCCTGGATTCAAAAATGACTGGTTAAGAACTGATTCTGAGTTTTCGTAAAATGAGCATCATCAAATTTGCTAGGCCAGTGCAATATCCTTGGCTTGCGTTTGTTCTCTAGTTGCCCCTTGGATCCTCATTTCGGCCTTCCTCATCTGTTCGGCAAGTGTTGAGCCCATTCCTTCAAATTGGTGTCCAGTGCACGTCTAAATTACAATATGTCCAGTTCTAAGTGATAGACTTTTAACAACTTTTCCAAGAAAACAAAGTGTTTATTCGTAGTGCATGATGCTCAGGTTCATGCTGTCCTCAATAATGTTTGTGTTCAAGGTTTTTGCTTGAATATTCTATATTTGGTAATGGCAGGGTGCTAGCAGATGGTCATATTCCTTGGGCATGTGAGGCCTTTTCAAGATTGCATGGACCCGACCTTGTACATAACCCCGCCCTTCTATGGTAAGCTGTTTCCTTTTGATCTGAATTATGTGCATTTTAGTTAGTCCTTTAAAGTTTCTTTCTATCAACTTCTTGTGAACTCTTCCATTTTTCTCATTTATAAACAAGAAGATAGTTTGATGAAGCCTAAGGTGCAGTCACCACACTCTGGCACGTCAAAACTTGAAAATATGTGACATCACATGGTTAAGGATGTATATGGACATAAATTATCTACAAACAATATTTTCCCTTTTAACTTTTGTCCTCATTTTCCTTTGATCGGTAAGATCTGACCCTAGGTTCTACTTAAATTTAATCTTATCTCACCTTCTCATATCTTTTCTTCTGTACTGTTTCTTCTCCTTTCCTATTGCCTGTTGATCTATTTTCTGTGTCTTTTTTCTCTTTTCATATCTCTATATCACTGTTCACTTATGTTCCCTCTACTTTCTTCTTTTTAGCCAGATTCTTCTCTTTTCTGCCCCTAACTAAAAGAAGAATGATGTGAACCTGTACCAATATGGCAAGAGTATTGGTAGAAGACCCTAAAGTTCCGGATTCAAAATCACCCCATCCTTCTTTACCTGCCGAAAAGAATAAAAAAAAGAATGATGTGGTCGGAGATTTACTTCATCCACACTTTCTATGGACATTATTGTCTACCTAAGCCTTTAGTTTAAGTAAAATATCACATTTACTTCAGATCTGAAGTGTAAATACGCTTATGGCCTGGCAGGTGCTGGAGATTGTTTATGATCAAGCTGTGGAATCATGGTCTCCTCGATGCCCGCGCCATGAACAATTGCAATGTTATTCTTGAACAATGCCAGGATTCATATCCCAAATGCTAGAGAGATGGATTTTGTATTTGGGACTACCAAACGATCTCGGGCAAAAGATGAAGTACTTCCTCACCGTTGTGCTGATCTTGATTACCTCCCTTTGTTTTGGTTTCCCTTTTGAGCCTTAGGCTTTCCCCTCTCTTAGTCAGCACACCTTGTACCGAGTTCCAAAAAAAGGTAATTTTCTGTAATTTAAACGGCAGAGAAATAAAAATTTTGTTCCATTGTGAAAGATTGTTACTGGCCCTCGCACTCTATCATAGCACATGGGACACTGCCATTTCAAGATAGGTTTATTAGTAGGATGCTTGATTTAACTGAAGTCCATTCAATAGTTTAACGAGGATTTTATTTCCTCCCATTAATTCTAGTGTATGCAGTGGGATTTTTGCTTTCTGAGTTTTTGATGGGTGGAGCACAGATTAAAATGCTTCTATTTCCCTTATTTGTGTATATGTATAATATCTTAGTTCATCTGTATATTTCACTTACCCCAAATCTAGTAGTTATTTTACATTATAATATATTAATATGATATCTTCTTATATGTGTAACAAAACATGTTATCAGAGTTTAAATTAAAGTGGGTTAAATTTTTTATAATTTTTCTCTAGTATGCTAAAACATGTTGTCTTGTATTATTATTATTATTTTGGTTTTATATTTTTTATGTCTTAATTTTTTTCTTAACAGTAATTTTAAAGAATAAAGTTGATTTTTTTTCTACAATAAATGATATCTCAAATTCTATGCCCCTTCGATATACCAAGAAGGTTTTCAAAAACACTCCTCTACATCTACCCTTTGGAGAGAGAGAGAAAACAATTGAAAAGAGAAAAAAAAAAATCCCCCACTTTTATAATTAAGTTTACAGATAAATTAACGTTTATAACACCTCGAATTTGGCATAATATCTGAAGCAACTTCTTTCACATGGGGACCACCATTTTTGTAGTCAAGCAAAGTTGGTTTGCTGCTTCGTCGTTTTATCACCAAACCACAGAAGAAACGCCTGCCAAGGGAAACGACACCTCTCGGAAACGACTAAAGAGAGCGAGCTAAGACTGTTCCAGCTCGACTATCTGCTTCTCCGACACGTGCATACGAGAATCTTTTTGTACATTTGTCGGGAAAACAGGTCAAGTCACTTCTCATTTACACGTGTGGATCGTCTCGCGTTTGCCATTTTTAGCAGGCTTTGGTTCTTTCTCTGCGGAGTCGACGTTGTCGTTTGGCTCCTCTTCCGAGGTTGGAAACGTCCGTTCTATCGGTCGTCAGGAGAAACGTCCCTTTGAGCTTTGCTTTCTGCCACTACTTCCTCTCTACACTTGGGAACTGATTAAATGATAGTGTTACTCACGAAATCACCTTGATTTATCTAGGAATTGTAAAATGACAGGTCTATCTCCTTTTAAAAGGTATTGGTAAGGAGAAGAGTTATTTTAAGCTTCTAAGATATATCATAAGTGCTATTTAATATTCTCGTGTCCTAATTTGATCTTTTTACTACTAAAAATCAATCAATTTTTTAATTAAATTGAATCAATACCCAAAAAAAGACTAGTTCTGATACTATATAAAAGATTCATCTTTATCTTCCTTAAAAGATCTTATTGAAAATAAATGAACTGTCTAGTTTACAAAAGCATTATAAATGTTCTTTTGTTTAATATAATTTTATGTTTCTTTGGTCTAATGGAAATCAAAGACCAAAACGAATTATACTTACAAAAGGTCAACCCCAACCTAACCAATAGCCCTTTAAACAGGGAGGATTAGAAGGTTATTGCAGATTTATTTTTTCCTATAGTTGGTTGTAAAGAAGATTTCCTTATAGTTTTTAGAAGTAATAGTAATATCCTAATATTCTTCCTTGAAATTATCATAAAGCGAAATTATAAGTTCCATAAGTGATATTACAAAGAAAATATTCTATCTAAACCATGACTCTTATTGAAATTTAATTCATTCAAATTATGAGATATGATATCATATTAGTAAGTTTAATTTCCTTTTAAAACCAATTTGTAACATGTAAATATGTATTTCATTTTAAAGAGAATTTGATCATAAGATAAAATTGTAAGTTTCAGGATTAATAGCATGCGAAGGTCAGCATGAATTATAGGTCAAAATAAGATTTTATTCATCCAAATTATGAAAGAGAAATTTATCAATTTATTAAATATATGTCTTTTCCTTTAAAGAGGATTTAATAGCTAATTATGAACAATGAGTAATATCTTAACATGGTAGAAAATGATCAATTGCCTTCATCAAACTAATGAGTTTTCTTATGGAAAGAGTGACACAAACAAAAAATCAAGATTGGCTACCAGTGAATTGGGAATAATGACAATTTTATTTTGAACTAAGTAAAAGGGATAAAGATGAGTGTTAAATTTAAGACTTCTTTGATCCTAAGCAACATCTGTTCCAACTAAACTAGTATTTGTCAACAATAATGACAATTTTGGTAATATAGTTTTGATTATAAGATCCATGATTGCGTTCTACTGTTAATATGCACAATCCTTCCAAATAGGGAGATTTCGAGCATAGATTCCACTAGAGTCCTTTGGGGCCTGATTCTAGGTGAAAGAGGTCCAAGTTCATTGTAAAGCTAAGCGTCACTTTACAGGTTGCATCGATGGTCAACATGACATGACTATGCTGCCTCTCCTTGGCCTCACAACTGGCATACTGCATCATCCATCGTCTTCCCAGTGGCAAAGAAAGCATGCATGCGCCATGCCCATCACAAGGAACCCCAGCCGACGTCCGTTACCGTTAGACCAAAGGTCCATTCTGGGGTTCGAAAGTAACTCATAATGGTTAGCTTTTAACTCAAAGGGAAGTTCATTCAATTCTTCGGGTATAAATGCAACCTTTGCCTCATCTTCCGTCCATTCAATGCTTAGTAAACAGCACTTGCCCTCTAGATTTTTCTTCCGGCAATGGATCTGCTCTCTGTTCTCCTTCTTCACCCCATTTTCTTTCTTCATCATTGCCATGAGAAACATTCATCTGCTGCATCGAACCCTTAACCAGACGTATTATGAAAAGAATGACGCTTCACAGATTATAAAGCTTCAGTTCCCTTCAATCCGCCATGGGTTCTGAATTTTCTTTTATGTCTTCCTCCTGATTTCTATAGCATATACATCCCATTCTCATACACTCTTGAATTGGCATTGATCCGTTGAAGTTGATAAAACTTCTGCAAATTGTTTTGGCTGAGCTTGTAGGCATGGTCTTTGATAGCTTATCTCTTTCTCTTCCGACGATCTTTGACCCTCTTACAGACATGTTGAAAGGAATCAATCCGGGTTTTTGTTCCGAGCACCACTGTCTTAATGTTTTGTCTCCTTCCGAGCACAATACCGACCACCTTGACGACGCTTTCTTTTGCTCCGACGAGTTCCGCATGTACGGTTACAAGATCAAGCGGTGCCCGAGAATGAGAAGCCACGACTGGACGGAGTGCCCGTACGCCCACCGCGGCGAGAAGGCTCAGCGCCGCGACCCGCGTAAATTTAACTACTCGGCCATCGCCTGCTCCGCCTTCCGCATGCACGGCAAATGCCCAAAGGGCGACGCCTGTGAATTTGCGCACGGAATCTTCGAGTACTGGCTGCACCCCGCACGGTACCGGACACGTGCATGCAATGCCGGACGCCATTGCAAGCGAAAGGTATGTTTTTTTGCTCACACGCCGGAGGAGCTCCGGTACGAGACCAAATACAAGTGCCACTATACGTACCGGCCACGAACAAACGGCGGACACGCGTACAGGGAGGAAGCCACGTCATCACCGGTGCCGGCGCTGACGAAGAAGAAGAAAGAGATTCAATGCTTTGATGGGGTTTCAGAGTTCTTGAAGAGCTTGAGGGCCTTGAAGTTGAGGGATATTGAAGAAGGTGAAAGGAGTTCTACTTACTGGAGTTTACCGGACTCGGATTTACCTCATATCGACTGGATTTCGGAGTTGGTGCAGTAAATGTTTAATCGATTTGTAGAGAAAGGGGCTCTGAGTAATATGTTTAATTAATCTCTTACTTTCATGCAAAGATTGTTTAATGTGGGTCTAGTTAAGCTTCTATGTTGTTTCATACATGTATTTAACTTTCTCTAAGTTTTTTTTTCCTTAATTTTATTTTAGGTAAACTATATTTGAGGGCATGAAGTGTTGATAAATTTCCCTAAGTTTTTTGTTGGTTACTATTAAAATATGGTATATATTTTATATTATCCATATATGATCTCTTATGCACTTCATATGTCAATGTATTTCCTACACAAATCGTTTTTTTTTTAATTAAAAAAAAATCAAGATTTTCTCTAGAAAGAGGGTGAAATTACCACTCAATCACAAAAATTAATCATTCTTACTAATCCAGATCAATGTAATGGGACTATTTAGTAGTGCTAAATCTTGTTAAGGAATTGGCCGAATCCTTGCTCCTAATGAATTGCTTTCTTCTCCATCTATTTATGTATCAAAAGTTTTGCTTAGACAAATATAAAGAGAAAGATTTTGGAGACGTTAATGAGGATTAATTGTTGAGTTACTTACATATATTTTTGCCATGCCTTTGCTTTATCTTGGCATAATTGCAGTTGTAAGAAATATATTACTTCCAACGCAAGAAAAAGATTTAAAAAAAGAAAGATAGAAAATATGCTCACTTCCATATTTACATTGCTGTGGAGAACCATGACATACAAGCAATTAAGAAGTCCAATATCAGGAAGGAGATCGAATCTGTCAAATATAGAAAAAATGGCATGCACTAAGGAAACTTCAAAGATTGGAAGTATGTATTTCTCCATACCCAGCACGGCCACTGGAGAGCAGGATGGAACTTTTGGTAATAAGAGAGGAAATCCGGATTTTCCAGGAATCCAAATCTTCCGATGAGAATATTGGCAGCATTAACTGGCTTGTAATTGGTGCTGTCTATCCTGGAGGAAGCCAGGAAGTCCAACGCTTTCTATATATATTTTCCCTCGAGTATCGACTCTCGCCGCCGCGGAGTTTGCTTCTGGTCAAACCAGAATCAGATTTTCTCTGCCTCTTTCCTGTCTTCTCTCTTCTTGATCACGGACCGAAGAATTCTCAGAGAGCGATGGCGAAAGAACTGAGGAAGTGTTCGCAGTGTGGGCGCGATGGACACAACTCCAGGACGTGTAGTGTTGCCATCGATCATAATACGGGTGCCGGAGTGAAGCTCTTCGGTGTTTATCTGAAGAATACAGGAGATGGTCCTGTGAAGAAGAACACCGATGTCGGAAACCTCAGGCTTAAAGACGTCGATCGGAGAGTTGATGTTGGGTGTAACTCCGATGGCATTGGACACGATGAGACGGGCCATAACAACAAAGGTTCATCTCCATGACTAAAAAAGAGTTGCTTTTTTCCGATAAAGGATTTCTTTGGTTTGATCTTTATTCTCCTTTTTTTTTTTTTCTTGTCTTTTTTCTTAAGCTAGAGTTTGGCTACGTGGGTTTGTTTCTTCCTTTTAACTTCTACTACTTTCAAATTTTAATTTTTTATATTATTCTTATTAATAAACTAAAAATTTATATGTTCAACGTGTCTAAAGATTTAAAGACCATATTTAATATGGTGTGAAGGTGTGAATAATCTTATTACAGGAAGATGCTCCTATCTTATTATAAGGATAGGTTTTTCATATTAATTTGTAAAGACTAAAAGTGATTAGAATTTGATTATTGATTTGATTCTCGACAACCAACTTCACCACTGGTTAGAATCTGTACATTTGTGTTTACCTCAAATTCTACAAAATCTTATATATTTTGAACATTGTATTAGCTTTGTGTGTGATGAGACATTGACATGCACAGTTTCGTTTCCAATAGAGGGGCCATGGACTGAGGAAGAGCACAGAATGTTTCTGGTTGGCCTGAAGGAGCTCGGAAAAGGTGATTGGAAAGGAATTTCAAAGAAGTTTGTGACGACCAGGACTCCCGGCCAGGTTGCTAGCCATGCACAGAAGTATTTTATCAGACAGGCTGTTGAGGATAAGAAGAGACGCAAACCAAGCCTGTTTGATATGCCTCTTGAAGAAGCTGTAATCTCTCTCCCTATGATTGTTGTCTATGTATTTTCTGTACAATCCAGATCAACTTATAACAAGAGGATGTTATACATTATCTGTATAGGTAAGGAGTCCAGAGAAAACTATGTCCGACACATCATCAAAGGTAACAACACCATCTTCGAATCTGTCCCCTTATCGAGTAAAACAGTATGCTAAAATCAAAGTACCTGTACAGGCCAGTAACTCTCAAGCTTTGACATTGATGAATACTCAAGAAAACCCAACAGAGGTAAAGTCTGTAGCTCAGCAAGCATACTCACCGCTACCAGAACAGAAGATTAGCCGATTCCCAACACACGTTGTTCCACATGACTGTGGTATTCCGTATATGGTAAAGATTCCATTTGATGTATTGTCGTTTTCATGTTGATTTATGAATGGTTGAAATTCTTATAATGGCTAGTGTATGTCGACAGGCAGGCATGTCTAGCAATGTGCCGTTCATCCCGATGGTAAATTTTGGCGGCCGAGGGTATCCCTATGGGCATGGACACCTTGCTGCAGCTTGTGCTGTTGTTATTGTCCATCCATCTGATATTCCAGCACCTGGGCGTTTCCCTTAAAAGTCTCTCCATATACCATCTTCAACATCATGGAGCCATTAGAGGAAAAGAAAAGGTTGAGACAACAATTTTGAATAGAAGACTAGGATTAGAATCTATCAAGAGTTAATTTGATTTTTACAACACTGCATTGTATCATTTCATTCGTTTCTCATTTAACGTGATCGGAATAGCTTTGAAGGAAGAACATACTTGGTTTCTCATCCTTTTTTCAAATTTTTTTTCCAAAAAAATTCGGTAAAGAGGGGTCTCGGTAGACTGGGCTAGCTTCAACTGAGCTACGAGGCAGGAGAGACTGGAGCTGTAACCTTAGTAATTGCACTACCGTTGTTTAGATATTTTACCTTCAAACCAACAGAGGCATGGCAAGGAACTCTAAAGCCAAGATTGAAAAGTATTTATAAACCCCATTTATCTTTCCTTCATGGGCTAAGGAGCTTCTAAGGAAACCCTAGAGCTATGGAGACCTACAATGGCGGAGCTCAAGTCTTACTACAAAATCAACCAGAAAAATTTCTTCTTTTATTTTGTCTTCATTAGTACTAATAAATTTTGAGCCTAACATTTTGTTAGACTCAATGACTTTAAAACTGGTAAAATTTCATATTGTTGTATTAACTGTACGTACAATCACCAGCTTTCCCACAGTTATCAAAACCATTCAGACAAAAAAGAAACGAAAGAAAATCTTGTACATAGGGCGTCAAAGAGAAACAGGAAGTTTGAGCAACACTTTCGATAGGATCAAGTGGTTGCGATAAGATCAACTCAGTTATTGTCTGTCAATAAGAGGTAAGGGAAGATTGTAACCACTGATATCATCTACGCTATCAAAACCACATTTCTATCCTTCAAAACTTCGATAAGCAAAATGTGTCCAACCATTTTCATCTTTTATTCTCTCCAAGGATTCTAACTTTATGTTCTCGACAGTCTTACATAATCTCTAATGTTGATTAAAAGAAAAACACGCTTGGAGGAGGAGCTACTGCAATATAATATCCAAGATAACGAAGCTGAAGCAACCAATAAATCAGTAAAACTATTGACTGTAATAGAAAACAAAAGAACTGTTTGCCCTGCAGCTTCCAGACAACAACAGTGAAAAAATATAAAAATAAAACAGATAGCTGCGAGCATCAGATCATTTGTACAAACCACTTAGAAACAAACTGAAAAGAATGGAATGGCAGAACACCTAATAAAGCAAATTGACGTGCATATCATCATACAGTTTTACCGGGTTTGAACCGTCCACTTGATTCAAAGAGAAGGCTGCACTTTATATGCATACATGGGACGAAGTATCAGATAGAACCAACTAAGAAGAGCAACAGCCAGACTTCTGGTTGACGGGCTGTCCTCGAATCTGCACTGTTGGTGGCCTTACGTTGTTCATTGGCTGACTTGCCATCCTACAAAGTGATGAGAGCGTAAGAAAAGGCGTTGCAAACAAGAAAGAACTTTAGAACTCACGCAAAACCTATCCTCAAGCAACTTAGACAACCATAACAGAACAGAAGCTAAATCCACTTCTCAAGTAGTTCATTCAAAGCCCTCAGTAAATCTTTTTCCTTGCAAAAGTATGCATGGTATACGTCTTCCCTAACTAATTATTACATTGAAAATATAAGAGAGACATATGCATAAGTACCTGTTCTTGATCTCAGCAGCCATGGCCATAAAAGCCTGCTCCACATTAGTAGCATTTTTTGCACTTGTCTCCATAAATGGAATGCCAATCTCATCAGCAAATGCCTTAGCAAACCAGTCAGATCAAGTCCACAGTGTCAACTCAGTTATCAATAATCCAGGAAAAATAAAACAGCCATGGGGAGCTTGGTATTTACCTTGGCCGTTTCATAAGAAACAGCTCTGTTAGCAGTGAGATCACACTTGTTTCCCACCAGAAGTTTGTTTACATTCTCACTAGCATACCGGTCAATTTCATTCAGCCATTGCTTAACATTGTTGAAGCTCTCCTGATCAGTCACGTCATAAACTATCTGCCAAATGTGACAATGACATTGGAAAACAGATTAAAAAAGAAAAAAAGGCACAGTTTTAGGGTAGAACCACAAGAAAATGGCCAAAAACTAGGGAGGGAGAAGGGGGGGAGAGAGAGTGAGTGAGCTTACTATAATGCCATGTGCTCCACGGTAGTAGCTGCTAGTGATAGTTCTAAAACGCTCTTGTCCTGCAGTGTCCCACTGCACATAGCAGAAAATAAAGACACAGTTTCAACATCTGAATTGATGCAATATCGACAACATCCATATTTTGATGCACTAGCTAAACACTGCAGATATGCACCACCAACCCAATTTCTCCCATCAAATATGTCAAAAATATCCTACCATCCCAGCAGATCTTTCTGCATGAAGTTGGTCAAAAATGAAAAGCAAAGATGTAAAAAATGATCCTGACCCACAAAGAAATTGAAGCAGGTAACTATCAAAGATCTTTTACACCCATAATTGTCGCTCTTATTTTATCATGTTTCTGTGATAGCTAAATACAGCTCAGGCATTCATACAAGGTTAAACTCATCTCCCTCCACTACTTATTTGGGGGAAGAAGGTGTCATTTATTGCAAAGACCATTATTCTGCTTATATATCAAGCATGGTTAAGCCACATATTTCAAGGCAAAGCAACAGCCTAAAAGAGAATTGTATGCACCAAAAAGGATTAAATAGGGTCTGAACAACACTCTTTTGCAATTAAATAAATGATAAGAAATGGAGAAGAAGAGTCTTACTATTTGAAGTTTTATGGTTTTCCCATCTTGCTCCACAGTGCGTATTTTCTGATAATTAAGGGAGGAAAAAATAAGGATTCTATTGCTTCATTGCAATCACATCTGTTAAAGCCCAAATGCACTACTTACAAAGTCAACTCCAATTGTGCTAATGTAACTGTCCAGGTAAGAATCATCCTATCAGCAAGACAAAAGAAAATAATTCTATGAGAGGATTATAGAAAGTAAGACAAGGAAAAAGAAATTCTCACTTTGCATTGACATCCAGAAATTCTGCTCACTAAAGTTCAGTTACATCAGACAAAAATTCAATACGCTCAAACCAGAAAAGTTTTCAATATTGAGACAAACAACACAACCCTATCAACCTTAGAAGAAGTCATAGAAAACTATAACATTGATTCAAAAAGCTCAAGAATGCCATTTAGGAAACTACCCTCTTGCAACCAGATAAAAAGCCTCAAATTTCCTATTTTCTATTCAAGGATTGCAAAGGATTAAAATTTAAACACAACAAAAGTGAAGGATCAAGAGAGGAAAACTAAGCCTGACGAATTAGAATATGCAGTTAGGCATGTAAGCATCCGGCAGCACAAATTCAAATACATGTAGAAAAAAAAATTAATTTATGCATTTGACAGAAGGGGGCATTTCAACAGCTTACAGCAAATCTTAGAAGAAGACACGACTTGCCAACTCCGGAGTCTCCAATAAGCAAAAGCTTGAACAAATAGTCACTGCAGAAGATAACATAAATCAATAAGTCTTTTGTATTGCTAAAGGAAGGAGAGAAACATTGTTTTCTGCAGTCCTTTCAAGATAAAATCAATCTCATAGCCACAATCTCTCACGACTAGGGAGTCCATAATTTGAAACACAATTGGTGATAGACAAATTGAGTTACGAAATCAAACTAAACATTCAGATCTGAAATCTAAACTCGATTAGCTTAAGGATGCTGAAAATAACGATCCAAACAAGAAAGATTCCATCACGAAAGAGAAATTTCACAACAACACTCAAACAAATCTCGCCAGAAAGCACAAAAAAATCCCCATTTCAGATCTAAACGAATGAGGGAATTAATGCTTTAAAGGATTGCCGACAAAATATCAAAACAGAGACGGTATAAAACTTGAATATCCGCAACCACCAGATCATCCCCAAAAGAATAATTACTAAGACCACTTCTCCTTCACCTTTTTCTCAGCAACCAAACAGGAAGGTAAACCTAATTTAATTTCCTAAAACAAAACGGAAAGGTTGATTTACAAATCCACCGCCGTAAAGAACAAAAAACGTCAGAGATCTAAAAAGATTGTAGAACCGACAACCCTCCGATTCCAGAACGCATAAAGAAAACAATAACAGGAAAACAATTTCACATATCCAACTGATTCAGAACTTTCCTCAAATTTTTTCCCCCTATTCCACTTCATTTTCCGCGAGACAAGATAAAGAGATTTAAATCACAGAGGCTTACTATTCAGGATTCATGATTGCAGCGGTGGTAGTCGTCGACCTGTGAAGAGCTCGACCGGAATCGGACCGGTCTGACCGGGAACGCTAAACCAGGTTATGGCGAAGGGGAACAGAGAGAAGAGGAGGACTTCTCAAGGAACACGTTTAAATGAAATGAGAAAAGACGGTTTTAGAGGTCAGAAATTGAAGAAGGTGGAAGCTGACGAAACCGAAAAGGTCGGATTTGCTCGGATCTGGGTTCGGACCTTGCACGTGGAAACCGCATTATAATAATTTTTATTCACCATCAAGAATAAATTTATGCTATTTTACTAAAATATGATGTATGCTTCAATATTCGTTTCGTTTCATCGCTTCTTAGCCATCCGAATCGGTAGAACGTGGAGGAGTCGTGGAGGAACAAGATTCTTGGAAGAAAAGAAAAGAAAAGAAAAGAAAATCAATTGATTTTAAATTTATTGATGCATATATAAAATAGCAAGCTAAAAAGACTTCTTCTCACATTTTGATTAATGTAGATTTTTTTTTTTTAATAAGGTCAAAGTGGTGTTTGAACTATTACCATTTAAGCGAGTATACCCAATGACTCTACTTGAATTACCAAGCAACTGACAATTAATGCAGGATCTTAGGAATTAATGTATCAATAAGTGATAATTTATTGAACCAATATGCCTTTTCATAAGCTATTACGTGTTACTAATAATTGAGAATGTGAAATTACATGTGGAAAAAGCTATTAATTCCAAATTTTTATTGTGAGATGTTTTATAATGATGGGATTTGCATCCTTAACAATACTCTTATCATAAATATGTGATTTTCTTAGTGCTTAAGCTATATTTGAAGAAGATAAGATTGCACTACTTCATGGGTTGAAATGGTGCAAGTTCATCCTAAAGGGGCTTGTTACGAGGAAGAAATGATCTCTCATGAAAATCTTGACTAAATGAATGAGAACTTCACTTATAAATATGCTTTCGGATTAAATAATGGTTGTCTTAAAATAACCTATTAATATAAATCAAACTTAATTTTACATTACTAAAAACTTGTTTAGAAAATGTAGATAACATAATGAGTTTGGATAATCATATTCAAAATGATATACATGTGTTCTTTATTTTTTTTTTACTTTTTATTTTATGTTTGTACCAAAATTCATACACTTAAATATCAAATTTAAGATCAAGAGATTTCAAATAATATCAAATACTTATGTAATTCTCACGCCATCAAAACAAATGACTAGATTGAACCTATGTGAGTTTCACATTATTAACAATTTGATATGACATTCTTTTTATAGATAAAAAAGTATCTATATTTCTTAATAACAAACCTTAAAAAAGAATTGCAACTTCTGACAAATGGCAGAATTTATCCCTAAGACGGACAGAAAAACAACCAATATACAAAGCAGCAAGAAACAATCAAGTGACCAGCTACCACATAACAAATTTGAAACCAAAATCGTCAACGCATGTGCTGGATCAATGAAGTAAAATAACCGAAGCGCTATCTTCTCTTCTTCTAGGAAAATGCAGGCACATAGCGTTGGCATTTCCCAGGAAAAAGGAGAGCCGTCAGTTTAATCTATTGGAAGATTTTTTTGGGTCTTGGTGATCCTTGATTTGTTTTGGCGGGTCCATGTCCCCGGAGTCCAGGATCGGTAAAGCCCCTGTTTGGGTACCGTCACTATCATTGTCGAATTCTCCATCAAGGGTCAGTCCTTCCACACTCCCCGTTGCCGAGACCCGGTTCCTTCCCACATCCACGTCTGCACCAGAAGAAAAAAAAAAAAGGATGTAGAAATTTTTTCAAACGATATACAAAGAAGTGTTTATGTTTAGATCTTGTTTTGAAGAAATGTAGGGATCCTCTTCATATATTTACTCTTTCTTGTAAGCCTTCAGTTCAAGTAAATAAAATCCTAACATGAGCCTAAGTTAGTGTAAATTAGATTATGTAACTCATCATTTAGGTAAATTAGATCCTAATACGACTTATGATCAAGTAAATAAGATTATATAGTGACTCATGATTTTGGTATAAGATTTCTTCTGTGACATAATTTACGAAACCTGCAATTTTACCTTATGCTGGTTACAAAGAGATATTGGAATATTTCATATTATTTATAATATATTTTGGAATCTTTTACATTTAAAAGACTTATCATTTCTTATAAGCTATTTTAAAGGAAAAAATTGATCTTCTAACATATTTGGTTGCTAAGAAGTTACACAACTAAAAAGACAAAAAAAATTCTACCTATAAAATTACAAAGTTATTACAAGAAGAGTTATAGCCAAAATCCAAATGGGTCCAAAATTTTCAAATTTTGGTGGCCAATTGAGACTATGTAAAGATAATGTCATATAGCTCACTCTGTAATTTTAAAAAATTAATTCAAAAATTAGTGAAATACATTATCATATAATTTTTTTTAATATATTTTATTGTAATATAGAATTTAGTGCTCATATCATAACATGCTCTTTTATTATAATGATCATATTACTGAATCATCGCAATACCATATTATATAAGTAATAAATAGACTTAACCAGTAGAAGTTCATATAAATAAAAACTTTAATATATTATTTAATAATATGAGATTTATTACTTATATCATAAAAAGATAGATTCTCAATTAGTGAAGTTTTATTTTATTAAAAATTCCAATAAAAATAATGCAATAAAAGTCTTATATTAAATAAATCATATCAATAATATTTTAAAATGAAAGAAAGAGTGTCTACTAAATTGGGTTTCTGTCGATCATTAACATTTGGCAAGCTTTACCTGGATTAGAGAAGAACCAAAGCGTAACGGCGCAGAGCAACAGGACAAGGGGAATAACATGCACGGCATTCTCAGCAAACTTGAGGCGAGCTCTTTCTTTCTTCGTCAGCTCCACGACGGGGTCACTTAAAGGCAGCATATTGCTTTCTAGGGAAACTGTCGACCTCAGGCCCGCCGCCTCCTTAGGCAACGGCGACGACCCATACATGAAGTACTCGTCGGGGACGCGGTTCCAGCTCGCAGATCTATGCATCTTTCTTCTTTCTTGGCAAAAACTGGAACAATCAGGAACGAAAAAAGCGAGTCTGTGAGGGGGGAAGAGAGAGAATGCAAAGACTTCAGTGGCATGGATTTGGCAAATATGTTACATATTTGGTTTGACTGTCCTTGTTTCATGTGGACGTAACCGATTGAACAAATCTTCTCATGGCATTTCGGCCAAAATTTCTCTTTGAGAAAGAGTTTGGAATCTGTCAAAATTTGAGCACGCCTTTAATTGTGGTTACTCTAAAAAAGGGATTCGATTTTCTATATTTTACTTTTTGGTTTAGCTTTTTTTTTTTTTTTTTTAACTCAATCTTTACCAAGCTTTACTTAATGGTTTATAACAGCCTCAAAGCATGCATCAATTAGAAATGCGAGGATTCAAACCTTGCAAGATCTCATACACAAACTCTTTTTACCATCTTAATTACACTTAAGGGACAACTCTTTTATTGTACTTAAACATGATCTGATAATAGAAATTGCCATTACATGATCTCAAAAGAGGTACTAGTTACAAGGTCTTCGTTGGTAATGACTTTTTTCCTAAGGAAATTTTGCATAGTTGCTGAGATTTAATTCTTCCATAAATAAAGTCCGTTTGTAATATAGAAAATACTTTCATATATATAAAACACAAAACAATATATTGATAGTATAAAACATGTACTAAAATTTAACATATTTCTTGAGTATACAAGAAATACTTTTCATATGGACCTACTTAGTTTATAAGCCAAATAATACCTTATTTAAAACTTGAGCTCCTATATAAGATATACTAAAAGATCCAATTCTTCTCTTAAAATTGGTTTATAAGAAAGAAAACTACATCTACACATAAAAAATAAAATAAAAACATACACACGTAATACTATTATATTGGCACTAAGAGATAGACGGACTTCCAACAAGCTTGAAGAACATATTAGGATTGAGGAGGAGATTGTTTGTTAATAAAGAAAACATGAAAACGGAAACTTCAGGAAATTTGAAAAGATGTACATTGTTGATGATTAGGAGTATGCCTAGAAGTAGATGATGGAAAGTGAAGACAAGTTCAAACTACTAAAGGTTTCAAAAATTTCTTGTATGCATTCGGAAATATACAGAATTAACTTGAGTTACTGTATAAAGTTAACAGTTCAAGACAAGAATTTAACTCACAATCCTAATACTTTTAACCGCTTAAGCCACGTTCCAGTATGTGCTCTACTTTGAACATTCTTCAAATTTAAGTAAACCATTTGTCATTTAAGAAAAGAGAATTGCACAAACAAAGTGAACAACACATAAGTCATATTTACATAGTGTTATGCTATCACACTAACATATTAAATCTATACTAGTAAAATTTGACTATAGTTAGTTCTGTGTCACTTAAAAGATGAAATTTGTTATGATTTGGAGTTTAAGACTTTATGGAATAGAATCAACTTTTAATAATTATCTCTAGACCAATATAAAAACATGTACAAATAATTGTTTTTTCAAAAATTAATAATAATTACTATTACTATTTTTTCATTCTCATTAATATAGTTTAAGTGGGAGAATATTAGTCCAATTTTAATAAGCTCATTGATGTGGGGCTTATATCAATAGACATTGTGAAACTCATTTGTATGAGGTTATATCAATGGACTTTAGATTGGTTTAATTAAGTAAGACATATGGCTTCTTAGTTATTAAATATAAATTGACTAGTGGGAACTACTACTTGCTTAATAGAATGGTGATAAGTTAGATTTATAAAAGTGACATATAAATATAAATCTAGGTCTTATCATCTAACTATATATATATAATACCATAAAAACAGAGAGACCTAAGTTTTTCATAAGCACCAGTATATATGGAGAGAAAATAAAGGATATAATCCTAATTAGAAAATCAAATTTTGTCTTGCAAATCTTCGCTATGAATACAAAGAATAATACGTGTTTCTTGCTATTATCCTATTTATAATTTTTCATCTTTTGTTTTTAGCATTCTAAATTGTATTTATTCAGATCTTAGGTTTTTTTGTCTCATTTGTTTACATGAGAACAATGGTTGAGTTTGCGAATTCATGGTAAAACAACAATAAACGAGAAGCACGAGAAAGTACCGGTAACTTGGTGGATTAGGCCTTCGGTTTCTGATCATCCTCGAGGTTCTGCCGTACACCAGCGGCTTATGAACATTCCTCTGAACTAGCCCATTAGCATTTGACAAATGAAAAATAAATAAATAAACGTATGATATTCTCCTATTCCATTCAGATATTGCCTTCTTGGTCAAAATTAACAAAAATTGCAATGATATTATTGGTTTTACTATGACTAAGTTGGATTTACTATTATTGCTTTCATCCACTTTAAATCTAAACCCAATTGCGTTGATTAATCACCTAATGCAAACTACTCTTTTTTAACAATTAACAAAGATGGCAATTGCTTATCCTTACTTAATTTAGTTAGAAATTTTATTCTTACTTAGTAGTCAATTTAAGAATATGTGAATTTGTTTTGTTCATAAAAAGAATTCCAAATTAGATTTAGATACTATGATATTTACATTATTATTTAATATGTCTTATCATCGTGAAGTAATTGGATAGAAATGATAGAATCCAATCAGTGATATGATGTGATAAAAAATTAATTAAAGAATATATAACTTTTCTTTCTCATGAAAAAAAGTCTAAACAAAAATTAAGCAATGTAATACTTATTATTTAACAAGCTTCAAACATGATGTCAATGTATTCTTGGCCTACCAAACACAAGTTGGAATGTTCAAAATGAAAGAAAAGAACACACGAAATTGGATTATTAAATCAAATTACCAAAAAGAAACGCTTGGATATTGAAAGTACTACCTAGATTAGGTAACCTCCAAAAACAAATGCAACCACCATGGGATTCTCTGACTTTTCTCCCACAATTCATCATCTTCCTCCGTTTCGTGTACATTGAGAACATGGGCATCCGGAGTTGGAAGCTGCTTAACTACCCACCAAGTCCTAACGAATTTTACTTTCAGCCTCCCCCAAATCTTGGATTCTAATGATTCTAGAAATAAACCTTGTAGTTTTCATAATCTACGAAAAATGATATATCCTTGTACGATTCTTGCCGATCTGTCGTATAAACCCACAATATAACATGAAGATTAGCGGCTATAAAGTTAAAGTCAAAGAGTAGATAGGGGACAACGAATGCTCCAGAAGCACAAGCTATTCGTGCTTCTCAAGTTAGGTTATCTTTTTGTTCTGCGTCCCAAGTTAGGTAATCTAACCGGGTGGCTCTTCATGTATATAGTTCAGAGTTGTTTGATCATGTTTCAGCAAAGTTATCAGTCATGGCGGAGAGGCTTCAGGTCTATGTTCTTGTCATCCTCAGCTTGGCTCTTACTTGCACGGCCACGAGCTATGTTGTGGGAGGGAATTCCGGCTGGGACATAAGCACGAATCTTGATACCTGGGCGAAAGACAAGACATTTTTGGTTGGGGATGTTCTAGGCAAGTACTCTTTCCTTCTCTTATCATTACTTCTTGATTTCATTGTCTTTAGATGCAAATTCCTAGAAACTCCAACTAAACTACTAGATATGTATAAGAAGATACACTTAAAACTTGAATTTTGAAATCATCTTAAAAAAAAATTATTGTTTCCTTAAAATCAATTGTCAGGAAATAGATATACTCTTTTATATAAGAAGATATGTAATGAGATATTAACAAAGTGAAACACATATCTAAACCATTTTTAGTAATAACCAATTTTTTTTTTCTTTTGTTGGTGCAGTGTTCCAATTTTCTTCATCTGATGGTCTTGAGGAAGTGACCAGAGAAAATTTCGACTCATGCAACACGACCCATGTATTGAATTCCTACACAAACGGGAACACGACCATCAGATTGACGAAACCCGGTCCGATGTACTTTATATCGAGCAACAAGTTATACTGCCTCGGGGGTATGAAGCTGAAAATAAATGTAGAAAACAACCAAGCATATTCTCCGGGCCTGGCACCTCACCCACCACCGGACGCCGGAGCTACACTTCCACAGCCTTCTACAAAGAGCAACGTTCCGGCTTCCGGCGGGGTTATGCACGGCGGATGGGATATTCTCATTTCGGTTTCTCTGGGTTTTATAGCTTCATTGTTATGGGTGGTGCATATTTGAATGTTACGTTGAAGAACATTTGTACTTCTCCATTTTTATAGGCTGCTTTTGGCTGTTGATTTGCTTGTGATTTGACGAGGTATGTTAAGGAAATTCTTTCTTGGATACATTTGCCTTCCAAAGATGATATTATTTTTAACACTCGTTATGTTTTACCGAGCGGAGGAGTGTCCTTTTTGGGGCAAAACAGAACCATACGCACATGTCAAATATTGTTAAAAAATTAAATTTGTATATTACGTTGCTTTTATCTTGTTTTGGTATCTTACTTACACTTAAAGACATGTCTCGATGTTATAAGTTGGTTTTAAGAGAAAAATAAGCTTTTTGACACTATATTAAAATTCATTTTGAACTGAGATATCCTTTGTTTGTAAACAAAATTTTCATAAAAAGTTTTTCTAACATTTAAGATGAGGCAATATGTTAAAAAATAGTACATGTTTTAGATTTGATTAAGTCTTATCTCAATTATTCTCTTTAAAATTAAAGATATATGTCCTTTATTATAAAAAAGAAAATTAAGTCCAACTTAAAATTAGCTTGTAAATTAAGAAAATAAATTTATATTCAATTATTACCTACAAATCATACCTCTATGATATGTGGTTACATTTTTAAACATCCTTTTCACACATTGAAAAGATGTTAAGTTGACAAATTTTGAAACTCTAATACCATGTAAGAAAACTTAATATTCATGTTAGGAGCTTGGCTAAGAGAATGAGTAATTGGGCAACACGGTTGGCAGGAATGATCAAAATCCCACCATCAATGGGGAATTCTTCTTCCTACTTATGTTGTTATCATTTGTTGTTGTTTCAAGATGTTGTTACCATAGTCACCAGATAAAGGTTATTTTCACTGATGCCCTATATAAGTCTACATCGGTGTTAATATACAATCTGACCAACTTTCTATTACAATCGAGAATTAACCTAACCACTTACAATCCGTGATATACAACACTAAAATTAAGAAATTAAGTTGGGGAGGGGGGTAATTCTAGGACGTAACGAAAAGTAGTGAAAGGAGATTGTGTCGTTGAAGCCATGTTGGATTAGATACTCTGCAGTCAGCATGAATGGTGAAAGAGTCTATTTGTTTCGTAGTCATCTTCTTCGATGCTAAGATGTGGTTTCTCGGAAAAAGTATATGTATTCCAGTAGATTGAAAAATATTTCTTGAAGTTCATACCGTAACATCATATAATCATCACGAGAATAAATAATTTAACAGTCTTGTATTTATATATATGAACTTAAGATTTGAATTAAGTGATATTTTAATCATATCCAAATTTCATTAGTAAGATGAAATAACATTTTTTAATGGACCCACTAGTCAAAATTATTTGATCGAAAATAACGTCATTTAAAATAAAGTAAATATTGATTGAAACATTTATTTCATTATACGCATGAAAACTTTTACAAAACTATGTTTGAAGCAATATTTGTCACATGGTCTTAATACTATAAATGATTAAATCAAACTAAAATGTAATTCAATGATGATTAAGTGTTATACTTAAATATAAATTTTAACATCATCTTAAAACAAAGTCAATTTCTTCTCTTAAAACTAAAAAAATGAAGACCATTGTATATATAGATAAGTTGTTCATATTAGTACAAAAATGATGAAATATGATACTTAAACCCATAATACAACATCATTTTAAGAATAAGTCAATCTTTGGGCTTGGTCAGAAGTGTTAATTGCTTCTTAACAAAATAAGTTATAGACATTAACTATTAGTGATAATTTTTAACTTAATGATAACACTTAAAGGTCTTAAAAAATAATATCACAGGTTTGGATGATCCTTGTTATTAGTTATTTATTGGGGCAAACTTACTTGTCTTATTGTTGAGAATCGTATGTATTTTGACCATTGGTCATAGTTTTTGGTCTAACGATAACATCACCTTATTTATTTAGATAGTTATATATAGATAAGACATCGTACTATATATTATATTAACAATTGAAATGTAATAAGGAAGATATTTTTTTTAATAAAGTAAAATTGGAAATAGAAAAAGAAAATGTTCAACACCGTTTGCGATTAAATAGTGGACATCCCCTTCCCCCGCATAAATCTTGAAGTTTGGTAAAACCAAACGCAACACGTCACGGGTCAGGATGCTCAAAACCTTAGCCTCGGCCACCCGCCTCTTCTCCACCACCACCACCACTTCCACTGCCCCCACCACCACCGCTTCCCTCGGCTTCTTTTCCTCATCCCTCTGCAAACCCTTCTACAACCCTCTTTCCAGGACCAGGCGTAGACCCCTCAGAACTCTTTCCAAACCCTTCGCCACCACCATGAACCTCTTGAACAAGCTCGGCTTCGGCTCCCCTCGAGCCGCACAGTCCGCCGCGGATGCCTCAATTGCGCAGGGTGCAGACGAGGATGTTCCGGCCCCGGGACAGGAGTTCGCGCAGTTCGGGGCGGGTTGCTTCTGGGGGGTTGAGTTGGCCTTCCAGAGAGTTCCTGGCGTGAACAAGACCGAGGTCGGGTACAGCCAGGGGTTCCTGCATAATCCCAGCTACGAGGACATTTGCACTGGGACTACCAACCACTCCGAGGTCGTCAGGGTCCAGTTCGACCCCAAGGAATGCAGTTATGACACTCTGCTCGACGTTTTCTGGGCCAGGCACGACCCAACGGCGCTCAATCGACAGGTAGCTTTGCTGGTTTTTGGCATCTGGTGTTGAATTGGGAAGAAATATGATCTGGGTTTGGCTTATCTGATTGGCTTGGAGTAACTTCGCTTGTATGTCTGGTCTAATATGTGGTGGGTGCCTTGAATTCTATGATTGCTTGGTCGCTAAAATTTGGGAATTGGTGGTTGATTTGCCCTTGATTATATTGATTGTTCTTCTTGTTTGATGAATCGTTCAGAGATTGAATATTGAGCTTTTCTTTCAAGGTTTCTTGGTTGTTTTTCTCGTTGATGTTTTCAACTTTTGTAATCATGTTACTATTGACAGTTTTTAAAAGAAAGATGGGTTGTTGGACTATTATATTTGTGGATATCAGTTGGTTAGCTCCGTCGATGACCATCTTTGTCATTTGTAATGTCTACTAGCGGTGGTTCTTTAGTGAAATATACGTGTATTCTTGTGTCGTGGATGTATCTGGAGATCCTTCAACCAATGCTTGTTTGAGGTTTTTCCTGGTTTTACGCTTATTGATTTTGTTTATGTGAAAGGAAATGAGTAGCTATGAAGTGCATTGGATCTGTGCATGTCAGTCAACTTCCCCTTTATACTTGTATTTTAATACGCACCTCTTTTTCCCTTATTTTAAACTCCATTGAAGATTATTCAAGTGAAACAAACTTCCGCATTTTCTATTTTTTACGATGGAATCTGTATTATTCTCTTACTTTACTATTATTCCAATGATACGGAGACTCATTTAACTCAGTGCACGGTCTTCTTAGTTATCAATCATTTACCTGGATTTCAGGGACAATAATTTTGTGTTGAATGGATGTTTTCCTTAGCCGTTGTTTTCAGTTTAATAGGAAGCTGTGTTTTTACTGTTGTTGCTCCTATTGTCAAGCTGTCTTTAGCTGCTAGACTCCAGTTCCCAATATTGGAGATGGATATTGAATGTACAGAATTTTTTTACGTGTTTTTCTTTTTATTTCACTTTGTGATTTGATCATTTCTGATTGAGGTTTTCCTTTGAATGACTTCAACTGCTTATAGACGTTTTCATATGTCCTTAGTCTTATTAACATTTTCGTTTATCTTTGTTGTGACAATAGATTAACAATGATGGTAATAATTGGGACTCTTGGCCTGTTTGCTTCTCTCTCTCCGAGTGTGTGCAAGATTTTATTTGCTTAATATGTTGTTATATTGTTTAGGCAATAGGACCCTCCAGTCATCCTACTTTTTCGCATTTGGCTCAGATGGTAATGTTAATTTTTTTGTTAATGGTTTGGCCGGTTGTGATACATGGTAGTGCAAAGGAGAATGGATGAGTTCTTTTATTACCTGATAGTCTTGATCCTAGGAGCAGTTTTGTGGTTTCTTCTATTGTCTATTTCAGTTCCATCACATGGACAATCTCAAATCTAGGTAAGCTTTATATGTAAAGTTTCCATCTACACTTGTTGGCGCTTGTTAGATTCTTCCGGACGTGCTACTGGCCAAACATGCCTTCTATTTTCTTTTTCTGTTTATTTTTGTTCACTTCAAAATCGTTGAATGACATGAGGAGGGTAAATTCTCAGCAGAATACTTACTGCTGTTACAGAAAAATGAATAAAATTAATAATTTCCCTGTATCAGAGGTCACACTTACTTCCTTGTTGCTAATCATGAACAGTGATTGCTGTTAAATTCTGTTGCTATTTGTTAATTATTTGAATCAACTGCTTGAACCAACATAGATCTATTGTTGTATTTGCTCCTGTCTCAGATGTAGATGACCCCTTTGCTCTGCCTGGAAATTTTGAATGCTAAACATGTCGATAGCATGATTCTTTGCTAACATTGCTTAAATAAATATAGTCCCTCTGAGAAGGTCTAAGAAGCATAGACTGTTTTTCAGTTTTTTCAAGTTCTGGGTAAGAAGTATCTGTTCTTGATTAGAGAAAACACATGATTTTGTGTGGAATGGAGAATCAGATCTTGGGCTCCACAACCTCTACCTTGAGTTCATGAAACTTCCTTGTAGTGCAAAGAAAATTTCCTGGGGGGTTTGGCTTGGATACTTAAGAATATGTGGGTCTTCTCATTATTCATCCTACGAATGCAAATAGTTGGTTAATAGAAAAACATTGATGAAGATTAAGTGCCAAACCCCTGGGGTTGTAGCAGCCAGATTTTGATAGCTGGAGTAATGGGGCTTGTAGACAGAATCCTGCCCCTGGCCAAAAACCACCCCCCCTGTAACCATGGTGTTTGAACACGGCTACCTCAAGCTTTATTTGGTCCTCATTACTGCAAGGCTTTCTACAGCTTTGAAAATCCAGGGTTATAGTGTTTGGACAGGGTGTGCTGTGTTTTATTAGGAAAGGATGTTTGGAAATGTTTCCTATGCAGTCTATGTGAAAAACCTTTTTGTGGTTGGCCATCAGCCATGTCTCCTTGGGGCTCATGCCTTGCTGACTAAAGGTTGCAACCCTCCTATGTGATATATGAAACTTTACTAGAGTGGGATATTTAGGGTATATGGGTATCAGATATGCTATTGAAGGTCATGGCTTCGCCTTACTACCTGGGTAACCTGTTCTGTGTTTGCTCTGCTACTTGTTTGACTCTTCTTTTGTGCTTAGTCTTCCAGATGACGAATTTCAATGTTAGTGACCACATTGTCTGGTCCCAAGGAGGATTGGTGCTTATGAACACCTTAGTTTTAGACAGTTCTTTCGTTGGTTGATACTTTTATTGGATTCCATATTTTCGTGGATCTTGAAGACTTACTCACCTTGCAGTCCGGTTGGAAATGGCAAGATTGAGAATTTTAGGAAAAATTACTTGGTTACAGGGAGCATCAGCACATAGGCCATTTTGGGATATTTATAGTCTTATAACAGTGTCATCTTTGCTCATTTGTGTGATTGATGTTGGGAGATTGCCTCCATTTACCTTGTTCGATTTCCTTCTCCCTCTAATTTGACACAAAAGGGAAAAAGAACATTTATGTGCCATTTTGGGATATTTATAGTCTTATAACAGTGTCATCTTTGCTCATTTGTGTGTTTGATGTTGGGAGATTGCCTCCATTTACCTTGTTCAATTTGCTTCTCCCTCTAATTTGACACGAAAGGGAAAAAGAACATAGAATTCACATCGTAAAATGTCCTCTTTCCGTGTTGTAGCTGGTTCATATATACATACGTTTGTTATGGACAAGTAGTGTTTTCAAGTCTAGAAAACAATGGCTTGGTACTTCTCAGTGGATGTGAAGGTATCATAGAGCTAGTTCATACATTGACTTGTGGAATCTGAAGTTGCTTGGAAGAAACTTACTCAGTAGTTGTCTTCTGTCTTGGTGGTCCATGGATTCTTGGCCCAGGTCTCTCTGGCTTTGTTCATCACTCTGAATATTAGCCATCGTATACAACCATGCATTAAAACTTGTCTGTTCTTAATAATCACACAGTTAAAGTCTCAGGTTGCCAAGAGCAACTTCATGGAGTTTGATTGTGAGAGCTGCCATTTCATACTAATTGAAGGTTAGGATCATATTTAGAAGCTTCTTATTAGAATCCCACTTTGGAGAGCAAGCATCTGATAATGGTGCAAGAAGACGTGAATAGAAAGTTAGAATGGTGAACCTAGCCTCCATGAAATGATATAACCAGAACAACTCTCGGCTCCGCTGAGCAAATAGCTGTTAGTTTTCAGTTTATTTGTAGTAAGTAGAGCTCCCAAGTAATAAAATACTTCCTTGCTAAGTTCTGCTGTGTAATTTCATGTGTTATCCAAACACTGTTGCTGGTCTAGAGTATTTGCAACCGAACAGTAGGTTGTGTAGATCGCAGAAAATAGTTCCCAATTTATACTTTTATCATCATCTTTGGTCAGTGAAGTCTCAGTTTCGTACAAGTTTATCACGAAGTGGATTTCCACATGGTAGGATCAGCATCAGATGTGTAAACCTCAAACAGAACTGGCTTGGCTTGTGTATTACATCTTGTCCTTACTTTTATTGATCAATTGAACTATTCTCGTTATATCCTGCAACGCCTGCTTCCCGAACCCCACCTGTCCAAGATCTTTTACGGCCTTTCCTTTTTGCTTGACCATATGCTAAATATGAAGATTCGAATTACTTAAATATTGGTCTTACAACTAAAGTTCCTATTATATCTAATGCTTTATCATCTCTATCCGATCATGTCATTATGCATGCTTTTGTCTCACGGCCTTACCAGTTTACCGATCCTAACAGCTTGAAAATCCTTGATGCGCAGGGTAATGATGTGGGAACTCAGTACAGATCGGGTATATACTTCTACACCCCTGAACAAGAGAACGCAGCAAGGGAGTCTCTGGAGCGTCAGCAGAAGCTCTTAAACAGGAAGATCGTGACTGAGATTCTGCCAGCCAAGAAGTTCTACCGAGCAGAGGAATACCATCAGCAGTACCTCGAGAAAGGGGGCCGATTTGGCTTTAAACAATCTTCCTCCAAAGGCTGCAATGACCCGATCCGATGCTACGGCTAAAGTCGGACATACCGGGCGAGAACAGTCGGTAGTGAATAACCTTGTTGTAAGTCTTGAGAATATGATTGTCTATGGTTTTGTGCTTCTGTCTTATTTTCATTTTCCGTGGCTTGTTCGACACTATTATGCAATAAGAATGTCCTATGTTACCGATCTGTAATTACTCGAAGATTTTGTAACCATCATCTACATATGTATCTACGTTGGAGGTGTGATGTATCTTTTGTTCCAAGGTTCAGTCTAGAGATTAGACTGTTTATATGAAGTAAATGTTTTCTATGTTAGTGTTCAATCGGTGCAATCAAGCAAGAAACAAGCAACCACATACAAGATCCATGGTGATATAACATGGTTTGGGCAAATTTCCTTACTTTCATTCATGGGCACCAGCATCCAAGATTTTCTCTTTTTCTCGCTCTTGTCTTTTTGGTTACTCAAATCAAAAGTTCATTTTATGTTGTTCGAAATGTGGTGTCATTTTCTATCCGTTCGAAATGTGGTCGTGAGCTTTCCATATAAGTTAAACCCACCGACAGATGAACCATTAGTAGATAGATGGTAAGGAACATGAAGGTCCTCGCACCACTATTTGGCAGTTTTTGGCGGATGGAATTTGCCGTAATCTTGTTGGCCTTGCCTCTCCTTTTCCGATGTATATGCTAATTGAAGTGCTTGGAAAAGTTCCTTTATTGGGTACAATAAAGTTAAAGTTTTTCATGAGATGGACACTAATGATGAGACTTCACTGTCTAATCTCGCATGAGACGTATCGTCAGAGGATCTAATGATTGTATGTACAACATCTTCAAGTGAAAAAAATAAGGCATAGTACTAATTACCGAGTCGAATATGGTTAAAAGAATTTAGTTTGATTTCCTTTAAGTTGGTTTTAAATATAAGGTTTTGATTTATTTACTGTATATAACTTTCAAAATAAAAAGTAAATTGTTATTTTGTGAATAAATCATTTATCCTTAACCTCTTAAAATCTTCAATATTTTTTTGGAATTATTTTCTATGTATTAATTATACAATCTTCCTAATTCTCCCAATAAATACATAGAGCTATACTCACATGAAATCATACTAATGGGAAAAATAAAAGGACCATTAGAAGGGAATTATTTTATATTGGAACACGCCAGCACGTTACAAAATCTTGTAAATATCTTCTTCTTTTTTTCTCCCCTTTAAAATCTCTTCCTCTAATAGAAATCTCTCTATAATAAAGTTATTCTGATTCTGCAGGATAGCAGTCAACATTGGCTGGATATACATACGTGAGTATGATTGGCCTCTCTTACAAGAAAGCATGAATACCGTAGAAAGTCAGTTTGGTGGCTAACCAAATTAACAAAAGCAACTCTTGGTTATCCAGAGAAGCAACCACCCGTAACCAATGTGACAATCCAAATGGTCGGATGAGACTTTTTATATTCCTAATTTCTTCATAAATGGGTTATCAAGTTGGCCCCAATTCTTTTCTTATTACTCTTTTCTATAATCTTTTAAAGAAAGATGTAGAGAGTGGTTGTGAAGATAAAACCTTTTAAGAAGGTAACTCTACTAAGTTACTAGGTTTTATGTTCACACCCACTCTCTACATCTTTTTTTACCTAATAAGAGCCTAAATTACAAATGCAGAAGTTATTCTAATTCTTATTCTTGTTGATCACCTACTAGCATTGTCATGAGTTAATAGGTCCTGGTCTCAGTTTGACATCAAAGTTTGTAAATTTAGATACATACATAAATAAATAAATAATTTAAAAATATTCTTATTCACTAGTTTGGTGTTTAGTAATTATCACAACCATAATTTAGTCAAACCATAGTCCCCATAAAAGGCAAGTATATAACAATCATGTTAATGCGGACTTAAGGACCTCCAATTTGTAATCATTAAAATCCAACCAACTCCTGATGGAAATTCGCTTGAAGTTTCCTTTTAGCTTCTCCTTAACTTGTTCGAAAAGGAAAGAATTGTGAAGGATTACTCTTCGAGCATTATTTGATGGTACTATTGAATATACTAATAGGTTAGTTTGAAGGAAAAAAGTAAAACTGGTGATACCAAAATTTAGACCATAAATAATATATTTTATATTTGATCTTTTATCCTTGACAGAAGTATTTTTCGAAATTCAAGATAAGGGATGTTAAAATCTAGATGTGTATTTCCACGGGCAAATATAAGTCTTTCTTTTTATTTTTAGGTAAAGGATTTTGGAAATATTTGGTTTGGAACATATAATACTAACTTCTTGATCTTTTATATTAAAAAACAAAAATAAATGAACTTCATAACCATATATTATATACACAATGTTGTAATGAGAAATTGGGAGAAAATGGTCGGAAAAGTACGAATCACATATCTCAGCATGATCCACTCCAAATCACTACCCATGTGATCCTGCTTTGCTTGCTAGCTGGAGTTCAAATTGACATTCTGCAGAATATTCTTACTGATTTTAAACTCATCCAAGAACTTTCATACTCAAATCCAGCCAATCGCGTCTTGACCACAGCAAGATCTAAGACTGTTCTTGAGAAATAAAATTAAAAAATAAGACATTTGGAAAAGACCCAGATCTAGTTGCACGTCCCAAAAGAGGGGACACTTGAAATTATTCCAGCTGTAATTAAAAAGAGAAATGCACTTGAAATTGTTTTCTTATTTTAGAAGTTAAGTCAGTACCATACTACTCCCTTCCAAAACTTGAGTGTCTTTAGTGCTTACAAATCCGTTCTCTGGGACAGAATTTCTCATGGATTATACTCTACAAGAAGTGCAATGGATTACACCTAATTAATCAGTGTCTCTTAACCACCACCACTAAAAAATGCTCAACCCCAGCTTGTCTGTCATCCATTGCTAGGTCCAGCTTGTAGAGACATATCTTCGGTTATAAATTCAGTCAGTTACTCTTCGAGTATCCCATGCCCCCACACCACCTGCAACCTCTTCAAATTACTTAAACAAAAAGAGCCCAACTTTCTCCATAAAACCGGTCATAAAAAATGAAGAATGACTAAGCATACAACGAGAACACCAAGCGAAAATATAAGATAACAATTATTTAACAGCATTGAGTGATGAGATGGAGATTACAAGGATTTAGTCCATGATCAATGTTGCACTTAAATATGTTCTTTTATTAAAGGTGATCATTAAGAAAGTAAAAAAGTTAGTTTGCCAGTGATGAAATTGTGCTATGATTAGATGGCACACTATATCTAACCTTTGATATCATATTAAAAATAACTGACCTCTTACGTTAAAGCTAATAATTAAGAAAGTAAAAAAGTTAGTATAGAAGTGATGGAATTTAACAATATCATATGCTACACATGAATCTTACCTTGAACGCCGTATTAAAAACGAGCAACTGCTTCCGTTAAAGCGATGGTGTGTGAAGAGAAGAAACTTCACATAAACACCTGGTTTTACTGCTAGAGAATAGAAAAGAATAGAATAGTAGCCCCTCAAGGCACGTAACCAGCACATAAAAGGAGTTTAAACTTGTATCCAAGAAGACCCATAAAAGCCAACAAACGACCAACCCAAAGACCATAGCCAACCTCCTCAGAGACACAGAGAAAAGGTCGATAATAATGGCGGAACTGGAGAGCCCTGAAGTGATGTCCAAGGTCCTCACCTTGCTCTCCTCTCTCCTCCAGCGCGTCGCCGAGTCCAACGACGTCGCCAGCCGATTTGGGACGCAGAAGATCTCGGTCTTCCAGGGCCTCTCCAGACCCTCCATCTCCGTCCAGAGCTACCTCGAGAGGATCTTCAAGTACGCCAATTGCAGCCCGTCTTGTTTCATCGTTGCCTACGTTTATCTCGACCGATTCGCGCAGAGGCAACCACTACTGCCCATCAATTCCTTCAACGTGCATCGGCTGCTCATCACGAGTGTGCTGGTCTCTGCAAAGTTCATGGATGACATGTAAGTTCCCTTCAGAGTTTCTTTTCTTTCATATGATCTTTCAGATACTTGGATCTTCTGTGCTTTTCCTCTTTCGCCTTCTTAGTTCATTGATTTGCTCGGTGGTATTCTTTTCGGGGGGGTTTTTTCTGTTTGATCAAAAGGGACTTCGTGTTACAGAAGAGACCTTTAAAAAAAAAAAAAAGCCTCTAATGGGTCTGCTTCTTCTTCTTCTTCTTCTGCACTTCAATTTTGCAGAAATAAAGTTTCAACTGGGTTTCTTTTTCCTTTTCTCAACAAGGTGAATTTTCCCATCTCCATTGATTAAGTCCCCTTAAAATTTCTCTAGAAGTTTTGTATTTTGTGTCCTTTTCTGTTTCTGGAACTTCTAGGCAATAGATGTGCATCTTTCTGCTCCTAAGTTATACTTTCTTAGGTCTTATAAATCTCAGAAGCCCATCTGTTTCCGGACCATGGTAATCTGTTCAGTCACCTAAGATTTCGAAATCATGAATCATGCCAAGTATGTGTTGGGTACGGAAAGAAAAAGTAGACAACCACTGTGAAAACCTGTCTCTCATCAGACACCCCACCTAAGCTGGGATCTTGCTGTCCCTGTCGAGTAAGGCAGGCCTGAAGACTCCGAAGTGGTAAAAAAAAGGGAAGTAATGAGCATCGACACTTAATAAAGAAGCAATGACAGCCTATTCCAGGCCATGGATTCTCTGGAAAAGTACACTGTCAAATTTCCCATAAAAGAACTTCATTTCATGGAAGCTTCGACCATTTACTGTCTCCTTGTTCCTCTTTTAACATCAATGTGTAGTTTGTTCTTTTGCAGTAATTTAGTTTCGTAAAATCTCCTAGGTTAATGTAATTTATTGGATCATTTCTGTTTTTATCATGAGTCTCATAATTATTTCATTCATATTTAATAAAAAAGCTTTAAATATATAAACATATTTTTAACTTATTTATCAAAAAAAGTATGAACTTTCACTTTAAAACTAAGAATAAAGTATTAGAAGTCTTCAAAAGAGCAAGTGGAAGAAATGTAAAAGGTGTTAATGTTAATTTTCAACATTATTTTGTTACCTTCTTATAATTTTTTTAATAAATATTTTCTTATTATTTTCAGTATTAGATTTAAATTCAAATTATTAAGATATAGAAGTTATAATCATATCTTTGGTCTTTCATTCTTCAGGTATTACAACAATGCTTACTATGCGAAAGTTGGAGGAATTAGCACCACAGAAATGAACCTTCTTGAGGTAGACTTCTTATTCGGTTTGGGGTTCCAATTAAACGTGACACCCACCACCTTTTACACCTACTGTTCTTACCTTCAAAGGGAGATGTTGCTGCAATCCCCTCCACAGCTCGGAGACCTTCATCTGAATCTGGGAAAACCTCTAAAGTTCCATTACTGCTTCAATGAAGATGATTCCACCCATCAAAAACAACTAGCTGTTTAGGAACTCTTCGATATCTAGGCTGTGACTTTTGTAACTTAAAAAACCATAGGATTTTGGTAAGAACTATGTGGTGTGAACGTGGGGATTGTGAGAAGATACATAGTTTGAAGCCTATCTCAGGCTTGTTTGTTCATACTGCATTCTACAAAATGGAGCTTTCTTTGATTGAGCTCTGCATATTGCCTCTCTCTATCTTTGTTTTGATCTGTTTTTTTGCTTTGGATTTCCAATTTTCTCGTTTATTTGTTTGTACTATTGGTTTAGAAGATAGCAGAGTCGTGTAGCAAAGTTGGAGATAAGCATCATCTTCTGACTCAGACCAATCATTGACAACGCACCTCTACTAATAGTCATAGTTTTGGACCTAATAATAGCATTTGATCCTAATAGTAAATATACAAACAACAGATGTAAAATAATATCAAAATTAGATGTGATTCAAGCAAATTATTTCCTTACGTCTACATAACACACTTTATTATTTAATGAAACAAGAAATCCATCTAACTCATCCTCTATATTTTTCGTTTTAATATCATATAAGAAAATAAAATAAAATTAATAAATGAAATTTTTACTTATCTCCTTCAAATTTTCTGTTCAACTTCTAATCCTCTTTCTTACTTTCGTATTGTTTCCCTACATTACAATCTCACAACTTTTATATTTATCAACAAATCATCAAAAAATATTTCTTATGGCTTTCTCACTTCATTCGTTCAATTAACTTAGCAAATAACAAATATGTTGTAGTTTTTTTTTTGTATTAATATCATGTATTATATAGTATCACAAAATTTATGGTAAAAATAATTCAAAGAATAAAATAAGATGTTTAATATCTTTCTTAACAATTTTAGACTCATTAGTTATTATAACTTTAAAGAACATAATTATCAAGATGTTACAAAACTTTTATTTTTAACAGTTCTCCCAATCTAATTCACTTCCTTTTCCCATCACGTATATTATAATTTTCTGAGGTCTCGTATTTGTAAACAATAAGAGAGAAACTATTACCACCTACTTCTCTTGAAGACTCTTAGTCGGCAGTTCATATGATCCAGCTTAGATTTTTCCTGTGAATTTTATGCCACAACTCAGTGCTGGCAGTAGGACATGACTGGTGCCAACCAGGAGAGAGCTGTGTATTTGGCGGCAAGGAACAAGACAAAAGAGAAGTGGAAGGGGTCGCATGTGATACAACAAGCATCCTATGCGGTGTCAAACTTGCCTTGTTCTTCTCTCCTTTCGAATGGAAACAAACCAGTTGTTTAACAGATGGCCAGGTGCATTGCTGGGGTCAAGCCAACTTTCTTTCTTTCTTTAACGTCGAATTCAGGATTTCAGGTATCAGGATTTGGGTATCTTGACAAAAAACAAGCTGGAAGAAGTGAGGGAATAATAACTGATGTACCGCCTCTAAGATTCAGAGCCTTTGAGATTCGATGTTATTAAGAAAGGACACTGTCTTTACATACAAGGAAAATATCATGCTAAGACACAAACAACGTAATACTCATGGAGCTTTTAATAATTTTAACTAACATCACAATATAAAATTAAATATAAGAGAAGAGATGAGATGGCTTCAAATAAAATGAAAAATATTATACCAAGATAAAAGTGTTAAAAATGTTGTCATAGAGTTTTAGGTTGCCTAATTATTATGTGAAATTCTTTTTATAAAGAAAGAAAATACCATTTATTTTTAAGTCTATTTTTGGATAGAAATAAACTTTCTAACATAACATTAAAACCTCAATTTAAGTACTGTAATTCTTTACTTGTAGATAAGTATTGTTACAGAAAGTGTTAAGAAGAGTGAATGAAGTTTTAGAAGGAAAAAAATCATCTATTTTAGAGTCAATTTTCTAACAATAAGTAATGTAATATTTAATAATTTAAAAAAATTATTAAAAAAAATTATGTTGATTGCAGTTTTACCATTATTCTCATCACATGGGACCCGTTTAAAATTTTATAGGAATGAAAATTTTTAATTAATTTTGCCAAATTACATTGTAAAATATAAACCTTGAACTACTTTTATTTGCCCGGCCCATTAACCGTACCTTCCCGTGGGTCAATAGTTGGCCCGAACATGATCGTTAAGATCGTACGAAGATTACCTCCCTGTGCGGCCCGAATCTCGCGAAACCCTAACTCCACCCACTATAAATTCAGAGTTCGTGTGAGCCTCTTAGCATTCGCGAGAGCTTGCGCTCTTCAATCCTGTGTTGGGCGTCTGTTAATTCTTCCTGGTATTTCTTGTTCTGTGTTTTTGTTTTGAGTTTCTTTGTGTGTTCTTGGTTTTATGGTTTATGGGTAGAAGAGGGGAGATAGATCGCAGTGATGACCCCAAGATATTCAAGCTCAACAGACCGGAATGCAGGCTTCTCTTTCGGGGGAACTTTGCGTGTCGACGACCCCGCTGAACTGAGCGATCTTGAGTCTCTCTTTTCCTTTTGGGTCTTTTGATTTTTCGTAAAACTTGAGTTCGTAAAACATCCAGTTTTTCATGTTTTTATGATGGACTCCTGCGTTTCCGGGCAACCAAACGGGGTATTTGGGGGTTTGCGTTTTTGTAGTGGGAAATTTGAAGGTTACGATGAGGATTCAAAGCTCCCTCTTCTGAATTTAAGTTTGAAGAGAGATTGCTGGCAGAATCGAACCTATGACTTTAAGCCACCACTGAGTAATCTGATTTCCCACATCAAATGCTCTCAACATTTTCATATGCATATTGTTTTCGAAAAACTTATTTGTGCTGGGTATTATTTGTTTAATTATTGTGGATTGGGATGAAGCACAAAAATTAATCCAACACTTGATCTGAGATATTCATTGTCGAGTGATGCCAAACTATTAAGCTTCTGAATCTGCGCATGTAATTTTGTTCCGCTTGTCGTTTCAAAGTGCATGCTTTCTTTCAAATTTGGGTGCGATGATGTATGTAATTAGTCAAAGATTGGTCCTTTACCTAGAAATTGAGAGTATCCACAACTCAAAATATCTTTTAAATGATTCATGACTTTAGAATGTGAGACTGCCTTTCTTATCCGTTTATCCTTGATTATGGTAGTCTTTTTATGTCCTGGAGAAGTTCTATTCTTAAAGTGGATTAAGTCTTTGTAAGATTGCTTTGGTTCATGCTGTTATATACGATGGGGCTTTGAATGATAAGTACACTTATCAATGACAGTCTTTTCTAATGGCATATTATGCAAATCAATCGCAAAAGGAACTTTTAATTGTTTCTATTTGTTGTAAATGTCTCGTTATGTTGAAAAGCTGGCTCTAAACTTTCATCATCATGTGATGAGATCTGGAAAATCTTAGGACACCTTCCAACACAGCCATCATTGGCTGTGGATGAGAATAAATTTCCATTCTGATGATGATGCTATTTGATATAAAAACATCTAACTTGTCTCATCAACCTAGCCTTTTCATGCATAACAAACTATATTGGATTGCATTTCCTCATTGCCTGAGAAGCTGGAAACAGAGTACTGAATTTATATGGATTAACATATACATCATTGTGTTTGTGGATGACGTATTCTTCTTGGATAACGGCTGCTAATACCCCGTAGGCTGAAAAGCAAGCGGAGGAATCCGCCTGATGAGGGACACGCGTCTGATTAGTTTGTTGGTGAGGCAATAGCTTACCAAGGCGATGATCAGTAGCTGGTCCGAGAGGATGATCAGCCACATTGGGAAAAGAGTTAATACCTTATAATATCTGAACGATTCCATAACTTTAAAGTTGTATACCATGGAATGGGTTGGAGGAACCTAATTTTAATGTGATCGATGGTGAGAATATCAGAGAGAAGGACCTTAAATGAACACCAAAAGAATAAACGAACCCCAAATGCTGGAAATCAACCTTCAGGCCGAAGGGCCTTAGATGATGTCAATGCCGCTTGGATTACTTACACAATGGTGTTAACCTAGTAGATAGTCTCTGACAAACAGTAATCTCATCTTTTACCGAAACATTCAAATATCAAATGAGATGAATAATGAGGGTTCTGCAGTCAATTGTTTGTTGTGACTACTATTCTACGTGATGTAATGAGAAGCAGTGATTGATCTGACAATTCAAAACACATATTGAGCTTCTAAATGTCAGTTACACCATGAGGAAAAGGAGTACAGAAGACCATTGAATTTATTTTGTATATAACAAATGATCTGTATAATTAAGTACTTAGTATATCAATCTAAATGCTTGAATGGTAACCTGCCTTTCATGCTGCAGCCGTGTAAGTTCATCATGAGAGAGGCTATGGATATCTTGAGTGCTAGTCACTCTCTGGATGTCCAGAATCATAAATCTTGGTGCCCCTGCTTATGTGTTCGTTATTCAATCTCGTTTTTCTTCCACAAAAGGGTTGTCTGAGTTTATTGGTAGCTCCTTTTCGCCTCTCCGGGTAGATTAAGGTTGAAGCTTACATTAAGCTTCAATATCGAAATATACATGAAAATATAGTCCCAGATGCATAGTTACTATGTTTGGCCTCTCTCCCAAACTTCATGTGGATGGTAATTATGCATCGGCTAAATCTGCCCTTTCTTACCCTAACGATGGAAGTGGCCGTGTGTTTGGATACGACAAGGATTATATAAGAGAGAGGTTCATTCTCGATTGTACAGGGGTAGGAGTACTCAAAGGGAAGATGTATTGGATAAGAAAGCCTTTGGGTCGGTTCCAGCGATGGACCTACGCATTTGGATGGTCTTTGTTTTGGGATATATTGTGTTTTAAAATATTGTTAGAAAATTTGCTCTTTAAACATCATCTTACATGAGAAAGAAAGTGTAATTTTTTCTTATATAAAAAGTTACATAACATGTTACAAGCATCATCCACCTTATGTAACTACTAAGATGAAGTTACTAGTTTCATGAGTAATATTGAGGTGGTCTTATAATCAAAACTGGATTATAATATAATTTTATTCACAACTATTAACTTTAATATTGTATTAAAATATTTATTTTTATCAAAAATCATTGTATGAGAGAGAGTGTAATTTGTTCATATACGAAAGATTGAACAATATGTTGCAAGCACTAGTCCAACATGTAGGAATTTAGGTAGCGATTATGGTTGGGTGAAGTTGTAAGTTTTAAAGTGTGTTTGGGACTATTTTAAAACTTTAAAATATTAGATAAAAAAATTTCATCACCTATAAGATTAATAGTTCGTCCCTAAACTTTTAATGTATAATAATATTTATTTTTTATAAGAAGAAATATTGCATCTTTACCTCAACTATAAACTTTGAAATCATAGTAAAAAATATATATTTATTTATTTATCCTTCAAAATTGACTTGTAAAAAGGATTTCACAACAGATTTTTGGAAATACAAGATTTATTGACGAAGATATTTATTTGACGACGATATCTGTTCTTATCCTGCTTTAACATGAGTGATCTTGCACATGTCTACCTGCCCATCTCCCACCTGCATGAAGAAAGAGCAGAGTTCTGCACATACAGGCACCAACAGCAACAATAATTGAAATCAGCCACATGGGTCAGGCCCGGATGCTCCAATTCGTTATCCATTGAAGATTCGGACTGAAAGTGCACGAATTCTGAAAATGGACGAAACGCGGACTGCCTTTCGCCGGCATGTGGAAGCAGGCGCAAACTTCTTACGTAGGGTCACGAAGCAGCTGCAGCATCTGTGCCCCCTGCCAGGGCGTAGACATTATGCACTAGATTCCTTGTAGGTCCACGGCTATTCCTTTTTGACTATGGCTCTCCTGCAGCAAGTTGGAAGGGAGAGGAGCCATTCTTTGGCTAATGTAGGCCTAGTGAATGATCAGGCTAGATTCCATATAGCACTAGAGCATATTACCCGTTGCTAGCCTTATAAAGGTTCATGTTATTTGAAACGTGCTATACATATTGTGCAATCCCTAGTGTACGAAGGAATGATCTATGATTTTAAAGAAATGTGAGTTTCTTATATGATATTAAAGTGTACAAGTGAAGTAAATAAGATTTTCCTCCAATCTGTGATTTAAATATAAAATCTCTCCCATGATGTTATTTACATAATCCATTATTTGACCTCAAAATGGTTATGATAAAGGGTATTAAAATATCTTATATTCTATACAACCAATTATAAAATCTGGATGTGTGTTCTATATTATTCTCTTATATGTAAATGTGTTTTCATCTTTTATAGTCCAATTTAAAGATAAAATAAGCATTCTAGTCTACATAAAAATCTAGAGCTTGTAATAATGCTTCTCACCACTTGTAGACTGACCCTAATAGAATGTGTTTCACCATGTACATGCTGAAAGACATGTTAAAATCTAGAATGTATCTCATATAAACAATAGACAAATATGTTTTCATCTCTTACAAATTGGTTTTAAAGGAAGCATTTAACCTTCTAACAGTATGAATTATCTTCCTCCTTACAAACTAGGTTTTAATTATCAAATGAGCATTTGGCAGGTCAATACAAAATCAAATTTGGATCAACCAATTATCGCGTGTGGCTCACGCATCCTAGATGACCTTTTGCGTATCCAAAAGGAGTCTTGGCACTCAGTATTTTGAGTGTATTTCTTATGCTTATACTCTGTATATATTGTATAAACATATATCTAGTACACAACTTTTCCAAAATGGTTAAAAAGAAAAATGATAGAGCTTCCACTAGCCGACCCGGAACAGAGTTTTCCCATCTTGGTCCAAAAACTGTCATGAAAGGAGACCAAAGCAGATGGATTTGCCCACCACTGACTCTGTAGTGCACTAATTATAGCATCCCAAAAAATATCAGACACTTTTGTGAGTGCAGAGACCTATCTGCACAAGACTTTCCGCCCTGAAATTTCCGCTAATAAATAAGATCACGGAAGATCTGCAACGTGTCAGGACCAGGAGCCCGCCGGAGAACTAGACCCCTCTGATCTGAGAACGTGGCGGTCAAGGCCGTTCTCCGCCGCAGCATTAGAGCACAAGCAAAAAGTGGCTTTTTGCAACTTCCCACTAGAAGACATTATGTATAGATAAGCCGACTGGCGAGTTGAAATGAGAGTAGGGAGGTCAAGAACAGTGCCATTTGTCCAAGGTGGCATGGCACGGCCGGTGAAAGCTACGGCCACTGAGCAAGTTGGATCCAGCTTCCTGATGCACACCGAAACACTTCTAATACGTGGGCCTTTGTTTCTGCCTTCACTTTCTCAATGATCCAAACACCCACACAGCCTCTTTTTTCACTTACTGGTTTAAGAGAATATAAAGAGAATACTGACTAAAAGTATTGAGAAAGTTCAATAACTGTTATTTTTTATAATACTGATTATTTAATATTTAGAGATCATGATTATTCAACATATAAGGAAAAGAATGATGAAATATAAAAACTGATGAAATGTCATTCTTGAATTTTAATTTTAATTCTATATTAGAAAATTTAGCTTCCTTTTTAAAACTAATTATTAAAAAATAAAGCACACGGACATATAAGAAAGATATTAAACTAATATACTAATGACATAAAATAATTACTATTTTTAACATAATAATAGATACTTCAAACTTGTTAGTTTTTTTTTTCCCCTTTCTCCAACATGTTGAAAAAAGAACTTGTTGAAACACTATTCAAAATCTTTCGTTTTGTGTCTTAAGTTTTACCATATTCTTCTGCCTTCTTCCTAACTTTGATGGCCAAGTTAGAGATCAAGATATTAAGAAAGTTAGACAAACATCATTTTTGACAAAATTTATTGAACGAGACAAGTGTGGTTCCTCTTACATTTTTGACAAAATTTATTGAAACCGTCCCAAGAATGACATAATGTAATCCATTCGAGTTTAATTATAGATGAATAAGGATTTTCTTGTGGAAAAGAGGATAAGAAACTGAATGAAGAGTATTAAAAATACTTAAATATTATATATGAATTGTATTTTTTTAAATATGAAACTACATTGAATCAAAAGAAAGAAATTATCTCTAAAGGCACTAAGATGCTCTACAAACAGCCAAGTCCCAATCTTTGACATTAAATATGGGATTATGGCTTCTGAATCGAGTAAATCATGTTATATTTAGATGAGAGGCGGTGGTGCGAGTATGGCGTGTATTCCCTCCCGAAGGTGAATCTTTACAAAGACGATATGTGCACCATACAATAAAGTACATTTCTCACGGGTGTCGATATCCTTATCGATACTTCATTACCAAAGAGTCAAAAACCCATCATAAGTACCACCCTCATGCACTACAGGTAGTGCGATGCCTCACAAAAAGTCACGACCCAACTTTCCCTACAACACTCGCGACTAGAAGAGAGACCAAAATGCAGCCCAAGATTTTCCGTTACACGCTTCTTTTTCTGTTCATGATCGCCGGAAGTTGCGCAGCGTACAGCAGGGTCGGCGGTGGTGGAAGAAAGGTTGAGTCTTCGGAGATGTCTTCTGAGGCGAGGTCTCCAGCGGGTGCTAGTGGCTCGGGCCATGGCCCCAACTGGGACTACAGCTGGGGATGGGGATCGAGCCCCGGAAGTGGATGGGGTTATGGTTCGGGGTCCGGCAGGTCTCCCACTGGGTTTGGAAGGGGGGGCGGGTTTGGTTTTGGCTCTGGGTCTGGCTCCGGCTCGGGGTACGGCTACGGCTCAGGAGGTGGAGGTGCTCATGGCGGTGGCTACGGGAGTGGAACTGGGTCTGGAGGCTCTGGAGGTGGTGGCGCTGGTGGTGGAAGTGGAGGCACCGGTGGTTCCGGGAATCGCTTACCGTCTGAGTCTAGCGACGAGGGAAACCTTGGCTGAACGTACTGGTTTGGCGTAGCGTCTCTTGTAATACATATGATGACTTAATATGGTGTGTAAGCTATGTGTTTGCTTTACAAAGTTTAGTAACTATGATTATGATTATGTTTATGTATAATGAAGTTTGAATTTCAATTAAGCTCCTTCCTCTCTTTCACACTCTTGACTACAATTTCCATTATATACATATATGTATAATACTTTTATAATATTTAAATATCTTTTATATATATATATATATATATATATATATATATATTTTTTTTAATAACATGTTCTAAGAGAATAAGTTAAATCATTTTTAGCATGGCATCATAGTCTAGATTTAATTATAAAACCCTATAACGGGTTGAGTTTTGTGACTTTACCAAACTTCCCATTAAAGATTGAATGCCCATAATTTTTTATATATGCTAGAATTAATGATTATCTATATTGTCCATATCTGCAGTAAAGTGTCCTTTTGATATTCTTTTGGAGAGTTGCATGAACTACAAAACAGGTAAAGAATGGTCACAATATTTAGCAAGAACGGACTGCTAAGTCTCATGGGAATCGTGTTTTGGTTCCCTGTTTAGGCGTAAGAATAGAAATAAATATTTCATTAGAAATGGCTTATTCTCTATTTCAAGATCATTCGCAAAGTAAACCGAAACAGTATTTTGATTCATAGCCTAAGCCCCAAATAAAAGCTCATCTTTTCGTTTAAAATCAATTATTAAAAATAAAATATTCTTATACATAACAAGAATTATTTATTAGATTAAGATATTATCAAACAAATCAGACTGATTCAACTGGTCCAAACATAAAACATCTGCATCTCACCAAGTAGGTCCAATAATGGAATGAAAATCATCATGAGGTCAGAATCTGGGCCTGGAGAATTCCGCATGTATGTCACTTGTGTTTGCTGCTGAAACGTGCCAATTTTTTGATGGAGGATATGCAACTCCAGAGATAAATGGAGGATACGTGTGTCCAGTTGCTCTGCGGTCCCAACTTTTGACAGTCAGGGCACATTCTCACCCACCCCTTTATCCCCACTATACACTTGTGATGATTTCTAGATCCAAGTGTAGAATTACGAGTATTTGCTTTCCATGAAATCTGATACACCATTTTCTTTTGCTTTTATATGTTATATTATTACTTAAGCTAACTTATAAGGAAACAGAATTTGTTCACATCAAAGATTTCATAATAAATTACAGATAATGATGTGAAATTTACAGATTTTGTGAGTGATGAAAGACCTTGTCTCTGAAACACAAGCTACAATAAGATTTTTTTCATTTTCATTCATTGTATAGAGAAAGACCAGTTTTTTTATATATAAAACATTTCACAGTATTACTTGGACAGCATGTTTGAATTAGTTACACTTCCCTATCATTTTTTATTTGCTTTCTTTTCCCTTAAGAATAAAGGTTTAATTTTGCTTCAGTATATTTGCTTGCCCTTATGTCTTAGTTTAACTCGTGCTGTCAGATATTCCATGGTTATGCCTTGTGTTACAGTGTAATCTTCTTCAAGATCCTACCCAAAGTATAGTTAACATTGAAGCTACAAAACACCGTGTTGAAAGGATACATGTAGAAATTCCAGAACTTATACCAATGCAATTTCCACAAATCTACCATCTTTTTCATGATACAAGAACAAACTATTACACGGAGTCAATGTAATGTCCACAAAAACAAGAATCTGGAAATCTGATTAACAAATCGAAAACTTGAAGGTCTCCAATCAAATTTTGAACGCCTTGCCTACTAAAATTGAATATACAAATTTATGTTCCTAGCGAAAAATGAACTGAAAATTGATGACTACCACTAAGCTACAATCATGGATACTGTAATGCAAATCCAAAACAGCAAAGAAGGTAGCTGCGAAATTCAACATACATTCAGTACTTATCCATGACTTTCCAATGAGTCAAAGAATCCATCATTTGAAGGCCTCAGATGTGTGATATATATCATTATCTTGAACAAGATAATCATGCAATGTAGGCAAAAATGTTTCCACATCATCATCGGCCTTGACTTACTGTAGGAGAAAGCTAACCCAAAAACAAATCTGATTCTAATGTTGCATTCAGAACTTAGGCTATATAAATAAGAGATTCAGATTTTGTGAGCAGAAAAACAAAGCCCCACCAACGAACATGAACAATGGATGAAGTTTATCTCTACACTACACCGAAGACAAGCTATAGATTTAGGCATATTTCTTCCACACACAAACGCGATATGAAACTAAAAAGAGGCGAAGAGATTGCTCAATGTGGCGTTCAGGATTTTGCCATTCCCATAAGCTCTGTTTCGCCACGAATCGTTAGAAAGAAAAGCAAGCAAGCTCAAAAGCAAAAAATTTAACCCAAAAAATGGAATTTAAAGAACATCGTATGCTAATGCTTCGTTCTGACTGACCCAGATAGCAAGTGTCCGAGTAATTTCAAGAACAGCAAGGGATTCGAGAAGTTGGTTTCCTATGAATTCCTTGCACTCTACATGATTTAGAAATAACGAAAAGCAAAGAGCGAGATCGACACGCAAAAATCCTCGCAGAAATGCACACGCATATATGTGCTGAAGAGACAGGACGAGGGAACGAGAACCTAAACCCGACGGGTTGTGCAGCGGAAGGTGGCTGAATTTATAGCAATTACCTCTAGGGTTCCGTAGGGCCTTGCAAGATCGGAAATGCCCCCCTTTTTCCTTTTATGGCAAAAATATATGAGAAAATTGTATTATTTCTGCAAAATTAGTGTTTATCATGTATTATTAATATGATCTTTACACGTTTAGTATTCATTCGAAGAAAATTGAACTTTCTATAATATAATACTAAAATTATTATTTAAGGACGATATCAGTACTTATAAATTAAATTTTATGATTTTTTGTTTTTATTAGTTATAGATTGAACTTTTATAAGTATCTTAATTCTTTTTATATTTTTCTATAAATATGACATGTATTTTATATTATTAACATATTAATTTACTATGTTTCTTATATATAAATGTCGTTTTTCACTAATAAATTGATTTTGGTAGAATAAATTAATTTTTATTTTAGTATTAGAACATTTTTTTTTATTCAAGTGACACTTTTTTACCTGTAGATTGAATTTTCATAAAAAAATCATTTTCAAGGATGATGCACGGGCATGATGAGTTGTTACCATCTAAACATGATAAGCTTGTACTTATAAGGACTCAAGTTAGCAATAATATTTAATTAAAACAAGTTGATATTCACATTATTGAGTATATAACAAATATTATTTAACAGCCGCCAGAGGCTGTTAAATGCAGAACATGGTGGATTGTTACAATTTGAACATGACAAGCTTGGAATTATGATAACTCAAGTTGGAGATAATATTCAATAAAATGTAGAAAAACTATCCTAAGCTTAGTATGTAGTGAAATATAATGTATTTTATATTGTTAATATTTTAGCATATTGTATTTTTTAAAATAAATGACGGTTTTTTTTTTCTAAAACACTTTTAATCCAAAATGTCTAGTATTGATACCGAAGCCCGGCTCCTTTTCATACTCGTCAACATAAACAAAAAATAATAAAGATGAAAAAGACATCTGCGGGACTGGATTAGATTTCGCGTTGGAGTCCACAATAATCAAGATTGTAATTTCACATAAAAATAGAAAAAAAAACAAAGCCACATAACGATAGGCTTCATGCCACGTAGCAAAAACTGTTGACTACCAACTTTCCCACTGGATAAATGAAATAGCAGCCCGATAGATCCATGTGATTGCGCTACGAAAGATCCTCTCGAATTCAGACACAAACTCCCACTCAATTCCATTGGCAGACCAGCACAGAGAGAGAGAGAGAGAGAGAGAGAGAGAGAGAGAAGCTTGAGAGAGTAGAAGCTTGGGAGAGGAGAAGCTTGGTTTCCAGACTTGCGACGATGCTCTGTTCGGCGCGGCTGCTGGCGATATCGTATCCTCCAAACCCGCGGTGTTCCAACGCCTGCTATTTCCGGAGTTCGACACTACGTCATGTAAAGCCGAAGCTCAGCTCGAGATGGCGGTTGATGGCCTCTGACGCCGACTCTTCGTCTTCTTCTTCTCCTTCCTCTTCTTCTTCTCCTTCCTCTTCTTCTTCTCCTCCTTCTTCTTCTTCATCTTTTGCTCCTTCTATCGACTCTGATCCTGCTGACAAAAACGCCGCCGGGTGACTCCCTCTCGCTCTCTCTCTGTGCTTGAGATGTGCTCCTTTGTTTGTGTTTTTAAACGATCGAATCATCCGGTTGATGATGCTGTGTTGTGGCTGTGGATCCAGGTTCTGTATAATAGAAGGTCCTGAAACAGTGCAGGACTTTGCCAAAATGGAACTGTTAGAGATTCAGGATAATATCCGGAGTCGTCGGAACAAAATTTTTTTGCATATGGAGGAGGTGAGTAAGGATGAAGTGATTACTCTGTCTCTTTTTGACAATAATTCACTCTGATTTTATGATTGCCATGTGGCCTGTCGGTGAGTAGTATTCTCTCTTTATAGTTTAGAACTGCTGCTGAAAAACATGTTCAAACATCACACCAAGCAAGAAGTGTCCAACGAGATATTGTTTCTGAAATGTGTATGCAAAAGTATGTCTCGTAAGATTGGGCATAACACTGAACAAAAAGGTGCTAAAAGTTAACGAATTTCCTATCACAAGGAGCTAATACCACAGCTTTTAAACTCTTTAAACTGCTCCTCAACATCTTCTTTAAAAAATCTTGGCTAATGGTGTCCGACTTGAACTTTGAAATCTCTCTTCTAACTTATCACTTGCTCTGTCCAAAAAATTGTTCTTATTCGTTTCTGAGTTGCTCAGTAACTCTGCCAACTGACCTGAGAGTGGAATGATCACTCATGATTAGCTGTCTCTAGCGGTTTCACAATCCAGAGGCCAATTGCCATTACCCCACTGCATGAGACTACAATCTCAATGGGGTGAAAGTGATTTTAAGGACTGTGGTTTGCTCTACTTAAAATGTATCAATTCTATCTTATTTATTGCTTATTTTAGTTTCGGTTCCTTCCTTGCTATCAGATATCGTCCGTGTAAGCAACTTTGTATTATCATTCAGTTATTCATCCAAAATAGAAAGGAATAAATGCTAGATGCCGCAAGCTCAAACAATCAAATTCATGAAATCCTTTAATGCATTTACTGTTTGGTAGACGAAAAAGTCTTAGGATATGGAAAGCACACAAAAACAAAAACAAAAACAAAAGCGCAGTACTATAAATACAAATGTACGGGATCAACTTGGACTAGATGGAAATCATGGGTAGGAAGAGAGGGAATGAAGGGAAGGCAAGTGGAGGTGTTTCTACTGGGTTCATGCAACTCCTTAGCTGGAACTCGACGAGCTATGGGGTTCTCATACCAAAAATCTCTTACATTATTTTTTTCTTTAGGTTTTTGGGAGGGGGCGATTCCTACTTTCCCCCAACCTTGTTCTTGAGTCTTATTAAAATCAGTTCGAAGTTATATATCTGGTTATAGACACTGCAGGTATTAATAGGAAGGAAGAAAAATAGTAATTTTCTTTAGATATCATTTACTTAATAGGAGTAGTGGTTACGACTTTTAATGATTTGTAGCCAGAAAAAAAGGTAACTTGGGAAAATGAAGATTGTCTTTAGGAAATTAGTACTATTTTGATGTTTTCCAAAAGAGAAATATACAACATTATGTTGAAAGGGAACCAAGCTAAGAATTAATTGCAGCAACTTTCATTGTAAGCTTAAACATCAGTGGGGAGAGAAAAATAAAGAAGGGGTATTTCTTTTCGCACCCCTTCCAGCTTTCCCTTTCGTCCCTCCTCCCCTGAACCAGTTATCTACTTCATTTTTTTTTCCCTAAAAGCAGTCACGTGCATTCATGAGGGTAACCTACTGCATTTACAAAATGCTGTCATGTTTATTTGATACTAGTGACATTGACCTGCAATGATCTGTGTATTTTTACAAAACATTGTAGCAGTTGGCATGCGTCTTTCTTGTTAACACTCGTTGACACATCAAATATAGCCTTTCTAAATGCTTATTTAGCTCTTTCCTTTTTTTTTTTTTTTTTTTTTTTTTCTCTTTTCAGTTTTTTTATCGCTATTTATATGAAACTTTTTGGTTCATAGAACTCCAATAAGCATTGTAACTTTGCCCTTTTCCCCCTTTTCTCTCTCCAGCCATCTTTAGGTGTATTTTGATTAGCACTTGCCTTTGTGTGGTGGGGGTTTCTCATTGTATACCACAGGTGGCACAAATACATGTTTGGTTGTCTTCTCTAATCTTGTAATGAGAGTGAAGTCTACTAATGTTATTATCTTTCAGCCTTTGTTGCTTGATTTATAATGGCTAATATCGATCCAATCTGACATCTGGTTGTTCTGTCTTTTACATTTGTCTTGATTGCTCTAGCTTTATCCTGGCTCCACCTTGCTAAATAACCTGTGCTTGATAAAGTTAAGCTGAGTGAGGATAAACAGCCTGTTCCCTACTTTCACTCATCTTCTGATTATCCTCAATATTTTAGGTTCGTAGGCTGAGAATACAGCAGAGGATTAAAAGTGCAGAACTTGGAATTTTAGAGGAACCGCAAGAGAACGAACTTCCCAATTTTCCATCTTTCATTCCATTCTTGCCTCCTCTGGTGAGTTTTTTCTTTCTTTGTGTACACAACCCCTGCCCACCCAACCCACAAACACATGCACACCTGCAACAACAAGAGGAGAGTAATAGTCTTATGGTTAAATCTTTGGAAAACTTGAAATTGATTTGTTTCAGTCAGCCTTCAAGATGCTGATATTGTGGTGGATAACCAATATATCATATGCAGAGTTCAGCAAACCTTAAGCAGTACTATGCCACTTGTTTTTCCCTTATTGCTGGGGTTATCATTTTTGGGGGCCTTCTAGCACCCACTGTAAGTGGTTTCTTGCTCTAAATCCTATGTTCTTCCGATGATTCATGTGTAATTTTTGATGCTTTCCCTTTGACTCAGCATGTGTGTGTGTGTGTCCTTTTTGGTGTTGGGGGAAGAGGGAGGGGGGACTGTGTATAACTGCAGTTCTTTTTGTGATTGTGATAAGTTGGTTCGGAAGAATGTATTCCAAGTCCTTGTTATCCTGTATCTGTGAGTTGTACCAATTGATGTTACCTTTTGTTTAAGGAAAATAAGTATAAAACTATGACGTTTACAAATTTTATAATTTGTTAGGGATTTTGCTTGTATCTATCCTGCCACATTTTCCTCTCTTAAATGTTCAAGGATGTTTAATTGTTAAATGCTTGGCTGGTATTTTCTAGTATGTATTATATAGTAATTGTGTTTACATCCTTACTTATGGCATTTACACATGTATCATACAACGGGAAAGCTTTCTGCTGATTGAATAATTAGGTTTCCTTACCTATCTGATTGAATGAAATAGACCCTCCTGAGCAACCTGTGGTCACCTCAAATCCGGTATTTGTAATAGTTGGAGATATTCTTTGCCCGATATAATTAGGGTGCCTTACCTATATGAAAGTTTTGTCGCATGAGAAAACCTGGGACTGAATCCCATGTGCATTGGGATCAGGAAGTTTATGAGAAGGGACAAGACTACCTTCAGTTGTGTAGCTCATAGTCAATGGCCCTCCATGGACATACAGAAAAAAATAAAAGTTTCCTTATGGTATGCATAGAATGGTCAACAAATTTGGAGAATATAAGTAGGACCTTGGTCAAAATGGGGAAAACATGCTTTTGTTCTCTAAAATCCATTTTGTGTTTCTGCTTCCTCGTTCATGTCACAGTTGGAGCTTAAGTTGGGATTAGGAGGCACATCATATGAAGATTTCATCCGAAGTGTGCACTTACCAATGCAGTTGAGGTACATATCATATTTTGGTCTCTTTTCATGATTTCTCGGGTGAGGGTTAGTTTGAGTTTGACACATGGTTGCCTGTTTAAAAATGTAAAATATTTCCGTGAAAATGTTCATTACCTGAAAACTACTACGTCTTTTGTAGTGAAGAAATATCATGCATAATTAAATGCTTGTTCTTCCAACCAAATTCTAACAATAACAGCGTTCCAATTTTTCTTCCAGGTTAGATTCTTATAAACACTGTCCAAGAATAAGAACTCATTTTTCCCAAAGATGTTGTCACATATAGTAAAGCTGTATTCAAGGAAAACAAAAAGGATAACAATACAATGATTTTCTCTCCATTCTTCCAATTGTCGATCAAGCTTTGTAGTAAAGATGTTATACATGATTGAATTTTTACCATCTTTTATCACCATCAACTTTATTTGAAGCCAAAACTTCGAACTCTGGAGAAATGCATTTCAGTCATTTTGCAAGCATGTGCGAAGATTTGGAACTGAAACAGTCATAATTTAGGGGCAGCTAGAAGTTTCAAACTTTTATTAGTGAGATGAATGTTATCTACCTAGATATGGAGATTGTTAATGACACCAATTTATTGCTGTTTTTTTATTTGCTTATTAACCTGCTTCACTGCCCTAAACTGCAGTCAGGTTGATCCCATTGTGGCATCATTCTCAGGAGGCGCAGTTGGGGTGATCTCAGCATTGATGGTAGTTGAAATAAACAATGTAAAACAGCAGGAGCATAAAAGGTGCACGTATTGTCTTGGAACTGGTACGTACGTCGGATCTATCCCATTTTCACATTACTATACATTTACTCTATTGTTGTAAGTATCTATTTTTGAGATGGTTGTACTATATTATGCTCTGAGTGGGAACTGGATCACATATGTTTCAGGGGTGGAATTTGCACTGCAGAAATTCTTGTAATAGTTAGGGATAGCTTTTTAAAGATTTTTGTGTACTATAAACTTTTTGTGTATTTATCTAATTGCACTCACTGAAATCTGTAATTAATCTATAAATTTCTCGTTTAAATAGAAGATGACAATGTTATGCATTTAATAACGCTCTCATTTCCTTTTCAACTTTTTCATTTTTATGTTCCCTTTTATTTCTGAGTTGGGGAAACAGAGATTTGTAACTTCTTCATCCATAAATAGGGGGTTTGCTTCTAGTAATTCTCTAATGCTCTCACTAATTATCAGCACCACCAGGATTTCCCTCCGCCAAGACCATGAAGCACAAACATGGCCTAAGCCTGTCTCTAATTCACTTTTTTCTTCCGTATCCCATCATGAAATTATAAAAATCCACCAACCATTTCTATGGTGTTATCTAAGGTGTTACTATTCTGAATGTTTGGCATTTATTGTAATGTATCAAAGGTTTAAACTAGGTAATGGTGAGTTAACTTCGGTTATTGTGCATTAAGAGAGACAGACCAATGAACTGGGATAGTCAGGTTGAGAAAGCATGAGGCAAAGTAGTGAGTGGCTGACGAGGTGGAGAAAATTATAGTATAGGTGTTTTAGGTGTTTGAAATACATATTTCAAATGTGTTTTAATAATCCTGCACTAATCTATATGATATTTTTATTGGATTTGGCATCGATTAATGGTGGGCCAAATTGAGACTTGGTTGAAGTATAAGCCCGAAAAATTTGCAATTGAAAGTGAGATGGTGTGACTAAAACTTGGAGCAAACTACAAGATGGTGAAGCATAATTTTTTTTTAATCAAAAAATAGAATGTTTGGAGATTTGTAGATTTGGTCAGAATGGTCTTTATCTGCTTTAGTCATTGATGCAATTAATGAAAAGAGAATGTTGAAGCTTAACTTCAGAATAAGGAGGCTGAATCATAGGAACCTATTGGAGTGCAATAAACTAAATTTGAAAGGTCAGAACTTATGAGTTTGTAATGGTCGATGCGCCAAACCAAGTTGGTGGTTTTTGGGTCCATAGTTTTTGGCCCGAGCATGGAACTATCCCATGAAATCCTAAAATCTTTCTCCACTATTCATTTTACATAAAAACCCAACAATTTTAGTTGAAAAATTACCTTGTATGGAATCTGTCACATTGGGTCTCTCATTTAGATAAGTTAGTGAAAACATGTAGTTAGGAGTTTATAATTGAGAATTTGACATCCTCTCTTACTTTCTAATTGATTGATGCAGGATATCTTGCTTGTGCTCGCTGTTCAAGCACAGGAGCATTAGTTCTTATTGAACCAGTATCAACCGTGAATGGTGGAGATAAGCCCCTATCTCCACCTAAAACAGAAAGATGTTCAAATTGTTCAGGATCTGGAAAGGTCAGAGATCTTACAATCTAGTTTTAAGGTTCTTTTTCCTGTTTAAACGAGTCTATACATATATCAAATAGGCTTTCTCCCTGATAATGCACATGGCACATATGTTCCCGGACGAACAGCTGATTCAGAGAGTCCGCAACAAATTTTATGCCGCTAAGATTAGAAGGAAGAAATGATGCTTAATGCGGTGTAACCTACACATGACATAGTCTGCATGGGAATGTTTATCTTTATGCAGCCCAATGAATGGAATCAAAAGCAAAACATGTTCAGCCCCTAGTCTGATTCTTGCAAAACTACGAAAGAACTGAAATTTGACTGCTTTCGTGAATCTTGTGTTTGTTTTTCGTGCAATACATCGAAGTTTGAAAGCACCATGTTGAGTTTTAACACCGTATTTTTTGGCAGGTTATGTGCCCCACATGCCTTTGTACTGGCATGGCAATGGCAAGTGAACATGACCCTCGGATCGATCCCTTTGATTAGGTCTGCATCAACGTGAGCTGCTTCTCTGAATCAGTTTGATTGTACAATTTTCTGCCAGAATTGTCTTCGTGTCAACACAAGGTAATTTCTGATGGACAAACAACTCAAGAAAACTATAGACGACTCCATATATACCAATAAATTGTATTCTACTCCCGAGGTACAGAAGAGGAACCATAGCTGTGTTCGTGACAACACAAAGTGATTTTTGTATATACAAACAGTTCTGGAGGTTAATTACAGTCTGCTGATAAATTGGATTTCTACTATAAACAGTGGCTGCATTCTTCATCTTTGCAAGAAGTAAAAATGACGCCATAAAAATATTGGAAACTTCGACCCCCTTTGCACATTAGTCCAGAACTATTGAAAACTGTATCTCATGTTCTTTTGCTTATAAGCAGGAGAATTTGAACTTTTTTACATAATATCATAGTTCAGATTGAAGTAAGATAAATTTTTTATATAATATCAGAATCCAAATTTAAGTGTGATATTATTTCGCTCTTAACAAATATTACTAAAGATGCACTTAGGATGAAGGAGCATGTTTATGCTCGGGACAGGAGTATAATGAAATTGGTGTGTATCCTGTATGGCATTAAAATTTTGTCATAGAATTTTTTATATATGAAAAGATTATCCTTATTCTTAACAAACCAATTTGCCGACTGCCAAGGTTATCCTTGGGAAGATGTTACCCCTGGGAATCTGTCTGCATAAATCTTGATAATCAGCATCCACAATGTTTTTAGCTCTTTTAACATTTCCCAACTGAAATTGAAAAACATATTATGTCAAGATGATGGGACCTACATAATTTTCCTTCGTCAACTCAATTTTACATTATCAGACTGCCTCAGCTGTTGAGAATGCTGCCTGAAACTGTCTCCATAACTTAAACTGAGATGAGACCCATGCCACATTTCGTTTCTTTGACTAGAAAAGGCCAGAAGAATTACATGCTCTACGATTACAATTCTCATAACTTTTTACATTGCATTCCGATCCTTAAACACTACATTACCCATCATCCACCTGATGATGTGGGATTAGCCAAATGCTAATCATCAAATACACCACAAGAAGTAAGACTCTTCAGCAAAGCCACTATAATTACGAGGCTTAGTTACTCATCTCAAAACTTACATATTATATGAGTTTTCTTACCGATCCTACACTCAATACCATTAAATCTACTGGTAAAAATGCATTTCCCTGATGAGCCCATATTGAATTTCTTCATTTCTTCTTCAACCACTCTCTGCAGGGGTTGGCTGATGTCGCCCAATGCCCATGCTAAAGATATATGGGGTCGTGGATCCTGTGATAAAAAATGGGGCATGGTAAAAAACTCTAAAAAATATGCAACATTAATTGCTGCAAAAGAATCTCTTCGTTTTTCTCTTTGCTGCATTTTCAAGAAAGTGTCACCTAAGGCAAATAACAGACTTAAATAAACAAGAGTGGTGATAGCCATACTTTATAGAACTCGGGCAGCTTGTGAAGCCTATAAACCTCGTTGACAGCCTGAATTTGCTTTGTTATCTGAAATAAATTGAAGTTACACAAAATCAATTGCAGAGGAAATCTGGAGGAATTTGCTACAATGTGGAAATATACGAAATAAGGATGCTTCTTAAGAGGCCATTTCTCTAAATAGGAGTCAAACTCCTCATAAGTAGAGCATGACCTCCCATCAGCCAAATATCAAAAGTTAGAACAAAAGCTTAAAGAGGTAGATATAAGGACTTCGTCTAGTGATCATCAGCTAGTTATATCTATTTCTTTGTGAAACAAGTAGACATCCAATATCCATGGAAAAGTGGCTGAAAAGCTGAACACCACAGCTTATTTGAGGTTGAAAGTTCCAGATGAGTTTGCTATTTTCTTTGCGTTCACCTTTTCCATAGTGGGTAATGTTCCAGTGACATATTATGTGTATGTTCATAAAAAATCTGTATAAACTAATTCGAAACTTGGATGGAACATGGAGGAAACATCAAATTCGAGCATACCTCAGCTAATCCTCCTGTGATGATTTCAATTGATAAAAAGGTACGGGTACGATCGTCGTTCACAAAAACTTGCCACTTACTGAAATCAATCCAGTATCTGCTTCACAAGAGAATTATGTGTTAAGGTGGAAACTTACAATATCGGCTAAACAATTGATTTACACTTCAATTACTAGAAAAAATAATCCGACCGGTTCTGATACTGAGCTTCTGCTGAAGCATTGCTACCACCGAGCCAATCTGGTGCACTCGGATCGGGACAGTTCTTCCCAAACTTATGTGGAATTCCCTTCCTAATGCAACTTGCTCAAGCTTCTGCTCATCTCTGCACAGAATGTTAAGTGGGACATCAACATCAACGACATGAAGACCAGGTACAAGAGATGAGACCCTTTTCAAAAACAAGGCCAGCTCCTTCTTGGGTACAGATGGTATGTAAACTGAAAGCACATAGATCAAACAAAGGTCTAAGTAGCACGAATTTGAAAAATTGAGGCAAGAAAACAAAGTCATGAACTTATCACCGGCAAGAATAATTTAGAGAAGAAAGCATTAAAATCGAAAAATTGAATTGACAAATGCAATTACCTGGGATGTACACATGCAATGCATAGTTTCCTTCTACATGGGGAAAGCTCCTAACTCTTGTGGCCTCACCAAAACGGAGGCCGTCCTGAATCCCTTCTGACAATCAGAACATCAAACATATAGTAAGCAAAAGCTAGAAAATCATCAAACGCTGATAAACTATTGGTTGTTCAGAAAGAAGAAGAACGAAAACTAAACACTAATTGATTTGTTTTCAGAGTGTTTCTCGGAACCAAACATAGTATTTATAGAAATAGCGTGTGTGGGTAAGCTACCGTGGGATTCGAAGTGGAAGGCCTGAGGAGGGAGACAGGAGGTGGAGGCAAAGGGTTTACGGAATCTCTTGAGCCGATGGTGATCGGAGTTGGAGCATCGTTGTCCGAGTCGGAGGATGCGTCTCCGTACGAGGCTTTCAGGGCCTCCATTTTCTCGCCCTCAGCACTTCAAGGATCGGAGAAGAAAGCACCTTTCCCTTTCTCCTTCCACCTTTCCTTTAGCTTCTTTTGATCTCTGCCATTGGTGAGTCCACTGGAACTGTAAGCAACTTTTTAGTAGACCCGATTACACAAAAACTCCTCAAATGAATGACTCATTCAATGGGTATTCTTCTCATATAGCAAATTGGTAAAATCTTCAACCATACGTTTCGTTTCTTGATTAAAAGCCCAACACAAAACCCAAATCTTTCCTAAACCCATTAGGTTCGCTTCCATGTTTATTCCCTTATTCCTTTTCAATCTTGTTGATAGAAAACATTGGACAATCTTGGTCGCACATGTCCACTATTTTATTTTATTTTATTTTTAGACTCGTAACTAATTAATAAAGAAAATTGATACTTTTAGATATAAAAAGAATAACAGATTAAGATATTATAATTTAGGATAATTATTATATTAATATATCATTTTACTTAGTAACAAATATCACTAGCTAACAAGTAAATATTATATGTTACCCTTAAATTTAAATTCTAACCGTTATTAGATGACGATAACTTTAAATAGAATGGGAATACTAAAAAACTAATGTGTGTTAAAATTCTTCGAACAAAATCTGTTCATAGGACACAACTAAGCTCTAAAACATAGTAGAGCTTAGAAAAACAAAGCAATATGTGGATAATAAATATAAGATTAAAAAGCATGAAAGAGAATGATGAAACAAAAATGGCAACAACAATAGTAGAGAAGTGGGTATGGAGAGTGCTTGTATAGAAGATATTGTAAAACAAGTATCATAAGTTTAATTTTTTTTAATTATATTTTTAATTGAACTTAAATACGCTGTAGGAATGAATTGTTAATTTTTAATTTAAATTATATAGCAAAGTTTGGTAGAAGTTTTAAATTATAAAAAATATCAAATTCATCAATAACTGTTTTTCAATATGGCTTATTGATCAAAACACAAGAAAATTTTAAAACTCAATTTTCGAATGATAGGAGAAAATGATTGGGTGCTTTAACAATTCTAAACCTATATGATCGGAGGCACAGACATATTTTGTTATTCTTTATGACAAGAGACAAGGGTGAAACATAAAGAGAAAATAGAAAAGAAATTATAAAATTTTAAATCATCACCAACAAATATTTAAAAATTTAATAAATATTTTATCTGTCAAGAAGAGGCCCAATTATTTGAATCTGTCCGAACGCGGGGAAGAGGAACCACACACAGAGCTTCAAACGGCTGCTTTCTTCCGACGTACGCCTCCGCCTCCTTCTCTTAGGGTTCAGGTTCAGCTTGGTAGTTACATTTTCCTCTTTATGGCCAAGGAAAATGCTGATTTGATCGTGCCTCGAATGTGTCGCGGAGAAATCACAGATGAACAGAGGGCTCGAATTTCTCGGAACTTCAGAGCCGCAAAGGCTCTACTTGCTCGCAAAAGGCCTCGTCTCGAAGCAGCCCCTCGTCATCAATCTCACCCTCATAAGTAATCACTCTTCTACAGTGAAATTTCATTTTCTTGTCGGTAATTCCTCTTTGTTTGTCGAAGATAGAGCTGGGTATCGGAACAGTTTGCTTGTTAGATTTTTACGCGGTTACTAAGAGATGAATCATGAAATTCTCCACCAAAATGCGCCTAATCTCATTGTTTGGATGCGAGTTTTTTCTTCTTTTTGCGTATTTCAATATTTGTGTCAAGCAAACAAAGAGTAGGATTTTATCTGTGACATACTGCTTTCCTTTACCTTTCTTGACCATGTACAAGCTGAGGTTCAATATCGGAAGCATCCTTTACTATAATTTTTCTCTTCAACCAAACTGACAATTCGAATTGAGAGGGCTGTGGAATTGCAGAATAAATATGCTCGAGTCAATAAGTCAATTTTTATTTCTTAATGTCTGTCTTGTTGGTTAATGGTGCCAAAAATTGGATAAATTTTAATAATGCTGACCATTTCTAATTTCAGAACTGAGGATACGGGCGGAATTGCAACTCCGGCTCGAGTGTCCAGCGTCAAGAGACTTCCTCTTCAGGAGGTAGTGACAAACACGCTCTCCCCATCTTTTGTGGCGGGGGTTAAGTCAACCGTTTGCGTAAATAGTAGCAGTTCATGTTCTGGGGGCTCAAGTATCTGTCAGAGGAAATTAATTGATCATAGTTCGGAAGCAACGGAGGTTAATGTTCCTTTAGAGAATGATCACGTGTTAGATTCTTTTAAAACTCCTATAAAACGGCCAGAATCTTTTACTTCAGTTGACGCTGCTTCAATGCCGAGCATTCTAGATGATGATTTTGATGAGTTTGTTTTGGAAGAAATAGATGCTTTTTGTGAGCGGAACTCTACAGCAAAAGCAGGGCGGCAGGTTCCAAGTGGTGACGTTTCTTTGGATACTGAGCATAACAGTAATAGTAGTGGTGATCTCAGTAACACTTTGGAGCCAGCCACTAGCTATGAGAGTGTGAAAAATGAAGGCACATTGGACTCCGGGAGAGATTTTGATGCTCGATCAAACGGGTCAGATACTCCTCGGACAGTATGGAGGGGGAACATGCCGGAGGAGTACCAGAAATATTTGGGGTCTCTTAATGACAGGCAAAGAGAAGCAGCTTGTGGTGATATTTCAATCCCCTTAATAATTGTTGCTGGTCCAGGAAGTGGAAAGGTTCTTCCGTACCTCCCTATCTCTCTCGTACACACAAAGCAAAATACTTTTCCTGATTATTTTGATAGATTCCAGTTTAGACACGATATAACTTTTCTTCCACAGTTGGAGCTGAAATTTCTGCTCTTAATGTCAGACTTCCACAATGGTTGGGCGTATCTTAATGCTTCTTAATGAGGTACTGCCTCTTTTCTCCTCTGAATCACCTATTTCTTTGTGCTTTGGTTTAACAAGACACTCATTAGCTTTTTATTTTTTTAATATTAATTTACCATCCATCAAAACATGTTTAGGGTATTAGTCCGTCAAACATTCTGGCAATGACTTTTACTACAGCAGCAGCTTCTGAAATGAGAGATCGTATTGGAGCAGTGGCTGGAAAGGCAACTGCTAAGGAGCTTACAATCAGCACATTCCATTCATTTTCCTTGCAACTTTGTCGTTTGCATGCAGAGAAGTATGTGGACTCAGATTATATGGAATTTATGCACATTACAGATGATTTATGTTTGTGCTTTTGAATTTTGTTTGTCTCATAGAATTAATAGAATACCCATCCACACTTTCAGTATATGAAAGCTGCTCTCGTCCCCGCAAGGAAAACTTTGCGGTCGACACTGCAAATACTTAGGAATATACCTAGAAGAGTGTTGACTTACATCGTTTCTTGGGTACTTTTTGGAATTTCTATTACAATTTTGAAGTCCAATTTACAACTTACTTGTGGTTAACATGTGCCCTAAGTTGATAGGTTCCATTGTTATCCGGAATTACAATGGCAAGTTGTCTTGCATAGTGGTTCCTCTTTTACTTTTCCACATTTGTAATGGACATATTCCACTCAGCAGACTTTTAATCCTAACTATCTGGGGTCTGTATGACTGCCTTTCCTACAGTGGCTCTTTGCTACATGACAAAATCTTGACGGTCTACTTGAAAAATCTTTGACGACATAGTTGTTTGACTTATACTAAGCACCACATATATTTGTTATCTCCCTTTTATATTTATCCTAGCTTATTTTCCATTGTATTTTTTTTTTTTGGTAGTTCTATCTTAACCATCATATCATGGCAATCTGCCAACTTGCTTAATGTCCTCTTTTCTTATACGCTCTCTGAGCCTATTTGAGGACTAAGATGGCGTTCACATTACAGGTTAGGGCGCACATCGGAATTCCTAATATATGGACATGGTCAGCAGAGAAAAGCAACTATTGAGGCCGTGAGGCTTTTAGAAAATGAAAGAAATAGAGAAAATCATGATGACTGCAAACTTGGAGAAGCATCTAATCACATAATGTCTCCGCAACATTTCAAGGATAAGTCAAGGAAATGGCTGAAGTTTGTGACCAAGGTGTTTTTTCCTTAATCAGTATTATTATATTGGATGCTGTATTTTTTTGCAGTTAACGAATACTATATATATGGTATAGAAAAGCCAGTAATAGCTTTCATATATAGAAATCAGTTATTATTAATAATATTATTTTTCAGATTTTGATTCTCTGTTTATGTATATGGATGTGTTTGTACATGTTACATGATGGACTTTGTATCGGTAGCATGCATTAATTTAATCCATTTCAGGGTAAAGCTTCTGGAAGGACTCCTGAAGAATGCCGTGAAATGGGGGATGATATAGGAGTAAGCTGTTTAATTGTTGTTTCTGAAGGTTTTTTGGTGCTTCTGCCTTACAATTTGGTGATTCTAAGCTCTGGATGTGAATCAGGCTGCAATTCTTCAGAACTATAATGACATTTTGAGATCTTGCAATGCTCTCGATTACCATGACCTAATCAGCTGTTCTGTAAAACTGCTCACTGGTTTTCCTGAAGGTTGATATTCCTTGACATAAATTTACCCAGCGTATGCAACTTTGGACGTTGATTCATATTTTGACAATTTTGCCTTTTTTCTTTTTTTAATGTCCAATTGCAAGTATTCAAGGAGTGCCAGGATTTGTGGAAAGCCATTGTAATAGATGAGTTTCAAGACACAAGTTCCAAGCAATACAATCTTCTTCGGATTCTTGCATCCCACAACTGTATAACTATTGTTGGTGATGACGATCAGGTGTGCTCAAATCCTTTTAGAGTTGAAGTTTTGGTTCTGTTTTTCTTCTATATATATATATATTCATTTGGTAATTGAATTTCCTTTTAATGTGGGTCTGAATCCATGCTGTTCAAGGGACTTAATTCTAAATTCCCTTACATGTTCTATTGCAGTCCATTTTTAGCTTTAATGGAGCTGACGTTTCTGGATTTGATTCGTTTCGCCAAGATTTTCCAAACTACAAAGAGGTTTGCTTTGCCCTTCTGACTCATACATGTTACATCATTATATATATGCCATTCACAAAAATGTGTAAAACTAGAACTGTGAGTTCTTGCAAAGGAGTTCATGTGGTAGTAGTTTGTTTTGATTCTTTTGACTTTTCAATATATTTATGATTCAGATCAGACTAAATAAAAATTATCGATCCACACGCTGTATTGTGGAGGCTGCATCTTCTCTCATACAAAATAATACAAAGCGATGCCAGTTAAAAGATGTTGTTACTGATAACTCTTCTGGATCTAAGGTAATATAATTTTGTCTCATTCTTTAGATTAGTTCTTTTGTTCAATTTGCTACTTATCTTTTGGGCAGTTGCATAATTTCCGGGCGATTTGTCCCTTTATACACAGATAACCATCAAAGAATGTTACAGTGAGGATGCGCAGTGTGCATTTGTCGTTGATAAGATCTTGGAAACTGCTTCTTTTGGTTCTGATGCTAGCTGCTCCTATGGAAATATTGCAATTCTCTACCGGAGGCAGGTGAAACTTACCTCCTTAAAGTAGATTTTCACGATACAAACATTAAATCTGGTGACTAATTTTGGCTTAACCTTCTATATATCAGGTGTCAGGAAGAGTCTTCCAAATTGCCTTCCGTGAGCGGAAAATACCTTTTAATCTTCACGGTGTAGCGTTCTACCGAAAAAAGGTTGTTGACGTTCTTTAGTTTACAAGGATAGCATTCTGTTTCATCCATTCCATTTGATTATATGGAATATGATATGCATGAGTCTTATCATTTGAGGGTGGCTCTACTATGAAGCGTGGCCATTTTATTTCCTATTCTTTTATAATGGTTGGCCAGACATCTTTCTACGAGGTTTTCTTGCGTCTCCTAATTTCTTTGGCTGCGGGAAATGACTAGTTTTTTTTAACATAATCATAATGAAGTATTTTAGGAAAAATGAAGGCCTTGTCTTGAAAAAGGTTTCAAAATTGAGAACTGGTTTCTCCCTTAAAAGCTATGTTCGGAAATTTGTTTTTTGAAAGAAAACATTGAAGGTGAAATTAAAATACCACTGGGGTGTCCTAAAAACCGGAAAACAAGAAGGCCATGGAAAACAGTGAAAAAACAGGAGGATAGTAAGTCATAATGCTGCTGCACAGTAGAAGGATTATGCTGTGATTCCTGTAGGCTGCAAGGCACTTTTTCTTTTCTTCTTTCCTGATTCCTCTGTCCCCATGAGTTGAGCTACAGACCAAAAAAGCAACGGTCTAAAGGCTCAACTACCAAAAAGCGTGATTCTTCATTAGCCATCCGTTTTAGGACTTTTGGCATAATGATCTTGGATTATAACACAGTCCCGCAACAAGATTGCAGCTGGTCTGGAGCTCTGGAAGTGGGTGATTGGATCTTGTTCTTAGTGAGATGCGGTGGGTAAGACTTTGTGCTTATAGGAGGTTGTCTTTGCTAAGTACCTGTGGATGAACGCGGTGATTGTAGTTGGACTCACTAGATTATATTTGGTGAAGGAACAGTGTGGGTGGACGACGTTGAGGCTTTGTGGCCATTGGTTGACTGAGGGTATTGATCTCATGGGCACGAGAAACGTTAGATTTTCAACTTGAATTGTGAAGAAAATGGTTCATTTTTAGTTTTGCATCAAAATAGGATGTTCTGTCTGTTTATTCACAAAATGTCTATAGGGAAGGAAAAATTAAAAATAAGAATGCGCTCACATGAACAGTTAGTGTACCGAATGTAGAGGTCTTATGTGGCATGTCCTATAGAAAACTTAAGTCTATAGAAACTATGCAATTATAGGACATGGACAAAGTATATAGGACATGCCACATAAGAAATGGACACGGAGTGGACTTTGTCCATTTCTAGAAAACTTAAGTCTCGAATGTGGAGGTCTTATGTGGCATGTCCTATAGAAAAATAATTGCTGGGAGTTCAACATTATTGGTTGTGTATTATGTGGACTAGGCTACATAAGTAATTGCCTTATCGAAGATAATGCTTTCATGTGTTTTAAGATGAGACACAATGGATAGCCTTCTCCTTGTATCAGTACTTGAGTAATTGAGCAGTCTATTTCAACTTAATTTTTGCGTCTTTTGGAAACTGTTTGGCTGGTCAGATATATAAACATTTAATTACAAGCAGCATGTGTATCGGAAGTCATGTTGTCATTTAGAATTGAATAATTTTACTAGTTTTTATGTAGAGTTGTCCAAATTAAAATATTGACTTCTATTTCAGTGGAACTGTATGGCACCGCCTACTTCCGTTGTCTCTTCCCTGAAACAAGGCTTTGGGAATTGCCGTCGTTAATTTTTCCTTTTGTGGTTATTGATGCTAGAGCGACCTGATTGTTGGCCTGAAATTGCAAACTATATGGTTATCCTAATATTCTGTACAATTTCTCAGCTCTTCAAAACATTCATGTTGTTGTGCCCTTCTGTTTTCCTTTATGTTGACATTGATGCTATTTTCTTATAATTGCATTGACTTGCATACAGTGCTACTGTGTTATTTTATTGTTGATTTAGTTTTTCTTACATCAGGTCATCAAAGCGATTATTGCTATCCTTAGAACAACTCTACCGGCTTGTGATGATGTCCCATACCGTCAGGCGTTCAAGGCTTTACTTCCTTGTGAGAAAGAGGAAAAGAAGAGGGTATTTAAACAATATGTGCTCTTTTATATAATCATTTTAGGTGAGGCTTACAAAGACCTCTATCTCCCTTGCAGGTAATTGATCACATTAACAAAATATCAGCTATAAGACAGTGCAGCTTTCTATTAGCTGCTTCTGATATATTTGGTGCAAAGATTTCTGGTACCTTCAAAAGGTTCGTTTTCCAAGTTTATGTCAGTGTTCTAACATGTGATAGGTAGCTCATTTTGTGTGTGGACGCGTATGAATGTCTTAGATTTGGCTTGCAATCTGCTGGAACTCACCAGATTCAATAAAAGAAAAGTGAAAAAAGCGAGGATTCACCAGCAATCACCAGCAATCTCTGGTGTTGGGTGTATATCCAAATATGGATTTGGATTATTGTATGAATCCACCTGAGATGTGTTGGGTTGGTTTAGGAATGGTTTGCATAAAGTTTTTGTTAGCTACGCATTTGGAGTGGCTTTATTGGGCTGAGGTACTGACAGTTATTGGCTAATTGGCCAAAGTTTGAACCTTGACCCACAAAGGGATATGCATAAACTAGGTAGAAAATCAAATCAACTGCCAGTTGTCGTTGTCTAGAATAGGAATAAGAGGCTTCTGCAACAAAACAGCAATCTTCATCTTTGACGGAGTTTGCCAACAATGACAATCGGAATGCTGCCAGAAATAATTGACAATCAAAACATCAGATATACTTGATTCAAATATTGCACAGCCACCACTTGAGTCTTTAGAAACTGAAGAACTACTGGACACCTCTGACGTTAATCACTTCTCTTGAAGTATTAACAGCATCGATGTTCTTTCATAACAGCAAACAGATTGGTTGAAACTACCAGTTATTACTTAATCATAACTGTATATAGCTCACCATTATGGGCACCGTACAACTACCTGCATAACTTACATTATTAAGGCACAGAGGATGACAATTGCGAGTATGGAGGTTACCGCTGTTAATCATCTCCCCCAGAATAGTGATGATGGTGCCCTCTTCCTTCATTGAAATCATAGAGCTCACTTACTCACTAGTGACCATACTAAGGATTTAAAGTTGAATAAAAACAAAGAGAAGAAGGTAAGGGCAAACAATCAAAGGATAGGTTTCGAAGCACAAAAGCATTGATACCATGAAAGGTTTGTTATTTATCTTCACTATTTTTTCTGCTGTATTATTCTACTTATTTGTTGGTACAATGTTCTGAATAGGACAGTTCACTAAGGATGTCTCATCATGTTTCTAAAGCATGGGCACACCACACCCCTTTTATAAACTTTGAGATTGAAAATAAAAGTGGGCAAGATAGCTTCAAGGAAATTTTAGAAATTATAGGCACAGTAATTTTCGCATGTATTTAGAACCTACAAGAGAACAATTAGTTTCATTGTACATTCTTCTGAGAGAACAATTAGTTTCATTGTACATTCTTGTGAGAAACTATGTGATGAAAACACAGAGACTTAAGTTTTCTAGAAATGGACAAAGTATATCACACGAACAGTTGGTGTACCGTCGCAGGTCTCATTTGAGGAGATCAAACAAAGCCTGCATAATCCTGAGCCGTTGCTAGCTCAATCAGTTGTGTAAGATAATTACCTGATTGTGAAGCAATTGGAATTACGAAATCTTCTAGAATTTCAACTTTCTACTCTATCAGTTCTTGCAGCACTGCATTGTTAGCATAGCTTTTTTCTATTCTTCTATCGAAAATCTTGAACATACGAGTGGTTGGGACAGGCCTTTTAAATGCAATCTAGAGCCCATACAACGAGCTCGTTTGATCCGGATATTGCAAAGCTCTGGTTTAAGTGCAGGAGCTCTCTCTCTCTCTCTCTCTATATATATATATATATATATACACATATGTTTGTGTTTATGTGCTTTTTGTGATGATTGTATGCCCTCTTACTATGTAATATCTCTGAGTATCCTTTTTGAATATATGATAATAGGAGTCAGCTCACCCAAGGACGCAAGGTGCTGTCAACACTTGAGATGGTATCAAAACTTGTTCGCAGGGTAAATAAGCTGAGTCATCGTCTTGATATTTCTTATTGGTAACAAGTAGTACAATTGTTCTATATCTCCATTGATAAAATGGGAAGTTTCTTCTACATGGTGGGAGTACATATAAATAAACTGAATTTTGTGGTTATTTGTGATCTGATCTTGGTTTGACTTTTCAATTCTTTCAACCTTATGTCATTTCATTGAAATTTAGCCATATGAAAGGAACTCTTGACATTTTTAAAGCTTTCTTCTTTTCTTATTCTTATTCTTTTTTCTTCCTATCTAAAGCATTTCCAAGTTGTTTGATGGTAGTATGTGCTAGACCCATGGTTGATACTTGCTTTCCTTTTGTCTCTAATTGAGTGATTTGGTCATTAATTTATAGATTTCCATTGCAGTTGATTGCTTTACTTGTTTTCACAGAAATTGACCTCGCATATAAATTCTTACAGGAACAATCAATTTCAGCTGTCATAACCTCAGTAGCAAACATGTTACCTCAGGTTTGTCTTCCATTTGGCATTATTATTTTTTATTTTATTTCATTTTTAAAATAGAATGCTTTTAAAAACTAGTTTGAAAAGAAACCTGATCATTGACATGGTTCAAGAAGTTTTCCTTGTTCGATGCTGATTTTTAAATAAGCTAACGTTTGCACATTATTTGCCACCTTATTCATTTGTTTGTCCCCTAAGGTATCTGACATGCATTCAGATAGTTTTATTTGATGCAAAATTGATCTTGCATTTCTTTTCCATTCAAATGTTTGATTGCCTTTGTTCTGATTTAGTACTAAAATAACATTTAACCAATTATGCTTTAATTTTTAAGAAATACCTTCTCGAGCAACGGGCAATTGTTGATGTTGATGGAGGAAAATTGTTGAATGAAGACAATGACAGTAGATCTGTAAGTATGGAGTTTATATTGAAGTTTCAAACTATCTTGTTCTTACCTGAATCTAGTGCGTTCAGTTGGGTTTCAATTTGATCACTTCTCCAAACAGGTTCTTCAGTACTTACTGGATGATGTCTCTGAATTTTTATCCACTAAACTCGTTGCTGCTGAAGGGGTTAACAAAGTTATAACAGAAGAGAATGGTTGTATTCATGTGCTGAAAGCTTTTACTGACTATATATCTGAGCGTGAAGGAGAAAATTTTCGCACTAGGAGACATGAGAATGAGAACTCTGTCAGCTTGACTACCATTCATCAGGTATTTCTGACTCCCACAATCCTCTTTCTTTAACATGTTGAGACCTTCCTATTGCTTTTATTCTGGAGTTTGGAACTATTTTTCGCTCAACTTTAATTCAACCCCTCTCTTCTTGTGCAGTCAAAAGGCTTAGAATGGGATGTTGTTTTCATTGTTAAGGTACTTGACACATTGATTTCAGTGTTGCCTGACATGCTCTTTATTGCTGCACTTATAAATGCATCGTAGTTATTTCTAAAATTTTTTATGTTGTTTCGTAGTTAGTAATTTCTTTTACACATAATTTTATTGTAGTATTGAAGGCATTTTTCCCACACTAATGGTTTAATCAATTACCCAGGTGAATGAATCTGAAATCCCTTTGTTGCATGAATTTAATGGTATTGCGAAGGAAAATGGGAATTCAATTGAGGTAATTTTGTTCTTGCGTGGAACATTGTCTTCGTTTTTCTTTCAGTTAATAGATTCCTTATTTTTTTAGTCACTTTCTCTATTCTTTTGATTCTTAGGAGGAAAGGCGCCTGTTATATGTTGCAATGACTCGTGCTCGGAAAAAGCTATTCATTCTGTATGTCATGATGGATTCCAACTGGCAGGTGCACGACACAAGATTTTGTTAATGTCCATTTCCTAATATGAAATATTCCTGTAACTCAGTGCTCTCTAATTTCTATAATATTTCAAGAAACTGGTTTAACCACTTAAGAAAATAACATGTAAAATTTTCAAACTATACTTCCATGCTACTAATCACTCGAATAAAAATATCAAACTTGTATTTACAAAAATTTTGAAAATATTATCATTTGTGCTTCATTACTTTTACTACATTTCATAGAAAAGTGATTGATTTAAAGACAACTAATGCACTCATGGTATTGGTTCATAAAATTTTATTTCCTTTGTACATATGGTTGTCGAAAGGCTAAACACCATTTGTAATTAGAATTTTCATGCCTTTTTATTTCAGATGCTTCAACCATCAAGATTTCTAAAAGAAATTCCAGATCATCTTCGAGAAGTTCAGGTTTGTCATTACTTGTCCTTTGACATGGATTGTTACTTCTTGAAATAATAAATTGAGTTAAGAAAACTGTCAGATGTAAAAAAACATTTAACCTATTTAATTATTGAATCCTTATATGGTTCACATTGGGGATTTGATATCTTTTATCACTCAACATCACTAGTTCTTATTTTGCACCCGTTCTTGATGAATGGCTTGTTTATGTAGGCTGAACTCAGTTTACAAGATTTACAAAGAAAGGAGGAATGTGTTCCAAAAGAAACCGTGCAGTCTTTGGTTGATCTACCAAGAGAAAAAGAACTTTCTGAAGTTGATATGGTGCCAGATGATTTTCCAGATATTTCTAATTATAACGATTCAAAAGAATGGAAAGAACTGCATGAGACAAGCAACGGGAATGGTTTCTTAAGAAGGTTCTCCTCCCATTTAAACATTACCATCACTTTTGGTGCTATTTATTGTAACTGAACCTGGTTCCTATCATTCTTTACAGATTCAGTGTTGAGGATAGACTGGTTATTTCCCATTTATTCCATCAATGGGCAAAGAAGCAAGCATTTCAAAATCCTAAGAGGCTACTTGACAAGGTGACTTTTATCTTGTTTCAAATTTCGTCTTGTAAGTTCTGAATAGCATAGCCATTTGGCCCACCCTATGTTGTGTAATAGTTTCGTAACCTCTTCACTGATTACAAACAACGTGAATTTCCAAGCAGATATTGAGGATAACTGAAAGAAGATTTTTCCTACCACGAAATGATGAAATTGCTAGAGATTGCAAATAGGCAGGGAATAGCAGTTCACTTAGAAAAACTGTTATGAGCTTATTGACAGGGATTGCAATCTAGTTACTAAGAGTTAGTATTAAGATTGAGTGTACGTGGAATCTAGTCGATTTGGCTGTGTTTAGGCAGTGTTGCATGTCTACGTTAGTGCTTAAGGCATATGATAATGATATTGTAGCTGTGGCAGAGATGTTCTTGAGACTGAGATGAAATCTTTGAAGCTTCTAGAGATTGAATCATACTCTAAAACAATATAGATATGTTTTTTTTTTCTACTAAACTATTTATGTTCTTAATACTGATCAACAAATGAATTTGTACATATTTTTGGCTTCTGCTTATTTTCTGCTCTAGTTTTTGCACAAGCTTCTGGCGATGTTTGTATCATATAAATGGAAACAAGCATTCATGTGGAACTTTGAGACTCTTATCTTTGGTGAGCAATCTCAGAAATGAAATGAAATGAATCCGAACATGCAAATACTGATCACATTACTTTATTCTATTTACAGGTTGGCTTTGTGATTGATGAACGCCTAAGAGGCAAGAAAAACAAGCACAAGGTCATACGTTTTGTCCAATTACATTTCAGTACAAGTTATATTCCTTTTCTCCCCTGTGATATGTTCCGCTTTGTTGCAATAAGAATTTCTGCACTTTTAGTTTTACAGAAACTGTATTTGGTAAATATAGCTATGTGATTTCTTTGAGTGCCTGAATGGCTGCACCCAGCTATCTAACACATTTATTATCAGATGGTGTGACTGTCATGTGTATACTAATTAAAAGCAAGAATACATGGAGATGTTTTACACACGTTTTTTTTCCTGGTTCTTTCCTCTTACTCTCTAAAACCCTGATATTTCCATTTAAGAACTTAAGTTTCTTATTTCTTTCTTTCTTTTTCATTTTTTTTTTTGTGATAAGATGGAACACCATAAGTAGAAAGTTCTAGAAGAGATGAACTTTTTACGAAGCTGTTATTTTCAGGTTCTTAAGGGTGACTTACTAGCAATGTCTAAGGAGATGACTAAAATGTCAAAAGAACCCCGCACACTTTTTGATTCCTTTAGGAGATGAGAAAATTCAAAGTGTTAGCTGCAATCCATTTACTCATGAACAGTTAAAGGGTGACACTGGATGGCTTATACATATACCTAAACAACTAAGCATTGATTTCATAATGAGGAGTTGGAGACATTGCTCTGGACTAATTGAGTAGTTGGTTGCGAAAAGGTCTGTAGCTTGGCGATCTCCTCTTTTCTCCTAGTAGACTACTACACATATTGTCTACTCTGCTTTTATGGAAAGCTAAGAGAAATAGTTCATACTTGGAAAATTACAGAAATAAATGAATTGGCTCAAGTGGCAAGTTCTTGAATGATATGAATAATTTTTTTTTTTTTTGAAAAAAGACTAATCACCAACTACAATGGCTTTGCAATGTGGCTCATTAATCACCTGTTCGCACCAAATATGTGCTGCTGCACTTAATGATGTCTTTCATCTTGTTTTGTTTGTCAGGATGTTTTGAGTGCGCTGAAATCTTGCTTGAGCTGTGATGAAGCATTTCAATATGCAGAATATGTAAGTATATTGGTTCTTTCTCAATGTATGATTAACTTAGTTTCCAAAAAATAAATACTAAGTTCAACATGTAACTGTTGAGTAGCACTATAACTTCTCGTTATGAGGTCAATTAAGAGTAAGTTGATTGACGTACTATTTAAAGTTTTATACAATGTCAGAATAAGTATGCAATTTATTTATGTTTTAAATACAATATTTCTTTTTACTAGGTTTTGAGGTGGGAGCAAATTCCTGCTGATAGACGTGCCCATCTGATGCGGGAAAAGCAGGTTCATATTTCATCTCATAACTTTCCACACTTTTATTTTCCTGGTTGCAATTGGTTGAGTAAATTTCCAATATTTGATTTAGTCCATCAATTGAAAAGTGATTAAGAATGTCATGCTATCCTTCAGATAGAAAATTTACATTGCTTGGTTCTAAGTTTGAAAGTTAGAAACTTTGTTCAATGGCTGTGTAGTGTTTTGATAAGTTTTTCCTTTCTCTAGTTTAGATTGTCCAAGTTTTAGGATATAAAGAGATAACATATTTATAGTATAAATGCTCAAACATATCTGATTTTTCTGAGATTCATTATCTAATCATTTAGAGTTGAGATAAATAAGTATGTGCTTCTTTCTTTGTTTTTCTTAGGGTGTGCAAATTTAGATGTCTCATAATTTTTTTTCTTCAAGTTGATATCTCTGAAAATAATTATAAAAAAAAAAAAACTATTTCAAAGCAAAAATGTGGTTTGCTTATATAATAATATTTTTATGCTTGATGAAACTGTTTCCACTTATTCACCCTTGTTCAAAATGAGGAACCAAAAGATTGATGTTGTACATGTTTTTCTTTTTTAGAGTTTGTGTTTAATATGTATTATCATTGAAAGTCCACGGAATACCATTTTTTCCTCCCCCACGTTTAGGAGCATTTTCAAAAGATGAGGATCGAGAATTCAATGGGTTCATCAGCACCAACATGTAAACAGGTACCTGACATTCCGTAGTTAAATTTGTAAACTTCTTATCTTTTATATTCTTCCATTATACTTGTCTGTATCTATGCTGTACGGTAGTTGGAGTCCTATTGCATTTTATCTACCATTTTCTATAGTTTAGGTTATGCTTAACGTTCCTCATACTATGTTAAGAAAGAGTATCTTTTGCATTATATTTGTTGATATTTATGAGCCCTAAAGTAATTGGATTCTTATTGAATTTTATCAATATCTTCTATGATTTAGGTTATGCTTAATGTTCCTCATATGATGTTTAAAGTGTTATCTTTTGTACACTATCATTCAGCTTTGCTTTCCCTTTTCGTTTGTGCGGGCTTGGTACACCCATTCGCTTAGACTAGTAAATATATGTCTTTTGTTGGAATGTCTCACATTGGTTGTAATCTACCATAGAATTATCTATATATCAACAAATTATAATCTTTCTTGCAAGCCAATTTTAAGGAGAAAGTTAGCTTTCTAATAATATTCATCCACTGGTGAAATATGCTTCCGAGTCGTTCCTTTCCCCATTGGGAGTTACAGATAAAAAGCAATTATCTAGGTGAATAGGAGTTTGATGTTTATATGCTTGTACTAGAACGTACTAGGGAATGCGCTCTCGACCTTTCTTGACATGCTAAATTCCATAATGTCAAGTGTTGTTCGGTTGGGGACTTACTGTTCATTGGTTCAACACGTTCATCTGCAGATCTCTTATCTACAAAATTTGGGATGCACTGTCACTCCTACATCGCGTCTCCATGCTTCACGTTTGATCGAGCAGTACAAGTCACTATGACTCCTGTAAGTCTTTGTAAATGTTTTTGAAGTGAGATTAACGTTGTCTCTCGCAATCAATATGCTTGGTTTTTATTCTTTTTTGCTTCTAATCTTATGAGCAGTTTTCGCACTTTTTACCATCATTTGTGTTAGAAAAGGAGGTGTTTGTGTCTTAATAGTTAGTTTTAAAGTAGTAAGATTTTTTTAAACGTTTATCATAGTTTAGGGAATGAGTTTATGCTATCTTTATCTCATTATCACTTAAGAAATAGCCTATATTTGGGATGAAGAAACATGTTAAATACTGGATTTTCTATATTGTTAGTATGTTGACTTGGTATCCTCGTTAAGAGAAAGGGCACCTGAATATATTAAAAAAATATCAGATGAAGATATTGGCAACGAGAGACAATTACAATTTTTAATGCATGCTCTTGCTTTGAGTGTAGATTAATCATGAAGACTTAACGTATAAATTATAGAGACATAATCTGAAAAAAGATGGTGATTTTTAACTTGGTCATTAATGTCATTTTAGAAAGGATCAAACTTTCTTTTTAAAAAATTGTCATCAATAGTGTAAATACAAACATATAAAATATTGGTGATATGAAATTATTATTATTATTATTTTAAAATTTTATTTTTCTTTATCTTAATAAACTATGAAAGATATTGAATTACCCTACTTGAAGCACATAAAAAATTGAAGGCTTGAATATGTTAAAAGGTCTATAGACCTAATTTTATAGCTAACTTAAATGAATGGAGGCATTTATTGTGTATAAATCATTTCATAAGCCCATACCTTAGCAATGTAGGATACATCAATTTTAATATGCAACTTGACTATATTGTGTTGTCACTTTCATTTTGTGGATTTTGGTCTTCTTCAAGTACTATGCTAAAGGATGATTGACTTTTGATACTATGTTACAAAGCTCAATCATTCCACAAAAATTAATTTAAAGATTGAATGATCTTTCTTTCATTCAAGTTTTATTTTAAAATTTTTATCTTTTTGTTTAAGGTATTGGTCTTGCACACTTCATACACATGAAGTGAAAGTTAAATTGATCGTGAGGATGCTTTACCTAAAGTTAGTTTAAAATAATAGATACATTACTACATATAACTACACTGTGGAATAATTTTATACTAGTTTTAACAGAACAAAGAGTGAGCTTTTGTCAAAAACCACATAAAGATGCAATCAATAAAAAGTGGAAATTGAAAGTTATGCTGGTAAGGAAAGGATGGTCACCGCAGAGGTCTATTTTTCCACTTCTAGCATTCAGAACTTGATCTACGTCGTCTGCAACAAAATCAATTCCCAACGTACTTAGAACACTTGTTACTATACGTAGGGGTTCCTTTATGCCAGATGGGTGAACCGCCAATCACTCCAGTAAATAATGCAGAGCCCATCATGCCTAGGCAGAATTGAATCTCCAAATTCAAGGGAAAATTGATCGTGAGGATGCTGATTAGAAAAAGAGACGACCAAAATCTAAGAGAGTACAAAATCATAAAGAAGAAATATTGAACTTACTGATCTTGCAGGAGAAATTCCGACTTCGGATGTTGCGGTTGCCACTAGAATAGACTGCATTCCGAGAATCTGGGAGAAAATCTCGACCCACTTTAAACATGAAGTAGTCCACCAATTCGCGGCGTGACAAGACAGAGCTCCCTGGTTCTGTGAGGCAGGTTTCTGGGGTTTGTTTCATAGGCTCCAAAGAGGAAGGAGGAGCGAGGATATTGGAGCCATCTCTTGCACAAATTGCTCCTGCACCTCTAAGGATCTCTTCGATTTCTCTATTACCATGTCCACTTGGTAAAACAATCAGCAAATCCAGGGCAGTTAGATCACTGTGGTTTATGGGCGTTTACTTCCGGGGCAAGGGCCAGTTATTATAGCTTCATTGCCAAGCAGTATCTCGATCACCTGCAAAGCTTTTCAAGTTCTAACATTTTTTGGACAGAAAAAGATCATGTTGTAGTAGGCATACGCTGATAAACAGTTGAACCGGTTCATAGACCATATCTTGTCTTATTTGATTGACAAATATGGTAATTATTAGAAATAGGCTCAAAAATCCAATCCAATATTTCCATGCACAATGAACATATCTTGATTTTAAAGTTGAATGAGATATAATTAATGCTTCCCATACATTGATCATATTTTGAAAGCCTAAGATTAAACAAGAATTGTAATGAATTAATCTAACTTTTGATATTATATGAGAAATATGTTCAAATTTCAATTTAAGATTTAGCTCTTGAGTTGACAGAATATTTTTTATATTTAAACACTATTCAAGAATTTTTTTATTTCTAATGTGAGTTTTGTGTAATTAATAGGTTTAACTTTAGTAAGGAAACTTCCTAACAAAATTTTTTGAGCTTGAGATATATTTCTTTATTTGTTGGTAGAGAAATCTCAGCAATTGAGTTTTGGCAATAGTTTATGTACAACAAGTTCACTATCTAGTATCATAAATCAAGCTACTTGCTCTTTTGGTTATTGATTCATAGACAATACATGTATTGGATAATGAGCTATATTATTTCATATTGTTTAAACTTCTACTTAGAATTAAATTTACATGAAGCAATGATTTTACTATTTAAAGTTAATTTTTAAGTTAAACATGATATTAAAGTTTAGATTCTTAAAATAACATCCTTGTGTATAAAATCCATAAGTTTTTAGTTGCGAGGGGGTGTGTTGCAAGGTTATCTCTCATTATGTGTAAATCTACTAAAATATTCCTGTTTATATGGATGAATAAACTCGTGGGAATTGGGCTCAATGTTGAATTAAAACTTGTACTCACTAGCATTGTTTCTTCCAGGTTGCTAAATGAAGAATTGTGTTCCCCTGCGTATCCCTGACATTCACGATGTCCTTCTCCACCTTTCTGATCAGTTCTACCAAAACTCCGACAGTCTCAAATTGGCTGTGCTTAACAGCAAGGTGCAGAGCAGTCTCCCCATGTATAGTCACATCTTCAATGCACTCTGGACAAGCCAAAAGCATTTCAGCAATCACGTCAACCCTTCATTTCATAGCTGCACAATGAAGAGCCTTCCTATCTCCCCCAGCAAAGCGACAGAAATTCCGATCAACTTTCAGCAGCTCTTTGACGATCTCCAAGTGTCCATTGGCTGATGCCATGTACATGTGTAAAGAAGTAAACAACTCAGGAACTTCGGGTGAATCTTGTTGATTTCATTGACAAGCAAACCGATTTACAAAGAGTTCTTGCGGGAGAAATTGTTCCCGTGATAAAATAAAACGAAACATTGTGTACATATTAATAGAGGAAGAAGAAGGGTAAAAGAGGCAACACTGCTGCGGTAGCTTGTGTAGCCCCGTCTAGCACCAGTTGTGTCTGGTGCTAGAACCGTAGGTAGCGCGGTGCAGTGGTGGTGCAGAGCAGAGCCGCAGGGCGCAGACGTCTTCTCTGTCGGGGGTGCTGATGTGGCAGGCTGACGTGGCTCATCTTCAAACAGGCCCCCTCAAGCTAATGGTCGGTATGTGTTAATAATGCCTAGTTTGGAAAGGAGATGAGCATGCTGATTTGCCCCAAGGGCCTTGGTCAGAAGGTTGGCTGGTTGATCCTTAGTCCCGACGTGGTTGGTCTTGATAATTCGTCGACGTATCTTCTCACGAATAAAATGACAGTCCACATCTATGTGCTTGGTCCGCTGATGTACCATCGGATTAGCGGCAAGTTCCATGGCAGCTTTGTTGTCACAAAATAACTGCACTGGACGGGGAACATTGCTTCCCATATCTTCAAGAAGTCCAAGTAACCATAGTATCTCGCAGGATGTGACTACCATTGCCCGATATTCAGCCTCTGTAGATGATCTAGAGACTACCCCCTGTTTCTTGCTTTTCCAAGAGATGAGGGTACTTCCAAGCATGATGCAAAAACCTGTCAAGGACTTTCGACCTACCTTGCATGATGCGTAGTCGGAATCACAGTAGGCGCGCATCTAATAACCTCCTGAAGAGGGGATGAATAATCCTGTTCTTGGACAGCTCTTCAGATATCTCACTAGTCGAATAGCCGCTTCCTAATGAGACTTCTTCGGCTTGTGCATGAACTGAGCTAAATTGTGAACTGTATAGGAGATGTCTGGTCGTGTGACCGTGAGATAGTTCAGTTTCCCTATAAGTTGTTGATACTTAAGGGAATCATTCAGAAGAGGGTCATCATCTCTCAGGACATATGCTCCTTGATCGTGCTTGGCTGTGGTCAAGGATAGATTTGTGTCCATGAGATTGTCAACTGGTTTTGTACCACTGAGCCCCATCTCATCAATCAGTTCAAGGATGTATTTTCTTTGACTCAAGTGAAGGCCCTTCTCATCTCTCAAGACCTCAACCCCAAGAAAAAACTTGAGATCTCCCAAGTCCTTGATGTGGAAGGAAGAATGTAAATGTGCCTTCAATTCCTTGATGCCATCAATGTCACTACCTGTAATGAGGATGTCGTCAACATAAATCATGAGGAGGACAATGAGATTACCTTGTCGCTTGACAAAGAGGGAAGTGTCGTGCATGGAGTCTTGATAGCCAGCTGCCAGTAGAGCTGTGGTGAATTTCTCATACCATTGTCGTGCAGCTTGCTTAAGTCCATAAATAGAGCGTTTGAGCTTGCATACCTTCCCAGTATGTTCATGTGGGTTGCCAGGAGGAGGGCGCATGTATACTTCTTCATGTAAGTCCCCTTGCAGGAAAGCATTGCTAACGTCCATCTGGTAGATATTCCAGTCATTCTGAACCGCCAATGAGAGGGCACATCGAACTGTAATATGCTTTACCACTGGTGCAAAAATATAATGATAGTCCACTCCTTCCTTTTGGCTGAAACCTTTAGCTACAAGACGGGCTTTATATCTCTCTACCGTCCCATCAGCATTGTACTTGATCTTATATACCCATTTGCATCCAATGGCTTTCCTCCCAGGTGGAAGATCCACAATCTCCCAAGTGTTGTTTGCCTCTAATGCCGTGATCTCTTGTGTCATGGCATCTTGCCATCTAGGATTGCAAACTGCCTCATGGTGATAGGTTGGTTCTGTTTCAAGTGAAATGGAGGCAATGAAGGCTTGGGTGATAGGAGAAAGGTGATCATATGAAATGAAGGCGGAAAATAGGTATTCTGAAGATGTGCTTTCAAGAGCATTGATGGTAGGGCAGACATAGTCATTTGACCAAAGTGGTGGTCGAGAGACTCTAGTGGAGCGCCTCGGGATTATGTCAGCTGGAGGCTCTGGGGTTCTGCTAATGGTGAGGGTTCTGGTTCGTCCTCATCAGAGAAGAAATCGTATGGTTCGGCTGATGGTGGTGGAGGAACCAGGGTTCGGTGTGAAGGAGGTGTAGGCTCAGGTGGTCTGGAAATGTGCTCATTCGAAGTGGGGAATGAGCTGGAGCATTCGCCGATTGGCATTGATTGATGTACTCCCGGATCCTTTTCAACGAGATCTGTCAAAGGGACAAGGTGTGTGGACTGTGATTTAGGGCTAGTGCGTGAGAAAGGGAAAATGTCCTCGTGGAATGTGACATCCCTATTGACAAAGAAACAATGTGTTTCAGGGTCATAAAGTCTATATCCCTTCTGACTAGGTGCATATCCCATGAAGATGCATGGTGTTGCTCGTGGAGCAAATTTGTCTCTAGGTCCCACAGTAGTGGCATAACAGAGACATCCAAAAACCCTAAGTTGAGAGATCTTGGGAGTTTTCCCAAATAATTTCTCGTAGGGTGTGACCCTATCTAAAACGGATGATGGCATCCTGTTGATGAGGTATGTGGCTGTGAGAATGCACTCTCCCCAAAATTTAATGGGGAGGTGAGCCTGAAATTTGAGCGCTCGTGCTACATCTAAAATGTGACGATGTTTACGCTTAACAACACCATTTTGTTGGGGAGTGTGGACACATGAGCTTTCATGTGTGATCCCCCTAGATGAGAAAATGTTTTTGATGTTGTGATTGAGAAAATCAAGGGCATTGTCGGTCCGAATGCGTTTGATATTGGTGTCAAACTGATTGCGGACGAGATTGAGAAACTCTTCTATTTTTGGAACAGTTTCGTCCTTTGTTTTCATGAGAAACGTCCACGTTCCTCATGAAAAGTCATCGACAATGGTGAGAAAATATCTCGACCCATCATGATTAGGGCTCCGGTATGGGCCCCAAACATCAACATGTATTAAATCAAAAAGCCGTTGCGCTGTGTGATCGCGCGTCAGAAAAGGTTTGCGAGTTTGTTTCGCAAGTGGACAAATATCACAAAATTTATCAATAGAATAATTTTGAAAAGGAAGTTCTTTGATAAATTTAAATTTTGCATGTGACATGTGTCCAAAACGACAATGCCAAAGTTTGGAATCAAAAGTATAACTCGATAAGGAGTTTACAAAATGTGAATTTGGAGTTCCAAGTGTGGATGAATTTTTCCTAGTAGATGATGCAACAAAGAAATAAAGCCCATTTTTCATCCTACCTAGGCCCTTGACATCACTCGTCGAAAGGTCCTGAAATACACAAAATTCGGTATAGAGGAAGATTCGACAATTGTTATCAAGACAGAATTTAGAAACAGATATCAAATTGAATTTAAAATCAGGAGAATATAGGACAGTATTCAATTTGAGATGCTTGGAAATGTGGGTGTTGCTAGTGTGAGTAACCAATGCACTATCACCATTAGGAAATTTAACTTTCCTAAATCTAGATGCACATGATGTAATAGAGTCTAGGCAATTTAAGTTGGCAGTAATATGATCACTAGCACTAGAATCAATAATCCAAACTCGATTGAGGAAATCGGACGTACCTTCAGCCAAGTAAGCATGGCTATCTTCGGAGTCCTTTTTGACAAATTGCATGAACCGTTGGAAGTCGGTTTTGGTGATGAAGACGTGATCTGAATCGTCGGTTACCAAGTTGGCTTTTGCTTCCTCCTTGTAGTGCTTGTGACCAGGAGGGAACCCATTCAGCTTGTAGCATTCCTTGCGCTCATGCCCATAATTCTTGCAATATTCACACTGGGGGCCAGTGAGGCGGTAGCAATTTTCTCGAGTGTGATTTTTCTGGCCGCAAATTGGGCATTTTTCAGCTGCCCTGTACGACACGTCGTTTGCCTTAAACAACCTGTCGTTTTCGCGGGCTCTAAACGACCTGTCGTTTTGTGCGGCCTTAAGTGAGAACGACGCATCGTTCTCGGTCAGCGCTGACTACGCTGATGTCGTCGCAATAGGTCGTTCCGCTGCAACAAGTGCTGACCGTTTGAACGACTCTGTTGCGTCGGGCGAAGTGTTCGCCGCAACAAAGCTGTAATAAGCCGCCGTCTTCCTCGCCTCCGTCCACCGGTACTCGGCCTTGATGAGGATCGAATAGGCCTGGAAAACGTTGGGAAGCGGATTCATCAAGAAAATTTGGTCTCGGACAGCCGAATAGACCCCATCGACGCCGTGCATAAACTGGTAGAATTTCATCTTCTCCTGGTGGCGGACGCACGGCGGGTAGAGCAGAATATTCGGCTCCTCAAGCTCCATCAGTGAATCATACTCTTTCCAGAGCTCCCGGAGCTAGCCGAAGAACACCGAAATCGAGTTTCCCCTTTGCCGGATGTGCCAGAGACGGGTAATTAGGTCGTAGATGCGACTCAGGTCGACTTGGTTGTACCAGGCGCAGAGTTCGGACCAGAGTTTCGCGGCGAAGCGGGTGTAAATCATGCCGCCGTGGAGCTCCTTTGCGATTGAGTTCAAAATCTAGCCCTGGCAAACCTGATTGCACCGCTCCCAGAGTGGCAGCAACGGTGACCCGTCCTTCGGTTTCGGGTAGGACCCATCGACGAAGACCAGTTTGTTCTTGATCAACAGCGAAATCAGCATCGTCTCGTACCAGACGGCATAATTAGAGGCTCCGATCAGTTTCACGGTCACCAGCGTCAGAGAATTGGTGTCTCCAATGGGCAAATAAAGCGGGTCGGTGAAGTCGGGTTCAACTCAGACCCGATTGTTGTTTTCTTCGAAATTCTGGTGCGGCGGAGTGTCCGCTCGTGGCGGAGTTTGGTTGATTTGAGGCGGCTCGAGAGGCGGCACATTTCGCCTCATGTAACTGCGGTGTGGCGGCACGTACCGCGGACCTCCGCTGGACTGGCTACCGGTGCGGGCGGAGCAGTCGTCAGCCATCGATCTAGGGCACGATGGTCAGAAACGGTGCCGTTCCGTACTAGGGCAAAAAGGCCGCAGCAGTAACGATGTCGTTTCTGCGTGGGTAGATTAGGGCAAAAAACCTGCAACGGCGTCGTTTTGAGCCTTTTGAGGTGGATGGGGAACGGTGTCGTTCTGCCTGATGATTTTAGGGCAAGTAAAGTCCAACGACATCGTATTGACGAAGTTAGGATATGTGTTGCTCAAAACGACGTCGTTTCTGATTACGAGTTCGTTTTATCAAAAAACGATGCCGTTTTGGAGCGGGTGATCGGACTTTGTCGCAGAAGTGTTCTGCGAGTGCCGGAGATGAGAAATGGTCGGAATCTACGATTCTGCAGCCGAAAGTGGCGGAAAATAACGCAGAAAAGGCCGAAAAACATATTTCTGTGAAGTGCGGAAGCGTGTTTGGGTTTGGATCGAAAAACCGTCAGGTTTGAAGTGCGATTTTTTAGAAAAAGAAAACAGGTCCTCAAACCCTAGCTCCGATACCATGTAAAGAAGTAAACAACTCTGGAACTTCGGGTGAATCTTGCTGATTTCATTGACAAGCAAACCGATTTACAAAGAGTTCTTGCGGGAGAAATTGTTCCCGTGATAAAATAAAACGAAACATTGTGTACATATTAATAGAGGAAGAAGAAGGGTAAAAGGGGCAACGCTGCTGCGGTAGCTTGTGTAGCCCCGTCTAGCACCAGCTGTGTCTGGTGCTAGAACCGTAGGTAGCGCGATGCAGTGGTGGTGCAAAGCAGAGCCGCAGGGCGCAGACGTCTTCTCTGTCGGGGGTGCTGATGTGGTAGGCTGACGTGGCTCATCTTCAAACAACATGGGGCTAAAACCTTATTCATTCACTTCTTTTGGAAAAATCTAGTTTCAACCTCACCATCTCTTTAACAAACTCAACATGCCCAGCAATTGATGCAACGAGTAAAGGATTCTGGGCAGAAGCCAATGCAACATAATGGAGTATAAGGGGGTTTTCTGAAAGCAGGCGGTGCAATTGCTTGACGTTTCCGTTTGAGCTGCCTTAGACAGCCTTCTGTCCATCCTGGTGAAGAAGTGAGGTTGTTAATCCTCATATGTGAGGGGGAATGTGTTTGAATCATCAAGCAGTGACTTAGAATCCACTAATATCTACTATATAAAACCTATACATTTAGATGTAGATAGAAACAGATTTCGGCAATAATGCCTTCAAAAACTCACCTTTTTAAAGTGAAGAAGCTGAAAGGGTGAGCGAGCGCTCCGGTGACGAGCCGTAAGACAGATAGAGGAGTAGAGCATTCCTTCCATAGGTGTCTATAGGACGGGGCAGTGAGAAAGATGGGAAACCAGTCATGGATCCGACGTTTCAACAGGGCCAGACCACAAGTTTTTTAGTCAACGGCCTGTCATCCCTAAAACTCCAAACTTCAATACTTTTCTGCATTGGAGTTTTGATTTTTTACCCGCAAGTTATGGAAGTTTGCAAAGCCAGAGATTGAAGAGATTGAAGTTGTGTTAAATATGAAAGTTTTGCTTTCTTTCTTTCTTTCTTTCTTTCTTTCTTTTTTTTCCATGCGAGTTGTCTTTGTGTGTTTCTTTCCTGCTAATATTCCAATTGTTTTATGGGTTTTCTCAGACTAGGAAGAAGTGAACGGAGGGCAAGAAAAGGTCACAAAGTATATTATACTCCCATAATAAATGAATGGGCTCGGGAAGCGTTGCTCTGCCAGACATATCTTTATCTTGAAAGTAGTTTACACGAAGGTTCCTTGCGATCAAGGCCATGGTAATCTGCAATCAAGGTACTCATGTATGGTATTGATTTTGAAAGCAGATTACATAAAGGTTCCTTGCGACCAAGGACATGGTAATCTCCAATCAAAGTACTCAATTATGGCATTGATTTTAAAATTAGATTACATGAAGGTTTCTTGCGACCAAGGCCACGGTAATCTCCAATCAAGGTACTCAATTATGGCATTGATTGTGGCTTGAACAATTCTTAGTAGTATTCAATTAAGATTCCTAGTAATAATTGAGTAGGATTCCTTTTGGTGTTAATTTATGGGGAAGAAAAGGACTATAGAAAAACTAAATAGGGCTGAAAAGAGTGTAGGAAAAGTGGTTACCTTACAAGGGTGGTAGCTTATGCCTTATCAAGGTGGCAATGAGAGAGTGTTGTTTTGAGTAGTAGCTACAAGCCAATACAGAATTTGGTATATAGATACTAAAGATGCAGTTTGTTGAGAGAGCCATTATAAGTGCTAAAAATAGTTGTGTGAAAGTTGCAAGTGAGTTTTATATTCTCTTGAAGAAACTTAACACTAAGAGAAGGAGCCGGTAGTTATGCCCGTGATGAGGGATATAAGATATTGAGTTGGTTTAAACCTCCTTAAATCTTGTATCTCTTATATATTAATAGTTTGATTTATGCATTCATGTATTTTTACAATGGGTTGTTTCTACAATAACTTCATATGTTGTTTGAACTTTGTTCTTTAATTGGTAGTTTAGAATTTTTAAATGTAGTTGAGATTTTCATACATTTACTTGGAAATTCTAGGATTGCAGAAGTTTTTAATTTTTGAAAATTTTCTTTAGAAGATTTATAGATAACCCAAGAAAATGTTGTTTGCATATATGTGGTAAAAGCTTGTTTAGCTTTTTTGATGGCATGGTGTGGTAGATAAGAAAATTTTACATAACCATTGATTTGTTATAGATGGTACTTTAGATAGTATAGATTATGAATTGGAATTCTTGAAATACCATGTACATCACGGTTGGGCGTTCATGCCTTTTTACTATTGTAACACTTTCACTTGATTTAGGTTCCATGAAGTGGTTTCTAATATTGTCCGGTTGGCAATTTTTCTCTTGGTTTCAACTGAGAAAATTTACAATGAGATGACATTGTTATTACCTTTCACATATTCAATTTCAAAGATTACAAATTATTTTATAGCATATCTTTATCTTGAAAATGGATTAAATGAGGGTTCCTTGTGATCAAGTCAATGGTCATATCGAATCAAGGCACTTAGTTATGGCATTGGTCGTGGCTTGGACAATTCTTTCTTCATCATAGCCTAGGGTTGCCTAGGTTCTAACTGTCCGGCACCAACAGAATGAAGGAACTCTTGCCCACCAAGTATTTGGTTTTCCTGCAGACAATATGGTGGAGTGAATTTCCTTCATTTTTGCTTGTCATTCATTATAGTCATTCGATTTAGTCCATCAATCTAAAAGTGATTGAAATTCGAAACTTCGTTCAATGGTGGCCTAGCCTTTAGGTAAGTTTTTCCTTTCTCTAGTTTACATTATCCAAATTTTAGGAATCAAAAGTATCGAAACTATTTTTTGTGACTTTCATTTAATTATCAAGAGTTGAAATAAATGAGCATGTACTTCTTTTTCTATCTTTCTTATATGAGTGCGAATCTTTATGTATCGTATAATGTTTCTTTAAATAATTACTAATGGAAAAACTATTTTGAAGCAAAATGTGATTGCATATATATTAATGCATGAATGCTTGATGAAACTGTTTGTGTTGATACATCTCTTTTTAGAATGAGGAACCAAATGGTCTACATGTTTTTGAGTTTGTGTTTAACATGTACTATCTTTGAAAATTCACAGAATACCTTCCCCTTTTTATTTTTCTTTTTACCTTTTAGGATAATTTCTAAAAGATGAGGATTGATAATTTAATAAGTTATTACCTACCCTACTAGTTTACTAGTAAGCTAGCTGGCACTTCAATGGTGAAGTCTAGCATTCAACACAACGTGTGAGTAAGTTTGGGTGGGAGAGTTGTATTAAGAAAAATTTTAAAAATTAGCACCAACATTTTTTTTTTAAAAGCAAAAGGGGTGGGATATTTTGATATCTTGAGCTTCGGATCTCTTTTGTCCGATTGACCCAATGCATCTTGAGAGGCTCCAACATGTAAATATGTACTTGACATTCCTTAGTTGACTTAGTTAATTTCTTATCTTTTTATTCTTTCGTTATATTTGCTGATATTTGTGCCATAAAGTAATAGGATCTTATTGCATTTTATCTACATTTTCTATGGTTTAGGTTATGCTTATTGTTCCTCATATGATGTTCAAAAAATGTATCTTTCGATTATACGTTTTGATATCTATGAGCCCTAGAGTAATTGGATTCTTTTTGTATTTTATCAGCATTTCTATGGTTTTGGTATGCTCAATGTTCTTCATATGATGTTCAAAGTGTTATCTTTTGCACCATAATCATTAAGGTTTGCTGAACTTTTTGGTATATATGGGCTTGTTGCGCTTACTCGCCTACACTAGTGAATCTATGTTTATTGGAATATCTCACATTATTTGTAACCTATTGTAGAATTATTTACATATTAACAAATTATTATGATCCTTGCGAGCCAGCTTTAAGGAGAAAGTTTAATACATTAGGGATGTGGTGAACTATGTTTCCTTATCTTTGCTTCCCCCCTTGGAAGCTACAGATAGAAAGCAAGTACCAAGGTGAATAGGACTTTGATGTTATATGCTTGTACTAGAACATACTAGGGAATGCGCCCTCAACCTTTTTGACATGCTTAGTTCCTTAAAGTCTAGTATTCTTCTCTTAGGTTGTGAAACTTAATGGTCGGTTTAACACGTTCATCCACTGATTTCATATCTGCAAAAATTTGGGATGCATTGTCACTCATACATTGCGTCACCATGCTTCACGTTTGATCGAGCAGTACAAGTCACTATGATTCCTGCATGTTACGAAAGGTGATCTTCGTAAATGTCATTGAAGTGATACTATCCTTGGTTTTCGTTATTTGTTGCTTGTAATATTATGAGTAGTTTTTTTCACTTAGTGCCCATCATTTGTGTTCGAGAAGGAGGTGTCTTTATCTCAATACTAAGTTTTGAAGGAGTAAGTTAGACCATTTTTAACTTAGTATTTTTTTTTTAATGCACACACCCAAACTCTTACATTAGGGTGTTGAACTTGGGATCATGAAATCTCGTGCTCTATTAGCTTACCACTGAACTAGCAAGTAATTGATTAACATAGTATTATAGTTTAGAGATTGAACTTCGCTAAATTTCATTTCATTGTTCTATTGATTGCTTGAGGAATAACTCACATTTGGGATGAAAGTACATGTTAAATAGTATATTTCTTACATTGTTCTATTTTGATTTGGTGTTCTTATTAAGAAAAGAGAATATCAAATCAAGTTATTAGTAATATGACTACCATTTTTAATACATGTTTTTTTTTTTAGTATACATAAAGCATGAGGACTTAGCTTACGAATAATAGAGTAATATGGTGAAATTATAGAGACTTAGTTCGCAACAATGTTTTACCTTTTAACTTAAATACTAATACTATATTAGAATGGATCAAACTTTTTTTTTTAATAATTGGTTATCAAGATGATACACAAATATGAAAAAAGGTACTATGTTAGACTATTGACGGTATATGACAATTATTTCTTTAACACTTTTTATTTTTCAAGATCCTAATAAATTACGAAAGATACTAGATTGTCCTACTTGAAGGCAATCTGAAACTGAAGGCTTGGACAAAGAGGGAGCTTGGTTGAAAGACCACATAAGAAGCAAATGAAAGGATATTCACTTCAAAGTTCTATAATCTGCAAAGTAAGATCCACTGCTAGCAGTCAACTTTGACTGCGTTGTTTTGTGCAAAACCATACAATCCTTCTTACCCCGAAGAGTAAATATCCCAACGCTATAAAAGAAATGAAAACTATCTGTAAGTGCTTACTTATCGTATCCGGTGCATCGGAAAACACTGCAGTAGTGTATGTGAAGCCCAACATGAATAGGCAGAATTGGAGCTCCCAATACAAGGGAAAATTGGCTGTGAGGACGTTGATTATGACCCCAGACGAACAAAACCCAAAAGAGTTGCAAATCATAAAGATTAGATATGAATATGGGCGACTACGCAGAGCCTCAGGAGGAGTTACTCCGACTTGGTATGTTGCGGTTGTCACTAGAACAGCTTGAACAAGTATTGCATTCCTAGCATCGTTGGGAGAATCTCGACCCTTTTTAAACATGAAGTAGTCCACCAGCTCCCTGGGTGACAAAACAGAGGTCCGCGGTTCTGTGAGGCCGGTTTCTGGGGTTTGATTCACAGGCTCCGAGGAGGCAGCAGGAGTGAGGATATTGTGACTATCTCTCGCACGAATTGCTCCTGCACCTCTGAGGATCTCTTCGATTTCTCTATCACCAGCTTCGCTTGGGAAAACAATCAGCAAATCCAGGGCAGTTAGACCACTGTGGTTTATGGCATTTACTTCCGGGGCAAGGCCAGTTATTAAAGCTTCATTGCCAAGCAGCACCCCTATCACCTGCAAAGCTTCTCAAGTTCTAATATTTTTTACACGAACATGATATTTTAAACGAACAAGATCATGTTGTAGTATTCCTACTTTCATTAACAGTTGAACCGTTTCATAGCCCATATCTTGTCTTATTTGATTCACAAATATGGTAATTGCAAGAAATAGGCTAAAAAATCCTATCTACACTCATACACATTGAACATATCTTAAGTTTAAGGTTGAATAAGATAGAATGAATGTTTCATATGCATTAAACATATTTTAAAAGCTCAAGGTTAAATAAGAGTTATAGTAAATTAACATAAGTACTGATACTATATTAAAAATATACCTAAAGTTCAATTTAAAATTTAACTCAAAGAGTTGAAGGGATACTTTTTTATACTTAAAGACTATTTAAGAATTGTTTATTTCTAATGTGAGACTTTTGTACAATTAATAGGTTTTAACTTTTTTGAGACAACTTCCTAACAATTATGAGCCTAAGATTTATTTCTTTATTTGTTGGTAGAGAAATCTCAGCAAGATTGAGTTTTAGTAATAGTTTATGTACCCTAAGTTTATAAATCAAGCGACTTGCTCTTTTGGTTGTTGATTCATAAACAATACATAATATGGGATAATCAGCTGTATTATTTCATATTTTTTAAATTTCTATTTTGAATTAAATTTACACGGAGCAATTATTTTATTATTAAGTGAAAATTAAACTTTTTAATATAATATTAAAGTTCATATTCAAAAAATAACATCTTCATGTGTAAAATTCATAACGTATTAGTTGCAAGGGGGTGTGTTACAAGGTTATCTCTCATTATCTAAATCTACTAAAATATTCCTATTTATATGGATGAATAAACTCGTGGGAATTGGGCTTTCAACGACAATCAATGCTAAATTAAAACTCGTACTCACCTGGCGTTGTTTCTTCCAGCTTGCTAGATGAAGAATTGTGTTCCCCTGTGTATCCGTGACATTCATGATGTCCTTCTTCTTCACCTTTCTGATCAGTTCTACTAAAACTCCGACAGTCTCAAATTGGCTGTGCTTAACAGCAAGGTGCAAAGCGGTCTCCCTATGTATAGTCACATCTTCAATGCACTCTGGACAAGCCAAAAGCATTTCAGTAATCACGTCTACCCTTCCTTTAATAGCTGCACAATGAAGAGGAGTCTTCCCATCTCTCCCAGCCAAGCGACAGAGATTCCGATCAACTTTCAGCAGCTCTTTGACGATCTCCAAATGTCCGTTGGCTGATGCCATATGCATGGGGCTAAAACCTTCTGCATTCACTTCTTTGGAAAAATCTGGTTTTAACCCCAGTATCTCTTTAACAAAGTCAACATGCCCAGCAATTGATGCTACGTGTAAGGGATTCTGGGTAGAAGCCAATGCAACATAATGGAGGGCAAGAGGGTTTTCTAAAAGCAGGTGGTGCAATTGCTTGATATTTCCTGTTTGAGCGGCCTCAAACAGCCTTCTGTCCATCCTGGTGAAGAAGTGAGGTTGTTAATCCTCAGATGTGAGAGGGAATGCGTTTGAATCACGGTGCGGTGACTTGGAATCCACTAATATCTACGATCTAAAACCTATACATTCAGATGTAGATAGATACAGATTTCGGCAATAACGCCTTCAAAAACTCACCTTTCCGAAGTGAAGAAGCCGAAGGGGCGAACGAGCGCTCCGGTGACGAGCCGTAAGACAGATAGAGGAGTAGAGCATCCCTTCCGCCGGCCTTTATAGGACGGGGCGGTGAGAGAGATGGACGACCAGTCCCGCAGCCGACGTTTCAACAGGGCCAGACCACAAGTTTTTCAGTCTGACATTTCATCCCGAAAAGTCCAATCTTCCATGCTTTTCCGCGTTAGAGTTTGTCTTTTACGGAAGTTCGCAAAGCCACTACGGAAAGATTCTGGCTTGAAAATGATAAGAGATTGAAGTTATTCCACACGGAAGTTTTGCATTTTTTCTCACGCAAGTTGTTTTTGTGTGTTTCTTTCGGACTAATATTCCAATTGCTTTATCGGTTTTCTTTGACTAGTAAAAAGACAGAGGAGGGCAAGAAAAGGGTCACAAAATACATTATACTCCCATACTAAATGAGTGGGTTGGGAAACTTTGCCTTGCCACACATAACTTTATCTTGAAAGTAGATTACATGAAGGTTCCTTGCGACCAAGGCTATGGCATTGATCGTGTTTTGAACAATTCTTTCCTCGTGGTGGCCTGGGGTCACCTGGGTTCTGATTGTCATACATCAACAGAGCGAAGGAACTCTTGCCCACCCAGTATCTGGTCTTCCTGCAGAAAACATGGTGGAGTAAATTTCCTGGTTTACTTTTCAATCATTATAGCCATTTGATTTAGTCCATCAATCTAGAAGTGATTTAGAGAAATTATTCCCTGGTTTGAAGTTTGAAAGTTCGAAACTTTGTTAAATGGCAGCCTAGCCTTCCGGTAATTTTTTCCTTTCTCTAGTTTACATTGTCCAAATTTTAGGAAACATAAAGATAAGATATTTACGTTATGACTTCTCAAAAGTACCTAAACCATTTATTTGGAACTCTTTTGTTAATCATCTAGAGTTGAGATAAATAAGGATGCACTTCTTTCTTCATCTTTTTCATGTGGGTGTATGAATCTATATGTATCATATAATTTTTCTTCTTTCAAAATTGATGTTTTTTCAAACAATTACTTACGGAAAAACTATTTTGAAGCAAAAATGTAGTTGCTTATATTTCAGTATAAGTATGCTTGATGAAACTGTTTTTGCTAATTCATCTCTTTTTAGAATAAGGAACCAAAAGATTAGCGGTCTCTATGTTTCAGAGTTTGTGTCTAATATGCACCATCTCTGAAAATCCGTGGAAGACCTTCTTCTTCTTCCGAAAGATGAGGATTAAGAATTCAATGGATTCATCAGCACCAACTTGTAATTGGATCTTACTGCATCTTATGGTTTAGGTTATGTTTAATGTTCCTCATATGATATTGAAAAAGTGCATCTTTTGCATTATATTTTTACTACCTAACATGTGAGGCAACCTGAAGGTCCGACTTGAACTTTAAACTAAAGTTCCAACAATAATAGGATTAAACTATTTGAAATAACATGAATGTAACCATTACAAAACCCAAAACATGCTACCAGCAAACTAAAATAAAACTACATTAAAACAAAAGCATCTTCATGCTACTTATCATTTCCAGCTAAGCATCATCATGCTACCCTTCTTTCCAACTGGTCACTATTTTTTCATCCCAATAGTTATATACAAACTTATAGAATTTGTAACAATAGTTACACAAATACACACAGTTACAGTATCTACAAAATAATGGGGATATATAGTCATCAAATAAAACAAAAAAATAGAAAATCATATGCAGGTCCATAAGGCAATAAAATGTTATGGGGGAGAACAACTCTACGTTTGGACACAAGTCCAATCTTGCAATAACAAAATAAGTAGTCATAACTCAAATTGGAAATATACATCATAAAGCATTTTTAAAGCTTTTGGGGATGGGGGAGATTAGCTTAAATACTAAAAAAAACATAGATAACCCACTTAAGATCCTAATAAAAATAATAGTCTCATTTTATAATTGAACTCCCTGTTAGATGTTTGGGAGTTGATTCTTCCCACCTCCTTTTGAAGGAATGATTAACACTGCAAAGTTGGAGGTCACTATAAAGATGACTACTAATATCATAGAATCATGACTTTCTTTTGTGGTTCCCGATTTTGGAAATCTTTTAAAATGAGTTACCTCCTCCTGGAGGAATGATTAACATTACAAAGTTGGAGGTCACTTTAAAGATGACTATTAATATCGTAGAACCATGACTTTCTTGTGTAGTGGCTAATTTTGGAAATCTTTTAAAATGGTTTAAAAGATGTTAAATTTTTTTAATGTTTTCAAGGAATGTCTACTTTTGTTGTTGTGCCCTCTCCTCCGACTCTTGTTCTTGTGCCTTGTCCCCTTACTACCCAACTATCAGGTCCCTTTGCTGCTTCGATGCACCCTGCCGCTTGGCTGCAATGCCCCCTTGTTACCCCAATGCACCTTCCCACACGACTGCCACGCCCCCTTGTTGCCTCAGTGTACCTTGTTGTCTAGCTGCCACGACCCCTTGATGCCTTGGTGCATTGGGTACATAAGCTTCCGAGTCCTACTTTAAGCTTCTATTAAAATTGGGGCCCACATTCAGAACATGTGTTTGAGGGTGGATTACCCCTAGCCATTAATAAGGCCATAAAATAGGCCATCTGGAATCGATGTGAGATTACATAATTCCTAACATACCTATTTCAGAAGGCTATAAGCTAAAGTAGGACAAAACTTAACCTGGTAATTAATGTCCAGGCCATGTACGATGAAGATAAACCCATGTAGCTTAGCGGCCTAACCTAAATGTAACCAAGCTTCGATGCCATGTTAAAGCCAAGGCCTTTACACTAAAAATGTGCATCTTAATAAGGCAAATTATCCAGCCATCCAAGGCCATTTTAGGATTACATTTCGCAACATGCCCTTTTTCCAAGTAGGGTAAACCATTGAGAACACATAGAGGGCCTATGGGTTTACCACCCAACAAGTGAGGCAAATTAATGGTCCAGCTTGGACTTTAAACCAAAGCTCTAACAATAATTAGATTAAACCGTTAGAAATAACATGAAGGTAGTCATTTACAAAACCTTAAACATGCTACCAACAAACTATAATAAAACTAGACTAAAACAAAAAGGCATCTTCGTGCTACTCCTCATTCCCTACTAAGCATGTTTATGTTACTTTTCTTTCTAGCTAGTCATTATTTCTTCATTCAAATAGTTATACAAAAACTTGCAGAATTTGTGACAATAGTTACATAAATACTTTTAGATACAGAGTCTACAAAAATAGTTACACAAATAACCATAGCTATAGAATCTATGGAACAAAAGGGATACATAGTTGCAAAATACAAACAAAAAATAGAAAATTGTATGCAGGCCCATGAGACAATAAAATGTTATGGTGGAGAATGGCTTTACGTTTAGACAAAAGTGCAATCCCCCAATAACAAATTAATTGGTCATAAACAAAATTGGAAATAGACACCAAAAAGCATTTTCAAAGCCTTTAGGGAAGGGGAGATTAGCTTAAATATATATATAATAAATAAATAAAAACATAGATAACCCATTTAAGATTCTAATAAAAATAAAATGGTCTCATTTCACAATTGCAATCCCTGCAAGATGTTTGGGAGTCGATTCTACCCATACTCCTCCAAGATAAGTGATTAACACTGCAAAGTTAGAGGTCACTGCAAAGATGACTACTAATATCGTAGAACCCTGACTTTATTATATGGTTGTTGATTTTAGAAATATTTTAGAATGAGTTAAAAGATGTTAAATTTTTTCGATGTTTTTAAGGAACGCCTATTATTGTCGTGCCCCATCCTCTAGCTCATATTCACTGTGCCCTATCCCCTTGTTGCCCAACTACCACGTTCCTTTGCTACCACAATGCACCTTGCCACCAAGTTGCCATGCCCCCCTTATTGCCCCAGTGCACCTTGCCACCTAGTTGTCATGCCCCTTTGCTACCTAGATGTACCTTGCTACCCAGTTGCCACGATCCCTTGCTACTTGATGCATTAGGTACATGAGCTTCTAAGTCCTACTCTTGCATGTTGGCCATCAATGCCACATCCTCCTTTTGCTTCTTTTCTATCATTTCAAGCATCCGGTGCCTTCCACTATTTCTCTTTCCTAAAAATTTTACAACATAAATAATAGTTGTAGTGTCCAAGGATTTTTTTTTTTTTAAAAAAGGTTAACTCTTTCAACTAGGAAGTTAAAAGCGTAGGTTTAATCATGGAATCAATTGAAATGCAACATGATGTAATCGTTCTCTCAACTCTTCTTTCATTGAAATTTGGTTTATTACATAATGTAGAAGAGTTAAACAATCAGAATGTTTCCTTTATGCAAAATCAGGTTTTAGATTCGATATTTCTAAAAAAGTCCCTAGTTCCAAAGGCTGCAATAATATGCAACATAAAAGATATTAATATAACATAATCAAAAACCTCCAAAATGTTAGGATGGGCATGGTATAAGTGATAAAAAGCACAAACATCACTAGACACAGAAACATCGTGTAACGTTTGAAAATAATTGACAAAAATGAAATTTTTATCTAAGACTTTTTGCATCAAGTTTGATGTTGATGCAAGAAAAAAGCTTCCAAACACCATGAGAATAGGGTAGAAAGAAAATAGGGGAAGGTTCTTTCAAGAGAAGAGAGGCGAGGGTGTGATATGGCATGACATATAGGGTGAGTTAACCTGGCTTTGATACCATGTTAAAATCGAGGTCCACACATAAAACATGTGTTCAAAGGTGGATTACCCCTAGCCATTAATAAGGCCACAAAATAGGCCACCCAAAACCAGTGTGAGACTATATAATTCCCAATAGCTTCCATCCTACCAAACATTGCCATGGGGATTTAAAACAACTTGGAATGTTGTAGTTACCACTAGAACAAATATAACAAGGAGAGCTTACAAGCATGGCTAGGCATATCTCGACCCATTTTAAACTTGAAGTATTCTTTTAGGTTCTAGGCCATGAGAGAGGTTTTTGGTGCTCTAAGGCTGGGTGCTAAGGGTGGATTAATAGACTCTATAGCAGTAGCAGGAGTGAGTGTATTGTGAGTGTCTCTTGCACTGATGGCTCCTACACCTCTAAGGATCTCCTCAATTTCTCCATCACCGGCTTCACTTGAGAAAACAATTAGTAAGTCGAGCTTAATTAGGCCACTGTGGTTTATGGTGTTTATGTCCACAACAAGGGAAGTTGTTGGTTCATTGAAAAGTAACAACCCTATCACCTGTTAAGCTTTTCCAATTTCAATATTTAGAAATGAAACAAATGTTGAAAAACTATTGTATAGTATACCTCTATATGTGACTGAGGATTTATGTCCCAAGTGGATACTTCATCTTTTGTGAATTTAGTTATTGTGAGAAGTGTTTCCCATACTTGAATATAGGGACCTATTCAAAGAATGACATATGTTGCATATTGTCAATAGTTTGAATTGGCTTGCTCATGTATGTGAGAGAGATTAAAGAAACAAAAGTCTTAAGTTACAATGTGCCTAGAAGAAAAAAAAAATGCAAGTTCCTATTAAAAATTGAAAATGGGATACTTTGATTAACTAGTAGATAAATTGGTAGGGCAACTTTAGCAAGCTTTGGAAAAGCCTACATAAGTCTCCTTGTGTTAAATGGTCCAATCTTCTCTTTTCACCAGTCGTTAAGAGAAAAGGTCATCCTTGCATATAACTGAATATTATAGCAAAATATGACATAAAACTCACAATGTTTCTAATACTTATTATACCTACTCAAAATATATATAGCTCTCCTTTTGTTGGATGTACAATATTAATATTAGAAAATGCCACCACTTATTATCTCTTTGGTGTAAGACAATTTACTTTGAAAAAAAGAAACCTTGTATGCATCATGCTTACTTATTTATTTGTTTGTTGAGGATATGTTGCTGTCCAAAATTGATTAAAATTCTAGTCAAACATAGTTAATTGATGTAAGCAACCAGGCCCTACATGAGTTGTCTCTCCAAAATATGCCTAAATGAGAAAGGGAAGCTTGACACTTATAAGACCAAAATCTCTACCCTTCCTTAGTGGTGTAAGACTCACTTTAACATTCCCCCTCAGTCCAAGTTTAGTCAATTTTGCCAACTGGACTGTCCTCACACACATGTAGGGTGGCAATTGGCTTTGATACCAATAAATTATCGGGCCTTACATGAGTTGTCTTTCCAAAAGATGCCTTAAGGAGAGAGAGAAGCTTGGGACTTATAAGGCTGAAATCCTTGCCTTTCCTTACCATTGTGGGACTCACTTTAACACTCTCTCTTAGTCCAAGCTCGATCAATTTTGCTACCTGGACTGTCCTCATGCATATGTAAGGTGGCAACCTGGCTATGATACCAGTAAATAATTATGCCCACATGAGTTGTCTTTCCAAGCTTCACACTTATAAGGCCAAAATCCTTGCCCTTCTTTACCAATGTGAGACTCACTTTAACACTTCATTTCAGTCCAAGCTCGATTAATAAAATCCATTTATATAGATATCACATCTACATCCAGAAAGTCGTATGCTTTAGCGGTTGGACTATCTTCACACATGTGTAAGGTGGCAACTTGGCTATGATATCAATAAGTAATTGGGCTCCACATGAGTTGTCTTTCCAAAAGATGCCTTAAGGAGAGAAGGACGCCTAACACTTATAAGGCTGAAATCCTTGGCCTTCCTTACTAGTGTGGAACTCCCTTTAACAATTAAGATAGCCTAAACTTAATCCTTGAAAGCCACATGATGCATAGTTTTTGGTGCTTTTATATTCTAAGATCCTATTGTTGACAAAAATAAAAGCAAGATCATAGGCTGTGCTTTCTTGGTTGCTTTTAGCTATTAAATATTAAATAAAACCTAATGATATTGGTTAATAAGTAATATGCTTTCAAAGTATACCTACATGAAAATGGAAAATTTGTGTTTACGGTTAGCCCAAAGCCTTATAGTTAAAGCTCTTCAAGATTAATTTTTGGCCATAGTTTGCATTACAAATTGGTGAAAGTGGGTGTTGCCCACATTGAAGGTGAGAGGATGGGCATATGGTCTTATAAGTTATGAAAATTTCTCACCTAACACCTTAAGGTTTTGGATGGACCCTCACACACTAATATGGTATTAGAGTCAAAGATGGGCCTTCGCTTCATAAACCCTCATGCTCCAAAGTTGGGCTTCAATCCACTTATAATACTTATGTCAGCATGCAAGTGAGAGGGAGTGTTGAAAGTAGGTATTGTCCCACATTGGAAGTGAAATGATGAACATGTGGTCTTATAAGTAATGAGAATTCTTCACCTAACACCTTAAGGTTTTAAGGTAGGCCCTTACACTCTTATACAAAGGATTCATAGTCCAAAAAGATAATTTTTAAGAAAAGGGATACTTGAATTATAAAAAAGTGTGAGTGAGGATCAATCTTTAAAAAAGGGGCATACGTAATCGTATAAAGGGAATAGTAAACCAAGATATTAACAATACGACATAACTATTAAACAAGTTTCTAAAGCTTTCAAGTCAACGCTTTCTTGTTCGATCCTAAGACATAAGACATAAGACAGTAAATTACTGGATTAAAACTCGTACTCACCTGTGGCTGTTTCTTCCATGTTGCCAGGTGAAGAACTGTGTTCCCACGAGTATCCTTGACATTCATGACGTCCTTGTTCCTCATCTCTCTGATCGGTTCTACCAAAACTTCGACCACCTCAAACTGGCTGTGCTTAACAGCAAGGTGCAAAGCAGTTTCCCCGTGTACAGTCACATCCTCAACTCACTCATGACGAGACAAAACCATTTCGGCTTTCACGCCAACCCTTTGATAGCTGCAAGATGAAGCGGGGTCTTGCTGTCTCTCCCCGCCAACCGACAGAGATTCCGACCAGCTTTCAGCAGCTCTTTGACGATCTCCAAGTGTCCGCTGGCCGACGCCATGTGCATGGGGCTAAAACCATCTCCATTCACTTCTTTTGTGAAGTCTGGTTTCAGCCTCAGGATCTCCTTGACAAACTCAACATGCCCGGCAATGAAAGCTACGTGTAAGGGATTCGTGGGGGAAGCCAAAGCAACAAAGAAAAGGATAAGGAGATTTTCTGTAAGGAGTTGGTGCAACTGCAGGACATTTCCAGTTTGAGCAGCCTCAAATAGCCTTATGTCCATCCTTGTAAGGAAACGAAGTTGTGTCACTCCTCGGACGTTACAGCCTGTATATATAGAGGCAAAAATTGAATATCTTTAGATGATAGAATTGAAGAAAAGAGTTTCGTTGACAAGGAGGAAGTGACGCCATCCTGTTTTATTCATCTATTCTTTATTATTGGAAAAGGTAAAATTTTCTCTTTTAAAACCCATTCTTGAGAAAGTAAAACATCTATATATTTAAGAGTTTATTAGATTAAAATATTAACAATGTAAGATAATTATTACTTTTAACATGTTCTCCTATTTTGAGTATAAAGAATCACAAAAATTCAGTTTATAAATGATAGAGCAATAAAAATGAAATTTCAAAGACTTGATTTATAGTAAGATGTCATATTTGGTCTTGAACTTTGGTAACATACTAAAAAAATTAACCTTCTTCTAAAACTAATTTTAAAGGAGTAAGTTGGACCATTTCTAACGTTTCTAATTGAATACGGGTTTCAAATTTGACCATCGACGTGCCCACAATTACAGCTCTGTTTGGGTCCACATAACACAATTGAGAAATGTTTCTTCGTGTCCAAGAAACATACCGAACGCATTAAGTCACTAACTTATCAATATTCAATCCAGAATCATTGCAGTTTCACATTTTATATAACCTATGAGTCGTGCCCCGGCATATTTAAGCCAAGCTAGGGATCAAGAAAGGCGGTTCCGGTTTGCGTGAAGAAATAACTCCAAAATATATTTCTTTTGTTGACCATCTCCAGAATGAGACCAATCACAGCCAATTTACCCCAATCTCCATTAATGGTTAAGATGGAAAGTTGTACAAATTCAGCAGGCTGAAAATTTTCAACAACCGTCTTCAATAAATCATTGGAATTGTGTAACAAAATCAACAATTCTCAAGAATCAGGAAGAGAAACCAGGAGCTTAAGTCTATGCAATCACATTGATTTTATTTTTGGTTTTTTTGGTTTTTCTTTTCTCTTTTTTTTTTTGTAATAAGAAATTACTATAACTTGTGAAGGACGACCTTCGTTTACACGACAACCTGAAACCAAAAATAAAAAGCTAACAAAAATGCCAGGGGGCAAACCCCCCCACCCCACCAAAAACCAACTCCTCTAACCTTACTCATAGGCCCGGTATGGATTCAAGATTGTATTTTTCAGAAGGCGAAGCTTCAGCCCGCTGATTCTCTCGCAATTTTGGTTCTTTCATGGCGTCAAGGGCTTGCAAATATGTGTAGGAGGCATTACGATTCGATGAAGGGCCAGGATTGCTGATTCTGCTGGCAAGGAACCGGCGGATCAAGCCCCTGAGGAATGGAGCCATGGTTTCTGGTTCATATTCCAAATAGTACATGATTCCTCCCATACACATACAAAATAAGAAGACCTGTCACAGTTGAACAAGTGTCAATTCTCATAGAAGCGAGTTTGTTAATGCAAAACAGCCTCTTTCTCTTAACTTGACCGGGAAAAAAAATCATGTGCAGGAAAACATGAGGCGAATCGTGTGCAGGAAAACATGCACGGGCCAAACACCAAATGGTACCGATCAGAGACTGACCCCAGTCCGAAACTAGGGTCATTTGTTAAGGAAGCAGTAGTGCTGCAGTTTGTAAGCCCAACTTGCTTCTCTTTTATTACCACCAAGGATATAAGTAGGCATTAAAACAAAGTAACTAAAAGATGGCGTCAAAAAGGCCAGAAGTAAATCTTGATTATGTTCAGAATCAATCAGGATATTAACTTTTGTATGGAAACCAGACTCGCGATATTACCCTCCTAAAACAATGCCAAAAACTTTTCAGAAGAATCATAACTGCAAGGTACCAAAGTTAGCATACCTCAGCATTTCTTATATCTGGAAGCAGCTGGCGGTTCACTAAGATATGCCACAATGACTCTCCTGCTCGGGGAAGAACATATAATGCAAGTTCACTACGTCTAGCTTTTTTCTCCAATAACACAGAAAGAGCAGCTAGCCCGCCCGCGATCCAATACACAAGCTTGTGGTCCTTTGATGCAACTTTTCTGTGCATACATATGACTCCCTAGAATTTCCAAGCATTACAACCAACATGGTCAAGTAGACGTACACAAAAAATCTGGGGAATGATTAGTAGACAGCTACCTGAAAAATTCCAACAAAAGCAGACAGAAATGCCGTCGAGCGAACGGCACCCTTCACTGCAAGATAGCAGGTACGAACAGGGCCATCCATGAACTGCAAAGGCATCATGTAACTAAAATAAACAAATAGCAATATATCAACAGCGATATATCCAGAGACAAGGATTGTTATACAATCCATGGCTACTCTAAACAAAGAAGAATCCGTCTCAATACCAAGCTAATGCAGAGGCTGCAGTTTATTGCATTAAAATGAAGTTTATTTTTATCCCCGTTCCCAGTAATCAATATACATCAGTTCTAAGCCATTTACACGGAGAAATATCAAGTACATGCAGAAAATGGATTCGAAATAACTAACTCAGAAATTCATAATAGCAGGAATGGCAGACTTGTTGTCCCTTTATTAATAGAGATGAGATCCCAAAAGAGAAAATCATTTTAAGTCTATTTGGAAACCAACGTATACCTAGTGCATGGTCAAGAAATGCCAAGTCTCATGGCTAAGATGCATGAAGTAATACTATAAGCACCATGTATAATTACTCTCCAATAATTATTCATCATGGATTAAGCACAAAGATACACAAAAAGTTTTATAGATAAACTGCTTACTAAGAGATTTAGGAACAGGGTAATTTGAAGGTCTTGCAAATAAGCAAATGAGACCAACAATAAAGGATTCTATTAGTTGGGCCAAAACTTATCCAGCAAACAATAACCATCCCTTCTGACCAGGAAAAAGAGGAACAGTGACAACAAATAAAGTATCCTTTAATTTCCTGCTAGAGATAAACAATTTACAATTAGAAATGTTTAATAAGAACAGAAACTTTATACTATCCACATTTCTCAATTACATCACTTAGTACAAGCTTCTTTATGTGGCAGCAAAGAACAAATCAAGATTCCAGAACTCAGGGATTTATATAGCTGCATTTGACTGGAGATTCAGAAAGAAAGAGCTAAGAGAAAAGCAATATTTATACATGTAGCATAAAAGTATCTATTATCATAGCATTAAGCCAAAAGGAATGCCTGGTATTGTGGCGCAGATATTTGTTATTGACCCATAATGTCCAATGAAGATTGTTACGAACAAAAGTATGTGACAGGTAGTACTAATGAAGATGGAGATGAAGGCGGTGCAGTAAACTAAAGCATTAATAGTAATGTACCAACATCCATAGTGGAGATTATCACTAACAGTCATGTCTGAAAATATGTGGCGATAGTGCATTAGAGATAAAGATATTGCTAAAAGAAACAACATGAGAGAAGAACGCACCTTTTGTAGGTGCAAAACAACAAATGGTACGAAGGTCAAAGAGAAGTAAAGTGGAAACGTTTTCCTGAAAGTAGCTGATGATGCATTTGCATTGTGCACTAAACATGATTTTGTGTCTGGATGAATAACAGAACAAGGAATGATGGATGGAAACTCTTCCAACTTTACATAGTTGGAGTTCCTTCTGTCAGATAAGTAAGCAGAAAGCAAAACCACATCCACAGGGAAACCTCTACAGCTGTCCCTTACAGCCTTGTATACTGGCTGTGCAACTGGACCAGTCTTCTGAATGAAGTCTTGATATGATTTCGGCAAGCTCTCAGGACGCATTACAAAGGCATACATAACCTGGAATGAGTTTACAATCAATAAGCCATAAGGAAGACACAAAAGTCATTATTGACGGAATAGTGATAGCATAGAGTCAAGAAATTCCAATCAAATTCCTAGCATGTTAAGAAAAACCAGAAATTCAATATGTTTTAAATAGTTTAGTGAACCAATGATGGTGCAAATATTAAGTGTATCAACTTAGTGGTAAGCAAATGTTACACAAATAGCCAATAAGCTGGCCCAAGAGCAGTAGCTCTAAGGCCACCTCCCGTTCCACAAATGGGTGGAGGATGAAGCAATGGGTTCGAACACACTAGTGTGTATGTAGCTAGCTTCTCAATCAAGAAGATATTTACTGGCTTTCAGCACAATGGGTAAAGAGACATTCATTTCACACCTTACATATTATACCAAGCAAAACAGCATTCAGTGAATCAAAGATCTTATGTATTTTAATATATCCAAGAAGATGTGCACGCACAAAGAAAGCAGTGCAGCAACTATGAAAAGGAACCTTCCTACCTTGTCTCTCAAGCTTCAAATTTTCACAACTTTGAACATTTTATATCATGCTCAAATGCAATATCTGAGACATACCCGAGTCAATCACCCAATTGTGTCACACAGTTAAATAACTAGAACTTGGAATTATATTGGTGAAAAAATAGGCAGAACAGATAAGATTTGCTTCTTTTACACGCAGTTGGTAGTAGAAGTTCTCCAAACTTCTTGGTGTACTTTTTTATTTTGTCTATTATTGAGTTAAATTGATTACTGGTCCAGAAAATCCTAAAAGTCCGTAAGACTCATAACCCTGCACTTCTGCAATTCTAATGTAATATTTGAGTACACAGTTCAAGGAATCCATCATGGTCTTTGATTTCTAGGCTGCAACACCAAACTAAACATCTCTATGTTTGACAAAGCCTAGCACCACATAAACTGCCCTCCCCTTCACCAGCAATTGACAATGGAATCAACTCAATTGCACACCAGCATGCTCAGTTGTAAACCTGTCTACTAAACATCCGCTCCAATAGGATGGAGATAGGGTAGTTGCATGGCATTAGTCCACTTAATCCACTACAAACTAATTCCATGGGCAACAAGAGCCCTATCGTACTTAGGTATGAAACTGACACAGTGACAACACCAGTCACTGTTTGAGACATAGTCATCAATAATAAATACCTTCATTTTTCTAGTTAAAAGCTATCCCACAAGTAGCTGTACAGTGCAGGCACGTGGGCAGGCATGACAGGTTTGAAAATTTTCCTCTAGTGAAGTACAGCTTCACAAGTTGAGATGAATTTATATGGTACCTGGGCACATGCTAAAGCAAAGAGCAAAGAATCTCCATGCCTCCAATGGCTTCCCCAAAGGTGAAACTTGTTCTTCGACTTTGCTGAATTATAAGCACACTGACAGGATAAGAACAAAAAATATCATTAGCCAGGTAGGGTTGCAGACAAGTGTGCGCGCGCACAAACACACAGAGGAAGATTAAGCGGGGGGGAAAAATCAGACTTACGGATTCCTTCAGAGAATATGTCAAAAGCGATTAGATGGTAAGCCATTTCTTCACATACCTGGGCTACCCTAGCTAAAAGATATAGAGCAAGTGTGCGCCTCCGGTTAGAATCCTCTAGTGCTAAAATAGACAACCCAGCAACTGAACCTGCTAAAATGCTGCTCCATCATCACCTCAAACCAAGTCATATATGAGTAATATGCATTATCAAGGTTCCCATAAATTCAAGCCGTTAAAAGTAAACCAAAAGACATCTACAATATGCATTATGGTTCCCATAATGCACATTACTCAAGATTACAATAAGTAATTTATGGTATTCTGGGGGCAAACTTACGCATTCAAAGGCGTCTCCTTCTTTCTCAACTTCTAAACAAACATCTAAGGGCATGATAAGACCCAGTGAAGCCACCAAAGAATAAACCGATTCGGCATGCTTCCTCTCTTACTATTAGATCCTTTTCTGAGACAAGTTGCTGCAAAATAAAATCAAAAAAGGGCATCTTCACACATCGTCCTCCAGAACTGTCTCAACGTATGCCATTACAGATATACAACAACAGAATTGACGGATTGTACATATGTTCTAGATATTTTCTCTCTTCTTTTAAGGAATCAACAAGATCAGCATAGTTAATTCCAATTCCCAGGATTTCTTTCAACTTCCAAAACCCTAGTTCCGAATAATTTCATTCCCAATGGATCATAAGCCTAATCAATTCACAGCAACAGCAACACCAACAACAACGACAAAAGGAAACAGATAATGCCGACCTTTAGATCAAGGAGAGAGGAGTAGGACTGGCGTCGCGCGAGCTTGAAAGCGCGGAGGAGGATTCCAATGCCGACGCGGACGCCGTACGATAGGAGGAAGCTCTGGCATAGGTTACCGATGGCGTTGGCAACGCACGACGGCTCGTCCGCAGCGTGGTCACAGGGCGGGCAATGCTGCTGCAGTTGACTCTGCAGCGGCCCTCGCGCGGCCCCCGCCTTGCGCTGGCGCCGCTGGAGCTCCTCGATGGCCTCCCGCAGCCGGTCCTCAGCCTCCCTGAGACGTCGCTCGGCTTCCACGTTGTCCTGCTTGGACGGCGACGGCGGCGGAGACGAAGGTGGCAGCGGGGCTGATGCCATTTCGGTAAGAAACACCGAGAGAGAGAAAGAGAGAGAGAGAGGAGGAATAGTAAAGGTTGTGACTGTTTATTCTAAAGGATTTGGCCACCTTCAAGAGCGAGGACGGAGAGAGGAAGTCATGCGCTGCGTCGCTGACATCGACAATGTTATCATCCACGCTATCTGCTGCTCCTTTCCCCACCCGTGTTGGCTTTTTTTCACAAGGCCGCTAATTTCTGACTCGTCCTCTTTTTTCGCGCCACAATACTATACTAACACAATAACCAAAATACATATATTTAAATATTTACGTATGGATTCACACAATAATATAAATACATATATACAAATACAACATATTCAACTAGATTCAAGAAAATTAATTTAGTCAAGAAATTTTGGATGTACGTTTAAATGTCAATTTTTTCTTGTGTCAATTAAATTTGACTAAGTTATTCAGGTGATTTCTTATATATGTTATATCATTAAACAAGAACTTAACCATATATGACGTGACAAGGAGAATAGCAATCTAATATTAAAAGAATAAAAAGTCTTGAATTATTTTTATAAAGTAATCCTAAATAAACTTCAAAAGTTAGTTTATTTTTATATGTTATTACTTTCTTCTTAAGTAATGAATTAACAAATTTGTTATGATATGAATTATCTCACATTATCAAAGCATGTTCTTGTATAGTTATTTAAATTAAAAAAAATTCTAAAGTTCCATTTAATCTTTAAATTAATTTTAAAAAAAGGTTTTAGGTCTTAACATAGTACTAGAATTTAAATTTCTTCTCTTATTACTTTTATGAGTCCAATGTTTAGCATTATTATTGACCCAATAATCATCTATCATGGTGATATGTAGCGCTATGGTGTGGATTATCCCACACTATTAGGCTTTAGACCTTCTAATAACATTTGAATATAAAATATTAATATCATGTTAGAAATGTATTTTTTTTAAATAAAAAAAATCAATAAGAGAGAATAACACCTTGCCTATAAAAAAATTTCATACCAAAATATTAGTAATTTATGATAAATATTTTTAACACGTAAAATCATATTTTTAGCTAAGTTTAGCGTTGCAAACTATTTACTGATTCTTAATTTTCCATTTCTTTTTTTTATCTCAATACCGCTTCGAAATCAAATGAGCCATTTTAATGTTCTTGTTCCAACGCCCCTTGGACACATCAAATATGAATATATAACCCGATTGCTCCGTTGACAACGACCAAAAAGAAAAGAAGACAAAAGAAAAGATACGGCGAATCACTATCATGTAATCTAAATATCATTAACAACATCGGCCCATCGCTTATCATACTCCTAACTTTTTGAAGTTTATTTTCTTGGAAGGCACACAAGGTTCATTTTCTTGCATTTTTGTCTTGCCATGATGCCTGCCATTGCTTGTCATAGAAGGTAGCCTCGTCGGCCAGCCTTTTCAGGGTCTCAAAGTCTTGGGTTCGTCTTACGAGAATCACAGAGATGACTGTCACGAGCAGAGCTGCCTTGCAAAAGAAATTCCCTGTTTGGCCTACCACATCAAGCCCTGTTAATGCGTCAACGAAGTACGCCGTGAAGAATCCCACCATTGCAGCTCGACCTGCAAGAAGATGACGGAGACAGGCGGTTTAAAGAGTTGTGGAGTGGAAGTTGTAAGTGATAAAGGTTGTGGTGATTACCGTTGATGAGCTCGGCCTCTGGGAGATAGGATCTGACCAGCCATGCCCACCATGGAATAACAGAGCTCCTGAAGACCACTGGTTCTTGGTTTGTTGCTGCTTCTGGATACAACTCAAGAAACTTCCTTCTTCTAGCTTCTACAAAATCAGCTTGAGTTAGATATACGAATTCATTGTGTAATTGTTAGAAGGGCAGACTTCTTTCCTTAAAATCGCTTTTCCAAGAGAGAGAAGATGTGCAGAATATAAATAAAAGGAGAAGTATATCTGTAACTTCTTTTATTTGTAGTATGTTTCATCCCCTTAAAGATAAGGAAATTATGGCGATTTAGTTCATTGTTTGATAAGATGAAACAACAAGGATTCAGTCTACGAGTGATGATACATCATATTTAAACTTGAACTATTATTTGTAGCATATTTCATCTCCTTAAGATAAGGAAATTATGATGATTTAGCTAATGGAGTGATGAGATGAAATAAAAAGGATTCAATTTACAAGTAATGATATATCATGTTTAAACTTAAACTATAATATTAGATAAAAAATAATCTAACTTTTATCCCTCAAAACTAATATCTAGGAAAAGAGAACATTCAAACATATAAAAAAGATATCATATTAAGATATTATAAATATGAGATTATGAATATTTTAAAAATATTTGTCCTCCATTTGTGCAGAATCAAAGTCGAACCTCAAAAGATAAAATTCAAAAAGTGAAGTTTAAATAACAAGGATTTAGTCCATAAATGATGATATTATTATATTTAAACTTAAGCTATAATATCATATTGGAAATTATCTAACTTCCACCTTTTAAAACTAATTTCTAGGAAAAGTGAACATTTGAACATGTACAAAAAATACCATACTAAGATGTTAAAAATATGAGACTACCTAATTTTTAATAGTAATGTTTAGAGATAGTTGTCCTAAATGTGTACAAGATGATAGCTTCATATATAAAGATAAGATCATTTAAATGAAGCTTAAATAAAATAGAACCCCTCAATTTGACACCTCTCTCCTCTCCCTTTGTGCATGTGTTTAGAGAAGAAAAATAAGTAAATAAATAATGATTATAATTTTTAAGTTATCTTTTGAATTAGATCTTTGAACCTTTTAACAATGGTATCAAACTAAATTAACTAATATAGTCAGTATAAAATCTTTAAGAGAAAGCTTAAACAAAAAAAAGACCATTTAACTTTTAAATTATTTTGAATTAGACTTTTGAATTTTGAAGTTACATGTTGACCTTTAATCTAGGGAACGAAGCATCGACTCAGATTTGATGATATTGCAACTCATCTTAGAACAGAACATATACTTTGCACTGGTAGTGAAGAAAAATGAGAGAAGTTCTGGAGAAAACCCATATAATTTTCTAGTTACCACTCTAGTAAAACAGCAATTTCTCTATTGCATTATCAGAAACAGATCCTTACCTGCAGTAATCACAGCATCCCAATCCATATTTCCATCTTTAACAAACATATTTAAATCCCACGTCCCATTCTTCCATCTCTCGTCTGTAAATCTTGGAGGAAGACCTTCGGCGGCCAGAACATTGTCCAGTTCTTCTGTAGCATTTTTTGATTTGCGAGGGTCTAGAGGAGGCTTCCCATGGTTTTCTGCCATGTGAAATCCCTTTTGGCCTTCAACATCCAGATTAACATAAGTTACCTGCTTTGGCCGCTGCTTCTTCGTTACATGATGTGAGCTGCAGGCTAAGTACAGGGAGGAGATAACAGCTACTGAAACCATGGCTGTTCTAATGGCTGAGCAGCCTCTTGTTTTGGCCTTTTTCTTCATCTCTGGTGCGTTTCCTTGTTATTTTATCATTTTGAATGGCCATTAAAGATAAGAAGTAGGGAGCCGCCCATGCATCGAAACAAGAAGCTTATCGTCCCTCCGTTTTCTGTCAGTGAAGTTGTGGGCAAACTTTTATTTTTTTGTATGTTTCTGTATTTTTAAACTTGAAGTACTCTGTGAATATTTAACCAACTGCCCTTTTTGCACGAAATTTCCATGGCCATGCTGGCCTCCATTGTGAAGCTGGTCTGAAAGTTCCTTGGTTTAAAAGTAAGATGAATATTTCTTTTTATATAAATCTAAAGTAATATCTAGTTAAAGTAAGACTTTTTGACCCGGCCGTTTTTAACACATACCTTGGTACCTAAAGTTGATGTAGCTTCATGTCAGTTGTCGTACATGGGGAGTACCATCTCTTGAATCAGACCAAATATTATATTAGAAAATTTGTTTGTGTTCAAAAATTTATTTAGGAGCATAATATCTTTCCTCCATACTTAGAAGATTCTCAAATAAAGATTTAAATAATATAAAAGCTGATGTAGCTTCATAAGAATGATGTTGTCTGATCCGTATTCCAATCAAATTGATGGTGATACATTATGCTTCTCAATACAACAAACCCCCTTGATGACTTTGGAACCTTGAATAAATGTATAATCTTGGAGTTAAGAATAGCTGTGAGTCTTACTTTCTTCAACTGTGGTAAGGGATAAAGCTAGAGATAACAGGGGGAAAAAATGGAAAAACCAGAACACTGAAAGGAAGCTGTTTATGCTTCCCAGCCCCTTAACAGGGTGGCCCTGGCAACCCGGTTAACCCCAAGTGTGAAGGCACCCATCCGAAGATTGCAATCATAGGACTTGCACATATCCTTCACCTTATGGTAAGCTCGAGTCATGTACCTCCTAAGCTCCTCGTTTACCTTCTCCTCGTCCCACATAAAACCTTGAATATTCTGCAAAAAGATTGAAGTCCAACATGTATAAGAATTTTTCTTTAAAGTAGTGAATCTGTTCTATTGGAAATGGTTTGTATCTCATGTTGCTTAAACCTATTCTTGATACCGTACAATCCAATTTCACAGGAAGGAAAAAAAGAAAATGGCCCAGTGTTTGTTAATCAAAAACCCACAAATTCTTAAATGGTAGTAGAATTCTAGCTCCATTCCCCTTTGCTTGTAAACAAAAAGTTCTTTATGATGTCACGTGTTCAAGGCAAGGGAGCATGTTAAAAATGATGCTAGATCTCACACTATTTGGAGAAAAATAACTCAATCTATGTTAATCATAAACCCACAAATTCTTACATTCGTGAGCATATAAGCCCTCATTAGACATATATCAGACACTCAAAAGGGAAGATCAGCTCTTTTCTATTACCTGAACCCATTCAAAGTAGCTGACAGTCACACCTCCAGCATTTGCATAAATGTCAGGTAGTATTATAACACCTTTCTTAGATAGAATCTGCAATAACATAATCTCATGTATCAGACCCTATAACTTTTCATGTCACGCAGGCCTAAAAGTATGAAGATGAAACTTCTACCTCATCTGCTTCTGGATCAGTAGGGTGGTTTGCTGCCTCAACTATGAATTTGGCCTTCACGTCAGCAGCATTTTCCCTTTCAAATGAGAAACAGAGCACTTCAGAGACAATGATTGGAATGCAATAAGTCAGAAGATTTAGCTTAAAAACAGTCTGGTTTTCTTCTTCCACAGACAGATATCAAAGCCAATATCAGAGTAAAAGAAGAAGGATGACATTGCGAAAGTGAAGAAATTTCCTGGAAAACTATACAAACCTGTTCAAAACTCCACCCAGGGCACAGGGGATGAGAACATCACATTCATGAACGAGCAGTTCATTAGGATCCATCGGATCTGCACCATGGAAATCCTTCAAACTGCCTGAGCTTTCCTTTATGCTTAAACAATTCTGTGATATCTATTCCATTTGGGTTCTTGATTGCGCCAGTGATATCACTTACTGCAATGACTTTACCACCTCTCTCGTGAATCAGCTTTGCTGCCCAAGAACCCACGTTTCCAAATCCCTGGGCGGTTCATTCACAGCAGCATGGACTTAAGAGGATGCTAAGTATTTCCATGGAAAGAACTGAAGATCAAAACAAAAGCTACCTGGATAACGAATGTTTGACCCTTGATTGATTTCCCGTAATCAGCAAGTAAAGCTTCTGTTCCATATACAACGCCCCGCCCTGTTGCAGCATCCCTACCAAGAGATCCACCAAGGTCCTGAAATCAGAGGCATGACTATAGTTGAGAAAGAGATGGTTGTTTCCAATCTTCTATGATGCTAATCAAATAGGTCCTGATATTGCTCTCTCAAGTACTCACAATGGGCTTTCCCGTCACAACAGCAGGTGAGTGACCGTGAAACTTTGAGTATTCATCTAAAATCCATGCCATCGTCTGTATGAAAATTTTCAATTAAAATTTAAGTAATATGAGACAATTTACACTGTTCTTAAGGAAAAAGAAAACCAGCTCCATGAAGCCGAGGATCTGTGGGAAAATTCTAGAATCAGAAGATGTTCAGAAGGTCAGGAACCTGAGAATTAGTGCCCATGTCTGGAGCAGGAACATCAGTATGAATTCCAATGAGATCATGGATTTTTTGGGTGAAGACACGAGTGAGACGCTCCAACTCGCTCTTGCTTAAATCCTTGGGGTTGCATCCAATCCCACCCTTTGCTCCTCCGTATGGAATGTTTGCTACAGCAGTCTTCCATGTCATGAGTTGAGCCAAAGCATTCACTTCATCAGGATCAACCTTTTCAAAACAGACATATCGTAAGTTCACAGAGAATTCACCAGCAAAATGGTTGCGGTCTATTGAAATTTCGTAAGGAAGTGGTTGAAATCAAGATATATATTATTGGCTTGTAAAAGGGGGGTATGAATTTCATTTTTAAAAAGATTTCTAAATAAGAACGAAGCAAAATGATATAATTCACACCCTTTACAAATTATTTCGGGTTGCCGCCACCTAAACTTAGGCATATCATATAAGAAAATTCATTTATTTCTTAAAATTGACTTAGAAAAACCAATAAGTATTTCACACCATTATCAAACCATTCTTTCTAATACTGTACATAGAATTCAAGAGAATTGATGATGTATCTGGAAGCCATTTTCAGAAAGAATGGTTTCATGAATCTTCAGCCCTTTGTACAGGATAAAGTAACCTTCTAGTTTTACTCATTCCTATATCAATCAAGACTTTTACTGTCTATGTATTCTTTACAGGATTGCGGCGATGTTCATGAGAACAAAGACAAACGAATGACAACTAAAAGCTTTTTGTACACAAGGAACCATTATCATATCTCAGCGGAAAATCTTCAATTAAACAAAGGAAAAAAGCGTTCTGACGACCTAAAATCTGGGAAAGAAAAGAACCCAGAAACGAAAAGCAATTTCCTCGGGAAACAAACAAAAAAATTGAACAGGGAAAAAGCCAAAAAGGTAATGCCCACACCTCAGGATGATATCTGATCCCACCCTTCATGGGCCCACGTGCATTGTCATGTTGAACTCTGAAGCCGACGTAGGAGACGAGGGTGCCGTCGTCCTTGGGGATCGTGCACTCCACCTGATCAAACAACAACAACAGCAGCTCAGATCAAAGTTCCGGGAAAAAAAATTCCCAGGAAAGAAACAAAACCCTTGAGAAGAAATCTCCAACCTTGATCTCCCTGAAGGGAATCAAAAGGCTCCTCTCAAGCTTCGAGTCCAACCCAAGTAAACGCGCAGCGTGGCGGAAATTACGGTTCGTGGCGGCAAGAGCATTCATTGTCGTACGGCCACACAGGTCGAGATTCGCTTAGAAAGAAAGCGAAAGAAAATTTCCAGGAAAGACTCGGAGAGAGTGAAGAAGAACGAAGGAATGGTGTGGGATGATATTGGCTGGATGTGGGTGGTATATATACAGGCAGGAAGCCGGGAAATAAAGGAGATGGTTGTTTGCTTTAAATTGGCTAGTGATCGTGGAGTCTTTGACAGGAAAGGCAAGTAGATTGGAGAGCTCGATATGACAACTGATTCATTGGATGTTTCTGTAAGTTTCCGAGTTAGACAGGCCTCTCCCCTCACATTACGATAATACCCTTCTTTTAAATGAATAAGAATATGTTCCCTGTAGGATTCCTCATATTTCAACCGTCTAAATGACACGAAAAAGTTGCACCAAGCAGCAGCCCCAAGACGTGGAGAACATATGCGGGGTACTTTCGGGTATTGCTTCTTCCTCATTCTGTGGTGAGCCGGGCGCCTTTTACAGTAAGAGTCAGAAGTGGTCGTTGCGGAGATTCAGGGATCGCGGCTGTCATTTCCGGACCGGTGACAGGCGGGGAAGTTCCAACTGAGTAGCCAATAACTATCTCCCTTGCACGTACTCGGGTCTGGTCGGCTCGCCGCGTATTGATGAGGTGGACGTCGGATGAGCCTGCGAGCTGGACTCTGACCTGTCGAAATAGTAAAAGGGAAATAAAATACGAGAGGAGAGTGGGTGGCGACGTGGCGCCTCGTCACGTCATTGCTTGCGTTCTTATCCTTGGCCTTTAGTTTACATGCATTTGGATGGGTGCGAAACACGTGTTAACGTTTCTAAATGTCTTGTTGTCTTTTGCACTCTTACACTGCACGTAACTGTTGTTAGTCTTTTGTTGTCACGTGCAATGAGAAACTGAGTCTTTCAAAAGTCCAACTGATCAACAAACTTATAGGCACCACTACTACAAAGGAATGTAATATATGTCTTATTAATAATATAAGTATAATGTCTTGAAAATCCTAAAACTTGATATCACAATGAATTATAAGTTGGAAGGAAGATTGTTGAGCTTGGTAGGAGATGCCAAGTAGCCAACAAGCTTATAGGTGCTACTGACATAAAGTATAAAGGAATAAAATATGGAATTCAATAATAGGAATCATATTTTGTGCAATTTGTAGCACTTGAGGTTCTCAAGACAAACTATAAAAAGCCACTTCTATATGTAAGATTTTAATCATAAGAATAAGATATATTTATCTTATGTGATTTGAGTAATTTTCATATTCAAAATGTAGTTACACTTTTTTGACTTAGTCTTGTTCTAGGCAAAAAAGTAAACAACTTATATTGACTTAATCGTGCTTACTTTTGGTTACTTTCAACTTGGATAGTTTCGATATTTTCATATGTATTACCTTTAAATGAGGTTCATGATCACGTGGGTAAAAAACTATTTGCATGATCAAGTGTGTGATAACACCCTTTAAGTTAGGAGATACAAGTATTATTGTAATCTATGTCAATAACACAACTAGCATTATTTTGCTTACAATTGGCCAACTTAAGTTGACCCAACTTAAGTGGTTTGTACTTTTTTTTTTTTTTTTGCAGCATATGTTCTTTGTTTTCCTTCAAAAGATGCTTCCTTCCACTCATATTTTACGGCATATTCTGCAAAACGATTGAAGGGCTTGTAATTCGGGAAAGTACCCTTTATTCTTTGGAGTTCTATTATAAGGGAAAGTACGCTTTATTATTTGAAGTAAATATTAAACCGCTTCTGCACCAATAAAGATCCTTAAATACCACATATTATAATTAATTAGTCCTCCAATAACGTAAATTCCTCAGAATGGCCGTAAAATCACATGCAGCCCATTCAATATCTTCCCTTGATTTCAGGATCTTTCTTCCTTGGGTTGTAGATAAACCATAATTAAGAAGAGTTTTCCAAAGCATGCTTACAAGAAGGTGATGTGGATTCCAATCCTTAGACAATAACACTCGTTTTGGTTTTAAAACTTACCTTTCCAAGGAAAAGCTTGGGAACTTGTCACTCTAAAATCATGTTTGGTTGCAGGAAACGCCAGGGAAAGAAACAAAAGTAGGCCTTTTCTTTTTCTTCTTATTGGCACTTGAGTAACAAAGCACGAGTGTTTGACTAAATCGAGATGCCAGACAGCTGTTTTCTGCGTGTTTCTGTCGGCTGAGTTCATGAAACATATAATAAACGTTAAAGCCAAGGAAAATATTTCTCTTCCCTCTTGCTCATCCATTTCTTCAAACCAAGTAGAAGGATTTCCTCTGTTTGTTTGCCGAGAATATAGCCATATGGTAGATAGAAACGAGAGAGGATAAAGGAGACTCACCAGTCCATAAACACATAGCTGGAACATGCGTGTCAGATTGGAGTGCTCGAGGAGGAGAGCCAATTTCTTAGAGAAGTTCATGCACGAGAGGTTAACAAATTGAGTAGTCAAGTCATAATATAGACTAACAACAAAGCATCTGATTAAATAATAGAGAAGCCAATCAAGTGTCAATTGAATAACAACAATATTAGAATATATCACTAATTATGGGGTGTTTCAACAAACTTTGCATGGTTTATGAGAGAGGCCATCAGCTGGAACATAACTAGAGGACGATAGAAGTTGTTGATATGTTCAAAAAAGGCGGAGCAGCAGATAAAGTAGTGTTGGATACATCTTGGAAACGTGTTGAACTTGTGTAGGATCACGGCTTTTTTTAGATGGGAAAGATGTACTTTGCATGCCAATCCATGTAGAGTTTGGAAGATAAAGTTGAGCTTAGACTTTTAGCTACAAATTAATTATTGAATTCCTGGTTTACTAACAACAACGCAGCATTGCTTAAAAAAGAAATCATATAGTAAATTATATCCCTAATTCAAAGGTGCCAAATACCATAGTCTTACAAAAATAATAATGAAAATCTTGCATTCTTTAGAAAATAAATCACAACCAAACTAAGCTACTCCTTATTGTAAATTGCCAAAAAAGTTTTTCTATTTGATGACTTTTTTTTTTTTATAATCTTTATGATCATAATTTACCAAATGACGTAATACATATGAGAATTTCTAAAGCCATGTACATATAAGATAACTCTTACATGAAAAATTATAAATTTGCCATTATTCTTACTTTTGACTTCATAGGTAACAGTGAGAAGCAAAAAGGAGAGGTAAAATGAAGAAAATAAAATTAATATTTGTTTCAGACAACATAATTAACCGGAACGGATGTACTTCTCAACTAATTAAATGCATCAGTTTGAGTTTGAAAAGAAGTATACGCATACGCAATCTCCAAATTCTTAGAGAAGTTCAAGCATGAGAGGTTAAAAAATTGAGTAGTCAAGTTATAATATAAAAAGCAGCTGATTAAAAAATAGAGAAGCCAATCAAGTCTCGATTCGATAATAACATTAATTATGGGGTGTTTCAACAAACTTTCCATGGTTTGTCGGAAAGAGGCCATTTGCTGTATCACACCAAAAGACCACATAATAAATTGGCATTTCAGGAATTTGTAATAAGGATGTGACGTCTGCTTTAATGCCATTTGTTATCATCCTACCTCAACTGCACCAAAAGACTAGATTTGACAGTTGCAGGATTCATTGTAGGATCGTAACTGGCTGGAACATATCTAGACGACAATAGAAGCTGCAGCGATATGTTCAACAAAGGCAGACCGGCGGACAAAGTCGTGTTGGAAACCGGTTGGAAGCGTGTTGAAATTATGCAGGATCACAGCTGTTTTGAATAGAAAAGATGTACTTTGCATGCCAGTCCATTGCAGCATTTTTTTTTCCCTCCTTTTTCAAGGTGAAAGAAGTTGGGAGATAGAGGTTGTACTTAGAATTTTAGCCAAAAATCAACTACTAAAATACTGGTCTATTAACAACCAGGCAGCATCGCTTAAAAAAACATCATATGGAAATTATATCCCCAGTTGAAAGGTGCCAAATACCGTAACCTCACAGGAATAATACTGAAATTTCAAGTTCTTTAGAAAATGTCACGACCACTGCAAATTGCCAAAGTTTTTCTATTTGCTGACTTTTTAAATCTCTTTGATCATAATTTACCAAATGGTATAATACATATAACATCTTCCAAAACCATGTACATATAAGACTCTTACATGAAAAATTATAAATTTGCCATTATTCTTACTTTTGACTTCGTAGGTACTAGTAAGAAGGAAAAAAGAGGTAAAATGAAGAAAATAAAAGTAACACTTGTTTCAGAGAACATAATTAACCAGAAGGAATGTATTTCTCAAGCAAGAGTTTAAAAAGAAGTATACGCATACGCAATCTTGTTATGCAGAAGCAAATAAAAAGAAAAGAGAAAAAAAGAATGAAAGTCAATGTTCCAGTGCTACACTTTCTAGATTTTCATAATTATCTTAACCTTTTGAGGGGATGCCGTGCCACTTCCCCCAAGTTGCACAGCTTTCTACATCCAAATTCAAAGCCTTCCAATTTTGAGGTCCAGACCCCACAAAGATTACCCTCATGTGGCACAAAGAAAGTGCTTGGGTGCAGAAAGACTTTCACGAAATACCATTATCATTCAAGAAGGATCACAGTGATCTAGTGAACAAATCAAACAATTGGAGTCTGGCAGCATAGTGACCATTTGAGAGGTTAGGGTTCGAGTCACTTCCTCTCCCAGTAAATCCCTTTAATCCCCCCACCCTCACATCCACAAATCTATATATATATATATATTTTAATTTTATTTAAAAAAAAAAAAAACCAAACAAGAATCATCAAAATCTTATATCGAGAAAGACAATTTACTCTACTCTCAGAGACAACAAGGCTTATGTCATTATACAGGTGCTAACCTAACTATATCAGTAGCCAATTAGATTTCGCATCAGTTTCCTTCTCAAATTCCTTAAAGCAGGAGCACAGTAAAACATTTACTACATCAGCAGGTAATTCTCCCCTTCTCTTTCATCATACAACGGGAAGCAAGTTATCCTTCTTTCCTGTGATAATCAACATTTATCAAGTTATAGTACATAGATCCTTTGGGAAATAAGTAGATTGTAAGTGCATTTGAAGTGGACAAGATTGAAAGTTACATACTTTCTTTTTCTTCGATCGACCCCGCCACTCCTCATATCATTTTTTGCAAGAGCAGATCCATGGGGAATAGCATACTGCATGGGAGAAAGGACTGGAGCAGGAGGCGCAGTAACAGCAATAGATGTAGCTGCCACAGGCGGCACAGGTTGCACAGTTTGTGCGGGCAACTGCGGAGGAGCAGAGGCAGGGGGTGCAGCAGCAGGTTCAGGAAGGGGCCTTGGTAGAATATGTTTCAGCCGATTGTTCCTATAATTCTTCCAGAAGTAGAATTGCTGCCTATGTGCCAACTCCTGCGATTTCCAAGAAATTTCAAGTGATTTAGAATATATCCAAAAGGTTGTCAGAGTTCCATGTTAAAAGGAAGAGGGTTTAACAAAAAGAATTTCCTTTCATGGAACATTTAAGGACCTTTCTCCCCCTATTGGTCAGCTGAAACATATCCTAATAATATGCCAATGAATTGGTTAGACCTATAATGGTTGACCTAAAAAAAACTGGAGATAACATGCATCTTTTGAGAGCATTTTGTTTCCCGAACTCAGATATATCTGAAGCATTGAGGAAAGTTTAAAGGAGATATAACATGATTTACATTGAGCAGCAGAATGTAAAGCGAAAAAAATCCTAACCTTGTTTCCAGGATGTGCCATTGCATTGCGGAAGCTAGCATTTTGGAGAAGTTCAAGGAAAAATAAGCAATGAGGATACCTGCAATTGTATTAAGAATTTACATGTCAACTGACAAATAAATTATATAAAAATTCGACAGACTCATTCCTTTGTTTTAGAAAAGCCAACAAAATTCCTTCATCCCAACAAACAGAAGGCAAAGCAAGAGTTTTTGGGTGGCATATAGAGAGATTAGCTTACATTATATATTTTACATACTCAGGCCGTTGCCAGTATTGAAGGTATTTCAGGTAGCCAATGAAAGCTTCATCTTCAAAGTAGCGATTCTGAGCCAAATCTATGTAACAGATAATAAAACATTAGGGAGAAAACACAAATCCCAACAGGGGACACTGGCATTCTATGCTTGTATCTCTATTAACAATATGGCGCCTTGACATTATCTAGAATGTTTTGTGCGCATGGAATTCTCCTCGCAGCCAAGGAAAAGATAATTGGTATATTCTACTATGTAGTTAACAACATCAAGTAATATGGGGAAGCTGACATAACTTCTCTTCCATAAGAATGCCACTTGAAACCTCTTGGATACACCCAAAATATTATATAACCTGGCTATCCAGAAAACTATTCATAAAAAATAACAAACAAGAGTTGTTCATGGTGTAACAACTAACATCTGAAAGGAAGTAAAGGACGCAAAGGTTTCTTAGGCATCGAAGTGAACCTAAAAGACCTATTTGAATTCTTAGCATATAACATGAGAACTAAAGAGCCACCCATATGCTAATACATCTACGACAAAACAAGATGCCTGGTCACTCAATGCTCTGATGCCTAGGCTTAAGGTAAAACTCAAGTCTGGCCTATCAAAGTTAGTGAATGTCTCTAAACATTTCTCACAAATACAAACAACCAAACCTAATCCTTAATGCTGTCAAATATGTATTGTGCAGCTAAATAGAAGCATCTTGGACAAACGTACAAAAATCGCTTAACTTAATGAACCTAAGAATCTACCAACAACTTCTCAGTCAGTAGTGTCCTTTTAATTTTATTAATTTTCAAACATATAGTGAGAGAACCGAATAATGATATAGATAGCTTCCTCAGTCGAGTGCATAATCATTAGGAGTGCGTCATTTAATGGACAAGGGAACAGAAAAATTATGTTGATTTTGACTCTGGTTGACTAAGTCTCCAAACTCCTTTTTCTCTGATTTCCTAAAGTTCCTTACAGGAAATGCTCCAAACACAGATTTGTGTAAGTCACTCAACACAGAAGCAAAGCGAAAGTTTTGACAATTCTTTAAACGTACAGTGGATATAGGTGGGATTGGCTAAACATTGCAGAAATTCCAATTCAAGCAAAAACCGCTGCCTTCCATCATCTGGATCTTTATATACGTTGATTGGCCTGACATAAAAGAACAATCATTCAGCAAAGGAAACGAAACACGAACGATTGATTCCTCAATATACCATTGTACATTTGCATTCATTAGGAGAAAAATAAAATCTAGTTAGCAATTAACACAAAAACTAGCTAATACCCACGAATTCCCTCGAAAGCTCTACTTTTGCTTAGCGAGAAAACTTAAAACTTGAAAACCAAAGGAAAAAGGCGGCATAATTTCGTGTGTCAAGGGTCTTTGCCATCTAGCCAAGCAAGAAAAAGCGCCCGCTACCCAAAACCCAAGAAAACCACCAAGAATCGATTCAGCTATGCTTTTCCTTACTTGTTCAGCGAATCACTAGAAAAGAAATGAGAAGAGGAGTCCAAACAAACTAAAGACTTCAGACTACGCCGAAACAAAACAAAAACTCAGACTTGAATCGGCTGAGCCTTTTGTAGTTGTTCAGCCATTGATTCAAGAAAGAAAAAAAAAAAAAAAAAGAGAGAGAAAAAAGAGAAGAAATTCACAACAAAACAAAGACTGAATATTTCTTTTTTCTTTTTCTCTTTCCTCTTTCTTTTCCTTGACTTCATCAGCAACTAAATAGATGCGTAAAAAATGCAGTTAGTATTGGTAGGGATGAACCGTAAAAGAAAAAATCTAAACCCCACATTGGAAAGAAGGAAAGTATGAGACGCATACGAGGATGGAGAACTGAGGTCATCATCTTCTTCTTTTACAGAGGCCATTAAACTCTCCTCCAATTCAAAACAATTCGAGAAACAACTTTATTTACAGAATCTGCAAACAGAAATATTGGAGCGGAAGAGATCGCGAGAATAGTAGAAACGGCACCAGAGAACCAAGAGAGAGAGGGAGATAGAGGACCAAATTAAAGGAACGACGCTGGGCTTCCTTATAAACAGGCTTGACCTATTGAAAATAACTGGGCCGAAAGGCCCCGATCCAGACTCGGCATACATAGTCATTTCTTGATCCCATTTATACGAAATTACTTATCATAAAGACGAAGAACTTTAAAAAATAAAAATAAAAATAAAAAATTGGCAGAAGCTAATTGTCTTTCTCAAAAAAAGGTATTTCTATGAAAGACACGTCTGATTTTAATTTTTTTAATCCCTCATTTCTTTTCTAGCTTTATAATTAATAGATTTTTGTAAGATTTCTTTTTATTTTACTGCAAAATAATGTTTTCATTGTACAATGAAAAATAATTGATATAACAGTAAATCCAATCTATCATAAAAGAACTAAACACGTATGTTAGAAAAAAATTTAACGAAACTGACAAGATTTTGGTGTGTTGGATTTCAATGGAAAACTCTTCCTTTGGATGAACGTAGCATAATAGATTAGGCATATTTAAGTATCCATGAGTAATAACTACAGTATGAAATCCGATTCAAATAGTTGGCTAATTTGAATTCTGCAATATCTCAGCTCATCCAAACTGAATGGGAAATTACAAAGCTAGAGGTAGAACTTATAGAAGCCTAAAGATGATGTAAACTAAGTAGACATTTGCCCTTCTAATAAGGTATGCAAGCACACCACTAGAAGCTCAAATTTTGGGGAAAAATCACATTAGCCATGTAAAACCATTGTACAAGATAAAAGGTAATGGTTTTCTCAGATTGTACCACCCAGAAAAGATGTGGATTTGGCATCAGTATGGCCTGTAACGCATAGGTCTTCTGAACCTTGGAACCCTCCTGCACATGGGATGAATGGATAATCAGACTAAGCGGTTTGTTGTTCTTTCAAGCTACTGTCTTGCAATAAGGGTCTTCTAGGCTTTAATGTATCATAGAGACGTCGAATTTTTTGCATGTGACAGAATTATCACTAGAAGCTCAGGGGTGTGGTTTTACTTTATCCAGGCCTCCGTCAGTTTTCCATGTCCCCTTTTGCATCTCTACTAGGATTCAAGCCTACTACTAGGTAGCTTCTTCCCTTCAGAGAAGGCTGCAAGTACTAAATACGCAAACTTCATAACAACTGGGAAGTTCAACCACACTTCATTTATTCCTGCATTAGCTTTAGAAATGTGAAAATAAGTTTCAACTATACTCATGTTCAAATGTATAGTGATTGTTTCCAATAAATGCTTTGCAATCCAAGGAGCTTTGCCTAACAAAACTCAGCAATTTAAGAGTTCAAAAGTGGAATTCTTAGTTGGCTCTGGTGAACCAAGCCTCTATAAACAAGCAAAGTGTACAAACCACTGCATAATCTTATTTCACTACAATAAATCAACCACTTTAGTTCTTAATAGATCAAACCTCCACTAGTGATGTGTTTCTTTTACAACGGCTTTAATAAACTCGTAGTAATTATAAGCAGAAAGGAAATAGTAGTCACATAAAAAAGTACTAGAGATCAGATCCACTTCTAACATTCAGAACTCCATTGCCATGGATTTTTGATCTTCCTCATTAGCTGTCTTGTCCACCTAGATAAAGGTCCTACCATCGCAGGTAAAATTGATGTGAGCACAATAATGTAAACCTTCACGGCGTTTGGTGCAATGGTACCCATTGCAATACTGTACGTGACGAAGACCGCAAGTAGACAGATTTGAAGCTCGAAATACAAAGGAAAATGGGCAGTGAGGATCTGGATCATGAAAAGAGATACTGCAAACCCAATAGAGTTGAAAAAGGCAAAGACTGAAAATGTTACAGCACTATTAGTTCCCATAATGGACTTCCCACCTAAGCTTCCATCTTGCCAAACACTGCCAGGGGGACTCAAACCAACTTGGAATGTTGCAGTTGCCACCAGAACAGATATAACAAGGAGAGAATCACGAGCATGACTGGGAGAATCTCGACCCATTTTAAACTTGAAGTATTCCTCCAGGTTCTGGGATTCCATGAGAGAGGTTCTTGATGCTCTGAGGCTGGTTGCTGCGGTTAGATTGGCAGACTCTATGGCAGCAGCAGGAGTGAGTGTATTGTGAGTGTCTCTTGCACTGATCGCTCCTGCACTTCTAAGGATCTCCTCGATTTCTCTGTCACCAGCTTCACTTGGGAAAACGATCAGCAGGTTAAGCGCAGTTAGACCACTGTGGTTTACGGCGTTTACGTCCACAGCAAGGGAAGTTGTTGGTTCATTGCAAAGTAACAACCTTATAACCTGTCAAGCTTTTCAAATTTCAGTATTTAGAAATGAAACAAATGTTGAAAAACTATTGTACAGTATACCTCCATATGCGACTGAGGATTTCTGTCCCAAGTGGATACTTCATTCTTTCGTGAATTTGGTCATTGTGAGAAGTGTTTCCCATACTTGAATAAAAGGACATATTTAGAAAACGATATATGTTGCATATTGTCGATACTTTGATTTGGCTTGCTTATGTATGTGGGAGAGATTAAAGAAACAAAAGTCTAAGTTACAATGGGCCTAGAAGAGAAAAAATGCAAGTTCCTATTAAAAATTGGAAATGGGATAGCTTTTGATTAACTAGCAGATAAAAATGTAGGCCAACTTTAGTAAGAGTTGGATAAGTCCACATAAGTCTGTGTGTGTTAGATGGTCCATTCTTCTCTTCTCATTGTCCGTGAAAAAATGGTCTATATCACAATATAACGTAAAACAATGTTTCTAATACTTATCATACCTACTCAAAATATATATGGCTCTCCTTTCTATTAGATGATACAATATTTATATTAGAAAACACCACCACTAAACATCTCATTGGTGTAAGACAATTTACTGCCAAAAAAAGGCCTCAAATGCCCCATGCTAATTTATTTATTCTTTTGTTGGAGCTGAGTTGCGGTCCAAAATAGATGAAAACTCTAGTCAAACATAGTTGATTGGGATAGCCTAAACTTTTGTAATCCTGGAGAGCCACATGGTGCATAGTTTTTGGTTCTTTTGTATTCTAAGATCCACTTGTTGACAAAAATAAAAGCAAGATCATAGGTTGTCCAATGAGGATGGCTTTCTTAGTTGATTTTAGCTATTAAATGTTAAATAAAACCCGATGATATTGGTCAATAAGTAATCTGCTTTCAAAGTATACCTACATGAAAATGAAAAAATTGTTTTTACGTCAGCCCAAAGCCTTATAGTCAAAGCTCATCAAGATTAATTTTTGGCAATAGTTTAAAAGACAGTTGTTAAGAAAAGGATACTTGAATTATAAAAAAGTATGAGCGAGGATCAATCTTTAAAAAAGGGGCATACGTAATCATATAAACAGAATAGTAAACCAAGATATTAACAATACGATATAACGATTAAACAGCTTTCTAAGCTTTCAAGTCAACCCTCTCTTGTTCGATCCTTAGACAGACACGAGACAGTAAATTACAGAATTAAAACTCGGACTGACCTGTAGTTGTTTCTTCCATGTTGCCAGGTGAAGAACTGTGTTCCCACGAGTATCCTTGACATTCACGACGTCCTTGTTCCTCATCTCTCTGATCAGTTCTACCAAAACTTCGACTGCCTCAAATTGGCTGTGCTTAACAGCAAGGTGCAAAGCGGTCTCCCCGTGTACAGTCACATCCTCAACGCACTCTTGACGAGACAAAACCATTTCAGCTATCACGTCAACCCTTCCTTTGATAGCTGCAAGATGAAGCGGAGTCTTCCTGTCTCTCCCCGCCAACCGACAGAGATTCCGGTCAACTATCAGCAGCTCTCTGACGATCTCCAAGTGTCCGCTGGCCGACGCCATGTGCATGGGAGCTAAAACCATCTCCATTCACTTCTTTGGCGAAGTCTGGTTTCAGCCTCAGGATCTCCTTGACAAACTCAACATGCCCGGCAATGGAAGCTACGTGTAAGGGATTCGTGGGGGAAGCCAAAGCAACAGAGAGAAGGATAAGGGGATTTTCTATAAGCAGTTGTTGCAACAGATGGACATTTCCAGTTTGAGCCGCCTTAAATAGCCTTATGTCCATCCTTGTAAGGAAATGAAGTTGTCTCTCCTCGGATGTTAGAGCCCGTATATATAGAGGCAAGAATAGAATATTTTTAGATGATATAATTGACGAAAAGAGTTTCGTTTACAAGGAGGAACTGATGTCATCTTGTTTTATTCATCTATTCTTTATTATTGGAAAATTTAAAATTTTCTCTTTTAAAACCCATTCTTGAGAAAGTAAAACATCTATATATTTAAGAGTTTATTAGATTAAAATATTGATGATGTAAGATAATTATTATTTTTAATATGTTCTCTTATCTTGAGTAGAAAGAATCGCAAGAGTTAAGTTTATAAATGATAAAGTGATAAGAATAAAATTTCAAGGACTTGATTTATAATAAGATATCTATTTGGTCTTGAACTTTGGTACCATGCTACAAAAAATTAACCTTCTTCTAAAACTAATTTTAAAGGAGTAAGTTGGACCATTTCTAACGTTTCTAATTGAATACGGGTTTCAAATTTGACCATCGACGTGCCCTCAATTACAGCTCTGTTTGGGTCCACATAACTCAATTGAGAAATGTTTCTTCGTGTCCAAGAAACATACCGAATGCATTGAGTCACGAACTTATCAATATTCAATCCAGAATCATTGCAGTTTCACATTTTATATAACCTATGAGTCGTGTCCCGGCATATTTTAGCCAAGCTAGGGATCAAGAAAGGGGGTTTGCGGTTTGCGGTTTGCGTGAAGAAATAACTCCAAAATATATTTCTTTTGTTGACCATCTCCAAAATGAGACCAATCACAGCCAATTTGCCCCAATCTGCATTAATGGTTAAGATGGACAGTTGTGCAAATTCAGCAGGCTGAAAATTTTCAACAACTGTCTTCAATAAATCATTGGAATTGTGTAACAAAATCAACAGTTCTTAGGAATGTGTGTAGGAGGCATTACGATTTGATGAAGGGCCAGGGTTGCCGATTCTGCTGGCAAGGAACCGGCGGATCAAGCCCCTGAGGAATGGAGCCATGGTTTCTGGTTCATATTCCAAATAGTACATGATTCCTCCCATAGACATACGAAACAAGTGTCAATTCTCATAGAAGCAAGTTTGTTAATGCAAAACAGCCTCTTTTTTTTTACTTGTCCGGGAAAAAAAATCATGAGCAGGAAAACATGAGGCGAATCGTGTGCAGGAAAACATGCACGGGCCAAACACCAAATGGTACCGATCAGAGACTGACCCCAGTCCGAAACTTCCATTTGTTAAGGAAGCAGTAGTGCTGCAGTTTGTAAGCCCAACTTGCTTCTTTTATAACCACCAAGGATATAAGTAGGCATTAAAACAAAGTAACTAAAAGATGGCGTCAAAAAGGCCAGAAGTAAATCTTGATTATGTTCAGAATCAATCAGGATATTAACTTCTGTTGGACACCAGACTCGCGATATTACCCTCCTAAAACAATGCCAAAAACCTTTCAGAAGAATCATAACTGCAAGGTACCAAAGTTAGCATACCTCAGCATTTCTTATATCTGGAAGCAGCTGGCGGTTCACTAAGGTATGCCACAATGACTCTCCTGCTCGGGGAAGAACATATAATGCAAGTTCACTACGTCTAGCTTTTTTCTCCAATAACACAGAAAGAGCAGCTAGCCCGCCTGCGATCCAACACACAAGCATGTGGTCCTTTGATGCAACTTTTCTGTGCATACACATGACTCCCTAGAATTTCCAAGCATTACAACCAACATGGTCGAGTAGACGTACACAAAAAATCTGGGGAATGATTAGTAGACAGCTACCTGAAAAATTCCAACAAAAGCAGACAGAAATGCCGTTGAGATAGCAGGTTACTGGGCCATCCATGGACTGCCAAGGCACCATGTAACTAAAATAAACAAATAGCAATATATCCAGAGACAAGGATCGTTAGACAATCCATGGCTACTCTAAACAAGGAAGAATCCGTCTCAATTCCAAGATAATGCAGAGGCTGCAATTTATTGCATTAAAATGAAGTTTATTTTTATCCCCGTTACCAGTGATCAATATATATCAGTTCTAAGCCATTTACATGGAGAAATATCAAATAAATGCAGAAAATGGATTCGAAATAACTAACTCAGAAATTCATAATAGCAGGAATGGCAGAGTTGTTGTTGTCCCTTTATTAATAGAGATGAGATCCCAAAAGAGAAAATCATTTTAAGTCTATTTGGAAACCAACTTATACCTAGTGCATGGTAAAGAAATGCCAAGTCTCATGGCTAAGATGCACGAAGTAATACTATAAGCACCATGTATAATTACTCTCCACTAATTATTCATCATGGATTAAGCACAAAGATACACAAAAAGTTTTATAGATAAACTGCTTACTAAGAGATTTAGGAACAGGGTAATTTGAAGGTCTTGCAAATAAGCAAATGAGACCAACAATAAAGGATTCTATTAGTTGGGCCAAAACTTATCCAGCAAACAATAACCATCCCTTCTGACCAGGAAAAAGAGGAACAGTGACAACAAATAAAGTATCCTTTAATTTCCTGCTATAGATAAACAATTTACAATTAGAAATGTTTAATAAGAACAGAAACTTTATACTATCCACATTTCTCAATTACATCACTTAGTACAAGCTTCTTTATGTGGCAGCAAAGAACAAATCAAGATTCCAGAACTCAGGGATTTATATAGCTTCATTTGACTGGAGATTCAGAAAGAAAGAGCTAAGACAAAAGCAATATTTATACATGTAGCATAAAAGTATCTATTATCATAGCATTAAGCCAAAAAGAATGCCTGGTATTGTGGCGCAGATATTTGTTATTGACCCATAATGTCCAATGAAGATTGTTACGAACAAAAGTATGTGACAGGTAGTACTAATGAAGATGGAGATGAAGGCGGTGCAGTGAACTGAAGCATTAATGGTAATGTACCAACATCCATAGCGGAGATTATCACTAACAGTCATGTCTGAAAATATGTGGCGATAGTGCATTAGAGATAAAGATATTGCTAAAAGAAACAACATGAGAGAAGAACGCACCTTTTGTAGGTGCAAAACAACAAATGGTACGAAGGTCAAAGAGAAGTAAAGTGGAAACGTTTTCCTGAAAGTAGCTGATGTTGCATTTGCATTGTGAACGAAACATGATTTTGTGTCTGGATGAATAACAGAACAAGGAATGATGGATGGAATCTCTTCCAACTTTACATAGCTGGAGTTCCTTCTGTCAGATAAGTAAGCAGAGAGTGAAACCGCATCCACAGGGAAACCTCTACAGCTGTCCCTTACAGCCTTGTATGCTGGCTGTGCAACTGGACCAGTCTTCTGAATGAAGTCTTGATACAATTTCGGCAATCTCTCAGGACACATTACAGGAGCGACGCTGAGCTTCCTTATAAACAGGCTTGACCTAAGGAAGAACTGGGTCGAAAGGCCCAGACCCAGACTCGGCGTACATAGTAATTTCCTGATCCCATTTAGACGAAATTACTTAACATAAAGACGACGAACTTTAAAAAATAAAAATAAAAAATTGGTGGAAGCTAGCTGTCTTTCTCCAGAAAAGGCATTTCTATGAAAAACACGTCTGATTTTAATTTTTTTAATCCCTCATTTCTTTTTTAGCTTTATAATTAATAGATTTTTGTAAGATTTCTTTTTATTTTACTGCAAAATAATGTTTCATTGTACATGAAAAATAATTGATATAACAGTAAATCCAATCTATCATAAAAGAACTAAACACGTATGTTAGAAAAACATTAAACGAAACTGATAAGATTTTGGTGTGTTGGATTTCAATGGAAAACTCTTCCTTTGGATGAACGTAGCATAATAGATAGGCATATTTAAGTATCCATGAGTAATAGCTAAAGTATGAAATCCGATTCAAATAGTTGGCTAATTTGAATTCTGCAATATCTCAGCTCATCCAAACTGAATGGGAAATTACAAAGCTAGAGGAAGAACTTATAGAAGCCTAAAGATGATGTAAACTAAGTAGACATTTGCCCTTCTAATAAGGTATGCAAGCACAGCACTAGAAGCTCAAATTTTGGGGAAAAATCACATTAGCCATGTAAAACCATTGTACAAGATAAGGTAATGGTTTTCTCAGATTGTGCCACCCAGAAAAGTTGTGGATTTGGCATCAGTATGGCCTGTAACGCATAGGTCTTCTGAACCTTGGAACCCTCCTGCACATGAGATGAATGGATAATCAGACTAAGCAGTAAGAAAGTTGGTTTTCAGTACAGAGACAAAAGTAGTCAACTGGCAGCAACCGAGGACCTCGGTCTTGGGTTTGACACTTCATACTCCAAACCTACTTTACCGTAACGAAAATGTATATAGAGCTAATGCTGTTTATTAGTGAAATATCAATGATTGGTAAGTAATGCCTACAATACCCAAGTAGACTTCCCTAATAAAACAATTGCCAAGCAACTATTAGCCGGTTTAGTTGGTTAACTCAGGGTTGGTAGGATAACTACTTTACACTAGACGATCAAGAGACTATTTAGACTGTTGTGTCGAGATAGACTCGAATGGTAATGTCATTTTGGATAATGATAGAGCGAGGATTTAATCAGAGTAATTAAGTATATTTATGTGTTTCCTCTCATGTATATTTATTTTGTTTCCTCTCTAGCAAATAAACTGAGTAGAAATTTGCTACTTACCCATAGCCATATGAAGGATAGACAGGCATGAAGGGCCTCCTGGGTTGAAAACCTAAATATGGGTTAGGCCGCCTTCCTCGATATTGTTTCATTCCAGGAATGTTTGTACGCTTAGCAGAGACCTACAGAAAATCAAAACCCAATACAATGATTAAGCAAGTGAAATCATAAGGCAATAATGGTACTTATAATAACAAATAACGAATAAATAGATATATAAATTTACAGACCTTCAATTGACGGCCATGCAATTCAGATTCATTTAACAGGAGAGCATTCTGAACAGCATCAACTTCGACAAACTCAACATAAGCAAATCCTTTTGGTTGGCCATACTTGTCAGTCAAAATTGTCACTCTGTTTACTGTTCCACAAGATTGAAAGTGCTGCTGGACTTCTTCTGGAGTACATGCATAGTCAACCTGAAATTGATGATTTGACATCATAACAACGTTCCCCTAACTCTCATCAATGTCCGAGAACATCACATGCATGAAACACCAGAAAATTCATAAAAGAAATAGTGGCTCACTTCCTGAAACATTGAAGTGGTCCAAACCAACCCTAAAGAAATTAAACATGCACCAGAATAAGTATGCATGCATATGACACTAGGTCCTCGCAAAAGGCACGCATTAAGGCAGAAGATTATTTCATGCATGTCGTGATTGAGAGTCAAGCCATTTGTCAGGATTTCAGGGTTTTTTGGTTTGCTTTATTTTCAACAGTTCAGATTAAATAATATTAAAGGCTCTGGTAAACAGTCAGCAAGGTTCATCATTTGTCTTCTTATTGGTAAAATACTAAAACAAATAAATGAAATAACATCTTTGACCAAGGTTGCCGTGAGCTTCTGGAACGTTATATGACCCCTGCTGTTCGCCTGTTCCACTCAGAAAAGATTTCCCGTTGAAAAACTTTTCTGAGTACTACTAATGTGAATCATAAGGTTCGATTACATAGCGGTGGACTTCAAATAGAGTGGGAAAGCAGGAAAATGACATGGTTCAATGTCAACTGGTTTGCCTGGGGTGAGGTGGATGCCAGAGGTAACTCACAGATTCACCAGTGTCAACATCCAATGCCTCAGTGCACAAGTACGTTGGTATCATCATTTTTGACATAGCCCAAGTCAAGCGTAATGAGCACCACAAGATCCAGGATTGCTTTGAGGAAATATCTGGGTAACTGATTTAGTTTGTCAAAATCAAGTGCCTCAATTCAAAATATAATTTTGTGATATTTCACTTCTCATATGTATCATAAGGTTCTATGGATGGAATATGAATCGTGAGTTATCATTGCCAATATGGATTAAAATCTCCCTGAAGACTGCTAAGTCCTAGTAATTGGTACAATTCTTGATGGAGTCTCAATTATTTATAAAGCTTCCCAAATAAACAGCAGCATATTGACTTTTTTCTTTTACTTTTGTATATGAGAATCTAGTGTTTCATGATAAACCTATCTTTCTGTAACTAATAACAAAGGAGGGCCACAGATGAATTAAAGTCGATATGCAGAAGGATTTGTGCTATCTCTCCCACGGCCCCACCTTAACACCCTATGTAAAAGGTAAACAGGGAACTAAGATTTCTATTAAAACATATAACAAATGAAAAGGGAATGCACAAATGCATATGATATATGACTCATATATAATATAAGTAGAGAGGAGAAATTTATATGAAGCAAGAAAGGGATTGTCAAAACCTCACATTACCAACATAAATTGATCGCGCATCCACCTCCTCCTTTTCAGCCAGAGTTGCAGAAGTGCCGGATGAATCTTCATAAATATTCAAAAAGAACACACCAATTAACTACTATTACAAAGGTTCACACTTAAAATAAAGAAAACATTAATTATAGATCATACGGCACATGCTAACACCAATAAAAAGGCTTCAGTTATCAATTAAAAATCAATACTGCTATTAAATACCTGATCAAGAACAAGTATGAAGATTTTACTTTCTTTCCCCTTACTTCTTCTTTTCTTTTCAGAAGAACTGATCTTACATTTATGAGTATATTATATGTCCCAAACAGAAAGGCTAAATTAGTTTCAAAATAACTTAAGACAAAGGATGATTATAGGTGGCAAGAAAAAAGAAAAAAAATTTATAATCAAACATGTGTTATGTTATCAAATTATGATGAAATTTCAAATTTCGGTGTTTCACTATCATTTGTGCTCGTAGCATTTACTACTTCTAATGACTCTTCAACCTAACAAAATTTTATAGTACACAACAATCTCTAACAAGCTCTTGACTATTAAATATCTTTTGGACGATTTAAAAAGAAAACAAGAGTAATAAGCAATTTCAGAAGACGCCTAATTTAACATCTAACAAGGTTAGGAGTTTTAACTTCAGTGTAAAAGGCACAATCTAAATTCATCAAATCTAGCAGTAAAGGCAAGTAACACCTCCGAATACTAGCAGTTAACCATTATCAGCCTCTCGTTGAGAATACTGAAAACAGAATACAGAATTGGTCCTCCAAACAACTTTATTTGTCAGGGAGACTTCAATTTACAACTCTACCGTACGTGCAATTTCAGCTTATTTGTCCTTTTCTTAGCAACAATTAATGATGCTACGATCTGGAGTCATTCCAAATTTAGACCAAACATTCATTCAGAAAGGTTTGAGGCTGCTAGGACAGTATTACACCTGGTCAAATGGATTTAATGTATCACAGTTCATATGAGGTATAAATAGAAACAATTTTATTTCCTAGTCAGCTATTCAGAAGCTATTGTCTGTGGAAGATAAAACGACTCAACAGTGATGTTAAACGGGTCCTTTTTTAATCTGTTGCAGATAGCTATCCCTGAAACCCAACATCATCTGTTTTTTTGAATCACTTACAGGCATAGCTTGAAATCTACATCCAAAAGAATAAAGTTTCATTTTGAGGTCAACTTGGAATGCTAATTTATCTCTTGTGCCATAAAAGAAACTTCGAAATTCCGCAAATTCATGTAGAAATGTTGAAAGTACCACGTGTTCCATGAGGCAGCATATTTTTCTAGTAAGCCATGAATTTAATTAAAAAGGGTACGCTCAAATACACAGCAGGCATAACAGAGAAAACTGTATCACAAGAATTATTATCTAAAATTAAATCAGAACAAACATAGCTCTCAAATAACATCATAAAAAGAAAACTGATTTTGAAGCAATGCTGAGGCTTCCCGACTTACACCTATCAAGAGGCGCAAACAAATTGGGAAACCTTTTTGGTATAGCATTAAGCCTCCTAAGCAGGTGTTTGAACCCTAGTAATTCTTCTTTTTATGTAATATTAGCTGGGTTTCACGATTGGAAAGGATTTATTGTATCTAATGGTCATAATTATTTCTTATTTAGCTTGTATAATTTACTAAAGACTACAGCTTCCAGTTTGTTAAGATGTGTAAGCGACCATCCGCATCTATTTCTTGTCTTTTTTTCTCCCTTTCCCAAGCTTCCTGGAACTTTCTATGACTTCAAAATGAAACAGATCGAATCACCCATTGGCCATTACTTAAAACCACAATTTTTCAAGCTAATCAAACAAACAGTCAGCTTCCCCGAATCCGTGACCAAATTCATTTCAAGCAATTTAACCAGTTTTTAATGTCAAACTAGCCTTAAGTTGGTAGTCATCAAGATTAGGAAAATGCCACACTATTTTTAGTAGTCCGGCACCCTATACATAATCAGCCACCTTCCTTCACAAGACATCCTCTGCTAGTCATAGTACTTGCTGGTTCAAATACATCTCTTACTCATACTAAGATTTTTTTTATTTTTATTTTTTTATTTTTTTTTAAAAAAAAAGAGAAATTCACCACATTCGAAGTCATGTACGTGATACTCTTCCATGCCAACCCCTAAGAAACCACTAAAGTAAATCAAACAGTATGGTTTCAATCCTCAGTATATACACTCAAGATTCCAACTTCTTTACTCACTTTTCTCCACAAACAATAAGAATATAAAGCAGACAACAATACCAAATATACTTTTGTATTAATACACCCAAAGCAACAGAGACACACCTTGAACAGCGCCCATTTCCTTCTCGACCTTGGCCTGCATTTCGCGAAGAGCGCCTGCTTCTTCTTCGATTTCCTTCAGCCTCTTCTTCATGTCCTCCAACTCCTATCCCAAAGCAAACCACCAAACAAATCAAACACCCATATCCGCACACACATACACACACAGATATCGATTATAACGAAAGGAACCTTGGAGTTAGGGTCTTGAAGATCCTCTTCATCAGCCCTAGCAGACATATCAACGTCGGCGTCCATTTCGCCCTCGTCCGGGATCTCCCCGCCGTACACTTCGTGCTCTTGCTCTTCGTGTTGCTCTTCCATCTCCCTCACAATTTTGTCTTCTTCCTCTTCACGGTCTACCAGAGTAGAGTCAGAGCTCCACTCCAAAATCCTCCCTATCCTCTGGTCAGGAGCTCGGGATCGGGCGGTCGCGGAGAGATTGAAGTTTTGGGGAAGAAGCTGAAATTAGGGTTTTTATGGATCCCTAGGGGTATTTTCGGATTCTTGTGTATCCAATTTCCTCGTAGTGAACCCGAAAACACTTGGGTCATGCACGTGAAAATGACAGTAATTTTATGGAAAAATATATTTATGGGTTAAATAATATTAGTCAAAATATTTTTGAAATATTTTTTAATTTAATGTATTGCGTGTATGCATATAGCTTAATTAATCATCTACTATTTACACTTAAAAAAATAATATTTAAATTTTTTAAATTCATATAAATACTTATTACAATTTATAAGTATTATATTCCTAATTAATGAGATTTTGTCTTTTATATTATTCTTAATCTTAGCAATAATAATAGTGTTCTAATGGCAAGTCTTCATGTAGCACCCTTTGTTCTATGAAAATGTTTTCTAAAAAAAATTTATAATTTTTTAAAATATATAATAAACTAACTTTTACATAAAAAAAATAAGTATACGAGTTGATTACATAATATAAGCTTATTAAATGGTCCTCTATTTTTTTTCTAGATAATCATGTAATTATCCTTTTTGATTCTCTTTATTTTGTCAAATATTAAGTACATAATAAATTCATGTTTATACTTAACAGATAAATATTGGTGTTCTTAATACAAATATACATAGCGTTTTATTCTAGATAAGCACTAAATATGGTAAATTTGAAAATAACTCTTTTTAAAAGTAATTTTCAGTTAACAATATTTACCAACCTTTTTATTGTGTAAATTATTATTCTAAAATCATATATGGGATTATTGAAAACTATATGGATAAGTAAGAATCCAATCCAAACTATTGATAATATGAAATAACCATTATTATTATTATTATTATTATTATTATTATTATTATTATTATTTATTAAAAATATAAGATGCAACTCTATTAAAAAAATAAATGTAAAGGAGGATTTAAAAACAAGAAGAAAGCAAAAACCTTGGAATGAATGCTGCATATAATACAGTCAGCTAAAGGAAGCGTTTTTGTCGTAGTGGGAAAGAATTGACTTTACTTTATTTGTCGTAGTGGGAAAAGCATTGACTTTACTTTAATGCCAATTTGGTTAACGTTGCTATAAGAATCATGCGGCCACAGTTGAGGGGTTGAAGAACATGCTAGAAAAGGAAAAATTATGAAAAAGGATTTAATATCATTTGCTTCATGGAGTCATTCATCCCAAAAAGAAATAGACCAAAACTAGTACTTATCTTAGGTCCAGGAAAGTGGGAACTGTTGACAAATGAGAGGTGAACAGAAGCCAGGCTGAACCCTTCTATTAGTTATTCTAAAACCAAACATATGATTATTGAAAACTTTATGTATATAATAAGAATTCAGTCCAAGTTGTTGACAATATGAAATATTCATTGTCATTGTTTTCAATATTATTTAGTACTTATACGCAAGACATGCATCCCTACTTAAAAAGAAAAGTGAAAGAGAATCGAAAAACAAGAAGAAAGCAAAAACCTTGCAATGAATGCTTAATGTGCCCATACAAGTAGGAGTCAACTAAAGGAAGCCTTTATGGTAGTGGGAAAGCATTGACTTTACTTTTATGTCAATTTGGTTTGTTGTCGTAAGAATCATGAGGACACAAAGTATGCGCTTGTAGAAGAACAGACTACAGACTAGAAAAGGAAAAAGGATTTAATCTCATTTGATTCGCAGAGTCACTCATTCCAAAACCAAAAAAATGCCGAGAAGAAGTTGTCGGAAAATGAGAGGTGAAGAAGTTTCAGCATGAGGACCTTTTACTGTTCGGATGTGGAAAACATGTCTAAGTTTTCTCATTGAATGTGGAAACCATCTTTTAAGTTTTCCCGTCTTTTCTTGGAAGTGAGAAAATGATTGTCTACGTATCCCTCTATTCTAGGGCAAGCTTGAATAGGAAGTAAAAACCTCTTTGTTTCTTCCTGTTAGAAAAACCTAATTTATTATTTAAAAGTAATTCCTAACAAAAAGCAATGCTTAAACATATAAAGAAAATATCATCTTAAGATATCAATAAATTTTTAGTAAATGGGTACACTTAAATAATTAAGGAGTATACCAATTCAATATATTAATTATGTGAGATAAAAAAACCTACTTTCCACTCTTGAAAGTTGTCATTTATAAATGGGATGCTTAAACATACAAGGAATAAATCACATCATAGTACTAGTTTTGGAGACAACTATTATTTTCAATGCTCCCAAAAATAAGTCGCAAGTATAAGGGTTTATCTTGCTTTTAAGATGATACTTAAAACAAATAAAGAATATATCATCTCAAGATATTAATAATGTGAGACAAAAAAAATTTAATTTCCTCATTTAAAGCTAATCCTCATAAAAAGGTACACCTAAATGTATAAGGGGTATACCACATCAAAATATCAATAATGAGAGACAAAAATGCCTAATTTCCTCCTTTAAAATTGTTATCTATAAATGGGATACCTAGATGTAGAAGTTATGTATCATGTCAAGGTATCAATTTGTTAGACAACTACTATTTTAAACATTTAAAGAATACATCACCTCAAGATATAGTAACATGAGATAAAGAAAACTCAATTTTCTTATTTAAAGTTAGTAATTATTAAAAAGATACATTTAAATATATAAGTAGTATATTACATTAAGATATCAATAATGTAAAATATATATTAAAAAAAGTTAATTTTTTCTCTTAAAAGTGATCCTTTGCAAATGAGAGAGCTAAACATATAATGAGTATACCGCATCAAAATTTTAGTTTGTGAAACAACCAGCATTTTCATGCATCCAAAAATAAGCTGTGGTGATTAGAGTCTATGTTGCTCATGAGAGCTAACATTAACTCTCACATTATTAGCTTCCCGGGCAAGCCAACCTTTAAGTGGAAATGGGTCAAGAAAATTGACTTGATGCAAGTTGCCAACCGACGTGCCAGGCTTAACCCTTCTCCTGGTTTGCTTTTCTGTGCAGAATATGTTCAGCCACTTGGCAAATGGAAGAGAAAATGCAAAACGAGGATAAGGAGTGGGAATTTGGCCAGATAATGTAGCGGTCCCAATTCGATTCTTTCATCTTATATAAAAACAGCCCTCTGTCGTGCCAGCTGTAGCATCCCTTCAGGCACTGAAATATTTCAGATGAAGAGAGATCAAACATGAGGATGAGAGTCTTGTTTGGTAGCCAAGGATGACTTGCCTGCTCCTTCCAGAGGGTTCAAGCGGACGATTGTTTGTTCAAGTCCTGAAACTCTTCTATGGTTCGTAGGCAGTCTCCTTGGCTAACTCGACAGACTCGTCCTCCTCATGCTAGGCCTTCTCTTCTGCTAAACCCTTAGTTCGGCAGGCCTTGATATGATATTGCATGCATGATTCACCGAGAACTTTGGAGGATTCTGTAGTCCGCGGCATGGATTTAAGGTGAAGAAAGCAAAAATAAAACTATTTTTAACTGTATGGTAATATATAAGTGTACTCTTAGAACCTTTCTTGTACTTGTTCCTGGTTTTTGGTAGTATCTCTAGATATCTTACTGCTCGCCGGAGAATCTGATTGTTGTTTGCTACCAAGGATGGCTTCGCTTCTCCTCCAAAGACTTCTTTGTCTTTAAAGTGATTGGTAACTGTACAAGTTTACTCGCAAAACTCTTTCTGTTCTTGTTTCTTGTTTCTGGTAATAATTTATCTCTAGAACTGCTTGCCGGATATACTCCTCTGCTCGCCGGGGGATCTTATTGTCTAGGGCATGAATTTAAGAAGCAAAACTGGAACTGTTGCTTCTCCTCCAAAGAGTTCTCTTTTAAGCTTACTCGTAGAACTCTTTCCGTTCTGTTTCTTATTTCTGGATATCTCTTGAGCTCTTACTCATCGCCGGAACTACTTCTCTTCTTCGTTTTTTCTACCGATCTTCTTCGTTTCCACCCAGAACAAAATATGCCATTGCCGGTATTCTCTCCACCACTGACTGAAATATTTGTTATAAAATCTAGGGTTTTAGTTTACTTTCACGGGACCTGAATTTTTTTTCCTTATAAAACAGATTTCTAAGTAAAATTTAAGTAATATAGAACTTATAATATGCTATTTTTAGTATGTCTCCACGCCTTGAGCATGAAAAAAAATACTTTCCTCAAAAAATATTTAACTAAGAGAGAGAGCACTGAAATTGAATTGAATTTTTAATATTATTAGAGAGTTTAATCTATCTAAAACTTGTGATAATTTGGATTCTCATATCAAACTTTTCATGCAGTATCGACCACAACATGTATTTCAAAGTTTCCAACGTGTCTTTGCCTTCAAAATGCTTGATCTGCAATTTTTATTGTTATGTTACGTTTGGCTTCTAGCCTTCACAGCTCCCGTGGAACTGGAGACGTGGGAAAAGACAACCAACGGACGAAGAGCCTGCGCCTGTAAAGCATCAAAACGACAAAAACCCCGAGGAAAGCATTTAACGAGGTTGAGCTTTTCAATGACAGCTTTCGATCCTCTTCCACTGGATTATTAGTCAGACAGGTTTTCAGCCAATATATTTGTGAGAATCCGTGGGCTGCTGACCAAGTTTCCATGTGATTTCTGAAACCCGTGTTGCAGAACAGCTTAGTATTCAAATTGTTTAATGAAACAAGGAAACGGGAACTTACCATCTTCATCTTTAAGATTCTGCAGAGCATGACATTCTCTTTGAACTTGAAGGAAGAATCCTAGGTGTTGCTCAGCCATTGGGTTGTGAGGGTTTCTGCTCTCTGTAGCTAGGTGGGATGCACGACTACCGGTTAAAAGTTGAAACCTAAATCAGGTTTCTGACTTCGAATCATGACACGGTTAGCTAGATTCCATTTGTTTGTTCTTGGACTTCGTGAGCTAAGGCTGTTTGGTTTTCTCGAGATTAAGGTTGACTCATCAAGCAATCATGAAGTTTCTCTTCCTTTTTCTTATTAGTCTCTCACTCTCTTTCTTTTTTCTTTTTTCCTTTCTTTTGAACATGAAATAGGGTGTTAGGTCACTAGCAGATCATCATACTCACTTTTATCATTGTTTACTCTTCGCATGAAAAGCATCTTTTTAGAAGAATATACAAGTTATGTAAAAGCTATAAATTGTTTTAATAATCAAAGTGATATTCTATAGCTATTTTGGAACTTTCATACAGCAAAAAAGCACTATAGATCTTTGTTTGCTCCTAACTAAGCTAGACATATGTGAACCATTATAATTTTTTGTTCCTAATAGCTTTCTTACTTTGGTCACTTCTACTTACCAAATTAGATGCACTTACTAGGATTTTTTGAAATTTAAATAAAAAAATCTTCATTTTTATCTTTACTCATAATTTTGTGTCTATAATCATCAATTTTTACTCTTGTCCATGCTCACAATGACAGCTTCATGGCTCATAAATAATCAAAACCTGTTTGAGAATTGCTATTCTATAAATAAAGCCATTTTAAGAATAGAGAACCAGACATTGTTGTAGCCTTTGTACTTTGGTTCCATGTTTTGCGTTTTTCTTTTTGTTGTTGGTTGTTTTGTTCCTTTAGGTTCTTGCTTTTCATTTTCCTCCAAGCCCCTTTAGTCTTTTTTTTATTCAATTTTTTTTATAAGGAAGGGCTTTGATCCAAACTGACCCGACCCTATGTGGATCCGAACTATCCGAACAGTTACAACGGTCAAGTTTCCCTCGAATCAATTTTTCGCGGGTGATTCCCGGAGATGAATCGAAGTCCTGCCCTTCACTCTGGTTTTATCCTCTCCCCAGGAAGATTTCTCAGAGACCCAGAAAAGAAATCAAAACCAAATCGCTAAAGCAATCAAAATGTCGAAACTTGAATCAGATTGGTGCCCTCCCACTCGCCCTCTCAGCAAACCCACCACCCAATACGACTTTCCGGTAATCAAAACCTCCGATGCCATCCGTTCTTTTGGATCTTTCATTTTCTTTTTGGTTACTGATAGCTTTGTGCTTTTCGGATTTGGTGTTTGCCAAGGGGGACCGGTTTATTCCGAGTAGGAGTTTGATGGATCTTGATCAAGCCCATTGCCTGTTGACAAGCAGGATCAAGAAAGCTTGCAATCCCAGTTTCAACGTATGTTTGCTTTTAAGGCCTCAAAACTTCTCATTGATTTAAGTGTTTCTGTCTTCAAGCTCATCGGTTTTGTGTAATAAGAAATATTTCTTGGACGTTTTCCTGTTCTTGCAAATCATTGGTGGTTTATTCCAATTCCCGGATATGATTTTGAATGCTTGAATGATTGATTGACAATTCGTTGGTTTCTTCAAAAGTTATAAAATGGGTTCTGGATCTTGTGTTTAAATGATCCTGCGGTGTAGATGATATATCAAGAGCTTCTAATGGATATCCAAGTTCTCGTGTTTGGAATGAAGAATACGTTGAAATTTCAGGTTTAGGATTGGGTTTTTGTTAAGAACAACATAAAGAATCTCCCTTGTTGCCTAAATTATGTTTGAGAAACTTATTATTCTCCACTTAAAAGTTGGTTTGTAAGATTATACACCATGCATGAAGGCAAATATATTATCTCTGTAACAAAGCTTGTAACTTACGTTGATTGTGATGTGACATGTGAAGAATGATATGAAGAATGTCTTGGACTAGTTGACGATGTTTGTTTGAAATGAAATACATACTCTTTCCTTAATTGTGTGGCTTGATGAACTTGTTTCAGCTATGAAAATAGTTGTTCTTTTGATCTTTTATATTTTCTTTGTGCAGGAAGTATACCGAAAGAAAGTGGAGGAGAAGTTAACTTTGGATTCAGAAGGGAGACCATTTAGAATGCTGGTTTTTAGGGGAAGCCCCAAATCAAGTATCAGATCAATTCGTCATGTTGATGAGATGCGAAGGGAGGCGGTGGAGGCATTAGATAATAGCTTTAAGCAGAATCAGTTTCGGTATTTGCCCAAGGTACTCTTTTTCGTGTTCTTTTCTTCAGTTCTTCAAATTTGTTGTTGTTTTGCTTATCTAGACGTGTCTTATTACTTGAATTACCTGTGGATTGTAGTTTGGGATCAATTACGTACCTGCATACGCATTGATGAATCTATCTCCATAAGATTGTAAGTAGAGCTTATCTAGACTGAAGTTATTAGGATGTGTTGAGAAAGATCATGATAAAGCTTTTTAGTTTCTAGGCTTGGTTATTGTTAAGACTCCTTGACTCTTAAATTGACTTTTAATGAGAATTGATGTTTATAGTATAGTATCATAGGCAAGTTCAAGACATAGTATCTTTCATACACATGAAGTCTGCAATCCACATTGACTATGAGAAGACATGCTAAAAATGGTACAAGTTGTCTCACACTATTTAAATCCCCTTAAAAAATCGCTTCCTATTGACTTTTGGATAGAAAGTTGAGATGTCCAACAGTTGTTGGCTTATAAAACTAGTTTGACATAATCATGACTATTTGAATACTATTGCTTTGTATTGCGGGTAATAAGGGACTGTGATCTGCAGTGCATACCATTTTAACTTCATATAGTCTTCAAAAACTTGAAATTCAAGAGAGCTTAAATTTGTTCATAGAAAGAAGCTAGAATCCTCGATGCACCAAACATTACAAATGACTTCTATTTGAGCATCGTGGATTGGGGAAGAAACAACATTCTTGCCGTTGGTTTGGGCTCGGAATTGTACCTCTGGAAGTCGGAGAACGGCCATGTACAGAAGTTGTTAGAGGTTGGTGCCGGAGACTACCCTACAAGTGTGGCTTGGTCGGAGGATGCCAGAACACTGGCGGTTGGATATATGCATTCCAACCTTCAACTTTGGGATGCTGAGACTTCGAAAATTGTAAGTGTCCTGTCTGTGTTTTACGCATTCTTTTTCTCTTCTTCTTCTAAAGATGATTTGGTTGTTTAACAAACAGATTAGAAGACTAGAAGGTCACAGTGCTAGAGTAGCAGCCACAGGATGGAATGCTCATATTCTAACATCAGGAAGCCAGGACAAATCGATCATTAATCATGATGGTAATTCAATTAAGTACTACAACTGTTACAGTGTTTCATTCTTTTTTTCTTTGTTAGAGAAAAACATGTTTGAGGGCCGGGATATCGAATGTAGGACGTAGGTCCTGATTGTCCAATATTCAACCACTAAATTAATGATTTAGTGACAAAAGAAGTCTCATGCCACTAGTTGTTCCACTAGGTTACTGGCAAATTAACAAAAGAAGAATCAAAAAGGAAAAAGTTAGCTGAAGGTCTCATTACTTTTAGTTTATACTAAAATGCTCTATATATATTACTTTTTATGAGTCCATTTTTTGTTCCACTAGATTACTAGCAAATTAACAAAAGAACAATCAAAAAAGGAACAAGTTAGCAAAAGGTCTCATATTACTTTTAATTTATACTAAAATGTTCTATATATATTACTTTTAATGAGCTCATTTTAAAAAAGAAATATGACTCTAATATAATATTAAAACTTATGGTTAACATGAATAAGATTCTACTTTATTCCATGATTAACATATGACATTCTCAATGATATCACTCATAAATCTTTTGACTTTACTTTACAATAGTTGTCAAGCTGTTGGATATCCTATATTGTTTGTAAACTAATATAGCACTCTTAATTGATAGATTGAGAAGACTAACCATTTTATGCTCAAGCATGCGTATTTTCTTTGGCAGTTCGAGCAACAAAGAATTTGACCTCCCGTATACAAGTGCACACTGAAGAAGTGTGTGGTTTGAAATGGTCAAGCACAGGCAATATATTGGCAAGTGGTGGTAACGAAAATCTCATATACATTTGGGAATCTTCCAAAATGAGTTCATCCAATTTCTTGCATCGTTTCAAAGGCCACTCCGCTGCAGTCAAGTCCCTTGCTTGGTGCCCATATCAGTACGGTGTGCTTGCCTCTGGAGGGGGCACAAAAGATGGCTGTATTAAGATATGGAATACCCAAAAGGGCACTTGCATCAGCAGCACTGATACCAAAGCTCAGGCAAGTTGCACGATTTCTCTCCATCTATATAAGATTTTGACAGTTTACATGGATTTTCTCTATCTATATAAATATCTGAGGTCTACTTTAAATCTATCTTAAGTGGTTCCAAGAAGGATATTAGAATGTCTTATCTCCTTCTTATGAGTTTTAAAGAAGAAATATACCTTAAATCTATCTTAAGTGGTTCCAATTCATCATAGTATTGATAGTATTTTGTAGAATCCACAAATATGCCAAAGTTATCTCTCTTTAAGTAAGCATCACTCTTGGTCTCTGGCTTTTTGTATTCAGATTTGTGGACTGGAGTGGAACAGGCATCACAAAGAGATCATGAGTGGTCATGGCTTCAGTGCAAGCGACCAAAGGAATTTGCTATGCCTATGGAAGTACCCATCTATGAATAAAGTTGGAGAATTCAGGCGCCATACATCTAGAATTCTTGACCTCTCCCAGGTTTGAACTCTGTAAGATTTTTAAGTTAAAATTTTAAAATGTTAATAATTTAGTAATTGGTTATTGGTCGCCCAATGTTAACAATTTAGTAATTGATTATTGGCGGCCCAGGATTTGAGTCCTAGGTTCATCAATCATTTTTCTACCTTAAAAAAAAAAAAAAAAGAATTTAAGTTGAAAAATTACCCCATAGCATCTCAATTATCCCACATCGTTCTGAACTTGAACTTGATTCAGTTCATTTAGTGCAGAGCCCTGATGGTTTAACTGTGGTGTCAGCTGGGGCAGATGAGACTCTTCGTTTTTGGGAGGTTTTTGGACCTCCCACTGACAATGCAAGAATGTCAGAGCTGGAAGGCTTTTTATCTCTCAAGACATCACCCATAAGATGATAGGAAATGAAAAAATTGGTTCTTTCAGGCTTGTTTTCTTGTTTTCTTTTTACTTATATATTCAGTTTTGTACAGCAGAGGACGATGAATCTCTTTAGTTTCTTTTAAGATCAAGAGACATATCGTGTTGGATATGGTTAACAGGAACATGAAAGAATCACAAGAAGATTGCTAACAAACCAATTAACTCATTGAACCATTTTCACCACTTTTTTTTTTCTTTAGGTAAAGGGAGAGAATTAGGATTCCTGGCAGTTCCACTTGAGCTACTACTTAGGTGATAATCATAAATCCTTGATCAGGCCATTAATGGGGCCGCGAAACAGATGCCTCGAGTTGCCAAGGAGTATAAAGCTTTAAGACAATCATTATAATGACTAGAGAAAGAAAGTTGGTAGGAAAAAAAAAATCTCAAATAAAAAGCTGCTTAAAAGGAAAAACTCAAGTGATACTTAAGCATATGACAACATCAAGAAATAATAATAATAATAAAAATGCCTGTATGGACGAAAGAGCACCATTTAACTCAAATTACGTAATCACTGGTATTCATTGTGTTTGTTTGCGCATTTGCTGCTTAATCCATATAATCTTCAAATTACTTCTTCAAAATATGCACACCTATGGCATTGAGAGGTCAGATTATGTAGCTCTGATTCTCTGTAATCAATGGTATCCTGGTTTCCTAGATCAATGCAACAGTTTCTCCATTGCAACAAAACAAATTTATTTATGATACTTAGCAAAAAAGATATCCACAATGGAAACGCCTGAGTAAGGGAACACCAAAACTCCACCTGGTGTATATGCTCAAACCCCAAAAGATATTTCTCACTGCAAAACAAACTAAATTCATTCGGTCTCTGAACATTACTAGCATTGTGCACATACATCTCAGCAGGTTCACTATCTGTTCAGCTCGCCTCTTCCTCTCATGCAACAGCCTAAGCCTTTGCTGCTTGAAGTTTGGCACTGACTGCATCCCATGACACAAGCTTCTCCATGAAGATTGAAATGTAATCAGGTCGTCGGTTCTGTAAAAAGAAACAAAAAATATGAGTCAAGTAGGGAGACGTTGTGATGAAATGAAAGTAACATGGATTTCATGTTTCATAACTGAGCCTTACCTGAAAGTCAAGGTAGTAAGCATGCTGTTGACACAAATCACATTTAAGGTAAAATCAGTTATCTTAGAAAGGGAAACTCATAAAAAACACATTAAATTGGGAGAAAGGTGTAAAAATGTAAGGTACCTCCCACACGTCAATGGTAAGGAGTGGCTGCAACAATCAACAAATATTATCAGATGTAACAGGGAAGTAATATAATGTGACTGCAATCTTTCTGTAATAACGTAGTGTCACAATACATTAAATGAAGCAGGAATATCATAGTCCATCGAATACTTACAACATTGTTCAAGACAAGGGGATTAACAGCATTGGGAGTCTTCACTATCTTAAGCTTGCTGTCCTCATCTGATGGACGAGGATTCACAGCATTTCCAACATCAAGTTTATTCGTTGAATATGTAGAAATGAAAACAATATCAGACATTACTCAACAACTTTAGCTAAAGAACCCTAGAGCTCAATGAAGGCATTTTGGAACAGGTTGTAATAATAGTCAGGTTAGGAGGGCAAGAAACTACTTACAAACAAGCCAGGCCCAACCAGAACCGAACTGTGTAGCTGCAGCTGACTTGAACTCTTGCTCAAATTTTTCATAAGATCCAAAGTCCCTTTCAATCAATGCTAGAAGTTCCCCAGATGGCTTTCCTCCACCACCTGGTTTCATGCATTCCCAAAAGAAATCATGGTTCCAAATCTGCAAACGGATAAAACATAACCGTGGGGAAACCTCAGCAAAGAAACCAACGTACAAAACATAGAGAGAGGAAGTACTTAGGTAGTGCATACAGTATCATTACTATTATCTTGTTACCACATATTAATCCATGAAATATTCATAATTTAATCGGCAATTTGCAAATGGAAAGACTATTTGCTAGCACTTTATATCAGAGAGAAAGCATTTTGTCTAAAGTAATTATAATTATTTTCAAAAGTAAAAATCTTAACTTTAGCATAAACAGGTAATAAAAATAATTTTTTTAATTAACAAAATACCTATTTTATACTTTATTTAAAAAAATAAAGGTTAAAATTAACCTAGGTTCAATACAGTTGCAAAATTCAAAAGTAAAATATCTCCACACCAACCTCAGATGCTTAAGACTCTAACGCTTCAAGGACAAAAATCAACGATGTTGCATAAACGTAGCTTTACCTGTGCTGCGTTATTGAAAGTGGGAAGAATATCTCCCTTATTGTATGAAGTAATTATGACATCTTCCAACGACAACTGCTCCAGATCTTTTCCTTCAATTTGGTTGTTTAGATTATTTACATAAGCCCTATGGTGCTTCCCCCAGTGAAACTCCATGGTCTGCTTGCTCATATGTGGCTCCAAAGCGTCCTGCCAACATTGGATTAATTACGTAGTTAATATTGATTCAAAGTCTCCAAAGCTCTAATGAGCACATCAAAAATAGTTCTACCAATTCCCATTACAGTAAAGTTGCAAGAGATTGTTATTATTTCTCTCTTCACGAAGTTTACTTCCTAGTGACAATAGACAAAGAAATTCGATACAAAAAGTTCACTTATTTAAAGATTTGGCAATGAAATGCAGTGAAATGATAAGTAACCATTCGACAGGCTAGTATAGAAAGATTTCTCTGATCCTAAATCTGAGGCATTCACTGAACTGTTATATAAAATTGGGGCACACATAGTGCACATACTATACGAGAAAGGCAACCAAGGCCCATTGCGACTAAGATTTACACTTAGAGCATCAACTAGCGTCCTAGAATCCCAATACACTCTAAGAAAGCAAAAGCTTAGCGGGTCTCCATTAAAAATGGGAATAATAGCAGGCAAAAATCGACAGGACGGACATGACAAGTTACCCCCAGCCCAGCCAATCTGCCGTAACCTGAATGAAGTCTATACCCCATGGAATTTGCATTAGAATGTGGAAGGAGATGATTAAGCACAAAAATCCCAAAAATATTCCAACGTCGACATTGAAGCTTATAAAATGATATGCACTATACCAGAACTTACAAACTCTAATCTTCAAGTCTTACCAGTGGATATGGAGGAGGCTTCAAATCAAATTTTGCAGTAATTGCCAGTCCACTTGTCCTCTTACAACGCCGCTGAAGCATTCAACATCAAACGTTTTTCACAACCAAGGAAAGAGAAGAAGAGAAACAGAGAAAAGAGAGAAAAAAGATCTTGGATAATATAGTTCAGCGTTTTTCACAGGAAACCCTATTCTTCTAGCTAGAAATATAATGCTGGGGCTGTCATCCAAAATTCCCATAACTAGAGCCCACACCTCTTGATTTGTCCATCGGAGGAGACGAGGAGATCCCGGAGTTCCACGAAGCCCTGTCAATCAAACTTAACACATGTAAGAAAAGACAGAAAAAGAGACGATACAGAACCAGAGTAATGTATTAGGACCGTCAACTACCTTCGCAAGGAAGAAGGGAGCAAGTTGGCAGGGTAGAGGCAGAGGAAGCTACCACCATCTCTAACGTTATCCTGTTTCCGATTTTCCTTGCTTTCAGCGTCCAATCGGCACCAGAAACCTCGAGTTCTGAGGAAGGAAACAAACGGAGATGCGAGGGAGATTCCAGATGATAGTACAGCTGTGTGGTTGTACTACCACTTTGCTCAGGGCAGTACACTTGTACTACTGAATTCACTTGGGCTGGGCTTGAATTGCTTCAAAGAGCCACCTCTGAGCGACGATTGATCCAGTCCATAACACCCCAACTTTGCATCGGATCATAGGTGAAAATCATATTGTCTCGGTTTGGAATTTGAAAGTTCTTATTAAGATTGTTGACGATGAAAATCTCTCGTTTTCGTGGGCAATGATTGCTCTAATTCTGTTTCAGGTATAAAGGAAATTGGTTCGGCCTTTAAAGTTGGAGATAGAGGTAAGTGTTCTAGGTGGATTCTTCCCATTGATTCAGTCTACATAAATGATTATTAAAAAGTTTATTTCTTTTTAGAGGATCCATTCATATGTAATATGAGTTTTTCATATACAAAGAATACAAAACAAGATTTAAACGGTATTAAATCTAATATACACGAGAGATGTGACTCTTGAACTTGAATTTTGCTACTATATTAAACAAATTCATTTTCTCCTTAAATTAATGAGAAACAAAGGAGAATTGGAGGAAACTGTCTCCAGCTATACTAAGCAAAGACATGAAGTCAGGTGAATAATCTCCATGAGAAAAAAAGCACAAAGAATGCTTTCTGTCAACAAACAATTGTTTGATCTAGTCAATTCACTAATAGCCTAGTGAAGCTACTAGAAACCTAAGCCCTCCTTTGCTTAAGAGGTCTAATGTTCAATATTCGTTTTCTACACTCCTTACCTAACTAAAAAAAATTGTATGATCTAGGACTTCACCACTAAGTTACATACATCTGATATCTTCTCATCAGAAGCCACACTAATCATGAAATGAGACAAAAATGGAAGAGATTTAGTACTTGAACCAAAAGAGAATCAGAATGAACAAAATTTAATCATAGACAAGGCATAAAGAAGTGCCAAAAAGAAAAGGTCTACATTTTCCATAAAGAATGAGAGTAGAACTTTAGGAAACTGATATGTCAAGATAAATTTTGGTGCTTCTTCGGGGAAGTAATATAGCAGTTCAACTAGGCCCAAACTCTTTTTTTGGGGGCAAGATCTGACGTTCTTATCTCATCTATTTTGGCCGCTACAATGAAATCATTCAAGCTCAATCCCCCTGCAATTCAAATAAAAGCCTTTCAGGAGACATGTAGGGGAATGGGGAATTCAACCTTAACAATGAAATTAAAATCAGAAGATGAACCGAGACAGTGTTATATGAGGCACAAGAGATTGAAGCTCTTTTCCAATTGCTCATTTAGTTCATATGTTTACCAATGGAAGCTGTCCAAAGTTCAGCTCTAACTTGATTGGGATTTTCCAAGTGGAGATTTGGGTAATGCCCTGCAGCTTCTACAACCTCAGAAATCCTATTGATGAGTTCAATCCCGCATTTGAAGTCTCTCAACTTCCATAAGCATTGTAGTTTAAGCCCATCTTCTTCATCTAATAGTCTCCAGCCAAGCACCTACTAACAAATTCAGAGAAGTCATGATTTTAATAAGAAAAAGTCAAGGAAAAGGGAAGAGGGAAAAGCGTTTTATCAAACGGAATCTTTTAGTAGAAGCCAATGAAGAAAAATGATCGGATGAGATGTAAACTGATGAAGGGAATCCTCAAACATCACACCCCCACCATAACTCATGCTACCATCTAAAACAAATTCAGACATTCAAAACTTTCTATATGAACAAATATCTCTACGGAGAATTCCAAATTTATGAGAGAGCAAACCTCTTATAACAAGCATTTTAGGAGTATTGCCACCCAGATATGTTTCTCCATTTGTATCACTACCTTGACAAGTTTTTCACATCAAGTGACGCCATAAAAACAGTGAGAACAACAACTAATCTCTCTCTACTCATGCTTTTCTTCACATTGTAGCAACATCATCTTCCGTGACCATATGAAGACACTAGAAGTCAAAACCTAAAAATCAGCGCCGGTACTTGTTTTAAATTATTTGATTGGTTTGAATAGCGAGTTATTCTCACTATCAACTTAATTAGTCTTCTGTTGTAGGCTAAATGTGAGAGACATTCAATCTTTGTTGCTAATAAAAAATAACTTCAGCTCAGCCCCCAATTAAGGTTGATATGACAGTGTTCCCAATTTTCCACAAGCATGCAAAATAAGGTAGTACCAATGAAGATATCAATTGAACTTCTTTCCATCGATCCCAAACACAAGAAATCAATTTAGATAGTACAATTGCTTCTCATAATCAGCTTTGTATACTGTGACATAATAAAATGAAGGTGACTTGAGACTTCAAGTAAATTCTGTAAATGTTATTTTACCACACAAATCATCTGAGTAAGGCTAACTTAATCTAAACCAACAGCATACATGCATAAACACAAACAAATCATGCACAATGGCCTCATCACTAGTCGAAACACAGGGACATTGAAGCTCACCTTTTTCAAGAGCTTCTGAGCGTCATCAGTGGTCATGGGGGTTTGGAAAGGGGAAAGAGGGGTGCACTGCTGCTGGGAAAGAGCCAGGGCGGAGAGGTTGGGAATAAGGATCTTGTGCTCGGTGCTCACATTGCCCAGCACCTTCTCTGCAAACCCACTCTCTATCTCTGCTGGGAAAGGGTCCCTCGCCCCAAAATCACCCAGCAGGTCACCGCCCGCAGCAGCCCTGATTCTACTTCTTCTGAAGGACACCGTTGGGTTGGGATTGGGACTGACGTTGAGGTAGGGTTGATGACGATGATATGGAAGGAGTAAAGGAAAGGAGAGATGGGTAACGGAGGCCATGAGAGATTCGGTCTATGGAGGTTCTCTGCTTCCCCTCGTTGGAGCTAAGAACACAGAAAGTTCTTGTCTTCGTCTGGCGATGACGATGCTATCCACTGATGCCGAGGGCTGGAAAAGAGCTAAGTTAAAACGTGTGGTAGTTTGGTGCCACGAAGAGCACCAGTCTACAAGTGGGTCGACAGCATGGTTTTTTTTTTTTTATTATTTATTTATTATTTATTTATTTATTATTATTATTATAAACTCACACACGGGATTCGAACCCCTGACCGGTGGGACGGCCGGTCAGGGTTAGGCTCAGAGAACGCCACTGAGCCAGGGCCCCCGCCCGGACGACAGCATGGTTGCCATGGCAAATCTAGACAATTTCTCAACGGACAAAAATTAGATTATCCATGCTATGTTTCATCTCATTCTTTTCTTTTCTTAAGGTAGTAAGAGATACGGGATGTCTCTAATCTCATCATTTAGGTCAGAATCCTTTGGTAGTTCTTACTCAACTATGAATCTAGTGATACTTTCATCCCTGTTGTTAGCTTAGATTTCAACCTCCTTTTTTTTATTTGAAAAAGTGTATTTTGACTCTTTTAGCTTTTGCATTTTAAAATTTAATTTGTACGAGATAATTTTTATTTAAAAAAAATGAATTTTTTTAATGTAATATTGAAGCTCGTATTCAAATATTTTGACTGTAGACAAAAATTGCAATTAGTATTTCATTCAGATTAAGTATTGTTTTAATATATCTTTTAAAATAAAAGACTTGTTTCCCCTTTACAAGCTGATTTTGAGGGAGAAAAAAAAAAAAAAAAAAGTGAACTTATAAACGTATACAAGAGTAAATTTTTCCTTCCAAAAACCGTTCAACTCATACTTCCAAGCCATGGAGGAAGCTTTAAACAAACCATTTTGGTTTAATCCAGTTTTTAGAGAAGCCATTTGTACATGGCAATACTATGCAGGTACAGCCAGTAGTTTCCGTTTCCCTGTTCTAGTAATACAATTAGCACCTCTTGTTAACCTTTCTGTCCCTTCCTTTTTGTGATGTATTAGATCAACGGACCAGCTTTCTCATTACACTTGAAACATGTATGAAATCTTTCTTTGGTGAATTCTGGAAGAATTCCAACACAAATATAACAATAAATGAAAGATTAAAGACAATGGAATGCTGTCGTATTACAGAAAAATGAATTCCCCAGGCATATGTACACACTCAAGGGACACGGGGAAGAAATATCATGGCCCTCAGGATGGAAAGATTCCTCTAATGTCCTATAGGGAGAAGGGCTTTGCATACACATCGAATACTTCATTTGAAGTAAGCTGTGGTTCCTGCAGCAACACATAATGAATACATGAAGAATTATGTCATACAAACAAGAGAAGGTGGAAAGGCATGTAATTAGAGTTCAAGTTCACCAGCAATTCTATGAGGGCAGATTTATGCAGCAACTGGACATCTTTAGAGCTTTCCAGTGAGAGTTACAGAGGGAGAAAAAAAAGTTTGTTATTGTTCTTGGTACAAAAAAACTGATCCTTATACAGGTTGCCCACTGACACTCAAAACTGAGAAATTTGCTTCACTAGATCTGTCAGATTGATAGCTTCAACAAAAAGTAGCCTGCACTATATTTGGGTTCTCGATGAACAAGATGGGTTCCAATTTGGTTCTTTCAAAAAGTCCTAATTTTGCTTCTACAATTTTAGATTTGAGCAATATAATCCTTTCCACGAAAACTAATGATGATGCTATAAAACTATATCCTCACTGATATGGCAGCAAAAGTATGAACTCTTTTCAATCTATGGACTAAAAATATATTTTAATTTTTTTACTTTGTTGTCCAACTTAAAAGTTAACTTGATAGTTGATAGTGACTCTATAATTGTACAAGTAGGAATTTTCATATTTTTTTTTACCATTGTGAGTCTGATTTTCTATACACCCAATCATAATAGTCAAATTGTCAAATCATCATAGTGGCAATATGTAACTCAACCAATTGGAGCTTATAGGAGTGCTAAAAAGGATACTAGAATTGGATATCATATTTAAGATGTCCATTAATCAACTCAAAATTTGACTTAAAAGTTGTTGGAATCCATTATCATATAAATAGAAATTGTAATATATTTTTCAATAATGTAAGACTCATTTATCCACATTGTAACAATTTCCAAACAAAATAAAAGTTGACAATGGCATAATTTTTGGCTTCCAAAATCGTACCTGTCTCAATCCACCACCGCCACTTCCTCCTGTCAAAAGCATGGTGATGAGAGATGTCACCAGACCACCACCCCCAAGATCATCTCCTGTGTGTCGAATGATAGACCGCATTGCATTGAGCATGGCTCCATAAGTAGCTCCATTTCCACGCTCGACGGCTTGAATGAAGGAAAAAGTCATGGCACCAGTGGAAGTGATCCCTGACAGGGCCTGCCCATAGAAAGCATAAGCTTGATTCTTGTCTCATCACTGTATTTTACTTTAATGGCCAAACTGATGCCTGAGACTTTACCTGAGTATCTGCTGAAGTCTGATCATCATCACAGCCGCTGAAGGATATGACTTCCCCACCGCTTGTCCCTTTCCACACCCCTGTTCTTGGACGATGGTCCTCCCATACGTAGCGCCCATTCCTATATCCACAATCAGATATAGAGGAAGCGTAAGAAAGAAGTGAAATGGGATGGACAGGAAAGAAATATGGACTCAAATCCTGTTAATGGATGGTATACAATAGCAGAGCTGGAAATGTCATTCAATACATAGTATGTCTTGAAATGTCATTTCTTAAAGTCAGTCATGGTATCCTCTATACAGCAAAAAAATTGTCTCCTTCCTTAAACAGCTGGTGGTAAGACAGAAATAACATTTTTTATATAATATTACAACTTAAGTTCAAGTATGACACATATTCACTCAATGTTTAAAAAAAAAATCCTTATAATGTTCCTACATTTGAGATAAAGGGACATGTTGAAAATGATATATGTCCCATATTAGTTAAATCTTATCTTGGTCATATTAAAACCTAAGTTCAAGCATAATGCAGATTAACTCATGGACCAAAAAAGAAAGGGGGGAAATCTTTATGGTGTCCTAACATCTGAAGTCAATGAGCATGTTGAAAATGTCATGTGTCCCACATTGATTAAATCTTATTATGGTAATTTCTGCACATGAAAAAGTTCTTCATGTTCATAGGTTAATTTCAAGGAGGAAATGGATGAAGTAATGATGAAATCAGGGATGAATGTGATGGTTAAAAAAGAAAAAGAAAAAAGAAGAAACAAAAAAGAAAAGAATAAGAGAGGAGGAAATGGATGGAGAGAAATGGACTTACCTATCCATTCTGCAGAGAAATGGTAAATCTAAAACAGTGCCACTGTGGCAAGCGTCTATGATGGCATGGAGCTTAACCCCTCGAGGAAGAGGCCGGACAATTGTTGCATTGATCTCATCGTCAACAATCATCCCCTGAGTTTCATAATCCAAGGGGCAGAGTGTTTCATCATACCCATCCACCTCATCACCAGTGTAGTTCCGCTGCTGTGAACCATGGCCAGAATAGTGAAACACCAAGGAGTCTCCTGGCTGACAACCTTGAACAAGCCAATACATTGCCATCCTAATGTTGTGTTTAGTTGGACGCCTGTAGGGATCAGCTTCTTCTTCTGCAGAGTAACTTCCAATAAGGGACTCAAATTAGATGTAATGAGCGGCTCTGACACTAATTGTTAGAAAAATTATGTGATTCTCATAACAAATGTACACACAAGAAACATCAATGATTGTGAAGCTACTAGCCACTCGAAGCCTCCTTTATTTAGAAGGTTTCAGCTTGAATACTCATTTCACATACACCTTTGTCTAACTTACAAGGGAGGGGGGCAGCAAATACCAGTAACACTAAGTATCTACACGGTCAAAACTAGTAATTCTTGCATACGTTAACAATCAATCTTCTCACTATTCTGGGGACTTTTTATATTAACGAATTGTTAGGCAAATCCCTCACCTTGTTGCCATAATAGCATATTTGACAACACAATATTTTGAACAGGTAGCCCAGGAGAAACCATAACTGAAAAAAACCTATACCATTTTGCCCTTGCCCTTAAAATGTTAAAAAAAATGCAAAAGTAAAAACTTCTTCAGACTGGACACATAAGCTGTAAAGGAAGTTATGCCACAGTTCACATTTGCTTTACACAAATTAAAGCAGAGGTAACATGATTGGTAAAAAACATGCTTCGTTTATCAGAATAAAATGGATGATTAAGCCTTAGATGCAGATGAGATCAAAGTTCATCAGAAGAATCCTAAAACATCAACAATGCTGGCTTCAACGCGATGAAGATTGACCAAATTGAAGAAGAAAAAATAATCTGAAGCGTATATTAAAAGACTCTTAACAGAAAAAATGGCAGTAAAACGAGAACACCAGAAATATAAGTAACGACAGAAGATTAAACAAAGAAACCAAGAACGAAAAGAAGGCGAACAAGATGGGCCATACCCGTAAGCATGAGAATGGAGTTCTCCGGGAAGTGGAACCTGTTGACCAGCAAGTACTTCATGCACTTGACGTCGTTGATGCAACCGGGAAGCTCGTGCCGGGAGTTCTTGTAGGAGATGCCGCAGATGACAGCCCGCTTGCGGCCGTGGACGGAGGGATAGGGGCCGGGAGGGGCGTGGTTGTAAGGGGACGGAGCCATGGGCGGCGGCGGCCTTTGGTAGGGGTTGTGGCCCGGCTGTGTTGACGGTGGTGGCAGGCTACGAGTGTCGGCTATGCGGGTGATGGCATGGCAGATGACGCAGTGGATGGACTGGGCGCCCGGCGGGAGCTGCAGCGGCGTGTGGCAGTTCGAACAGTTCACGAGCATCAACATGACGATGATGGCGATGATCAAACAACGTTCACGTACTTGTAAAGCAAGAAACAAAGAGTTGGGATCAACAATATCAGAAAATCTCCGTAGGAAGCGAAGGGGAAGATGAACTTGTTATGGAGGAAAGTCAAGCCCCCAACGAGAGGAGGAAGAGTCAGGGAAGTTAATGTTGGACTATTTTTTTATAGTCCTTACTATTTTGGGCTTATACCAATGGGAATTACACTTGCTTTTGAATAAATGTTTTATAGTCCATTCAGATGAGACATTTGGTTGCTTAATTGTCAAATATGGAACTGGCTAGTGTGGGCCAGTGTGGGCCAGTGTCTGATATATAGAACCGTGATGAGTGGGACTATATTGACGGCACATTCAGTTAACGGCTAGATCCCTCCTTTAACTCTCAATATATACACTAAGAGTTTACATTCAGTGAAGATCATACAGGTGAATTAAGAGGTGTTGGAGTTTTACGAAGTGTTTATGAACAGTACTGTGCACGAGTTACTGATGTCTTATATTTAAAAGGATTATTTATTTGCAAGTCAAAATCTATTTCCTTTTCATTTTATCGACTATTATTATCAGTTACAATATAATTTAATCTGTGTCTTGGAGTCTGATATTGAAATTCTTTTATCATATTTCTCTTTGATATTCATGTTTGTTAGTGATCAAAATGCAAAGAAAATGAATAAAAGAAAAAAGTGATTAGCTGCATTAAATTTTAGGATTCAAAGGCTTTTGTTAAACAACATCCGATTTGGGTGAAACCCCTACAAATTGAGGTTAGATGGGTTTCTTTTGCAATTTTTTGTGTGCTTTATTCTAGAACATTTAACTTAATGATCGATGCTTCACCTAACAAGTTGGGGATTAACCCTTTTGACTTTGAACCTTTGAATGGTTGGTACTTCGAGGCTGTTTCCACGTCCCAAGACTCCCACAGCTCACGTAGTTGGACTTGCTCCAAATCTATGAATCTTAATCCCCCAAATACTCCACCTTAGGAAGGTCAACGATGCAGAAGAAGTGTAATTTTGTGTAATTTCAAGGTTTTACAGTATTGAACTCTCTTTAATAATTTTGACTCTAAACAAAGATCGTGAGCTGACAAAATTATAATATGAGAATATCATAAACTAGAAGACTACTCTTTAGATAAGGACGAAACGCGTATGAAACCTTGAGAAACCATATCTACAAGACTTTGTAGTGGGGTTTGGCATCTTGTTTTGTTGACCGGATCACCGCCACAACCACTCCTGATTCGTTCTCACCTTTCCCAAGTCAACCTAGTTGATTCAGTCTTGGCCAATCCATTCAGGCGAACGTATTGGTCACATTTACTGTTGAACTTGATCAACATGACAAAGAACTTTATGAACTTAATCAGGTCAACATTTTCAACTGGAATTTACCTGTTCATGCCATTCAAAGAGCATGACTCCTTTGACATCATAAAGGAGTTATATCTTAAACCTCATGTGTTTCAGAGAAAACAAGGCATTTGACTTTATATAAACTGCAGCAAAATCCTTCAAGTCTATTGGTAGGAACACATCTAACAAGGAAGAAAAGTCTACATAACTTACACGGAAAGAAAAAGATTATATCTTGCCATCTTCAACTATTACACATTTGGCCAACCAGAAACTAAAGTGTCCAGGAAGCTGTAATGACAGAGTTTGAGGCTGTTTGGTACCTCTTACAACCTAAAGTGTTTTTCACATCCATCGAGGATTCAATGTGCCGAGGAGGAACTTCTTTGTTCATCGAGTTCCAAGGAGTCTGCAGAATCACATTTAGGCTCTTCAACCTCTGCAATGACCTTTGGGACCTGCTTTAGTAATCTTTCCTGTTCTGATGGCTTCTTAAGCACTTCTCTTTTTTCTAGATACTCAAATAATGTTCAAATAAAGCAGGTTAAGGTCCAGCAGTTCAATTCGTTGAGTGGAGCAAAATAAGAATCCCATTTACAAAAGCCAGATTAGATATTAAAATCTAGAGACACAAAAGGATGGCAAGCAAAGTAGAAACAACTTTAGGACGATGAACTTTTTGATTTTCCTTTGTTGAAATTTAATGATATTTCGACAAGCTCAAGAGTGGTTAGTTTGTTGGTTTTAGAGGGTAATATATTCAAATTACACAATCATTATGCATTCAGTTGGGTATGTTACTAGATCAGATAAATCATGAAAGGATATTCCATTCTCCGTCCTTTCTCGTTTGCCCGATCAATGCAGTTTTGTAGGTTCACTAGCTCCCTCTCAATCCACTGACAAAAGCACCTCCATGTCATTACGAAATGATCACATGAAAAGGAAGCATTAGTTCTGTTATGTGCAATAGTGAAACTAATGAAAGAAACTTTACATGCTTTGTTATATCTTCATGCAGACTTCTTGCCTTCTGTTCAAGCTCCACCTATCAAAATTTATATTTGGTGTCAAAGTTAACGGCTTTCAACTCTCTCGATGAAAAGATACAAAAGTGCTTTATAACTTACAGCGGTGGGTTTATTCAGCAGGCCATCTCTGACCATTTTTAGCAAATCCTCACATTCTGCCTGAAAGAAAGTAAACAATGTTCTTTGGTAAGGGCAATGCTTAAACAAGTGGAAAGATTGAAACTGAATCATTACATGTTAAGGGGGGAAAAGCAATAATGACATAACAGCTAATCTTGTACGTTAACTCCAATATCCTTACAAGCCACCTGTTTTTATTCATGAAAATTTGATCGAATCAGATGTTTGATGAAAAAGTTTAGTCCTTGACGACTTATAAAGCGTCAACATCTCTTTGAACACCTCCATATAAATTTGTGCTTTGTGTCGTGTTAAATGGCTCAACCCACATAAATATTAGTATATCTGATGGAAGCAAACTTTTGCAGACTTTCACACTAAAATTCTAATTACAAACGAATATATTCATGAATGATACAATGAATTTACACAAGAGGTATCAAGATGTCCATGACAGTGGTAAATAAAAGCTCCTCTTGAGTTAATTTCCAAATTGTGACTAACTGTAATTTGGATTTATAAAATCCAAATTATCTTTGGAGGACAATGGGTAATAGTATCAGAAATTCTGGTGAATTATATATCTTCTTTGGTTGGTGGATAATAGCATTAAAGTGGGAAAACAATTTCGAACCAAATTTTGAAGTGAAATCAAATTATTGGTGATGAGGCTACCTCCAAACGAAATGGCATGATTTGCCTGCCGGTATTCATAGCATGATCATCAATAAAGCAGAAAAAGAGTTACATTTCAGTTCAAGCAAATGAATGCAGAATATGAATATTCAAAATGAAATTATAATGTCAAAAAAATAACTACCGAACAGTTAGGTTACCTCAGTGAAGTCACCATCTGAAAGCGTAGCAATGCGAATGTCTACTGGCATATTAAAAGCTTGCAGAAGAGTTTCACTTGCGGTTTTCTTTATGCCTAAGAGGTAAGGAGGAAAAAATCAAGAACAAAATAGAACAAAAAACATAAATCTAAGAAACCATCTAAGAGGACATAAATTTGAAGAGAAAACAACAGCCTTCAATTGAACACAGTATGACTAACAGATCATATTACATCAAACTAGGTAAAATTTAAGAGAAATAAAAAGGACATATTTTATAGAAAATATAAAACGATTCTGAATTTAGAGGAATTCAATCTACCATCATCAACGAAAGATAGGACCAAACCTCCCTCGTGCAATTACCTCTAACTTGTGAAAGTTGATAGGAAGTCTGGTAGTGACAGTCCCTAGGGTCTCTCTTGACTCTCACAAAACTCCCTACTATCTTGCTTTCAAAACTTACAGGCTGCTTCAGTAGCTTTTCCACCAAGCTTTTTCTTAAGTAGACAAGTTTGATGTTATCAGCAACTATAGATGCAAAACAGCTTTCCTTGGCAATAAAATTGTCTTTCTTTTCCTGATATGTCCTAAACAAGCTTAATGTCTTCTGTTTCTTATGTTCAACCATATCATTTTTGTTGCCTTTCTCTCCCAAAAAGCTCTCATCCTCATCCTCTTCTGATTCTTCCAAATTCTCCGCAAAGTGGACCTCCAGTAGATTATATATTTTGTTCTTATTCACTGATTTTTTTTTGAATAGAGAATAAAGCAATTTGTCACAAAGAACCTTCTTCTTCTTCATTGGATGAAGGAGCTTTTTCTCTTGAATGTATCCTGATATTATAGAGTCTACATCATACTGTGATAGTTGTTCGGTTGCATCTCTACCAATGGAGGTGAGGAACTCAATGAGAGGTTTTGATCCCCATCCTACGAATTCTAGTGCCTTAGAACGCCGCCTTTTTCTCATTAACTTATGCAGTTTAATATCAAAAGTGTCATAATCGGGGATTATCAAATTGTTATCCCCTTTGGCCTTGCCAATTCTAATTGAACTGGAGCGGCACCTGTGATCTCCTCCCTTCTTTAATTGGGCATCTGCGGAATACACATTATCAATTGTCAGGTCTTCTTTTTCCTTTATTATATCCCAATATTCCTTAAATAGACCTTCATATGCCTCTTTATCTTTGAAATCTATCTCCCCCTGCAATCATAGGAAAAAAGATTAAGAGAAACATGTTTTCCCCTAAACAAAAAGAGCACGAAATTCATCAAGAAAAGGAAGCTGAAGAGAGATGCTATTCATAGTAAAAGACATCATAGTATATTGTTGCTCTTCATCCAACGGAGAAACAGAGAGATGTTTACTTTGAGAATCAAATCCTAACCTTTAAATGTCAAAAGCAAATTCACTGGCAGATAAACTCTAAGCTACATTTTTCAAAAATTTGACCCACTCTGCTGACTACTCTGACTTTAAGAAACTTTCAGATTCTTGATTCTTCAAATGATCATTTTTGACTATTACAGTAGAATTTTATAACTCAATTCTTAACTAAATCGCAGAAAAGAATTGAACCGATCATGATTACTAACAAAGCAATGTCTCTCCCTCATTGACAGCGAGAGGAAAAGGAAGCAGACAAAGATTATACGTAGAAGAGATCTTGCAGACACACGGCATGAGTCAACTGCTAGTCATGTGTGTTTAATGCATCAACCTATTTATTACCAACTTCAATATGCATCTTGGTAAATGCTGCACTACTTTCACCAATAAATATAGTCCTTCAGCTTTTCCACAAAAGAAAAAAAAAAAAAAAAGAAGAAAAAGAAGAAGGAAAATATAATTAATATACGGCTGACAGAATTTGTATTCTACATATTGTGTCACAAGCTAACGTAGGTGCAGATGTAAATGGAAAGGTGGGCCTCCATAAAAATTAGAAAATTCGAAAACAAAAGGCCCTGAAAGGAAAATTTAACATTGGAGAGATAACACCCATGTGATACAGAACAGCTTCCAGCCAGAAGTCTATAGCAGAGTTCTAATAGTTGTATACATACCAGATCAGAATCATAATTCAAATTCTCCTCTGCTAGAAGAATAAGCCTCAAGCAATCATCACAGAATCCTTTTTTCCCTTTAACAAGGGCAAACTCAGCAACATTAATGCATCTCCCGCAAAAGGCATTTGGACAGCAAAAGCACTGAAATTTTGCGGTTTTATGGCATATAGAGCAAGAATGCCAATCTGAAACATGAATTTCTTCAATTGTCAATCTGGTATTCACAAAATCTCAAATGTAACACAAGCAAGAAAAGAAATAACAATGGCCTTTTACTGTGACATGAAAGTTGCAAAAGAAGACATTTTATGCAGCACCTATTTTTTGTCAAACCATTGTAGAGAACATCAGTTATCTTTCTGTGTCATATCACTACATTATCTTAAGGACCAGAACAAAGAAAATGTAGATTAGCAATAGATACCCAAAAGCTGCCAAAGGTTGATTGCATATACGAGGCTTCCATGAGAGTTTGGAAATCAGTACTGATTGGTCCTAAACTAGAGTGAAGGGTGTGACCACTTTTTTGCGATGAGGAGTCACGATGACTTAGTAATGGCTACTAAGAATTGCTACTCTATGAGCTAGATTATATATATATGTGCATGGGTCTGATACTGCAACCTACCATATCTTCGCTGAAAGCTTCTTTTTGCAAACCTGTGGAAGTCCCTTGTAAGATCTAAATTTGATGGCCAACTCCATTCCTTTTAGAACACATGCTAAGATTTAATATTTTCCATTACAAGACCAGGATTTCAATAGCCAAACTTACAAATCTTTCTGACAGTCTATTCCTCATACATACAAAGAGATCTATAGAGAAACAACCCGCGTTGATTACTGATTGCTGGGCTTGTTTGTATAGGGCAGGACTTTTGTCCTTCCAAGGAATTTTAGGTAAGTCAAGATATGATTTTGAGGGAGTACACTGATTGGATCTTTCCCTCATGTTGCATTCTTTTGATAAAAATCTCAATAGATGATTAACAAGGGGATTTAATATCATCATGATGGTTGTGAGTGACTTACTGCAGCTCCAGTTCACCTTAGTCTCCAAAAATGAATCATCCTTTCCCACACATTCCGGATGGTAAACTTTTAGACAGGCCCTGTAAGTGTTTGACATGTTACTGAAATAAGTTCCTTTAGAAAATTTGATGGGTCTAATAATTGTGATACCCAACCTTCTGCAACAATTTAGTTGTGATAAATGAAAATGCTATCATAAAAAAGTAGTCATATACAAGCAGATACAAGAAAAAGGGCCCCTGTGAACAGGTTCATTCATATTAGATAGTTATGAACAGTAGGCTTCATTTAGTGTCATATTCTTTGATGCATATACCAAAAAGAGGTGTCCCATCAAAAGAAAATATCAGCACTTGTATCTTCTAGGACTTTTAGTAGATATGAACAACTTTTCTCCCCTATATAGTTAGATTAAACCACCATATTTTAGAACATGGCAGGAAACATAAAACCACGGAATGAAACTTCCAACCGGGTGTCTCTCTAGGGTACCTTACAAACTGATGTATGATCTTCCAGGGACAGAATCCAAAATGAATCGCTATAAAAGGCCCCTCTAACAGCTTGCCCTTATAACCTTATTCAGAGTCCGAGACTCTTGAATCAAGATATGAGAACTAGTCAAGAACAGGAAAAAAGGTTCCATCTTGTAAGGCTAGCGGTCGTGAAACACCAAGGCACCTACTTTTATCTTACAATTGTTTGACTACCCATCTGGTGGGAGCCAATGCACATTGAAAAGGTGAAAACAAAAAAAAAAAATTCTCCTTCAGGGTTCATTGATCAACAGGACAGAAGAAAGTAACCACAACTTCTGGAGACAAAATTGTAGGATCATATCATGATCTATAAGTTGCAAAATAACTAAAGCAACAGCCATATTTACCAGCCTACTGTGTTTAAACATCACATACAAGTTCAATAAACCATGCTCCAGAGAGAAAAAGCAACTAAGGACGAATTAGGGGTCGACATCAATATCATCATAACAGAATAAAAAAAAAATAACCCAAAACACAATAAGAAGGAAATTGAAGCACATTCAAGGCCAATGAGTAAAGCGCTACAGTTCCCAGACCAACGATATTGAAAGACCAAACTACCCTTGAATGCAAGGAAGGAAAATGAAACGCTGTCTACTTCATCAGAATCAACGACCCACCCACATTTCAAGAATCAACTTCTTCAGTTCTGAAAAACCTACCCGTAGTCACAGATCATCAGCTTTCCACCATCTTTGCACACGAAGCACCAGTCTTCTGAATCTGTCTCCTTGATTATCTTCCTCTGGCTCTTTTGCTTCTTCATCCTAAAATCTTTATCCTGGTTTTTCCGAAAACTCAAAGAGAAAAGGATGAAAAATCCATAAGTGACCACTTATACGAAACCCCAGAAACAAAAATTAAATATCTGATAAGAAATTGTTTAAAAAGGCAAGTACTTTTTCATTCGGTCTCCAAAGAAACCCAAATGGCCGGTCGCATTAATCAGTGCTAGACCACTTCTGCTCAGGCTAAGAGCTACAGAAAGGGAAAACGAAAGTATAAAGCTCTCCCCGTTAATCGCAGAGAACAAATTTTGAGGAAAGCGGGGACAGTTACTTCCTCTCTGTCTTCAACAAAGGGACCCAAACAGAGACCTGGGGTGGACTCCCTGTTTTTCTCGGTCCGGCACAACATTCAAGGAAGAGAGTTCGTAATTAAGACCACGCCAACACGTGCCTTTGAAGAACCAAAAATATTTAAATTTTTTTTGTCATTTTCTTGGCCGATAGAATCCTGAACGACGCACCTAAGGCAATGATGACGGGTGCAGAACCACAGAACCCTTTTTTGCCATCTGTTGAGACTCCGATACCGTGACCAGAGCCCGACTTTAAACGACGTGCAAGGGGAAAGAAATGTAGAGATTCAAGACATGCATGAGAAAACTCCTTCCAATAGAGACTCCGAATGCACAGAACCAACTTTTTCTTACGGTAAAGGAACTAAAGACTAAATTTTTACATTTTCCTTCCTTCAATTGTTCTTTCTATCTGTAGAAGCACGAAACGAAAGAGACAAATTTGGGCTTTTTTTCACATGCCTTTTTCGTTCCATCATCAGTAAGATTCGTGGCAGGCGGGGTGAGCAATTAAAGTTCTTGTGAAATTGACACATGTAGAACTTGAATCAGACACTATTATATGATTTTGTTCCATTTTGTAATCATCGTAATTGTTTTTAGATGTTCTAAACTGGTGCATTCAAATGAAAACAATATTTGTGACCATACGAAATTAAAGTAAAAAAAAAAAAAGAAAAAAAAGAAGAAAGAAACTCGAGAGAATCGAATGAAGGGTAAAAAATTCTAGTAGACAATATTTTCCAGGTTGTTGAATGTAAATTTTGATTATGTATTTGGAACAATTTTACATAAATGTGTGGGATTCTCTTACTAATTTTGCCTTTTGATATTTTAATTTCAAGTTGTAAATTCATGGTTACCTTTTTCTTTCTTGCATAAACACCTCTTCCCAATAACTAGTTTCCATTGATTTGAATCATTATTCGAGATATATGTTCTTTTCTTGTCGATTTTACATATATGAAAAACTGTTAATCCGATCGCTGTGTCGCTTTTTGCACAGTCGGTTTTTGCATGAGCCATGCAGGTTGGGCTTCGCGCTCACGAAGAGAATGCATTGCTTCTTCTTTCTCAACGGTGCGCTTTCACCCTTGGAGGAGGAAGCAGCCATGAGTTGGCCTGAATGAAGTTCAGGGTGAGGAACGGCCGGGCTTGCGTCGCTCAATTGCTTTGCAAACTGCACGCGGAGAGAAGGATTTGATCCCGTCACCGAAAACTTGTATTCCCCATTGAAAACGCTGCTACAATGAGAATAAAAACTGTTTAGGTTCCGTAACCACAACTTAAAACGGGTAAAGAGAGATATAATGTTAATATGATAGTATGATGTCAACTCGCTAATAACTTTATGGGTTATAAGCCATAAAGTTATTAGCGGCCGAGGCCTCCTTTGCCTACGAGGTTTCAATGATTATTTCCTGCACTCCCTTTATCTATTTTTTTAAAATAATCAAAGTATAATATTATCATCATGTATTCAATTGTCTTTCTTTTTCTCTGAATGATCAGTTTTGAAAATAAAAAACAAAAAGTTAGATGCCACGTTTTATCACTCCTATATCAATTTCTGTAATTTTTCTTATCCTTTATAATCATCACTCATGACATAAGTTTTCGTGATTTTATCAAACTTACGGTGAAGAATGCATTAGAAATAGTTGTAATATTATATTGTCAATATATTGATTTGATATCTTTTTCAGTTATTTAGGTATTATACTCTCTAAATAACGGAAAGATAAAAGTCACCAAGTGGGGTGAATTCAATTGTATTAAATTTGCAATAACTTATAATGCATGAGTGATCTTATAATTCTTACATGGAAAATAAATTACATAAACAAAATAATAAGCTAATAATACTAAGCATAATTCTATAAAAATACATATATAATTTATCGAACTTAAAATATCACATATTCCATGAACATTAAAATGACAAAAAATGACGGTACCTGTGACGTTCTGGGTGGAAGTTATTGATCCATCCAGTAGGGTTTACAACGCTGCTTATGGAGGTGCAGGCCAAAAAAAATCTGGGTCAAGGTCGCCATGCTCTTCTCAGGATTGGATTGTTCCCGGTGCCCGTCACACTGCAACGGGCAAACGAGAATCCGGTGTTCTCCAATGCAGAGTCCCTTGCATGTGCCGCGATCACCGAGAATCCACGATCCCCAAGTACTTTCACTTTAGTCTCCTGCAAAAAGATCTTCTTTGTTGCATCGCTTAGCAAGACCAACGAGAGAAAAAGAAAAGAAAAGACCATAACAATGAAGCTATTACCGGTATGATTCGGAACAACTGGAGTTTGCGTAGAATATGGGCTTATTCAATGGAACTCCAAACTTATAGTCTCATTTGAGAGAGACACACACGTCCACAAGCTTATCAACCTCCAATTCATTCATTAATTAAAAGACTATACAAAATTCTCTTTTTCCTCTATTTATACATATAATATAAGGGCTTAGACCTAACATTGCCTAACCATTTGGCAGACCTGTGACATGCCATTCCTTTTTAAAGAAAGCTTGCCCTTAATATTTCCAAATTCAAAAGAAACTTAATAGCTAGGACTTACTAGAAACCTCTAAAACTAATAGAGCCCAACAACTTAAGTCCAAACTTGCTACTCCCAATTTATAGTATCATTTGAGGGCAGAATTGTCTCATTTGCCTAGATTTGATCACCACCAGGATCATGCGCCTAGCTTCTTCCAGCGCCACTTCAAATGCCAAAACTTGCTACTCCTTTTTCGAATGCTAAATGATGTAGTCCTTCGCCTTCCTCCTGAAGTCCAACAATACTCATGCACTGGCTAGAGGAGTTTCATCTTTTTAGTCTTCTTCTCTTCTGCTGGTACTAGATTTCCTTTATGCTTGGTAGGAAAAATGGATTCTGGGTCTTCAAACTCCGATTTTTGGCCCTCCGTTTCCTTCTTGTTTGCATTTACCCTAAATGTTTCTTGCTCCTTCTATTCTCTTTGTGGTACTCGCAGATCTATGCACAAGAGTGAGAGATTTGGCTCATCTTTGAGACATGATTTTGCATCTTTCCTAGTAAATCTCTTACTTTGCAACACTTTTTTTTTAGTGTAGCAAAATCTTCTATCTTTAGAACAACTCTACTAATCAAATGGCAATTTCCCTAGTCGAAACTACTATGGTACCAATTTTTACTAAAATGATTTGGAACAATTGGATTTAGGTAGAATTTGGACTCATTAGAGGAAACTTTGAATCTCTGGTCTCATTTTAGTGAGACACACACTTTCACGATCTCATCTAGGCGATCAAACTCCAATTTATTCATTAACCAAAATATTCCTTACAAAATTCCCCTTTTCCCCTATTTATATATAGAATATACAAGCTTAGCCCTAACACTATCTAACCCATCTAGTAGATCAATAATAGAAGCGTAATGTGCCTTGTCCAAGATATAGATTATGGGTTTCACATTCCATACCCCAAATCTCTCTCTCTCTCTCTCTCTCTCTCTCTCTCTCTCTCTTTCTCTTTTCTAATTAAAAAAAAGAAAAAAAAAAGACACTATCAAGAGCCTCCCTTTGTTGTCCCTTTCAGATAGTTCCAACATACTAAATAAGGCAGACAACCTTGAATAAACGACCCAAACTCACACATACGGGGTGTTAAACCCTAGACCTCGTGGTTGGGATTCCTACTAACTTACCACTAAGCTAATTGACTAAATGACATATACCTTAATTGCCACAGAGGGCATTTTGAAACCCCTTAAACTTGCAGTTGTAAAAGGCAACCTTGTTGTTGAAGATTCTTAGTGCAAATGTTGACCTTGCTTTTGCTTTTGTTAAAATATATAATGTTTTAGGCCATTGTTTGTATTGCATTGTTATTATGGGCGAAAGACCAACACATGAGTCTATCCTGCAAGTTTTGGTTTCTACATTTTATGGGTCACTTGATAATATTACATCTTTGAGGTTTGCTAACAAAGATTACAATTAGGGAGCTTTTTTTTTTTTTTTTTTGGGTTTTAATGTAAGTTGATTAATGGAAATTAATATACAAAAGCACAGGGACATACCCCAGTATTACAACAATTTCAAAAGTAAACTAAGAGTAAGAAAAAATAGAGGTTGGAAGCCTCCAAATCTCACTCAAAAATATATTACCTTGTGAGGGTTTGATATTGTGAAGCAAAGAAGCTCTTTCTCGTACAATTTTCCTTACTTTAGCCAACAAGATTGGAATGTCAACTAATGTATTTTGAAATCTTCTTCTATTCATTTATGCCCAAATACAATAAATACAAGCTAGAAAAGATATTTTAAGAAGTTTTGCAGCCAGATCTTTACCTTTAGATGCTTTAATCATCCAATTTAATTCTTCATTCCATCCTCTGATGTGACGTCGAAATCCATTTTGAGCAAGGATATTTTTCCAAATAAACATTGTGCAAGGGCATTCAAAAAAAAGATGACTCATGTTTTCTACTTGAGCCTGACAAAAATCACAGTATTGGTTAATTGTAGGAAGCCATTGTACCATTCTCTCTGCTATAAAAGGTCGATCATGGCAAACTAGCCATCCAATAAAGTTATGCTTGCAAATCCCGCTAGTCCAAATTAGATCATACCAATCTACTTTTTCATTTACTGGTTGCAGGTCTTAATAAGTAGCTTTGCAACAGTAGGCAGGGCTGGAAAGGACTGAGGTAAGCATGGGCCTTAACTTGAGAAGACCTCTCCAACTCCATACCATTGAACCTTTGATTTGAATCTGCATTACTGAAATTCTTTTACATTTAGTGCTATGTATCCACTTACTCCATAATAATTCATCTGGATGATTTATGAGAGTCCAACGCATACGTCCTAAAAAGACTTTATTCCAAAGTTTAAGGTTCGGCAATCCCAATCCCACTTCCTTCTTTGGTGAGCAAACTATTTGCCAAGCAATTTTGTGGGAACGTTGTATATCTGTACTTCCTACCCATAAAAAATTCCTAATCTTTTTCTCTATTTCATAAATTGTTTGCTTTGGCAGTAAGAAAACTTGCATCCAAAATGTACATGTGGAAATTAGAACTGATTTTAATAACTGCAATCTTCCAGCAAAGCTTAGATGTTTCATTCCCCAACCTTCTATACTGCTAAATATTTTATTTTTCAAACCTTTGCAATCAGCATGAGTAAGCCTTTTTGTAATCAACGGAACTCCAAGATATCGAATGGGGAATGTACCCATGGGGAAAGGTGAGTGATTTAAGATGAATAACTATTCTTGATATGATAATCCTGAGAAGAATATTTGACATTTACTTAGATTGTAATGAAGACCTGTAAGTTCACCAAACTCCTCCAAAGCTTCTATAAGACAAAGCACTGAATTTATATCTCCATGGGAAAAAAGAAACAGATCATCAGCAAAACACCAGCAAAACACAAATGGGTGATTTTCTCAGTTTTGCATCGCCAATGGAACTTAAAAGCTGTTGTGGAGGTTTTTGCAATAATAATTCTATTTAGTATTTCCATAACCAGTACAAATAGATAATGGGATAATGGGTCTCCTTGTCTCAATCCATTGGTACCTTTAAAGTAACATGCATGCTCTCCATTGAAATTTATTGAGAACCTTGTTGTAGAAATGCATTCTCCTATCAGATCAACTACTTGTTGAGGAGTATTAATAGCTTTCAGAACCCCTAATATAGCTTCCCACTTAACCATATCATATGCTTTCATGAGATCAATTTTTATGGCCACACGCTTACCTTTATTATCTTTATGATAATTGTGAAGTAATTCTTGACATAGCATAATATTCTCAAAAATTTGGCGTCCTTTAATGAATGCAGTTTGGTTTTGGCTTACTACTGATGGGATAATCACATTCAACTTCCCAACTAACATCTTGGATATAATCTTGTAGGGAACATTGCAACATGCTATTGGTCTATAATCTTTATTGCCACAGGGATTCGGAACCTTTGGAACTAAGGATAACAATGTAGAGTTGATAACCTTCAACATCTTCCTAGATGAGAAGAACTTTAATGTAGCATCTTCTATGTCTCTTCCAATGATAGGCCAAACTTTCTTATAGAAGAAACTATTATACCCATTTGGTCTAGGAGCTTTAAAATCATAAATACCCCAAAAAGCTTTAATAACATCTGAACGTTCAAATTTTATTGTACTAAAAGGTGTACTTACATCATCACCATGAAATAAAGATGTGTACCTTTCACAGTTGCTGAAGTTCCTTTTGGCATTACCAAGAATAGACTTATAATATGCAATAATAGCAATTTTCACGTCCTTTTCTTCTTTGATAACTGATCCATCTTCTAGAACTAGTATGCAGATTCTATTTTGTGCTCTCCTTTTCATTAATGACGTAAAGAAAATTTTGCTATTACTATCCCCTTCTTTTAACCATAAGTTTCTTGATTTCTGTTTGAGAAGGAATTCTTCATGTTTACTCATTGCAAGTAGCTTATTTAGCTGTGTTTTTTCCTCAGCACGAGTATCAGGACAATAAGGATTAAGCTCTAATATGTGTTGCAATAGCTGTAAGTTTTCTCTAGCATTCTTTATCTTCTTATTCAAATTACCAAATTGTGCTGCATTCAGCTTCTTGAGAGGGAACTTCAAAGCTTTTAGCTTCTACACCACCTGAAACATTTTTAAGCCTACTATTTCTTGTTGCCATATTGAACCAACTGTATCCATGAAATCTGGACAAGTAGTCCAGAAATTAAAGAATCTGAATGAAGAATTCTTCCTGTGTGCGGTGTTGCCAAATTTAACTAGACATGGAGAATGATCTGATACATCAAGGAGCAAAAATTCAATAACAAAGTTTCCAAATTTGCAAATCCATTCCCCATTACTAAGAGCTCTATCAATTTTACTAGCTCTAAGACTAGCTCTTGATCCTTTATTCATCCATGTAAATAGTGGACCCGAATAATGGGGTTCAATCAATGCCATATTCTTAATTATTTCATTCAATTCTGTCATTCCTTGTGTCCATCTGACATTAGGCCCAATGCACTCACTTGTATTTCATATTTCATTGAAATCACCCATAATTAACCAAGGAACATCATTCACATGAAGATTATAAAAGCTAGTAATATTAGCCCATAAGTTTCTACGTTCAATCTCCAGATTGTTTGCATAAATAGCAGACAAGAAGTATGAGTGCATACCAGATCTTTCAATTAAGCAATGGATGGCTTGAGAAAAAGATTCTCTAACTGTAAGTTGAAAATCAGCAGCTTTCCAAAGGATCCAAATTCTACCAAGACTGCTAAACCTGTAATTATAGACATAATTCCAATATGCAAATCCCTTCTTCATAATTATATCAGCATTTTCTTCTTTGACTCTATGTTCAATCAAGATAATAATTTGGGGGCAATGGGACTTAAACAAAATCTACAACCTCCTTTAATCTAGGGCTTTTGTTTAAGCCGCTAACATTCCATGATAGTACTTTCATAATTAGGGAGCTTTTTACTAGAAATATACATTACATGCACACCGTGCATGAAGACATGAGTTGTGACATGTCTGCTAGGTCAACCCTAGGGCCACATCAGTAGGCGACCTAAGTGAGCTTGCAACCTAACCTACAATCATAAGTGATAGCATTCTCCTATGTTTGAGATTTTCACCGTCGTACTTACCAAATTGCCTTTCTATTTTCACCACAATTCACCAAGTTGTTCATATTGAATGTTTTCCTTTTCAATTTCATGTAAAATTTATTTATATTTAATCAAATTTGGTCAATGTAGATGATCAGGAAATTTATACAATCTCAATTCACAATTCTAGGGTTTTCTTTATTCTTTGTAGTTCCTTTTTTGAGTTTCCAATGAAATTCGAATTTTGATATAGATCCTCAACTCCAATTCTTTCACTTACTCTAGTGGCACCTTGATTATGGAAGCTGATTACTTACTATAGAAAATCTTATTATTAAGGTGTATATATATTAAAGAACTAAAAAAGTTAACTCATGAGTTAAAAAAATATTTTTTCCTTATATAAATTATTCAAAAAATATATTTTCTAATGTAAAATTTTTAGTCTCAACAATATGCTATACATATGTTGGTATATTCTTGCATACATATGAAACCTTGCATATGATACCATCTTGTGCATTTGTTGTCACACAATTCTTCATGTGTTGAGATCAAAGGTATTAGGTAACCTCAAGAGAATCAAGGGTTTTTGATGGCTCAATAATAAGATTTCCATTCCTTAAAAATTGATTAAGCTTGTAAGCTTATATATATCGATGCTTAAGGTTAAGTTGGATGCACACAACTTTGAGAAAGAGCATCAATCATATTCTTGTGAGATATCTTGTGAAACAACCCTTATTCTATTGCAATTCAAGCTACTTGGTAACCTCTTTCTGTTTTGAAATTACTTTTTCATTCATATTTTATTGTTGTGCATGTCAAGGATTATTATTAGGTGTATGTCAAAAGCATTCTAGATTGATTGTTTGTAAAATCATTTGATTGCATTGATAGCTAGCCTTTAATATATATTGTTATGTGTCTTGGTGAGTTTGTTGCTGTCCTAAATCAAATGAATTAATCTTATTGCTATATCATCTTATTCCTATAGTAAAGTAAAATTGTCTTCTTGATTACCTTTGAGGAATAGAAAAGAAATAGAAACATATTATTTTGTAGTCCTAGAATTAAGCTATGTGGCTTAGAATTGTGTTTGTAATTGTTAAGTTATGTCTTCTGTTAGTTTGTAATTTGACAAGGCCATGTGTGGTCTAATTTAGATTGTGTTGTTGATAAAAGCTAAGTTGGGCTTTTTTGTTTGTGAAGTAAGCTGTGGATCTTTGCATTTAGTGAACAAAAGATTAAAATGTACTAAATTATAGGAGTATAACTCTCATAAGGTAGTAAAAAGGCCCCTTTAATAGTAGTAAAAGGGTGTGTAAGTAGGTCCAAAGGCAAGTTGAACCACTTTTTATTTTTTATTTTTGAGTAATTGTAAAACAATATAAAATAACCTAATCCAACTCCCCCTTAATGGGTTAATCCATATCTAACAAGTGGTATTAGAGCCAAGGGCTCTAGTTAATAAGGATTAACACCTTTAGGGTGGATTGTAGATATGAATATTATCAAAGCTATCATAGGTTACAACAAGTCACCTATCTTCAATGGGTCAAACTTGGGTCATTGAAAGTCATAAATGATTTTATGAAGTTATGTGATGTTAAAGGGCATTGGTAGGGGATCATTTTGTCTTAGGGGGAAGCACCTACGTGAGCAGTGGTAGACAAAGTTTAAACGAGAATGTTAACTTGAGTAACGCAAACATTATGAAAATCTAATGCCTTAAAAACTTAAGAATGATGAAAATGTTTATGAGGATCAAGATATAGATGCATGGTCTATTACATAAAATGGAATGAAAGTGAATAAAAATGAAACTAAGTAGATTGAAGGTGAAAAGAAAATTGTAGGTCATAATAGTGGTGCAATGTGTATGTTGTATACTGTTGTATATGTTGCTAAATATGATAGGATTTCTTCATGTAAAATTGCAAATCAAATTTGGAAGAAATTGGAAGTTATTTTTAAAGGTACAAGTAAAGTTAAAGCTTTTAGAATTTCAATGCTTGTATGAGAATATGAACTGTTCTATATGAAACCTATTGAAACTATCATTAAGATGTTTTGCAAGTTTTGTGATATTGTGAATGAATTGAAATTGCTTGGTAAAGTTTATGAGAATAGTGAGTTAGTCAAGAAAGTGTTAGGATGCTTGTTTGAAACATAGGATGTGGAGAAAACAACTATTGAGGAAGCTTTTGATTTAGATAAGCTTTCTCTTGACAAAATTTTACGGTCCCTTAAAGCACATGAGTTAAATTTCAAAAGGGGAGAAATAGAAAGAAAAAAAAAAAAGGAAGCTAAGGTATATAGAAATGTGGCATTTAAGGTAATTGAAAAAGATAGCTCAACATCAAAATATGAGGTAGATGAATTAGTTATGTTGGCAAGAAAGTTAAAAAAGTTTTCGAGCAGAGAAAAAGAGAAGAAGGAAACATTAGATCCTAGAGACAATGTATGCTTTAAGTGTAAGAAACTTAGATACGTTAGAGTAAATTGTCCCAAATTGAAGAACAATCGAAAACCATCACAAAAATACAAGAAAAAAGTGATGATGGGAGTGTGGGAAAATGAGTTCATATTCTTTATCATCACTAGAAAAAGAGGAAGAAACTAGAAAGGCAAATACATAATGGCAAACAAAAAGGAAAAGGTAAAGTCTTTATACTTTGAGGATATATTCGATGGGAATTTAAAATCTATATTCTCTAATTTATTGGTTCATGTAAAGAAACTCAAAAATTAAACAAAAACAAATTCCTAAATGTGTTTGTGGTACTAACCGTGAAAGATCAAAAACAAGATAGGTACCTAGAATTCCAACTATTACATTTGTGTTTATAGGTTACCATTGAAAAATATAAAGTGTAGCAACCATTTTGGTGGTACTTGGACAATGGTTGTTCATGTCACATAACTGGGAAAAGGAAGACTTCTCAGTTTTAAATGAATAGCTCGGAGGAATAATATCTTTTGGAGATAATTCCAAAGGAAAAATTGAGGGTTACAATATTATAGGTCGTCCTAATTCTTTCCATATTGTTAAAGTTTGTTTGTGTGTGGTTTGAAATATAAATTGTTAAGCGTTAGTCAATTATGTGATAATTAGGACATGCTAGTATGAAAACCATAGACAAATTGTCAAGAAAGAGCTTGTATTAGGACTACCAAAAATAAAATTTAATGAAAATAAATTTGTGAAGCATGTGCAAAAGGAAGAAAATACAAATCTAGTTTTACATCAAAGGAGGATGTAACCACTATATACCCATTACAATTTATACATATGGATCTTTCTAGTCCAATTAGGACACCAAGCTTGGGAAGTAATAGCTATGCATTAGTTATTGTAGATGACTACTTTAGCTACACTTGGATATACTTATTGTCAAGCAAGGATGAAACCTACAATAAGTTTGTATACTATTGCAAAAATATTCAAAATGGAAAAGGCTCATCATTTGAAAAATCAAGACTAATCATGGTGGGAAATTTGAAAATAGGTACTTTGAAACTATTGTACACAAAGTGGTATTAGCCATAATTTTCTCTCTCTTAGAACACCAAAACAAAATGTAATATTGGGGTATGCTCTTATGTTTTTGTACATTACATTTCATTAATGCAACTTATATTTAAAACCAAAAATAAAAATAAAAAATAAAATGAAGTGGTGGAAAGAAAAAGAAAAACCATTCAAGAAATGACTAGAACTATGTTATGTGATAAAAATATACCTAAATATTTTTAGACGGAAGCTATTCACACTACATGTTACATTTCAAATCGAGTTTTTATTAAACCATTTTGAAACAAACTTCGTTTGAATTATTCTTTGAAAAGAAACCTAACATCTTATATTTTCATTCTTTTAGATGTAAATGCTTTGTTTTAAATAATGGAAAGGATTCCTTGGGAAAATTTGACTCTCAAAGTGATGATGCCATTTTTTTTTAGGATAATTCTTACTCTAGTAAAGCCTATAGGATTTATAATAAACAAACTTTAGTAGTAGAGGAATCCATACATGTAGTTTTTGATAAGAATGAAAAAGAAACAGAAAATATAGGAGACAATGAAGAAGAGGTATCAATTGTGAAGTTTACTAACAATGTAGAAAATAGTGATGTAAAAGAAAATGAACAAATAATGGAAATGAACAAATAAAACCTAGCTTTCCTAGAATTAGAAATGAGGAAGATCAATCCCAAATCATGGGAAATGTTAAAGAATGAGTGTCTACTAGATCCAAAGTTAGAAATACATGTGAATTTGTAGCCTTTTTGTCATAATTTGAAACTAAGAGGATTGAAAAGGTATTTAAGGATGAAGGTTAGATAATGACAATGTTGGCAAGAAGAATTAAATCAATTTACTAAATGTGGGGTATGGACCTTAGTGCTAAAGCCAAAACACCTTACAGTAATATGAACTACGTGGTATGTAGAAATAAAATGGATAAGCATGGAATAGTCATTATGAACAAAGCTAGGTTGGTAGTTCAAGGATATAGTCAAAAGAAGGACATAGACTATAATGAAACTTTTGCTCATGTGGCTAGAATGAAAGCTATTAGGATGTTATTTGCATTTGCTTGCTATAAAGATTTTAAATTGTATCAAATGCATGTTAAAAGTACATTCTTAAATGAAATTATTAAAGAGTATGTGTATGTTAAACAACCCTCAAGATATGAGGATCCTTTGCTGCATGATCATGTCTTTATATTAAATAAAGCATTGTGTAGCTTAAGACAAGCTTAATGGGCCTGATATGAAAAGTTGACTAACTTTTTATTACAAAAAGGGAAGAGTATATCATAATCTTTTTATTAAAAATAATGACAATGACATATTGATTGCTCAAGTGTATATGGATGACATAATCTTTGGATCAACAAAAGATGAGTTATGCAAAGAATTTATAAATAAAATGAAAAAGAATTTGAAATGAATATGATGGGTCAGTTAAGTTTCTTTCTTGGGTTGCAAATTAACCAAATTGAGTATGGAATATTCATTTGTCAATCAAAATTCATCAAGTATCTCTTAAAGTGGTTCAATTTTGAGAATGTTAGATCTATTTCTACACTTGTTAGCACATCTCTTATACCTGAGTGTGAAGAAAATAGTAAAGAAATAAACTCTAGCTTATATAAAAACATGATAGGCTCTTTACTATACTCGACAACATCTAGACCTGATATTTTGTTTAGTCCTTGTTTTGGTGCTAATTTTCTAGCTAATCCTAAAGAAGTAGATTTAACATAGGTCAAACTAATTTTTAGATATCTAAAAGATACTACAAACTTAGGAATATGGTACCCCAAGGGTTGAAATTTTGAATTACATTCTTATAGTGATGCTAACTATGATGGGCGTAAATTACATCGAAAGAGTACTAATGGTGATTTCCATTTTCTAACAAATATACATATCTCTTAGCACTCTAAAAAACAAATGGTGTAGCCATATCTACAATAGAAGCTAAATATGTGGCTACTATGAGTTATTGTGCATAAATTCTATGGATGGAATAACAACTTGCTAACTTCAGTGTATGTGTTAAAACTATTCCACTTAAATGTGAGAACACCACTGCTATAAACTTGACCAAAAATCATATCCAACATTCCAAGACAAAACATATAGAGATTAGACACCACTTCATTTGGGATCATATAGCAAAAGAGGATATTCTAGTGGAATTTGTTGGAATTGAACTTCAAACTGTAGACATTTTTACTAAACCACTAGATAAGGATAAATTCTATCAACTTAGGCATGATTTATGTATGTGTACTATAGAGAAATTAAATATTTCTTCTTGATTCTTTAATTATTGATTTTACTTAACCTGTTTTATTGAGTTTGTTATTTACAAGATAATATTTTGGCCTTACCATGGCCACTAAAATAAGGTAACATTATTGTGAGAGGGAGTTCAAGGCTACACTATAACTTTGATACTATTAGACAGCCTTTTTCTTGTTAAAGGGAGCACCAACTGTTCACATAAGGAGTTTTTCTTTTAATCTCTCAGATTAGTTATTATCCCTTGCATTATTTGTTTGGCTATCTGGTCAAGTGTTTGAAATTTGGTTGTCTTTTGCTATCTTGAATGGCACATTCATTGCTGGATCTCATAATCTCTACTTTTACATGCTATTTGCTTTCTCATATCATAAAGGTTTCCACTCATTGCTTGCTTTTTTTTTTAATTGGGGGCAGTCTTAACATCACGTGTCAACACCTTTCTGTACTTTCTTTTTGATGTTGACAAAAAATGGGAGAAATAGTAGTTTATGACTCGACACTTTTTTTTCTTACTTTCAGAATTGGCACAAGACATTATGTTTAGTACATTGTGAATGCAATTGAACTAGTAAACAATAGTATTTTTTTAAAGAATTTTTTTTTGTGTGTGATGGATGCATCTAATGAGAAATAGTTCTTCATATAAGGTTTTGTTCCCATAAAAAAGGGAGAGATTTTTGAATATATTTTGATGTTAACAAAAATTTGAAAAACTATACTTATATATGTCATTTGACTAAATCTTGTGTAAAAAAAAAAAAGGTGGAACATTGTAGAATAAATAATAAAAATAATGATTATTTTTCAAGCCAAAGTTCCCACATAGCAAAAAATGTCACACCCTAACATGTTTTCATTTCTCTAAAGCTCTCTATCAAATATTAGTTTCTTAACATTCACTTTTGGAAAAAGTTAAAGTCTATATGCTAATATCCAGCATATTATGAATTTTAGATTTCAAATTAGTTGTCTCCTTTTGTATGCCCATATATTTATGGGAATCATTAATTGTCTAGCATACATAATTTAATGTAAAAAAATAAAAAAGGAGAAATGACGATAGAGGCATTTCTAGTGAAATGTTGTGTTTTCATGAAGCTAAGAAAAGGTTAAAAACCCAAAGGGATATTGGGCAGGTTACTTCAAAAACCTTATGTGCCATACACCCTTTTTTCCTCTCCATTCCGAAAAAGACATTGATCCTTTGTCCAAATCAAATCTAACTGAAATGGCAAGAGAATTAAGGTTTTTTGATGGTTCAATGGTAAGATTTCTATTCCCTAAAAATTGATTGAGTTTGTGAGCTCATATATATATTGATGCCTAGGGTTTAGTTGGATACACACAACTTTGAGAAAGAGCATCAATCATATTCTTGTAAGAAATTTTGAAATAGCCCTCATTTTATTTAATTTGAGCTACTTGGTAACCTCTTTTTGTTTTGAAATTACTTGTTCATTCATATTCTACTATCATACATGTCAAAGGTTATCATTGGGTGTATCTCAAAAGCATTTTAGATTGATTATTTGTGAAATCATTTGATTGCATTGATAGCCAACTCCTAACATATCTTGCTATGTATCTTGTTGAGTTTCTTGCTATCATAAATTGAATATACTGATCAAACTGCTATATCATGTTATTTCCAAGTATAATTGTCTTAATTATCTCTAAGGAACTTAACTTAAGATAGGATTTAGGGGACACATTATTTTGATATTGGTCAACTTGAATCAAGGTTGCTCTCTGCAAAAGAAATATAAGCATATCATTTTTTATTCTTGGAATTAAGCTGTGTGGCTTAGTATTATGTTTGTAACTCTTAAGTTGTGTTTGTTAGTTTGTAATTTGATAAGCCATGTGTGGTCTAAATTAGATTGTGTTGTTGACAAAAGCTAAGTTTGTCTTTTTTGTTTGTAAAGTGAACTATGGATCTTTATGTTTAGTGAACAAAATGTTAAGGTGTATTAAATTGTAGGAGTATAACTCTTATAAAATAGTAACAAAGCTCTCTAACTATTGGTAAGAAGGGTGGAAATTGGTCCAAAGGGAGGTTAAATCACCTAAACATTTCTTGGTGTAATTTTAATTAGTTTATTTTTAAGTAATTGTAAACAATATAAAATAACCTAATCCAACCCCTCCCCCCTCCCCTGTTTCTCTCTTGTTGGGTTAATACATATCTAACAACAACAAGGGCAAGGATTTCTTTAAGGATTGCTACATTGGAAACACTTATGATTTTATGTTTGGAAAGGGAAAATCATTTTTTTCTTTCTTTAATGAAAATGTAAGTTTATTCATTTAAGAATAAGAAAATATAAAGGCTTAGAGGTATACCTCAATATTGCAGCTTATCTAAGAAAGAATTAAGTTTAAAATCCTAAAACTATGATATAACAAAACATTCACTTGAGAAAGTTTAACTTTTTAAATTGAGATACTTTTTCATGTATTACCTTTAGCCAACAATATTGGTATTTTAACAACTTTATTTTGGAAACATTTATGATGTTATTCAAACTATGTACAATAGATACATGGTAAAAAATAAAGTTTAAGAAGCTTCATAATCAAATTCTTTTCTTTAATTGCTTTAATCATCCCATTGTAATTTAAAATTTCAATTGTTGATAATCCTATGAACGCCTTGTTATGCAAGGATACTTGACTAGATTTGTTCAATGCAATTACACTAAAAAACAAGTGTGACTTGCTTTCAAATTGAAACGTATAGAAATTATAATATAAGTCAATTGAGGGAAGCCATCAAGATAATACTTTTACTTAAGAATTTTTCCTGCATATAAGCTATCTAATGAAGTTATATTTGCTGATTCTATCTGATCATATCAAGTCATACATTCAATCTTAACATTTACAAGACATAATTCTTTGTATGTTTCTTTACATCAATAAGAATGCTTGAAGAGCGTAAATATGATAATCTATCATAGCTTGAGAAGACCCTTTAACTCCATGCCATATTTCTTTTTTATGTTAAGAAGCGTAATTAAACTTCTTATGCATTTGATACTATGGATTCATTTACTTCATAAGGATGATCTTAGATAATTGATAAAATTCCATAATGACCACCTTAACATAACCTTATTTTACACTTTAAGGTTTACTAGCCTAAGTCCCCTTTTCATTTTAGGTGAGTAAGCAACCTGTCAAGTGACCTTGTGACTTTTATAATCCTTTGAATTATCTACCCATAGAAAGTGTTTAATCTTCTTCTAATTTCAAAAATGATTTGTTTTAGGAGAAGAAATGTTTACCTTTAAAATATGCAAATTGAAATAAGAATTTATTTTACCAATTGCAATCTTTCTTTTTGGTCAAGATGTCTTATTCATCATTTATCAATTCTTTCCATAATTTTTTTTTCTATCAAAATCTTACAATTAGTGTAAGTAAGCCCTTTTATAACAAGAGAAACACCAAAGTATTTGATGGGAAGAGTTCCTTCAAAGAATAGAAGGTGATCCAATATTAGAAGTTTTTTCGCCTAATGAACCTTGAAAAAAATATTTAGGCTTTACTAGGATTAAAATGTAAACTTGTGAGTGTTGCAAAATCTTCTAGAACATTAGTGAGATATAACACTAAATTGATATCTCCATGTGCAAATAAAAATCAATTATTCGCAAACCAAAAATGAGTGATTTTCTCTGTTTTGCAATGCCAATGATATTTGAAATTCCTGTTGTGATTTCTATCAATGAGTGTGGATATTATTCTATCTATTCTTGCAATCTTAGGTGCAGTGTGATTATTTTAACTCTAGATCCTTATGTTAGTTTTCTTTGAATATTGAGTTACATGCCTTACAATTGTTTTTGTTTGTGATTACGTGTATCTTCCTTTTTCCAACTTTAGGCCTTGGAGAACACATTGCTTAAGGACTAGTTTATATTAATCAACATGGGAAGATATTTTTGATGGTACAACATCCAATTCGGTCTGATAAAATTTCACTAAATTTAGCTTGTAATCATAAGACTTAATCTTATCCATATTTATAAAAATGGGCAAGATCCTATCCATTGATGAAACAACATTCAAGCACAAGTTATCTTGTTGATATTTGGCATCTCAAAAGATGTAAAAGGAAAAAAAAGAAAAAGAAAACACACACACACACACACACAAAAGATGAAAAATTAATATCATCTAATGAGTTTTCTCTTGTATCTTTAAGAGACATTATTTTCAAATTTAAGAGCAACATTCCTTATTGTTACAATGACTTTTAAAAATAAGATACATTGAAGATGATAGAAGAACGAAAAAGCAGAAAAGGACTAAAAGCCCTTCCATGAGCCATGCATACCAGATCGCATGAAGATAAACAATTGATTATTGCAAGTCCCCCAAAACCATATTCTTCCTATTCTCCGAAACATATGTTCATGCCGATGGAGGAGGAAGCAACCATGAGGAACCTTGAATATGGCCAAGTTGGAGGAAGCTTTCCGCTTCACTTCCAGTCAGTTGCTTGCTAAACTTGACTCGTGACTCAGGAGTTGCACCAGGTCCCGTGTTCTTGTATTCTCCAAAGTAAACCTTGCTGCAGGGCCAACACTCACTCTTTAATTCCCAAAGCTAAATTTTTTGAAGTGTTGAAAATCCTGTTGCTCCTAGATTATTTAATCCAATTTTGGTGTCCCTTTTATATGGAAAAATGGTCATTTTCCTTATGATTTATTTTATTTTAACATAATTTTAGAATCTAAGTTCAAATATAATAGCCCTTCATTCATAAACCAAAAAGAAAAAAGAAATGTATGTATCAAACATTGCCTAAATCTTGTTATAGTCTTTTCTTTATATAAAAAATGACGGTTAGTTTTCAAGAGGAGAAAATGACATAATTTATGTTATTCAAACAACAAATTTTAACACAATATCAAACTCTAATAAAATATTTTACCATTTCAATTGTAGACCAAAAGAAAAAAAAATTGTTATGGTAGTCTCTTTGCATGTAAAAATGACTCTTTTCCTTACAAGTTAAGCTTGAAAAAAAAATGGTTCAATTTCTTAATCAAACTCCAGAATTCTAACAAAGTGCAAATAAATGTCTTTTTCTTTTTCTAGTTGGTAAAGGGGGTATGAAGAATGGACAGTTGAAACCTCTTAAACAAAGGAGACCCTGAAGCATTAATAGTACGCTAGGCTACTAGCAAATTGACGACAAATATTTTGTTGAATGAAACACCGCGTACCTGTCAGTTTCGGGGTGCCTATAATCCGTCCATCCAGTTGCGTTGACGTTGCTGCCTAAGGTTGAGTAGGCGTAAACTATTGTGGATTCGTCCACCCATCCTCTTCCCAAGTACGAATCTTTTCCGGTTCCAGAAACGGTGCAATGGACAAACGAGAAACCATTCTTTACCGTTCCCGTTTCCCTTGCATGAGCAGCGACCACCGTCATTTCACGACCTCCAATAACATACAATTCATTTTTCTGTTCAAAAACATCGTGCTTAAGTACCGCTTAAAGAGATAGAACAAAGAAAAATGGCGTCCCTGTTCAGGAAGCGAAATGACCAGAGCCTTAGACTTACCAAGTACAGAGACGTGGCGGCTCCGAAAACGAAATCAACAGTGCCTTGAATGTGGCAGTCCTTGAAGAAATGCTTGCCCCTGTCGTCACAGACGGTGTCTTGGAATCCTTTGAATTTACAGTTGTAGAAGGCAGCCTTGTCGCCGGAGATCCTCAATGCAAGTGCCTGAGAGTTCTTTGATCCCCTCTCAGGCATTGGCGAAGCATTCTGTGACGACAAATGCATGAAATTTCTTAGGCCTGGACAGTAAACTAAATCTATATATGTCTTATTTATGTTATCTTAAAATAAGGGAAATATTAAGATTTCTAAAAGCATAGTAACTTTGAATGTACTACTCTTAGAACTACCAAAAGTTTTAATCTGGTTTAGGATTGGAATCATCCTAGTGAGGAAGCATATTAAATAAACAATGTAGAGTTTTTTTATATTATTAAGAAAGCTATTGAAAATCTAAATTCAATCTCTTGGCCTACAAAGATTTTCATAAAAAGTGTTATCTCTCACTTAAAGCAAAAGAGCATGTTAAATTGCACATAAAAATATACAACATTAAAAAGTAATTTATAAAGAGAAGACTACTCCCACTTAATTCCTTACCTCGACTTGGATATTTGCAGCACTAAAGTAATCGGATAACACAATCAAGGTGGCGCTGTCAAAGGTTCCGACCTCCGACGCCGAGAGGGCATGAGTCAAGGTCGGCATATTTCCAGGGTCTCCATACAGAGAAACATACGGCTTAGTCCGTGAAATTTTAACTTGCTCATTGTACTTTCCACCTCCAATGTACACGACAACGCGTTGGCTGTTTCCCTCGGGGATGCTGTCGATGGCATCGGAGATGGTCTTGAAATCTCCACCGTTCCCAACTTTAATGACTTTACGACTTCTCTCAGCCTTCACAAGTCCTGGGTCTAGAGCACCCTGGCGCTGCGAGGCCGGCTTGACGTTGGTCTTGAACCAGGTCTCTACCTGCCCCTTGTTGGCGGGTATCGGCGACTCGTCATTGGAGAAGACGAAGTTGCCGATGAGGAGAAGTGCAGTGAGGACGGCCTGGACTAACATAAGCATCCCTTTGAGAGCCATATTGCCTTCTTTTGCTGTTTGAATATTGCTTTCCTGCGGATTAGACCTGTATTTATAGGCTGCAAATACAAAAACAACCTTCAATCGGAGAGTCTTGACAGCTCCATTCTCCTACCTGTTGTTCCCCTTCCTTCGGAACGAACGAGGGGTTCTAATTGCTGATTATAACTGGCACCCGTATATAACGGTAAAAGAAGATCGTTCTGAGGTCGCGAAAGGCTTTGACGTCTTTTTACCTTCCATGGTGTGTAAGAAGAAATGATGACGACTTTTTACCATTCCATGGTGTATAAGATTCTAGGGCTTGTTTTGCGGATAACAGCATGCAGACGTACAGGAAATGGGTTTACGAGCAATGGATAGAATTATATGAACTAAGACTTAATCTTAAGTTTGATACCCTATATCGCTAAATGCCTAACACAATACAATAAAATAAAAGACTCAGGTATTACATTGAAAACAATTAACTTTCTTCTCCTAAAATCCGTTGAAAGAGAGAGACATATTTGAATAAGGAATTCATCCATTGTTTTTGCAAGTAATTAATTGTGTTTTTTTCCTGAAAAAATCAGTTAGCTCGAATTTCATGTCAAAGCTTCATTCTTAATGGCCAATTGAAGGCCTGATTGTCGAAAACTTGTGTATCCAACTTGTCTAGAGATTTGAGAATATTATATTTTATTTAATATGATATCATAAATAGTTTCATCATAAGGTATGTATCTACTTTACAACCATTATATATAAATTTTACTTAGCCAAAGGAGGGAAAAAAAAAAGCCATGATAATTGTTCATCCATGGACATAATTTTCAACTTATTGAAGTGAGAGATTTGAAGAAACTAAGTTGGAACAAATTTTACAACATCTAGAATACAACGGCTAAAGAAAAGCCAAGTACAATGACTCGAAGGTCGTCTAGCTTATCCATATAATATACTGAATCAAGGGGCCTATCAGCATTAACCAACTAACATCCGTCTGTTTTGGCGAAATAAGACTAAATAAACTTCCATTTATGAGGCCGAGCGCGCTTGCAGATGGAAGCTCAACTGTTCCTACTCTCACAAAAGCATACTCACGCCGTTGGAGGCGGAAGCAGCCAAGAGGAACCATGGATATGGGCAAGATTAAGAAAAGTTTTGGCCTCATTTTCAGTCAGGTACTTGGTAAACTTGGCCCGTCCTGCAAAGCTTGAACCAGGTCCCGAGTTTTGGTATTCTCCAAAGAAAACAGTGCTGCAGTCACAATAATGGCTACTTAATTTGCAAAACTAAAACTCTAAAAGGAAACAAATGCAATTTATTTATTTATTTTTTTTAAGTTAAAAGGGGTTTGAGATATTGAGCGCAACCAGCAGTTAACACCGACTAGACAAGGAGAAAAATATGGCTCACCTGTCACGTTCAGGGTGGAAGTTGTCGCTCCAACCAGCAGCACCGACGACGCGGTTCATGGAGGTGTACGCATAAAGCACTCTCGACCAGGGCATCCATGCTCTTCCCAAGTATGTACCAGTTCCTGTGCCGGATACGTTACAATGGACAAACGAGAAACCAGTGTCTTCAGACGCTGCATGCCTTGCCTGTGCAGCGATGGCCGTCATTCCGTTGTCCCCAAGTACATATAGATCAGTGTTCTGCACCAAAGATCATGCTTTCAATTCTGCCAACGAAATAAAACGGAGAAACAAAACAATATCTTATTCACAAAACGAAATATAAAGACCCTTTCCCCATTTTGTCTTCCGAAATCATTAGAGTGTGTGTTTCGTATTATATATTTTTAATATATAAATGTATTTTCTGATTTTCTAAATTAGTTTTAATAGAAAAAATGAGTATTTTAACATGATATTATAATCTAAGTTTTTAAGTAAAACACATAATTGCTTATCAACTATGCTCATTATAAGGGAATGCATTAAAATTTGGTATGATTCACATATTGTTATATTTCCTACGTGTAACTATATATATGTACATATTTATTTATTTATTTATTCTAAAGACCAGTCTTAAAGGATGAAGAAGGTCTTCTAAAAGTCAAGGATTTTCGAACATACCAGATAAAGAGATTTTCCATTTCCAAATATAAAATCAACACAGCCTTCAATGTAGCAGTCCTTGAAGAAATGATTGCCCATGTCGTCACAAACGGTGTCCTGAAATCCTTTTAATTTACAATTATAGAAGGCAGCCTTGTCGCCAGAGATCCTCAATGCAAGTGCCTGAGCACCCTGTCGTTTCCCATCAGGCCGTGGTGAAGAATTCTGCAATATCGTGTCATATAGGAGTGTGAATCTTCACGTACGTATAGTGAACTATTCAAAGGATGAATGCTTTATATTACGGGCTCTATTTATTCTTCGTCAGAAAGAATGAATTCAAGATCAGCATTATCATTGCAGAATGTGACCCGGTTAGTGACTGAATGAGCTAGGCTCCTTTTCTAACGTGAACACTTATAGACGAATGTGAATCTACACATATGTATAGTAAAAGATTCAAAAGGTGGATGCTTTTGAGGCGCATATATACCACAATCATGATATTTGCGGCAATGAAGTAATCAGATTCCACAATCAAGGTGGCACTATCAACAGTACCATACTGCGCCGCCGTGCCTGCGTATGTCAAGGTCGGGGTACTACCGGGCGACCCATAAAAAGAAACAAACGGCTTTGTCCTTTCAATTTTAATCTTCTCATTGTATATTCCAGCTCCAATGTACACAACAACCCGTTTGGTGTTCCCATCAGGAATGCTTTTGACGGCGTCGGCGATGGTCTTGAAATCTCCTCCTCCATTTCTCGAAACCTTAATCACTTTACGTGCTTGCTCAGCCTTCCAAAGAGCTGGGTCTAGTCTACCTTTGCGCTGGGCGAATGGCTTGATATTACTCGTAAACCAGGTGTTCACCTCCAACTTGTTGCCTGGTATCGGCATTGTATCGTCGGAGAAGGCAGAGGTAACGATGAGGAGAAGTGTCATCAGAGCAGCATGGACCACGATGCATGTCATTTTCCGTGCCATATCGTTTACCTGGGTGTCTGGATTTTGTTTTTACGTATGGATTAGATGTGTATTTATAGGCTGCAGCCACAGATGGGACCGTACATGTGAGATTTTGAGAGCTCCTCGCTCCTTTTTGTGGTTCCCGTTATTTGGGAGTCTTTATGTATCGATTTTTATACATGAATCACCTATATGTACGAAGGGCCTTAGTTCCTGAAGATGGAAAGAATTGAACGGGATGTTTGAATGAAAATGATAGCCATTCTTGACTTCTTCGTGGTTATTAAAATCCTGAGGTTCTCTTAAGAGATCATTGTGGGGATACAATGAATTGGAATAGTACAGCCGGTTAAATTGTGGGTTATTTTTCATTTTTGGCTAAACTGTGAATGCTATGTAAAACTAAAGTAGTAGCGTGAGGAGAGGTGTAGCAACTTTTTTTTTTTTTAAAAAAAAATAACAAATGTATAAATTTTACTCATAATTTTTGAAGTAAAGAAGCTTAGAGTCATTTTTCTATATTTACAGAACCTATCTACTCGACAGAAGATTAGGCTGAAAGCCTTCAACTTTTACCCATCAAAATCTTTCCATGTGAAGTTTTAATATTCTAAATAAGAATATTTTCTCTCCCATATTTTTTTATTTTTTAATAAAATTGGAGTATCAATTATCTTATTTTAAAATTACTCCTATTTATGCATAGTCTGTATATAATAAACTTTATTATTAACATAGGTTACAAACAGCAACCAAAGCAACCTGAAAATAGTTCTTCGGACAACATAGGTTACAAACAGCAACCAAAGCAACCTGAAAATAGTTCTTCGGACACTGACCGACCGTGAAAGCTTTTCTTGACTTGTGGCGGATGTGTGGCATATGCCAAGTCTCCAAGAAATCTAAGTTTGACATGTGGCTTCAAAATTTTTTGGGTATACCTTTGTGGTGTATTTGTGTTGTATGTAGTTTTATGTTGGCATGAAAAGATGCCTAAGTACGTGAAAATGTCTTTTTCAAGCCTTGTCGAGGGCTTAATGCTTATCGTGTTCTATGGTAGACCATATATTCTCCATGTAATTATTTTTTTAAGGTAAATAGAGATTTAGGAATATGAAGTATTGAAAGAAGACTTAGGTTGAAATGGTCAACAACCAATCACCAAGTTATTAGTATGTTGACTTGTCCGTGGGGTTGGATTTTGTCACAAAGTAAAGAGAAAGAAAAACATAAAATTGAGAAAGCTTTTTGTGTATTGCTTGCTTAAAAAAGAATGATACATAGGGTCTCCTTTTATAAAGAGGAGCAAACTTATTTGAATCATACAAGAAAACCTAATCGATTCATACAAGGAAATAAAAGGAAAATATAACTTGCTATACATGGAAAATAACTTCCTAATTAATTTATGTTGTATGGAAAATATAATCTGCCAAATCGAGGAATATAATACAATTATACACATGTATCTCCAACATTCTCCCTCAAGTTGATGGTTTTGGTGGTTTGTAAACATTAAAAATGCCAAGCTTGCTTAAAAGATATGTGTGTTATCATTGACAAAGAGCCTTGGTAAATGCCTACTAGTTGTTCTGTGGTCCTTATCTCTTTTATCTTGATAATTCTCTCTTAAATCTTATTTCTTATCAAATAACAATCTACTTCAATATGTTTTGTCTTCTTGTGAACAATATGATTCGCTGCAAGTTTCAAGGTTGCATCATTGTCATAGAATAGGAAAGTAGGGCATTTTATCCAAACCCCAAGATCATGTAGTAGTCCTTTCAACCAAATGACTTCACAAGTAATTTTTGTCATTGCTTGATATTCTGATTCAGCAGATGATAGAGAAATAATTGATTGCTTCTTCATTTTCCAAGATAAGAAAGAATCGCCTAGTTTAATGCAGTAACTTGTTATTGATCGACGGCTCATAGGGCATGTGGTGTAGTAAGTGTCTGAGAAGGCCTGGTGATCTTGCTTTTTATGCTCCTACCTATGATGTTCTTGTTGCTGTTGATCCCCAAGCTCCTGTTGTCCTTGATTTTAACGATATGATCTTAAACTAACATCTTAATAGTGGTATGCAAAGTTCACCAAAACCCTTATATTTGCTCATTTTTACAATTTAAGTATGACTATAGTCTATTCATGTGGATGTGAGGTACATCATCTATTTATTTATTGATGATATATGTGGATGGCATTTTGATTATGAGGAATGATGAAACTATTATAAAATATTTCAAGAAATACTTACATTTATTTTTTGTATTAAAGACTTGAGTCTACCCAAGCACTTCTTTGTATTGAGATATCATAATTAGATAGGGGTATTTGACTTAGTCAAAGCAAGTTTGTTCTAGAAATCATCTTAGAAGTAGGATTATCAAAATGCAAGCTAGCAATGATTCTAATGAAACAAAACTTCAAGTTGACAACAGTTGAATATGATGTAAGGATGTCACCTTTAGATAAAGATCCTTTACTTAAGGATCCATTTAGTTATGAGTGACTTGTGTAAAATCTCATTTATCTCACTATGACTATACCATATATCTATTATGTTTTTTAGATTCTTAGCTAGTTCACATATGATCCAAAACAATTAAACATGAATGTAGGATTGAAAGTTGTTAAGTACCTAAAAGGATGCTTAAGATTAGGTATATTGTTGGTTGAAGAATGTAATTTGGAGATGATGGCTTATTTTGATCTAGATTATGTATTCAAAAAATTCTAAATGTAAGTGAACATGCTGAACAAATAATATAATGATGAGAAAATATATATAATATCACAAAGATTGATGATTGCAAGATTCATTATTATTAATAGTGTATTAATCGTAAAATTTATCTAATAAATCAAAATGGTCAAAATTGAGTTGAAAGTGATATTATTCAAGGTAAAATTTCACAACTAAAGGTACTTGAATTCAAATGAGTAAAATCAATCTAAGAAAAATGTTAAAGCATCCGATTTTACCATAATTAGTAGTTATGGATTTCAAAAATTTATGGTTGCAAGAACGATGATACCAACTACGTAGAATTTTCTAATCCATTTACTACCCTATCTCTTGGTATAACAAATCTACTCAGTTTATTAGTCCATTATATCTTTATGTGAATTAAAATAAATAAAAGTGCATTAGAATCAATGAATATTTTACCATTTTATTACCAAAGGTTATACAAACAACATGGCATATCACTAGTTATATTTAATTCATAGTTATATATTATAAGAAGTAATTATATATTATTACTTCTTGGTTTTAAACATACACATTTGATAATTTAAATGGTGGCCAATTACCTAAAAGCATTAAGCATACCAATATATAACTCACATAATTATAATCTTTTGTAGAACATAAAAAATCATAAAATTCACATTATCACGTTTAGGTTACATCTTAGCCCTAACAAAAGAAAATTAGAACATAATGGAAGAAAAATGAAAATAATCATAAGAATTAAACCAAGAATCTTGAATTAAAGAACAAGATATCTGTCATTACTTATATTTTCTCTTCAAGAAATCCTTAAATTCCTAAATTTTCTCTTAAGTTGCACATTAAATTTCCTTCCTTTGCCTTATCTTTTCTATTTTCTATCCCCCCTTCTGATTTGAATAAGGTTAAGTAATTAGACCTATCTCCTTGCCAAGTATGAGTGGGTTTTGGATTCATAAAATGATTAGGTTTCAATGTCCTATAGTAACTGGGCTTTGAACCTTGAACATGATTAGATTTTGACTAGTTCTAACCCTAGGCTTTTATTTAAAAGAAATAATAATACAAATCCTAATTATTTAGAAAACCTAACAACAATATAAAATCTAATAATAATCACCCAAAGCCCTAAACCATCTTGACTCTCCATTCATATTGGTATGTGTAAATATTCTTTCCTTGTTCTTGAATTTTCCATCTTACAATGTTTTCTTTTGCTAGTTCATTAATCCATATGCGCCAAAAGTTTCATGGAATATTGTCTTGAGGTTTGTCCATTTTTTTCTTTATTTCCTTCATGAGTTCTTATACTACATAAACAAGAACAAATCAAGTAAATATAGAGAAATTCAAATACTTTTGCACAAATATTGCATTATTTATGCCTAAAGTCCATAAAATAACTTCATAAAAATAGATTTGTCATTATTCTACATGTCTAATGTCGAGGAGATTTATTCTAGCTTTTTTGTATTAAGTTAAGAAATTCCACACTATCATAAAAAAATGAAGAAACAATTACCTTCTCATTATCATTTGCAAATGTAGAGTATAAAGCAAGGTATAAAACTATTTGGAAGATAGGTTGGATGCAAGGATTACTTCAAGATATCATGCTATGGATAAGAGGGTAAACTAACTTTTTTGTGACTATAATGCTATTCTAAAGCTTGTAGCAAATTCACCAATACATGAAAGGACAGAACATAAGGTTGATTGACATTTTACTAGAGATAATACTTAAGTAATAATCAAAACAAGAGGAATAAGGACTACCAAACAACTTGTAGATATTTTTATCAAGCCCTTATGTTAAAGACAACACATATATGTTTACCAACCTTGGTGTTTTCAAAATTTACAAGCCACCAACTTGAGGGAGATTATTGGAGATAAGTTATTGTTACAACTATTTTCATTTATGATTGTTTTCATATAGTGTGGATCCTTGTAGTTTCAGAAAATTAGTTTGTACAAATATTTCTATATTACTTCTTTCCTTTACAAATGTACAAACATTGTATTATAAATATGTCTATTACTTTCTAGGTCTAAGTGTAGGAATACAAAGCATTTTTCCCAACTTTCAATTCATAATCACTTTAAAAGCAATTTGCTTGTTGATTTCATTGCTAAGGAATTTATGAAGGTAATAGCTCTGAGGTACTGTGTCTCATCAAATGTACTCTTATGCAAGTACTTTTGAACATAAAGTATGATGATTATAAAGGTGTTAAGGACTATATCATTAGGATAGTGGATTGTTAAACAGAACTCAATGCCTTAAAAGTTTCTCTAGTTGATCCTTTAATTTATTCATCAAGCCTTGAGCACCTCTCTACCTAATTCTGGAATTATTAAGACCAATTACAACTCATAAGATGAAACTTGATCAATTAACGATTTGATCTCCATAGTTTTCACTAAGGAAGAAAAACTAAAGAATGATAAATCCCACATTGCCTTGTTATCCTGCAACTTTAATACTAGTAAAGGTAAAAAAAATCCAAAATCTATAGTTGTAGGGTTGCTCAAGAAACCAAAAAGTGTTCTAAGTCATCTAACATCAACTTGGGTTTTTAAAAAGCATCCTTTAAAAAGGATGTGATTGTTGTCACTTTTGGGGGGAAAAAATTAAAAGAAAAGAAGGATCACCATAAAAAGGATTGCACTAAACATAAAAATTAGTCAACTTAACGTAAGCTTGTAGATAATAAATCTTCAACGTTTATTTATGAATCTAATCTAGCAAAAGTCACATCCAATTCTAGATATTGGTACAACTAATTATTTCACTTTTACAGTATAAAAATTTGCAAATAAGACAAAGACAAATCATGATGAACTAAAGCTTATCGTGGGAATAATGAACAAGTGGACATAGAACTCTTGAGAGGTTGTCATTTTAATTCTAGACTCTAGATTTAAAGTGATGATAAGAATAGTTTCTATATACCATTTTTTAGGCAAAACTTGGTTTCAATTTTAGAGTTGGATAGCTGTGGTTATTGTTTTGAAAGAAGGAACTTCATATTTTGTGCATTTTTTAATTCAAATAAGGTTGGTTACTACACTACATCTTATGACTTGTATGGATTGTATTGTACTCCTAATGATATTTATGTCTCTTATAATGTTAAGAAAATTGCTTCTAAAAGGCCCCTGTCTAAGGAATGATCTTACACATTATAGCATAAAAGAGTTAACCACATCTCTAGAAAATGAGTAAAAAGGATGATAACTTTTAACATCATACCTATTCTTGAAGGTGGCCTAGAGACTTATGTAGGTTGTTATAGGGGTAAAGTGACCAACACTTATGTAGGCAATAATTAAAATGTAGTTTGATGTGATAAAATATTTTGAAGTAAATGTTTAAATATTTTTCATGATTTATGTGCTATAAATTATAATAATCATATTACAATTTAAACAATTGCCTACATTTGTGAAAGTTTGATAAAAAAAAAAGGAGAATATGAATAAATATTACCGTTAGGTTATTTTTTTTAATATAAGAGAATTAATGCATGAATATTTTTGTAGGGAAAATAATCATGAAATGCAAAACTGTGTGATTCAATCCAATCCCATGACCCACTGTACATGAGCCAATAGCTTGTGCAAGCTACCCAAACTTTCAAAGCCTAAATGTGTGTGATCCAGAAGTATCACGGATCTAGTTCATAAGACTAAGAGCCTAGTCCAAACAAGATGCCCAGTCCATAAATGAGCGACCCAACTTACAAAGCCTAAGTGTGTGCAACCAATGTGAGCAAAACCTACTTCGCGCAACTTAGACACCCACGTGACCTGACCTCTCCACAAAACCCAGGCTACCTAGTTCTCTTCATGCGATCTGACTACGTGCAAAAACTACTTGACCTAGAAGTTATGCAGTCCATTTTGCCTACACGACCCGTTGTTAGTTTGCGACTCACTTTTCCAAATTTGCCTTTGACAACATCTCCAACACAATAAAAATCACACCAAAGTGGAAAGACTTGAGATAGGAAGAATCTGTGCAAAAAAATTTGGGAACCCACTACTCAAAGAGGATAAAATCAAATGACTCAAAATAACGGATGCTAAAGATTGTATAATTTCTTGTTAATAATCTTTTTGTCTCTTGTTCTTGGCATTCTAGTATCTGACTGTATAGATCTTGAGTTTTCTATCCAATAAAAACAACTAAAGCTTACACTCTCATCTTGCACACAAGCTCATTACCTCATCTCATGCTTTCATTGAATCTTTTTGTTCGGTAAAATTCTACATGCAAGTATACATGTCGAACAAGTAATATAATGATGAATAAGAGTATCGTTCTACAGGGATTAATGTTATCAACTTAAATAATTACTAATAGTGAATTGGTCCTACAATTTATCTAGCAAATTATCATGAAAAGATGTTCTAAATTGAAATTACACTAAAGCAATTGACTTCCAAAGAGTTAATAAAATATAATAATTATGCTAGAGCATTTGATTTCACCATAATTAGTAGATATGAATTCCAATAGTTTAATGCTTGCAAGGATAAAGATACTTATGAGATGGCGGAACTTCCTAATTTATTTACTATCCTATGTCTAGGTATAGCGAACCTACTTAACTTATTAATTCACTATGAGTCTACATATGAATTAAATAAGCTAAGAGCATTAAAGTCAATGAATATTCCAACTAAAGCCACACAATCAACATAACATATGTCTACCCACATTTAATTTATAGTTGTACATTATAAGATGCATTTACATATTTTCTCCTATCGGTCTCAAATATGCACATCAGATTGATTAATTGATGATTAATCACTCAATCACATTGAAGATAATAACATACAACTCACATAAATATATTGTCTTGCATAACATGTCAACTAAGGAACTCATAACATCCTAACTAGGCTACATCTTAGCTCTAGCAAAAGTACTTTAGTTCATCATATTAGAATAAACAGAAATAATACAACAAATTACACAAAGCATCTAGATTAGAATAAACTAAAAAGCTGTCACCAATTGTTGTCCCTTTCAAGAAATTTATGTGCAACTCTACACATCAAGGATGGGAAAAGAAGCCGTCTGAAAAGAGTGACGAAATTCCTGCTCACACGCCGCCGTCGGTCTTCACGAAAACCTTCAGAAATTGCCGATTATGACACCAGGAGTGCCAATCTGCCAAGATCTTGAGCTGATTCGTTGTCAAACGGTGTAGGTCTGAAAAATTCTCCACTCGGCCCCTACTGCGGCTCACTGGAAACCGCCGCACGAATCGCCGCAAATCAGTTGCAAACTGACTGAAAATCTTTGTTAATGGCTGGATATGGTCCTTCCTTGCTGATCTGGTCTCAGATTTGGCCAGAAGATGGTGCTTCTTCGTCGAAGTAACGCCGAATGGTGATGTCGCTTGAAACTTGATCGGAGAAAGGGAGCTGGACGGCGTTTGCACGTTCCAAACACCCGGATTCTTGGACAAAGTTCTGGGTTCCACCACCAGGGAGAATCGGTTGACTGTCACATGACCGGTTTCTTTTTTTCTTTGTTTTCTCCAACTCTCTCTCACTCTCTGGTCCTGCACACACTACCGTCCGCCTGCCTTTTTTCGATTCTCCTCCTTTTTCCCACACTCCTTTTTCATCACGTGTCCAGCTTCTTCCTTTGACTTTTCTTTTTCCATTTTCTTTCTTGTTTCATGATAATTCACGACCCAAGTCTCTATCTCTTTTGCATAATAGCCTCACGGGTCCCATGTGTTTCCTTTCTCTTTTCCTTCTTTTTCTTTGTCTTTTTCTTCTCCTTGCTTCTCACGTGCTTTATAGACAAATGGTGAACGTTGATCACCTTCTTTTGCATGATTTATTGCTTCTTTTTCTTCTATTTTGGGTTTGCTGCATAAAATAACAAAGTATACATAAATACACTTAAATATAAATATAATCTAATAAAAATAATATTAAATATTACCTAAGATAATCAAAATAACTCTATATAAAATAGAGTTATCACTTTTAATAAAAAAAATTTAAGAAATAAATAGACAAGATCAAAACCCAAATCAAAGACTAATGAAGAAAGCTCACATGTTTGTCCAACTCATTATTGTTAACTTCATTTTATCTACTAATATTATTGGCTTTCTCACTTAAGTAAACATCAATGGAACACCAAGAGCTAAATGAACCAAAAATCAGATTTTGAGCTCAAAAACAAAAAAGAAAAATTTGTGGGTTTCTTATTCTTCAGAAGCTCAAACTTTTAAGCTTGATTTTGGCTCAATTGTTGATCATTGTTGTGGTTTAAGGTCATATTTGGAACCAACGCAGAGTGACATTTCCACCGATAGGGTGTGACATTTTCACCGATACCAAGAATCACCGAAAATGGTGGTTTTTCTTTCTGGGTCTTACTCGACCCAAATTGACCCGAACCAAGTTAGGCCGCTAGTGACCTTTGATCATTGCCATTTGTGATGTTGGAGGTAAACCGTCCATAAACAATCTCAATAGCATTTGAATTGACTAGAAAATCGGCCAGCTACATGCCGAATTGGTTAAATTAGGTTGGGTTACCCAATCTGGTCTAAACCAAATTTAGCTATTGATGAGTCACAAAAGGTCACTGTTTGTGGCGTTGGATGTCAAGCATGTGCCCCATGGTCACGACTATTTCTCAATCACCTGAAGTAGCAGCCAACCAAATGTTGAATCGGCCATATCGATCCAATTCGGCCGATATGACTAAACTAGCTATTATTGGCTAAACCGCCCTAAACTAGTTGTACTAGCTAGTAGCCAATTCTAGTGGCGTGTGAACATCAACCTATGATGTTGAAAACTTCCTAATTTTTTCTATAAAGTTTGAATGCAATTTTTGCTTTACAATTGTCTCGTTTAATTGACAATTTGAAATGAAATTACTTTGTTTATTATTTAAATAAAATTTTATGAGCAATAATTGTATGCTATATTGTCATTTGTGTTTGTTTGACACCTATTGCATGACTATAATAAATCATATGCATTTTTATAGACCTATATTAGGTCATTTACTAAAGCATAAAATTTGTACAACACTTAAAAAGTGTTATGACTAGTACCCAAATCTTTGGAATTGAGTTGCACACTTGGTTGTGAGTAGCATGTATTATGTCCTGCAACATAAGTTGATCTCATGGTCAAATTGGGTAGTGATCACTATAATGGCATAGCTTGATTAGGTAGTGAGGTTGTATTCTTGTGTGTTGAAAGGGATTTGTCCAAGTTTGCAAGGGTCTTATGATTCAGTTGGATTGCAACCACTATAGTGGCATAGTTTAATTGGATTATGAGACTTCATTCTTATACTGTGGATCAATCCAATCTTAGTGCATTGTCATATTACCACATGAGGTAACTGTGTATTAGGATTTAGATGTTGCATAGCTAGTATTCTAGGTTTGGACTAGTCTTAGCAGTCCATACACCCACAAGTGGTGGATTATGATGGTTGGTTTTTCCTTGTATTGGTTATTATGCGAAAAGTTTCTAAACGACAAGTCATGTTTATTGCCCACAAGTGTTTATATGATATTGCTTGTGAGGCTCTATTCTAATCTACTCATATTGTGCTTCCATAATGTATTGTGCATTGTTGTTATTGTGTTATGAGTTTCTAGATAGCATGTAATACTTTCCACCCACATGTGTTTGTATGAAAATACTTGTAAGCTCTATTTTGTTTACCCATTTTGTGTTAATAATTGCCATTTGTTTCTTGGTCACCTTTTACATCAACTCATTGATATTACTATGTTAAGAGTTTCTAGATAGCAAGTCATACTTTTTGCCTACAGGTGTTTATATGACAATGTTTGTGAGCTATTTTTATTTTACCAACATTGTACTAGTGGTTGCCATTTGTTTATTAGGCACCTTTATGTCAATTACAATGTAGTTTTTATTAAGGTTCAGTGAACTTTATGGGAGAGCTAGATAATAGTTATACCTTAGTTAATGGTTAGCCAATAGATCGTACTAGTTATAATAGTTGGAATATTGAATTGCTTCATCTAGCACATTATTGAAATATAATCACATTAGTTTACTGCCCATTAATAGTTGTCATTTGTTTCTTAATCACCTTTTATGTCAATTCATTTCTATTACTATGTTAAAAGTTTTTGGACAACAACTCATACTTTTTGCCCACATGTGTTTTTATAACAATGTTTGTGAGCTTTCTTTGTTTTACCCACATTATACTAATGGTTGTCATTTGTTTATTAGGCATCTTTTATGTCAATTACAATGTAGTTTCTACTGAGGTTCAATGAAGCTTATAGGAGAGCTAGATAACAATTTTCCCTTAATTAATGGTTATCTAATAGATCTTACTAGTTATAATAGTTGGAATATTGAATTGTTTGATCCAACACATTATTGAAATGTAACCACATTAGTTTACTGCCCATTAAAGCTCAACTTAGGATCACTTTATACATGATTCCTCTACTAAGTGCACTGTTGAGGAATTGTTGGATACAATGACACTAAGTTATTATGCAACATCAAATTTTGTAATAATTATTTTCTATAGAGATTTTCATTTAAGGCATAATGATTATGGAGTTATTGAGTCAATTTTTTGATAGGATGGTCTGTTGCTATGCTTAACTCCAATATTGATAAAGGCAATGGTTGTTTTCTATATGATAAATGGTCATTAGAATGATGATTGTAATAAGTGTAAATTTTGTTTATCCCCTTCCAAACCCGAGAGTAACGATTTTGATGCTAGTTTGTGAATCCAATTTATTGGAAGCCCCATTTGATTCTTGGTGGCTAGATAGTCTTGTGACTTATGATATTTTTTATTATTTAGATTTACATGCAGAAGAAAGCCAAATTAGTATAAGGCCTTTTGGTTGAATATAATGTGAAAGTCTATGTGGAGTTTAATAAATATGTCATCCTATTTTGAGATTATTTTGGGATGACTTTATATTGTACCTTATGTGTACAGTTTTCTAAGGAAATTTGGTTCAAGCATGAATATATGTGGTTATTTTTTTGAGGTGATGAATTATATCATAAATTTGTCTTCCATTTCAAATGATATTAGTAATAACACCACATTTTATGATTTACACATATTGTGTTTGGCTTTCTATGATATTGATAACTCATAGAGTAAGAATTGCATGTGGAATATTGTGGAGATATAACGGTCAAGATGAAAATAGACTTGTGGTCCCTAGTTCTAGCTTATTACGGTTATACATATTGATTTTGATGGCCATGTATGATGTTATTGTCTTGAAATTTTATTTTATAGAGTCATAGATGATTTTTTCACTATGACAATTTATGATTGGTTAAGGAAAATGCTTGAATTTTGTTAGATGTTGGGAGACTCTAGGGTTGATGTTGAGAAATATATCATTAGAAATGATTAATGTTGTTGAATTTGATTAATGTGGAGAATATTATGATAGAATGACAATTCTAAATACTTTAAATGCTTATTTGATTGTAGTAGATAATTTTCAGATAACTAACAAATTTATTATGATTAAGAACTATAAGCATCATAGTGTAGCCAATATGTGTTATGAAACTCTCCTATATATGATGAGTAGTATGGATCAAATGATCTGTTTTGGCATGTCTTATAAAAGTGAAATTGAATAGTCCATATTTTGCTAAAGCAAATGACAGAGCTAATTAATGTCTTGTGTCTTGCATAGATCATTAGAAAGAGTATGAGTTTACAACCCTTTAAGAGATGCTAGAATTATGATGTCATAGATAACACAATAACTGGAACATAATATGACAGAGAAAAGTAATTGTTCTCCGACAATAACATAGGCTTGTTAGAGTAAATGACCCATTTGATGAAATAGCCTTGGTTGAGGTTCCCTAGGTCTTGAACCTGTCTATAAAGGCTTTACTCAAAGGTTCCACCAGAGAAAGTTGATAAGCTTATTTTAAACTACTTGGTCTTTTAGGAGAACTTAATTGTAACATTGATATAAATCTGGTTGCTTGTATGGATGTTGTTTCTAGGCTCTGTTAGATTTATGCTTATATGCCTTTGGAGACAAGATATTGTTGATAAGATATAATGTGACTTGAAACTTATTAAATTGCCTTAGGGTTGTGAAATTGTTGGTTATGAATGTATGTATAAAATTGAGAAAGTTTTGTCATAAGAAAGTCTAAAAGGTCTTGCTTGGTTAGTAGTTAAAAAGCTTATTTCATAGTGACTATTATATTAGTCATTCATTTTAATATGTCACTACAATAGTTACAATATATATTTTGTTTACTATTAAGTAAACTCTAATTGATATATATGCATCCCAGTTACTTGTCTATTAGTTGATTTTCTCAAGTTAGTGAAACATATACATACTTACTTAAGATAGGTTATAAAGTCTTAAGGAATGTGCAACCTTAAGCATTTGGCCAAGGTACTTAGTTATAGGCCACCTTTTAATGTCTTGTAACACATAAATATTTATACCCAAGTAAATTATACAAAACATTTTATATTCTCATGGATGATTTTGTTGATGACATCTTGTCACTTTGAGGATGTTCTCCTAGGATAGTTTGTCAGTGACATTTGTCATTTGAAGTGATATTCCCCTACGAAGATTTTGTTGATGATGTTGGTCATTAGGAGAATGAGTTTGATAAGGAGTGTGACAGAACATTTCCTTTTATGATGTTAATTATCTACCACACTATCATATTTGATTTGTATGTGAAGTGGAGAGCTCTTGTCACTTGGTAGGCGTTATGTCTTCATATAGCATAGTTGTTGCCATTATTCATGGGTTTGAAGTTTTATGTGATGAAATTGGCAATAAGGGATTGTCTCTAGACTTTCTAAAGTAGCAGAACATTGTTTTAAAATTATTTTATGAAATCTATTAGTAGTATTATTTATTTTTATAATCATTATTATAGCCTAAGTAGAAGATTGTCGACTCATTCTATGAGTCCATGTAATGTGGACTTATATCAATGACGTATAAACTAATATTCCCTACCATGGCAAGTCAATGTGATTTTATTAGTCTGTTATAATTATACATATGTTGTATGCATCAACATATTTTGATGTTGACAATATTTGAAAAACTATACTTCTATATAGTATTTAAACAATTCTTGTGCAAACATTAATTATAGAATATATGTAGAAAAAATAATAAAATTGATGATTATTTTTTAGAGGCACACATTTCCCACCTACCAAAATGTTCTCTATGAGAATATTTATTCAATATCTTTAAAAATTGATTTTTAACATGTGCAAATGATTAATCTATTAACGAGCTATTGCATATAAACATGATTGGTATAAGGTTCAAAAATTGTATGTGATTGTACATTATTAAGAAACTTGTATCATTCATTGAGAAAATCGATTGAAAACAAATATGCATCTTGTGTCAAAACTTGTTTAAATATAGAAAGGTATAGTGACATTAAGTGAGAGAGAGAAAAGAAAAAGAAAAGAAAAAGAGATCATGGGCTCATTAGGGTGAAACACATTGTTCCAAAGAAAATAAAATAAAATGGTTACTTGGCAAGCCCACTTGCAGGTAAGAATGAAAAAGAGAGAAATGATATCTTTCTCACCTCAGTAGCTTTAGAAATAAAAACCCTATCTCACTTGCATGATTTGGTTGGCATAAATGTAAGAGATTGTGGAAGATCTATCAAGTTTTCCAAAAAGGTTTTGAAGTAGCTAGCGTGGGCCTTTGTTCATCTTATAGAATTTGATAAGTGAGACTATTAATATGGATATTTTTATTACTAATTGGCTAAGTCCCATAGGAAGGATCCTTTATTACATTTTCAACCAAGTGATCTCATAGGAAAGATCTCTCACAAAATCCAAGGAGTTTAAAAGATAATATTTTTTTTTATTTATATGGGAGTTGATATTGTAAATATTACTCTTCCAAAGATTAGAAGAAACCAAAGAGAACTTCCCAAAGGGTTTCTTCTCATTGTCACCTTTTTACTTCCAATGTTGTTCAAACTTCCATTTTCACAAGTTTAAGCGTTTCTCGGGTGCTTGTGCTTTATTATCACGGGCATTTTTTCTAACTCTGTTCTTAGAATATATTTTTTGCTTTGTTGCCTGTTTAAAGACATGTTTAACGCATATAAATTATATTTAATGATAACACAATTATTTTAAGGTTTACTTCACTTTGATAAAGGACTTAGGTTCATTTTTCTCTTCACGTAAAAGGGTTTACTTTTTCTCTTTCAATTCTAGATCCTAGTGTTGGTGTTCTTTGAGTAGTGAGTTATAGGCCTTATAATTGTCTTTGTTTGTGTTGCATGTATCTTCCTTTTACCAATTTTAGACCTTAGAGAAAACATTACTTAAGGACTAGTTTATATTAATCAACATTGGAAGAAATTTTCGACGGTACAACATCCAATTCAGCTTGATGAAGTTTCACTAATTTTAGCTTGTAATCATAAGACTTAATCTTATTAAAATGGGTGAGATCATATCCATTAATAAAGCGACATTCAAACATAAGTTAATCCAGTTGAGATTTGGCATATCAAAAGATGTAAAAGAAAAAAGAAGAACACACACACACAAGACAAAATATTAATATCATCTAAAGAGGATTCTCTTGCACCTGTAAGAGACATTATTTTCAAATTAAAGAGCAAGCATCGCTTACTGTTACAATGACTTGTGAAAACAAGTAACATTGAAAAGAATAGAAGAATGAAAAAAAGAGAAGAAAGGACTAAAAGCCCTTCCGTGAGCCATGCAACCAAAATCGCTTCTAGATAAATAATTGATTATACCAAGTCCCCGAAAACCATTTTCTTCCCCTCCCCAAAACGTATGTTCATGCCGATGGAGGAGGAAGCAACCATGAGGAACCTTGAATATGGCCAAGTTGGAGGAAGCTTTGCACTTCACTTTCACTTAGTTGCTTGCTAAACTTGACTCGTGAGTCAGAAGTTGCACCAGGTCCCGTGTTCTTGTATTCTCCAAAGTATACATCGCTGCAGGGCCAACACTCATTATTTAATTCCCAAAACTAAAATTTATGAAGTGTCGAAAAATCCTGTTTCTCCTAAATTATTTAATCTAGTTTTGGTGTTCCTTTTATATCAGAAAATGGTCATTTTCCTTACAAGTTATTTTTATTTTAACATAGTGTTAGAATCCAATTTCAAATGCAATAAACCATGATTCATAAATTAGGTCATAACTTCTAAGGAACAATCATTTTTTATATAAAGAAAAGACTAAAAAGAATTAGGCAATGTTTGTTACATACATTGAATAACCCTTTAAACTATGCTAAAATATGTTATTTGAATAACATAAATTAGGTTCAAATATTGTCCTCTTTCATTTGTAGACCAAAAGAAAAAAAAATTGTTATTATATTCCCTTTGCATGTGAGAAATGTCTCTTTTCCTTACAAGTTAATCTTAAATAAAAAGAAAAAAAAAAAGCAGTTCAATTTTCCTTAATCAAACACTAGAATTCTAACAAAAAGCAAACAAATATCTCTTTATTTTTCTAGTTGGTAAAGCAAGTATGGAGAATGGACATTTGAAACCTTTTAAACAAAGGAGGCCTTAAAGCATTAATACCACTGCCAGGCTGCGAGTAAATTGACGACAAATATTTTGTTGAATCGAAACACGGCGTACCTGTCAGTTTCGGGGTGCTTATAATCCGTCCATCCAGTGCCGTTGACGTTGCTGCCCAAGGTTGAGTAGGCGTAAACTATTGTGGATTTGTCCACCCATGCTCTTCCCAAGTACGTATCAGTTCCGGTGCCGGAAACGGTGCAATGGACAAACGAAAAACCATTCTTTACCGTTCCAGTTTCCCTTGCTTGAGCAGCGACCACTGTCATTTCATGACCTCCAATAACATATAATTGATTGTTCTGTGGCAAAACATCACGCTTAAATTCTGCTTAAAGAGATGGAACGAAAGAAAAATGGCGTCCCTGTTCATGAAACGAGATGGCCGCAGCCTTGGACTTACCAAGTACAGAGATGTGGCGGTTCCGAAAATGAAATCAACAGTGCCTTCAATGTAGCAGTCCTTGAAGAAATGCTTGCCCCTGTCGTCACAGACGGTATCTTGGAATCCCTTGAATTTACAGTTGTAGAAGGCAGCCTTGTCGCCGGTGATCCTCAATGCAAGTGCCTGAGAATTCTTTGATCCCCTCTCAGGCTTTGGCGAACTATTCTGCGAAAACAAATGCATGAAACTTCTTAGGCCTGGACAATATACTATATCTACGTATGTCTTATTTATGTTGTGTGGGAAACAGTAAGATTTTTAAAAACATAGTAACTTTTGAAGGTACCACTCTTAAAACTATCAAAAGGCTTATAAAGGATTAATTTTACTGTGTATTTAAGAAACCTTAAATATATGATCTAATGTAATATAGTAAATGGTCTTAAATATCATAGATAAAAACTTTCCTAAAAAGTGTTACCTCACTCAAAGTTAAAGGAATGTGTTAAATTCCATATAAAAAAAATATAAAAACGCAAAAAATAATTTATAAAGAAAGGAATTCTCGACTGGATGCCTTACCTCGACGATGATATTTGCGGCACTGAAGTAATCGGATAACACAATTAAGGTGGCACTGTCGAAGGTTCCGACCTTCTCCGCCGAGAGTGCATGTGTCAAGGTCGGCATATCTCCAGGGTCACCATACAGAGAAATGAACGGCTTAGTCCGTGAAATTTTAACTTGCTCATTGTACTTTCCACCTCCAATATGCACGACAACGCGTTCACTGTTTCCCTCGGGAATACTGTCGATGGCCTCGGAGATGGTCTTGAAATCTCCACCGTCCCCAACTTTAATGACTTTACGACTTTGCTCCGCCTTAACAAGTCCTGGGTCTAGATTACCCTTGCGGTCCGAGGCAGGCTTGACGTTGTTCTTGAACCAGGTCTCTACCCCGCCCTTGTCGGCGGGTATCGGTGACGTGTCATCGGAGAAGACGAAGGTGGCGATGAGGAGAAGTGCGGTGAGAACGGCCTGGACTAACATAAACATTCCTTTGGGAGCCATATTTGCCTTCTTTTGGTTTTTGAATATTGCTTTCCTGCGGATTAGACCTGTATTTATGGGCTGCAACTGTAAAACAACCTTCAATCGGAGAGTTCGACAGCTCCACTCTCCTAGCTGTGGTTCCCCTTGCTTCAGACTCGATTACCGATTCCAATGGTGGAAATACACGAGGGGCTCTAATTGCTGATTCTAGCCGGCGCCCGTACATAACGGTAACAGAAGAACGTTACACACAAATTGAACTATCACGGAAAAATTGGATCGCCACAGAATAATAATGTAAGGTAGTAATATAATTTGATTTTTTTTTAAAACTTTTTTGGTCAAGAATTCCCTGTAAAGTGTTAAGTGATTCCGGGGTATTTTCAGCCAGATCATTCAACGGCCAAGACGACAAACATTCGAACCTGAGTTCTCTTGCCTTCGAAAACATACTTTTATTCAAAAATTAATTCAAAAATAAAGAATTTTTCCCCTGTATATTGGAGATTCTTAAACAATTTTCAGGCCATGTGAGGTTTTATTATGTCTTGTTAACATGTCTCCTCATCTATTGTATAGGTAAAAAAAAGTTCTATAATAAACTTTGTCCACCAGGGAAGAGATACCATACCTTATTATGAATTATAATATTACATTAGAAAGATCATCATTACTTAAAATTTAATTCAACAGCTTAAAGTTTTATCTATATTGAGGATCTCTAAGTAATATTTTGGTAATATAGCTTTGATTAGCATAAGACGAATACCAACAAATCTCTCTCTCTTTCTCTCTCTCTCTCTCTTTCTCTCTCTCTCTCTCTTCACAATCTGAGATCTTATTTTATATACAAGTTTCTCTATTCCGATTGTTGGTGTTCATGTACTAGCAAGTTATTTTACAAAAGATCAGCTCCACAAGTTTCTATCATCTGCAAATACGCAGTTTGTGCAAGAACGTCCTCGTATCATTTCAACAATGCCGTGAGGGAAGGTCATTAGAAACATTAGACAAAGCAAAAAGCAAATAGCAGTTCGTTTGAGGGAGAGAGTAGGCAAACGTTAAAGGATTTTTTTTTTTGAGAAGGAGATATGATGGACTTTCAGCGTTTTGTTCATAATCTTCTGTTTCTAAAAAGGAAGAAGCTGTTTTGAGATATCATGTCGCTTAAGACAAAGTTTTCAGGTTTGACACCGAAAGAAAAAAAAAATTGCGGTCCATTCGAAAGTGGTCTTTCTTTTCGGTGATTTACGTGCCTCTTGCTTTATGATACTGCTGGTAGATAAAAAGAGGAAGTGGTTTTTGGGTTCCATCTCTTGGCTCCGATTCGAAAAGTTTTTGGGAAGTGTACTCGGTGTTTGAAATGCAGAATCAAAAGTAGTAGTAAGAACAAAATAATTTTTTTACCTATAGGGTTAAAATCTTCTAACTATCAAACAACTCAGATACCAGTGTCATAGAGAATTTATAAGATCCTACAGTTGAATAAGTAAACAGTATATTAAAAAAGAAATTCCTTAAAATCAGTTTATGAAACCAAAAAAAGAAAGTTGTTCATTTTAGGAACAGAATAAGATGTTCCTATTTGAAGACATATGCATTCATTACATTGTCCTGAAATTCAAACTACCCACTTATCCGTCGAGGGTGTCCACTGGAGAAACCACTCCATTAACCAAGGCAAGTCGCATGCCTCGACCATTCATGTTTCAAACTATCATTTGCAGATCTCGTCTTAAACATGTCAGCCATCAGATCCACCCTCTTACCCCTACAGTCTGACAAGAGTTGACATGAAAGGTTGTAACAGCCTTGAAATCTCTGCTATCTTAGCAGAACCCGCTAAAATAATTGGTATCCAGGATTTTCATATTAAGCTTAAGGTCCCTAAAGACACCTTCATGTCTATAACTAAGACTAGAACCCATCTATTACATTATCTTTTAAAAAGAAATTATTTTTTCAATATGGAAATTCTTTATATATTATTCCTTACCTTTAACCATATTTTTATAGTCAATTTGTTAGTAGTTTAATACAGCTATTAACAGTCTTAGACTTCCTTTGCCTAGAAGGTTTTTTCGCACCTTCTTCCTAATTAAAATAATAAATAAAAAAAGCTTCAATTTTGTAATATCTGAAACGTCTGGGAACAAACCACGAATAAAGGAACTCGAACCGACTTCAGGGATGTGTCGCAATAACAAGAAAACTGCGACAAAGCTGGTGGGAAGAGAAGACTAGTCTTGAGAAAGGTGGAGGTAAAGTCAAACAATTGAATGGCGAAGAAACTATATTTACTAGTTTAGGTTTATAATATTCTTACACCATGCATATACATATATATGTGAAACATAAAAGGAAGGCAATGAAATAGTATTATAACTATGATCTTTTTCTTTGTAATTATTTTCATTAATAGAGATATTTGAAAGATATTTCTATATTTCATTCGTATCTCTAACAAAAAGATATTTTCAATGTCTATCATGTGGAATAGACATTCACTTAATGAATCATTAGAACAACCAAGGAGATAAAATAATAAATAAAAAAACAGAAATTCTCTCATTGATTTTTTGGTATATAAAAGCCTACAAATAAGAATAGATTATTGTTGTATTACAAAAGGAAAAAATGTTTTCCTAAAACACATAAAGCCCACAAAACATGTGTTTTTTTTTTTATGTTTGTTATGTGCTTTGCTGCATAGTCCGCTTTATTCGTCCAATTACATGTATGAAAGTCTTGTTAATCTCCAAACGAAAAAGAAGATTTTAAAAAATGATTTCAGTGGAAAAACACAGATTAAAACGAACCTGTTTTCAGAAATGAAAGAAGATAACTACGTTTCCAATCTTATCTTTCTCTCTTGTCACAGAGGTGCCGCTAAAGGATTTGATAAGCAAAACTTGTCACCAGACCAGTTGTGCAACTTCACTTTCAAATTCATAGGAGTAGATCCCCCTAAGGAAGAACAAAATACAGAATGACATTATTCAAAAATTTCTATGACTCTCAAATTGTGGAAGACAGCAATAACAGTGACACTAACTACAACCGAGCTAATAACAGAATGAAAGAACTGTGGGAAAGCGTTCCTACTTTTTCTCTGTGTATAATGTCCACGCAGAGTGAACCTCCATGGCACCATCGCTTGATAACCCTTTATTTCTCCTCAAACTAGACGTCAATAATGTCAGGGTCTGATTTCGATGCAGTCTTGCCTCTGCCATCTCTGGAAAAGAAGTCCCCTTCGGCTGCCATACAATGTTCCCCCAGCTTGCGCATCGAATTATTTGATATTTGTAACCAAAACCATATGCTTCCTACTCTCCAAAACATATGTTCATGCCGATGGAGGAGGAAGCAACCATGAGGAACCTTGAATATGGCCAAGTCGAAGGAAGCTTTGCACTTCACTGTCACTCAATTGCTTGCTAAACTTGGCTCGTAAGTCAGGAGTTGCACCAGGTCCCGTGTTCTTGTATTCTCCAAAGTAAACATCGCTGCAGAGCCAACACTTAATCTTTAATTCCCAAAGCTAAAATTTTTGAAGTGTTAAAAAACCATATTTCCCCTAAATTATTTAATCTAATTTTCATATAACTTTTGACATAGTGTTGGAATTTAAGTTCGAATACAATAAACCTTCATCCATACACCAAATATATATATATATATATCAAACGTTGCCTAAATCTTGTTATAGTCTTTTCTTTATATAAAAAATGACTATTCCTTAGAAGTTAGTTTTCAAGAGGAAGAAAATGAGCTAATTTATGTTATTCAAATAACTTTTAATATAGGATCAAAGTTTAGGTTTAAATATTGTACTCTTTCATTTGTAGACCAAAAGAATATATATACATATAATATTGTTATTTATTTCTCTTTGTATGTAAAAAATGACTCTTTTCCTTACATGTATTCTAACAGAAAGCAAACAAATATATTTATTTTTCCTTTTTTAGTTGATAAAGGGAATATGGAGAATGGGCAGTCAAAACCTCTTAAACAAAGGGGGCCTTAAACCATTAATGTCGCCACTAGGTTACGGGCAGATTGACGACAAATATTTTGTTGAATCGAAACATGGCGTACCTGTTACTTTGAGGGCGCTTATAATCCGACCATCCAGTGCCGTTGACGTTGCTGCCCAAGGTTGAGTAGGCGTAAACTATTGTGGATTTGCCCACCCATGGTCTTCCCAAGTACGAATCAGTTCCGGTTCCAGAAACGTTGCAATGGACAAACGCGAAACCATTCTCTACCGAACCAGTTTCCCTTGACTGAGTAGCGACCACCGTCATTTCACTACCCCCAAAAACATATAATTGATTGTTCTGTTCCAAAACATCGTGCTTAAGTTCTGCTTATAGATAGAACGAAGGAGAAATGGCGACCCTGTTCATGAAACGAAATGGCCGGAGCCTTGGACTTACCAAATACAGAGATGAGGCTCTTCCGAAAATGAAATCTACAGTGCCTTCAATGTAGCAGTCCTTGAAGAAATGCTTGCCCCAGTCATCACAGACGGTGTCTTGGAATCCTTTGAATTTACAGTTGTAGAAGGCAGCCTTGTCGCCGGAGATCCTCAATGCAAGTGCCTGAGTGTTCTGTGCTCCCTTCCCAGGCATTGGCGAACTATTCTGCGACAACAAATGCATGACACTTCTTAGGCTTGGACAGCATACTAAATCTATGAATGCTTATTTTTGCTATCATCCTAACATAAATCAAAATTTAGTATAGTCTATTTTACATGTGCAAAGAGTATTTAATGCGAAAATCTCTAAGTCAAAAAGATATAATTCTTGAATAATGTTTAATATAAACTTAAAAAGTAATTTATAAGAGATGAGTTTTTTTACTTAATATTTTAAGATTTAAGTTGAATATGGATAATTTTTTATAAAATCAAATATAGCATCAGAGCCTAAATTTTTCCTTTACATCTTTTGGATGTGTGTAAATGCAAAATTGACCAAAAAAAAAAAATCTTCTTAAGAGATGGTTTGTATTGGACTGTTATAATGAGAAAGTAAATTAAATAAACAATATAGAATTATCTTATATTGTTAAAAAAATCTATTGGAAACCTAAATTCAATCTTTTGGCATTCACTCATAAATAAAAAACTTTCCTAAAAAGTGTTACGTCTTGCTCAGTGTTAAAGGAATGTGTTAAATTTCATATAAAAATATAAAAACGTAAAAAATAATTTATAAAGAAAAGAATTTCTGGACTGGATGCCTTACCTCGACGATGATATTTGCGGCACTGAAGTAATCGGATGACACAATCAAGGTGGCGCTGTCAAAGGTACCAACCTGCGCCGCCGATAGGGCATGTGTCAAGGTCGGCATATTTCCAGGGTCTCCATACAGAGAAACAAACGGCTTAGTCTGTGGAATTTTAACTTGCTCACTGTACTTTCCAGCTCCAATGTACACGACAACGCGTTCGCTGTTTCCCTTGGGGATGCTGTCGATGGCCTCGGAAATGGTCTTGAAATCTCCACCGTTTCCAACTTTAATGACTTTACGACGTTGCTCTGCCTTCACAAGTACTGGGTCTATAGTACCCTTGCGCTGCGAGACCGGCTTGACGTTGGTCTTGAACCAGGTCTCTACCTGCCCCTTGTCGGCGGGTATCAGCGACGTGTCATCGGAGAAGACGAAGGTGGCGGTGAAGAGAAGTGCGGTGAGAACGGCCTGGAGTGATATAAACATTCCTTTGGGAGCCATATTGCCTTCTTTTGGTGTCTGTATGTTGCTTTCCTGCGGATTAGACATGTATTTATAGATTCCCCTTGCTTCAGACTCGATTACCGCTTCCAATGGCGGAATCATCTATACATACGAAGGGCTGTATTGCCGACTATAGCCAGCGCCCCCACATAACGGTAATAGAAGAACGTTACGTCGAAATTGAACTTAACTATCACGGAATCGATCCCCAGAGGAAAATGTAACGTATCCACATAACTTGATGTTTTTCTTTTTTGGCTACACCATGCATCAATTCCCTTTAAAGCGTTAATTGATTCCGGGGTAATTTTCAGGCAGATCATTCAACAGCAAAGACAACAAACATTCGAACCTGAGTTCTCATTGCCTTTTAAGCTTATTTTTATTTAAAAGTCAATTCAAGAATAAAGAATTTTTTCCCCTGCATGTAGAATATTTTTAAACAATTTTCAAGCCCATGTGAAATTTGATTATGTCTTTTTTTATATGTCTCTTCATTTCTAATATACGTAAAAGAGTTTCACGATAAACTTTGCCCACGAGGGAAGGGATGTCATGCCTTAATATGAATTATAATACTATATTAGAAAGCTTATCATTACCTAAAAGTATATTTTCTTTATATTGAGGATCTCTAAGCAATATTTTGGCAATATAAGCTTCGGTTGCACTGTTTTTAACGCATTGAATTTGATTAACATAATACAACTATGGCTACAATTCAAGAATAAAGGATTTTCCCCTATACATAGAAAATTCTTAAATAATTTTCAGGCCATGTGAGATTTTATTATGCCATTTTTAACATGTCTTCTCATTTCTATTATAGGTAAAAAAGTTTCACAATAAACTTTATCCACTAGGGAAGAGATATCATACCTTAATATGAGCCATAATATTAGAAAGTTCATCATTACTAAAAATTTAATTCAACCGTATAAAGTTTTTTCTCTTTATATTGAGAATCTCTAAGCAATATTTTGGCAATATATGCTTCAGTTACACTATTTTTAACACATTAAAAATAGCTTTGATTAGCATAAGACGACTACAATTATGGCTACAAATTTCTCTCTCTCTCTTCACAATCTGAGCTCTTATTTCGTATACAAGTTTCTCTATTCCGTTGTTGGTGTTCATGTATTAGCAAGCTCTTTCCCAAAAGATCAGCTCCCAACGTTTCTATCATCTTGCAAATACGCAGTTTGTGCAAGAACCTCCTCATATCATTTGAAGAATGGCGTAGAGAGGGAAGGTCATTAGAAACATTAGGCACAGCAATATGCAAATAGCAGTTCGTTTGAGGGAGAGATAGTCAAACGCAGGATTTTTTTTTAGGAGATATGATGGATTTTCAGCGTTTTGCTAATCTTCTGTTTCTGAAAAGGAAGAACATAGTTGGTAATTCATGTCACTTAAGGCTAAAAGAAGTTTTCAGGTTTGGCACCTAACTTCTTCACGCCCGCATTTACCTCAAAAAACAAAAAAGAAAAGAATTACGGTCCATTCGTAAGTGGTCTTTCTTTTTCGTGATTTACATGCTTGTTACTTTATGACACTGCTGGTAGATTAACAGAGGAAATGGCTTTTGGGCTCCATCTCTTGCAGCGCTCCGACTCGAAATTTTTTTGGGAAGTGTCCTTTGTGTTTGAAGATTGTTAATGCAGAATCAAAATTGGTAGTAAGAACAAGATACTTATGTTTAACTATAAGGTTAAAATCATCTTTTGGGCAATTGGGTCTTCTAACAAGTAATTTTTAACCATTAAATAATTTAGATACCAGTGTCATAGAGAACCCATACGTTTCCACACCATATTAAAAAAAAAATCCTTAAAATCAGTTTATAAAATCAAAAAATATTATTATTATTATTATTATTATTATTATTGATGAATATGTGAGTTGATTCATCGAAGAATAAAGAAATACATAAGCTTAGGGGCATACCCCAGCATTACAATCATCTAGGAGAATATAGACTTTGAAATTCTCCAACTATGACTCAACAAAACATTAGCTTGAGAGAGTTTAATGTTTCTAAATAAAGAAGCTCTTCCACGGACTACTCTCCTGATTTTAGCTAATAACATTGGAATATCAATAGACTTATAGGATGTTCCTATTTGAAGAAATATGTATTCTTTGCGTTGTCCTGAAATGCAAATCACCCATTTATCCATTAAGGGTGCCCATTGGAGAAATCATTCCATGAACCAAGGCAAGTCGCATGCGTCGACCATTCATGTTTCAAACTATCATTTGCAGATCTCGTCTAAAACATCTTCCAATCACGGATGATAGCCATCGGATCCACCCCCTTAGCACTAACTGTCTGACAGCAGTTGGCATGAAAGTTTGTAACAGCCTTAAAATCTCTGCTATCTTGGAAGAACCCGCTGAAATAATTGGTATCCAGGATTTTCATAATAAGTTTAAGTTCTATAAAGAAACCTTGATGCATCATGTTTGTAAAACATCTTGGTCCTTGAATTCCATATAGTTCTTCTTCCTAGTGTACCATGCATCAAATAATGAGATGGTCTTTCTGAAAATGCTAGGATAAGCATGGAAAAAAATCAAAACATGGGTAAAAGCTCTTGTTTTATTGATGAACAAAGGGAAAACCAACAATAATTTCAAATAAAAATGGGAGATATTAATCCCATGTTAAGAAGAAAAGGAAAACGTCTCTATACATTTATAAGTAGATACAATGAGAGAAATCTTGCTTGGGCAAGAGAGTAGTCCGATAGCTATCACTAAGGCAGCTCCTCTAGCTTAGTCATGTGTGGTGTAGCGGCTTCCAGTCACATCTAAGCCACTGGTATAGAATTTGGCTACCACCTCATCTCCAAACACCCCCCTTCAAGTTGATGGTCAATAGAAATTGATGACATTCAACTTGCCAAGGACATGATTATGTTGATTTACGCTCAATGCCTTAGTTAGTACATTTAAGGGCTAATCTATAGTCCCAATATGGTCTGTGTGGATGATTCTCTAGTGAATTGTTTCTTGAATGAAGTGAAAATCAACATTGATGTACTTGGTTAACTAATGAACCATAAGATTGGTTGTTAATTCTATTATAGCTTTATTGTCACAAAATAGAGTGATGGCACAAGGTATGTTGCATCCCATGTCCCCTAAGAGGCTAAGTAACCAAATAATCTCACAAGTAGTAAATATCATGGCTATGTATTCAGCTTTAGTGGACAACCACAACATAACCTTTTGCTTTTTGCTTTTCTAGGAGATCAATGTATCACTGAGTATAACATAGAAGCTTGTGAGTGACTTTCTACCCACCTTGCATGTGATATAGTATGAATCACAATAAGCTCACAACTAGTAACCCCCTAAAGAAGAAACAAAAAAGGCCTAAACTTAGATAACTCTTTAGGTATTTGACCAGTTTTATTGTAGCTTTCCAATGGGATTTCTTAGGAGAGTGCATAAATTAGGCCAAGTTATGTATCATGTAGGAAATATCTAGTTTTTTTACATTTAGGTAGTTGAGCTTCCATATTAGTTGTTGATACTTCAAGGGTTCTCTTATTTTGGATATGGATTAACCCAATAAGAGGGGGTTGGATTAGGTTTAGTTATTTCCTTTTTAAGTATTGTGAGTTAAAAAGAAATGCAAGAGATAAAGAACAAAAGAGAAATTGTTCAAGTGGTTTAGCCAAATACTCAACCTACCTCCACCCCCTCTTACCAATAGTAAGAGAGCCATATTACTAAAATATAAGAGTCTTCTCTTAATTTTAGTACACTTGAATCCTTTGTTCACTGAACACAAGGATTAAAGCAATTCACTTCATAAGACAATTATCCCAGCATGGCTTAACATACTTCATAATCCAACCAATACAAGAATGTTACAACTTAACCTTCGTTCACACTAGACCACACACAATCTATGAATGAATAACAAATATTCAAGTTTACTTCTCTAAAATACTAATCAATGTCCACCACTTGAAGAGAAGTAAAGAAGATGCAGCAACCTAAAACAATCAGCACACGGTCACAACTAAAATGAAACTATCAAATCCTGCATGATGAGTATTTCTTGAGAATCAATCATATAATGTAATCAAGGACATATATGACATTCAAACAAGCACAGACTTTAGTGTGAGATTCAAAATTTCATTAATTACTCTTGTATGTTCAATAACATATAGCTATGGGTAAAAATGACAGATTTTTTAACAAAATGTTACTAAAAGCTTGAGCTTAAAACAGTTTCAAATTAGAATAGAGTTACCAAAGAATTGAAGTGCACAGAAATCAGGAAATTTTTCTTGCTTTGAAGACAGATTTAGCATACAAGATGAATTTTCTCAAGAGTGATATCTCAAACACAAAAAACCCTAGCATATTTACTTATATATATAAGAACAAGAATAGACATTAGGGTTTTCTTTTTTCTTTTTTCTTTTTCTTTTTGTTTCCTTTTTTAGCTTTATGAAATATTCCTCATATAATAGTAGCCGTGATTTCATTCAAAAGAGAAAATTTATGTGCTAAGTTAAAACTTTCAAATAGACATATCAGAGTTTCCATTTATGCAATGCATGACACCTTAATCGTCTAAAATCAACATAGATAGCACCATTTTTGAAAACTCACATACAATCATATTTGGGTATCTAGATTCTATCATATGTTGGAACAAAAACTTCATTCAAAGGAGGAATATGAAACATCTTACCAAATCAAGTTGAAATCACATAAAAAGCTTGTACTTTTTTCACAAAAATCTCTTCTCACTAAAAGCATGTAGAGAGGAGTTCTTCATTCTTTCCTTCTCAGGTGACAAAGAACCATGTTCTCTTTCTTCTTTAGTCATATTAATAACCCCATTGCCTTATGAGCTTAAGACGGTGCAGTTTACATTAGGATCAAAATGACATGTTTTCACTTGGTCTCATTTATCTCTCATATGTTCTGTTTTATATGAGCTACTATTATATAAATTCAATACCAAGACTACACATGATACACACCTATATATAAAGTAGCAATCAAATATCATTTTTCACAAATCCAAATTTTGTCACAAGATTTTCTTAAAAATCATTTTGGTATGTGGGAACTATGTAAATAAAAAATAACCTTTAATTTGGTTACTTGCCCTACATATGTTCTACAGCTTTTATTGGCACAAGAATAACTAAAGAAACAACTTAATATTTTTTCTTTAGATATTTGTCGACATCAAACTACATCCAATATCTTAGATGATGGCAGGTCATCATATTAAGGTATTGGGGCTCCTTCGTCATATTGGATAGAAGTAAGTGACAAATTGGTGTCCATAGGATTTTTTATAAGCTTGGCTCCACCAAGCCCTATCTCATTTATCAACTCCAATACATACTTGCACTAGCTCAAATGCCCTTGTTGTCTTTAAGGACCTCAACCTCAAGAAAGAACCTGAGGTCTCCCAAGTCCTTGATATGAGAATATGAATGTAGGTACTCTTTTAGCTCTTTAATCCCATCAATTTTGCTTCATGTGATAAAGATGTCATCAACATAAATCTTAAGAATTATAATGAAGTTGCCTAATTTCTTAACAAAAAGTGAGGTTTCATACATTGAATCCTAATATCCGGCAATTAGTAAAGCATCTATGAATTTTGCGTACCATTGATGGGCCATTGGTTTCAATCCATATAAAGACTTTTTTTAGCTTTTTTTAGCTTGCACACTTATCTAAATTTTTCATTTGGATTTCTAGGTGGTAGGTGCATGTAAACTTTCTTATTAAGATCTCCTTGTAGGAAAGTATTACTAACATCCATTTGGAGAATTTGTCACTAATTTTGTACTACCAATAAAATAGCACACCTAATTGTAATGTATTTCACCACATGTGCAAAGATCTCATGATAATTCACTCCCTCATTCTAACGATATCCTCTGGCTACTAGCCTAGCCTTATACCTTTCAATAATTCCATCAATATTATACTTAATCTTATACATTCATTTACGTCCTATAGGTTTCCTCCCTAGTGGCAGGTCTACAATCTCTCAAGTGTCATTTGCCTTCAAGGCCTTGATCTCTTCTACCATAACTTCTTGCCATCTAGAATTGTCAATAGCCTTATAATGATAAGCTGATTTCACATCAATATAATTGAATGTAATGAAAAGTTGGCTATCAACTAGAAGGTAGTGGTAGGCAATGTAGGTTGAAAGAGGCTATTATGGTGAGTCACTTTCTAGGGCATTTATGGTACAGTAGACATAATCATTGGAACAAAGTGGTGGTCAAGTTTCCCTAGTGGATCACTTAGGAGGTGTTGGAATGGGTGTGTCTAGAGTGTTTTTTGGTGTTTGCAGGATGTATTTTGTTTCTCATAAAAAAAGATATTATAAAAGTTTGTTACAGGTGACAAAGGTATTGGTGTGTGTTCGGTGAAATTCTAAATGCAAGTGAACATGTCAAACAAGTAATATAATGATAAGAAAGATATCGTCCCACAGAGATTGGTGATTACTAGACCAACTAATTACCAACAGTGAATAACTCTTAGAATTTATCTAGCAAATCAAATTGATAAATGATAGATTAACTAACTAAATCTAAGAAAACTAAATACAAGAAATATGTTAGAGGATATGATTTCACCATAATCACTAGGTATTAATATTGATTATTTATGCTTGCAAGAGGGATAATATATATGTAATGGCGGAACTTCCTAATTTATTTACTATCCTATGTCTAGGTATAGCAAACCTATTTAATTCATTAATTCACTATATCTCTATATGTGAATTAAAATAAACCAAATGCATTAGGATCTATGAACATTCCCAGTTTACACCGAAAGCCACACAAACAATATGGTATATGTCTATCCATATTTAATCTATGGTTGCATATTACAAGAAACAACTGCATGCTATTTCCTGTCGGTCTCTAACATACAAATCAAGTCATCTAAGTGGTAGCTAATCACCTAAAAGCGTTAAACTCCGTAATATGTAACTTCACATAAATAAAATATCTTGCAAAACATAATAATCATAAGATTCATACTATCATAATTAGGTTACATCGTAGCTCTAACAAAAATAAACTAAAACATAAAGAAATAATGAAGAAGAATGATAATAAGAAATAAAGAAGGCATCTTGAATCCAAGAACAAGAAGTTTGTCACCCTTTTTGTCTTCTCTTCAAGAAAACCTTGAATTCTTGGTCTCTCTCTTGAGTTGTTCTCAATTTCCTCCCCCCTCTTCTTTTGCCTCTTCTCTTCTCTTAAATAGGGTTTAGGTTTAGACCTACCTCCTATCCTAGTAGAATTGGGTTTTAGAGATCTAAAACAATTAGGTTTTGAACTTCTAAATTAATTAGGATTTGAATTCCTAACATGACTGGGTTTTCTAAATAAATAGAAAACCTAATAACAATGGAAAATCTAAAGTCCAAGCCCATCTTGACTTTCTTGATCTTGATATTACGATTTTGCTACACAATAAGCATCAGGTTCTCCCTATTCATCCTTTTTCTCCATGCCTCCTTACGCTACATAAATAAGACAAATTTAGGTAAATAAAGAGGAATTCAAATATTTTCTCATAAGCATTGCATTGTTTATTGCCTAAAAATAGGTCAAATAACTCTATAAAAATAGAGTTATCAGTGTGCTATAAGGCTTTAGTGTAGTGATTGGGTTAATGGTAATGAGGAATGGTGAGTTGTTTGGTTCATCAATGGCTTCTAGATGATTCTAAGTATCAAAGACCGTCTCAATAGATTTAATCAAGGAAGCCTCAAGTAAAACATGTGATTCAAGCTATGTGCATGAGAAAAGGAATGTGTCTTTGTAGAAGTGCACATCTCAACTAAAAAAGAAATGACATATCTCAAAATCATAAAGTATGTGTCCCTTTTGCCCTTAAGCGTATCCTATGAGTATATTAGGAATGGCTCGTGCATCAAATTTGTTTTTGTGTCTCATGGTGGTGGCATAACAAAGATCTTTGGCAATTTGCTTTGGCGATTTGCCAAAAAGCTTCTCAAAAGGGTGAAATTCCATGTAGTGTGAAGGAAGGCATATTGCTTTGGAATGTGATGTTTAGAATGTGATGGTGTTTGTGTTTCACAACACTATTCTACTCAGGAGTGTGTACACAAGAACTTTAATGTGTAATTTCTTGTGATGAGAATAGACTTTTCCCATGTCGATCGAAAAAATAAAGTGCATTATCAATTCTCACTCATTTGACTATGGTGTCAAACTAGTTTCTCATTAAGTTAATGAATTCCTTTAGTCGTGAAAAAGTTTCATTCTTAACTTTCATAAGGAATTTTTGTGTTCATTTAGAAAAGTCATCTACAATTGTGAGAAAATATCTTGACCTATCATAGTTAGGTGTTTTGTATCATCGCACAAATTGAAAGAATTGTGAGTTTGTTTTGCAAATGAACAAATTTGAACAATGCTCATCATGAGAGACATTTTTGAAGTTCAAATCATTAATAAATTTAAATTTGGCATCGAGTAAATATCCAAGCCTATAATGCCAAAGTTTTAAAATTAAAAGGTTACAACTTAACAAAGCATTAACATAACAAGGGTCACACCTAGGGGAATGTGTAACAATATTTTTCCTATCAAGGTGTGCAATAAAATAATAGAGCTTGTTTCTTATCCTACCTAGTCCCTTGAATTCATTGGTCAAAAGGTCCTGAAATACACAAAAATCAATGTATAGTATGGTGCATCAATTATTTTTATGGAAAAATTTATACACAAATATGAGATTGAATTTGAAATTTGGTAAGCATAGAAGTGTGTGTAATTTAGATGTTTAGATATATGAATATTGCTAATATGTATAACTTTCCTAGACCTAGATGCAAATGACATAGCAAATTGTAGGCAGTTGAAATTTGCAATAATATAATCACTAACACCATTATCAATACTCCTAACTAATAAATTCAGAAGTACTTGCCAAGTATGCATGACTCCATTGGGCATGCTTCTCATCCATGAACTCTACGAAGTGCTAATAGTTAGTTTTAATGATGAAAACTTGGTCAAAATCATTTGCCACCAAGTTCACCTTTACTTTTTCTTTGTAATTCTTATGTTCGGATAAGTAACCATGCAATTTGAAGCATTCTTTGCATTCATGCCTATATCCCTTGTAATATTCAGACTGTAGGTTCATTACCTGATGGTATTTCTCCTTTTTATGGTCCTTTTTTCCTACAAAGGTCACATTTGTCATTTTTTCCTAGCCTAAACAACTTGTCATTTTGTGTTACTTTAAGTGTAAATGATAAGTCATTTTCGGTAGATTGGCCAATGCCTAGTCTTATCTTCGAAGGTGAGTTTGCTATAATAATGCTTCTACCTGTAACCATACTTGTGATGTTGAAATCCCTTTTTGTCATAACTAATGTGTGTTCCTTGATTGTCTTCCCTAATGTGCTCTAGTGATATTCTACCTTGTTGATGATCGAATAGGCCTTCATGAGGTTTTGAAGAAGTTGCGTTACAAGAATTTTCTCCCTTAACAACTAATAGCAGTCGTCAAGGCCTCGAAGCAATTAATAGAATTTCATATCATCTTAGTGAACCTTCCATGGTTGAAAACTTGCCATCTCTAGTAACTTGAGCTTAATCATAGTCTTGAATTCATTCCAAAGCTACTTTAATTATCTAAAATAAGCAGAAATTGTCTTTTCCCTTGACAAGTTAGGCATAATTCGTTTACTAGGTCGTAAACCCTAGACAAGTCAACCCAATGATATCAAGGCTTTACCTACATTTCAACGGAAATTCAAGTGTAAATTAGGCCTTCATGGAGGTGATTGGAGATCGAGATCATAATCCAATCACACCACATGAAGTTGCAGCGTTCCTAAGGAATTTGGGTCGCAAGTTGGGTTCGAGCTTTGCGTGGAACCCATCAATGAAGACCAATTTGTTTTTAACAAAAAGGGCAATTGTCATCATTTCACGCTAGATTGCATAATTGGCACTTATGATGAGTTTTAACCCTACTAATGTTGTTGAATTTGTGTCTTTGATTGACAATTACAATAAATCAATGTAATTTAGGGTTTGTGCCTTAGTTTTAAATTAAGGGTCAATTTAGCGTGGCAGCCAAGTGGTAGGAGGAGTTCGCAGAGGTATGTGACCTCTTTGCCACCTCTTTGAAAGGGTAGAATGTATGGGGGTACGTTGCCAAATGGGCTATTGGAATCCACCATTTCAGAGGTTGCAATGAGTAAGCCAAAAACGTTGTCATTTTAGACTCCTATAGCAAAAATAACATGATTGCTAGATCAATAGAGACATTGTCGTTGAGTGATATGATGTTGCTTGGCTAAGATGCAAGCAGCATCATTTAATGATCTTAGTACAATTTCGTTCACATTAAGGAGAAAAACATTGTCACATTAATAGAGGAGCATCATTGCATTGTAAGGCTATGTGATGTTGTTACACTTTACTAGTGAAGATGGCGTCATTCGCATTTTAAAAATGAAACGACTTCGTATTGGCAAGAAGAGTGTCATTGCATTGTAAGGCAATAAAATATCATTGGATTTAAAAAGGCAAGAACATCGTCGTTTTAGATCATCATCTTCACAAAATCACAAAAAAATGTAAAGAAACCTTATTTTTCACTAGTGTTGCAAAAATTGCTGAAAATGGTCTTAAAGTAGAGAGAAAATATTGGAGAAGGAACCACTATAATCTAAACAAAAGCATTTCCTTAGGATCAAAAAGAAAACCAAGAAAAACACAGGGATTTTTAACTTGAGCTCTCGATGCCATGTCAAAATGCTTGGCTAACCATGGAAAGAAATCAAAACGTGGGAAAGCTCTTGTTTTATTGAGGAACAAAAGGAAAACCAACAATAATGTTAGATACAAATGTGAGATATTGATCCCATGTTAAGAAAAAAATGAAAACATCTCTATACATTTATAAGCAAATATAGTAAGACAAATCTTGCTTGGGTAGGAGAGTAGTCTAGTTACTGCCAATGAGGCAACTACTCTAGCTCGATGGCATGTAGTGTAGTGGCTTCTAGTCACATCTAAGCATCTAGTGCAGAAGCTAGTTCCCTTTTTAGGAACTGAATCTAGCATGGCAGCTAGGTGGTTGCCACCTTATCTCCGAACAAGCTTGTTGTTTGATATGATCATGTAGAAGCTAGTGTTGATTGAGTTGACTTCAGGCCTTTCATCACCGTTGAACCTATCGGTGCTGATATGAAGATTCATAATTTCATTTTGGCTCAGGCTTCGAAAGGGTTTCCTTGCCACATCACATCAATATCCTGTAACAGAAAAAATCACAGCATTACGTCAAATTAAAATAATAATGTTTTAAAAAAAATAGATTACTAAAGCCATTTACTTGATAAGGTAATCATCACATAAATATTCCTCAGCCATGAAATTATATTTCAATTAACAGAGACTGATTAGAAGATTTACAAAAATAAGCACAAGGAAACAAATGCAAATAAAAAATTATTATTTTCAAACCTAAGTTGTGTTATATAATATAAATAACACAACTTAGGTTTGAAAATAATAATATTATTAGAAAACTCTATATTTAGAAATTAGAAGTTTGTTCCTTATAAAAGTAAATTCTAAAATATATATATACTGAGAATGAAAAAACAATATAGAAAAGTAATAATCTTTAGGTAATATTTAAATATAAAAAGTATTTCTCTAATTTTTGAGTTAGATTTTAGGTTAAATTTTGAGCTTTTTAATGTATTTTCAAAGTTCAAGTTAATCCACTCCAATCTTTTCTTTTTCTTTTATTTTTTACTTTTTTATTTTTTTGGCCCTTTAAGTATGTTTGGTGTATAAGGAAATATTTATTCCATCCCTTAGGCCAATGTAAGCTTAGTGTGTAGGGAAATATTTGGGATAAAAGCCACACAGTGAGAAGATATGATTCTTAAATTATGTTTAAATATTAAGTTGATCATTTCTAATTCACAAGCTAGCTTTGTTGTTGAGTTATATGCTTATTTCTAATATGGTATTAAAACTTAGATTGATCTTCTTTAACTCATTTTCAACTTTAAGCCTACAAAATATGTTTGGTATGCAAGACACATTTATTTTACCATGTTCAACTTGGAACCCAAGCTATGCTTAATATATGAGAGAGTGGTAAAGGCAAGAATCTCATTTAAAAAGAAGTAATTCTTGGATAATGTTTAAATATAAAAGATGCCTTCAATTCTTGAACTAATTTTTTTAAATAGACTTTTGAGCCTCTTAATAATATAGGACTTATCTCATACCATTCTAGATAGTAATAAACAAAAATATAAGATAAAATTGTAGGAATTAATTAAATTATTTAAGGAAACTTATTATGAATATCTAGAACCATGCTTGAGTACATCTCCTAGGAAGGGGGGTCTTCTACACATAATCTTGATAAAGTCATCAAACATGTATAACTTCTTGCTGTTGGAATCCCGATTCTTATTTGGTTCAAGCATGTAGCAATGAAGTCGAACAAACCCACAATGTTCAAAGGACATCTAATCTAGACTATTGTTGGAATGTATACATCCGAACAATCAACTAAACTATGTATATATTATGGTGATGAACATGCAAATGACCAAAAATACTTGATCTTTCAATGAACTAAAAACTTTCATGTGGCTCTAGAGTAGTCATTGACAATTGTTAAAAAATATCGTGAGTCATCAAGTTAGGAGTTTTATCCCATAGGCCCTTATGGGCCAACTGAAAAATGGTAGTACTCCTAATTTGACTCCTTGGAAAAACATCTTGAGTTTGTTTGGCTAAGGGACAAATAGGGTATGTGAAAAAATCATGACATTTTACATGTTTCCTATATGCAAAAAAGATGGTAAAGATAAATGACCTAAACATCGACAACCAATATTATAAAATGAGTTTCTTTTTTAGGGAAAAAAAATTATGGGCCTATACAAAAAAGAAACATGACTATGCAAAAATGAAGGAAAAATATTAGTGACAAGAGCCAAGAAATAAATGTCATAAGCAATTCTACCCATCTAATTATAGCTATAGTCATAAGGTCTTAAAACATGCAAAAGGTGGCAAAGAAAGTAGCAACGTGTGTTATTAGTAGTCATTTTAGTAATATATATATAAGGTTAAAATGAAAACTAGGAATGTACAACACATGTTTAAGGTGCAATTTACTAGCAGCTTTGGCTAACCCAATATGTGTTGCATTAAGTTGTGCTTCATTAGGCAATTTATAAACAAACATTGCAAAGCACATGAAATAAAAGTACATAAACACTTGAGGTCACATGCAATATTGTCCCTTGCCCTACAATCTAGAATCCATGTGTTAACAGTAGACAAGGTGCGAGGTGTCATACCTAGGTACTAGGCATTAGAGTCATTGAAGTTGACCTGACTCATGATAGCTAACATCCTCTGGAACTAATCCTCAAACATAAGAAGAAGGCGTCCTCCGGCCCTTGGTGACCACCCTTCCATCCTTACCAAGTTCGTTGGATGTAATTTGGGTATATGAACATTTTGCTGGGCCTCAAGAAATTGCTAAACTTCACTATATGGGATCTATCCTATGGGCTGGCCGAAGCTCGGCAGAAAACCGTGCATTATGGTGGATCCTTGGTAAAGGGGTCATTGATTTCCGAATCCCATAATAGATGCAAAGTTAGGCCCATAAACAACTAGGTTAAAGGAATTGTATTGGATGGTCCTCCAAGCCATAACTTGATCTGACTCTCATGGTCGGTCCAGTCCCATGCCCAAACATTCTGTGTTGCGAGCTGTCCTCATTTGCACCATTATCTACAGTACCAATTATGCTGTTCACCAGACCCCCAACGAACTTCTTTTGGAGTCAATTCCCTTTCTAGTTCCACCCGTTTGGATAACCCACAAGCTAAAAGCACTGGTCTTGAGTTTGACCAAGCTTCTTACAATGAGAACAAATTGGATGGGTGTTCATTCCCTTACCAGTAGTTGTCATGTGAATTAGAGTAAACGAAAATGCAGGGCCCGTGGTTAGAATAGCTCCGTCCCCAAGGATGATGCTCTTAAAATGATCCATCTAGTGTTGATCTGTCAGGCTTAGACCGTAAGCGACATGAACTATTGATAATGGGTCTCAGGCCAACATCTTAGTCCTGAGAATCTTGTACTTATCCAGCAATCCTAAGAGAAAATTCATCAAGCAATTTTCTTCAATTCTAGTATATATATTGCAGGTGCAAATGCCACAAGTGCATTTCAATGGTGGCTGTTGTGCGTCAAGCTCTCCCCAAACGTTGACCAATTCTCTATGGTATTTAGCAATTTCGGTTGATTTCATCTTTGTCTCACTCAACTTGTGTCGAACGTTGTACATCTAAGACCGTTGAAATTTGAATAGCTTCTGGGGGGCAATCTTGTAAATGTGCGAAACCAGTGGGTCTTGCTCACATGATGTTTTAAAAAGGTACTCGGGCATAATAAATGTCTGGCCCTGAAACGAGCAGCCCACTCAAGCAAAACCCAGCTTAAGGAAACCGAACTCAAGACGCCGTTATATGCTGTATCTTGAAAATATTTTCCTTTCTGCAGTTCACTCCCCTGAAACCGGAAAACCCACAGCGGAGAAACTACATAAGTTTCCATTCAGCGCAAAGAAAGATTACCAAATTTGCTCCCCTTTTCTGCAAGATACCTTGTTCTCCTCAAACAGATCACAGATAACTAGAACAAGCATGGAAACATGGTGTTCCCAACACGCCTGGCTTGGTTACCATGAAAACCAGCAGAAGCGTTTAGTGATTTAGCTAAGAACGAAGAAGGCAAGAGCAGAAGACACGGGAGTTTGTGAGCCCTTTGGGCGTTGTATATTCGCAATTCCTTGAGAGGAAGCTTTACTAGACTTCAAAACACTTATGTCTAGCCGTTCAAAACAATTAATTACAAATGAATAATAAAGCAAAACTAGGCCGTGGGCCTGCGACAAGGCCCAATAAATCATAAATCCCAATACAATTTTCTCTTGCAATTCTTGATCTGAGCTACTGTCATAAAAAGGGACCATGGGGTTCACGTTAGGATTAAGAAGCATAAAAATGCTATAATATTTTAAGTTACTTTTTAGAAAGTCTCATTTATGTCCTTGAAAGTTATCGGCGAACCTCACATTCAAAAAATATTAATGTTTCAATATAAAAAAATATATTTTCAATTCATAAGATTTGATATTAGGTTTACTTTATATGATACCAAAGTATAAATTCACTCTACTCTATAATATGCAATTGTAAGCCCATTAATTTTTTGTGAGAAAAGAGTCTTATAGCAAAAAATAAGATAAATGAAATGAAGTTTAAATTAAAAAAAAAAAATTCCAACCCCTTAACTAACTTTTAGGATTGATTTTTGGTCTTTAGAGAACAATGATTGTTAAGAGGGATTAGTAATGTGGGAGAATTACTATTTTAAATGTTCTTCAACGTAAGAAAAACACATAAAAGCAATCCATAAAAATAAATTACAAATAAGGATGAAATTACGAATTTACAAGTGATAACCTATTACACTTGACTCCAAATTCTGATAGTATGTTAATATATGGCTTACTTCTCCCCTGAAAGGCAATTTTTAAGAGAGATGATGTGAGAATCTGAGGCCCGAGTTTGGCTGGAGGCAACAACGCCATCTCGGTATGCTTCCTCGATGTTTTTCTTAAATAGATGACCTCGGTGTTTTATCCTAGGTAGAGCAAGGAACTTATTCTCAGTGGTTCCAAGATCCGCAATTAATTAGAAAGTTTCCACCTTGACATTTTTCAGATAATGTTTTATTGACAGACTTGAAGCTCACATGCACATTGTTTTCAGTTGACAGAGTTGCCCTATTGATTGACATTTCTTTCAATAGACGGTTCCCCTCGTACCTTTGGTGGTTATACATTTTTAACATGATTATCGACACTAAAGTTATAAACATCCTAGACAGAGCATGCGTTGTAGAATCAAATCTACTAATTTTAGGTAAGAATAAAATGGTGATTTCACATGTAAAGAGTACAATATGCCTGTTAGGAAAGAAGAATAAAAGTAATTTTATGTGTTAATGTTTTTCTCTGGCTATCTTTATATACGAGTCAGTGTATCACTTAATTAATCATTAGAATAACCAAAGAGATAAAATAAAAAAGAGAAATTCACTGATAGATTATTTGGTATATTTCCCTCCAAATAATAATAGATTGTTGTTGTATTACAGAAAGGAAAAGGTTGTCCTAAGACACAAAAAGCCCACAAAACATTTTTTATTTATTTTTTAATGTCTTTTATGTGCTTTGCTGCATAGTCCGTTTTATTCCTCCAATAACATGTATGAAAAGTCTTGTTAACCTCCAAACGAAAAAAGAGATTTTAAGAAATGCTTTCAGTGGAAAAAAAAAAAAAAAAGCTTCAAACGAACCTGTTTTTAGAAATGAAAGAAGATAACTACATTTCCAATCTCATCTTTCTCTCGTCATAGAGGTGCTACTAAAGGATTTGGTAAGCAAAACTTGTCACCAGGCCAGTTCTACAACTTCACTTTCAAAAGATCTGCTTTTGCTAAAGCTAATACTTCATACGAGTAGATCCTCCTAAGAAAGAACGATATACAGAATGACATTATTCAACAATTTCTGTAAGAACTCTCAAATTGAGGGAGGCAGAATTAACAGTAACTAACTACAACCACACTAAATATCAGAATGAAAGAACTGAAGGAAAGGCGTTCATACTTTTTTCTGTGTATATAATGTCCAGGCAGAGTGAACCTCCATGGCACTATCTCTTGATAACCCTTCATTTCTCCTCAAACTCGACGTCGATAATGTCAGGATCTGACTTTGATGTAGTCTTGCCTCTGCCATCTCTGGAAAAGAAGTCCCCCTTCGGCTGCCATACGATGTTTCCGCAGCCTGTGCATCGAATTACTTGATTTTTGTAACCAACAAATTGCCTCTTACAAGCTGGACAAGCTCCCTGTTGAGTTTTGTGCCAGATGGAACATCAGCCTTTTGTTTCCTTATTCAGTTGATCATAAGGTTACAAACGAAATTGGAAGCTCAGTAGTGCACATGGCACAGCAGTAAAAGGCTGCCAACCAAGCAGTGAATGCAGTCTGGAAATCAGTGTCAAGAACAGTTTCCAGAGCCTCTGCACACGTATTCTTCTTGCTCTTGATGGTATAGCCATGTTTAGGGTTTTCAATTCTTTTGCATCATTCAGAACTTACATTCAGGGAAAATTGTTCCAATAATACTACAGCTAATTAAAAATATTAAATCAAGGTAACAAAGTGATGCATATGGATAAAAAACAACTGAATAAAGACAGCAAGATATTTTGTAAACCACTTAAATTATATCCTGCAGATTTTGGCATGTTCAGAAAAATTTAGGAATCATTTCATCACGCCTGATGCATGTTAGGTTCCATACTCAACGGTCTTGAAAATATTCTAAAATGACAACTATCAAGATTCAGGATTCATGATTCATGGAAATGACTTGATGAACGTCAGATTTTTTACTGGTAATTAATTACAGGAGAAACCATAGTCTGCAAATGAGATTGAATGTAGGACATAAGTAGAGGCAATTTTTTGACTCCATTTAATGGGTCAAACTCCACCTGCCTGGTTTAGACTGTTCTCTGTCACCCCAGGCAAATATAACTCGCGAACTTCAGGGGATTTAGCCCATGACATCAGCCTTCATCCCGTGTTTATGGGGCATAGCATTTGTTCCAAACACCATCGGCTCGTTAGCAAGAGCAAAGTCACATAAACAATAAGGCACAAAATTTTGAAAATAATTATATCAGCTACAAGTCCAATCTCACCCTAAAAGATAATGCAGCTAAAATGATCTAGATATTATACATGAATGCAAATTCACAGGCGAACTTAGAGCAAGAACCAGTAATACCTTTATAACGAAGTTATTAGCAATTGTACCAATGAGAAGAGGACCAGCAAATGGCAGTACCCACGTTGCAAATATCAAGAACCGAAAGAGCCATCCAGACAATGCAAACCAGAGGAAGAAAATTGTCTACAAAAAGAAAAGCGAAAGTTGAGTAGCCAATAAAAATTTTGCATAACCAACATCCAGAACACATATAAAGAGAAACACCTAATACATTTTCAAATGCTACTTTTACTGAGTATAGCTTTTAATGCAACATCTCATTCTATAGGTACCATCAGTTATCATTTATTTGAACCAAGTTACGTTCAAAACTCCTCCTCATATTACATTGTAACTTCATTAGCTGGGGGATTATTTATACAATGTACCATTTTTGAAGTATGACTGATGTGTTCCTCCTCTTTCTTATTCTCCCCTCTTTTTTTTTTTTCTTTCTTTTTTTCCCATTCTCTTGATTTCTGGCATCTCCATCATCCTCTCAACCCTATAACCAGCCTTAATACTCAATTTCCAGTTCCCACGGCTTGGAACAGCCACCAATGCCTTCTCTGTTTTCTTCCTGTTTACCACCCAAATCATACCCTGTCCCTCACTCCCGTTGGAAAAGAAACTTAAAGCCCTAGACTTATCTCAACCTTTTGACAGGAACTACCCGCTCCTAATCTACCTTAAAACCCCACATTTTCTGTTCACTCAAAAACTTCCATCAAACAGTTCTCTGAAACTGTGACACACCAACTACTATAAAATAAAGAGGACCACAACTGAATGATTACAAGGCAGTCTGACTTCCCTCAATTTGATGTCAGAGCAAAGTTCATCCAGCGAACTTCAATCTGAATTTTTAATTTCAACCTCTGTTTGAAAGTACTCATTCATGAAAATGGTCACCAATGTGAAAAGCTAGATTCCCAATTCAGAGTTTTCTTATTTTTTATTCTCTCAAGATACTGTTAGAACAAAGAAGACTTTGAATCAATTGAATTGCAAAGGTCAGAGTAAGCAGAGCCAGAATAGTTCTCTAATGAAACTTTGGTGTCTCTCATACATTGTTCTGCACAGAAGTCCTACTAGACTAGCAACTGACTTGATTTAGACTACCCTAAACCAAATCCTCAAGTCTAATGCTTAATTAAACTTGAAACTTCTTTTCTTTTTTCTTTTTTATTTTTTCTGCCTTAAGTTCCCAAAGAACCAGTAGAATTCAGATGCCTCCACAACAGCTGAAAGTAGACAAGAGATTGCCACGTTGTGAGTGCTGCCCCCTAGGAAGAAGCTGAACTTTACTCCCATAAACAGCCACCTTCAAGTGCTAGATTGGTTGACGTGGGTAGAATTGTTAGTCATTACACAGAAGTTTTAATGGTTTCTACAGGAATAGCAATCCAAAAAGTACATTTGAAGGTCAACACTGATGGTATTGTGGGTGTGCAGCCCTAGCTGGAACTACTGAAGGTGAATACATTTTGGTGTCATTAGCTGGGACCAAGCTCCTCACTGTAGAATGCAAATCAAAAGTTGGCAGAGGTTTTATATAGTTACTGTACTACACTTTCCTCTAGATCGAGTTACTGCTTGTTGCGAGGGTTAGACAAGATGTTTATCAGCACTTGCTAGTAAATGGACAAACAACTGCCTGTTGAAAAGGCATTATCACAGCACGGCAAAGAAAATTTTCTGGACAAGTTTTCTTGACCTTCTCACTATAAGCAGGGTCGTTACTTGGTAGTAGTACTATCAATATGTGTGAGGCACTAGTTATATACAGCACGTAAGAACAGAAAAATGGAGACCAATCACTATGTTGGCTTTTTTGTAATCCTTTGAAATACTTTGGTTTGACTGAATCGATTAAGGAACACAAGTGTTTCCCATAGGACCTTGATCTATTTGTATGATCATTTTTGTATAAAAGGTTAGGTGCGTGTGCAATTGAGACTTAGTTTAGAGACACTTAATGCCATCACAAAGCAAAAACGAGCAAGAAAGTTTGCCTAATGAGACACTTTTCTTACTATTGACTAAAGTGATGAGGAAGATTGGGAAACGATTGGGAATTGATGATTACACTTTCCAGCTCACATGACTCAGACAGGCACTCCTTTTGCTTGCTGAGCCTGCTCTTTGCCTTTAGTTGGAAATAGAAGTAGAAATAGAGGTAGAAATAGAGGACATTTTCTCTAAAAGTTTACAAAAGATGCTTGGCCACTAATGGAGGGTTAATTGAGATTGCTCAATGTTGCAATTTCCAGTGAAGTGGCTTCATTTTTATTGGCAGGCAACTGTGGTTATTTTACAAGCCAAACTTATTCACTTAAGCAAGGTGGTACTTAGACGGAAAACATTCCAACCAAGGACTTGCAAAATAAACTCAAAAGAGCTGTATCATTCCTCAAAAAGAACATTGACCACGCAGATGGTGTTACAAGTTGTACTCAAAACTCCACTACAAAACTCAGTGGAGCCAAATTTTCTTTTTAAAAGGATTGTCTTGCATTGGCACCTTCTTCTAACATAGAATAGAGATTTACCAGTTACACTTGCTTTGTAGACTCTGTCAAGGTCCTATTTCTTATTGTTTCTTCTTTCGTCTTTTTCTATCATGTTTTTTAGCATTTTTGTAGTTCAGCCAACCCAAACCAGCCCTCATACTATTCATGACAATAATCACACAGCTTAGAGCAACCACAAATTTCATCTGTGTCCTTTGCCATTTACAAAGCCATCAGCAAGTCCATCAGCAAACCCATCTCTCATGCCTTTTGAAACCCTTAAACCCCAGATTTCCCTGAACCTTTCAGTAGTAGCTAACCCTACCAAAAATACCTTGAAAAACCAAAAGATGCCATGGACAGGAATATTTCCAGGAAACAGTTACCTCTAAATTGAAAACACAAGAAGACTAACCTACTGCAATCAAAGATATCTGCAGTACCATCATGATTGTGATTGTGTGTTAGTCATCATAGAGAACACTATCTAAACTTGGTGTAACAGATAGCATGAGTGTATGGGATACATACTGCAAAACCTCTTCCTAGCGGAGTCTCCAGAAAATCTTTGAGCTGTTTTCTGTACTGCATAGATGACAAGGAAAACTATTATGAGTTATAACATTGATGTTAGAAAATGGTGAAGCCAGAAATGTAATAACTCCAATAGAAGACCAAAAGACAGATCAATTTCACAACAGAACATGGACAGATTATTTAACTCCCGTTACACTATTCCTAAATTCCCACTCTACACCTAGGTATGATTGCCCATGCACACCCTATATTGAGTCAGGCCAGAACTTGAATGCTTTAACTATACTAACAAAACACTTACCACTATGGATTCTTACCACACAAAACTAAGCGGAGCTCAAAGTTGACTGACCTCAAATCTTCGAATCAGACCTTGTAGATGTTGTCCAACTATTTTTCACAGCTAATATAAGCAGGATGTAGGATTGTATGGGGGACAGACTACAATCCTATAGCCATTTTGGTGCCCTGAAGATAGGAAAACTTAATCTGAACTCATCCTTTGTATAAAGCAGTTATTCGGGAGCTTTGGTGAAATCGCCATACATGTATATACATATAAGTGCGAACACATGTATGCAATTATATATTCATTGTGTACAGAATCAATCAAATGGAAGGCTTCACCTTGTTTCTTTATTTCCCTAACAAAAATGATATCTGTTTTTAATGTTTTACTACAAAATCAATCAAGGGAAAGCTTCTACCTTGTTTCTTTATTTCCCTGATAAATATGATTTCTGCTTTTAATGTTTAGTCAAATTTCCTTTATTTAACAACGATGGACAAACGAAACACGTTAGGATCCAATTGGATGATGGAAATACCACAGGTTTGTATGTCTGATCTGGTTCCTGGTTCATAGGCTGGCAGGGAAGCCTGGTAATTCTGGCTCAAGCTACAACTTAAACATTTTTGTACACGTAATCTAGCAACCATAACACCAGTAAAATGGGGAAAGAAAGCTACTGCCAGATATTCTGCAAGACAACTTCCACAACATCTCCCTGGTAAAAGGAATTGTGATATGGAAACTATATCATTTGTACTACTTTCAGAACGAACAGCGCGCACCATTCAGAAAAAAACAAGGGCATTTTCATGATACACAGCGCAGAGAAAGACCTACGCAAACCCTCTCAGCTAATAGCAAGCAAAAAACAGCATATAAAAATAAACGGAGAGAGAACGAACCCTTGGCCAGTTCCTGCTGAAATCCATGGAGAAAGCACGCCAGCGAGGACTGATCTCGAATTCCCTGTCGAGCTCGCGCGCGCGGTCAGCGGTGGAGCGGGCGACGGAGCTGAGCCTACGCGACACGGAGTAGCGGCGGTCGAGGCGCTCGGCGGCCTTCCTGGCCTCGAAGACCAGCAACTCGAAGCCATCGTTGGCGCTGCGCCACGCGTCCCTCAAGGCCTCGCCCGAGACCATGCGCTTGGCAAAGCCATCGATGTCGCTGCGCCTAAAAGCCCTAACGGGGACAGACGGACGGCGGTGACGGCAGGGCCTCAAGTGCAGAGGAGGTTGCCATGGCAGAGTCGTGGCCATGATCGTAGGCCAGTGCTCGTACGGAGATAATCCCTGATATTCTAGACACACCGGTCCGTTTCTATGTTTTGCTTGTGGCTGGATCGCTCATGCTGCACCTCACACCATACTACACACGTGACACCAGAAACGGCTCTTCCGGAGGAATTTTTTTATTAAAATAATTATTGAAGATTCAAGTGTTAGAGTAATAAGATAATATGTTCTTATAAAAAGATATATGGTTAATGAACTTGAATACTTATTGGCCACTTAGCATATAAATAACCCAAAGCCCAAATAGGCAATTTAAAGATAAAATATTTTTGAATAGGAGTGAAAATACTTAACGAGCCCTGGACTGGGGTTTTTTTTGGCTCCGTTCCACGGCCCCTGTAGGACGGGGACTGCCAATCGAACCATTGAATGTAAAGTTCCTTCCCTTTGATTCCCAAAACAATTTCGAGTTCATCAATAGCTTGAGTTGGAGGAGGGAAAGTGGAGCCATGGAAGAAGCCTCCAAAGAACCAGAGGCACCGGTTTTTCTCGATCGCGCCTCTCGAGCAACGAGGGGAAAGCGGATGAACAAGTTGCTCGACGAGAAACTTGAGGAGGATGAGTTATTCTGGAACCAGGATTCACTTAAAGATGTAAGTGCTCGCCGTTTGTCGGTCTCAGTGTTTCTGGGACTCTCTCTTTTCTTCTTGTTTAAGGTGGATTTTACCATGTCTACGCTTTATTTGGCTACGTGACTCTTCTGCTATGAATACTTTGCCTTCCTTTCCAAATTAGGACGCTTTTGAAGAGAATAGTTGTAGACATCTATCTATAACATGTGAGTTGCGCACATGGTTATAAGTTTATGCTGTGTGTTTTTCAGGAAGAGAATGATGTTAATTATGAAGAAGAGCCAGAGGTTGCTGACGAGTTCGATAGCGACTTTGATGAAGATGTGAGCTTCCAACTGCATGTTCAGATAGTTTCATGTCAATTATATCTGTAATTCTTTTGAGTTTTCTATTGATCATGTCTAGTCCTGCTGCAACTTCTTTTATTCTCTCTTTTTAGGAGCCTGAGCAAGAGGAAGGAGTAGAAAAGGATGAAGAGGACAGGTTTAGCATTTATTGGCTAAAGAGAATGATAGTTGAATACTGTTGATTTTGTGTGTTTCTGAATCTTGGGTTTTCTTTTAGGACGCGTCCAAAGAAAAGATTAATATTCCCGGGTAAGACTCTGGCGAAGAAGAAAAAGAAAAAGAAAGATCTTTCAAAGCTAGAGAGTGGTCCAAAGGATGAAACACCAACTAAAAAGTCTACCCCGCCTGACCACCATGATGACAACGAAGGAGAGAGAACGGTGAGGAAATCAACTAGAACTTCGGTCATTGTTAGGCAAGCTGAGAGAGATGCAATACGAGCAGCTCTACAGGCAACAATGAAGGTGAGTTCTGGGTCCTTTTGTAAATCTCTTATGGGCATTCTTAAATTTCAAAGACTTGCTTCTTGTTTAATGGGATGATGGTTGTCGTTGATAGCCCATTCACCCTAGTGCTGGTGATACATTGTTTAATTGATGAATCCACTTTTAACTTGGTTGGAGAAACATTGGTGTACTGTACTTTGTTTTTTAGAAGGACCAAAAGAGAAATAACAGACTATCTTCTCTGTTTACTTCTTTATAGAATTCTATGATCTGCTTTCCCATTCATGAATTTGAATTTTGGGGTTCCTCTGTTCTGCAATTTTGAGTGCTTTTCTCTGATAAGAAATTGAAAAAGAAAAAAGAAAAAAGGAATAATAGTTGTTGCCATAAACCATAGTCCTTAACTTTCATCAGTTCACATGCTGGAAGAAGTCAAAGACACGAATTAAACTTATTTCCAAGTAACCTGCTTCAAAGCTAGTGAAAACAGTATGTCTTTCTTTCTCTTTGTGCTCGCTAAAACCCCAATTGTTTTAGTATTCAATTTGGTCTAAAAATCTTAGCTGATCTATATTTGTGAATATTCATTTATAATTCTCGGTGTAATTTTTCAACACTTCCTTGGTTCATTTGAGTTAACACGTTTCTACTTGTAAAATCTGCATATTAGTGCTACAAAACTCTAAAGATGTGCATTCATGCAATTATTGTCAGCCAACAAAAAGGAAAAAAGAAGGTGAGGAGAAGAAAATGACCCAAGAAGAGATGCTTCTGGAAGCAGCTCAGACAGGTTTTGTCTCTTATCACTTGTTACTTGCAAATTCTCTCTGAATTAATGGAAATTTTGTGTACGCATGTGTTCGAAGTTATGAGCCCATTACTTCCTGTATGATTTTACCTAGAAGGTGATTATATGTAATTTTGTAGAAATCATGAACTTGAGGAACTTGGAGCGTGTTTTAGCAAGGGAGGAAGAAGTTAAGAAAAGAGCGATTGTGCATAAAGCTGTCTACAGCGGTCCACAGATCCGATATTACTCAAAAGATGGCAAGCAGTTCATAATTATTTATTTATCAATTTTATCTAATACAACTAGTCAAGACACAGGTTTATTTTTCTGGAAAGATCAATTCAGTTGGATTAATTTGACATTAATCTGCAAATTTCTTGCAGGTTATTCATATTTAGAATTCAGCAAAGGAGCGTCATTTCAATCAGAGATTTCTGCATCATCTGTTTCATGTAAGTCAATGTATTTGCTTATTGGCATTACATGTTCTTGGTGACAGTGCTAAGGGCTTCTTCATGGAGAATGTGATTAAGTACAAATTTCTTTCTAGTTGCTGGCACTGTTTTCTTTTGGATTTTGTTTATGTCCTTACCGTCATTCGTAGAATCCAGTTGGAATGAAGCCTTTTTAGAGCCCCCACTATAATGATGGTATTGGATTTGATATCCTGTTGCCTGAATCTGTGCTATTTTTGGCCCGTCACTATCAATAGTTTACCTCTGTGCAATTTGCTGAGAGGATGCATTACAATCATCCTGTGTATATCCTGCTGAGCCAAGAATGTCAAAACAAATAGAACCCCAGCCGTCATCTCAGTAGTGAATTTGACCTGGTCAACTGCGTGCAGTTAATCATGAGAGACCCTGCTTCTAGAAATGATCCAGCAGAATCCATGTTGCCAATGCCTCAGCAAGAGAGGGATGTAATAGAAAGTCACTGATAGATTTGTTTGGATTTTAAATATAAAATTAGTGCTTCGAATTGTACTACATTGCCATTACATTTAAATGTAAATCTTTACCATTAGTGATGAGCAATTGTCTAAAATGGGGCTACTTGAGGCGTCTATTGTGAGTTGGAATATTAAGCTTTCTGCCTTAACTTGTACTGATCCAACAAATGCTGTTTCAAACGTCCTACATGAGCTGATTATACTTCACTTGCCTACTGTTTTAATGTAATGAGTTTGCATCCCGCATTTAATATTACTTATGCCTACTACATTATGTAATGAGTTTGCGCCCACACATACTTCAAAGAGACAAAACCTATCTGCGGTAAAATGAGTTGCTATTGTGATGAAGGTGGCAAATATTCAGTGGAGAATGACACCGTTTTATCAAAATCTTGATTTATTTTACTTTTATTCCTTTCAAATCTCTTTTCTTTTTTCCCATATTTTCTTCTTCCCAATAAACTATTACTCCTCATGCTTTAGTAATATGATGAATAAGGAGAAAAAGGTTTTTAATGGATTTTTGGTGTAGGGGAACATTTAGATGCATGTCACATTCTGCAGTGGCAATTAGGACTTCTTGATTGACCCCCATGGCTATGCTATTGATTGATTATTCTGTTGAAATTTCTTTCCAGATCCAGAGAGGGCTGTATGTGCAGTTACGGGTTTGCCAGCCAGGTAAGAGCGCAATTTCCTATTTGGTTGTTAAGAGATTTCTTGGAAGAGATTCTTTTCACACGCAAATAAATGTGATGGTTGAAATTGGTGGCAATCCTAATTTGATGTTGTAGTGGCAGTAATTTTCCCTTGATTTAGGCCATGTTCGGAAGGAGGGTGAGGGGAGAAAGGACAGGTATAGGGATGTGGTTATATTTCCCTCTGTTTAGATAATTTAAGGGGTTTCAATGGTGACGGTAAAACCTTTTTCTGAGTTCCTGTAAAGTAGAGAATCTGAACAGAAAGGGTAGATCATTTGATGAATGTCTCAATACTTTATTGTTTATCCTTTTCTCTCCTACTATCAATTGAATATCCAACAAGAAGAAGAGATAAGTGTATTCCTTCTCTTCTCCTTGTTTCTTCTCTCTTTCCACCTTATTCTTTCCTTTTCCTCTTAACTCCGAAACATAGTCTCAGTAAAATGGTCTTAGTAAGAAACAAAAGATCAGTAAGAAAGACTTGATAACAGAGATCTTTAAACTTTCTGGGTAGTTGACTTTCTGTTTTTTCTCTCAGAGAATGCTTAGCAAGCATGTAATTTAGATGGCTTGATGTTAACAAGCATCTTGTATTGCCTATTAAAAAAGTTGATAAAACACTAATGAGGTGAGAACAAGATAAGTACAGTGCTCTTAGTTAAATGGCTACGAGTGATATTATGGATGGAGACAATCTGTGGCGGGTGCTGGTTTTGATGCCTGGTAGGGTCAAGAGATCTGGGTGACTGCAGTTATTAGGTGTGGAAGTTGAAATTATGGTTCTCTTTTTGAAGGATGTATGGTACTGAGATACTCTTCAGTCCCTTTTCACGATCTATCTACCGTTGCTGTAGACAGAGTACAAACAACGGGTGACTATTGATCAAGGATTGGGAGGTAGAATAAGTAGAGGCTCCCCAGCCATGATTTTCAGGTGAACAGAGTTGGCAAAGGATAGTAGGCTACCAGACAATTCAAAAAGGAATTGCATGCTTGAAATTATATTTAGAGAGGGGTTATAATCATTTGTTTCTGAAGTTTTCACTTGTAGAACTACTAGAATGTAGATTGTTAGTGTAGAATATCAGCATCTCATCCACCCGTAAGACGTCCTTCTCACCAACCCTTGCCAGTGCTGCTTCAGCCGTTTAAGCCTCCTGTAGACTGTAGATTAGCTGCATTTACCGATTAAAGATACTCATTAGGTTAATGTACGAAAGCCTAATGGCATTCTAAGAACAGATTGAGAAACCATAATACGTAAACTCATCTTTTTTTGAGGCCCAGGCACCAGTTTCCCGTTTTCCTACCATTCTTCAATCTCCATAATCCATGACAGTGTCTTTCACGGGTGATTTATGGGACAATAAAGTCAAAGAATACATATATTATTATTCTTATGACTTGCCTACTTTCCTACTTTCCTACATCTTGTCCTTTGATATGGAAGTCCTTTTAACAATTGTACCTTCTTCTTTTCTACCATCACACCTTCTAATGAATTGCCATTGTTGTAGGTACCGTGATCCAAAGACAGGGCTGCCTTATGCAACAAAAGAAGCTTTCAAAGTAATCCGTGAACGGTAATGATTTCCCGTCTCTTATCATCCTCAGTATTGGCTTTTTGTCTGCAAATCCCCCACCCCCATCAAAAGGAAAATGATTCTCTCTTTTCTTCATGATTATCTGAGTTGATTCTGATGTTTTTGATCTTGATTTGATGGATGGTGTATAGTTTTTGCAATGAAGAGAATGGGATCCGGAAGAAAATGGACATGGGAAATTTATTCACTTCAGTATCGGAGAATGGATTTTCAACCAAAAGGAAAAGATCAACGATACCAAACAAAAGCGAAGGGTCATATCTTCGCTACTTGGCCCGTTTTCGTAGAATTCCTGCTCTTGAAAGTGATGCGTATGAAGACGATGAATGAAACTCCCATTTCATTGTATCATAGAATCAGATAGGTTAGGAATTTCTTCCATTTTCTTTCATGGTGTATTTATATTTATAATTTGTAGTGCCAAGGATTGTAGTTACTAATTGCAAGAGGGATGAAATGAACAAAAAATTCAATTAAATTAAGCAATACATGTTAGATATCATAGTTGTAAATGTAGTTTTTTGTTGCAGTAAATGCATACACAAGAAGTCAATTGATCTAGTTCTTGGATCCTGAAGCTTGATATGGTCCGTGAGAAATCATTTTGATATAAGTGGGAACAACACTTTATCTTCATCTCAAGAGCTTAAGTACCGTTAGAGAATAATAAAGATTGTGTAATAAATATGTAAGATTTCTTGTATAAAAGTGTTGTTAAAAAATCATGAAACTTTCATCGGTGCCATATGTTTTGTAGTGAATAAATATATGGTCACTAAAAATTTGAGAATCTTAGATAACTCAACAAAAATGCTCAACAATGTATCATAATTTGAAGATTTTAGTAATATTATTACTATTTTCGCTTAAGTAAAAAGAACCTAGAAGGATGTGGAATTAAACTTAAGATGCTGTCTGATGACTAAGATTTTATTATGTCACAAAACTATTCAAAAATTTTTCTTTATTATATTCTTTACATACTTTACATTATAATATTTTATCAAATAACATAGTACGTGCTTTACATATTATGAAATTTAGGATTGGATATTCTATGAGTAAATTAAGTGTATGAATTTTAATATGAAAAAATTATAAAAAATTTATATGATAAGGTTATTTAGAGTAAATCTTAACTAATAAAATTATCTTCTCTATTACTTTAGGTTAAAATTACTATTTTACCGTAAAAAGATCTAATGTCTCTTAGGGACACACAAAGCGAATGAACTTTCATCCTCGGGGCTCAGTCACGCCCCACCGGAGATGGGTGGTCGTCACCAATCAGAATTTTGGGACCTGACTTCCGGCATACCCCCTTCCCCCTCTTCGAAATATTGAAGATATTGAAGACACTGCGAGAGACGATTATTCCAGAGCTCAGAGTGGGTCTAAGAGAGCCCAACATGGCTCATCACTCGGGGTTTACCGTTGGGGAGGACGTGGAGGTTACCAGTGCGGACCACAGCCTTCGTGGCACGCTGTTCCCGGCAAGAATATCTCGGTCCTGCGATGGCAACAAGTTCGTGGTCGAATACTATTGTCGAGACGCTAACAACAGGCCCTTGAGTGAAGAGGTTGACATGGTACTCCTAAGGCCCTTGCGCCCGCCTGAACCGGACACAAGTTTTGATTTTGGAGACGAGGTGGAGGCGTTCTTCAGTGGCAGATGGTGGGAGGGTGTGATCACTGATGTGGCTGAGGGTCCGATGTACTGGGTTTACTGTAGGTTTGCAAACCAGGAGGTTAAGTTTCAACCTTCGGAGCTGAGGCGTCACCGTGAGTGGAAAAATGGAACTTGGCTTCCGTCGAGGGTAAGAAAAATTTTCTAATGATGTTTTCGCTTCTGGGTTTTCTTTTAAGAAGCCTAAAAGTGCAACATTGTTGTTTGCTGCCTAACTATCTTTAGGAAAGAATACATCTTGGAGGCCTTTTTTCGTATTTTTTGACTAGATAGTTTTTAATCTTGTAAACGGATATTGTTTGATTGTTTTCTTCTTGGCACATAGAGGATAAGAGGATTGGATTTCGTCATTTTGAAGAATCTATTTATCACTTGAGAGCCCTTTAATGTTTCGTTTGCTTGAGCGGAAAAATTAATTTGTTAGAGAATAACTTGTTGAAGATCTTATAGTTGGAATATACGTTCAGCTTAAGTGGTTAACGAGATATTTTTGCTTGCATAATATACAAGGTTGGATTGAAAAAGTTGAATAGTTAAGAAGAGCTAACTCTTGGGTTACTTGAACTATTAACTTTGCACAATTAAAATTAAAATTTCCAGTTTTTATGTATGTTATGAATTCTTTCGTTCTCTTATCTTTTTTTCTTTTTCACACATTCTTGTAGCTCTCCTTGTTGTAGATGTTTCGTGTCAAGATTAAAGAGACACCTTTTTTGAGTGTAAGAAAAAGTCCGTTCATTTTTCAGGCGTGGGACTTACGATGGTAACCTTCAAATGTCAAGTAGAATAACTTAAGAAACCTCGGAACACTGTTTATGACTTCATCACTACTTAAGAAGCTTTTATCTTCAAATTAGTTCTTTTACTTATGTTTTTTACGAGTGATGTGTTTTGAAATGTGCTCAGTTGTTTGTTTTGGGCTTTGTTATATGTGCTTCTCTATTTGGTGTTGTAGGGATTGGTTCCTTTAGGGGAACTCTTTTTTCTTTAGTTGGCTATTGTTGCAATTAGCGGGTAGCCTGTTGTTTATTTTGTTTTCTGATTCTAATATGCTATTTATTATTCATCAAAAAGACAAAAAGAGAAACACTTCTTTAGAAAGGTTGAAGTTCTGATTCTTTTGAAATAGAACCATAAGGTTCTGTGCGCTGAATGCCAAGACTATGCAATCTTTCAAACTAAATATTTTGAAAAATAGGAGAACATTTAGATTTTATTTTATTTTATTTATGTTTTTGTGGATTCCTCTTTATTTTCTAGGTTACATGCTCAATCTTTTCAAAACTTGAATGCAGGAAGTATCACTAAAAACAGAAGCAAATTCAAGCAGAACAAAGATAAAAGAGCTGCGCAAGGGTGCTATAGTTGAGGTACACAGTGATGAAAATGGATTTCAGGGCTCTTGGTTTGCTGCAAAAGTTGTCAGTGCAATAGGGAACAACAAATACCTTATTGAGTATCAGACGCTGAGAACAGAAGATGATGCAGGCTTTTTGAGAGAAGAGTTTGACATACAGAATATAAGGCCTTGTCCTCCTGAGGTTGTCGGGATTGATGGTTTCAATCTGAATGAAAAAGTCGATGCGTTTTGTAATGATGGATGGTGGGAGGGTGTGATTTCCAAGGTCCTTAAGGGCTCAAGGTACATGGTGTACTTCCCAGGTATGAAAGATGAAGACGACTTTCTGGAGTCTAACCTCAGACCACATCAAGACTGGGTGGATGGAACATGGATCATGGCTTCTCAGGTATAATTATATGAACATTGAACACCTTCTTTAAGAATCTTAACAATGAATTTCATTTCCTTCTTTTTGTCATGCTGTTGGGATTTTTGGGGAAGTGGAAAATTGGTTTGCTAATTATTAACTGATTTTTAGTTGTCTCTGAAGTCCCAAAAGATTGGTCAAAACTTGGTTTAGAAATAGTGCTGGCATATAAGTGAGAATAGCAGTGAAAGTTTCTCACCTCTGCTGAAATTTTGTTTATGTAATCGTTTAGAGGTCACAATATGGGAAAATGTAGAGGTTCTGGTTAACTGGGCAATTGATTCAGTTGTCCATGCATGGTAGCCCAAGAGGAAAAAAAAATGTTTTCAAATCCTTTGGGTCTGACAATGCACAAGGATTGGCTATTATATCGCAGTGTGAATTTACAGACCCGCCAGTATAGTGATGGGAAGTTATTCCACTTTGGGAAATGAACAAGGAAACTGTAACTTTTATGAGATGACTTAGAGTTACATTGTACTAGAGTTATTTACTTTCTATTCCAGTTTCTGTTTATGACATTAATTACTATCTCAAAATTTCCATCTTGCTCCAACTTATATTTGTTTTTGAAGATACTTTTTATTATTTACCAACTTGGAATTTTTTTCACGCCTTAAGTTGTGTTTGTTTTGAAATATACCCATAGGATTCTGTACACTAAATGCAGAGGCCACACAATCTTATTGAAGTAATAATTTGTAATTATCATAGCAGATGTACCTTTTCGTCTTCTCTTGCTTGTAGAATCGTCTTTCTTGTCTAAAATTACATGCTTGATATTCTCAAAATATGGACTGCAGGAAGTATCACCTAAAATTGAAGCAAATTCAAGGAAAGCAAGGATGAAGAAGCTTACGAAAGGAACAACAGTTGAGATAAACCTTCACGAAGATGGGTTTCAAGGTTCTTGGTTTGCTGCCAAAGTTGTCAGTGCAGTAGGGCAGAACAAGTGCCTTATCGAGTATGAGAGCCTGAGATCAAAAGATGATAAAGGCTTCCTAAGAGAAGAGGTTGATTTACAGCACATAAGGCCTCGTCCTCCTCAAGTTGTCAAGGTAGATGCATTCAATCTAAATGAAGAAGTTGATGCCTTTTACAACGATGGGTGGTGGGAGGGTGTGATTTCCAAGGTCCTTAGGGCCTCAAGATACAAAGTTTACTTCCCAGGTACGCAAGATGAGGCAGAGTTTATTCACTCTGACCTAAGACCCCGTCAACGCTGGGTGGATGGAACTTGGATGATGGCTTCTCAGGTATATGTGAACTTTGACCACATTTTCTAAGAATTTTGAAAGTGAATTCTATTTCCTTCTTCCTTTTTTTATGCTATGTTGCCATTTTTTTGGGAAGTGGAAACTTGATTGCTAATTCTTAACTTGATTTGTAGTGCCCTCTGAACCCCCAAAAGATTGACCAAAACTTAATTTAAAAATAGTGCTAATATCTGTGAAAGTTCCTAACTTTTGTTGAAATTTTGATAATAAAACTTGTCCTAACGTGGCAATTCACCAAGTTATCCTTGGTTAAATGGCACACGAAAAAAAGAAATGTCTTCAAGACCTCCAGCTCTGACAAGTATTTCAATGGTCAAAACTCATGAGGATCGACTCTTTCATGGCAACTTGATTTCACAGACCTGTGGCTATGGTGACGGGAAGTTACTCCAAGTGTGCCATGGGATGAGCAAATAGACGAGGGAACTAACTTTTATATGGCTTAGAGTTGCATTGCGCTGAAGATTATTTACTTTGTGTACTAATTTTTATTTATCCATTAGTGGCTCGCAAAATTCTGTCTTTTTGAACTTATTTCATTCTTGTTTCTGAAGATCTTGCTTATATTTTCAGGCAATGAAGTTCTGATTCATTCAAGCCGGGACCTGACCATATAATATTAGTGTAGAAGCAGAACGTATTCCCTCTAAGGCGTTGTCCAATTGTACAGTTTTCTTGAAGAAGAAACCAAAACGTGCCCGGGTTTTATAGCCAAGAATCTTACATCGGTGGTTGTCTTATCTGGTAGTAACTTGTCTGCTAGGATTTGGAGTCTAATTTTAGATTCTAGCATTAAATATGGAAATTGCAAATTGCAAATCTTAGATATTGACTTGTAGTACGTGCCCGTGTGAGCAAGCGCGCAACTAATAAATCTTGAAAATCGCAAAAGTTTCGTTCGAAAAAAACTTCATTTCTTGAACCTTGTTTGAGAGAGATTTCTTAAAAGGCGAAACAATTTAAATTATATCTTTTTGATTATTTGTACAAATTATTATTTTTATTTAAAAAGCTGAGCAAATGGTTGAATGAACAAGCTAACATTTGAATTACAAATTAAAATTCGAAATAGCAACTTCCCACAACTATTAGGGGAACTATTTTTTTTCCCCTTACATTTTTGTTGTAGATTTTTATTGTTGAGAATTTCATGTGGGGTTTGTTGCAGAACTTGTTGTTCTCGTTTTTTTGCCTTGGATTGAGGAGACTCGTTACAAATTAACTAGCCTTTTTGTATACTACAACTTAAAAATAAAATAAAATTAAAAATTAAAAATTAAAAATTAAAAATTAAAAAAAAAAAAAGAAAGAAAGAAAGAAAGAAAGAAAGTGTAGACCATCTATTTGAACATAATTTATCAAGGTTAGTTAATCTTTTGGCATCTAGAAAAACAAGTACCTGGTTCTTACAAAATATCATGTTGCTTCTCTTTTATGGGGTTGTGGATGACCTATTTTTCTTCACCTTTTTGTTATGATATGTTGCAACAATCAATGTAATCAATACTGCTTCACGCTGGGAAGGAAACTTCGATTTGCCTTAGGATCCGTTTGGGCTCGAATTGTAATGGTACAAACACTTTAGTTTGGATAGCCATCTCAATCAACAAAGATCAAATCCTTCGCTGAATATTTTTCTTCTAAGTTACTATGTTATGAAATTTACAAAATGATTTGCTGAAAGTTCCATATCAAACCACAAAAATGCATTGAAATATTGTAATTTTATTTTTAATATTACAATACATGCACCTAACTTAAGCATACATAATGTCAAATTTTAGACTTCATGTTTGAAGTTTTTATTAATTTTATCACTGAGTTAGTTGACTAGTGCTTATTTTGAACAAATCCAATGGATGATTTGAACTTTGTGTGTGTTTGTGTGTTAAAATTGTTGAATGCATTTGAGCAATTCTAGCGCGTAAAGACGAGATGTTGTCGGTTCTAAGTCGTGTCCATTGAGAATAGCTGAATTATGAAATTCAGACTCTAAAATGGCAAAATAGATTTGAGGAACTTTCGTGGATATGTATTGATTTAACAATGATAACCTACTTGAAAAAGAAGAAAAGGATCCATCTACCACCACAATCACTCTGGGTTTTAAATAAGGCCAAAACTTTTGAAGTCATTATGGCTGAGAAGAAAGCATTGTCGCGGTTCGTCATTCGGCTGATCCCTATGAACCTTTCCATTGTTGGAGAAAAAGGTGGTGCAATATGAAGGGAATTATCAGGGCTCACTGCTATTGTGCTTCTGTTCGGTGTATTAAGATAGACGGGCCACCGTTGGACATGACATCCTTTTACCAATATCTGATGGATTGTAAAGTAAACTGCGCATATAATCCCTGTTTCCTAGTTAAACCTCCATGCATGCAGCGGCCAAAGACATCCCCGGGATGGGCGGCTTTGGATAACATCCTGGTTTGGATTCCAGGAGAGAGAGATTGGACCAGCTTCGGACGTTCTGCGGAGCGTTATTCTCGCCTTCTCCATCGTCATTCTCCTTCTGTTGATCTCCAAGCTTCTTCTAGATACTTCCTGGCGAGAATCAACTTTCCTCTTAAACATGGCGTCTATCTTTCCTCTTAAAGTGAATCAACTTTCTATAAACATGGGTTCTATCTAATTTAGTCTGTACTTCTTTGATTCATGTTCTTTATGATGTTTAACGTCAGCTTTCCTGCCCTTCCATGCTCTTTACACCGTCTTGATGCCATGGACATTAGTGGAAGACAGCAGCTTAATGTGGTATTTTTTTTTTTATTCACTTTACTTTCATGATACTTTTAATGATGTATATATAATGTGGTATGTGGTATTTATATAGGAATCTCTGTAGAAATCAGCATTCTTTTTTCTTTTATGATATAACTTTCAATGATGTTGCTAACCAAGTTTCTCCCTCCCCTCCCTTCCTGCCTCAGTCTTAGTTGAAGTATGAATTACATGAAGGAATCGGCGCTCCTAAAGTTAGTAATTCTGTATTCCTTGAACTTCATCTTTCATCACCGAAATTCTTTTAACTAAAATTTACACTTGAGGAATCTTTTAACCGGAGCAAGATTTTTGAAATTGTGATATGCTGGAGTGCTTTCTTGTTAACCATTTTCCTTTTCACCCCTCCTTATGGGTTGATGAGCTAAGAAGTGAAACTCTATAGATGGTGTCTTTGGTTCCTAAAGCTTACCTTAGGACGAGGTCTAACTCTAAATTATAAAATACTAACTGAATATGCTACAAAGGCAAATAATAATAATAATAATAATAGAAAACCTTGGAGTTGCATCACCAAGATTTGAAAAGTAATTCAAATCATAATTTCTGTTGGGCTTAGTGATATAAGCTTATATCAATAATTAAATATAGATTGGCTGGTATGGGTTGTACTTTACTAAATAGGATTGTGATTAAACAAGCCTATTGGAGAGCATATAAAGAATATGTTGGGTCTTATCCTCTAACTTTGTATATAGTAGTATAAAGAAAAAAGAAAAATAGTTTTTTAAGTCATGCCAGTGTAGTTAAGTGAGAATAGTGAATAAAAATCTTATTTGAAGATCTTATTCTACATTTGCAGATCTTCATCATAGATCAAAAGAATGATATGTTTTCTTATTTTAATCTCATTTACATAATTAAGTCTAGTGTTTTAGATATGATTGTGTAGATCATGGATTTTTTAGTCTTGTTTGAAACACATTAAGCCTAACAATGTATGGTATGGATATTAGTCTAGACTCCAAATTTTTCCCATGTCAATTACATTCATTGTAATCAGCTTTGATCTGACGTGTCTTTCTTTACCGGAGGGACCACCTTAAATTTGTGCTCTGCGATATTTCCCAATTATTTCTCTGTCAAATGTCTTTGTTCTTTCTGCCAACTCGGTAACAATAATCTCTTTATTTTTATCACTTCTTTTTTCCTTTCCTATTTATTCATTCCTCTTCAATTGATTCAGATTAAAAAGTCACTTTCAAATAGAACTACAATTTGATAGACAGATCGTGCTTTCTGTATTTCCATCTTCGTGCAATAAATCCAGGCTTAATTTTGTGCAAAATTTTGAAATACTTAGAACGCTTAGTCATCCCGATGGAAAACAAAACAAAAGCTTAACCTTGATCAACTACTCAGCTTGATTTGAAATATCCGTGAGCACTGAGCCATTGACTTTAATTAGGCAAACCTCTCTCTCCCTCTCTTTCACTTTGAGTTGGCAGACCTCTCTCTCCTTCCTTCCCTCCCCTTCTCCCATGCCACCCCACCCTAAGAATGCCATTTTCATCGACTTATGCTGTGTTGGTGGATGTGGTCAAATTTTGTTCTATATCATAAGTGGAATAGTGATTTGGTATCAAAGATGTTCTTCTGTGAAGAGATATTTGCTGCTTATTATTTATGTCCCATCCCCCTAAATCTGTTTCCATTCTCCAGTCAGATGTAAAATTTTGTAATTCCTTTCAAGATGATCTTGTAGCATATTAGAAGAAAGTTTGGGCACCATGAAACCCTGATCTGCTTGACTAGGTTTGTCCTGATATAGAAGCTTATTTAACTCTGTATCTGAAATCTCCAATTCTTTTGGGAAGGTAGGTTCATACTATTGGAATATCTTAAAATATTAGATTCTTTTCCCTGTATTTGATGGTATGTGCATCAAACTTGCAATAGGGAATTTCCGTTTGCAGGTTGAGATATTTGTACGTCCTAGTATTTGATTCTTTAGTAGGATATTTAGACCTGGAATGCTTGACATAGGCACCCCACTTGGCATTTTCAATCTATCTTCCACGCCCCACTCAAAGTCTGTTGAAACACACCAATCTCAAGGAAATGGGGATGGTTCATAATTGTTTCCTCCGATTTGATATCGGTACCTGGAAGGAGGTTGAATCAAACTTTTTCTTGTTGTAGTTGGGTATTTGTGTGGAAATATGGCATGTTACCAACTAAATTCTCTTAAGCCTGCATTGTGCACATCTGAAAAGTATGTCATTCACAAGATTAGAGTTAGCTGCTTATTAATTATACACTGCCTCGTCTTATGCTGTGCACATGTTTAACCAAAAAAAAAAAAAAAAAATTACTAATTGGACACTTTATCTCCGGCGCACGTCGTACTTAGTAATCCTTTTAGTTCTTGTGGAGTTTTGATCCTCCAGATTGGCATGATCTAAATTTCTCCCTGTCTGTACCCCCTCTCCTTACTTCCTTCCTTCCTTCCTTCTTTCATTTTTCTTAGTTGAAGGGGGAATTCCATTTATTTTTTCTGACTTATGCTACAAACCTAAACATGACATAATCATGAAAGGATTAGACTCCCATGCAAGGCATAAAGGTGGCTATCGGTCTAGTGGTGGTGGTGGTGCTCGTCACCTTTTGTACGAGTCTAGAACTGGATCTGCAGACTCTGGAAATGGTGGTGGCAGAGGCGGTGGCGGAGGTGGCGGCAACTTGACGTTGGAGGAGGTGGAGTTGTTGGGGGTGCAGGATGAAGTGTTGAGAGAATGGTGCCGGTAGGTTGTAACAGATACGGTATTACGGGCTTCTTTCTTAGGTGGGCCAAGCCTTTGGTCTTGTTAGAAATGGAGGGATTAGTTAGAGTAGGTGTACTTAACACAAGCATTTATTTTTTATCCTCTACCATAGAAAAATATGGACCGTTTGCCATTATTCAATAATCTGTTCATCAACAAGCAAAGCAAAAGCCAGAGCATCAATAAGTGCCTAGTTCACTTGGCTCTGTCTTTGGATCAAAGATCCAAGGTTTGATATACACAGAAAAATCAAATTAATAGCGTTTAAAATGGTTGTGCCTAAAAAACAAATTTTGGGCCAAACCCTCACTGGCATCAAATCCCGTCCCCCTCCCCGTGCGTTTGTAATAAAAAAATATAAAAATTAAAAAAAAAAAGAAGCAAAAGTCGGATCCGGATACATGACTTTGATATAGACCAAAAGCCAACTTTAGGAGTGGGCATCATATGAGAGCCTTTTGTTGCACTTTAGAAGTGGGTATGATGACTTGATCTTCAACGGGTTGCTGCATTATTTCCCCATATAATATATTGAACATAAGATATGCTTGCTGTAATAATAACATCTCTTACATATAATATATAATATATTGAAGCTTCTGCTGCACTACTTTCCAATTTGACTTCACCTAAGGCCAAATTCTCCTTTTTTGGGGAGGGAAATTTAGGAGATTTATTAGGGGCCTGCCGAAATGCACACGAATGTGGTTGTTGGTTTGGAATGAAACTCAGCTCATAACGTCGTCATTTTGGAGCAAAGGTGTTTGACTACCCGCTTGAGTTTCCCCATCCGACCTTCATTTTCTGCCGTTTGCTCCAAACCCTATACAATACGGTGCGTTTCGCTTTAGAAGTGGGAAACTCAACTAAAGTCGTGTGCAGGCAACTTATAAAAAACCAGGTGCTGCTTGGTTTCACCTCATCGAATGACCTCTGCTTTAGGCATCGAAATCAGGGGTCGGCATGTCGGCTATAACAATGATGACCCTTTCTAGTACCTGCAAATGCTTATTAGAAGCTTATTAGAACGCCTGTTTCTGGGAACTGGCCCCATCATCCTCCCTTTCCTTGAATATCCTCCTTTAACCTACTAAGGACTCTTTATACTACGGCTGCGTGTACTTCACATGTACTTCGCGGCACGCTGTGCCCGGCAAGAATATCTCGGCCTTGCGATGGCAGCAAGTTCGTGGTCGAATATGAATGTCGAGTGGCTAACAACCGAAGTTTGACATGGTGCTCCTAAGGCCCTTGCGCCCGCCTGAACCGGACACAAGTTGTGATTTTGGAGATCTGGTGGAGGAGTTCTTCAGCAGCGGATGGTGGGAGAAATTGATCACTGATGTGGTTGAGGGTCCGACATACTGGGTTTAATTGAGTTTTGCAAACCAGGAGTTTAAGTTTCAACTTTCGGAGCTGAGGCGTCATCGTGAGTGGAAAAATGGAACTTGACTTCCATCGAGCTAAGAAAATTTTACTAATGATGTTTTTTCCTTTCTGGGATTTCCTTTTAAGAAGCCTAGAAATGCAACATTGTTGTTTGCTGTCTAACTATCTTTGGAGCCTTTATTCGTATATTTTGACTAGATAGTTTTGTAAACGGATATTGTTTGATTGTTTTCTTCTTGGAAAATATAGGATAAGAGGATTGGATTTCGTCATTTTGAAGAATCTATTTATCACTTGAGACCCCTTTGATGTTTCGTTTGTTGAGCAGAAAAATTAATTTCTTAGAGAATAATTTGTTGAAGATCTTATAGTTGGGATATGCTTAAGTTTTTAACTAGATATTTTTGCTTGTGTAATATATAGGGTTGGATTGGAAAATTGAATAGTTAAGAAGAGCTAACTCTTCCCTTACTTAAACTATTAACTTTGCACAATTAAGATTAAAATTTCCTGTTTTTATATGTATGAATTCTTTCTTTTTCTCTTTTTTTCCTTTTCTTTTTTCACACATTCTTGTAGCTCTCCTTGTTGTAGATGTTTGGTGTGTAAAATGCAGTAAGAATGTAAGTGATGTGTTGTAATTGAGCGCGAATTAATTATTAAGATAGTCTTTTCTCACACAAGAGAACACACCAAACAAGCGGAATTAAATGGGAAATATAAAATCATATAAGAGAACGCAGAAATTTACATGGTTCGGCTAATAATTGCCTACATCCACGGGTAAAGCTAGGAGAGATTTCTTTCACTACTTACAATCAACAATACAAAAGTTTTCTTATAATAATTCTCCGCCAAACACACTCGTCAAGCACTTCTTTAAGGATACGAGGAAGTGCACAAGAATTAAACAAGAATAACTTACAGATTTCCTTCTTTTCTTCATTGTTCTTCACTGTTCTTCACTGTTCTGCACTGCACTGAAAACCGCACTGCAATTTGCACTCAAATTTACACAAATCTGGCCGCCCAACTTTTTCTTGGTGTTTCTCTCTCACGCTTCCTCTCTTTCTCTATTTTCTGTCTTGTTGTCTTGTGTCTCACGATGCTTTCACAATCGGAGTATCTCCTTTTCCGGTTTCAAAAAACTCAAACCACCTACTCGTGCTAATTATGAGCCATGGCCAACAAGAGACACCTTTCTGAGTGTAAGAAAAAGTCCTTTCACTTTTTGGGCGTGGGACTTATGATGGTAATTTTCAAATGTCAAGTAGAATAACTTACGAAGCCTAGGAACAATGTTTATGACTTCATCACTACTTAAGAAGCTTTTATTTTCAAATTAGTTCTTTTACTTGGGTGTTTTACTAGTGATGGCTTTTGAAATGTGCTCAATTGTTTGTTTTGGGCTTTGTTATTTCGTGCGTCTTTGTTTGGTTTCCTGGGGATTGGTTCCCTTAGGGAAACTCTTTTTTCTTCAGTTGCCTATTGGTGCAGTTAGCGGTAGCCTGTTGTTTATTTTGTTTTCTGGTTCTAAGATGCTATTTATTATTCATCAAAAGACAAAAAGAGAAGTACCTCTTTAGCAGGGTTGAAGTTCTGACTCTTTTGAGGTAGAACCATAAGGTTCTGTATACTGAACGCCAAGACTATGCAATCTTTCAAACTAAATATTTCGAACAATAGTAGAACATTTAGATTTTATTTTATTTCTTCTATTTATGCTTTTGTGGATTCCTCTTTATTTTCTAGGTTACATGCTCAATCTTTTCAAAACTGGAATGCAGGAAGTATCACTTAAAACAGAAGCAAATTCAAGCAGAACAAGGATAAAGGAGCTGCGCAAAGGTGCTGTGGTTGAGGTACACAGTGACGAAGATGGATTTCAGGGTCCTTGGTTTGCTGCAAAAGTTGTCAGTGCAATAGCGAACAACAAATACCTCATTGAGTATCAGACATTGAGAACAGAAGATGATGCAGGCTTTTTGAGAGAAGAGTTTGATATACAGAATATAAGGCCTTGTCCTCCTGAGGCTGTCAGGATTGGTGGTTTCAATCTGAATGAAAAAGTCGATGCGTTTTGCAATGATGGGTGGTGGGAGGGTGTGATTTCCAAGGTCCTTAAGGGCTCAAGGTACATGGTGTACTTCCCAGGTACGAGAGATGAAGACGACTTTCTGCAGTCTAACATAAGACCACAACAAGACTGGGTGGATGGAACATGGATCATGGCTTCTCAGGTATAATTATATGAACATTGAACACCTTTTTTAAGAATCTTAATAATGAATTTCATTCCTTCTGTCATGCTGTTGTTGGGATTGTTTGGGGAAGTGGAAAATTGGTTTACTTATTATTAACTGATTTTGAGTTCTCTCTGAAGTCCCAAAAGAATGACAAAAACTTGGTTTAGAAATATTGCTTGCATATTAGTGAGAATAGCATGAAAGTTTATCATCTCCGCTGAAATTTTGTTATGTAGTCGTTTGGAGGCCACAATAAGGAAGAATTTGGAGGGTCTGGGTAACTGGGCAATTGATCAAGTTGTCCATGGATGGTAGCCGAAGAGAAGAAAAAGAAAAAGAAAAAGAAGTTTCTAAGTCATGTGGTTCTGAGAACTGTTTTTTAGGGGTCAAAATGCATGAGGATTGGCCATTCTTTTGCATTGTGAATTCACAGAACCGCTAGTATGGTCATGGGAAGTTACTCCACTTTCGCAAATGAGCAAGGAAACTGTAACTTTTATGAGATGACTTAGAGTTACATTGCACTGGAGTTATTTACTTTCTATTCCTGTTACTTTTTTGTATCTTTTAATAGCTTGAAATCTTTTTCAGGACTTAAGTTGTGATTGTTTTGAAATTTACCCCATAAGACTATGTACACTAAATGCAGAGACCATGGAAGATAATCATATTTTGTTATAATCATAGCAGATATATACTTTCGTCTTCTCTTACTTGTGGAGTCCTCTTTCTTATCTAAAATTACATGCTTGATCTTTTCAAAATTGAACTGCAGGAAGTATCACCTAAAACCGAAGCAAATTCAAGGAAAGCAAGGATGAAGAAGCTTAGGAAAGGAACAGCAGTTGAGATACACCCTGACGAAGATGGGTTTCAAGGTTCTTGATTCGCTGCCAAAGTTGTTAATGCAGTAGGGCAGAACAAGTGCCTCATTGAGTACGAGAGCGTGAGAACAAAAGATGATGGAGTCTTCCTTGAGAAGAGGTTGATTTACAGCACATAAGCCCTTGTCCTCCTCAAGCTGTCAAGATTGATGCTTTCAATCTAAATGAAGAAGTGGGTGCCTTTTACAATCATGGGTGGTGGGAGGGTATGATTTCGAAGGTCCTTAGGGCCTCGAGATACAAAGTTTACTTCCCAGGTAGGCATGCAAAATGAGGAAAAGTTTCCTCGCTCTGACCTAAGACCACGTCAATGCTGGGTGGATGGAACTTGGATCATGGCTTCGCAGGTATAATAAATATATGAGCTTTGAAAACCTTTGCTAAGAATTAACAGTGAATTCTATTTCCTTCTTCCTTTTGTCATGCTGTTAGCAGGATTGTTTGGGGAAGTGGAATTGAATTGCTAGTTGTTAACTGACTTGTAGTTCCCTCTGAAGTCCCAAGAGATTGGTCACAACTTGGTTTGAAAATAGTGCTAATATCTGTGAAAGTTTCTAGTTTCTAACTTCTGCTGAAATCTGTTAATGAAATCTCTGCTTAACTGGGCAATTCACCAAATTGCCCTTGGCTAATAGCAAAGAAAAGAAAAGAAAAAAAAAATGTCTAGAAGTCCTCCAACTTTGACAACTATTTCAATGGTCAAAACTCATGAGGATCGGCTCTTTCATGGAAGCATATTTCACAGACCTGTGGATATGGTGATGAGAAATTACTCCAAGGGATATAAGCAAGTGAACAAGGAAAGTGACTTTTATGACATGGCTTAGAGTTACATTGCAATGAGTATTACTTACTCTGTTCCAGTTTCTGTTTCTGCCATTAATTACTATCTCAAGTTTCCCCTTCTTGCGTTAACTTATTTCATACTTGTTTCTGAAGAACTATCATATGATTTACTAACTTGAGATCTTTTTTAGGCAATGAAGTTCTGATACACTCAAGCCAGACCCTGGCCATATAATATTGGTGTAGAAGCAGGCGCATTGTTCTTCACATCCCTTGCAGATCACATTCCATTCAGAGGTGTTGGCCAATTATATAGCTATCTTGAGCAAGAATCCAGAACTTCCCAGGTTGATTGGCCAAGAACTGTATATCAGTGATTTTTTACCTGCTTATAAGTTGTCTGCTAGGCTTTAGAGTCTGATTATAGATTCTGTTAGTAAATTACAAATTGCAGATCTTAGATACTGATTTGACGCGAAGTTTAGACCTTCTTTTTTAACACAGGTTGTGAAGGTTGGTGAATCTTTTGGCATCCAAAAAGATAGGTATTTGGCTCCTAGAAAATATCATGTTGCTTCCCTTTTCAGCAATAGAAGTAGGATTATGTTTTGGGGGGGTTGGGGGGGCGGCGGCGGTAGGTGGCAATGTTGGAAGAATGGTTTAAGTGGCTACATTATGGGCTCCTTTTAAGGTAATTGACTTGTCATACAGTAGAAGATTTTTCTTCCTTTAACCTATTTTGGCTAGGACCTTGGAATGGGAGAGTTTCGTTGGAGGGAAACTAAGAACTGAATTCAAATACAGTTTCTTGGTTGCCTTACATGTTTGTTGTTCTTCCTAATATATGTGATACAGGCTTGGATTATAATTGATTTACCGGTTGGCCTCTTAGATATTTGCCTAACTTGTCACCTACCAACTAGTATTTTCATATTTTATCCCAATCGGATTCGCTTGGTGTAGAGTAATCAGTTTCTGAGGATCTCATCCGAAATAAAAATATCGATATTGTGTTCCATTTCCTTTATCTGTTTTTTCAGCTTCTACATAGATTTCTAAAAGCTCAAGATGTTATGATAATTCTTGAAGAGAGATATTCATTTGCCAGCGGTCTCATGTGCATAGTTGGATTGTAAACAGCGGTGCGTGTATTTTATTTGTTGTTCTTTCATCTTATCGTGCGGGCTGTGTATATGTAAAAGCGACTGTTATTCTTTTGGTAACTATGAATAGAATGATGGAACTGCCGTCGGCCTCTCTCATTTCCTCTGTTATGCTTTTGGTAAACATGGTGCTTCAAACCACCATGTCACAGAGTATACTGCCGCTGCTGAATTTTTTATTCAAAACTCGTTTAGGATGTCTATATTTCACCGCCAAGGCAACTTGGAACTTTTTATTTTATGATATTCATCTAGTGAGATGTATGAAATATAGGGCAAGCATTTAACTCTTTGGCAATATACTTTCCCCAGGTATTCATCAACCCAGTTAAGAGCCAGTAACGTGTGAGAAGGGGGAAGGCGTTTGTCAGGCGATTCATGGTCACCAGGGGCATCAACGAGCGTCTGTCCGGAGAGAGGCCAGATGTCAGTAGCTGCCACGTTTGCTCAATTCTAGAAGTTTCTCTAGTATGGTCACCAGGGGCATCAACGAGCGAGAGGCTGAATGTCAGGAGCTGCCGCGCTTGCTCAATTCTAGAAGTTGCACCCGGTGTCGCCAAATTTTTATTTTTATATTTATATGTACACTCACGCACACGGAAGGATCACCAGGGGCATCACCGGCTCCTTCACGCTGTTACTTTCCAGAGCCATAAAGCATACAGCATGATTTTTGGGTGGGTAAAGAGCGAGCCAGAGAGAGGGAGAGGTCCGATGAAGAACGGGATGCATCTGATGCTTTTTGTTTTTATTCTCTTTCTTAACTTGGACACCGGAACTCCCATTAGAGGATGGAGTGATAGTTCAGTGTCCGGCGAGTCGCCCTCCGGGAGTTCTGGTTTGGGTTTTGTTTTAGAATCTGTCTGTGTCTCTGTCTCTGGCTCTGGCTCTGGCTCTTTCCATGGGTTTGGAAGGAGGTTTGGGCCTGGCTATATTTTAGAATCTGGACCGGGACCTAGATCTGGAACGTGGTCCGCAAGCTCCGGGAGCGACGTCTCCGTCGGTGGTGGAGTTCGTCACCTTTTGTATGGTTCTGGAACCAGCGTCTCCAGCGGTGGTGGAGTTCGTCACCTTTTATATGGGTCTGGAACCAGCGTCTCCAGCGGTGGTGGAGGTGGGGACAACGGTGACGCATCCGCCGCCAGCGGAGGTGACGGCTGGAGTTACGCACCGAACGCAGATGCTGTGGAAGGAGTTGGAGAGTTGTCTGGAACTAGCGTCTCCGGTGGCGGTGGAGGTGACTCCAACGTTGGATCATCTGGCGGTGGAGATGATGGCGGGAGTTACGCATCGAACAGGGATCCCGTGAAAGGAGTTAGAGAGTTGTCTGAAACTGGGTCTATAGGCTCTGGAACTGGCGTCTCCAGCGGTGGTGCAGGTGGGGACAACGGTGACGCATCCGCCGCCAGCGGAGGTGACGGCTGGAGTCACGCACCGAACGAGGATGCTGAGGAAGGAGTTGGAGAGTTATTTGGAACTGGGTTTACAGGCTCTGGAACTTTCGTCGCCGGCGGCGGCGGAGGTGGGGACAACGTTGACGCATCCGCCGGTGGTGGAGGTGACGCCAACGGTGGATCATCTGGCGGTGGAGATGATGGCTGGAGTTACGCATCGAACAAGGATGCCGTGAAAGGAGCTAGAGAGTTGTCTGAAACTGGTTCTACTGGCCCTGGAACTTTCGTCGCCGGCGGCGGCGGAGGTGGGGACAACGTTGACGCATCCGCCGGTGGTGGAGGTGACGCCAACGGTGGATCATCTGGCGGTGGAGATGATGGCGGGAGTTACACATCGAACGGGGATGCCGTGAAAGGAGTTAGAGAGTTGTCTGAAACTGGTTCTACTGGCTCTGGAACTGGCGTCTCCGGGGGCGGTGGAGGTGGGGATAACGGTGACGCATCCGGCGGCGGCGGAGGTGACGCCAACGGAGGATCATCGGGCGGTGGAGGCGACGGCGGGAGCAACGCGCCGGTTGGGTAGGCAATGAAAGGAGCTAGAGAATCTTGTTTGGTGCCGGTATGGTCCTTGACGCTGACTTTGATTTTCTTCGCCTGAAGAAAATCATTGTTTTTTATGGCGTTTTCGGCAGCAAACACAGCTTATTAGAAAATAGTCTTAAGGAACTGTTTATAAAGCAGTAAATGGACGTAAGTCCCCACATCTTTTTATACGTTTAAGTGCTTGTTTTTTTGTACTTCATATATGGATATTTTACATATGAACAATGTTTTTTCCTTTTTCTTTCTTTCCAAATTGATAATGTTGTCAACTTTTGCAACAACTGCCGTGTCCCACAAACTTAGTGCTAAGAGCTTGAAGGTCAAGAATTTAATATTGGGTGGCTTAATTTAATAATATTAATTAAAGAATGATATATTTAAAATCAATTATATTAGGTTAAGCACTCCAAGGTCAAAAAGTAGGGTTTCGGGTTATTTGATTATTACCCCGTGGATGGTTGCAGAATGTCAGAGGGTTATTTAATTTACCTACGTTCGAGTTTATTTTTGAAATCGTGTAAAGTGACTTTTTCTGCAAAGAAACATAATTGTTAGAATCGTCCTCGCTTTTCGGATCCACTAACGTCGGATGACTAGTACACCTGGGCCCCCCGACAAAATGCAACCTTGAGAAAGGAAAGTACAATATTCTATTACGACACGGAAACCGACGTGCACTTGGGACAATCGGAAGGATTTGACGGCTGTCACTGTTTAGTAAAAAATAATCAGAGAATAGAGACTCGTGAGCATTTTGTTCAACTGCACGTGCTCTTTTTCTTCTTTTAAACACGTGGCTTCTTGAAATAGGTTGGGATCCTACTCGATAAGGAAAGAGATGCTCAACTTGCCAATGAATGCTCACGAGAGAATGTAATTGCCTACATAAATATTTAGTTTTAAATTATTAAGAAATGGTTTTGTAGTGGAATTTAAACATAACAAATGTCTTAAAGTTAAAATATGAGTTTTGTAACCTAGTATTAAAGACCAATTTTTTTTAACACTCATATAGACATGGAGAGAAGCATAGAATTTGTAAAATAAAAGTGACATTGCATAATAATTCAAGTTAAATAATTGTACTAATGGAATGTATTGATGCTGTAAATCTCTAGTTTTACATTATTGAATAAAAGTAACGTAATAAAGCTTAAGTGTATTGTGTCTTTTTTCCTTAAATTAGCTCTTAGGTCAAGTACAAGTTTCATAACAAATGCCAAGCCCAATCCGAACCCCAACTTCACTATATTTGCCAAAAACTAAAAATAGCGGAGAGTCAGGGCACATAAGCCCTTTTTCATAAACATAATGATATTGTTTTTCTTTTCTTTTTTTCTTTTTTAAAAAAGAGAGAACAATGGTAAGTGAAAAATATTTTCAATAATTACATATTTTTAAAAATTATTTTAACAAAAATGAGAAGATATTTTACGAATGATGAAAAATATTTGAGTTGTCAATCTTAACAAAATATCAAAATATTTATTAACATTAATGTGATAATTCTCTTACTTCTTAAAAATTCTATTTTCTAAACAAAAAAAAAAGTACTCTTTATTCTTTGATAAACATTTGAAAAGGATTGAAATCTATAACTAAGGAAAATGCTGAAACAGGACCATGTGCCGCTACCTCTCGGCTATTGCTGTAACATCCGAGGACGAGCGTGGGTCCATTATTATGTGTACAATCATGTGTATACATTAATTATGTACGCACAGACCACGTAATTTAGTATACTAAAAAGGAGAAGGAAGGAAGCCCAAAATCCAAGCTTTATTATCTTAATCATGTGTATACATTAATTATGTACGCACATAACACGTAATTTAGTGTACTAAAAAGGAGGAAGGAAGCCCAAAATCCAAGCTCGATATCTTTTACAAATTATAAAAGTTACGACAGTTATTTTCCAAATCAACACAAATAACCTTCCCCATTAGCTATTGCAGTTATTTTACAAATTATAAAGATCAAAGCTTGCTATCTTTTCTTTTTCTTAGCCTTAGAACAGTACCAACTAGATCTCTATTAGTCTTTTGTTTCTAGACTTCCTTTCTAGGTCTTTCCTAAGTGATTAAATTATTAATTTTTTTTGGTTAGATAACTAACCATTGAACTGTTGGTTACTAGTGTTTTCAAGAGTATAAACTTATAACCATGTGTGCAATTCACTTGTTATAGATTTCAAAGGCATCTTAATTTTCAAAGGAAGACAAAGGATTTATCACAAAATATAACCATAAAGGGAAGATAGAGAGAACACTAACAAATGAGTGAATTTAATTTTAATGAATTTGCTATAATTATATTACATAGTGTTCATGCCCATATATAAGTCTAGCCTTACTAACAAGGAAAATAACCAAACACCTATACAACTAGGAAACCCAATGCAATTAGGTAAACTATTTTGGCAATGTACAATAAGTGCAATATTTCTATTAACACTCCTCTTTAAGTTAGAGATTTAAGCAATTCAAATATTCCAAACTTGGAGAGAAAGTGCCAATGTTGCCTACTACAAAGAACTTTAGTGAATAAGTCAATAGGCTACTCTTTGGGGAGATATGATGTGTTGTAATGATTCTTTGTTGTGTCTTCTTTCTCACATAATGACAATCAACTTCGATGTATTTTATTCATTTATGAAAAATTGGGTTTACCATTATCTTTTCTGCAATTTAGTTGTCACAAAACAATAAGGTTGGCTGTGATAGATAAAATCTAAAATCTTTTAGCAATCTTATAATTCATAATATCTTGCTAGTAGTAAGTTGTGTCACTTAATACTCAGCTTTTGTGGGTGATAGTGAAATGGTTGATTGCTTCTTTGCTCACTAAGATATTAAATAGTTCCCAAGCATTATGCAAAACCTTGTCATTGATCTTCTCATCATATGGTAGGTTTTATAATTTAAATTACAATAAGCTCTCAATTCTAACTTGGATGATGATGGAAACATGAGACTAAGGCTTGGATAACTCTTAAGTTATTAAATGACTTTTATGACTATCTCCATGTGAGACTGTTTGGGAGCATGCATGAATTAACAAACAAGTTGCACTAAAAAGGTGATGTGTGGCTTTGTAAGAGTCAAGTAGATCAATATGCTAACTACCCTCTAGTAAGGTGCAATATCCTTAGTGGTGGATCATGTTATTTCTTGTTTAAACCAATGTCATACTCAATGTTTGTGAATTTTTTGTTATGCTCCATTGGAATCAATGGAGGTTTTGGGCTTGCTAGTTTTGCTTCTAATATAAGTTCCAAAGTGTAATTATGTTGACTTAATGATATCCTTCTTGAGAGTGAGCTATCTTAAGCCAAGGAAGGATTTAACTATCTAAGATCCTTTATGGAAAAGGTGGAATGCAAAAAACTCTTGAGGTTTGAAATGGTAGCTTGGCTATTCCTTGTAATTAAAATATCATTAACATAAATAAGCAACGTGACAAAAGAATGCCCTTGGTACTTGGTGAAGAGGAAATAATCATGCTAAAATTAATGAAATCCACGCATAATAATAGTTGATATGAACTTTGCATTCCACTAGCAAGATGTTTACTTTGATCCATAGAGGGATCTCTACATTCAATAAACTAAATGCTCTCCCTGACTACAAAATCTTGGGGGAAGCTTCATATACACTATTAGGTCCCTAAGGCAACCTAAGAAGGGTACTAAATTAGGTCTCTACTAATATTCCTCTAAATTTTTGTTTTCTATCTCTTCCTAGACGAGATTATAATGTGTAATCATATAGCGATTTAAGGACAATACATAACGTCTTGGTTAAGTTTTTCAACCACATGCAAAATGAACTAAATCTAGGCTATTCATGTCAAACTTGAAACAATGTCTAACTTTTAGGAACATTAGCAATAAAGATTCTATGCACATTGAGATTAATGTAGGTAAGTGTAATTAAATCAAACATGAGATTGACGCCATTAAGGTCTTCAATGGTGAGAAATTGGTGTGACTTATATGATATGCACTAGCTATGCATAGTGGTAATAGAAGTAGGGCATAATGGGTAACCCATGGCTTGCTCTAAGTTCTGGATGTTGGTTTGGCCTATTATGACCTTGCCTAAATGACAATTCCATTGGCTAGCAAAGTCAATGGTGGGTTTGAGGTGGTGCGAGAATCTTAAGCCAACATGTAGGTTTTCAACAAGTAAAGGATATCTTCATGGGTAGCAAACATGGTGGAAAAGCTTTTTTCTAGCCTCTACAAATGAGATTCACTTTAGGCCATAGCTTGTGCTTGGGTCTTGATGATTCTTATGGTTACCAGAGCAATAGCTCCGAGATACCATGGTTAGGAAAATGAGAATACTAACACTATAACAACACATAGTAAAGGTAATTTAGGTGGCACTTCCCTTGAGTTTTAAACTCTTCATGGAAATCCAATGGTAGATGATTTTGGACGTTTTGTAAACATAGAGTTAGGATTGCATTTTTTTTTTATGATCATTAAACTCAAATAAACTCACAAAATAAAAATTCATCTCAACATTGATGAGGATTTTGCAATGGCATGGTCATGTGAAGGCAAAACTTTCGAACATGCAAGGTTATTATTGCTACAATTAGAAGAGGACCATATTGGTGACTCCACAATGATGGCACTATGGGTCCGTTTGCCATGATTAATGTTGACATACCAAAATTTGGGAGCTATAAAAAAAATCTATAGCTAGTTGGAGACCTTTTTGGGATTTGACATCTATATGTGAAAGTACAAACACATTACTTATGCTAGGGTTTGCTTGGAAATGGATTTGGGGAAGACACTACTAATATATTTTTGGATCACTTTAAGGTTAAAGAAACCTTTTCTTCAGCCTATACAATATAAGATATGGCTGAGCCATTGCTTTCACTATTGTCTCCAAGATCACGATTAACATAGTTGTTAGAAGCTTTAGGGATCTATTGGAAGCTTTGGGTCAAGGATTAATTACTCAACAAAATGTCTTAACGAAGTTAGGTAAAACAACAAGAAAGGAGTGACACAAACCTAGTGTCAACATGCTTGTGTAAGGTGCGAGTATGAACTCATCCATGTAATGCAGTCCAACATGATGGTGCAAGCACTTGTGTTGGTAAAGGTGTGTAAAGACATGTGACCTAGCACAAGCTATGCATGCAAAATAAGTAATGTGGTGTCATGGGCATTGCCAAGGATGCATGTGAAGCGGACAAGCTTAAGTAAGGTGTATGCACTATAAACTTGAGTGGGGCAGTATAGGAGCGAGATGAGGTTGCGATGGGGTAAGAGGAAGGAGTTCTAAACAATTTGGGAAAGTCTTCTAAATGCAAATTCATTTGCTATAGGAAATCCGAAACATCTTGATGAAGAGATGAGTAAATTGAAAAAAGGTCAAAATGTGGCAACAAATGGGATTTCATAGAAGGAGCTTAGTGTTTGACAAATTGCCTCAATGGCACAAGGAGGCAAGCAAGAGTAGTACCAAGTTTATAGATGAAGGGAGAAGGTGCTTAATATAAAATGCTTCACTATAAAGAAAAATATAAAGGACAATAGAAAGATTGAAGATGAGAAAGATAATGGTCACATCCCCAAAGTAGGTATAAGACCTTGATGTATTATCAAAGGTGATCAACAAACAAAATAGGAGAAATAATGGCTAAAAAAGAGCAAATATTTTAAGCCTTCAAAGGTGATGGAGGGTGATTGTTGAAGCACAATGCAAAAGGTACTTTCACAAGAACGTTTTGATGTTGATAATAACAAGTTGGGAAAATCATTTAGGGTACTAATAAGGGAGGACTTGGAGTGCAAGGTGGAAAAAATAATGAAAAACAACTTATATAAAAAAAGATAAAATGGGAAAAACAACTTGGATAGTAGGTCACTTGCATTGGATGGTAATATACCTTCCATTTCAAATGTTTAGTTTAATCGTATAGAACATAAGAGGATTGAGTCCTTTAGATGAGTTGGATTTGTTTAAATGAGAATCCAAAAAGAATAAAGTATCTTTAGTAGTTTTTTTGAGAGCCAAAACTCTTTAGTGAACAATTAAGCCACACGACTAAAAGGTTGGGATTTTTTTTTAATTTTCTACGTTATAATCCAAATAATATGCGTATATGGTTGATGTGGAAAATATATGCAAGGATGACATTAGTTAATTTTTCAAGTCAAAGTATAAAGTACTTTGTAACTTTAAGGCATCTGTAGCTTTCCTAACTATAAAGGTGTAACATTTAACAAGAGTGGAATTAGATTATAGTCCTTTATTGGTTAAACTAGGTGAGTTTACTAATTGAAACTAAAGGGAGTTTTTCAAGGTGTGGGATTATTGTGTTTTTAAAGACAATGGGTAGAGACTGCTTTATCAAAGACTTAAATTACTATGCAATATATAGGTCACTCCTTAGCCTCACCTTGGATACACTAACTTATGAGGTGTGCCTAAGTGAAGAAAGCTTGCTATAGTGGGTTAAATAGAATAAAAGCAACAAGGAAGAAAGAATAGTGGAACTCACTGAGTTGGAGTTAGATATGGAGAGTTAGTCATAGGAAGCATGTTGGAACTAGTTTTCAGAGATTTTCAAGAATCACAAAACCAACTAATTTAGATTGCTAAGGAGTACAAAAGTGCATTATGAGATAAAGCTTGGGTCAGATGGCTAAAAAAAGGGGATAGAAATTTAGCTTATTTTCATACATGCAAAAGGGAACATCGTTAGGTTGCACATTACAATTTTCAACTTCCTTATGGAACACGAGCAGACAAGCTAGAGATTTTGGGTCCAATGGTTGTGGAATTTTATAAAAAGTACTCATACTCATACTACATTCCTAGTTTGGTGATAGAGAAGCAAAACAACATGTATAGAGTTCCATATTAGGAAAAGGTACAATAAGCAATAAAGAATCTCAATCCTAATAGTGCTCTAGGCCTAGATGGCTTTACAAGAAATTTCTTTAAGGTGGCATAGGGGATGGTTAGAGATGATTTATATGAAGTGATAAAATATTCTTTTTTAAGGGTGGGCATATCCCAAAAAGCTCGACAGCAATGGTCCTAAGGTGGCTTAACCAAATAGTTTTTCAAATCTCAAGTTGATAAGTTTGTACATGTATAGATACAAAATTTTGGCAAAGTTTCTAAATGATAGACTATTAAGATTCTTTCCTAAGTAATATTGCCAAAATAATCAAGTTTTGTTAAGAACAGATTTATTCAAAATAATATTTTTTTAGCTTAAAAAGTGGTGCATAAGCTCAACAAAAAGGTGCTTGGCAGTAATATGAGCATCAAATTGGATATGGTGAAAGTTTATGACAAGTTGGAATGACTTTTCTTATTGGAAGTAATGAAGAGATTTGGATTCTCAAAAGCATAGATTGATGTAATGTACTGTTGAATTTTGAACAACTAGTTCTCCATTTAGATGTAACACAAGAAGTTAGTTTCTTCAAATCAATAAGAGGACTACGTTAAAGGGACATGTCACCAAGTTTGTTCATCTTTACTCAAGAAGCTTTTTCTTGCAAATTGAAGTATATCATGGAATTTTGGAAGATAGGGAGCTATGAGGCTACTATTGATTTTAGGTATTATTTCTTAAATGTTATATTAAGATAATATGATAGTTTTCTTGAATTGCCAGTAAAGGTCAATTATGAATTTCATGGAGTTATTGAGAAAATATAAATGTCACAATGGATAGAAGGTAAACTTGTATAAATGTAATTTCCTACTAGCCAAAAAAGCTTTGTTGCAAAGGAAACACCACATTAAGTGATGGACAAGATTTTCTCTTGCAAAGTTACCACTAAAGTACTTAAGGGTTTAATTGTTTAAGAGAGAGCATTGAGAAGATATTTTGATGAAATCATGATGAAGATTACGAGACACATTTGTAATTGAAAAAATAGATTCCTTTCTCATGAAGGTAAGATCATCCTAACCAAAAGTGTTTTATCTTTAAACCCTATACATTGTTTGTTGGTAACTAAAGCACCAAAATCAGTGTTGTAAGAGATCAATAAGAACCTAGTTGCATTCTTATGAAATAATATGGGGATTGCACAAAGTGCATTGGACAATAGGATAAAGCATGCTGCCCTATGGAAGAAGGAGGATTGGGAATAAGAGTTAAGACCACATTTATAAAGAGCTTATGAAGATGGCTTGGAATTTTACAAAAAGAGAATCTTTGTGGGCACAATTCATAGGGAGAAAGTATGACAATCTAATCGAAGTTTGTCACCAACCACCATTGGCTCACATTGTTAGGGTGCTATTAGTACTCACATTTCTTTTGTTTTGAAGCATAACATGTGGGTAATGCATAATGGAGCAAGATCTTTCTATACAAATAGATGACTAGAAGAGATTTTATGGCTTCCTTCTTTTAAAGACAAACAAAAAAGTATATGCAATGCTATGGAGGATCCAGAGTTTCTAGAGTCAAATTTATTTCCAGCGTAGCATGCACAAGCTAGCAAAATTAATCTCTTTAAGGATCTTGATAGATTGGCCTTTAAGTTAACTCATAATAATGCATTCACAACGATGACGGTATATGAGCATCATAGGCCACATGACATGAAGAAGAGTTAGAGTAAGTATCTATGGAACAAGCATTTAGCACCCAAGATTGGTTTCTTTAGTGAAGGGTGATGTATAGGGTTTCCCTATTAATAATAGAGTTCTAGAGCACTGCTTCTCACTTGCTTCCAAGTGTCAATGTTATTCCTCACCATAATGCAAGATTATTGATCACCTTTTCTATTAAGGGGAGTTGACCACTGTCATATGGAATCATTTCTATCATCTACTGCAAATTTTAGTTAGTAGAGATGATTTTGCATTTGGTCAAGGATTGGTTTTGAAAAGCACATACTTCAACATAAGGAGGAATGTTGATACCCCTAGTTGTTTACATCATTTTATGGCATATTTGGTTAGCCAAGAGCAATGCAGTATACTAAAAAAAAGGATATTTCTTATCAGTAATGATTTGGGGAGTGCTCATGAAAACTTGTCCATAATGGATTCCTTCCCAAGTAATCATTTTCCCTTTATGAAAGATTACATAAAGCTTTAAGCTGTAAACATTTTCATTATGGTGCCACCTATCCATAAAGCCTTTAAAGTTGAACATAGATGGATCATTTATTGGTAGAGCATGTGCATGATTGGATAGGATGTACATGGGCAAAGCATCAAACCTAATCTTTTAAGATATCATCCCAACTAGATGGTATAAAGCAAATAATTATATATAGATGGTATAAAGCAAATAATTATATAGTGAAAAATTACCGTTACATGAGTCACTAAAAATAAATTAACAATACAAAATTAAAACAAAGAAAAATTAATGAAAGTCCTATTTTCAAGGCCTAATTAATCTTCACAAACTACTTTCCTACAATTGCTTAACAGTGATCTACCAATATGCTATCACGAAAATCCCGTTTGCTTAATAGTGATCTACTTCACTACCAACATGTTTAAGGTGTTTGAGCCAGAATTATCTGCCTTCCCTTGCCAGCCAATGAACCAGGAACCTGAAAATACATCCAATCTACTTGTATTTCCATCTTCCAGTTGGATCCTAACGGGTTCTGTTTGTCCATCGTCATAAAGGAAATTTGGGTAAAACATTAAAATCAGAAATCTTATTTGTTAGGGAAATACAGAAACAAGGTAGAAATATTTTCATTGATTGATTTTGCACACAATACATATATATTCATTTATACTTGTGTATACACGTATCTGTATATACATAAATGGCGATTTTACCACAGTAACTGCTTTATACAAAGGGTGAGTTTAGATTGACTACTCCTATCTTCAGGAACCAAACTGGCTATAGGATTGTAGTGTTCCGCATACCAGACTACATCCTACTTACATTCTGTGGAAAGTAGTTTGATAACATAAACAAGTCTGATTTTGGAAGATTTTAGGTCGGTTAGCATTGAGCTTTGGTCAGCTTTCTCCTGGATTTTGGGGCCCAAAATTCCAACTAGAGTTAATCCCAAGAGGGCCAAAGGAGTTAAAAGATTGTCCACCAGTGTAGAAAAGTTTGAAGAAGGAAAGGGTATAACATGTGGGCCGTCTAGAAGAGGATTGTGGAGTTGCACTATGTTTTGGATTCACTCCTTTTAATCTGAGGCCAATACAGAAATCTTGTTTCTTGTTTTTGAAGGTTTACACAGGTGACGGCAGATGTAGAGGAGGGATCTGTTATCATCGGTGAAAGGAATAAAGCTGCCGTTGAGGCTCTCGGAAGAGCAATTGAGGAGGGCCACAATAGGATTGCCATACTCTATGGAGGTGGCCACATGCCGGATTGGGAAGAAGGTTAAGAGAGGAGTTTGAACTTTTCCCTTACAGTGTACAGTGGATTACAGCTTGGTCAATAAGGAACCGGAATCTGAATAGCGATTCCCTTCCATTTCTGAGGACATTGGCCAAAGTCTCGGGTTGGCCATTGAACCGCTACCAGACTTTGGCACTGCTCATCTTTTCCTCAGTGCTGGCATTGGATCTTTGGTTCTGGGAGCTCTTTTGTGGCACGACATTTACCTGGATCTCACAAGCTGTGTCTGAAGTTCTTCAATATGTTGATAGTGCACAGGTGACGTGAAAATCATAATCCAAATGGTTTACTAATAAAGACAGATTCCTTATTTGCTTTTGTAATTATTTTAAACTTCCTTATTCAAAAGATAGTACAGTTCTTGGTCAATATTTGAGTACAATTGTTGGTCAATATTTGGCCAATTCTATTGACCATTGTTTTCTATTCATCGTTGGGCACGACAATTTCTTGTTGCAGTGGCCATTCGCCAAAAAAAAGTCAAGAATGTATCTAAGGAATCTGATCTACCTTGGCCCCCTGGTGGAACCCAATTGGCATCACTTCAGAAAAAGTAGATGGAACCACAAACACTCACGTAATTTTTCAGAATTGAACAAATACCCATGAGAAAATACACAGATCCATTTCTCCTTTTCAATTGTTAAGCATATTTGGAAGCTTTGCACCCCAGATAAGCACTCGATTTCAAACACAATCCTCTGACAAGATCTTGCATCACCACCAAAAGGCAGACAGTCCACCTCATCCAAAATCTAGAGCAACTACCAAATATATGAAGGCTCAGAACTTTACTCACTTCTCTCACAACTTTTCTCGCATTGTTTATTGAAAGATTATTAAATGCTGAAGAGCTGGCGGAAACTTTTTCTGCTGTGGACCCGCAAACACCAACTTCAAACGATAAACTTTGCCAAAAACACGAAAATCCCGTTTCTTAAACTTCCCGGGATGCCCACAAATCTTGTCCTGTCCTGCTTTCTTTCTTAATTACTGTTGAAGTCTGAAGTCCAGGGGCAGTTCAGCTCTATGTCGAACCTTCCGTTAGACGCTGTCACCCCGATACTTTGCCGATTGCCCGTCAAGTCTCTGATCCGTTTCCTCAGCGTTTTGAAGATATGGAACGGCCTTATCAACGACCCAGATTTCATCAACAAGCATCACCAGCTCTCCGCCGAGACCAACAGGGAACGCACCCTCATTGTCCAGGCCTGCCTCTTCTCCAGCTCGCGTTTAGGAGGGTTGTGAAGATCTACCAGCCGCTGTGCCATCCAGAAGTAGCCACCGCAGTCGTGGACTGTTGCAACGGCCTGGTTTGCCTCTACAAATCGGAGAGAGAGGTTGCGATTTGGAACCCATTAGTGAGAAAGTACAGGAAATTGCCGTCTGAGCCGATAGATATGCCTTGTGCTTTCAAGAGTCAGATGCCTCTCAGGTATTCTTTGTTCTCCCCATTAGCGTTCGGACACGACCCCTTTCACGACGACTACAAAGTGGTGAGGTCATTGACTTTCAGAGGAATATACTCTCGAAGCGAATTCTTGGAAGTTGGTCGAAGATGAATGGCCAAACGAAATACATACTTTATGAGAACCTCCATCAAATCTGTAATTAAAGTTCAGTTTGCACCTTGACTGTTCCTTGGGGAGACTCCTTGGGTATTTTCTTTGAGGTCTTCAAGGATTGGTATGGTGAAACATTTACAGTACCTAATGGAAGTATAATTTCCCTGTGGAAGATGATTTTGTCTGAAGAACTGTTTCATTTTCTTTCCACTACTCGGTTCTCTCCATAAGACTGGCACTGCCCACCGCTTTTTCACCAACGCTGGCATTGGATCTTTGTTTTTAGGAGCTCATCTGATAACGCTATTGCATACGGTTCATTAACAAGAAGATTAATTCGGGTGAATATTCCTGTAACACTCCCATTCATTCAACCTGACGTACTGGTACCATGAATTGAAAGCGAGACTCTTGCTAAAGCAAACACAACCATAACCAGATTTCAGTACAACCAACACTTCAAACAAACTACCAACAAGCAACACCCTCTTGCAGCTTAAGACGAGGTCGAAGCTCCCTTCTTCCTTGGGGCTGGCAGAGTACCTGAACCCAAAACGCTTGCTCTGTTAAAGAACACAGAGGCCGGGGAAAGCTTTATGAGATCTAAATTCCAAACAACAGAATCTAACCTTCTCTGAAGTTGTTCTTGAACCGGACCGCAACGTAACGCAGGTTCCTCATCCTACCGGTTCCAGTAGTCTTCCTCCGGATCGCCTTCATACTCCAATCGTCTGATAGATCAACATGAAAACGGTAAAACCCATTTCCACACCCAAAGCATCCTAGAGCCCATTGAAAAATGTGTCTAAAAAGAGGGACAAACAAATAAAGAAAGAAGTTCACATTTCCTGATACGGCTAGAAGGGAAACCACAGGAAGCGCAGCGACTCTTCTGGAGGTGAAAGCTACGGCGGCCGCACCGCACGCACAGCGTGTGAGTCTTATTCCTCCTCTTCCCGAAGCTTGCTGTTCCTTTGCTCTGTTTTCATCAACACGGGGACACACACACAGCATTTCATTCCCTATTTCCAATTGCACAGAAATCCCACGAAAATGAAAAACAACACTAATAGAAAAAAGGTGAGAAATTTGGATATATTTGTTGGTCCAACTGTTCAGGCTTTCCTACATTGTCTCACCAGCCAAATACAGCATAGAATTATTTACAGGGTTAAGAAGAAGGCAAAGAACAGTTATAGAAAAGATTACCATCTTGTTGCAGATGCACGAAGAAACCAAGGTGGTTCTGAAAGCTTAAAATCGCACCGAGTCGTTCCTTCTTGAAGCGGTGAACTTTCGTTTACTAAATTATCCATCACCGCCTCCGAGATAACAACAAGAGCCACCGGTTTGGCGCGTTCGGTACAAGATGGTCTTTATAAAAATGAATCCACCGAATTACTTTCCCGATTCCCCGTCAAATGTATCATACATTTTCCTTTGCGCTTCGGAGCCCTGGAAACTACTTTCTGAGTGATGGCAAGAGGATGACGAGGTCATGCATAGGTGTAGCGAATTGTCACAAAATGTAATAAAGAAGGGGAGAAAAAGAAAGTAAAAAAATTCGAGCAAATTCAATTCTATTGATTCTGGTGCGATAATAAGTTCTACATTCTTATCACTATATATATATATATATCGGGCTAAGCCTAGTTTACCTTACATGACAATTAGTTGTTTAAGAAAAGGATACTACAAATACAATCAAGAAAAACAAATATAATTAGGAAAAACTAGAAAAGTAGGCAACCCAAAAAAGTAAATAAATCAAATGCAAATTCAGACAAATGTGTTATACTTGCAACCTTTACATTAACAGTCCATTTTAAGTTGAAGAACAAGTCAAAATACTTTAAGCTTGAAGAAACGATGCTAATGGTTTCTATTGCAAAATGTTTTAGTGATCAAATTTATAGGTTGTTTCTTGGTTTAAATATGTTGTGTCACAATAATTTATTATTGTAACTTTTTCCTTACATAGTAGTAGTCAACTTTAATGTGCTTTGTTCAATTATTAAAAATTAGATTTGCTGTTATCCTTTTTATTGCCTCATTATCATAAAACAACAAAGTGGGTTACTTAATGTAAAACTCAAAATCTTTGAGCAATCCCATGATCTTAATTCACTATTAATGATTTAAACTAATTTGTATTTTGCTTCTTTGGATGAAAGTAAGATAATTGGTTGTTTATTAGATCTCTAAGATATTAAAAAATTCTTAAACATAATGCAAAAACCTATTGTAGACCTTTTTGCCATGGGACGTGTATTATAATTAAAATCACAATAAGCCCTTAGCTTTAACTTCGATGAGGAAGAAAACATAAGTCTAAGACCTAGGTAATTCTTGAAATATTTGATCACCTTCATGGCTGCCTTCTTTTAGGAGTGCTTAAATGCATTGCATAAACTAACTAAGAAGTTTCACTGAAAATGTAAAGTCAAGCCTAGTAAGGGTAAAATAAAATAGCTTGCCAACTAATCTTTGGTAAATAGAAGCATCTTCAAGAGGCAGATCATGTTGCTTTTCTTTCAAACTGGTATCATATTTTATGCTTATTAGTTTCTTGTTTTGGTTCATAAGAATCAATGATAGCTTAGAATATGCTAGTTCTAATTTTGAAATAAGCTACTTGGTGTATTTGCATTGACTGAAACAAAGAGAATGAGTAATCTCTATGCCAAGGAAACTTTTCAATTGTTTGAAATCCTACACAAAAAATGTGGAGTAAAGGTAGCTCTAGAGATTAGAAATGGTAGCATGACTTTCCATTCAATCAAAATAACATTAACATAGATAAGCAAAGTGTTAGGTTTGGAATATGTGAATTGCTGCACTAGCTTGGATTGAAGGATAACGTCCTTAGTCTAAGGCTGGTGTTTGTGCTTTTTACCTATGGTGGCAGAGGGAGAAAGATAGCTTTGGATTAACAGAGCCTATATTTAAAGAGATGGGAACATTTCAAGGAACTAAAGTTTTTAGGTTTACAAAATCTACCCATCACTTAGCGTTGCCTTCACTTATAACCTAGCCATGTGTCCTAATGACTAATCCGATAGGTTTTGGCAAGTGTGTACACAAAAGAAAAATACAAGCATGCATTATACCTAAGCATAGGTTGCATGCTAAACCCCCATACTTCATTAATGAACATAAAACAAACATGTTTCTCCCTCCCCATTCTTTTGACAACTCTACTCCTATGCTTGTGTGCCTACGTTGAGGCCAAACATTGACTTCAACATAACATTTTATCCCCCTAAGCGATGACCTTGTCCTTAAGGTCAAAAGTAAGAAATCAACACTTCATCTTTTTTATAGCTTCCCAAGTGGCACCATCAACATCCATTCCTTGCCATTTGATCAAAACCTAAGGGACATTCTTTACAATCCTCCATTATAGAACTAGCTTTGGACTTGCCAAGTATGCTTCATCCTCATCCATGAGCACAGGTAACTTGGCTTTGATCCGGGTTAAAGGTTAGACCCACCTTTTTGGTTGAGACACATAGAATACAAGGTGGATTCGGCTATCTAAGGGAAGGCGAAGCTTGTATGCGATGGAACCAACTTTTCCAAGAACCTTGTAGGGTTTGTAAAACCTTGGGGAGAGCTTTCTTTTCCTTCCATAAGACATAGAGGTTTGTTTGTACAGTTGAAGTCATAAAAAAACTCGTTCACTAACTTCAAGGGTGGCCTTTGTCCATTTCTTATCAAAGAATAGCTTCATCCAGTTTTGAGCTTCTTAAAGTTAATACCTTAGCTACCCGAGTATTTTATCTCGGTTTTGTAGCTAGAGGTCTACAACCACTTCTCGTGCATGCCCCAATATATAAGAAATAAGGTTAAAGGAGGCTTCCCAAACATTAACTTATATAGGGTCTTCTTGGTTAATGAGTGACATTGGTATTATGGTAGTATTCTGCCCAAGGAATCCAATGAACCTAGTCTTTAGGCTTGTCTCCCATAAAACACCGAAGATACGTTTCCAATGATTGGTTGGTGACTTATGTTTGACCATTCGTGTTGGGATGGTAGGTAGAAGAAAACCTAAAACGCGTTCCCTGGAGCTAGAAAAGTTTAGTCCATAATTTATTGGTAAACAAGGGATCCCAATCGTAAGTGATAGACTTAGGAAGGCCGAATAAACGGAATATCTGGTCAAAGAACAAACAAGCCACCATTTTTGCTAAATATGGGCGGGATAAAGGGAGGAACCTTGCAAACTTAGTCAACCGGTTAACCACCACATATATTGAATTTTTCCCGAGCGATGGAGGAAGCCCATCGATGAAATCCATCGATACTTCTTCCTAAATATTTTTCAAAATCAAAAGAGGTTCCAATAACCTAGATGGGAAGTTATTTTGCCACTTCTCCCGTTAATAGACTATACAATTCATGACAAATTTCAGCATATCTTGACAATGGTATTTCCAATAGAAAACAAAACAAACTTGTTATATATTTTTATGGAAACCTTTGTAGGTAAAACCATGCATTTGCTCTAGAATTTCTTTGATGAGGGCAAATTTTTCATGGATAAAAATTCTCCCTTTAAAATACAAAATAACATTAACGTCTTCCCATGGCTTGATAGATTCTCGACCTTGCACCTAACCAATGATGTCCTAGAGAACCGGATTGGAGGAATTTTCTTGTCGGATGGCTTTTAACCATAACAGAGTTAGGGTTGATACTGCCACAAGAGTCTTTTTTTGGTTTTCTACTAACTCTCTTTGGTTTTCTTGATTCTATAAGCTAGTTCCAAGTTTAGTTTGCCGAGATAAAGTATTCACCACCCAATTGGTAAGGCCAGGTTGGTATTCAATTGTAAAGTCAAATCCCATTAACTAAATAAGCCAACGTTCTTATGTTAGTGTATTGATGCGTTAAGACCATAGATAACGTAAACTTCACTTATCATACTTCACTACAAATCGCCATCTCAACAAGTAGTGTCACCAAGCCTGTACTAATAATACAAGCGCCAATAATTCCTTTTCATAAGTTGATAGTAAAAGATTTTTATCGTGTAACATTTTGCTAAAAAAGGCCATTAAATGTTTGATTTTGGGAGAGAATTATCCCCACAACCATTGCAAATGCATTACACTTAACTGTAAAAACTTGCTATGGTGGGGAAAGAACAAGGGCTTTGGTCATGGCCACCTTAAGCTGTTGAAAGGCTTCTTCAGCTTTATTGTTCCACTAGAAATGACCCTTTCTCAAAAGTTCTGTGAAGGGTCAAGCCAATACACCATAGTTACGGACAAAACATCGATAATAACTAGTTAGTTTGAGAAATCCTCTAAGGTCTTTCATTGAGCATGGACGAGGCCAATCCAACATGCAAGCAATTTTTTCTTTATTCACAGAGATGCCTTCTTGGTCTATCACGTGACTAAGGAACTGAACCCGAGTTTGGCCAAATGTACATTTCTCTTTTTTGGTGAAGAGCTTATACTACCTTAGGATTTTAAGCATCTTGTTAACATGTTTCATGTGTAGTGTCCAATCCTTATTAAAGATAAAGATGTTTTCAAAAACAATAAGGATGAACTTTTGAAGATACTTAGTGAAGATGGAATTCATGAGATTCTAGAATGTGGACAAAGCATTCATGAGCCCAAAAGGCATTACAAGGTATTTATAGTGACCAAAAGGAGTTCTAAATGTTGTTTTAAGGATATCCTTTACCTTGACTAGGATTTGGTGATAACCTGCTCGGAAATCTAGCTTTAAAAAGATACAAACTCCCTTAAGCTTATATAAAGGCTCATCCATTGTGGGAATAGGAAAATAGTCTTTAATGGTAAAAGCGTTGAGTGCTCTATAATCGACACAAAGCTACCAAGAACCATCATCTTTCCGAACCAAAAACATTGGAGAGGAGTATGGACTAACATTGGGGCGGACCATTCTACTTGCCAACAATTCCTTGAATAGTTATTCTATTTCGGCTATTTGGAAGAACATATTTTTGTAAGCTTATGCTGAAATGGGATAAGATCCTAGTTCCAAGAGAATCGTGTGGTCAAAGGAATGCCTAGGTAGTAGACCCTGTGGTTTTACAAAGACGTCTAAAAACACCCAGAGAAGACGATCCATGGAAGTTGTGTGAGGTGGAACAATGTTGTCTAGGAGTGTGTTCGTGAAACACTTGGTTTCGCTAATGGCCTAAAGTATTATGCCACTTGAGGCATGGGTTGTCGTTGACTTCGAAAAGCTGGCTGACTCAACACCATTCTTTTGGAAATCTAGTGGTTAAACACAATAGATCTATAAGAGAATCACCGTCTCTTCCTTTTGGATTTCCTTCCCGATTTGGTGTTCATCGAACACTTCATCATTGTGAGGTTGTGAGCCAAAAAGTTCAACTTGTTCACCCTTTGCAATGAAGGTCATATAGAGTTGGGAAAAGTCCCATTCAACCTTACTAAGAGTGTGGAGCCATTGAATGCCTAACACCGTGTTTGACCCTTGGAGGGAAAGCAAGTATAACTTGACCTACTATCAAACTCCTTGCAAGACAATGGGGACGGCTTGGCAACACCCTTGGCTCATAATTTTATCTCCATAAGCTATGGTGACTTTGAACTAGTCGAAAATGCCTTTCTTTAGGAAGTTGTGAGAACTCCTAGTGTTGAGTAGTACACTAATAGGATAGTTGTGCTCTAAAAGTAGTGCATTAACACGCATAGTCTAGGGGTTATTAACCTCGCACATTGCCGCACAAATAGCGTGCATGGAAATGTCTAGCACCTCTTCTTCAATTGTTGGTGCCTCAAGGCCTAAACTAACACCTGCTTCCAAGGGCTGGGGATTTTTTAGAAAGAAAAGGCATTTGCAATGATGGGTAGGAGAGTAGCATTCATCATAGTTGAAACATAGGCCTTATGTCTTTCTTTTCATGAGTTTCACAAGAGACAACTTCTTAATCAGAATAGGAGCCTTGGTTGGCGGTTTATCCCAGCTTTTTTTAGCAACAATTCGAACCATGGGCTTGTCTTAGCCTTTAACTTCATACATGTGAGCTAGCTCCAAGGCTTCTAGGAAGGTAATAGGTTTTGTGGCTTGGACTTCTATACAGATGGCTTCCTTTAACTTGCTGATAAACCCACTAATCATCTGCCTTGTGGTTATGGGATCAGACTTCATGGCGAGATGATCATAATGTTAGTGATAATCCTCAATAGAGCATGTTTGCTATAACTTTGTTAGTTCATCGTAAAAATCATGGAATTGGAAAAGCCCATACCTTCTAAACAAGGCATCTCTAAGTTGTTGCCAAGAAAGAATTTAGGTTAACAACATCTTTTTAAGCATTTGGAACCAAATGTGCACCTTAGCTTCAAGATTCCAAGAAGTGATAGGAACCTTGTTCTCTTTGGGTGTGTGGTTTAGCTCAAAGAACTAGTTAGTGTGGCAAACCCATTCGGTGGGATCTTTGCCACTAGCAAAGTGAGGAAACTTAAATTTCAGACCCTTGGATAGAAAAGGGGCATCATTCGTTATCCTTTTCCCTTTAGAGGACTCACTTGAGTCACATTAGACATCACTCTTCAGGGTATGAATTTGCGACTGAAGGTCACCAATTTGCTTTTCCATTCATAAGTGGAAGTTAGTGAGCTGTTGTTGCATGATTGCCATCATTTTAGAGAAATGATGGTTGAGGTTCTTCTTAAAAGGGAATTGCAACTCAACCATCATCGGTGATGGCTCTAATACCTTATTGTTAGGTTTAGAATATGTGGATCATTGCACTAGCTTGGATTGAAGGACAATGTCCTTAGTCTAGGGTTAATGTTTGTGATTTTTACCTATGGTGGTAGAAAGAGAGAGAGCTTTGGATTAACAAGGCCTATATTCAAAAAGACGGGAACATCTCAAGGAATTGAAGTTTTTGGGTTTACAAAATCTACCCATTACTTAGTGTTGCCTTTACTTATAACCTAACCATGTGTCCTAATGATTGACTGGGTGGGTTTTGGCAAGCGTGTATGCAAAAGACAAATACAAGCATGCAACATAGATAAGCATAGGCTGCATGCTAACCCCTCATAATTCATTAATGAATATAAAACAAACATCTTTCTCCCTCCCCATTCTTTTGATAACTCTACTCCCATACTTGCGTGCCTATGTTGAGGCCAAACATTGGCTTCGACATAACACAAAGTAACAAAAAAAACTATCTTTGGTTTTAGTCGTGTAGTGTGTGCCTTTATAACCTTTGCATTTCATTAGCAAAAAGTTTGCTTCAACCTTTATAAGAATTTTCATAATTGACATACTAAACGTTCATCTTGATTACAATATCAAAGGGAAAGCTCCTTGTAGATTTCTTGACTCTATGAAGGAATGCATTTTAAACATCCATCTAAAAAGGTTTTTAATAATGGGCAACGATAATAGTAATGGTCAAACAGATAATGATAGGCTTTGCCATAGGAGAGAGAACATCTTGATAACTAATCCATTCCCTTTAACTGTACTCATTGGCCACCAATTGTGTTTTATATCTTTTTATGGTGACATTAGTTTGATGCTTTACCTTATAAACTCACTTACAACTAACAAAACATGGATTAGAAGGTAAGAGAACTACATTCCATGTATAAATCCAATAAGGGTCTATAAGGGCTTCCTAAAAGACATTTTTAATATAATTTTTTCTTTTTGAATAATATAGTAATGCCTCGTGTTAACATTTGCAGATTTTTTTATTTTTTTATTTGTATGGTTGGCCCGTAAGTGCATCGGATCTCTTCTATATGATTCATTTTCATATAACAAAGTAGGCTACCATATTACTAAGACCCAGGCTAAGCCTTTTCTTGTTCAGGACTGAATGTCTTGTTCATGTTTCAAGCCAGGCTGAAAATCAACCCAGGTCCACAACTTAAGTAAAACGCATAGCTTGGCTTGGAGGAAAAATGGACATTTCACCTCACATTGGCTGATGTCGATGTTTCTAATGACCTAACGGAAAGAATGGGATAATATGTCGTTTGATTTAAAGAGAAATGAAGCCAACATTTCTCTCTATCTCTCTCTCGCTCTCTCTCTCTCGCAGAAAAAACGAACATAAAGTGCATAAACGATACATACGAAAAAATCTATTTAGCACACTAAGAAGCTGATTTGTTCAAAAAGATTATAGAAGCTCTTTAGTTTGATCTCTCTTAACACTTTCTCTTGAGTGTTTGATCTAGTTTATGTAAATAATGGATGATAACTCTATTTTTATAGAGTTATTTTAACTATTTTTAGGCAATAAATAATACAATGCTTATGAGAAATATTTGAATTCCTCTTTATTTACTTGAATTTGTCTTGTTTTTGTAGCATAAGGAGGCATGAAGAAAAAGAATAAGTATGGAGAACTTGATGTTTATTATATGACAAAATATGGTCAAAATATCAAGATTAAGAAAATCAAGATGGGCTTGGACTTTAGATTTTCCATTGTTATTAGGTTTTCTAATTAAATTAGAAAACCTAGTCATATTAGGAGTTCAAAGCCTAATTATTATAAGAGTTCAAGACCCAATTGTCTTTAGTCTCCAAAACCCACTTTTACTAGAATAAGAGATAGGTCTAAACCTACATCCTATTTAAGAGAAGAGAAGAGGCAAAAAAGGGAGAGGAGGAAATTGAGCACAACTCAAGAGAGAGGCCAAGAATTCAAGGTTTTCTTGAAGAGAAGACAAAAAGGGTGATAGACTTCTTGTTCTTGGATTCAAGATGCCTTCCTTGTTTCTTATTATTGTTCTTCCTCATTATTTCATTATGTTCTAAACTTCTTTTGTTAGAGTGAAGATGTAGCCTAACTATGATGATGTGAATTTCATAAGTTTTTATGTTTTGCAAGATATTTTATTTATGTGAGTTATATATTATTGTGCTTAATGCTTTTAAATAATTGGCCACCACTTGAATGATTTGATATGCATGTTAGAGACTGAAAGGTAATAATATGCAATTGCTTCTTATAATATATAACCATAAATTAAATGTGGATAGACATATACCATGTTATTTGTGTGGCTTTTGGTGATAAGATAATTGAAAGATTTATTGTAAACCAAGAATATTCACAGATCCTAATGCATTTGGTTTATTTCAATTCACATATAGAGATATAGTGAATTAATGAACTAAATAAGTTTACTATACCTAGACATAGGATAGTAAATAAATTAGGAAATTCCGCCATCACATAGTTAATATCATTCTTGCAGGCATAAATTATGAAAATTCATATTTAGTAGTTATGGTGAAATCGGAAGCTCTAACATGTTTCTCATCTTGATTTTTCCTACTTGGATTCAATTTTAATTAGTCTTGAGTTTTTGTTTTGAAAGTTTTAAATTTTAATTCATCATCAACGATATTTTGATTTGCTAGATAAATTTTAGGATTAATTTATCGTTAGTATTTAATTAGTTTAGTATTCACCAATCTTCGTGGGATGATACTTTTCTTATCATTATATTACTTGTTCGACATGTTCACTTGCATTTAAATTTCACCAATTAATGGATTAATACTTAAAGCCTTGCGTTTCTGTTCACACAATTTATTATTGATGGATGACCCAAACACATTTGCATCTATTGAGCTAGATTGCACTCTTATTTGATGCTTGGGTTGTTGGTCTTATAAGCTTGATTTGATATCCCTTATGAAGACCATTCGGTGATCTTGATTTTGGAAACCCTAGCAGTTCATTATTTGCGAGTTTTGTGTTCTTAGCACTGGTCCTTTAATTGTAAACATATATAGTGTTGAAGTGTTGCATGGAGCATTTGTGTTGACTGTAAATTATATACCTTGTTCACATTGCTCACGAGTTGAATAGATTTGGTTAAAACTAATGTTCAATTTTGCTGATTGATCCTATAAATATTATTACACATGATCAAGTTTCCAAAATGTATGTTCTTGTGTTTGATACTAATTTCCTTTGAACAAATATTGGATTGTGTTTGTGCAGCAAATTCAAACTGATATATATTCATTGGCTGTCCAAAGTTTGTTGAAAAAGCAATACTTGAAGATGTTTATGTAAGGTGGACAAAGTTGATGAGGCTCTCAAGTTGTTCGTGAAAATGGAGAGATTGGGTTGTAGTCCAAATACTGTAACTTATAACTCTATGATTAATGGTTTGTGTAAGGTGGACAAAGAGGCTATTGAGTTGCTCATGAAAATGGAGAGAATGGGTTATAGTCAAGATACTATAACTTATAACTCTATGATTAATGATTTGTGTAAGGTGGATAGAGTTTATGAGGCACTTGGGTTGTTCATGAACATGGACAAACTAGGTTGTAGTCCAAATACTATAAATTATACCTCTATGATTAATGGTTTGTGTAAGGTGGACAGAGTTGATGAGGCTTTTGGGTTGTTCATGAAAATGGACAAGCTAGATTGTAGTCCAAATACTATAACTTATACCTCTATGATTAATCGTTTGTGTAAGGTGGATAGAGTTGATGAGGCAGTTGAGTTATTCATGAAAATGGAGAGATTGGATTGTAGTCCAAATACTATAACTTATAACTCTATGATTGATGGTTTGTATAAGGTGGAGATAGTTGATGAGGCACTTGAGTTGTTCATGACAATGGACAAACTAGGTTGTTATTCAAATACTATAACTTTTACCTCTATGATTAATGGTTTGTTTGAGGTGGACATAGTTGATGAGACGCTTGGATTGTTCATGACAATGAAGAAATTGGGTTGTAGTCCATATACTATAACTTGTACCTCTACGATTGATGGTTTGTGTAAGGTGGATATAGTTGATAAGGTGCTTGGGTTGTTCATGACAATGGACAAACTGGGTTGGAGCCCAGATACTATAACTTATACCTTTATGATTGATGGCTTGTGTAAGGTGGACAGAGTTGATGAAGTGCTTGGGTTGTTCATGAAATGGACAAACTGGGTTGCAGTCCAAATACTATAACTTATACCTCTATGATAGATGGTTTGTGTAAGGTGGGTAGAGTTTATGAGGCGCTTTGGTTGTTCATAAAAATGGACAAACTGGGTTGCAGTCCAGATACTATAACTTGTACCTCTATGATTGATGGTTTGTGTAAGGTGGACAAAGTTGATGAGGCACTTAGGTTGTTCATGAAAATGGACAAACTGGATTGCAGTCCAATTACCATAAATTGTACCTATATGATTAATGGTTTGTGTGAGGTGGATAGAGTTGATGAGGTGTTTGGGTTGTTTATGAAAATGGACAAATTGAGTTGCAGTCCAAATACTATAACTTGCACCTCTATGATTAATGGTTTGTGTAGTGTGGACAGAGTTGATGAGGCACTTCGGTTGTTCATGAAAATGGACAAGGTTGGTGGTAGTCATGATGTTATCACATTTAGGATCCTCTAGTTGGGTTTGCTTGTTTGTTCGCTGAGGGAAAAGCCACCTGTGGTAGAGGATAGTTACATTTCTAAAGTATCAGGGTTAAGGTCAATGCCATCAAATAGCTAGACAACGTCTGCCCCCATCCAAACAGATTTGTGGTCACTGTATTTCATTCAGTGACGCTGTGTAGCCACAGTGGTTCTATCTACGTGTACCTAGGAGAAAGTGCTAGAAAGATGTCTCTTTACTGTAATGTTATGTCAGAATACCAGCTAGAGGATTGAATTTACTATCCTACCAAGTTAAAAATTTGGAAAACTTTAATATAACATGAGACTAAGTGGCAATTTTCAGTTAAAAACATTGCTCAATACTTTACTTCCTTTAAAGTATTCCATTTCACAAGTTGAGTCCCACTTATTAAGAGGGGATCTAGTCCACATGTGGGACAGGGAAGAGGGCATCAAAATGTAATTAATTATCAAAATCGTTGATGATTCAAACATTTTTGGTTGTATTCCATATTCCTGCCATCTTTGTCTTATTTTCCTTGTTAGTTTCGATTGTAAAGCCATGACAAAGAGTTTCTATTAAGCCTTCCATGTCAATCGCTTAGTCAATTTCAGTAAAAATTGTTTTTTTTTTTTTTTTTTTTTTATCTACAAATTAGGAAATGTTGATCCTCATACATTTTATGAGTACAGACTGCATTCTGCCATCAAATGTCTGTCACCTTGATGTGATTGGAACCTTTCTTTATTTCTGTATGCAGCACCCTGGAAATATTGCTGTTGATGATGTCAATGGTGGAAGGTTGATCTTTTATGATTTTGGAATGATGGGAAGGTGTTTTCTGGACCCTGTGCAATCTACCATGAGATCCACTTATATAATTTGTCCGATGGCGTCTGTCTTACGCATTTACTGTCTGCACTTGCAGTATCAGTCCAGATATTAGAGAAGGTTTGCTGGAAGCATTCTACGGTATTTATGAGAAGAATCCTGATAAGGTAATTATTGTCACGGAAAAACTATGGCCATTATTGGGGTTACCATATATTAATGCTACCATGTTTCCATGCTTGGTTGCAATGTACTTATCTGTGGAGATTCTTGTGCTAGTACAGGTCCTTCAGGCAATGATTCAGATGGGTGTTCTTGTGCCTACTGGAGAGTTGACTGCCGTCAGACGAACCGCACAATTCTTCCTTAACAGGTACACACTCTGAAGATAGTCATAATGAACATTGTAATTATTTTCACGGAAAAGCTATGGCCATTATTGGCGTTACCATATATTAATGCTACCATGTTTCCATGCTTGGTTGCAATGTACTTATCTGTGGAGATTCTTGTGCTAGTATAGGTCCTTCAGGCAATGACTCAGATGGATGTTCTTGTGCCTACTGGAGAGTTGACTGCCGTCAGACGAACCGCACAATTCTTCCTTAACAGGTACACACTCTGAAGACAGTCATAATGAACATTGGGTGGAAAATTTTTCAGTGTCCCTTCTCTATCTTCTCTTTCTTTTGTTTCTTAAATATTCAATTTGCTCACAATGTATTTCCTTTCTTTATTTAATATTTTATTCCATTGATTTCTAGAGAAAACAGAAACAAGCCTAAACCTTAGTGATGCCTTGTGCAGAATGCTCCTATGTAAGGTTAAGTGTAATACTCAAAGGACACTATCAATGCCTCTTGGTGACCATTTATTGCAATTGCACAATAGAGCCGACATAGAAGGCTTTGGAAATCTACCTGACAAGAAAATACTAGATTTTTGGTCTAGTGTTAATAGTTATGTCATCCTTTTTGTCATTGCAACACTTGTGTAATGATTAACTTAAAGGTAGAATTAAGTTTTGCTGACTTCGGCTACAGTTAATTTTTTTGTCTTATTACTGTGTTGGGATGACATTGTATCGTTATTGGTAATGCTATTGCACTCTGAACCTCAAATAGGGACTTGAATCCTGTGTAACATCAGTAAACAAAGAAGTATAGCCAAACATGGTTAGAAATATTTTCTGATCAATAGAATTCCGTGGTGACTGTTTGCAGTTTTGAAGTGCGTCTTGTTGCTCAAAGAAAAGATAGAGAGATGGCAGCGACAGAACTTGGTTTTAAAAAGCCATTTAGCAAGCAGGAAAGAGTAAAGAAAAAGAAACAAAGGCTAGCTGCAATTGTTAGTTGTGTGGATAGATTTTATGCTTGTAATAATTGTTTGTAGATATCTGATACAGAAACTGTTTGGCAAAATAACTTGACTACTAAGTAGATGTGCTATGCCTGATACATATAACACATGCCAGGGTATTTGGTTGGTTCAGAATAGAAATAAGAAGTTGGGGTTTTAAATTTGTAAGGCCTGTTCTCGGTAACAACAATGAATCCCCATTCTTCTGCTCCTTACCTGTGTATAAAATAAGAACTGGTTACTTTGCTTTGTTGATCTGTTATGTGATTACAGGGGAAGATTTATTAGCCATTGCAGCAGATCAACCATTTCGACTTCCTGCTACATTCACATTTGTTGTTAGAGCATTTTCTGGTAACACACAATGACCTTGGTGGCTCTGTTGATATCTGTTGCAATGAAAATCAGAATAGTAAACTATTGTCATCTTGGCAGTTTGGATGGCACTGGGAAGGGCCTTGATCCTCGATTTGATATTACTGAGATTGCTAAACCGTGAGTGCAATCTTAGTGTCATCCAGTTCTCTGAAGTTTAGGAGGCTATAGGTCCTTTCTATCTCACTGCTTTTGATGCTTTACCTTGTAGCTGTGCTCTGGAATTGTTAAGGTTTCGGGAAGCAGAAATTGAAGTTATATTAGACGCAAACCTAACTCTCTTTATTCTATTGTAATCCTTGCATGTTGATTGAAGTTTATATCCTAATTTCTTAGTGAACCATATCAATATCCTAGGACCTCAGAAAGAGATGGGACAGACAGTCTCGTGCATTCTACAACTTATTCAGACAGGCTGACAGAGTTGAAAGGCTTGCAGAGATAATCGAAAGACAAGTACTTTGTGAAAATTCTTTGATGTGCTCATACGCTACATAGATTGTGTGGGTTTCTAATTGAAGTTCATTATCCATTTAATATAGGAGCAAGGTGATCTTAAACTATGATTTATAAAGTGAGAGTATATAATTTGTCTCCTAGTTATTTTATGATAGAAGAACTTCAAAAACTTACATATTTTGATAAGTCTTTGTCTACAGTGTCTATATATACCTCTTGAGTGTGAAAACTCATTTAAATAACTTATTTACTTCCTTTCTATTTGAGCAATAAAAGTGCATAAAACATTAAAGGTTTTTAGAGATGACATTATTTCGTTTTTATTAATTTCTTAAATTTCAAAATTTTTTCTAATAATCATTGTCTTGATATTCTTACTGTCTCGTAATAGTTATAATAGATATCAAATAATTAAAATTGAGTAATTTAAAATTTATCAATAAATCAGTGTAATTCCGTATAATTTAAGACATGGTAAGACCTTAGGCAAGTCCAACCAAGCCTTCAAAACTCATAGGTTACAAGGGCCCTTGTGGCCTTTTTAATTCCTTTTTGTTTTTAGTGATCCCTTTATTGGGCCCTTAAGGCATGGGCTTTATTGCTAATTATGATCACGCTTTAGTGGGCTTTGTACCAACATTCAATGGGCCTTTAATTTTGGGCTTCCCCATGTATAGCCCAACTCTTGTATCGTCCAAGTAATTGGACCTTTTTTTAATTTCAATGAAATCGCAACGGTCCCATTCTTCTTAACGGAAAAAAGAGAGAGAGAGAAGAGAAAAAAAAAAAAAGACCTAGGGCAATTGTGTAATTGCAGGAATTTGAATTTTGATATTCTCCTTGTACATTTTACACTATAAAATATGCTTTAATTTCTCAGTGTGGGTGCCGGACCTTTGAAAAATCTTGTGCTTCTTCAAAAAAATTAATTATAATTTTTCTTATCCTAAACCTTTTTGGATGTTATTGTTAGCCTAATTGTATTAGGCTTTCTAAAAGGTATGTTATATGAATGTTTGATCTAATAAAGTGAGTCATATGAATTCTAGTTTAATAGAATATGAATCGGCTAGTGTGGACTATGGCTTACCGAATAAGATTGTGATAAGTGAGCATGTTTGATAACACATAAGGATTGTGTTAAGTCCTATCTTCTAACTTAGAGCATATAAATGTACCAAATAGAATTAGGGTTATGAGTTTTCATTATGCAAAGTTAATTTCTTAGATTTTTTCATTAAGTCAATACATTTTCTATGAGAATAGAGAATAAGCACTCGAGTAAGGTCTTTTCTACATTTATGGATCTTTGATATGGACAAAAAAGACCGTAAGAATGGTAATGTTTCTTTATTGTTTTTACGTTATTTTTTATTAAATTGGTGTCTTAGATCTAACTAAGTACATATCCAATTATTGATTGGTTTTGTTTCTTTGAGACAATTTTTCTTACATGTGGTATCAAAGCCAATGTTGGGCCTATGCTTCGTAATCCCCTACACTTTGAAATTTGACTTTAGTTCACTTGCAATGCTTGTATCAACATACAAGTTAAAAGAATATTAAAAATGAGTGTTATTTTACATTGGAAACATAAGGATGAGCTCTTTGACTTATAAGTGACGACAAATTTTTATTTAATGTCTTAAGATTTTGAGATGGAAACTTACACTCTAATATGGTATTAAAGTCATTTTAGGTCAAGTCTAAAACCCAAATAATTGTTTTCTTGGGTTACTTTTTATGTTTTCAAAAACACAAGGGTAAAAAATGATTGCTAGTACATGCCCCTACCAATAGTAGATATGACTGGACGTCATGTTCACATGCAAGCAAAAGCAAACAATCCCCATAAGTCATGCCAAATCCCTAAGCTAAGATAAGCAATTGGGACAAGTAGCAGGTCAAGCATATTCTTAAACCAAATTACATCATAGGAAGCCACAGACTCAACAATCATTAATTAAATGACTAAAACAATCTCATAGGAGATCTAGAACAACAAGTACAAATGCAGTGCAAAAGGGAACCAGTATAGACATCATGCCCGGTGTGCTCACGAACATCTATACACAAGCAGTGAAAATAAAATAAAGTTCACTTCCTAGGATCGCTTAGGGGTGGGGGGTAGGGGTTTCTTTGTCATGGACTTGCAAGGATGCATGTTTACCGAAACTGGAAGCAACTAAACCTAAATTGCGAGAATTATCATAACAATAAAATACTAAAGACAAGTTATATCTCGAAAGTCGTACATCGTCTCATTTTAAGATTAAAGACAAATTACTTCTCAAAACCCGCACCTTGTTTCATTTCAAAACCCTTAGATATCTACCAAATATGTACACTGTTGATGTAGCTCTAAACATGCAATTCCAAAAGAAACCACGATATTTTCAAAGACATCACTTAATTGTCTTCCACCTTCTTAAGTTTTTTCTTTAACCTCATAGCTTTCCCAGCAGCAATTGCGAAAACATCATATCCTGTTCTGGTACTGAATCTGGAGCTGCTGCAACTTAAACTGGAGCTGCTGCTGCTGCGCCCTCTGCTCAAGCTGCTGCCACCGCTGCTCCACCCACTGCTCGAGCTGCTGCCGCCGCTGCTCTGCTGACTGCTCAAGCTGCTCCCGCTCCTGCATGCGCTGTTCGTGCAGCTGCTGCTCGAATTGCTACCGCCGCGGCTCAAGTTGCTGCGGCCGCTGTTCGAGTTGCTGCTGCTTGACCTGCTGCCGCAGCTTCTCTAGCTCCCCTTGGCGACGATGCTGGTTAAATGTCTTCTTGCCTGCCTTGTCAAATGCCTTTTTGTCTACCTTGTTAAATTCCACACAAATTTCCTGCACAGCTTGAGGAAAGCACTTGACTATTTTACACTGGCACGGAGCAGACAACTTACTCTTAACCTCATAAGTGAATGCCTGGATATCCGCTGGGGCAACAAAACCTCTGTGAAAGAGCAAATATTACCGTCAGTGAAGGCAAGAAACTAAAATACTAGTTGTAGTCAACCTAGCAAATGAGACAACAAGAAACACACATGCAAACAAAAACGAACCAAATAACCATCCAAACCTTGAAATGAACACTCCAAAAGATTTGCATATGACCTACAACTTCATCAAGAATATTTCAAACCTATTATCTGCATTTCAAATATACTAGAATTTCCAAACTCTCCTCTCAAGATTATAACAAAGATTCTTGATGACTTTCAAGTTGATTCTCAGGAGTTGACCAATTAATAGATGTTTCACACTGACAATTTTGGAAACATCGCATACCACATGTTCCAGCGCTCAACTCTTTGATGTAGGAGCTACTAATACTTGGGCCTAGATGCGTCTGCATCACACTCTTCAGCACCAAAAGTTTGCTATAATCATCTAAATAGGTTTGTTATCACCATCTACATACTTTCTAGAATCCCAAAACTAACGTAACCATACAATGGAAATCAACTTAGTATTTAGCACAATGCACTCTTAATGTTCAGCAACAAAGGAGGTAATATTCATTGTCTAACTTCCAGAGTGAAATTGCAACGTTGTACGAGAAGAAGGAAACCCATAAAGATCCGTCGTCTCCTAATGACACCCCCAATACCTTTGTTTAAGATCTCACAAAGGCAATCACAGTGGACTTTGATTATTGGCGCCATCTTTCATAGGCAATATACCAATATCAGATTCCCCACAATCATGGAGATAAACTGAACAACCACTACAAGTTCCCATAAATTTTTGAATGATACCCTAAAAGGCCCACAGTTCACAAGAGTATGAGTATAAGATATTATCTATTCTACAGGGATACTATAGTTTAACAAGTTAGTATGCAACCAAGTCATTTCACTGTGCGGAAAACTTTGGAGTGGGTGTTGTACTAGTTTTGTGCTCTTGTTTGCCTTTCAAAGCATGTTATCTCTTTAGTACAAAGCCCAACAAAGAAGAACCAGTTAATACATTTGGGAGACATGAACACAAGATAGGAGGTGCAAAAAAGCCCAATCTACACATCGTCCAACATGTCAACCAATGTAACATTTCCCAATTAGTTTAAATCAATTTGTCCAACTTAACTTAGGAGACATCGAACATAAGGTCATACATATCCATGTTGGTGTTAGGTTCTTGTTAAAAGCTCAAGGAGCTAGGATCCAAGCAAGCACACCAACAAGAACCACCATCACACGATTTTACACGGAAATAAGAGATCTAGGCACACACACACCCACAAAAGGAAGACACTATTTTTAGAGTGGTTCGGCCAAAGCATGCCTACGTCTACTATCACCATTGCTGGCCCCTTTTCCTTCTCATTAGGAACAATTTGGAGTATTACAAGCTACAAGCTCACTACCGGATGAGCTGACCAGATTGCTATAGTGCTGCTGCTGCGTGGTCTCACTTGCTCTACACAATCTCACGCTCAAACTCACTTCTCTCTCTCCTTCTCCTACCCATTAAATGACCTAAGAAGGGTATTTATAATATTGCCCTTATTCACCTATTCTAATCCAAATATCCCTAGGGGTTAGGAAGGTCATTTCACCTTTACTAAATATTAGAAATTCCTAACAATTCTCCCCTTAATTTGAAATAATTAGTGCAACATCCCTGCACAATAGGTGAAATGCCGCATCCAACAGAGAAAAAAATCATGTGACCATAATTAGTGCAACATCCCATATATCCAGCAGAGTATATCATAAACCAGAGCAATCCAATTCAAAGAAGTCCACTAATAAACCAACAAAGACATTCTTAATCATGTGACCATAATTAGCATTGAAAAAATCAAGACAAAGGCACCAAGCAATATCATACTCTAAACTTCATCTTTGTCATCCTTGATGGTCTATTAAATCAATCCCTTAATGCTAAAACAAATCAGAACCTAACAACATTCAAACATGGGTTCTCCAAAAAAAAATTGCATTTTTGAACCTCCCTAAACTTCAGAATCATGATCCAATTATACTATTAAACATTGCTCATAATTCTGTCCAAGATTGGCTAAAAAATACCTGAGAATTTTCTGGACCGCGCGTGGGGTTCACGCGCTAAATTCTTTGTTCGCACGTGGGCTTCATGCGCCTTCCGCGCATGCACATCACGCGCCCAGTGCAGTCACGCACGTGACATCACGTGCCCAGCGCAGTCGCGCGCTTGCATCTCACGCGCCCAACACTGTACCCGCGGGTTGACCCGCGTAGCGACTCGGCGTTGATTCAGCCGTTTTCAACCACTTTTCTGGCGGATTTTCGTCGCCAATCATCTTCTGCTGGGCCGATACATCATTCGCACACCTTGGATTTCCAGATATATAGCCGGTTGCTTGATTTCGCTGCCATCCGTGACATTCGCAAACTGACCCGGCTTTTTTGGCCACACGCCTCTGCTGTTCACTGATCCGACATTAGGGATGGAACCGTAATCTTCCACAGATCATACAGCTACCCCTACTTTTCTTCCAGACACCATTGATCACCACAGATCCACCAAAGTCTTCTCCGCCATTCATTTGTGATTCAATGGGTACTGTAATTCGGGTCACACCCGACCCATTTTGCATCTCAATCCAACTCTCGGCCCAACCTAGCGGACTTGGGCCTGTACTCAGCCTGACATTCTAACCCGTTTCCTCGACCTATCTTCAATGGGCTTGGGCCTAACCGGCCCAACTTCTGGTCCGCTCACTGAAGCCCGTCTCCAGTGGGCTTGGGCCTTCCCATGGGCTTGCTTGAGGCCCAACTAGTTAGCCTGTGTAATCTAGGCTCAACCCGGCCCATAATTCAGATCCTCTGACCCATTCATCTCTTGACTCGATCCAGATCCATAACCCGAGCCCGTTGACTTGGACATGACCCAGTTGACCATACCCGATCCATACTCGGATCCATGGATCTGTCCGATCCACAGCTCACCCGCACGTGTAGTGCATGCGCCTTATCTGATCACTTAATCCGCTGCGCCATGCGTGTAGGGGATACACTTGATCCGTTTCACACTAGATCACCCATGCGCTTGATCCAGTCCGCTCCAGACTCGGATCCGCACACCTCTATTCGGGTCCCGAATTGGGTTGTACGACCTAGTTTTGCACTTTGCTGGCGCTGACGCTGCTGGTGTCGATTCTACCACCCACGGGGGCCGTCCAGTGACCAACCTTCAACGTTTGAAGTGAAAAACTCCAAATTTGTAGATCTTAATGCCCTGATTCTTGATTTGGCCTCTGTTTCTCCAAAAATAGCTTCTTTCCACTGTTTTGAGCTAAAATAGGTCCGAGAAGGGTTTCCTCCAAACCCACTCAAAAACACCTCAAAAAACTATTGATCTGAGGCCAAATCTTCAAGAAAACACTAAGGAGAAGTCATTTACCTATTTATAAGTGCCGATGTAGCTCGATCTTGCTCGATCTAGCTCAAAATCGTGCGATTCTTCAAGCTTCAAAACTGAAGCTCCATTGAACCCATGCACTGCTTCTAGCTCCGAAACCCATCAACCTAGCTCTAATACCACTTGTTAGGTTCTTGTTCAAAGCAAGCACACCAACAAGAACCATCATCACACGATTTTATTCAAAAATAAGAGATCTAGACACACACACACACAAGAGGAAGATACTGTTTTTAGAGTGGTTCAGCCAAAGCATGCCTACATCCACTGTCACTGTTGTCGGCCCCTTCTCCTTCTCATTAGGAACAATATGGAGTATTACAAGCTACAAGCTCACTGCCGGAGGAGCTGACCGAATTGCTATAGTACCCGCACAGCAACGTGCAGCTGCTGCGCGATCTCACTCTCTCTATACAATCTCACGATCCAAACTCACTTTTCTCTCTCTTGCTCCTACCCATTAAATGACCTGAGAAGGGTATTTACAATATTGCCCTTCTTCACCTATTCTAATCCAATATCCTTAGGGGTTAGGAAGGTCATTTTACCTTTACTAAATATTACAAATTCCTAACAATTCTCCCCCTAATTTGAAATAATTAGTGTAACATCCCTACACAATAGGTGAAATGCCACATACATAACCTCTGAGCCATCCAATTGTTGAGCATTCCCTTAACGTCGATCCACCATCCTAATAAGCACATCAGCTACATCGGGAGACGTCTCCCCCTCAGCTTCTCAAGCTCTTCCTCCATCACCAATGAAGGGTATCCATGCTGAAAAATGCATCATCCTCGAACGGTCCATTAGAATTTCTAATTTGGCTCCTTTAGGAAAACTTTACAACCTCATGAAGCTTCAAAACGAAAGCTCCATTGAACCCGTGAACTACTTCTAGCTTTGAAACCCATCAACCAAGGCTCCGATACCACTTGTTAGGTTCTTGTTAAAAGGTCAAGGAGCTAGGATCCAAGCAAGCACACCAACAAGAACCACCATCACACGATTTTATGTGGAAATAAGAGATCTAGGCGCGCACACACACAAGAGGAAGACACTGTTTTTAGAGTGGTTCGGCCAAAGCATGCCTACGTCCACTGTCACCGTTGCTGGCCCCTTCTCCTTCTCATTAGGAACAATAGAGTCTCTTTTCTATAATCACCAAGGCAAACAATACATCAAGACTATCTACCAACTGCAAAAGTAAATGCAGTCAATGCCTTTGATAGTGTTTTCACGAAACCTTTCCAATTGGCATTGTAAATCTACATACCACTTGCTTTGTAATTTAAGTAATTACATCACCACCTAGGACATTAAAAAACATTACCATATTTACATTTCTTATGTTCCAAAGAACTGGACGAAGTATTTTTCTAGATTTGGTGGTAGCTTCCAATCTTCAGCCCTACATATCTATAGAGAATTGACAAGATCAAATTACCACATCACCTAAGAATTCTACATATAAGTAAAACCATTCAAGCACCATTAGTTAAATATATGTAAAAAAGATCTGACTTGCATCAATCATCAATTCGAATAACGTTGGTCCATACCTAGTTCTGAAGTTTTAGTGTAACTCTTGAGGACAAGGGTTTGTTAAGGGGTGGGGATTGGCATGATCTATTCAAAGTCAAGATTCTGTTAAGATAAAGACTAGATAAAACTTCTAGATGATTAGAGATAAGATAGGGTCTGTTGAGGATAGAAGAAGAATTGCAAAAAGACTCTAGAAGATAGACAAGGAGGTGTAGAGGCTCTATAAAAACAACATGCAAAGGGCTAGGGTGGAGGCATCCTAAGTCAAAAGTATTTAAATAATTTTAACGATTAAAATTTAAATGCTTTTAGTGCAATTAGCCTTCCATTGTCTCCCACTATTATATTAGGTTACTAGAATTACTGTGAGACTTTGTTGTTCCACATCACTTCATTGTTTTCCATTGAGAATTAATCAAGATTGTTACAATAGTTCTTCATATTTGAACCAAAAAAAGAGAGAGAAACAAATAAATCCTTGGCATCCACGCAACCAACACTTTAGTTACCTATTCATTTTACTTCTATATCTAACCTTGTTTCCATTTAGTGTTCAGGCCTCATGGCATAATCAAAGGAAACCTTTAACAATCACTTTGGGAAGAGTTATTGTGAGAGGAATTTGACTGGCATAGAATTTAGCAAAACACGATATAGAGTGTATGTCCTAATTAAAAATTAACAAAAATATTGCACATTTGATGCTCTAAATCTTAACCTCCTCCTGCAAGGCAACGTAAGCTAAATATGAGTGGATGAAGCATTGAGGGGAATAATGCCGAAGGAGAAATCCTTATAGATCACAACGGAAGTTTCATCATGGCTTTGTCCACCAAGCTAAATCCTAGCACTAGTGTAGAGGCAGAAGCTTATACCTTGTTGAAGGGCCTTAAAATAAGCCATGCAAGAAGTAAAGCACCCCAAGTTATTGAATCAAACTCTTTTTATTAAGTTTAGTGTTTGCTCTAAAAATGAAAAACCTCATGAAAATTGTAGTATGTCATACATATATGTTTATCTACGATTCCTTTAAATGCACTTGTACATCATGTGCATCATGAAGAGAATATAGTAGCGGATCATCTAGCCAATTATGGCCATGCCATTCAAAATGAGACAATTTTCAATCAACCTAACTCATTGTTTGATCCATGCTTAGATGTTTACGTAAAACATTAATTACAATTAGGTAGTTATAGGCCACTAAAGAGTTAAGCAAATATATTGCCCAATGTATTTTATATTTCTACTTTTACTTATCTGTGGTAGATTAATACATAAACAATTAAATTTTCTTTTAAGGATTAGAATTATACTATGTCCTTTCCATTTATTTGAGTTATGATTATTACTTCTAGTCTTGTTGTTATTAATAAAATTTGTTAAGAAATCATCCATATTTTTTTGACAAAATAAATAAATAAAAATAAGGAGTGTGAAAGAAAAAACAGACCTTGGCAGGGCAAAGAGGGGACCCTTTCTTGTACTTGGCAACGATAAGATCACCGGGACCTAACTAGCTCTCGCCCTTAACCTTGTTCGCCCTACCTTTACACGCTAGATGCATAGTGCTTGATGGAGCCTCAAAAGCCCTAAATTTTAGAATCACAAGATCTTTTCCCCAACAAAAATGCCCTAGAGAAATCATCAACTTGAAGACTTTGGACCTTTTGTCGCCAGAAGTGAGTGTCATAAGTGACAAAGGTGCTAGGGCATCGGAGGAATTAAGAAACTGTTAGAACCGGAGATAAAAAGAGAAATATATAGAAAGTATGGAATCGTGGGGTGTTAAAGTTGGTTGTCATCCCACATTGGATCTGGTTGCATAACTTTGGTGTGTAGGGGGTTTATGAAGCGGAGGCCCAACTTGGCTCTAATACCATATTAGAGTATGAGGGTCTATCCTAAAACCTTAACGTATTAGATGGGGAATTCTATTCATTTATAATACCACAGGCTCGTCATCTCACTCCTAATGTGGGACAACACCCACTTTCAACACTCTCATTTTCTTGCATGTTGACATAAGCATTGCAAATGGACTAAAGCTTAACTTCCGAGTGTTGGGGTTTATGAAGCAAAGGCCTATCCTTGGCTCTGATACCATATTAGAATGTGAGAGCCCATCCCAAAACCTTAAGGCATTAAGTGGGGCTAATATCAGATTAAATGGGCCCTCCATATACTACCTCAAAAGACACCTCAAGGGGTAGGTGGAGGGACCCATATATAAGGTCATAGGCTTTGGCAACCAAATCCGATGTGGGACGACAGCCAACTTTAACATGGGGAGAGATAGATTAAGACTGTTGGGGAGAGAGGCAGACGGGACAAAAGCAAAATAGATGAGACAGAGAATGGCTTGAAGTTTGAGGTAGGGTCTAAGACAAAGTCATAACTTTCGAGATTCCTTTGAGTTGTTCTTAAGTGGGAGCCAAGGGGCTTTTGCTAAGAAGGGCCACTTCTTTCCATACATTAGAATGGGTTTGGGCCAATTAACCCAGCCACCAAAAAATTAGGGATAGGATATATGATGGTTTGACTCAATATTGGCATTTGAAAGCTTATTTGCCCGTTGAGATTGAGTTATTATGACAAACCTTATTTATGTATTTCTTCATAATACGCATATGTATTTGTGTATTTCTTTATCAAGAAAATAGTTCGTAGATTACCACATAGCAATGGAGAAAAAAACTTGTTTGGTGCTACTTAATTTATATCTTCATGTTAAAGGTCATAACACATATTGAACCAATTTATTAGGTTATTAATTGACTTTTGTGTTAAAATATTGTTCTTATTATTTTCATATTATATGCATTTGTATCTATATACATCACCATCTTTTGTCAAATAAAAGGTGATTTCTATTACAAGTTAGATACAAGATATTTATCTTTTATTCTATAAAGAAAATATACTTGAATTAATAAAAACTGAAGCCAAAGATGATTTATAAAGTGAGAGCATATAATTTGTCTCCTAGTTGTTTATGATAAAAGAACTTCAAAAACTTACATATTTTAAGAAGTCTTTATCTACAGTTTCTATATATACCTCTTAAGTGTGGAAACTCATTTAAATAACTTATTTACTTCCTTTCTATTATAGAAACAAAAGTGCATAAAACATTAAAGGCTTTTAGTGATGACATTATTTCATTTTTATTAATTTATTAAATTTCAAAAAAATTTCTAACAATTGTCATCTCGATATTCTTATTGTCTTGTAATAGTTATAATAGGTATCAAATAATTAAAATGAGTAATTTAATATTTATGAATAAATTAGTGTAATTCCTTATAATTTAAGACATGGTAAGACCTTAGGTAGGTCCAACCAAACCTTTAAAACGCATGGGTTACAAGGGTCTGTGTGGCCTCTTTCATTCCTTTTTTGTGTTTAGTGATCCCTTTATTAGGCCCTTTAAGCATGGCTTTATCGCTAATTATGATCGCCCTTAAGTGGGTCTTGCACCGACATTCAGTGGGCCTTTAATTTCGGGCTTCCCCACGTACAACCCAACTCTTGCATCATCTAGGTAATTGGGTGTTTTTTAATTTCAATGAAATCACCATGGTCCCATTCTTAACAGAAAAGATAGAGATAGAGAGAGAGAGAAAAAAAAAGACATAGGGCAATTGTGTAATTACAGGAATTTGAATTTTGATATTCTCCTTTTACATTTTACACTATAAAATATGCTTTAATTTCTCTTAAGTGTGGGTGCTAAACCTTGAAAATCTTGTGCTTCTTCAAAAAAATTAATTATAATTTTTCCTGTCCTAAACCTTTTTTGATGTTACTGTTAGTTTAATTTTATTAGGCTTACCAAAAGGTGTGCTATATTAATGTTTGATCTAATAAAGTGAGACATATGAATTCTAATTTAATAGAATATGGACTAGCTAGTATGGGTTGTGGCTTACCAAATGGGACTATAATGAGTGATCTTGTTTGGTAGCACATAAGGATTGCAGTAAGTCCTATCCTCTAGCTCAAAATATATAAATGTACCAAACAGAATTAGGGTTACAACTTTTCATTATGCAAAGTCGTAATTCCTTAGGTTTTCTCATTAAGCCAATGCATTTCGTATGAGAATAGAGGATAAGTACTCGAGTCAAAAGGTCTTTCCACATTTATGGATCTTTGATACAAACAAAATAAATCGCAAGAACAATAATGATTCTTTATTGTTTTTATGTTATTGTTTATTAAATTGGTGTCTTAGATTTAACTATGTACATATCCAATTGTCGGTTGGTTTTATAGTAAGGGTTTTTTCAGTATAATTAAAGGATTCAAGCTCTAGTTTTATTTAATACAGGACACTATTAGGTAGTCATACCTAGATGTAGAGTGGGAATTTAAGAATATTGTAATAGGAGTTAAATAATTTGTTCACCTTCTATTGTGAACTTGATCTGTCTTTTGGTCTTTAATTAGATCTCTTGCATTTTTGGCTCTTTCATTTGCTAACATCAATGTATTAACTCATAATTGTTTTCCTTGTTAGCTATGCAGCAGCGAAATGATTTTCTAAAGGCTCCATTAAAAAAAGGTTTTGCAGCATGTATCTCATACAATTGTGCTCTCCATTTTTCTCTATGATGACTAATGCATGAGTACAATCATGATGATATTGCTGATTACTTTGATTGCAGTAGGATAGCCTTCTTGTTTTTCTCAATTGTTTCTTGGAAATATTCCTATTTATGGCTTTCTCAGGGTTTTCAAGGTATTTTTGGGAGCATTAGCTGCAACTAAAAGGTTTAAAGGTTTCAAAAGGGGTGAGAGATTGGTTTGTTGGTGGACTTGTAAATGAAAGAAAACACATATGAAATTTATGGCTGCTCTAAGTAGCATGATCATTGGCACAGATGCTAGAAATCATGATAGAAAAAGAAGAAAGAAAAAAAGTAAGAAATAGGACCTTAACACAATCTACAATTTATAAGTGTAATACATAAATCTCTATGCAATAAGCACTAACATTGGAAGAAGATGCCCATGTAAACTAATCATTTTAAGGAACATAAAATGACTCCACCAAGTTTTGTTTACAACTTGTGATTCCATCTTGGAGGCAATGTTCTTTTTTAGAGTGATACATCTCTTTTGAATTTATTTTGCAAGTCTTTCGTTTGAATGTTTTCCATCTAAATATCACCTTACTTAATTTAGCATCTAAAACAAACATGGTTGGCTCATAAAAAAGATGTTGCCACTTCATTTTACATTGAGCAATCTCAATCAACCTCCCAGTATTGTGAATGACCAAGCATCTTTCTTAAACTTTCAAATAATGTGTTCTCTACTCCTACTACCAGCTAAAGGCAAAAAAAGTTGGCTTTGTAAGCAAAAAAAGTGTTTGTTTAGGTCATTGTGAGCTGGAAAATGTACCATTAATTTCCAAAATTTTCCCAATATATTTCTTACTTTTTTTTTTGCCTTGTGATAACATTAAGTGTCTCTAAATCAAGTCTCAGCTGCGTGCACTCTAACACATGTAGAAATTTTTAACCTTTTATACAAAAATGATTATGCAAATAGATGAAGGTGCTATGGGAAATACTTGTGATTTAATCAATTTAGTCAAATGAAAGCTTTTCAAAAGATCATAGGAAAGACACCTAACATATTGATTGTTTATACTTTATGATTTTTTAATGCACATGGTCTCCCTTTGGCTATTTTTACATGCTAGATATAGCTAGTGCCTTGCACCTATTGATAGTACTACCATAAGTAACCGTTCCTTATTATTATGAGAATTTCAATGCTTGGCCATTAGGCAATTATCTCCATTTACTACATGTAACTACTGATCACTATATTGTCTAAGCCTTGCAACATGTAGTCTCATTAACCGGAGGAAAGTACAATATAGTACCTTCCAAACCTTTGCAAAGTTTAAATGCCAAATCTTGGTTTGCGCCCTACACTAAAGGGTTTGGCCTTGCCTTAAAGGGTTTGGTCATAACTAATGACACCCTTAGCATGTGTTCACCTTCAGTAATTTCAACAAGGGCTGCACACTAACAAAACCTTCAATTTTCACCTTCACACTTCTCCTTTAGAAACCATTAACCTTCTATTTAATGGATCTTAACAATTCTACCATGATAACTCTATTTTTATAGAGTTATTTTGATTATTTTAGGATATAAATAATACAATTTTGTGAGATAATAGTTGATTTTTTATATATTTATTCAAATCTTTATTGTGTATGTAGCAAGCCCCAAAAGAGATGAAAAGCAAAGGAAACGTGAAGAAAAGAAGCAAGGCATGCCAGGAATAAAAGAAAAAGAAAAAGAAAAGAAAAAGAAAAAGAAAAGAAAAAGAAAAAGAAAAGAAGAGAAGGTAACGTGTAAAGTAGCAAAAAGAGGAGGAAAAGGACAAAAAGAACAAAAAGGACAAAAAGGACAAGAAAGGAAATAAAGGAAAAAGGCAAAAAGTGAATTATCAAAGAAGAATCTTAGGCACGCTTCCAAGACAGCATAAAGAGAGAAAAAAGTGAAGAGAAGGAGGGACCGCATAAGAGAAAAAAAGAGAGAGAAAGGAAAGGAGAAAAGGTGCCGTCGGAACCAATACCAAGAGATGAAATAGAAAAGAAAGAAAAAAGAAGAAAAAGAAAGAAGAGGCATGACAACTTATCTTTATTTCATGCCATTCTTGATGTTGGTTTAATTTGTAAGAATTCTGTAAAAAATTCTGTAAAGAATTGTTAAAGAGAAGATAGTGTGGTAATAACTTTCCTGTTTTTTATTTAAGATGTTTTGCTTAATTTTTACTAATGTTTTTTGTTATTTCATTATGTTCTAAACTTCTTTTGTTAGAGCAAAGATGTAACCTAACTATGATGATGTGAATTTTATAAGTTTCTATGCTTTGCAAGATATTTTATTTATGTGAGTTATATATTATCATGCTTAATGCTTTTAAGTAATTAGCCACCACTTGAATAATTTGATGTGCATGTTTGAGACTGAGGGGTAATAATATGCAATTGCTTCTTATAATATATAACCATAAATTAAATATGGATAGACATATACCATGTTATTTGTGTGGCTTTTGGTGATAAGATAATCGAAAGATTTATTGTAAACCAAGAATGTTTACAGATCCTAATGCATTTGGTTTGTTTCAATTCAGATATAAAGATATAGTGAATTAATGAACTAAATAGGTTTACTACACCTAGACATAGGATAGTAAATAAATTAGGAAGTTTCGCCATCACATAGGTAATATCATTCTTGCAGGCATAAACTATAAAAATTCATATATAGTAGTTATGGTGAAATCGGAAGCTTTAACATGTTTCTCATCTTGATTTTTCTTACTTGGATTCAATTTCAATTAGTCTTGAGTTTTCGTTTTAGAAAATTTAAATTTTAATTCATCATCAACAATATTTTGATTTGCTAGATAAATTTTAGGATTAATTCGTCGTTACTACTTAATTAGTTTAGTATTCATCAATATTCATGAGACGATACTTTTTTTATCATTATATTACTTATTTGACATATTCACTTGCATATAGAATTTCACCGAATATACCCACATTGACCAATCTAATTCAAGATGGTGGCTCTTTGTGGAGGTAAAGTTCAGTGTTCGGTGAATTTTAAATGCAAGTGAACATGTCGAACAAGTAATATAATGATAAGAAAAGTATCGTCCCACGAAAATTGGTGAATACTAAACTAATTAAGTACTAATGATGAATTAATCCTAAAATTTATCTAGCAAATCAAAATATTGTTAATGATGAATTAAAATTTAAAACTTTCAAAACGAAAACTCAAGACTAATTAAAATTGAATCCAAGTAAGAAAAATCAAGATGAGAAACATGTTAGAGCTTCCGATTTCACCATAACTACTAGATATGAATTTTCATAGTTTATGCCAGCAAGAATGATATTACCCATGTGATGGCGGAACTTCCTAATTTATTTACTATCCTATGTCTAGGTATAGTAAACCTATTTAGTTCATTAATTCACTATATCTCTATATGTGAATTGAAACAAACCAAATGCATTAGGGTCTGTGAATATTCCTGGTTTACAATAAATCTTTCGATCATCTTATCACCAAAAGCCACACAAATAACATGGTATATGTCTATCCACATTTAATTCTTGGTTATATATTATAAGAAGCAATTGCATACTATTACCTCTCAGTCTGAAATATGCACATCAAATCATTCAAGTGGTGGCCAATCACTTAAAAGCATTAAGCATAATAATATATAACTCACATAAATAAAATATCTTGTAAAACATAAAAACTTATAAAATTCACATCATCATAGTTAGGCTACATCTTCGCTCTAACAAAAGAAGTTTAGAACATAATAAAATAACAAACCAAAGCAATAGTAGAAATTAAGCAAAACATCTTAAATAAAAAAAACAGGAAAGTTGTCACCACACTGTCTTCTCTTTAAGAATTCTTTACAGAATTCCTACAATTCAAGAATGATAAGAAGTAGAGGGAAGCTTTCGCGCCTCTATTTCTCTTTTTCTTCCTTGGTTTTCTCTTTCTTCTCTCACTTTTTCTCTCTTCCTTGGTTGGTTTCGGCGGCAACACACGGCTTCTTCTTCTTTTCTCTCTCTTCTCTCTCTTCTCTCTCTTCTTCTCTTGTGCGGTGCCTTCTCTCCCCCTCAATTCACGTTCCTTTGCCTTTTTATGCTATCTTGGGACGCGTGCCCTAAGATTCTCCCTTAGTAATTCACTTTTTTGCCCTTTTCCTCTATTTCCTTTATTGTCCTTTTTTTGTCCTTTTCCTCCTCTTTTGCTACTTTACACGTTGCCTCCTCTTTTCTTCTTTTGACTTCTTTTTCTTTCCTTGTCTTCTTCACGTGCCTTTTTGTAACTTTCTCTTCCTTTATTTCTTTTGCTCTTTTGGGTTTGCTGCATAAATAACACCAATTTACATAAATATATCAAAACTTAAATATTATCTTATAAAACTTGTATTATTTATATCCTAAAATAGTCAAAATAACTCTATAAAAATAGAGTTATCAAGACCCCCAAACTTGACATTTTGCTAGTCCTCGAGCAAAAGTAAGAGATAATAAATGTTTCAGACAAAACCCTTTCTTGAAATTCACTCAAAATTGCTCAACTTAACAATTCAAAGAAAAAAAATATAGCTTTCATCCAAACACAACAATTGTTCATAAGATAAGATAGACTCTTAACTATGTTGACCATGTTCGTATGTGTGAGTGTGAGTCCTTATCTTTTCAACTATATGCACTCTAAATAGATCCACATTAATATACAATCTCTCAAAATCTTTAACCAAACCTCATAGGTTTGCTTTTCATTCCTCTCTCCACTAATGTAGGCCAATCATCTAACCAAGAATCAATAGGACTTTTATAAGCTTGTAATGTAAGGCTGGGCTAGGGGTAAGATGAAAGTCATTTAGGCTAAATTCACCCATGAACACATTGCTTTCTAGGATCTAATTTGAGCTTTTGTCACTTCCTTTCTTTCCTTTCTTTTTTTTTTTTTTTTTTTTTTTTTTGCAGAAGATCTTTCTATCACCACTTCTCTCATTTATTTCTTCCCAAAAATACTTGATTTCACTTGGATTTCGACACTCACAAAAGTCACAATCATGCTTGCAATAATAAAGCAAGTAGTAGGACTAGAAATGTAACTATTATAATCTTATCTTGCTGATGACATCCAACTACTATGCAAAAGCCAATTTCTAAACCTTGAGTGGCTTGAATTTGACAATAAGCAATAAGAGAATTCCATTCTTAGACAAATGTTGCATTTCCTTTCTTTCTTTCTTTCTTTCTTTTTTTTTTTTTTTTTTTTTTTTGCATTCACAAAAGCAACATATTATGCTACATAATCATTGCAATTAATATCCTTCCCATATAACATCCTTCCCCTCGACTTCTCTTTCACTCAAATAGACTTATATCCTAAAAATCAACATGTTCAAGGGTGCGGGACGAAAAGATAATTTATCAAAGGCTTAAAGGTATATATATGTGGGTGTCAAAATAAAAAAAAAAGGATATAAATCAAGGCTCAGCGGGGTGACTGGGGATAAATAAATAGGGTTGGCTTGAAAGGCTCAAACGATCCAAAGAATGGCCTAAATCATTTTCTCAATTAGATGCAGCCTAGGATTTCGCCTCAAGAGGAAATCAAGCAAATTCTAAGATCCGGGTGAGATCTAAGAAAATCACATACTTCACATGAATGTTCTCTAGAAATACACACAATTTCAAAATGAAGGACTTTTAGTGTTTAATAAATGGATCAACATAATCAGAATCACACTTAACTCACATCACAATTGTAAGTTTGATGAACAGAATCTACATTTTCCTAAGAATTGCTAAGAATTCAAAACAAAGGGTTTAATCATAACATGAGAAAAAATTCAATTAGATTTAGCAAGAAAAGATTTATTTTCCCACCCCCAAACTTGAATGGAGCATTGTCCTCAATGTAAAAAAAAATAAAGCAAAAATAAAGGTAAAATAGGAATGAGAAAACTCCCCTGATTGTAGGTGATAGCCATAGAGAGCTTTGAGGAGATGGTGGTGACAAAATTTTCAACAAAAGAGCCAATAAAATGCTTGGGTTGCCTCCCAAGAAGTACTTGCTTTATAGTTTTCAGCCAAACTATCTTCAATGTTGCTACTCAAGGAGGAAGAAGATCAATGGTAGTCTTCTGCATATTGACTCCCTCAAAGTAGGGCTTCAAACGCTGACCATTCACCTTAAACGTGCCTTGGGTGTCATTTGCAACTTCTATTGCTCCATATGGGAATACCTTAGTGACTATAAAAGGGCCAGACCATCGAGACCGCAATTTACCTGGAAACAATTTAAGACGAGAGTGATAAAGTAATACTTTTTGGCCAACCACAAACTCTCTTCTTAATATGTGTTTGTCATGCCATCTTGTTGTCCGCTCCTTGTATATTTTGGCATTTTCGTAGGCCTCATCTCGTAATTCCTGCAATTCATTCAGCTGCAACAATCGAGTTTCACCTGCAGATTGCATATCAAAGTTCAAAAATTTCAAAGCCCAATATGCTTTATGCTCTAATTCTACTGGTAGATGACAAGCCTTCCCAAACACTAGCCTAAAAGGAGACATTCCAATTGGTGTTTTGAATGCTGTTCTATAGGCCCAAAGTGCATCATCAAGTTTCATTGACCAATCTTTCCTTGAGGCATTCACAGTTTTTTCCAAAATTCTCTTAATTTCCCTATTTGATATCTCAACTTGACCACTAGTCTGAGGGTGATAAGGGGTAGCAATCTTATGGGTAACCCCATACTTACCCAAAAGTGCTTCAAATTGTTTGTTGCAAAAATGGGTCCCTCTATCACTTATGATTGCCCTAGGAGTGCCAAAACGGGTAAAAATATTTTTCTTTAAGAATTTAACCACAACCTTAGCATCATTTATAGGCAATGCTACTGCTTCTACCCACTTAGACACATACTCAACAGCCACCAAAATATACATATTTCCATAAGAAGGTGGAAAGGGTCCCATGAAGTCAATACCCCAAACATCAAATAACTCACACACAATAACATTGTTTAGAGGCATCTCATGTTTCCTAGAAATATTCCCAGTTCTTTGACATTGATCACATGCAACTACATATGAATATGCATCTCTAAAAAGTGTAGGCCAATAAAATCCAGATTGTAAAACCTTAGCTGTAGTTCTGGTGGCACCAAAATGACCACCAGCTTCTCTAGCATGACAATGGTGTAGGATACTAGCCATCTCTTCCTCAGGAACACATCTCCTTATAACCTGGTCTACACATACTTTAAACAAGAAAGGCTCTTCCCAAAAATAATGTTTGAGGTCAGAAAAGAATTTTTTTTCTTTGTTGATATGACATTTCAGGAGGAAGAACATTACTTACCAAATAATTGACAAAATCAGCATACCAGGGAATTTGGATGGATTGGAGCGCAAAAATGTTTTCGTCGGGAAATTCTTCCATAATCGGTTGATCTTCTTCCTTTAGATTGGGAATTCTGGACAAATGATCTGTAACTAGATTTTTGGTCCCTTTCTTATCCTTGATCTCCAAATCGAACTCTTGTAGCAAGAGAATCCACCTGATTAACCTAGGTTTTGATTCTTTCTTTTCAAGTAGATGCTTTAGAGCAGAATGGTCAGAATAAACAATAACTTTGGAACCAATTAGATAAGAACGAAATTTATCAAAAGCAAATACTACTGCCAAAAGTTCTTTTTTCTGTTGTTGAATAATTCAATTGTGCACCTGACAAGGTTCGGCTGGCATAGTAAATGGTCTGAAAAACTCCATTCTTCCGTTGTCCCAAAACAGCTCCTACTGCAAAATCACTAGCATCACACATTAGCTCAAAAGGTAAGTCCCATTCTGGTGCTGCCATGATTGGTGCTGATATTAACTTTTCCTTTAAAGTGTTAAAAGCCTGCAAGCATTCATCAGAAAAGTTATATTTCACATCTTTAACCAACAAACTTGAAAGAGGTCTAGCGATTTTAGAAAAATCTTTTATGAATCGCCTATAGAATCCTGCATGCCCTAAAAATCCTCTAACAAGTCTCACTGATGTTGGTGGGGGTAATTTTGCAATGACCTCCACTTTAGCTCGATCAACCTCTAGTCCTTTTTTGGATATCTTATGCCCAAGCACTATTCCTTCCTGCACCATAAAATGACACTTCTCCCAATTCAACACAAGGTTAGTCTCCTCACACCTTTGTAAGACTTTTGCTAAATTATTTAAACAAATGTCAAATGATGAGCCAAATACAGAAAAATCATCCATGAAAATCTCAATGAATTTTTCAACCATATCAGAAAAAATGGCCATCATGCATCTCTGAAAAGTGGCTGGTGCATTACAAAGACGAAAGGGCATTCTTCTAAAAGCAAAGGTACCATAAGGACAAGTGAAAGTGGTTTTCTCTTGATCTTCTGGTGCAATGTGAATTTGATTATATCCTGAATACCCATCAAGAAAGCAATAAAATTCGTGTCCTGCAAGTCTTTCTAACATTTGATCAATAAATGGTAAAGGGAAATGATCTTTTCTAGTGGCATCATTTAGTTTTCTATAATCTATACACACACGCCATCCAGTAACTGTCCTAGTTGGAATCAATTCATTATTGTCATTTCTTTGAACAGTCATACCTCCCTTCTTTGGCACAACTTGCACAGGACTTACCCAAGGACTGTCTGAGATAGGATAAATGATCCATGCATCAAGCAACTTGATTACCTCAGCCTTCACCACTTCTTGCATCTTTGGATTCAATCGCCTCTGAGGTTGAACAGTAGCTTTGTAATGCTCTTCCATCAAAATCTTATGCATGCATAGTGAAGGACTAATTCCCTTGATGTCAGCTATTTTCCGTCCAATTGCTCCTTTATATTCTCTCAACACCTGAAGTAATTTCTCTTCCATTGATTCTGTCAAAGAAGAAGATATGATTACTGGCAAAGTAGAAACTTCATCTAAATAAACATATTTCAAATGGGAAGGTAAAGGCTTGAGTTCAAGAGTTGGGGGCTCTTCAATTGATGGCTTAGGTTTTGTCATGTGTTGTCCCAACTCCTCAAACTTTGTTGCCTTTTGCTGTGAATATGGTGGATTTGCTTCCATGAGATTGGCATACTCCTGTATCTCTTCGCTTTCAATTTCTTCATTCTTTGGGTGAACCAAGCATGCTTCAAGTGGATCCTTGAAAGCTTTTTCTTGAAAGATCTTATTCACAAACTTATCAATTGTCTCAATCCTAAAGTAGGAATTATCATCAGAGGGATGTTTCATAGCAGTAAAAACATTAAAAATGACATAATCATTTTGAACTCTTAATATTAACTTCCCTTGTTGTACATCAATCAAAGCTCTCCCTGTTACTAGAAAAGGTCGACCTAAGATAAGTGGTACCTCAAAGTCTTCCTCCATGTCAAGTACTATAAAATCTGCAGGAAAAATGAATTTGTCAACTTTTACTAATACATCTTCTATAATACCTCTTGGATATTTAATTGATCGATCAGCCAATTGTAGGGACACTGTGGTTGGCTTCACTTCACCCAATCCTAATTTCCTGAAAACAGAAAAAGGCATTAGATTAATACTAGCTCCTAAATCACATAATGCCTTATCAAAGTGAGAATCTCCAATAGTACAAGGAATTGTAAAACTCCCTGGATCTTTTAATTTTGGAGGCAGTTTGTTTTGTAAGATGGCTGAGCATTCTTCAGTTAGCTTCACAGTTTCATACTCTTCCAGCTTCCTTTTGTTTTTCAATATCTCCTTAAGAAATTTTGCATAACTGGGCATTTGAGCTAATGCATCTGCAAAAGGAATGTTAATATGCAATTTTTTAAATACATCAAGAAATTTAGAAAATTGCTTATCTATTTTATGTTGCTGGAGTCTCTGAGGAAATGGAACTGAAGGCACATAAGGCTTGGGATTATCAGGGAATAATGTCCTCTTGGTTGCCTCCTCAGGCTGCGTGCTAACATCATCTTCCTTATCCCTAACATTTTCCTTCTCAACGTCATCTTTTCCCACTTGTTTGCCATTTCTCAAGGTTATTACCTTTGCATCTTCTATAGGATTCTTCTCTGTGCTACTTGGCAATGAACCTTGTTGTCTTCCAGAAATCATATTAGCCAACTGACCTATTTGCACCTCTAAATTTCGAATTGAAGCTTCTTGGTTTTGCATTCTTGTTTCGTTGTTCTGTAACATCTTGGCAACCATTTCCTCTAAGTTAGGCTTCTTTTCTTCTGGTTGCCTGAACCCTGGTGGTGGCCTCATTGCATTAGAATTACTCCATGAAAAATTTGGGTGGTTACGCCATCCCGGATTGTATGTGTTGGAGTATGGATTATTTTGTGGCCTACTTGAATTTCCAACATAATTAGCATCTTCGCTACCCTGTGCAAAGGTGTTACCTACTTGGCACTCTATGCTTGCATGTCCTCCACCACAATGATCACATAATATGTTCTGAATCCTCATGACTGGAGCACTTAGGTTATCTATTTTCTTGTTGAGTTTTTCAATTTGTGCATACATTGCAGTGTAAGCATCTACTTCATGAATTCCACTAGCTTTCCTCACTGGTAGCCTTTCAGTAGGCCATTGATAACTATTGTTTGCCATTTCCTTCAAAAGATCATATGCTTCTTCTGGTGTCTTATTGTTCAAAGCCCCTCCTGCAGCTGCATCAAGCATAAAACGAAGATTTGTACTAGACCCATTATAGAAAGTTTGTACTTGTAACCATATGGGTAGTCCATGTTGTGGACATTTTCTTAATAGCTCCTTGAATCTTTCCCAAGCTTCATACAATGATTCATTGTCCATCTGCATAAAAGCGGTAATATCGTTACGCATTTTTGCAGATTTTGCTGGAGGAAAGAACTTACTAAGAAATTTTTGAGCCAAATCATCCCATGTTGTAATTGATCCTGCAGGAAGAGAAGAAAGCCAACTTTTAGCTTTGTCTCTTAAAGAAAATGGGAATAGCCTTAATCTAACAGCATCATCTGTGACTCCATTGTATTTAATCATGTCACAGATTTCAAGAAAAGCATCAATGTGAGCATTTGGATCATCATTTGGTAGCCCATAAAATTGCACAGAATTTTGAAGCATCTGAATGAGTGCTGGCTTGATTTCAAAGTTGTTTGCTTGAATTGCAAGCCTTTTGATGCTTGATGTGGCACCTTGAACTGTTGGTGCAACATATTCTTTTAGAAGCTTGCGTGGATCATCATTCTCTGCCATTTTTGTAGCTTCACTTCTTTGTTCTCTTAGCTCCTTTCGTTGCTTTCTGACTGTGCGTTCAATTTCTGGGTCAAGATTAACAAGTTGTTCTCTTTGGCTACGGGTCATGCACGTCTGTAACAATCCTGAAAAGTAGTAACTAAAAAAAAAATGATTGATTTTTTTTTAATTAATTTTTTTAATGTAAAAATAACAATAATAAAGCAAAGCAAAAATAAAATCTAACAAAACAAAAAAATCATTTTTTTTTAAAGAAAATAAAAACTAGATTAAACTTAGAATTATTCGGTATTAATATTAATGAGTAGTAAAACAACCAATCCCTGGCAACGGCGCCAAAAACTTGTTCGGTGAATTTTAAATGCAAGTGAACATGTCGAACAAGTAATATAATGATAAGAAAAGTATCGTCCCACGAAAATTGGTGAATACTAAACTAATTAAGTACTAATGATGAATTAATCCTAAAATTTATCTAGCAAATCAAAATATTGTTGATGATGAATTAAAATTTAAAACTTTCAAAACGAAAACTCAAGACTAATTAAAATTGAATCCAAGTAAGAAAAATCAAGATGAGAAACATGTTAGAGCTTCCGATTTCACCATAACTACTAGATATGAATTTTCATAGTTTATGCCAGCAAGAATGATATTACCCATGTGATGGCGGAACTTCCTAATTTATTTATTATCCTATGTCTAGGTATAGTAAACCTATTTAGTTCATTAATTCACTATATCTCTATATGTGAATTGAAACAAACCAAATGCATTAGGGTCTGTGAATATTCCTGGTTTACAATAAATCTTTCGATCATCTTATCACCAAAAGCCACACAAATAACATGGTATATGTCTATCCACATTTAATTCATGGTTATATATTATAAGAAGCAATTGCATACTATTACCTCTCAGTCTGAAATATGCACATCAAATCATTCAAGTGGTGGCCAATCACTTAAAAGCATTAAGCATAATAATATATAACTCACATAAATAAAATATCTTGCAAAACATAAAAACTTATAAAATTCACATCATCATAGTTAGGCTACATCTTCGCTCTAACAAAAGAAGTTTAGAACATAATAAAATAACAAACCAAAGCAATAGTAGAAATTAAGCAAAACATCTTAAATAAAAAAAACAGGAAAGTTGTCACCACATTGTCTTCTCTTTAAGAATTCTTTACAGAATTCCTACAATTCAAGAATGATAAGAAGTAGAGGGAAGCTTTCGCGCCTCTATTTCTCTTTTTCTTCCTTGGTTTTCTCTTTCTTCTCTCACTTTTTCTCTCTTCCTTGGTTGGTTTCGGCGGCAACACACGGCTTCTTCTTCTTTTCTCTCTCTTCTCTCTCTTCTCTCTCTTCTTCTCTTGTGCGGCGCCTTCTCTCCCCCTCAATTCACGTTCCTTTGCCTTTTTATGCTATCTTGGGACGCGTGCCCTAAGATTCTCCCTTAGTAATTCACTTTTTTGCCCCTTTTCCTTTATTTCCTTTATTGTCCTTTTTTTGTCCTTTTCCTCCTCTTTTGCTACTTCACACGTTGCCTCCTCTTTTCTTCTTTTGACTTCTTTTTCTTTCCTTGTCTTCTTCACGTGCCTTTTTGTAACTTTCTCTTCCTTTATTTCTTTTGCTCTTTTGGGATTTGCTGCATAAATAACACCAATTTACATAAATATATCAAAACTTAAATATTATCTTATAAAACTTGTATTATTTATATCCTAAAATAGTCAAAATAACTCTATAAAAATAGAGTTATCAGTAACATGGGCCCTACTTAACCCTTAAATATACTTTTGGTCAAAATTTAAAACAATTTCATAAAAAAGGAAATCGGTAATTAAGAACATTTTCTATTTGTTTTTTTTGTACAAATGATGTCTGTGATATGAAAAATGAAGGCAAAAAAAGATTGAAACAAAAAATATACTAGTAAGGATGCTTATATTTATATGTAAGAACACCTAAAAATTATGGACAAAAAATCTAAGCCTTTTTCATAGCATGGTGCCCTATGTGGGAAACCTATTACGTTGCTCACTACTTGCTAATGGAACATCTTGTGGGAGGTGCTCACATGCATATTTGTTACGCTTGAGGTAACTAAATGGGTGATTAGGCATTGCACATTGAGAAAGAAATAAGGTTTTTATTCTCTATCTTGGTGGCAAGAAGGGAAAATAGGAATTGAAAAACCCTTTGAGGGAGTTCTAACCTCCAGAGAACTTGAATTCAAATTGCTTGCCAAAGTTTACATTAGAGCTCTATTATATAAAGGTTCTTTTAACACTCGAGATCGCCACTATTGCTAACAAGCTAGTAAACAAAACACTACACCATTTCTAACTTTAAATGGAAGATACCTTTTATAATGCAAAAGGGTGGGGATTCTAGTCCTAAGATCAAAAGAAACAGAATTAGCTTATAGGCTCAAAACTAACCTTGGCAAAACATCCTAACTATGGAGACCTACAGGAGAGCATGAAGTATTCCCATACAAAATGGCAGTATTTTCTAGCAATGTTCATAAAAGACAAACCTACAAAAATTAATTGGGTCTTACTTCCATGTAAAGGCCACATCAACAATGATGGGGCTTACCTATGGCATGCCATAACAAGCATCCCTACTAAGTTTAAACCTTGTCCCTAAGGTTAAATGTTGGAAACTATTGGGAAATAAGTTAATGGATCCCAAATGGCGTTGGCCAGGGAGGAATGCCCCACAAGATTAGGAATTGCCTAGTTATTATGGACACAATGATCAAGGACGGCTTTAGGAAGAGCAAAATAATGGGTCATTTACAAGTAGAACTAGAAGGTGTTCTCTAATGGTAGTTGTGGCACCTAAGCAGTACTTAAGGCAGGAAACATGACAAACCTGATGGATTTGTGATTCTAGGGGAATAGCTAGCCAATAAGCGATTGTCCTGATTTCTTGACCATTTGGAAAGAAGCATAGAAATAAGCTGATAGTTTAAAGCATGGCACATGGCTACAAAAGTTTGCTTGTACAGCTAAAGGCACAAACAAACCTAGTCCCCGGGCTAATATTCCACTTCATGCCACTTAGAGTCATAAAAATGTTTCATGTGTTCTTGGGTAGCTACAAGATTATCCCTAATGGGTTTCAAAACTATCTCACAAGTCTAAAGTTTATGATCAACTACATCTATATGGGTAATCCCAGTATGTATGACAAGAGCATTAAAGGGGGGTAACCATACACAATTTCATATGGGTCTTGTGAGTGTTGCTATTGACACTTGTATTGTGACAATACGTAACCCATGGTAGCCACTTCAGCCAATCATAAGGGTGCCCTTAAATGAAACATTGGAGGTATATCTCAAGGAAGCAATTTGTCACTTTAGTTTGGCCATCAGATTGGGGATGGTAAGCCAATGTGATTTAAAGTTGGTGCCTTGCAGTTTAAATAACTCTTGCCAAAAGGTGCTCATATGGAACTTGGGTTGCATATCACCATTTTAGGCAATCCAATAACTTAACAATCTTGAAAAAAGAAAAAGTAAGCCACTAAAACAACTGAATAAGGGTGAGTAAAAAGGAGAAACCTAGCATATCTAGAAACGCGATCAACCACCATCAACACAAAGTTTTTGCCTTGAGAGTTAGGCAAACCATCCATAAAGTCAATTGATAAATCAGTCCAAATAGCATTTAGAATTGGAACGAGCTGGCACAAGTTATGTAAGGCACAAGAATCCCACTTCTACTCTTGACATGTTGAGCAAGTGCGGATATAGCATTTGATATCATCCCTTATACACTTTTGAAAAAAAAATCCGCTCTAACCCATTGGATAATTTTATGGAAGTCCTCTTGGGAGTGTTGTGGAAATCCTTGACAATTACTAGAATAAGGGAGGAGCTCGCGGAGAGGAAGATTTTCCGTTTAGAAAAGATGACCCTATCCTTGATTGCTTAAGGATCCATTGCTACACCTTATTGGATATAAGTTGTGATTTCCTACATTTCTTTATTTTGGACCACTTATTTCTTAACTATTAGGCCATGAAGGAATAAGGGCCATTATGATCAAAAGTGAGCAATTTAGGAGGAAAGAGAAAACTCAAGAGTCATGTGAACTTGGTGGCCCTTCTGACTTTTCTCCAACCTTGGTTTAACCATTGGCTTTTGCAAGAGCACCAATTAGAGGATGTGAGTCCCATGCAAGAGTGATTAATGGCTTGCTAGAGAACACCCCATTTTGGATTGCCTATCCTTCTAACTCACTTTTAGGATTTTTAAATGCTCTATTCATCTCTATTCGTAAAGAGCTGCCTTGCATCCTTTTGCCGACAAGATAATGCATCGAGCACTCAATTTCATAGCCTGACTTATACTCAATGTAGAAATCAAACCCAAAAGTTTGAATAACCATTTATGTTGGGCTAGGTTAATATACACTACTCCCAAAGTTATTTAAGCATCTGTTGATTTTGTACGAACTATAAAGGGCTGGCTAAGTAAGTAATGTCTCCATTGTTAAACCATAAGGATAATGGTTAACATATCTTTTTCATAAGTAGATGAAATTAGTTTTTCCCTTCAAAGCTTGGCTAAAAAATGCAATAGGATTGCATCCATGAGAGAGAACTCCCACACTATCCCTTTAGGCATCACATTCAACAATAAAAGTTTAAGTAAAGTCGAAGAAAGCAAGTACTAAAATGTTGACTGTAGTGTTTCTTAACCTTACAAACATACCTTTGGCCTTTATACTCCATTTGAACATGTCTTTTCTAACCAAATTGGTCAAAGGGTAGGCTATAGTTCTATAGTTCTAAACAAACCTATGGCAATGCCCTATGAGCCTGTAGAAGTTTTTAGGCTAAGGCTAACTTATGATGGCTACTATTTTTTCCTTATTGATAGTAACTCCTTGAGTAGAAATAATATGGCCTTAAAATTGTACCTTAGTCCAAATGTGCATTTTGCATGTTTAACATAAAGCTAGTGTTGTCGAAGCATTGGCAAAGTCATCTGCAAATGCTCCACATAATCCTCCCAACTTTAGATAAAAATGAGAATGTCGTCAAAATACACTAGAATGAATCGTTGTAGGAATAGTCTAAGAACTAAGTGCATTAAAGATTGAAAGGTTGGGGGGCATTCGTAAGCCCAAAAGGCATTACCAAGAACTTAAAATGGCCACTATGAGTTTTAAATGTTGTCTTTGAATATCTTTAAGGGCCATGCAAATTAGGTGGTAACCCAAGTGAAGATCCAGCTTGGGAAAAAAAGAAATGCTCCCTTCAACTCATCTAAGAGCTCATCAATAGTAGAAATCCGGTACCTATCATGAATAGTCTTGTTGTTAAGGGTGAGGTAGTCCACACACATCCTCTAAGATCCATCTTTTTTATGAACTAATAGCACCAAGGAGGAGGTAGGGAGACTTATTGGGACATATGACCCCAAACTGAAGCATTTCTGCAACTAGTCTTTCAATTTTTAATTTTTGAAAATAAGGGTATCAATAGGGCCTTACATTATTGACCTTCCTTTCATTATGTAATGGTATGTGGTGATCTTACTCCCTTAAGGTGGGAGGCCATTTCGTTCCCCAAACACAGTCTATAAACTCATTTAATATTGCCACCAAGTTGGAACTACCTTTTAACACTAGGTCATGGTTACTTGGGACCTTCGAGGACATTACAGTTATCTATAATAACATCACTTGCTTGCTTTTCTAAAGCTCCTTCTGTATCTACTAGTTCTCAACAACTTGATTGGGGGGAGTTATTGCTCCCACCAATTCCATAGGACTTTCATGGTGCTAAAAATCCAAGCTTAGTCTTAAAAAATCCTAGGAAAAGCCAAAGGGCCCTAATACTTCTTCTGTGCCTTGTAAGGCTAGTAAAAAATGTTCATTGTAAATTCACTTCCCTGTAATGAGAATCTTACTCCACAACATACTCTTATGCTAGCAATCTTTTCTCCACTAGCCACCATGACCTTAAAATTTTCATCACCGTTGTGTTGGAGATCAACTTTCTTAGCAACTTCGTGCTAAAGTTATAAGAACATTTCAAGTCCAGAAGAAAAATAACTTTACTCTCCTTTGACTATATCCTTCCCTCCACCTGCATAGTTTGATGATACCATAAGTCATAGATTGCTCCTAGTGAGATGCAAGGCATTAGGGAAGGCTTACTAGGTTCCCTTAAGTCTTCTCCTTGCCCTTATGGTCTTACCTTAACTTCCTTGTCTAATCTTGGCACCTCTAGAAAAAATAACCGTGTACAATTGTGACTTGGAGTGAAATGCTCGTCATAATTATAACATAGGCCTTTAACACAATGTTCTGCCATTTCTCTAAAGGTAAGATGTTTGATCAGTACTATTGGCTTTTAAGCAAAAGGTGGAGCCCTTAATGTTAGGTGACCTTGTCCCAAAAAGGGGGTTTGTCTACCTTGAAGTGACAATCCCAAATAAGCTACTAAAGTTTGAGACTTATATACCCTAGCCAACTCAATAATAGCTAACAATGTGGGTGACTTGTTTGCCTGGACATTGATCCAAATGCTTTCTCTTAATCCCATAATGAAACAATTAATCTGTAACTAAGGAGAAACTTTTCTAGTGTAGACTAGCAACTTGGAGAATTCCTTCTAATATTCATCCATCGAACCTTTTTGTTGGATGCAAATAAGCTCCTTGCGGAAGTTGGTATACCTGCTGGGACCATGATGTTCTAGTAAATCTATCGTTAACAATTACCACAAGAGCCTTTCCTCCATATGTTCCTCTAAAAGAGTTGAAACCAAAGCCGCATCTCCCCTCAAGAGTGTAGGAGGCTATCTTGACCTTCTCTACTTTTAGGGTTCAATAATACTAAAAAATTGTTCTGCTTTCTAGATCTATTTGATAGGATATTAAAGCCCTTGTAATGGGAAACTCCAATTTAGCCTTTTGTCATTTGTCACCCGTACCCACATTAGTTCCCTTTATGTTAGCTCTAAGAGGTAAGTGTCATCTTCTAGAATTACCATCAAATTCACCATGTCTAGAGCCCGCACCTTGAACCTTCTTATTCAACACCAAAAACATGTGTTGCATGACTTCTATGAGCTCTCAAAAGTGCCGGTCCATATCATGCACCAAATATTCCTTTGTTTGTTCATTCATTTTGGTAGATTTTTCAAAAATAGGAACCTGGATTCGATACCACTTTATTATGCTCAAAGGTAATTAAATGAGTGACTAGACATTCCACATTGAGAAAGAAATTGATGTAGTGCTTTTTCTTCTTTATCTTGGCAGCAAGAAGGGAAAACAAGAATTGTAAAACTCTTTAAGGAGTTCTAACCTCTAAAGAACTTGAATTCAAATTGCTTTCTAAAGTTTACATTAAAGCTATATTTATATATAGGTTCTTTCAATATACGTGATTGTCACTATTGCCAATAAGCTAACAAACAAAATGCTACACCATTTCTAACTCTAAATGGAAGATACTTTTTTACAATGCAAAAGGGTGGGCACGTTAGTCTCAAAATCAAAAGAAACAAAGATGGCTTATATGTTCAAAATCGACCTTGGCAGATGTCCTAACTACGGAGACCTACAAGTAGGAAAGCATGAAGCCTTCTTGTACAAAATGGTAGTATCTTTAACAACATTCATAAAAGACCAACCTACAAAAATTAATTAGGTCTTAAATCTTTGTTAGGGCCACACCAATGATGATGTGGCTTGCCTATAACAATATACTAGGCACGACCCTAAGTTTTAACCATTAATTATTGTAACAACTAGAAAAAGGGAATATAAAGACATGCCAAAAGGGCTAAGCTTTAAAAGAAAATAAAAAAAAAAACTATATAGATGGCTTTGTCTATTTTCATACTCTAGCCCCAATAAAAACATACAAACAACCCCTTGCATTTTACATTTCCTTGAAGGAATATATATTTATATGAGATAAATTGAAAATTCTTAAATATGTATAAATAGGTTTGTCTTTTCACTTAAAAATTACTTGATCTTTGAATTTTTTTCCTCCTTTGCCTTTCTTAATTGAATTTGACTTTGTAATAGATATCTTTAAGTTCTAATTTATATCTTATTGTTGTTTAATAAGTTTGATATAAATTAAAATATATAATATGAAATAGCTACAAAATTTTTGAATTATTAGATGAAATGCACAAAGTGTTTAAGAAAAATTAAAACATTGAAAATTGATTAAACTAAGTTTGACTTATGATAGTGGTTAGCATGAAAAGACTTGTACGGTTTAAGGTTTCCCATGTAAACGATTTTAAATAAATAATTTACTAGTACTACAAGAACAATTGAAAAGAAAGAAAGAAACGATTTTATGAATACCATTTCCTTCTCTTTTGGCTATGTTTTCACAAAACAATCACAGTAAGTTTTCTTATCTCTTGAGAGTTAATTAACTCTATTTTTTTTCTTGCGCAAATATCCATTTCTTTATTTCTTTAAATGACGTATTTATATGATTGGCCTCTTAATGAGACTACCTAGTTAGGAGGCCCATTATCCATTGTAGCCTTATGTTAGAGTTTCCTATTCTTTAAGAGTTGCATATACTACTCTTCTTCTTTTTCTTCTTCATACAAGTACACAAATCATACGAGTTAATAAAAAGTTGTTTTATTGGTTTTAACCTTAATTCAATTCTCATCATGTTATTAAGAACAAGATTTGTTCCTATTTCCCACTATTCTTCTATGTTTCCTTTGATTTTAGCTTACTTGTCATCTACTTTATCTTTTGGGCATTTCATCAAACCCTTGGACTCCATCTTTTGTACTATCCACATGGATCACAACCATAGTGTCAATGGACTCTTATGGGGCAGATGGCACAAAAATCACTCTAAAGAATGTTATCAATCACAAGGTTGTTTGGGCTAGCTAGATGATGCAACTTTCTTAGCTGAACTTGGCCATCCCCTTTATCTACATCCAAATAAGTAGACTAATGTCATGATAGTTTTTGAAAATTGATTGGGGTAGAAAACTTCAACAGTCGAAATAGGGAGATGAAGATTGTACCACTAGGGAAAAATAAATTCGAGATTATGGATGTGTCCATTACTTCACCAAAACCGAATTATCCCCTTCTTTCCTTACTAGCAACAAGGCAATGGTGTGGTGTTATGTTAGCTTCTCATTTCCCTTTTACCTAACATTTACCTAATATTTACCAAACATTTACCTACTTAAATGATGTAATGCATGGGTGGGCTCATCTTCAAAAGAAATTTCAAATAGTTAGGAGTAAACAAATTGTTGTGATAAAGAAAGAATTAGCTCATACTAAGCAAAATGGAGAATCAATGAAGAAATTTGTGTTTCAGCTTCCAACAATTTCAGGAAAATGGGAAGATTATGGAATTTCTAAATGGCTTCGATGAAATCTAACTGCCATCCCTTCCCAAATTCCATGATCCACAAGGAAAAAGCCACTTGTCTCACCTCTAGTAACCAAAGCCATGCCAATTCCTTGGTGTTCACACTTAATTTGAACCTTTTGCTTAGGTTACTGACCTTTTCAACATTGTCTATTCATATTGATTTCAAGGGAGCTTTGTCTGCTTCATTAGGTCATGAAGGCTTTGAGGGGCAACAAGTTACGAATACTTTTTTTTATCTATCAAACATGGGCCAAACAAGTCATGCCTGCACAGGCAATGACTTAGCCCACATTAAAGTAGGCTAGGTCTTCCCTTCTATAGGCCCTATAGTTCAAGTTTCTTTCCTACTAGACAAGCCTCCTTTTGCTTTAGCCCATGGGTATCCTACTATCCCAATGCTCCATTAGTCATAAATTCATATAGGCTCCTTTAACATGGTAGCTTGCTTAGGATTAGCACCCATTGTGGTAAAAAGAGAGACCTTGTTGATGAATGCCTTATATGAGCCAAATGTAGGCATAATGGGATTTTAGGCCACACCAAAGAAAAAATACTATACATTCCATAGGCATCTCACAAGAATAGATAAAAGAATAAATGATAGGATGTTATCTACATACTTGTTATCAATATGATTTAGGACAATTGGATTCATCGATTGAAAGACTTCTTACAAAGGATAAAGCGAGTAGATGAGAACACCCAGACTAATGGAAGGATAAATATTCAGTGAAATCTTACATGAAAGAGAACATGTTAAACAAGTAATACAATGATGAGAAAGATATTGTCTCATAGAGATTGGTGATTACAAAAATAACTAATTACTAATAGTGAATAACCCCTAAAATTTATATAGTAAATTGGAATGACATATGATATAGTAAACTACTAAATTTAAGAAAATTGAATAGATGAAACATGTTAGGGTGTCCAATTTCACCATAATTACTAGGTAATAATGTAAATCATTTATGCTTGCAAGATTAATAATATTCATATGATGATAGATTTTTCTAATTTATTCATTATCCTATGTTTAAGTATAGTAAACCTATTAAGCTCATTAACTCACTATATCTTTATATGTAAATTTAAAAAAACTAAGTACCTTAGGATCTATGAATATTCTAGTTTACACTGACAACCACAACCATATAGTATATGCCTTATGCATATTAATGTATGGTTGCACATTACAAAAAGTAACTGCATGTCATATTTTGTCATTCTCAAACATGCAAATTAGGTCATTAAAATGGTAGCTAATTACTTAAAGGCATTGAACACAACAATATGAAACTTTACATACATAAAATATCTCACATAACATAAAAATTATACAATTCATACCATTGTAATCAAGTTACAACGTAGCTTTAACAAAATATACTAAAACATGGTATATACACAAATAAGAATAGTACAAAAAATTACACAAAACATCTTAAATTAGAAAAAGAAAAGCTATCACCAAATTTTCTTCCTTTTTAAGAAAGTTTTGAACAACTCTACACATCAAAGAGAAGAAAAGAGGCCATCTAGAAAAAAGGGAAAAAATCAAGCTGCACGCATTACCACACAACACTATCATGCACTGCCATATGCTTTCATGTGCTTTTGCCATGTGTTGCCACCATGCGCCACTATACATTGCCACACACTGCTAAACGATGCCACATGCCACCATCATTTTGCACAAAAATCTTTGGAAAAAGCCTTAAAATGTAGATTTACCAAAAAATCAAGCTAATTTACCATGAAAACACTTAAATCACCAAAATTGGGCCCATATGGCATTCATTGTCTTATTCACTAAAAACTGGTTGTAAAGGAACCCAAACCATGGATTGGCCTTTCACTCACATAGATTGGCCAAAAAATACTTGTAGACTACCATAAATGAGGTCAGAACGACAAGAAAATTAACCTACTATCACTGAAAGTGGGTCACATTGTCACATGACCACCTTCTTGCATGGGTTCTAGTTGTGAAGGGAAACAAATGCAAACAATATTCCAGTTGGCTGTCATATGACTGTCCCACACCAATGTTCCCCCTTTTTCTCTACTTAAGTCTCACTCCTTACTTAAATGCTCAACCCATAATACATTCTCCTTTTCTCTCTCTTATCTTGCTACCCCATCATCGACAATGCCATTTTTTTCTTTTTTTTTTGTCTTGCTCCCTTGTTACCTTATAATACTTCACACCTTGGCAATGCATGTTCCTTTCTCTTGTTCCATTTGTTCCACATGTGAGTTCCCCACTTGCATGATAGGAAAACATCTTCTTTTCCATGTCCTTATTTTCCTTTGTTTTTCTACTATCTTAGGTTTACTGTGTGAAACAACAAAATATACATAAATAATAGAATACAAATATCATTACAAAAACAATTATCATATATTGCCTAAAGTGGTCAAAATAACTCTATAAGAAATAGAGTTATCAATAAACAAGGCTCAAATGAAAACACCCAAACCAAAATCTATATTATAAAGACAAAACTAATAATCTAGACTATAATCAAGACTACTTCCCTTCATAGGGATTATGTCCTTTTAAAAAGAAGAATCCCTAGTGGACTTGACTAACTTAACTTAACTAACCTTGGGCTAGACATATAAGTCTAAACCCGTAACACATCACCCCCTTTAAAGAAAGCTTACCCTCAAGTTTTTCCAACTTAAAAGAAACCTAATGGCTACAAACAACTTATACCTAAACAAAAGATAAACCATAAACCTACTTGGTTTTGAAGTTGAATTCAAACTTGAATTTGAATTTGAACTCAAACCTTAATTTGATTTTGAACTTGAATTGGAATTTGAATTTGAACTTCAACTTGAACTTGAAATTGAATTTCGTATGCCTAAAATTATTGCTTTGAAATTTTTGCTACTCATCACCTAAGTACTTGTAATGATTCAGGCGATCATTTTGTCTCGCCATTTGTCTTTTCTAGGAAGCTCTTAAGTCATGCCTCCTAGCTTGGGGTGACAAAAGCCTACCATGCATCGTGCCAGCATTGAACAATGGCCCACTTACTAGTTAACAAATTAGAGTGGCTCCATCACAGACACTAATTTTTCTTTTTCCTAACTTCGAACAAGAATCAATTTTGAAAGAAGAACCACTAGAATCTATACCTCTTTCTTTCTAACTATTAGTTTAGCTCTTTCTTTCTCATTCAGCAATTTTTGTAGAAATTACAACCCCAAATTTGTGATCACATTCAAGTCATGATTTTGCACCTTTACCATCAAACCTCTTACTCTACCATATCTTTTCTTAACTTCATATTAACTTTTTTTTATCTTAGCAATATCTTCTTTTTTCAAATTAGATTTGTAATACGAAGGACAGTTCCCCAAGTTGTAACAGCTCTATACCAATTATTACTAGTATGATTTTGAACAATTGGATTAATTAATTAAAAGACTTCTTACAAAGGATAGAGTGGGGCTTAGATGGGAACACCTAGTTCAACAACGAGGTTTTAACATAAACAACCAAATTAAAGAAAGGATAAATAGGGCTTAAGTAGGAACACCCATATCAAAAACTATATTCTAAAGACAACTTATAATATGGACTATAATTTGCTTGACTAACCCAACTTAACTAACCTTGGGCTGGACACATAAGCCTAGACTCATAAAAACACTACTTTACCATTGAACTTGTACTTTCTAAAAAGAACAAAGATTAGCTCCTAGCAATTATAAACAAGCACAAGTAGCCCATTGCCCTTTTGCTACATAGTACTGCACATGCAATAAATGTCTTTCCTAAAGCATCTTGTTTTTTTGCATTAGCTTGTAAACTCAAAAGCCAATGACCATATCATAAGTGACTTTAATTGCTTAAGATCTCCTTGTTCATCATTCATGAATTTAGAATTGCTAAATTCCAAATGGAAAATGTATACCTATCATTCATATGGGCACTATGATTATTCAAAATAGATATTTCTTATATGATGTGTTGTATACATGAACTTTCGCTACCAACTTATCATCTACTACCAAATACACTCACAATAATGCACGTGCCATTACTTTGCTTTCTAAATTTTGTTTCTTTCTAAACTTATGAATTAAGACAATGATGGGGATTGCTTGGGTGAAGTATGATTTTTACTATCTTTTGTCTAATTTTGATAATGTATATAACCATGTTATGAATAATTCTGGAATAGATAACTTTATATCTGGGAAGATGAACATTTATTGTAAATTATCTCTTCCTTCTATTGCTTGTAATAGTTTGTACTAATAATTGAGGCATCCATCTTTTAAATTTATGCATTTTGCTTTTGGTTTAACAAAGTCTCATTAGATAAAATTCAAGCATGTACCATTTGCTCACTTGCTAAGCATACACTATCTTTTTCTTCCTTCTAGTACTAGGACTACTATGACCTATTTTGAGTTGACTCATGTATATATCTAAAGAACCCTTTCTTATTTTGGTGTTAAATACTACATTACTGTTATGGATGACTTTACACATGCCACTTAAACATCCTCATCAAACACAAAATTGAAATCCGTGATAAAATCATTTTTTGTCATGGCATCCACTCAATTGGAGTACTTGTAAAACATGTTAGCATCGACATTATGCTAGACTTTTTTTAGCTTAACATGTGTTTTCTTCTTTGAGTCACAAGGCATCATACATGATAGCTCATAGGCTTGCATCCAACTCATCCACATTCTGATATAATATCCAATACATCATTTCTTCGATTGACCAGGATCCCAAGTGTAGACTATGTAAATTCAATGCTAAGAAAGTGCTTTCCTATCCTTAGGTTCTTCATGTGATACTTGAAATGAAAATAATACTTCTAACTTTAATATTAAGACATCATCAATATAAATGACTAAGGCATCTATCTATATTCAATTATAAGAAAATAATTATTTAAAAAAAAAAGACATCATCTCCACCTATGATAATCATATCATCAACATAAAGAAGAATAATAAGTAAATCAATACCCACTTTCTTGATATTTGAGGAATAATCATGATAAGAATAATGAAAAGCATTGTTGTTCAAGACTTCTATGAACTTTTAATACTACTACTTTGATGCTTGTTACAATCTATAAAGTAATTTCCATAATATGCACATCTTGTTCCCCCTTTTGTCAAATTCCTTCAAGAACTCTCATATAGACTTTGGTATCAAGATCACCTTGTAAAAAAATAATGCTAGTGTAGTTTCCAACCATTTCTAGTGGCAAGAATAGATACAAGTTACATATTCACATTTTTCCACCTAGAGCAAAGGTCTCCTAGTATCCCTTCAATGCCCATTCACTAACTATATCTCTTTACCAACAATTGCACTTTGTAATGTTTCACATTCCCATCAATGTTATCTTATGCAACCATTTGTCGCCAATGGGTTACTAACTTATAGGCAAAGGAATTAGATCGTAGATCCTATCCATAATTTGACTCTAATGCCTTAATCTCCTAAAAAATGGCTACACGCCACCTAGGATCATGGACAACCTCCTGATAGGTGAAAGGAAAGTCTATGATAGGATAAAGCATAGGAGACATAATGAGTTGTGTGGGTGTTTTGGACAAAGGAGACATAAATTTTTTGTCCAAATAAAAGGTTTAGTTGATTGAATGGATTGACATGGTGTAGGTGGAGGTGGTTGACAAGGAATGATGGTAGTAGCTAGATCAATAAGGGAGTCTAAAGGGGATGATAATAGAGCCACATGTAATGGATCAAAACCCTTACTAGTGTCACAACCTACTAGATTACCAAGACTATGCAACACTTAAACCTTCCATAAGTCTAGGCCAGTCTTCCCTACTTACATTGAAATAGATTTGGAAATAGAATCGTTCTTCTTTCATTATTATGGAAGATTTACAATGAAAGGTTTATATAAAAGAGAGGCATTCAACTCCTAGATACAAATTTACCCCCAATCCTCAAACCTTCCCTCACTATAAAAGAACTTTCCAAAGGGGATTTATAAGCAAACCTAAGCTTTACACTGGCCACCCAACCACTCATTAATCCATGCTCAATATCTCTCTCTCCCTCTCTCTTTCTCTCTCTCTCTTTCTCATTCTTTCTCATGTGTTTTCCCTTGGCATTGATGAGCCATTTCATGAATGGTCTCTTTAAAGACTAACTTGAAGCCAACCATTATCCTTTCAAAAGGCCTCTCAAATACATCAACTTTCCTCTCTCTACCTAATGGTTAACTCTCTTCTTGAGGTGATCATTGGGGGTCTTAATGGCTAGTGCCATTAAAAGCCCTTAGTCTATTCCTAAGTCGATCACATAAACCCACATTGATTTCTTAAATGGCACCTCTATGTGCCACATGTTATTTCCTTAAAGGCTTTATTTAAATCCCATAGGCTACAATATTTACTCCTGGCACATAGGAACTTTAATATGGTTGTTCTCTTAATGCTGGCCTTTCAACTTGTGCATGTGCATGTGCCCATACTACTTGTTCCTTGCCACCTAGCATTCTTGCCCTTGCAAGCCATAATGTCTTAAGCTATCCACTTGAGTGTGCACCATGGCTTATCATGTCCATGTGCATTCCTCTTGCACTTCAATATTAGGTTGCATTAGTTCTATTCCCTACATCTTTAATGTACTAGATACTATTTCACACCTTCATGCCTTAACCCCTTACCCAAACTTTGGTC